>CP073640.1:39792500-42292500 GCA_018223645.1 Jasminum sambac
ACATATTGCCATAAAAACCAAATGATCCAAGGAAAAAAATTAATAGCGTGAGAAAAGTACAATCAATCCACTGACTTACTTTAACAATTCAAAATATTGTATCGATTCATATTAATGGTTTAAAAAATTGATCATATAAAAAAAACTTTAATAGTGTAAAGAACTATATACAATTATTTTTTAATAATAAGTGAGTCCAACTCTCTCTTGATTGGAACTCTATTTTACTATTTAAAAATATTTTTCATATGGGCACAATAAATAAATGATCCAAGAGGAAAATTTTAATCGTGTGAAGAAAGTACGATTAATCCATAAATTTATCTTTAGTATTTTAAAAATTGTATCGTCTTAACCTAATAGTATAAGAAATGAATGAGAAAAAAGAGAAAAAATAATGTATCACTGTGAAAAAAGAGTAATTGTTGCAACAACTTGCCGAAAGAACTCCATTGAATTTGGTTGATTCATATTTTAATTATTTTATACGTGTAAATGATAATAGTTGCATTATAAATTAACCTGCTAGAAAAATTATAAAGTATATTGGATTTTTACAATTGTAACGAATTATATGAACTAAAAATATTAATTAAACATAAAAAAGAAGTACAGAGGTATAATTAATTTTCACAATGAATATATTGGCATAAAAACTAAATGATCTAAGGAAAAAATAATAATATGACGAAAGTACCATATATCCATGAATTTATCTTAATAATTTAAAATATTGTGTCGACTTTTATTAATGACTTAAAAAATTGATCATATATATATATATATATATATATATAACTTTTACAGTGCGAAGAAACGATAATTGTTTCTTTATAAGAAGTAAGTCAAATACTCTTTTGATTGAAATTCTCTTCCACTGTTGAAAAGTATTTTTCATATGAGTACAAAAAATAAATGATCCAAGATAAGAAAACTTAATAGTGCGAAGAAAATATGCTCAATCCACAAATTTACCTTTAGTATTTAAAAAATTATATCGTCTCAACCCAATGGTATAAAAAAATTAATTGATAAAAAAAGAAAGAAAGTAATTTATCAGTGTAGAGAAAGAAGAATTATTTCAACAATTTACCGCAAACAATACATCGAATTGGGTGAAGTCATATTTTAATTTATTTTATACTTCTTAACGGCAATAATTGTACTACAAATTAATCAACTTTGTAAAAAATTATAAAGTTTATTGGACTTTTATAATTATAACTAATTATGTAAACTAAAAATATTAATCAACCATACAAAAGAAGTATAATTAATTTTCACAATGAACATATTGACATAAAAACTAAATGATCAAAGGAAAATAAATTTAAGAGTGCGAAGAAAGTTCTGTGAATCCATAGATTTACCTAAACAATTTTAAAAATGCCCTTAACGACACTCTTGTAATCGTTGTTCATTATTTTAAAAAATTACTCTTCCGATATCTTGTTGATACGTTAATCAGTAAAATACCTTTATTAACAATATCCATTGTAGTTTATGATGGGATTTTTGTATTGGTCAAGCACTACATATTCAATATCGACAAGAAACATAGCCTCACAGAAGGTTTAACCTGTGTTTGCATTCCAAAAAAAGCTTAATCAATCAACACGAAATATTCGAGAAATGGAGACTGTCAGTTCTCCTAATCAAATCCAAATAACAAAAACTATAAAAATTGATGTGAACTATAACTCAAATTCGACATAAACTATTGAAATGTAGTAATGCAACCTGTTCTCAAAGCTGATTGACTATTAATCAAATCCACTGACAAAACCATCCAAACTAATCACAAATTCGTTTAAAAGATATAAACTATTGAAATGCAATATTAAAACCCTATTTCCATTAATTATTTTCACTAAAGAATATATGCACCTTAAAAGATATAGATATAGATTGAATTAATTAAAAATATTTGATTAATGTTACAACTGATTGGTTGATTAAAAAAATTAATGTTACATGTTTCTTTTAGTTTTTGTGTACAAATTTTATGAATTGTAATTTTTTATCACACCAAAATAAAATCGTAAAAAATGATAATTTTAATTAATTTTAATTTTTAGCCAATTTTATTGTTGAAAATAATTACTTATTTCCAAAATTAAATAAGGGGACCGATCTAATCATGTTACAAGTTCCTTTTAATTTTTATGTAAAATTTTAATTACTTTTAATTTTTGTATTAATTTCCATTCCTTAGCTAATTATTTATAAAAATAATTAATTATTTAAAAATTTTATTCAATCATTAAAAAATTAATTAGTAGATTGAATGAAATTTTTAATTTTAATGTTATACTTTTCTTTTAATTTTGTATAAAAATTTAATGAATGCTAATTTTGTATCACACAATAATCAAATATTAATGAAATTATTAATTTTTATTAATTTTATTTTCTTAAGAATTAATTTTCATTTCGATGTTAATTATTTATAAAATTCTCTTATTCTATATATATATATATGAATCTTTAGATTCATATTAAAAAATATATAATAGAAAAATAATAATTATCAATACTTATGCAAGGAAATAAAATTTAGATTTAATTTGTTTGTTTGGATTGATTATGAATTAGTAAAAAAGGAAAAATCAAAAGACAAAATCCTTACAGAAGATAAGTTTAAATCAGTGGTGATTTTCAAAAAAAACTTTGATTTTGACTATGGACATTTTTTTTTATTTTCGTGAGGATAAAATTTAATCTGGATAGTGATTAGTTAATTTAATTGTTGGGGATTAATTATTCATTACTAAAAACAAAAAGAATCAAGAAACAAAAAAATGGGTTTTATTTTAGGTGGGAAAACTAATTAATCTAATTAAAAAATAGACTGAAAATTCCCTACTTTTCTATATATATATATATATATATATATATATATATATGTATGTACACATTACAATTTGCAATTCTAATGGGATCCGACCAACAACTCCACAGGCTGAAAGCATGAACTTATCAGGGTGTTCAACGCCTGTACCAGATCTGTTGAAAAAATCAATTAACAGTTTAGGATCGAAGAAAATTTATTGCAGCTAATCTTCTTAACTTACCTTCTACGAGACGATACTCAGCTTCAAAACACTGATTTCTTCGTAATTTTGTGAATTCATCTTGAAGTTCATGTGGATGTATCTAGAGGGGGAAAGTGAAATTAGCTGCACAAGGGAATTCAAAAATGTGTTAATGGTTGGATATTTTGTAGGGTGGGATTGACTCTCTCGCGTATTGGAGACTCATAAAAATTTATTATAATTTCTATTATTATCTTTTCTAAATAGTTTGGGTAGTGTAATTATACACATATATATAAGACCACTTAATATTGATCTTGTGAGTATTTGATTTTAGTCTATTTACTATTATTCTATAATATTGCGGTAATAATTTATATTTTGCTTTAGATAAAATTGTTTTATGTCATAAAAGTTTGCGTTGAAAAGATATATTTTGACAGTAATTATGCTAGTTAGGTAAGTTCAACTAAATTTTAAATTTGATTTTTTTGTTAGGTAATCTATAAGCTATATAATATAATTAATTATGAAACATTTTACTATCCAACCAACTTACTACTAAGTATAAGTCATTGGATAAACTAATATGTTACAACATGTACAAAGTGTGTAACATGTAACCTTTTTCTCAACAAGAATGAACCATGAGAGCTCTTGAAGGATCATCACTTTAGAGGTGACCTGTATGGATGCCCTGTATCGATGAGATACAATTGTTGGAAAATTGTGTAGGGAAAAAATGAAGAAATATAATTAAGATTCTAACAAAGAAAATGTCGGCAGTTTCTCCAAGCTTATTTGTCCATGGTATGCTCTCATAATTTTATGAGTCTTCGTCGGTAATATTTACCTCTTGAAAAGACATTGAATTGTTTGTTATTTTTCTCTTGCAAATAAGTTTTATGAATGAGAACTTTTTTTGGTTTCAATTATCACTTTTTACTATTCTACCGTTGAGTCTTTTTACTTTGCATTTTTTTCCATTTGAGTGGTCAAAAAGGAAAAATTGAAGCTGCAAGGGGTCATGGTGGAAGAGGATTTGGGCACGATAGTGGTCGTGGTTGCGGGTACAATCGAAACTCAACCAACAATGAGAATTCTTACGGAAATGTGGAAATTTCGGATGGTCAATGTGCATCTGGAGACACTAATTTTAGAAAACCTTTTGAAAGACTTGGGAGTTATGGTGGACATCGTGGCCCCTATGTTGGTGGTTTTTGAGGTTGGTTCAACCCGAGAGAAGCCGAGGAAAGTGAATGGGAAAGGCCATGTCGAGTGTTTGATTGCCATAGTGACAGTTTGCATGGGTGTGAACCATAAGGGAGATGCTTTTAATCGATTAAGGGACAATTTACAAAATAATCAAATATAAAGTTAGACCTAACATAACTTTTCTTGGTTATATATCTGGTGTTTGGTTGCTAGTTTTATCAATGAAACACAAGTTTAGCCGATTGAGGATCCATCATTTGTTGTTCCAATATATAGATGCATATTGTTTTCTAATATTGCCAATACTCATTTGGAACTACAACTCTACAATGTCCTTAGTGCATTTGTTTTCAATATGACATAGTTGTTCCTATTATTTAATACCATTTTTGTTGTTCAATTTTTGGCTTCCCTACATTTATATAATTTCTATACATTGGTTAATTTTTGTTAATTCTTTGCATAACATATCTCTGTTTTCTCTCTCTTTGTCGTGTCTTTGAATTAAAAATGCTATTGGTAGAGTGGTTTGAAAGAGGGCTCGTAGACAAAAGCATCGTGATTCAAAAATTCTTGGTGTTATTGCCTTGCTTCTACGAGATGTTGAGTAAGTTTAGTACTTTTGAATAAATTGATTTCTGTTGTTTTAAAGGGTGTTAGTGTATGTGTAAAAATGGGTTTTTATGTGTTTTTATGTGATATAGGAGAGAGAATGAGTGGAGTTGAATGGTGGAGATTTGTGTAGTATAGATAGATCCCACGGGATATGTGGATGTGAAATAGGAGAGAGAATTAGTGGGGTTGAAAAGAATGTGTAAAAATATGTAAAAATACGTAAAAGAACACACGCTTAATTAATTATAGTGGAATGAAAATTATATTATTTTTGTTCTTATTATGTGTATTGCTTTTCTCGCTGTGATGCCCCTGAAACTATAGCGCATGTTTTTCTTAATGGGCCTATTGCATAAGCTGTTTGGCAGCACTTTAGCAGCAAATTGGGGATTCAGCTTCCTTCCTGCCCTTATTCTAAGCAACTACTTGAACATTGGTTTACTACTGTTAAAGGCTTACTTGGTGATGTGATCTTTACTACCCCCTCTTATTGTGCTATGGATCCTATGGAAAGAAAGAAACAGAGCAAGGTATGATATGAGTGCTTCTATCTCCTCTGCTCTGCGAAGAATATTATATTTCGTGATTCGTAGGTTATTTACTACTGGCACGACTTATCAGTTGTTAAAACGAGGGCACCTAAGGCTAATCAAGTGGGATAAACATTCACCTGGGTGCGTGGTTCAAACTTAACACCGACAGCTCCGTTAATGATGGGGAAGCTACTGGGGGAGGATTGTTGAGAGATGAGTAAGGTAATGTGCAATGGGCTTTTTATGATTGGTATGGCAATCATTCAATCACCGCTGTCGAATTAAGGGTGATTGAAAATGGTATGTAGCTTTGTGCCTTTGTGTTGAATGGGATATCACTAAAGTTTGGATAGAAATTGATTCTCAGGTTGCTATTACTTTTTGCTTTTCAAGCAATTCGAGACCTTGGGGAGCTAGCACAGTATATTGTCGATAGTATTTGGTCTCTCGTGTCTAACATGTCTATCGTCTTCACCCATTTACATCGAGAAGGAAATTTTGCAGCAGATTACTTTGCTTCTTTGGCTCATAATGATAAAAGATTCAGACTCTTACACATTACCGAAATGGTTGGACGTATTATATGAGAGATAGTACCTCTCTGGTATGGCATATAGAGTACAAATTTTATTTGCATTTATACTTAATTATATGGGAAGTAAGGCTCATATATCCCCCTCCGGCTAAGTGTAATTTCTTCTCCATATGTGTTAATAAAATTCTATCTTGGGCTTCAATTTTCGAGCCGAGATAGTTCCTAAAAAATGTGTATTTCTTTTTTGATTTTATTATGTATTTTCTTCAACGGTATATTATTTTCGAAGACAAATCAATTCGGTGCAGCTTAACTGGACGTTTGGTCCGTGAGTGCAACCATGATATTGAAGTTTCGACTTACCAGACCACCATTAATTATTGTTCGAAGAAAGAAAATGTATTTATTTTCTACTTACAAGTACATTATTTTTTAATTGATTTTAATATCACCTTTTTTGGGCAATAATACCTATATATATATATATATATATAATTCCTCTTCATTTTGTAAATTAAAATATGAGAAAAAAACTTAGAATTTATATGAACTTTTAAAACAAGATAGAAACATATAATTTGGAAAAATGGATTCACTAACCAAATGGGATTCAAATAGAAAGAAAACTAAAAATTTATAAAGTGTAACATGAACTTGAAATAAGTTTGTCACATCATATGCTACTTCTATATCTTTACATGTTATATTACTTTATGTTACTCAATTAAGCACAATTATGAATCATGTGTTAAATAATGTATTTTCATTATTGTTTACGACATAATTTGACTTCCATAGTTTTAACAATTGTGAATCATGTGTTTATTAGGCTTTTACCCAGTACGGTATTCACTGGTCTTTTCTTTTTCCATTCTATTTCTTTTCACTAAGTTTTCCAAATAATGTAATCAATTAAACTCAAAAAGGTTATTCTTTGTGAGATTCAACGTACAATCAATCAATGAAATAAACTAATAGCGAAGAATTTGACCCAATAGCAAGTGGAATTTATTGTTTGCTACTAACCAAGAAATAATAACAAAACTAGGAACAATTGGCAATTAAAGAGCAATGAATTTATGCGAAAAAAAATTCTTTTCTTTTTTCTTTCTTTTTTTTCTAGATCTCACGAAGCACAAATATCAAGAAGAGGATAATTTTTTGGACCATGCTACAACACCATAATAAATACCATAATGGTTGACATAATGGATATGTGGCATGATCCTACAATTTTAACCACTCCATCACTTTTAGATTGACGGTTATTAAATATGCCAACAACCATTATGTCAACTATTATGATATTCATTATGATAGTCTAACATTTCTCTAATTTTTTGGGGGGCAATGTGCCCAGCAACTAAACAAGGACTACAAATAACAATAATTTATTATTTGACTTCTCCCTACCTGAAAGTGAGAAGAACAAAAGAATGATAAAGGAATATTTTTCTCCTAAGAATTCACGCAAAAAGAGATTGGCAATGATAGATTGCTTTCTTTCTTTTTATTTTTGGATCCACATGCAGGTCCAACAATTGGAATGAAATAATTTCCTACTTAGCATTGGAACCCAAGGGTTGATAGAAAATATTTTTTCTTTAATAGTTGAATATGAAAAACAAAAGAAAAAGGATAGATTATCCGATTTTACAGTTATGCTCTGATATCAACTGATAAGAACCCCCTTCAAGCGAGACCAACGAAATACACAATGAGATTGAACAAAGCCTAGAAAACCTAAAATCAAATAAAAAGTTGTAATCTCTAACCTATGCTTCACGACTCAAGAACCTAGAGTATATTAAACCCTCAACCCAATAAGATGCGGAAACGAAAACCTTCGATTGATTGGCTCGAACACAAAAAAATATTATCGATCCCTTGTAGAGTTCGAAAAGTTCCAAAAAGAACAATTGAGAGAAAAGATATTTTTCCTCAAGAAAAGTTTCACTCAAAATAAGATTCAAAGTTGTGTTTACAATGAAAAACAATCATTTAAATAGATAATAGAAAAACTGTAGACTATTGCTAGTAGGGAAAGAAACCTAGATTGCCTAAAATTCTAACTAATATAGAGAATAAAAAAATACCAATAAAAATATTCTTAAAAAACTACTAAAAATAGAATATGGGAAGGCGTGCCCATGCCCTAACTCGTGATTTCTTCCTTGAATAAACTGGCGCAAACTAGTGAAAGCAGGGCATGCCCACGCCTTAAGCCAAGACCCCTTCCACATCATTTGCCCATTGAATCTCAATTTGTTAATTAAAACTTATGCTCTTGACCTCGCTTTGGCACGACTCTTTTATCTCAATCAATATGATTGTCTGTGACTCTTCACTATCTAATTCAAGTCCAAATTGAACTCTTTTTTCACTTGAGCCTTAATTCACAATTTTTGAACTAGCCCATTGCCTCTTGGATCTTCTTATCCTTTGACCTCGTAATCGGACCTTCTGGCACACGAACCATGCTTTGACCTCCGTGATTCTCATCACCTGTCCTACATTAATACTGCCCATATCCCTCCGGAACAAGCCTCGGTCTCAACAACAAAGGCCTTTTGAAAAATCTAAAAGTGCCAATACTGATGTATTAGTGATTGCTTCTTTAAACTAATTAAAAGACTTTTCTGCCTCCTTATCCCAATTGAAGGAATCTTTCTTAAGCAATTGTGTTAGTGGTTTTGATACTGCTCCATAACCATTCACAAACCTCCTGTAATATCCAGTTAACCACAGAAACCCCCTCAATTTCTTAACAGAATTAGGCATAGGCCAACTTAACATCGCTTCAATCTTTTTGGGGAGTGCTGCCTCTCATTTACTGTCAATTACATGCCCCAAGCACTCTACTTTATTATGCCTAAAAGAACAATTGCTTTTCTTAGCAAAAGACTGATTGTTTTAAGGATCCCCAGCACAATTCTCAGTCTAGCAGAATGCTCATCTGAAGCACTGCAATACACTAGGATATCATCAAAGAAAAATAACACCCACTTTCTCAAGTGGTCTTTGAATACAATGTTCATCAATCCTTGAAAAGTTGCTAGTGCATTGGTGAACCCAAATGACATCACCTTAAAACTCATATAGTCACTCATGTATTTTAAAAGCAATTTCATATATTGGCGATATCCCAATCTCAAATCCACCTTGGAAAACCAGTTGCCGCCGCTTAATTCATCTGGTAAGTCATCCACTATTGACATTGGATGCTTATCCTTGATTGTCAAACTGTTCAATTTCCTATAGTCAGCACAAAACCGATAAATCCCATCTTTTTTCTTCACCAAAAGCACATGTGAGGCAAAAGGGCTATTATTTGGCCTTATAATACCATTATCCAGCATTTCTCTTACCAGTCTTTCTATTTCTGCCTTTTGCACACAGGGCATCTATAAGGTCTATTAGCAAAGGGTTGTGTTCCCCCATTTAGTGGAATTTGGTGGTCATGTGACCTAGCTATGGATAATCCCCTTGGTTCCTCAAATACGTACTGATATCCATCTACCACTTGCTACACTTCCAAAGGAATTAGCTGTGATTCTTCCCTTCTAATAAGACTAATTTGGGCTAGAATTCCATAAGCCTGTCTACTAATTAACCTTTGAAGTTCCATACTGGCTAAAATTCCAACCTCTGCATTGTGACCACAACTTTGTAACTCTATCCTTTCTCTACCATGCAGGAAACTTATGATACCCTTCCTGAAATCAAATAGTATGGGTCCCAAATGACTAAGCCAGTCCACCCCTAAAACCATGTCCCTCCCACACATCTTGAGCACTCTTTAAGGAAATTGAAATTTCCACTTTTGGATAACCCAAGTAAGTGGCTTGCAGATAGAACTGCTTGCTATAATCTCTCTATTAGCAACCCTCACATACATTGGAAGAGTATCCTCCAACTTCCACCTAAAATCTTTGATTACTTTTTCATCAACAAAACTATTAGTATTCCCACTATCTGTCAGTATAGAAACTTTTCTCGCCTTGCTAACTCTAGGGATTCTAATAGTGCCTGCCCTCCATATCAAAGCCCTCAGAGATATCTTCACCATTTCATCAGCCATCTCTACTATCCCTTCATCATTTTGAACAACCTATTCCTCACACATCTCTTCCAAATTACCTTTTCATCTATCAGCATCAAATTAATGGCCTTATTCTTGCACACATGACCTACATGGAACCTCTGATCATATTTGATATAGAGGCCTAATCTCAACTTTTCTTCCTTTTCCTTATAGGTGAGGACTTTAAATCTGTATTGTGGTTTGGCTTCATGGTATTGAATAGCACTTATAGGTTGGGGATTCAGTGTTGGGGTCAAATCAAGTGGTTTAGTTGGTTGGGAAGCTTATTTTTGTGACTGCGTAGATCTTGGATTTTTTTTTTTTTTTTTTTTTTTTTTGTGGGATGGTGATAATCTCAACCGTGGAGCCTAACAGCCTAGCCAATTTCAAACATTTATCAAGTGCCCGTGGCGCATGTGCTAGCACAAGTTTTTTAACTTCAGGTTTCAACCTATTAAGAAATGTTGCCATGTACTGCTTATTCGACCGTTTCTCGTATTGCATGACTGTGGTCATTTGTGTCTCAAACACATCCATATATTCTTCCATTGGGCTTCTTGTTTCAGTCTCCCAAAATCTCCCAACAACTCCGTTACTATCTTCTTTGAAAATTTGTCAAATTCATTCCAACCAACCTTTAGATTCTTCGATATATAGCCTCAAAAATACATATGAGGTGTGGATACTCTCTCAACTTCCTCCACCTGATAGAGAAGAAAGCATTTCTCGGCTTTCCTAATCCATTCCCTTGGGGCTTTCCATCAAAACAGGGAAAATCCAGCCTAGGCCCTTTGTTTGCAGATTTAATCTCATCCCCATTAGATCCACTATTCCCGATCCCAACTCAATTCTCCTCATATTACCCAGAATTCCACGGTACTAAGACTCATTAGATTTATGGGTCTTGTCCATTTTAGCATTGATTGCTATCAACACAGCATATATTCCTTCTATCTGTTTATTTTACACCTTATTAGCATCCCTAATTTCCTTAATACCCGGATCGAGGGGATCGTATTTAGATGACATTAAAGTGACATTGGCAACCAACTGGTTCACTACCCCTTTAAGCCCGTTCATCTCTTGTCTCATTTCTTCCTGGGATTTTTCTGTCGTTTTAAACCTAGTACCATCCACCATGTTTATCCCGCTCTAATGTCAAATGTTACAACTACTAATTCAATTCAGCAGAAATAACAAACCACAACAACAATTAATCAAAGTAAACTCGTAAATATTTCATTAATTGAACTGAAATTACATATAATTGATTGAGAGAGGGATTACAAATATGAAGAAAGAAGGTGAAAGAGGAAGGAGATAGAGACAGAGAGGAAGAAGAGAGAATTGTAGAGAAGAAGCTTAGAGAGAAATGACGATACCAAACACTGAGGCTAACGCCTTCATCTCTCAGTGGTAAAAAGCCAACAACCCATGTGCATGAAACGTGTGTGAAGAATACACGACTTATTCTTCCTAGTACAACTTTGTGGGGTGATTGAGACAAAACGCAGTGTTTCATCTTTGAACTTAAATTCCGAAATTGGGATTGGCCGTTGCTAAAGTTTCCTTCGAATTTGGATCCATTGTTGATTTCTTCTTGATGCGATCACCTCTGCAGCCATAACAATTGACTTCACCGTAGCTGCCGCCATTGATGATGAATCTAGAAATTGCTTCAAAATCGGAAAGTCAAAAATCTAAAGCACAATGCTTCAGTTCTATTCACAAATCTCTGCTCTTAATATCTCAAGATTTCCTCCATGCAAACCATCGTATAATGCTTTGCTCAAATATGAATAATTCGGGACAAACAGATCGTCTAGAATCGGTTGCTCTAACTGTGATCAAATTTTCTCCTCTAGTGGTGTTCTACAAGCTTCAAATATGTTGAGTATATCTGTAATTTGTCACCGTCCAAAAAAAAAAAAAAAAAAACTCGTCCGATTTGAAGTTGAAATGTTGAAGCCAAGCTCTTCTCTGCGGAGATATTAGCAATTATGTCTTCGAGAAGGTTATGTGTTCCTCTGCTAGATTTTCTCTCTAGAGATATCTAATGAGAGAAAGTGAAAGTGTAAAAATGAATGTGTTAGTTTGTTTAAAAGGGTGGGACCGAGGGTCAGATTTATAAGGGTTGGCTTAGTAGGTGCTTGATGACCATATTAAATGGTTGAGTCGAGGCACATAAAGGACTGTCATGCATTTTCTCGACTGTGCCTTTTATAAGACTTCGGCTTGTTTGCAAGTGATTTATCTTCAAATTAAATCTCGATTGTTCAATATTAACTTGGTCATGATATACCATCAACATCATTATCGGTTTTAAAATGGTTTATGGATCGGAGGATATATAACGATCTAGATTGTGATAGTGATTATTGAAGAATAATTTTAAAGTTGTAGTTGAGATTTAATAAAAGTATACTAAGAACTATACCAAAAAATTGTCAAACTAGTAAATGTGCTAACAATGACACAAAAAGTTTAAATTTGATTAAATTTGCATCAAACAAGCCCTGAATTGGAATTTTTCACCGGAAATTAACTGGGAAAGCACGAGTAATCTCTGCTTGCTGCCATTGATTAGTCAGAAGAAGATGCAATTACATCTGATTTAAGACATAAAAAGAAATTTCTTGAACCCAAGTTCATCAACTTCTCAAGTGGATTTAAGCCTGCAATCCAAATTAATTGCACGATAATCAATTCATGGGAATAATAATCATATAGAAATCAAGAGTAATACCATTCTAAAAGAAATATTTTATGTTAAGGGCACTACCAATCCTGATCTGGTGCAAGCGCTTGCACAAAGATACTGTGCAATCAGTTAAAATGGAAGCAACACATCATATCACGTCAGCTATTTTTAAACTTGCAGCATCACGCGGTATTTCCATATTAGTTGCTTACACAATATTTTTGTGCAAGCGCTTGTATATTTTTGCTTACCAGATCAAAACTGAGGACGCTATATATTATGAAAATTCGTATGGTAATTTGGCGCGTTTTGTCATGGGCTCTTGCTTCATTCATTAAAATTAATTTTTTAAAGTTAAAAATGAAACACGTGCTTAATTTAATATCCTCCCTCAAAACTTAGAGCTTGTTTGATATAATTATTCAAAAAATGAAATCTTTTAATCACGTTTCAATATAATTACACATAGAATTTATTTATTTATTTGTTATATATCCTTATCAAACATAACATGCAATGGTAGTAGAATATTCTACATATTTTAAATTTATATATTAGACAAGTAATGCAATGATTGGAAAATGCATAGAAAGTCGTTTAAGGTTTGATGACTTACTCTGTAGAGTAAACTGGGAATAATGAAGCTCAAAGCGTCTGGGATCAGTAATATCCAACAATGGCCGCCGCTTCTCCTTAACGTAGATATCAATGGCCACCGTTATCAAGTCGTGGACGGTGTTTTCCGGCGATATGACCACCTTAACTGGACCCAAACTCTTCTCAATGTTCACATTCACCAACAGCTTCGTCAATTGCCTTTGCTTCTGATGCTCCTCCACGAATCCCCCGCGCTTCCCCACCACCACCTCCGACCGCCGCCCGCTGCCCTCCATCACTTCTTCCACAGAGAGAGAGAATAGATATTAATTACAATTGACAAGATCAGAGTATCCTGTAGAATATTCAGGCATGCAGCATGTGGATGTATTTCGACTCTCTGAGTTTTGCATGTTACTTTATTAACTAATTCATGGCTTACTTTTCGACAACGTGATTTGCTAGGATTTTGGAACGTGCAGGATATGTTTAATTGAGGACCATTAAGGATTCGACAACGTTGCAGTAGTTTATTTTCAGAGACATTTATTGGACTATGAAAGATTGGGACAGAAAGTTTTGGAACGGAAGCTTCGAGGAAATTGGTGAATTTTTGTCTTGGTTGGGATAACACTGTTTGCTCGCTTGTTGTGTAGCCAAATGCAACTTTGCGATTTGCGACATATCCGATGTAACAATGACCATGTTGGATGATTGACAGCTCAACAGACCACATAACAAATTAGAATTCAAATCGAAATGATTATGAAACTCAAGGTAGGCCATCACCTACCAATATATTCGCACTTTATAGTATTAAAAATTTCACGAGTTATCCTTCTCCTGAATGGAAGGGGGTCCACACCCATCTTGGATTAATATATTAATAGGAGAACGGGAGTGCGAAACACAATTATGAAACTCTTAGGGTGTGTTTGATTGGAATTGGTTTTGCATGCAAATGTCAAATCGTGTAAAATATTTTACATTTTCGCTGTTTGATTGCAAGTTGTAAAAGGAAATGGTTTTACAAGGTACAATCGTTTTAAGCACGATTTCCACCAAAATCATGAAAACGTTTTCTTAAGGGAGTAGGTGGTATTTCGTTTACCACGCAAACGTTTTCCCGCTTTTCTTTTGCAACCCGTCAATCAAGCACACCCTTAATTCTAAACAAATACAAACTGTATTATTATTTTTCTAAAAGTTCCTACGGTTCTCCAAACAACGACAGTTACTAATACACTCTAGACTATAGCTTTCTAAAATGTGTGGGTAAAAAGGGGGTAAATTTTATATATGGTGGGTGACTAGAGTTTACTTTTGGAAAAAAACCAAAAAAAAGGGTCATTAAAATTTCGAAGTTTCATTGGTGGTCACTAACGTGTAAACTACTTAATTTCACTAATATTCATTGAGGGTTCAAAACATTCAAAACAAAATATAAAGGACCAAAATTGTAATTTCATATCCACCACGAATTACAGAAAATGGTCATTTCTTCCTCAATTTTTACCACCATTGCCGGTACCACTCTGGTCACCGCTGCTGCCCCATTTCACACCAGAAATTGGTGGGTTATTGCACCAATTTTTCTAGTGCCAATGGCACCAGAAACCCTAACCCTACTATGATTAAATTGTTGTTTTTCCCTTTTTCATATTTATGATGTATAATTTTGATAGGAAAATTGTGTAGTGATTTTTATTGTGTAGTGAGATTCAGCATGTGGTGATATGGAGGTTTTGTTTCATGAAAGGGAGTAGACTGTAGTCCATTCTCTATATCCCTTTCGCAAATACTTTTCTTCAGTGAAATATATCATTGTCTTCTTGATTTTGTACTTCTCAATATATTGGGAGTATGTCATCTATCTTTGGACTTTGAAACAACAATGACAATTTTTAATACTTTGTTTTTAAGACAAGTATCTTTCTCGGTGGTTATTATATTATCCACAACCAGGTTTGTTCAAAAACACTAGGTGTGCCATACTTATGGCACTTTTGAGAGTTTTTCGATCACATATGATATCAGTTCAGAAAATCGAGACCAGCTCCAAAATTAGCATCACGAAACGAAGCTCCAAAAGTTTGAAAAATTTTTCGACAACGTCGTTTATTTAAAGTCAAAGTTTTTTTTTATCAAAGTCAATGTTTTTTGCCAAAAACGTTGATTTTGAGCAAACGACGTTGCAGAAAAATTTTTCGGATTATTAAAGTTTCGTCCTGTATTGGTTCTGGAACTTGTATCGATTTTCCAAACGAAAGTTATATGTAACCAAAAAATCACTTGAGAATATAATAAATATAGCACACCCGGATGTGCTGGATCATTGATGTATCCGCAACACCCAATTAAAAGCAGTCAAAATGCAAGTCCCAAAATTAAAACTAGGAAAAGAGATCAAAGATATTTTGCTAGCTTCCAATTAAGTTACAACTGAATACATTTTTGCTTAATCTACATGTTCTATCACATCTTTGAAAGCTGTACACGGAACAAAACTACCACAAAATCAAGAAAAATTGAACAAAAACATTTTCTAAATAAATATGCACATGAAATGTGTCATCTTTCTATTCGCATAATTCACTTCCGAATGACGAATTCCTCACCCGACCATCGATCAATTCGTCTGATCCAACGTCTCTCGATCGTTCTCAAGGGGGCGGTCCCACCTCTCGCCCCAACATATGCAACATCCAACCCGTTCCCGACCGGCAAAAACATGGACCGCACAATCCTCGACTCACGATCTAGGACACTTTGCCACGTAAAATCCAACGCCACCTTTAAATTAGCATTCTTGCATATCAACACAGCACCCCTCGACCCAAGTTTGGCCACCCGAATGATCCTCGTGAAGTCATTTCGCCGGCAATCGGCCACCAAGAAGTCGATGTCTTCTAGATTTTCAACCACCTCATCCGCCTCGCCCACCACAACATGGGTCGACATGCCGGCCTTTTCCACCGCTGCGGTGTGCTCGACCCTTGATTCTTCATCGGGGACTATGCAAATGTGCCTCCCGCCGCCGTGGTGGCTGGCGATGGCAAGGCCGATGCTCGTAGCAATCGCATCACCACGCCGCCATGTTTCTACAATTAGTTTTGCTCTCCACCCAGCCGCCATGGCTGAAATAAGTTCTGCTACTCCTGATTCTTTGTGGAGTTCACACTGCACACGTAAAGAAGCACAAGAAATTCGATCAACACTTGAAAATAATCAAACTATTAAGGGAAGAAAAAGGAAGACCACACATATTGTCCAAATTTGTATCTTTCTTGGTTATTATGTCCAATCAAAACAACCCATATACACGATCAATTGTATTAACTCACCGTTGTTTTGATTGGACGTCATAGCTGAGGTGAGAAGAATTGAGACAGCAGATTGAATAAAAAATGAAGCTCGTTACATGCCAACATCGGTTGATTAACGTGAAAATTTGACTGACCACAAAGACCTCCAACAAGCTATTGGGCATCAGCGATCGATTTTTCCGCCGAGCATCTGTCGGCTGGAGAATTTCGAGCACCGACGACAACGACCGGAAATCCATGGAAACTTTAGTAGTCACATGGGTTGAATTTAGTGGTTAGACTTACTAATTTCACGGTGTCGAAATAAGCTTTTGATGCTGTGTCTGGTGACCAAACTAGCTTCATCTTCTCCTATTTTTGCTCTATTTCTCTTCTTCTTTCTTGATTGATATAAATTTGTTCTTCCTTTTGTTTCTCTGCAAGTTATCCTTTTCTTTTCTTTAAAGGTGAAATGCCAACATTAATATAACTAGGGAATATTATATATACTATGTAGTCACTATCTAAAAATGAGACGGACACGTCTTAGGAAATGTTCTTGTCAATCCGTTGAGGCGTTGACATTGATCCACCTAAATCCAACGTGGGGATTGGTATTACAATGGATTCAATTTTGTGAATAATTAATGTTGTTGATTAGTTAATCGGGATTCATAAAATATATTATGTTAAACATTTAAATTGTTTTATTTGACGAGAAATTAGTTATATTTGTAAAAGAGTCTTGTCTAATTGACTGGGCCGTTGGACCGAAGCCCATGTTTGAACAATCTAAATTGCGTGATCAGCTTCAATTACGTGCTCAACTTAGATATCTAAATTATAATACTGAGGGCACGATGAAAATGGAAACATAAACACCATAATTTGCGCACAGTGCTAAATAATCCTTTCCCTTTATTTTATAATTTATAATACGAGCATTTTTCACCCGTTCATTACACGGGGTGACATGTTCAAACTATTAGTAAATCCTACTAATATTAATATTATAAAATTAAAAGATTAATATTTTTCAATCGTGCTCTCACCTAACATTTACACCCGTACATTATATGGGATTAATTTTTTAACAAATAATAATTTCGATAAATGTTAATGGAATAATAATTAATTTATAATTAGTTGTCATTTTGCACCATACTCTTACTCGGCATTTACACCCGTGCATTATATGTGATGATAATTCATAATATAGATTATGTTAATATACCACATTTTGCTTATGGTAAGATTAAATCTATTAAATATGTATAAACATAAAATAAAATTAATAAAATTAAATGCTATAGTTATCAAAATAAGTATACTAAAAAGACTCTATGAATTTCCTTAAAGCCTTTAGTTTTTTTAAAAATGATTTTATATTCTATTATATGTAACTACAAATTTCAAGAGATACTAATTATATACTCGTGTGATGCACGTTATGGACAATGAATATGTGAATAATAAAATTTTGAAATCTAATTATGAAATATAATCAATATATAATTATACTATAGAAATGATAATATTGCGGGTACAGACCCCAATACCATATTCCTGTTAGCGCTAGGAAACACTTATCATCGCCATCGCCCACCGCTATTTAATTGAGTCTAAGTGAGGATGTTATAAGAATTGCAATAGAATAAGGACTCTCATTCCCTATCCTCATCCTACTAAAAAATTCTTATCTCCATCCATAATCCATCATGATCGTTAAATAGAAGATTTTTATTTGTACTCTTTTAATATGTATTAATGACATCTATTTCAATAAACACCTTCCAAACATAGTAAACACGTATATTAACATATTTGATATAAACTTAGCAATTTAATATATTCCGTATATTAATAACTTTTTTAATTCATCAATTTAGATGTTTATTTTAAATAATTTAAATTATAGAAGTTTCTTAATGTGGTCGATAAAAAATTATAGATATTTAATCATATTTTTTTACCATATTTAATGCTATAATCAAATTTAAATTAATTTGGATAAGATAAATAACTTGAAATATATATTATTAATAATTCAAAAAAGACTTAATCGATGATATTTAAAAATTGAATAAAATCTAAACAGATAAAAATCAGTATAAATAAATAATTCAAAGGAGCTGAGATTTTTAATATTTATTTAAAAATAGAATCCAAAATAGATATTTAATATGATCAAGAGAATTAAGAAATTCTGATTGAATTGCATAATTTCAATCATTAATTGAGTCGATAGCCAATTATTTGTTAAATTCGTAATTTATAAAATAAGTAAATTAGGTATTTATTTACATGTCAACTTCTTTAATCTTTATTCATTAAATATGTACTTGAAATAGTTATTTACTTATCACTAAAATTAGACAATTAAATTAAATTTTCTAGTATCCTTCAATTTAGTTAATAGAACTCAATTAATGTAAGTATGACGTGGACAGTAATAATAGAGTCAAGAATAAATAAAAAATATTGCAATTATAATGGCTCATGGCATTCGTGAAAATAAATATTTCACACCAACATACTTGATGGAATCATTGCACTTAATTGAGTAATAAAGAGAAAATATATATTTCCTCAAACATGATTTTCCATCGAACTTTTGTTTACTTTCACAAAAAAATAAAATAAAATATTTGTTCCTGGTTCTTATAATACTACTGGGAGAGTCAATAAATCAATCCCATTAAATAATTATTCAAATGTATAAAATTACATAAATATCAATTTATATTTAACGTTTCGTAAATAAATTTTATTCAATGAAGAAGAAAAGGTCACGTTTAATAATACACAATATTTGGCAATATTTTGCAACTCGATTTTTTTCCTTTTTTTAATTTTTTATTTACATATTTATCTCTTTAAAAAGGAAAATCTAAAAATTTGGTGAAATTATCTCTTATGTAAATTGCAATTGATAGTATAGTAGTGGTAGAACTGATCACAACAATGATGAAGGCGATTCCTTATTTTTAATTTACTTATAATATTTCACAAATCATGCATAGTTAACTTGAAAATGTTTCAGAATAAAAGCAAGAAAAAAATATTGTTTATAAAATAAGTTTTAATTAATATTTTGAAGAATAATGATATGTAAAGTGTTACGTACTAAAATATACGGGGTATAATTTGTTAGTCACAAAAAGGGGTAATTTCATTTTAATAAGTAATTTTTTAAATTTTTTTCCAATTTTTGTTCAACATAAGATGTGTTTTGTTAGGACTTAATGAAATGCTATGTGTAAAATATAATTTCTTAAAACACATTAGTAAAAAAATGGGGTAATTTCATTTTAATAAGTAATTTGTTTAATTTTTTCCAATTTTTGTTCAACATAGGATGTGTTCTGTTAAGACCTAATGAAACGCTATGTGTAAAATATAATTCTTAAAACATGTTAGGTAAATTAAAAATACACTATAAACACAATGTGTATTTAATAAATTTTCCTTAAATAAAAATACTTCTTTTGCTCTTATTGATTGTCATGGTATAATATACTAAAGAGAAATTATGTTTTCTGGAACTAAAAAAAATCTGAGCATTGTAATGATTTGAACCTTATTATAATTGATATGCAATCTTACAATAATTAAGTACGATTAATCAAATTATATGTAAGTAGTATAATCACGTTATATAATGCAAAATAAAGAAAAAAATTGTCGAATAACTCGAATAAGGCTAATTATATTCACACTATAAAATATATTGAGTACACCACAATTTAATTGTATGAAAAGTCTTTAATTTTTTTTTACGATAAAAATTATGTCCTCAAATTTTTTGTTACATTTTTATAATTAATAATTTTTAGTAATTAACTTACTTTGTGAGTAAATGTTGATTTATATTTTAATATTTTGTTGGAGATATTTAAATTAAAAGAAATATTCACATTTTAGGTTCATTATATTTTACAATATTTAAAAATATGCTGAGTAAATAAGTAATTTGACGTCAAAATAAATAAAATTTTTAGAATAAAAAGATCTTTATAGTCCAAATTTGAAATTGGTTAAAGATTAAAAATAATCATTGAAAGGGAAAAAAAAAGGTTAAGGTTGTAATTAGATTAAGATGTAAATATTGAAAACTTTTAAAATAAATAGAATGTGATGTGTCAATAAAAATATGTTGTGGTAGTATAATTGCTCCTAGGATTATTTAAAAGTTTTCAAGTAAACTATTACATAAAATCAAACAATTAATTTTTTATATATTAATGTGAAGTTCCAAGTGCCAAACCTTGAATATTTGTTGAAAATTTAACTTTAATGGTCAATATAAATTAAAATAGTTAAATAATTGTAATAATGATAATAATCTAAAATAGGGAAAAATGAAGAACATTAATTATATCTCATTGTATTAGAAATGCTAATTATATGGATTAAAGCAATAGTATATTAAGGGGTAAAAAAAATTATAAACGAGATAACGACATGGGTGGAAACTATAATTAACAAATTACATAACTAATTTAAAAAATAAATGAATTATTAATATACAGGAAAAAAGTTCTTATATAGATAAGCTAATTAATTTTTAAATAGTAAAAATAATTAAATCAAATTTAGAAAAAATGTGTGAATTCTAAAAAGTGTGAATCCTAAAATGATTTACATAGGAGATTGGAAGAGAAGATTTATGGTAATCTTAGAATTTAGAAATACATGTGCATATATATAGATAGTCTAAGAAAAAAAAGAGTTAAATTTTTAACTAATAAAAATGATAATATATATAGATAGTCTAAGAAAAAAAAGAGTTAAATTTTTAACTAATAAAAATGATAATGTGGAATCAATTTAGAGCTAAAACAATAGGACCGAAATTGAGGCCAAAATTTCAATACATGAAAATTTAGAAACGATAGAGCCGATAAGAATTAAATAATAATAATAATTAAATAATTAAATAAAATCATATTCGATTAAACATATAAGGAAAGACTGAGATTAGATAATTAAATAAGATCCTATTTCATTAAACAGATAAGAAAATGATGAAATTTTAGAGCAAACAGATAAAGAAATTTTTTTGATCGGGAAAGGTAATAAGAAAAGAAGCTCACTATTATATATATATATATATAAGGTTAATTTCATAGGCAGGAAAAATTGATACTGTGGAATAAAAAAGTGAGTAAAAATTAGAGAAAATAATATGTTTAGGTAGAAAAAGACTGTTAAGATAGATATAGATTTTCAATTTTTTTATCGTATTAATCTATGTTAATGTCAATTTATATTTATGTTGGACACTAATTTTGTATATTTGAGTTAAATTTTAAATTTTTAAAAAGAAAAACTTATATATTGGTACTATACTTATTTTAAAGCTCTCGTTGAGTCAAATAAAATAAATTAATAATTTTTATTTTTTTAATTTAAATTTATTGTTAGAAAATGGAAAAAGAGAGAGGGAGAGAGAATATTTAGGTAGAATGAGATTGGTAAAGCAAATGGTAGAAATTCCATTAAATATGGAAAATCTATTGGTTTAGGAGATTTTGATATGTAGAATTTTAGGAGATTTAGAATTTTTGTTTTGGTAATTATAATATTAAAAAAGAAAAAAGGAAAACAAAAAAACCTTAATTTTAGGCGGGAAAATATTAAAAAATAAATTAAAAAATATGATGAAATACTTTGGTATATATATTATGAGCATTGAATCTTTTATGAATAGATACACGACATACATTTTCCCCTAGCAAAATATTAATTTTTGGTTCCTCTAAAACTTCTTGGTTCGCAGTTACGTACGATATGTTTGGCTTGGTGTTTCTTTTTTATTTTTTTGTTTTGAAGCGCTTGGTGTTTCTTTCAATAAGCATATATTTGTAAAATATTCCGTTAAATGACTTTTTATCTACCGATTCTATTAAATCACATTCTCACTACATTTTCTAATAAATTACTTTTTATCGATATTTATAATCTCCCGGTGATAAACACTTTGCCAAACAACTCTAAATCTAGCCAATTATTATGATCTAACTTAACACATCTGTACTTGAATAGATTTTTTTTTTTTTTTTGAATTTCAAGGGGGCTGGAAAATGTAGAGGATGAGAATTGAATCCTTAATCTATGAAATCGATCTAAAACTTATTCGAATGCTACTAGATTACATAAGTCATAGCTAATTAAATAGAGTCTTCTTTTAATTTTCCTAAAAATGTTCTTCTCAAAATTATTACAACGGAAATAGAATTCATGAAATCGGTGAATGATATGATTTATTGTGTCGCTAAAACGAAAATATGCATACATTCAAAAAAAAATGGAAAATATGCAAGTGATATATGAATTAATTATCAAATACTTACATATGCTAAGCTAAATTTGAGTGGGTCAAAAAGCGAACTCTAACAAATTCCCATCGACAGGTCAAAAAAGATAACATACTGTTTTCGGATTTTGAAACATCTTTTCACATAGGGTGATTTATATGATCATTGATTTTCTGGATTTTAATTATTGATTAAGCATATATTAATTAAATTTATAAGATTGACAATATTTATAGATAAAAAGACTAAATTATCTTTGAAATTTTTGAAGTTATTATAATGAATCTGAAGGCATTATATAAAATTTTACTAGTTTACCCTCATCTCCTTCGCCTTATTATTAAGATTTTATATAACTTCAAATTTGTTATAGCGAGTTCAAACATTTTATGGGTGTCTTTTATTGTATGGAATTGAGTGGAAAAAGAAAATATTTTCTATTAAAATTTTCCTACTTCATGCAAAAATGAAAATGGAATTTAAATTCCATGGTATAAATAATTTAAACTTGTTTTTTGTCAATTCCATAAGAAATAAATTCTTTGGGGATAATGTGGTTTTTGTTTTCCATCTTACAGCCAATGATCGATCTCTTACCAATAAATGGCGCCTTACAGTGCCAACTTCTTCTACGTGTTACCCTCATTCAGGGGAGCCCACACCCATTGGACCAATACACACACTACACATGGCTTGTTGGTACCTTAGGGTGCTAATACACACACTCCACTTTATGTTTGATGCAAAAATGAAAATGGAATTGAAATTCCATGGTACAAATAATTTAAACTTGTTTTTTTTTTTTTTTGTCAATTCCATGAAAAATGAATTCTTTGGGGATAAGGTGGTTTTTGTTTTCCATCTTACAGCCAATGATCTCTTACCAATAAATGACACCTTATAATGCCAACTTCTTCTACGTAGTACCCTCCCTTGAATGGAGGTGGAGCCCACACCCCATTGGACCAATTCACACACTGTATATGGCATGTTAGTACCTTACGGTGCTAATATATTGGCATTAGAGCGGGAGCGTCCATCTTACATGGAATTTGATTTCCTTTCCATCTTTTATAATCAAACACACCCCAAAGATATTTATGTTCTATTTAAAATATTCGACAAATTTGTGATTACATAATTATTTCTAATTTTTTGTATGTAGAAGTTGATAATTATGTAATTTTTCCTATATAATATAAACGATACATTGCAATTCCGTGTTGCTCGAATGGGGGTTGGAATATATGGAGTTACAGTTGGCCGCCCACACTTTATTCAAATACATCTAGAAGGGGTACGGTGGAGTTGCAATGATTTTCAAGGGGTTGAGTCAATGTATGCGAGGTTACTTGTATAGAAAGAGTCTCAATCAATCAAGTAAAGATTTTTTTCGTTGTTCATTATCATTTTGTGGCGAGTCTTGTAGCGGAAATGATCTGCTCCCAGCGTTGAGACAGATCATTTCCGTGTACACGTCGATGTGGTGCGCTCACAGTATGCCATGTTCATATACAAAATTGTTTTTAATCTGTTTTTATATTTATGTTGGGTCAGATAAATCATATAGGCTTCCCTGTGGTGGGGGGTTCACAAATTTTTTTTTCCGAGAGTACTTATGTATGAGAAACAAGGAAGTTATTAGCTTAATATGGATTTTTTTTACTATTTACACACATATCAAATCGCACACCGCTATAACGCTAATATGTTCGAGTTAATTATTGCTAGGTAATACATGACCCATGAGAATAAAGATTTATATACCCAATGCTGTCTAGCTTGTGCACTTCGAACAACTATGCCCTAGTGGGTTAGTGGGTAGTAAATTAGTTTTGGAAGTGCGAACTAAGAGCCAAAGATCTCCTACTAATAAGTTGGCATCTTATGGTGCCAATTTTTTCACATATGACCTTCCCTTTGAATGGAGGGGGGCCCACACCCATGTTCGAACAAAACCCATACTCCATACATGTTGATCTTTACGCCAACTATTTCAGACGGAATGAGCGCTAACTAAGATAAGGGAGTTTTGATCAACCAAGGTTAACAACGTATTTTGCAACTTATAGACAAATCAAGGGGAAAAAGTTATGAACCTGGTTGTAATTTAAGGATCTTTGCTTTACAATATTAATTATTAAGTAAGCCTTAATTATGCTTCCGTGAAAAAATTGATGTTTCCAGTGCAAACACAATTTTTTTAAAAAAAAAATTAAAAATCGTACAAGTTTAAAAAATCACCACCAACATTCAAAAACTAAATTTTAAAGTAAACTGACCCGTCTTCAAAGTTTTGAATGACATGAGATATAATAAGGAAAAAATTTAATTTAACTAAAATTATGCATAAAAATTTTCTCTGTCTATGTAAAATATAAAATTTTTTCAGACCCAAACAGGCTACAATCTGTGTCGCCCGTGCCTAGATCCGCCGATGATTATTAATAGTGTATTCTACTTGAAATATGAACGATCAATAATGCCTCTGTCATTTGATAAGTTTTTGCTAAGTCAGTCAGTTGTGAGAGCATTAACAATTAACCACTTGAGCCACCAATAGACTGTAAATAAGTACAATCTTTTACAATAATTAATAAAAAAGAAAAAGAAAAATTAACAATATTTAATTTTGGCATCATAAGTAAGAAAACAATCGTGCCGCCAAATGAAGGCCAAGTGTGCGATGATTGCAATGGTGGGGATGGTGTGTGTTGCTCATTAAATTTTATTCGCCTAAAAAGTCCTCATTTAACGACAAAAGATAAGATAATCTCCAATGTTGAACGTGGATTCGGAACATGAATGAGAGAGAAGAAAATTATTCTAATTGAAATAGAATAGAAAGATATGCATTAAAAAAACGAAGAAAGAGGAGAGGCAATTGTAAAAAAAAAAAAAAAAAGAGAGAGATTACATTCAAAAAAAAAAAGAGATACAAAGAAATTCAAAATTAATAATAAAATAATAATCGAAGACGTAAAGTTAGATGTGGAAATCTAGACATTGTACCAGAAGGAAGAAAGAAGAAGTTGGGGAAAATAAGAAAAATTATACAAAAGTGATTAGAGAAGATAGAATTAAAAAATGTGAAATCCGCTCAAAATTTTTGTCTCTCTAGTCTCTCCTAGGTAGACATTGAAAGAGGACGTTTGCATTGGATCTGGTTTATGAAAAAAGTGAAAATTGTTAATAAGAAGATGATAGGTCCTTAAAGTACAGGGGCTCAAAACTTCTGTCCCTCTTACGCTAATTAGCTTTTTTAAATTTATATTTTAAGAGCTGCACCGTAGGGGCTAGCTGCACTACCTATGGGCCCCCAAATGTGCCCACAAAAAGTAAAATTTTAATTTCAGCCAAATATTCCAAACCATTCT
Source organism: Jasminum sambac (assembly GCA_018223645.1). Classification (NCBI taxonomy): domain Eukaryota; kingdom Viridiplantae; phylum Streptophyta; class Magnoliopsida; order Lamiales; family Oleaceae; genus Jasminum; species Jasminum sambac. The sequence continues at coordinate 39,818,818 of CP073640.1, forward strand.
TATCATTGAATTTTCATAGTCGGTAGCTAGGCACTATTGATAAAATCAAAAAGTAATTTTCGAGTCGTGACCCGTCCCATGGCATCCAACAATGTTGCAAAAATTTTGAAAAAATTATCGGAGCTCCATCCCGTCATAATGAATCTAGATCCAGTTTGAATTTCAAATCGAAAGTCGAACGGGCCCGCAAATTACCTGGGTGTGCAGTAGTTACGGCACACCCGGGTGCACCACCACCAATTTCAGTAGCGAAAATTTTTAGACACTCGTGTGGGTACTTCTCAAGGTACCAGCATTTGATATGGCCGCCATTAAACTATGATTTCATGATGAAATTACATGTGCGGGCTTTTTATTGTAGTATCCTTGCGGGTGCTTGAAAATTTCCCATTTCACTAGTTTATTGCACATTAATGTGGGTTCGTTTTGAAAATGTTAGTCTGTTATCAAACATTAATCCAGCTTCGAGGATTCAACACAAGTTAGTTTGACAACCATTGATTTAACCTTCATCACTTCAATTCTTGTTGACAAAAGAATGAATCTTATCGAAAATGATCAAATGCCAATACGTTAGCATACCTATTGGCTGATCATTGACAGATGACACCCCAACCTTCCCCGCTCTCATAAGGAGCACATATCAATCATCGACCACATCCATATATTAGCAACTTAAATTGTCAATATATTGGTATTTCAAAGTGAGTGTGAATCTTATTTCTTCAAACAATAGTGCTGTTGCCTTACAAATGCAATAAAAAAGAATGCAAAACTCTCCATGCCCAAATCTCTATAGTCCATACTCTTGTACCTCTATCTTTCTGCACAAACTGCTCGGTTGTATGAACATATGCAGCTACATGATTTCAGCAGTTCAGTTTTAAGCATCATTAGCAGACCACTAACTGATCATCACATAGCTAGGCTTACTTAGCTCTCGAACCACTGATTCCATCGTCGGTCTATTGTCGGGAAGCTCATTAGTGCAGTCGAGTGCAATTTTCGCCAACCGAGCTGCCTCTGCCTCGATAAACTTACCCTTGATATTCAAATCAACAAAATCTTCGAATTTTCCAGCTTCTGCCGCCAATCTCGTTAGGCTTGATAGTTTTCGCTTACCAGATAGTACTTGAAGGATGATCACTCCAAATGCATAAACGTCACTCTTCTCTGTAAAACGACCCGTAGTTATATACTCGGGAGCCATGTATCCAAACGCAGCACTCACTTTGAGGGCTGAGTAGACGACATCATCCGCAAGGAGCTTTAAGAGACCCGAATCCAATATTAGTGGGTTGAATTTTTCGTCTAAAACAACTTTCTCAACTGATATGTTTTGATGAACGGTTGGTGGCTTGTTTGGTTCGTTGCTATGCAAATACTCGATACCTGTTTGTCAAACAAAGTCATAAGTCATCACGATGTAAATCACTTGCAAAATGTCACATCAGTGTCTGAGCATTTTAACATCCACACATGTGAGCATTGGAACAAGACTCCATGAACATTAAAGTAACTTTTACAATATTTTAAGTGATTTTTGATAATATAACTAAGGTCTTTTGGGCTTATTCTTTTGAAGAGTTCACATCATTCCGTGTAAAATGTGTAATTGGTATTGTATTAAAAAAATGTGTGTAGGTTATACGGTATTGCGTGAAACCTTGAAAACAACAAGGCCTTAGTTAATTGACTTTCTTCCTCCTTGACCATTTCTAAGATCATCCAAAAGCAAATGCTTATAACCCACTTGATCATTTTGTGGTCCAATAAATTAAACATCTTAAAGAAATGCATTTATTGCAACTGCTTCTGCTCCCTCGGAAGTGAGTGCAATAATAGATGTATCTATGTAGTGATAGTTCATATCGATAGGTGACTCGATCAACCGAATATTTGGTCAAAGTTGACTAGAAAACGAATCACTTCCAACAATAATCTTCGAACTCATGTGAAGAAAACTAACCTCTGGCGATCCCGTTGATAATGGAGACCCTTGTTGGCCAGTCGAGGGCATCGGTACTATCATCCTCATTGTCAAGATACTGAGACAAATTACCCTTTGAAGCAAATTCATAGACTAGGAAACATTCACCCCTAGCCTTGGAGCAACAAAAACCCCACAATTTAACAAGATTGCGATGTTTCAAAGAAGTCAACAAACTCAATCCTTTCATGAACTCAGCTTCGACTGTCTTACAATTCATCTTGCTTATACTTTTGATTGCTACTCGTGATCCGTCTTTCAGAATTCCCTTGTACACGGCCGAGAAATTACTCTTTCCCAACAAATTCACATCAGAGAAATGTTGAGTTGCTGATTCAACTTCTTCCAAGTTAAACTTGGAGACACTGAGAAACTCGGGACAAAAACCACCGCAATCTTGAGAAGTGATTGCGGGATCCCATCCATCAGAATACTCAACATCTACAAGAGAAGAAGGGCTCTTCTTGTAGGCTTCTTTTGCTTGGTCAATGCTCAGCCGATCATCACAAGTGTCAGATGTGTTTCCGACTTTCTGTTTACGCCTCCGGTAACGGATAACAACGAGAAATCCCACGACTATCAATAAGATAACAGCTGTAATTACTCCAGCTACAATGCCTATTTGTTGTAATTTCGACGAGGATTTGGAACAATGAGTTTGGTTGCAAGGCATTGGGAAAATAGCAGATTGGGGTATGTCTCGAGGGAAAGTTGTGTTGCCACCTCGGACATTCGAGTCGATCTGATTTAGATTAAGATTGTCCAAAGCAGTACAAACTCTCAGTGAAGTAAAGCCAACCCCACATAGACCAGGGTTGTTTTCGGGACGAAATCCACCATTCAACCTCCTGAGTGCTTCATTGCCGTCCATTACAATTATCGAACAAAAATGAACAAGAACATAAATTAGAAAATATACCCCCTAAGGATTTAAGCGCATGTTAGATTATTTTGACAGATTTTTACCCATTTTTATACATTCTCTTTGGAGCAATGCTAGAGGAACAGCCAAAATGTACAACCAGGTGTACAACTTTCTAATAGAGGAGTTGGACCCCACTAGTATAGGGGGATAAAAATAGCATTTTGCATGCTCCTCTATCAGAGGGTTTTATACCTAGTTGTACAAATTATTGATTCCTCTAACATTGTCCTCCTTTTCGATTCCACTCATTCTTTTTTCTATTTCACATCCACATGTCTTGTGGGACCTGCATATACTACACAAATCTCCACTTATTCTGTCTCCTATTTCGCATCAAAATCTATAAAAATCTATAATAACTTACACCCTAACACACGCTTAACAAGAAACAACGATGAATAATAACACATATGTGCTAACAAAGCCCCACATCGGTTAATTCTAAGAACGTTGATGGGTTTAAAAGGGATTGAGCTACCCTTAATGTATTAAGCCGTTTTACATGGAACCTCAATCCGTAACAACTGTAACAGAATCCAAGAAGATCAAGAAAAGGACTCACCAGAGGGCGCAACTCCAGAAAAGGTATTGTTATGCACATCAAGAACCTCCAATTGGGGAATATTGGCCAATCCAACAGGAATTGGACCTGATAGTTGATTGGAGCTCAAAAAAAGCCTTTTGAGCCCATTCAAATTTCCCAAGCTTTGAGGAATTTGTCCACTCAATCTATTGTTTTGGAGAGCAAGAACACTTAATTTTTTCAAGAAACCCATCTCTTTAGGTATCTCCCCTGTTAACTGATTACAACATAGCTGCAACACTAAACAAAACAAAACAGAACATATTTTATCAATCAGATAAAGTAGAATTGGAAAATTATTAGCAAATCTGGCAAGTAAAATACCTTGAAGACTGGCCATACTTCCGATCTCCGGCGGTATAATTCCGGAGAGATTGTTCACATCGAGATAAAGATCTATCAATTCAGTGAGATTAGCAATCTCTTTGGGTATTTCGCCGGTCAAAGAATTGTAGTGCAGAAAAAGACCCGACAAGCACTTGAGCTCAGCCACCGCCGGCGACACTTTTCCGGTGAGCCCTTTGCTTTCCAGTGAAATATTAGCCACTTTCCCGTGCTCATTACATGCCACACCTACGAATTCCCCACTGCATGGATCTCCATCACTGACCCATGACGATAAGTACTTATTTTCAGGGTCTAAAGATGACTTTATTGCCATTAATGCTTTCAGCTCTGCATTTCCGTAGATGGGTTTTATCAAAGAAGACGAAAATGCAATTAAAAGGAGGAAAATGAAGAGGAATTTTGAAAATCCCATTTTCTTGGTTGGGCTCTTTAGAAATCAGAACTATGAAATCAAATTCAAAGAATTCGATTTTTCTGAGTTTTTAATCTTTTCAGTGACCGAATTTTGGATTTTTGTGACTTCGGCAGAAATGTTTGCTTAATTCTTGTTTGGAGTGAGAGAAGGCTATAACAGTGGGAAAGAGTGGAAAATCGTGTCGGACTGTACGACTTTTAAGCGTCAATACACATGCACTCACTGACTCACATCGTCACATTCTCTAGTTCAATTATCAAATTTCCTCTTCTAGTCCCCGTATCTGGATTTATTTATTCAGTTCATTGAAATGTATTGTCTTACTTTTTCCTTTAACTATTTCATCAAATTAAAATACTTTTTGTTACTAAATAAATACATTTGATCATCAACTAAAATTATTTTGATTCAATATAACAGTAAAGAAAATTAGACATAAGCTTGCCTCTTCTTTGGCTTCGATGCTTGAAGTGAAAATTGATTTTTCATAAAGGGAAGGGTGAGAAATAACCCTCTTTATTATACCGTTACACTTAAGCTATTCAAAAAAGAAAAAAAGTTAGTTTTCTATTGTGACGTACGAAAATTAATAATATTAATGATTTATGATTTCATAATACATGACAAAAAATTTCACAAAACCTCACCCATATGTAACATATTTATAGGTCAATTTAAAAATTGGAACTGTGTTTCCTAATTAATTTTTTTAATTAATTTCTATTTAAACACGATTTCATAGATGATGATCTATTTTTATCTTTTTCTCTTTTTTGGGGAAATTGGGACGTTTGGTCCAAAAAACTTGCTTGGGTGCTCATTTGGTCTGTTTTGAAAAAAGGTAGCGTATTTGGTCTAAAAACACTTTTGTGCGCGTTTGGTCAATTTGGATGGAATACGTCCATTAAACCGTCAGTTAAAGTCAACTTTTGAAAAATTGGGTGTGCGCTTGGTCCATTCAATTTGAGATAAATTGCACAAAAGGTCCCAACATTTAGATATTATTACAATTAAATCTCAAAGTTTGACAAATGTATACTTTAATCCCAAATTTAAGTTAAATTGTACAATTTTACTTTTTAGTTTTTTATGGGTGTTTATTAGGTCCATAATTAATTTTGTTGAATTAATTTGATATTAATTAAATAGTTTTATTAACAAATTTTGACACAGTAGCGTTTGTTCAGATTAATATAATATCCAAACTTTCAAAAAAAATTATAGCATTAGAAACACGCATATTTTGATTTTAAACAACAGTTAATAGTAAATGTAATTGTAATTGTTCTACTTAAATAAAATTTTATTAGGAATATATTATTGTAAAAAATATACTGAAATACAAAGAATGAATCACAAAAAAGAAAAAAAGAAAAAGAAAATAAACAAATCAAAAATAAAAACCCACCGCACCCTTCACCAGCACAAGATCTCGGATCTGGTAGATGTGATAAACCGCAACCAATAGAAGCTAGTGGTTGGTGGTGGTTTTGCCACCACCACCACCATCCCTAGTGGTGAGTTTTTGGGGATGGGATGGGGCGGGGGTAGGGCGGAGTGGGTTTTTTTATTTTCTTTTTCTTTTTTTATTTTTTGTGATCAATTCTTTGTATTTAATATATTTTTTTATAGTGATATATTCTTAATAAAATTTTATTTAGGTACAACAATTGTATTTATTATTAATTGTTACTTAAAATCAAAATATGTATGTAAGGCCCCGCTCAAAGTCGACCCGACATAATGTATATGTGTATGATGTGTGCGAATGTGCGTGGGAAATGGAAGGATCACGGTCCTGTAGCCCGGTTCTGGACGTCGTTATAGGTGGTATCAGAGCAGGATTCTTCCCTCTTTCCTCGCACATCGTTGGATTCTCTCCACCACTCCATGTATGCTATGAATGAACGGAGTAAAGATGAGATGGTATGTAATGTTATGCATAGAACAAACACATGACGAATGAGACGAATGATATGTTCGCTATGCTATGTTATATTTCATACGCTATGCTATGTGATGCTATGTAATATGTGAGTATATGATGTTTTATATGATGCATATGTATGCCTATGTTCTGTGAGGTAAGATATGGTATGTTATGTCCGTTGAGGTGACGAGGAGGATGATGTCAGATGTTGCACATGATATGAGAATAGTAGTGGGATGGAACGTAATGGATATGATGAGATAAAATGTTATGGGTTTGGTTTAAGACGTTGGATTAAATGACGACGAAAGAAAGATGTAGTGGTATGTTACGTTGAGGTTATGGATATGGTACTGCACGTGCAAGTATTTCATAAAGGGTATAGATATTGAGAAGGAAATGACGAAGGGAAAGTTGTGAATACGAGGTTATTTTCGTGCAATTTCGAGGACGAAATTTATTTAAGGGGGGAAGATTGTAAGGCCCCGCTCAAAGTCGATCCGACATAATGTATATGTGTATGATGTGTGCGAATGTGCGTGGGAAATGGAAGGATCACGGTCCTGTAGCCCGGTTCTGGACGGGTCGTTACAATGTATGCCTCTAATGCTAAAGAAAATTTTCGAAAGTTATGATATTATATTAATATGAACAAATGCTACCATGTTGAAAATTTTTGATAAAAACTATTTAAACAATATCAAATTAATTCAATAAAATTAATTATAGATCAAATAAGCACCTATAGAAAAAAATAAAAGGTAAAATTATGCAATTTAATTGAAACTTGGGACTAAAGTATATATTTTTTAAAATTTTGGGACTTGATTTTAACAATACCTAAAGGTTGGGACCTTTGATACAATTCATCTCAAGGAAAATATACCAAAGGCGTTTCTAAAATTTTAAAAATTGACTTTGACTAACGGTTTAATGGTAGGATTCCATCCAAACGGACCAAACGCGCACCAAATTTTTTTTTACCAAATGCATTACTTTTTTAAAAAAAACTGACCAAATGCACACTCAAACAAGTTTTTTTTGGACCAAATGCATCAATTCCCCCTTTTGTTTTAAATAATTCAAGATCGGAAATTTGAATTATACATTAAAAACAAAATTATCCTTTTTTCCCTTTCCTCTATACAAAACAAATACTTGAAATATATATTTTTATGTCTAAATTGTTGTTTTTCCTAGAGAATGATTTTTCTTTCAATTTTAGGTTATGTATATATATTTTTCTTATAAGTTTAGTTTCTGTATTCTAATTAATTGTGTAGATTACTTGTTCAACATATTCAAAATAAATTTAGATTAAAGGTAGAAAGCATTTTTTTATTCCGCTAAGTATCACAATCTTTTAAAAATTTATTGAATTCTAAAATAATCATAAAATATTATTAAAAAACAATGATAAAATTAGTTAAGTCCTAAAACGATAATTGATTTGATATGATAATTATTTCTACAAAATGATGGTTTGAATTAAAATTTGTAAAACATTATTGAAATGCATTTTAATATTATATATGCTTCGTTATTTCTATTGTGTATTCATAAATAATGCATTTTTTATTTCATAATACCTTTTATGGAAATTACCATCTCAATCATATATGTGCATTGCAGTGGGGGCAATACTAGTTTTCTCTAAATGAAGGTTAATCCTCCTCCCCCCGCCCTTTCTAAACCTCCCCTCCCAACCCCAAAAGTTGAAAATGTATTTTGGAAATATTAAAAGTTCAGATAAGGTATTCCACCTAATTTTTCTGTTCCTAAAAAGAATTTAAATAATATTCATAATATCGATATCTTTGACCAAGATATCGCTACTAGAGTTACTCATTTTGGATAAAATAATTATAGATAGATATTTTTAAGTGACATTTAAATGTGTCAATTTTTCATCGAATGATAAAGATGTGTTCATTTAGTTATCATTCAATGCATATTTTCATCATTCAATTGAAATGTACCATGGCTACTATTACTTAAAAATATCAAATTCAAATGTTCGTATAGAATGAGTCTTCCGAATAATATCTTAATTATCATTTCATAACAATATATTCACTGTTATAAATTAGTGATAAAAATCCAAGTAATAAAGATGATAGAGAGAGAATAGAATTGTATCTTTACTCTTAACATGAAAACATATTATAGGGTTCTAGATGAGAGCTACAAATATCCGAGAACACTCAAGTAATACTATCTAAGTATTTTGATAAAAACTAAATAGTCGACATATCTCATAGAATTACAACACCTTCTTTGATGACTATTCGTATAACCACTATTTCATTAAAAACATTGTTTGGAAAAATCCAACAAAAAAAAAATACTAGCAAACTAAGGGAAACAAAATAGGACAAAAGTAAGACAAATAAAAAGAGTACAACTACTCTCCTTGATCTCTACAATTGCCTTACATACTAATATAACAATTTCTAAAGCATGTATATTTTTCTTAGGAAAAGTTACAAAATACGTCATATATTTAGGGTGTATTTATAATCTACATACCTTATTTTTTAATTTTACGTTTCACACATTGAAGTTTATTTCATGATAACAAGAAACCAATTTTTTTTAAAAGAATTATAAATAATTAGAAAATTACTACTATATATATTGAAGAGACCAAAACATCCTTGATCAAAATTTAAAAAATCACACCCTACATATTATATTATGTCTAAAGTTACATACTAATCGCCTAACATTATTTTTAGATTAGATTTTAATTACATAAACCATATTATATTTATTTATTTATTATTTTTTACTGAAAATATGTTATTATTTTTAGATTGCTTTTATTTTTAATTTAACTAGACCTTGCAATAATCACCTTTTAAGGGGAAAAAATGTTCCAATATATACTAAAGAAATAATTTTAGCAAGTCAATATTATATTGAAAAATATATAAAAAATTTGATATGATATTATTTTTTTCAAATTTAAATTTTTTGAAAGGGGCAAAATGTGGATTTGTTGTCGTGTGAATAAATTCTATTCAAGCAATAGAAAATCTATATATATATAAAAACAGTCTTTTTTCCCTCCAAAATATATTTCTAATTTTTCCCGCCTATTGAATTTGCCTAATATAAACTTCTATCTATATATAGAATAATTTATTTATTTATATATATAGAAAATGAGACTTTTTCTTATTATATTTTTTATTGTCGTAAATCCATTTTCCCGCTTTAAACTCTCTTTTTATTTTTCTTCCCTAATCCATATCCAACTCTCTTTTTATTTTTTCCTAATATATTAATATTAATGTATAGAGATTTTATTTAATTATTTCTACCCTACTTTTTACCTATCTCATAATATTTCTAAATATTTTCTATCATTTCCTCACTTTTTTTCTACACGTGGTAAAACATAATAATTTGTGATTCTATTTTGCTCGAGTTGATGAGAAAGTCAGAAACAAGTATACTATCAATATATAATTTTTATTTTTAAAAAAATTAAAATTTACTCCCAAATATATAAATTAGTACCCAACTTAAATATAAATTGATATTAATAGATTAATGACTACCGATGTAATAAGATTAAAAATTTTGATAATTTGTTACGACACTTAATTTGATGTTTGTGCGTAAAATTCAAATATAATAAGATATTTCATTATTTTGCACTTTTAACATCCAAATCTCAATAACAAATTAAAAATTTAATTTGTTACCTAATTAGCTTCTCAAGTATTAGTTGTAATTTAGTTTATTGGGAAAAGTATTATATATTTTTCTTTCAAATATTACAAATTTCAATTTTTTCTATTTTTTCTATCAAATCTTCAATTAATATATATTTATGTGTCTAACAATATAAGGGTGTTCCGAGAATCGAATGAATTTTTAACTGATTATTTTTTTCATAATTTTGGTAATTAAAAATAAAATTATTTAAAATTAATGCTTTTACTAAGATTTAATTTTATGCTATAAAAAATTACCATTGATTAAATTTTTGTATAAAAATTCAAATAAAGGTTTAACATTAAAATTAAAAAATAATAACAGAAATAATTAATTATTTTTGTAAATAATTAACTAAGAAACAAAAAATAATTAAAATTAACAATCCCACTAAGATTCATTTTTTTTACACTACAAAATTACGATTCATTAAAGTTTTACACAAAAGTTAAAAAAAACTTACCAACAGCTGGCTCAACTTTGAGACAAAATTCACTACTATGATCCTCAATTGGTACTAAAAAATTTAAAATGATTATCACAGAAATAATGAATTCTATTCATAAATAATTAGCTAAAAATAAAAATTAATTAAAAATAATTATATTACGATTAATTAAAATTAATCATATTGTTACAATTTAATTGGATTTGGTTTCAATTGGCAAAAATTGACACAATTTCGTTGGAAAAAAATTAATCAAAATTAATTATATTGCTGAAACAGAAATATAACATTAATGAAAATATAAATAATAATTATAATTAGTTACATTTCCATGGTTGGCTAGCTTTTCCTTAAAAATGAATGACATCTTTTTACATGCAAGATATCTTTTTAATTGTAAAATATCTTTAAAATTATATTCATACAATTTTAAAATTACGGTTAAAATACTAATTATTTAGAATTAATAAATTATTTCTATAAAGAATTAGCTAAAAACAAGATTTTATTAGAATTAATTATACTACAATTAATTACAATTTCTCAGATTTTATTGGATATATTTTCATTGGATAAAAATTGAGATAGTTTTATTAGACTAAAATTAATCAAAATTAATTAAATTGCTAAAAATGGGAAACATAATTATTTCAAAAATAAAAATAATTAAAATTAATTAGATCATACCTAAAAGAAAAATGCTTACGAAATTAATTTATCTTTTTATGCATATTAAAAATAAAGTTAAGTTAACGCTATAAGATTTTGGATTCTTACAATTGGGGTATTATATCTTATTGTAAAGTAATTCAGTGATCATTAGTCCCTAATTAACTTTATTTTCTTTTCAAGATCATTTTTTGAAAATATGCTTTTTTATTCTTATATGTTTTTGTATTTTCTATGATATTTCTTTTGAAAGTTACAAATGATCGATAAAATATTAATATATTTTTTTATATAATTACGGTGTTTCAAATGATCTCGCTTCAATTTTTTTTTTCTTTTAAGTAATAAGCTCCAAAATAGGTATTCAAATAGTAATGATTTTTATTTTGATACTACTCAACCAACAATTATATAATAATTTTTATTCAATATATCGCTACTGGGGAATAAATCTAAAGAATTTTATTAAACAATTGGCTATCACCTCAATCAATTATTGAAATTATAAGACTCAATTAGAATATTTTAATTGGCTTTTCAAACTATATTAAATATTTATTTAAATTTCTGCTTCTAAATAAATATTAAGAATCCTACTTACTTTAATTATTTATTTTATACCTAATTTTCCTGATGTTTTATTTTATTTTTAAGTATAATTAGTTAGATTGTATATTTTAAGTATTAATCACATATATTTCAATTTATTTGTCTTATCCAAATTAATTTAAATGTTATATCAAAATCATTCAATATTTAATATGTCCAATATGTTAAATTAGTAAGTTTATACCTAATATGTTAATATATGTGTTTAATATATTTAGAATGGTATTTCTTAAAGAAATAAAATGTCAAAACAAAAGTTTTGGATTAAACTATCACGATGGCGATTTGGACATGATGAGAATTTTCTAACGTGGGCGGGATGACATGAAGTTTGTAATTCTTTATATCATCTCATGCTCAACTCAGCAGTAAACAGCATGGGCCTGAATGATGATAAGTGTTTCACAATGTGCGTTAATGCTTTAGGTATGTCTGATCGTCATCATTACATTGTTGTTTTTATAATATATCTTTATACTCATTATATTTCATAATTAAAATTTAAAAATCATTATTTACATATTAATTATTAATAACATACATCATAACTGATGTATAATAATTAATATCTCTCAAAATTTATAATTGCATATAATAAAATGTGTAAAATAATTTAAAGCAAAATTATGAGCTCTACAAATATTAGTAGAGTTATTTTAGTATAGTTATTTTAATAACTATAACATTTAATATCATTTTATTTTGGGTTTATATAAGTAGATTAATCTTACAATGAGCAAAATGTAATCTGTTATCACAATTACTGCCACGAATTATCATCTCAAGTAAAGTACAAAAGTGTAAATGTGCACTAAGTTACTATTCTATGGAGAATAGTAAATTAAGTGTAGATTTTCTCGTGCAAATAAGTCTTCCATATTTGTACTGGATTAGATGTAAATATAGGGAAAAATTTATCGAAATTTTTATAGAATTGTTTCAAGTTAAATTCTTTAAGTTTATTGTTGTAACTCATTCTTTATTTTAATTATTTTTTTAGATTTTATGTTAATATTATTGACATCTATTAATAACGTTATTAGTTGAAAATTTTATCCCTCGTGCAACGCACGGGTGAAACAGCTAGTTCTAATATAAGGGTGAATGGATTCTAATTTTACCAATTTTTACCACTTTTTTCAACTTTTTTCTCTCTCCTAAATTAATCACATCCACAAATCTCAACCACTCACCTCCACTCATTCTCTCTCCTCTTTTACTTTAAAACACTTTAATACACTTTTAATTTACTCCCATTCACCCTTATAATAGCTAGTATAGGATATTTTGCATTTATTTCTTAACTTAATTTCTTTTTAGATTTAATTTTCAACAAGAAAACTATAGAAAGAGAAAACAAGAAAAATGCTTGTGACAAGAGCGTAAGAAATTTGAAAAAATTGTAATAAATTGCCATATTTTTTATTTCTTTAAAATTTTCACTCACCACATATAGTTAATTTAATAAAAATAGAATAAAATAGGAAAAATGAATAATTACTTATTACTTATAGTAGGAACGGTAATTACAATTTTAAAGTGTTAAAAAATAAATAAATAAAATTGTATGTGAAGTGTTACAAAATATAATTTACATGGTATATTTTTTTTGGTTACAAATAAGATTATTTTAGTCCATTTAAAGTCTGTTTTCTATTTTTACCAAAAGGCGTTTCTTGTTACTACATATAAAATGCAATATACAAAATCCAATTTTGAAAAAGCGGGTATGTAAATTGTAAATACATCCTAAAGAGATGTGTTTTGTAAATTTCAAAATTTTCTTATTTAACATAGCCTTCGAGCAAGCATTATTTCACATATCATTGTGAAGTGATCTCTGAACGAACATATAGGGTGTGTTTGATTGGGGATGGAAAATGTTTTCCACCCAAATTTTCCATTTTTCAATCAAACACATTTTATTTCCCATAAAATTTGTTTTCCATCTTAGACCAAGAGGTCAAGATTTTCCTGAGAATGAAGGAATTTGAATTCTTGGGAGAGGGTTGGGAATTTGAATTCCATAGAATTGGAATTCCAAATTATTTTCTAATCTCCAATCAAATATACTCATAGGATTTTAGTGTATCAGGTATAATCTATAATGTGTTGATTGCGCTACTTCGGAGTGAATAATATTTTACTGTAATATTTAATGAGATAAAATTTTTATTCTTCAGACTCATAATTAGTTATTATTTTGAACTTACATGATAATTCTTCAAGAGCAAAGATTATTAATAGATCGTACAATATTTTGAGACTTTAGAAATCATTCTAACTATTAATAAAAGTAAAAGAGCCACACGAGTTTTCCAAAGAAAATAAAAAATGATTTTTGGAAAGAGCGCTAATTATAATTCCCATTTTAGAGTGTATAATTTAGAAAAATCAAAAGTAATTAATGCGTTTATTAAGAATAATAAGCATAAAATATTCGCGTATATGAAAAGGGAAAATCAAACTGTGATTATTCATAGTAAGAAACATGGTATCATATAATAATGGAAATCAAATTTGAATAAATATAATTTTTAAAAATTGGGCATGACTATGTGCGTTTACACCACCTGGACTTCATGGCTCTTCTGGAAAAAAAAATCTTTAATGTTAGTTTCCAAAACTACTCAAAAATAAAATATAATGATAAGATCCAATCACTCAAACATTTAGTAAATATATGCGTATATTTAATTAAAGGAAAATCAAAGTAGCAAATTTCACAATTATCTTAGAAAAATTTCCATTACAAAAAATCAATATGCATAGCTTTACCTATAAAAACTTTGTATAGAGATCTCATCAAAGATACTTAGTAAAAAAAATTACAATTTTGAAAAGATTCTATTTACATAATTTATGTTTTAAAGTATTTGATTATGCATGAATTTAATCATTACAATTTTGCAAAGATACTATGCTAGGAATTTTTCAATTGGCATTTCTGTGTTTGAAAATCAGACCTATTGAGTTGTAAGTTCATTTTAACTTGTTGAGTGGTTTATGACTTGAGTATGGTCAGATTGGAAGCACATGTGTAGGAATCCACTAAAAACAACTCAAACAGATCAATCAAAGCCAAATGCTCATGGAGCACTTGAGGCCTCACTAGGCACTCCAGCGGCTCATTTTATCTAGCTTGATTCATGATGCATTTTTGTAACTTATTTTGCCTATTTCTCTCTATATAACGCAACATTTTCGTCCCATTTTGATGACATGTGATTTAGAGAGCCTCTACACCTTGGAAAACACCTTAAAACTTTCCTTTGATTGAAGTTTGATATTGTACTTGTTGATTGCATTAGTAGATTAGCAATACCTTCTTCAAAAACACCAAAACCGAAATCTTCTACCAACTTACCTTCAGAGTTTTGGATATTGGCGAGGTGGTTGGAGTTTCAAGGGTGTGAAACATCCACTTGTGATGAAAGAGGCGTTGAAGTTCCAAAGGGTACTGTATGCACAACAAGACGAGGTTCCTTAGGGTTTAAAGGCTGGGGATCAAGTTAGGTTAGCATTGATTTTCTGCAAGTATCTCTTTCTAGCGGATTTTCATGGTGAGTTCGCACAGAGGTTTTTACCATTTGAAGAGTTCTTCAATGACCTTTCCTTAGTCATCATATCCTGTGCTATTTACTTCTTTAGTTATTCTATAGTTTGATTGAATGTTGTAAATCGATAAGTTGGTTGGTAAATTAATGACATTTGATATAATTTATTGGCTCAATCGCTGCATGTGTTTTTTCACACTATATGCATAATTTCTATTTTAAGATTTTTGATTTTGCATGAATTTAATCATTTCAATTTTGGAAAGATGCTACATACATAATTTTGATTTTAAAATATATGTTTATGCATGAATTAATCATTAAATTAAATCATGCATGTTTTTGGTTTGTAGAATAAAAATAATTTTGTGTATTCCTATTTTATTATTTAATTAGGGACTATTGAACACTGATTAACCACGTGTCTAATTACTTGATATAAATTTGCCACAATTTCACATCTAACTATATATAAAAATAAAAAAGCCACTTAGGCAAACTATTTAGATAGCAGTGTCATGTTTGACATTGCTTTTTAGGGATTAATTACTTTCATTATTTAATTTATTCTACTTTCTTTATTAGGTATATTTTCCTTATTTTACTTTTTATATGTATTCTTTATATGTATTCGAATTTTTGAATTAATTTATATAATTCTTTTAATTCTTTTATATTTAGTGTCACATGTATTAATGAAAATATAATAAGAGATCAAAGTTACAACTAACAATATCTATTAAATTAATTCTAAAAATGAGAATTAATATTTTATATATACATTTTAATTTTTTGATACTACATTTTAATTAATTATTTTCGAATTATATATATATCTTCTTCTTATTAATAAAAGTTGAAGTACCAACTTGGCATAGTGCTACATTTGTAGTGGTTTTCTGTTGTAGGAAAAGAAACTTTTTTACATATTTAAAAAATTAAATAACAAAATCTTTTTTATTTTTACCACGTTTAAGGGATAGTTTTCAATAGTTTTCACAAGTAATATGCATTTGGTCGTGGTTAATTAAAACAGTGGGTAATTTTTTTAAGATCAAACAATAAGTAGCTAAATAATTAAATTTATAATAAATAATTAATTAATTAGAAAGAAATTGAAAATGATAACTTTCATGTCCAATTTCATCATTTTGCAAGGCATTTTAAAAATAATTGTTAAAATTATAATTTAATTATACCTTAATTTTTTGTCCAAAGAATTACAAGTTTCAAATTTTTTTGATTTTTTTCATATTTAGTATTGCAATGTGATGAGAGGTCAAAACTAGAACTTACAATACCAATTAAATTAATTCTGAAAATGAGAGGTAACTTTCTTTTATATACATTTTAATTTTTAATATATATATATAAAATAAGTAAAAGAGATGCATTTGATAGTGACAATATGGTAGAGCCAATGTGGCACCCGCATGCTAAAGAAAATAATTTTTTTTTTATTTTTGAAAATGCATTAATTATAATTTCTATTTTAGTGTGTATAATTTAGACAAATCATAATAATTAATTCGTTTACTAAAAATCATGAGGCATTAAATATTCATGTATATGAAAAAGGAAAATCGAATTGTGATTATCATATAATTATGGAAAACAAATTTGAATGAATATAATTTTTACAATTGGGCATCAATTCGTGCATTTACACCAACTAAAATTTACAGGGGTTTTTTGAAAAACAAATCTTCACTGACAAGAGCGAACTACTCAAACATTTATTAAATATACACATATATTTAATTAAAGGAAAACCGAACAAGTGCAAAATTTTCAATTATTTTGTAAAAATTTTCGTTACAGAAAAATCAATATGTAGAGTTTCACCTATAAATATATATGCCATATGAAGATCTCATCATTCCATACAATACACAATCCACATCGAATAAATTCTCCAAAACTTAATATTTAAAAATTCATGTTAAAAAATGTCGTGGTGGCCCAAATTTTGTCCCGTGCCAATGCAGGTGAGAAAGTTGCTGTGTTCAAGAATTGTCTTTGACTTCGTCTAATGCCAGTTACCTTTGAGGTTTCATAAATGATAATTTCCATTACTTGTATCGGATGCTATGAGTATCAATAAAAGTCAAGGCCAACCACTTTAGCAATTTGGCATTGTGTTGAAAAAATCTATATTCAATCATTGGCAGTTATACATAGTAATATCAAGAGTTACAAGCCATGTAGGATATGATTGAAGGTTCTTATATATGACAAACATGAAAAGCCAACGGATTTGACGATGAATATTGTTTTCAAAGACATATTTCAAAATTTATAATTTTTTATTGAGTTCGGTTTTGGGATATATTTTATGTTTATGCATTTTCATTATTTAATAAATAATTTTAACGTTTTCATAAGTAAATTTTCCTTTGTTCGTGCATCGCATGGGTGTAATACTAGATTAATTATGTTCAAACAATTATTAAAAAAAATTGTAGAGGGAAAAATCTAGGACACGGTTATAGATTTACCATCCTTTTGTGATCGAAAAATTTAACTACTGGGTTACTTACACCTATAAATACTTTACAGGCGTGTCAACATTGCATACCAGATAAAATTCACATCGGATACACTTACAAAATTTGATATGGCACAGTGCCATGTTGATAGCGGTTTTCTATTTTTGTAAAAATATATGTTTTATTTATTTTAACATATTAAAAGATTAGTAGTTTTAATGGGTAATGTGCATTGGGTGGTTCAAATAGTCGGTGATTTTTCTCTTCTTTTTTGGAAAGCTAGATGGTTAATAGTTAAATTATAACTGAATTTATAATGAAAAATAAATCGACTAATTCATTAGAAAAGAAATATACTACAACTCACATGTCCCATTTCGATCATTACTTCGCATGTGACTTTAAAAAATAATTATTAAAATTATTTAATCGTCTCTTCATTTTTTCGTGAAAATTGCAAGTCTCAATTATGCCAAAATGAGTTTGGACTTCAATTAATTGTTCTATTTTGGACCTTAGGTTTTCTAAATATATTACTTTATAATATTTTAAAACATCTAATATTAGATAACATTCATTATTAATCAGTACCAATTCAATATACATATAGTCTTTAAAGAAGCTTTCAATTTTTAAATTTGCTATGCATATTTTTAAAATTTCAATTTCGACATCGACACCTATTTAAATGTTATGCATATTATGATTTACTTTCGGCTTGATTATGTAATTAAAAATATTTAACAAATTCTTATCAAAATTATTTTTGTAGATAAAATTTTCGTGCATCGCACAAATGAAATGCTTGTTATAATTTATGCTTGCTCAAGGGCATTAACATAACTTTTTTACTTTTCTCATAAGTAATGACTAGCAATTAATGAGTCACGTTAGGTGTACAACCAATTTAGATCATGCTAGGTGTACAATGAATCTATGTAACTATGTGTAAAACTCTTTGATAGAAGAGTAAATAGCACCAGCACAAGAAGGGTAAAAATGATATTTTTCATAATATTCTATTAGCGGGTTGTACACCTAATTGTACAAATTAGTTATACAAAGCATTATTCACAATTAGTTATACAAAGCATTATTCACAGTTATTTTTTTTGATAATGACTCCACGAACCCATTTTGCGCATAGACATGAACAATAAAATTTCGACCCCAATCCCAATTTGCTATGTAATATTCATCAAGCGCTTAGAATTTAAACCCATCAGCATCGAGACATATTTTCTTGGTTGAGTACGTAATTAGCGAACTGAGCTCATAGTTTTATTACCTGAACAAGCAGTGGGCAAATTTTGCATTTCGAGTTGATCAGCAAGCAAAAATGAGATCATCTAGTAGAAGTGTCAATTAAAACCATAGAGTAACAATGGTCCATATAGTGGGTATGTTTCCGCATATATATCACCATGAATTCTTTCTGAGATACTTAGATATTACTACTAACCTTTACAATGGAAGGTCTAACGACTAAGTTGCCCGGTGAAAAACAACACATACAAACTCATTTGGTAACACAATCTTCTACTTCTTTAAACAACGATCATTTGTGCTATTAATTATTCTACATTCTACTTCTCGTTATTGCTCTAAGATGTCGAAGTTGATCATGCCAAAACACAAAGGTTTTTAATCAACAAACTATGAGTTCGTAACATTATTCAATTTTATTATTTTGTGCATGCATAGTATATTTCGTGAGTGTTTGGAGTTTTTCTTTTATCTGTTGTGGGCAAATAAAACAGAGTTTGTGCTAATATATTCATTGCAACCAATATCTTTAAATTGCCAAATTACTTTTGAATTTGTTAGAATAAATGGTATCTTTGACATTAACATTTTTATAATTTGATAAAATAGTACAAACTATTCGAGACCCTTCAACAAATAAGGTTGACTTACATTAACAACCAAACAGTAATTCTTCGGGAATATGTAAAACAAAATATTTCTTTTTAGTTTGTATGGGACAAAAATGAACATTAAATTATGGAAATCAAACATGACTTTAAGAGCTTAAGTGGTTTTGGAACAGGATTGTATTTAAGAGTTTCCAAAAAGCTTTTAATTGTTATTCCTCAAGAACTAGTGGATGATGACATAGCGCTGACTTCATCTCAAGCCTGCAAAATTTTGTATGACGAAAATTCTGGACAGCACAAGGTCGTTACTGTTTAGCTTCCAAAAAAAAAAAAAATGCTCCTGTTTTCTTTTTATTTCTATTTTTTAAAATTTTTTGAAGAAACAGTCTTATTAAATTAAGGATATTATTTTGAGTGATTTTGGAGGAAATAAATTTTAAATGTGATTATTACTGATCATAAAGTAAACGGAAATATTTAAAAAAATATAAAAATTTTCATATAAATTAGACAGGCTGTTGAAAATACTTTTTGAAAAATAAATTTTTAAAAAGTTGGAACAAACAAGTTTTGAATCTGTAAAGACCCTTTTACACATTTATTATGGAGATATATTAGTTGAAGCCTACCTTAAAATTGTTGACTTTCTTCAAAATGCTTTTTGTCTTCTTTTGCGTATTTTCACATGGACTGGATTTCAAATAGTACTATAATAAATTCAAAAATTAATTAAAGGGAAAATTGCAACATAGAAGATTCTCAAACAAATGAAAAATGGTCAAATTTTCAATTTCCGATACTTGCAATTTTATACAACATCAATTGTCTCGGTAGTGACTTATCAAACATCCTACTTATATAAAATGAGAAGAAAAAATATTTCACTATTTAACTTTTTCTATATTCATTTTTAACTACATACTATATATAAATATTATTTTTCATAGTGAACTAAGGGCGGGTTTGCTCTAATTTTTCAATTAAAAGCTGATTTATGCTAATAAGTAGAAATAAATTTTAATATGAATCACGCATAACTGCTACTATTATATATACACTTGGGTCCACGTAAATACGTAATTATTCAGGGTATGTTTTTTTTTCTGTTTTTTTTATCGGTATTCAGGGTTTGTTTGATTGGTTGGTAAGTTGTTGGAGTCATTTATATTCCGTAGAAAATGATTGCTAATATCAGACGGAACGCAAGTGTGGTTGAAAATAGGAGAGATAATTTTTTTGATATATTATCACGATTTAATCCATTAAAGATGCAAATCACTTATTACATGCCGCACGCCATGATTTCAAGATGTTACACTCAAGACTTGATCAAAACTGTTGGAAGCCAACCGAACAAGCTCTTAAACTAAGTTACAATTTATTAACAGAATAGAGAATTTAAAGAAAAGCTAAGCCAATTTTAAGTGGGGGATAGTGAGCTGTATATGGTCTGTCTGTAAATGGACAGGATGAATATGAAAACTCAATCATGAATTTTTAGAAAAGCACTAGCTTGGTGACTTTATTATTGTGGAAATAATTGACGAGCATCACTCCCAATTTCATTTATTTTCCTGATAACGACTACAAACAACCCAAGACACACAGTGATATTTTGAAACAATTAACATTTAACAAAATTGATTCGATTGTTGATGGTACGTTCTGTTTTTCAAAAATTGTTGTCAAGCAATGCCTAAGTTTGGGATTCTCATCCCTCCCATTTTTCTATTTTTTTACTTTGTACTTTGCCCAACTTATATTTACGGTTAAAAAAATGTTTTATGTACAATATGATGAATTAAATGTATAAAAACTTAAAATTTGATATTGCAGCTTAGTCACGTATTACATAGTTTAAAATACTAAATGTATCAAATTACTATAGTTGTTAAATGGGTTGTCAAATAGTCATGAAAGAGGTCATTGTGTATTGATCAATTTAAACGGATTTCAAGTTTGAGTTGCCGTTTAAAAACTAATATCCAATCTCATAATATTAAATTAAATTATGATTAATTTCAAGGTTGGGTGGGGGTATCCTCCTATCTTCTTCCCACCATTCACGACATGATTGAATATTTGAATTAGGCTAGTCCAAGAGAGAGTGGTTGATGTCCTTTTCATTTCTTGGTTAAAAATATATATATAATAAATAAATGTCTTCTCCTTTTCTGAAGTTAATGAAAAAAAAATCTTTTTCATTTCTAATTTAAGATATAATTGCAGTTTTATTACTACATCTGATCTTAAACTTGAATTATATGAAAAATAAAAAATAAAAAATTCTACATTTACAAATGTAAAAGCCTAAAAGGGATTCCATGTTTCTTTGTTTCTTTCTTTTATTGTATCATGTTGGTCTTGATCATCATGGTCATGCCCTTTGCTGCCATCCCTCATAAAGGTTTCACTCAATTCGCCCTTTTCTACCTGTCTATTATGTACTTTTAACGTTATAATCTCCTTCATTAATTAAAAGTGGGAAGCAAAACATCTTCCTCGGATTTACTTTTCTTACTAAGTACATTTTACCTTCCAAACATAATAATTAGGGAAAATAACACTAATGATTCTACCACATTATTGATGAGATGCTTTAAAAATGAGCAAACCACTCATCAATTTTTTTTCCACGATTTAGAACTAAATTATTACCGCGGTACAAAATATCGAGTCTCTGTCAAGTATTCACCTCAACGCATTAACATGTCCACATGTTTACTTCTTAGGGATATTCACATAAATACCCGGCTTTGGGTTCAAAATTAGTAAAATATATTCCTATCATGTGATCGTGCGCGTGATCACGTGTTTTTACACCATGCGATTGAGCATTGCACAATGCACAAGATAGTCTTGTACAATGGCACAACCAAAAATTACAAATTCCTCTTCTTCTTCTTCTTTTTTTTTTTTTTTTTGGAAAAGGTCACAGAATTAGTTTAAGAAGTGACAATGGGTTCTAAAAAGTCGCAAATGTATTTAAAAACCTACACAAAAAGGACAAAACAAAATAAGTTATACACCAATTAAAAATTAAGGGCACAAAATATATTTAAAGTGGCAAGTAATTTCAAAAGTCACATTACAAAAGCCACAATGAGGGTTAAAAAAAAATTCACAAAAAGGTTTAAAAGAGCCAGAATGCATTACACAACAAAAAAAAAAAAAAACAAAAGTCACAAAAATGATACAAGAAAGTTACAAACAATCAAACATATTAAAAGGGTAACAAATTGTTAAAAAAAAAGGTAACAAATTGACATAACATTTGACCTCTGTGTACGATTGCGCGACGGTTTCGCGCATCAGCACTTGCAATTGCACGAAATTGTATACAATAAAAAATTTTTTTAATAGGGTATTTTTGCAAAACCAAAACTTTACCAGGTATGTAACCTAATTTTTCCAATCTTTATCTCCAATCAAATTGTATATATTTGTTCAATCTAAAAGTTAGCTCATGTTTTATCCTTGACGAATTTCCTTTCAGACATGTTTTACCCAATATATTACAAAAAATTTGGCCTTTAGGGTGGCATGACATCCCTATAGCCTCGCAGGCCGTAGAGTATTAGGAGCGATAGTGTCATCTGTAGCCCTTAATGCTTTAGAGGCATGAGATTATAGGGACGATAGGCCCCCAAAGATCTAGTTTCTTATAATGAAAATGCTCTGCACACTAATGCCTTTCAAAGAGTTGGAAAATTATGCTACATACTAATACTCTAGTAAAGTTTTGGTTTTGCAAAAATACCCTATTGAAAGTGTTTTTTTAATTGAATTCGATTCTATTCACTCGTGTGGAAGCCCCCACCCAGGAATGTTCAAACACTCCCAAGGCCATAATTATGGCGCCCTAAAGGCATTTTCTAGGCCCGTCCTGACTCGATTGAAATCGTGATCGATCTAGATTCATCACGACGAGATGGAGCTCGGTAATTTTTTTTCAAAATTTAGGTGATATCGTTGAATGTCAGAGTCGGTCAAACTTTTTGGCCAAATTTTAACTTAAAATTTGGCCAAAAAGTTTGACCGGCCCCACCGCATTCAACAGTATGGCAAAAATTTTGAAAAAATTACCCGAGCTCCGTTTCGTCGTGATGAATCTAAATCCGGTCCCGAATTTCAAAACGGAGATCGTTTGGACCCTTAAAATGCCCCGGGAGTTCTGTAATTATAAAACTCCCGGGAGCACTTGATCATTTTTGGCCCCCTACGATCGCCTAGGCCGAATGTTGTGCAATCGTGCATGTTTATTATTATTATTTTTTTATTTTTTATGACTTTACTATGTGGCTTTTCTTATAAACCCATTTTTCTGACTCTTTTACCATTTGTTACTTTTTTAAAATGTCTGTGAATTTTTTTTATTATTTTGCGACTTTTAAAACCCGTTTTCTGACCTTTTTACTATTTATGACTTTTTATGAATGAGAATGTGATTTTTTGAAGCCCATAGTTATCTTTTGAATTACATGTTAAATATATTTAGTGACTTTTTTTTGGGTTACTTTTGTGTGTGTGAGTTTTTAAAATCCATTTGTGACTTTTTAGAACTCATTATCACATTTTTAGCCTCATAAAACTATTGGAGACAACTTCATTCATTCTACTACATCCGTCCCCATAAATATAGCACATTTCCATTTCACAAGGATTAAGAAAAATACAATTAATAGTGTTGAAAAAGTAAAATTTAAGATTATTTTCTTAATATGTCATTTTATTTATTAAATATTTTATTTTAACAAATTCACTTTAATGATAATAATGTACATTAAATAAAGACATATAAGATAATTAATATTTTATCTATATTTTAAAAAGGAATATAACATAAATATTAGGAAAAATGAAAAAAATTAGACTATACTTTTGGAACGGAACTAATACTATTTTTTATCCTCCTCGTCTAATTATAATTGAAGAAATACTATTGGAGAGGGTCGAATCGATGACAGTGAATATCACTTTGCCAAACATGAATGATGAAACCCATGATAATTCTTGCATGGTACGGGGGTGGAACCATGATAGCCTCAAATTAATTGACTCGAAGACTTTTATGACCTGATTTTTAGTTTTTGATTTAAAAACTTTAAATGTAGGTGACGAGGAGAAAGAGCAAATAAAGTGGGCAGAGAAGCAAGAAAATGATATATATATATAATTGAATTAAACAATACTAAAAATTATTAAATATATATACAGGCATAGATAAATTTATCACATTAAAAAAATTGATATCATCATTATTACCAAATTTTAACAAGATGTTATAACTTTTCAAATTTAATTATATCATTATAAAAATAATTTTATTATAATTATAGCTTGGTTTGATATTAATATAAAAAATCCGTCTAGCATGCTGTAAAAATAAAATTTTAATTTAATTATGTTATAAAACCAAATTACAGGCTAACGTTCTGTTGTCCACAATCACAGTGAAATTTGGATCGATCTCGCGTCTTATACGATGGCCCACAATTTCCCCACACATATACTTGATCCAAGCCATTGTGGGTATTATTATGGTACCTGCTGTGGGCAACTGAATGAAACTACCAAATGACATATCACAATTATACTATGATTTGATGTTAATATAAAAATTGAAAATTTTATTTAGGTATTAATATATCTTATTTTTTAGGCACTTTTATATTGTGTTTTTCTCATAGATTATATGCAATATATAAAATATATTAATGTTATTGTATGATGATATATTAAAATCAATAATTCGATGTTCATATGTGGGCACTTTAAGGTGGCCACATGTAGCCGATGATTAACACGTTGCCACTACTCTCTGATGGTGGGGAATATGGGACACGTGTCAATGATCGACCCACATATGAGCATCAGATGATTACTAGATATTTTAGATCAAAATTACCATAACTTTTTGTAAAACATGACCTACTTCCACACATGACTTTACATAATAGCGCTATTGCTCCCTTGACCACTTAGTGGGCAGGGAGCATGCCCACATAGTGACCTGGCGCGCCGTGGGGGAGCCACGTCGCCCAAAAAAAAATTAAAAAAAAATTTTTTTTTTTTAATCTACATATATATAACTTTGAGCAATCATGTAAACCTCACATCCTCCCCCAAAAAATTTACCATGTGTGGGTGGGCAGGGGAGCAAGACTGTACATAATAGTTAACTAGTCATGACACAATTTTTATATTTAAAATAAATTATGAAATTGATTCCAAAATCTTCAATTGTAACTGAAAAATCTTTAATAATTTACATTATTCACTTTCAATTTTGAAATCTACAGTAAAGTATTTCACTTAGTTTCATCGTAGGACTCAATTGATTATATTGCAATATAATTTTCATGGATGCACCATGAGAATTCAACACAAGTAGCTCAATGTTATTATTAATAAATAAGGACGAAACTATGTATTTCATCTATATTATTGCAAAATTATCACTTTAAACTAAGGAATGAAACCTATAAGAAAATTACAGAGAAGGGAAAAGGAGCATCCACTATAATTATTAGATGTTTGAGCTAAAAATAAGTAGAAACAAAAATAAAGTAGAATTTATTATCATGTAATTTCAAAAAATGTAGTCCCGAATACATAGTAGAAATTGAGTTTTCAAGTGTCTATAAACACGAATTGCTTGAACTTTAGCCAAACATGCTTGTGTATAAATTTGTGAAAGGGTTATTCAAGTAACCATTTCACAAATGCAAGACAACTGTAAAAATAATTTACTATTATTCTTACACTTTGATTTGATATAAATATAAAGAAATCCTTTTTTTTTTTTTTTACTTGGGGAAATCTCCCGGTTCCCGGTTGGTTGTTGATTGTAGGGGAGGTGGGTAGGAATCGAACCCAGACCGCGACCTTCTTATCACCGTACCACTTATTCAGTTTCTATATAAAGAAATCTTTTAGACTTGTAAAAAATAAAATTTTAATTTGATTATAGATATTTATATATCCTATTTTAGCCACTTTTATAT
Organism: Jasminum sambac; assembly: GCA_018223645.1. Lineage (NCBI taxonomy): Eukaryota > Viridiplantae > Streptophyta > Magnoliopsida > Lamiales > Oleaceae > Jasminum > Jasminum sambac. The sequence goes on from CP073640.1 coordinate 39,845,391, forward strand.
TGTTTATATATATAAGATGAAGAGCTGTGGTGGATAGTGCCAAAGTGGTACGTTTATGCTGTGATAAAATTAAAAAAAAAAAAAAAAGAAAAATAGAGATTTTTGGAAAACACATACACTATATATATATATATAAAAAGAGCCACATTGGAGAGTGCTAATCTTGTAATGCCAACGTGTCACATTTTTATTGTCAAAAAAAAATTTAAAAAGAGAAAAGAGAGATTTATGGAAAATACATATAACGTAAAGTGTCACATATTAATTACTATTGTTAGTATAAAAGGAAAAAATATGGACATGAGTGGATCATGATTTAGTGCTAATGTTCTTAGACTATTGTACTGATTGTACTATGTAATTAGCATAAATCAAACATGTATAAAATTATTGACCAGACGATTGATAGAAATGCCAATAGAAAAAGGTGAATATATATATAATTTAATATTGTACTAATAGGAAACATTAATTTATTACACTAATTAACATAAAGATCTCAATATTCCATGGTATAATTACAAATCTTTTCTTAAATAAAAAAATAAAATATACTGGAATAGGGAAAAATCAATATCAAATATTTAAAATCACTATTAATATGAGATTTCTTACAAGATAATGGTTATGATTAAAATTTGTAAACAGTTATTGAAATCTATTATATTATATATGCTTCGTTATTTTTATTTTGTATTAATATTATTTTATTTTATGTAAATAAACTATTTTAATTGTCCCGTGTACTACATAGGGACAATACTCGTGAATAATAGTAAACGTGGTCTAAATTATGTAATTTCGTCTGTGCTGTATTATTGCAAAATAATTTTGCAAAGAAACACAATTTCCTTGACTGTTATCATTCAAGAAAGACTGAAAGAGCTCAAAGAAGAAAAAGCAGAGCCCATTGGAGGAACTAAAAATTATTGGGAGAGGAGTAGTGGGGAGAAACGACCCTGAGAAGAAGCTCAATAAGGATGACGATGAAGATGAGCTCTGCTCTGGAGGATCAATGGGGCACAATAGGCAAGTTTGGGTCGTATGGTTATGGCTTTCCCGTGGTCTTAAAATACATTGAAAGTTGAATTTCATTTGGGAGTCTTGAGTCCTTTTCGATCCATCGGCATTGTTGTTTTAGAGCACTCTTTTTTTTTTAAATGTATTTAGAGTATTCTTTTATAACAACATTAAAGACTGTAATAGTATGTTGATAAGTTGAATTGTGTTTGTATTTGATGATTCGAGGTTGTGTATATGATACAAATTATAGAGTATCAAAGATCGTCTCTTTATAGAAGGTAGCGTATTCATTAAACCAAATGTCTAGACCAAGGGCATGGAATAAGGAATCACGCTAGGTGTATAACAGGGTTGAATCCCACCATCATAGGGGTCGGTGTAAAAATCGTATTTTACAAGATCCTTATTAAAATACACCTATTGGTTGCACACTTGATATTATTCTTGAATAAATTGTTTCTTTTGAATAATCTCTTGCTATTTTTTTTAATTTTATTTTTGAACCTTGAGGTTGCTTAGTAAACAACTTGTGGGTTGAGTTCATGAAGGATTTAAGAGCATAACACACCAATAACAATAAATTTAAGCATTACTTTGATGTAGAGGGCTGTGTTACAAACCGAGTGCCGAGAAGAGTTTTATCCTTCCAACATGACACAGCCCCTCTCCCCGAGCTCCACTGCATTCAGGGGGACTGTGAGTGCTACGAGAAACCCAATGCTGGATTTGTAACAATTTCGTTATTAATATATAGAAAAGTATTGAGATTAATCTTATTGATTATTAATCTGTTAATGGTATGACACACATCATAAATTATTTCCTTAAAAAGCCAAGAATCAAAACGGAATGAATCAAATAATTTATCTTCTCCCGAGGCTTTTCTTTCGAGTAAAGACTAGAGCTTTTTCCTCTTCTTCAACTCGTGGTTGTTTCGTTCGAGTCGAATAAGGCTGTCAAACCAATAACACGTGCCTCTCAGGCATATATTTATGGACTTATAACGTAGATTTTCCTTCAATGATCCAAGCTCAGAACATAGCTTATGATCCACCAATGAATCCTCAAGGTCATTTGAATTCAGAATCAAAGCTAACGGCATATAGTAGAGATATCTTACAGATGTCCTACAAATCGTGCAATATAATAGTCACCCACATTTGATATCCCGTAACGATGTTTTTAGATGGATTTGGATGAAATAGGGGCTATCAATTGAGGGCCCCATGATTTCGAAACGCACCAAGAGACATAGTGCTGATAATTTGAGACAATCATCAATTGACTCAATTGTTGATGGTACGTTCTCTTTTTAAAAAATTATTTGATCTTTTTCAAGCAATATTCAAATGTAAAGTTTGGGATTCTCATTTTTTTCAACTTTCTCTCTTTCCTTTTTATTTTATTTTATGTTTGTCTTACTTGCATTTACAATTATTTGAATTCGTAAAAAATTCAAAATTTGATATTTTCGCTTAGTCAATTAAGCATGATGTATTTTAGAACTCCAATTATATCAAATTATTCGTTAAATGAATTGTTGAACAGTCATCAATGAGATTATATGAAAGTATTTGGTGATTAGATTGTCAAATAGCCATTAACAAATTCGTTTGTATTATTATAAAAAAAAAAAGAGAAAATATAATAATACCTTAAATCAAAATTATAATGATAAGGAAGAGAAATTAGTTAAAGTTCTCTCTGTGTTGGTGTATACAATGCGAAGAATTTGCTCAAATTTATAGGCAGATAAATGTGAAACCAAACAAAGACGTAGGACCCAACAATTTTAATAATTTATAATAAAAACAGGAATGAGGTTCGCGGCTTTATCATAATTTATAATATCCACATGCGAATGATTCACAACATTTTGAAGATCATTGTATTGATTAATTTAAATTGATTTCACGTATGAGTTGTCGTTTAATTTAAAAACTAATATGCAATCTCATAATATTAAGTCGTGATTAATTCCATTGTTGGGTGCGTGGAAGTGGATCCTCCTAACTCCTTCCCACCATTCACGACATGATTGAATATTTTAATTAGGCTCGTTCAATAATGAAATGGTTAATGTCGTTTTCATTTATAACTAATGATATAATTGTCGTTCCGTTTCAAAAAAAAAAAAGATGTAATTGTCGTTTGATTACTACATCTGATCTTAAACTTGAATTATTAAAAAATAAAATAAAATAAAAAAAGAAAAAAAGAAAGAAAGAAGTGTTTTCTACATTTACAAGTGTAAAAGTCTAAAAGGTATTCCATCTTTCTTTTATTTTAGAAATAATTACTTGATTATTAAACTATATTATATTAATTACTGAAAAATCAAAAGTAATTTTCAAATTTTAAGTTTATCAACATTTTCAAATTGAGAGCCTCAAATACCCTTTTTAATTTTTTTTAAAAAAAATCATAGAACCTAGGATTTAGGATCTAGGATATCTTTTAGACTGTAACGGGGTGACGTGTGGTCGAAAATTTTGCAGGAGAAGATGAAGTATGCTTGAGGAAATGAAAATACATCCTAAATCCTAAATCCTAGGTTCTAGGATTTATTTTTATGAGAGTATAATAGTCTATTCAATTTGAAAATATTAACATTCTTGTAATTCAAATTAACCGCTGATTTAATTGTAATTAACATGTTTCAATTTGACTATTAAGTAAATCCCTCTTTATTTTATCATGTTAGTCTTGATGATACCTCACGATCATCACTTTGCTGCCATCCCCACAACGGTTTCACTCAATTCAACCCCATTCTACGTCTCTATATCACAAATGATCCGGAGCTTACATGTGACCGGATGTTCAGCGTGTCCGCCCCACCCCTCACAATGGTGGGAGGCACGTATTAATCATTCGATCATATGTGGGCATTGGATCATGAGCTTTGTCTATATATAATTTTAACATTATGATCTCTTTAATTAAAATTGGGACGAAAAACATCTTCCTCGGATTTACTTTTCTCACTAAGTACATTTTACCTTCCAAACATAATAATTAGGGAAAATAGCACTAGTCCACGGTTCCACCGCATTGATGAGCTACTTAAAAATGAGTAAACCAGTCATCATTTTTTTTATTCAAGATTTATAATTGTGAAATAAATTGCCACGAAGGTGCAAAATATTGAGTCTATCAAATATTCACCTCTAGCATGTCCGCACGTTTACTTTTTTGGGATATTTATATGATACTATACTTTATGTTCAAAATTCGAAAAATACGTTCCCTCTCATGCGATCGTGCACATGATAACATGTTTTTGCACCATCTAATCTCCTCTTCTCAATCATATGGTTCACTTGCGCGATGCACAAGATTGGCCTGTGCAGTTGCGTAGACCAAAAATTACAACTTGCCGCTTTTTTTCTTTTTTCTTTTTTTTTTTAAGGTCAGGAGCTAGGTTTTAAAAGTGACGTATTCTAAAAAAGCCACGAATTTATTTTAAAAACCTGCACACAAGGGGAAAAAAATAAAACAAAATAAGTCACGCGCGTATTAAAAATGTCACAAAACATATTTTAAAAATGACAAGTAATTTTAAGTCACAATGGGCTTCAAAGAAATCACAAATAAGTTTAGAAAAAGTTACAATGCATTTTAAAAAGTCACAAATTGTCAAAGAAAAAGTAACAAACAGGATTGAATATGAAACCCACAAAAAGTCACAAAAATGACTAGAAAAACTTACAAACATATTGAAAAAGTAAAAATTATTTAAAAAAAAAAGTAACAAAACGGGTTTTTAAAAATTCACTCAGAAAAAAATTGCACAAATTAGAGGGTGTTAGCGGATGAGTTTTAATGTATTTTTATGAGTAAGAAGAGAGAGAATGAGTGGAGTTGGGTGGTGGAGATTTAATAATGGGAGAGATAGATGGATGTGATTTGTTTGACCAAATTTGAAATTTGAAAAAAAAATGCATTAAAATGCATTTTTTTGGACATGCTAACACTTCCTAACAAACATGCATGATCAGGCACATTTGGCATGCGCGTCGGGTGATCACATAGGGGTTTCATGCATTCGCACGAAACCGTATTCAATAAAGCAACTTCTTTTAACAGACTTTTGCAAAAGCCAAACTTTACCAGGTATGTAACCTAATTCTTCCATTTTTTTAAAAATCTCCAATCAAATTCTAAACATTTGTTGACAGTTACGATCCGGTACCCACTGCCCACAGTCGGGGAAAAAGAATTATAGGGGTCGGGTGAGGCCCACCCATCATCAGGGGACAGTTATGTATTATTCATCTAACTTAACGTAGATACAAAAAAACAATTCAAAAAATAAAAATAAAAATAAAAAATTTTGGTGTGATGACGTGGCGCCACATGGTGGCGCCACGTGCCCACTGTGGGTACCATACGGTGCCCACTGTGGGCACCTGATCAAATCCGCATTTGTTCAATCTAAAATTTAGTTCAAGTTTCATCCTTACGAATTTCTCTTCCTATGTGCTTTGCTCAAAATATTTTGCGCACTAATCACCTTTAAAAAGTATGAAAATTATGTTACGTACTCTAGTAAAGTTTTGGTTTCGCAGAAAAAATAAAGGTTTTTTTTTTTTTTTTTTGCTTCTTAAATTGAGCATGGTTCCGCTTGATCACATGAAACTCAGGATGGTAATCGAGCTGAATAGTTTGTGAGCTCATGCATTTGGCTCAGTTCGGCTCGTCAAAACATGAACTTGGATTTGGACAGAGCCAAGAAATTGGGAAATGGACAATTCGTGTTCGGCTTGTAAAGTTCGTGAATCGGCTCGCGAACTTGTCAAATTTTAATGCGTTACAATTTTAAATTTTTTAATTGAAAAACTATCTTCATTTCGATTCTTTTCTAGTTTTGTCGTGTTCATTTTTAATTAATCAATATCTATTTTTAACCAATATGGACAAATTATGTTAATTCATTTAAGTTACTTAAGTAATTATTCAAAAAAACAAAATTACTTAAGTAATTGAAAATTTGAAATTGTAAAAAACAAAAACGAACAAAAAAAGATATCTCTTCTTTTATCATTCTAATAAATAATAATCAATTAATGCAATTTTTCAAAAAATAAAGATAAAAAATCCACAAGCCGTTTGTGGACTACTTAGGTTCGGCTCGTGAGCCAAACGAGCTCGAGCCGAACCCAAGTGGTTCAATTTGAGCATGAGCCGAACCGAGACATTCCTACGTGAAACCCCTCCACAATCGCGCACGCCAAATGTGTACAGTCATGCCGATAGATCCATTTTTTAGGACTATTCTGGTGGACTTTCTTTAAGCCTGTTTTGTGACTATTTTTACCATTTGTTACTTTCTATAGTGTTTGCTTTTTTACTGTTCCTAAGTTTTTCTATGCTTGTCTGTGGTTTTCTGAAGCCCATTGTGACTTTTTAAGTTGCTTTTTAAATATATTTTTGACCTTTCTAATTTGTGCATGGCTTTACTTTTCCTTTTTCTTTTTCTTTTTTTTTTAAACTTCTATGTGTATGAGTTTTTAATATCAATTTGTAACTTTTTAGAACTAGTTATCACTTTTTAATCCTATTTTGAAAGAGCCAATTTGTAACTTTTAGTCTACGTGATCACGCATACGCCAATCCTTCCTATTGCATAGGTGAAGTACTCAGTCGAGTGTGTGATCACATCACATGACCCGGCACATGATCACATGGGATGAGCGTATTTTTCTAGTTTTGAACCTAAACTAGTATTTATGTCGAGATCCCATAAAGATTCGCTTAATTTGTTTGGGTAGATAAGAAGTAGCTTCAAGCTGCAAAACAAACTTTTCTAAGTGACTCAATTGTAAATGTTGCCACTAAGTTGTTGATAGAAATATTTTGCACCGACTTCCTCTTTATAAAGGTTGTGGACCAACTTGATAATACACCAATATGTTGTGATAAAAAAATTAAATAATAAATTTCCCCTCTAATCTATATCTATCTATATATTAATAAAATGAGATCAGTTTCCCGCCCAATCTTATAATATATTAATAAAATGAGATCAGTTTCCCGCCCAATCTTATAATTTTCAGAATTAAAAAATACTATTTTATTTATCTTTCCCACTCAAGCATAAATACCTAATTTTCAACCCATGGATAATCTCCCATTATTATCGTCCCTAATCTTTCGATAGAATCACTTCTTATCTCTCCAATCCGGGTTATTATCATGTGTGATCTTTTTAAATCTCCTGTCCATATTTTTTTACCATGAAAAAAAGGAAAATATGTTATTATAATTTTTATTTTACACATATTTTAAATTATAACTTGGTTATAAATCTCTCCGTGCAATGCATGGGAGAAAATACTAGTTCAGAAGAAATTCAGAAAATTAGGCCATGTTATCTCTGTGGTTTCTAAACTCTTCTATTTTCGGTTTTCCAAAATAATTAAAACGCTTTCTCTTCCATGTTATAGGAAGCATGTTTTTGATAACAAGTTAAAATTTGTAAAGAAAATTAAATATGAAAAAAAAAGGTCATTTTGGACAGTTTCTGTGCGAAATTATAAACATCCAAAATAGCTTTTTGGATTTGAAGTTTATATTACTTACATTCAAGTATTTATAGGGATGCCAAACAAACTCGGCGAGCTGGCTCAACTCGCCTAAAGCTTGTTTGAGCTCGGCTCGAGCTCGTGTACTGTACGAGCTTTGGCCGAGCTTGACATGTCATTTTATAGAGCTGCTTGCGAGCTCGAGCCAGCAGCTCGTGTATATTGGTGTTCGAGCTCAAGCTTGCCTAAAGCCGAGCTTGCAAGCTTTTTTGACATATCTAAATGTTTACAGTTTTCTAAAATAATTGAAGTTCTGGTTGTTTTAGGGTCTAATTAGCTCTTTTTCTGGTTTCCAAGAATTTTAACTGGTCCCAAAAATAACTTTTTTTTATGCATTTTTTAAAATGTTTTAAGTGGGCATTAGCATATAAATTAAAATGTATTTTTATGAGTAGGAAGAGAGAGAATTAGTGGAGTTGTATGATGGAGATTTAAAAGTACAATTGACATGTAGATGTGATTTGTTTGACCAAATTTGAATTTTGAAAGAATGAATTAAAATTAAAATGCTAATAGGCTCTTAAGTCTAAGATACATGAAGGACAATCTTTCAATATCCATTGTGCCTTACCGCGATCCAAAATTTACTTTTTCATTTTGGAGGAGTATGCATAGTGCTATAGGCACCAAGCTTAACTTTAGTATCGCTTTTCACCCCCAAACAGATAGACAGTCAGAAATGACTATTCAAACCTTGGAAGACCTGCTGATAGCTTGTGTCATTGATTTGCGAGGTACTTGGGATGAATTCCTATCTTTGGTTGAGTTCACCTATAATAATGGCTATCAGGCTACCATTGGTATGACATCCTATGATGCATTATACGGGAGAAAGTGTAGATCACAATACACTGGGATGAGATTGACGAGAGAAAATTGATAGGTCTCGAAATAGTTCAGCAAACAGTTGGGGCGGTTGAGAAAATCAAACAAAGAATGAAAAGAGTTGAAAGTAGGTAGAAGAGCTATGGCGATAGAAGAAGAAAACCTTTGAAATTTACAGTGGGTAACAAATAAAAATAGCACCCATGAAAGGGGTCATGAGATTTGGTAAGAAAGAAAAGTTAAGTCCTCGTTTTGTTGGACCATTTGAAATACTGGAAGCAGAAGGTGACATAGCTTATCGAGTTGTGCTGCCACCAACGCTATTGGGGGTGAACAATGTACTTGCCACCAACGCTATTGGGGTGCACAATGTATTTGCCACCAATGCTATTAAGGGTGCACAATGTATTTCATGTTTCTATGCTAATGAAGTGTATTTCAAATCCCTTTCACATCCTCAGTTACAATTCATTGGACCTTTGTGAGGACTTGACTTATGAAGAATCGTCAGTCAGGATCTTAGAAAGAGCGGAAAAAGAGCTAAGGAGAAAGACAATAGCATTAGTCAAGATCCTGTGTAAGAACCACATAGTTGAGAAGCCACTTGGGAGCTCAAAGAAGAGATGTGGGCCAATATCCTCACCTTTTCACTAAGTTCTAATCTCAAGAATTTATTTTGAGGGGCAAGGAATTGTCACACCACGTGTCAACATACATATATTTATTTAATTTTTTTAATAAAGTTATTGATTTTTATGCCATAGTAGGTGAATTGAATATTGTAAATTATAATTGATAATTATTATTGACAATTATCGAATTTTGTTTTGCAAAGGAGAGACTCAAACATTGTCGGGCTCAGTTTACTAATTAGAACATTTTGAATACAAGATCATGAAATTATTTACTAAGTTTTCAACTAACTTCCGCCATATATTTTTTTTTTCAAAATTTATATTTGACCCAACCAGTGGTCGGTTCTGGTTTGCAAACATGCCAGACCAACCGTTGCAGTCGATTTTGGGTTGGGTCCAAAACCGACGCAACCCGGTCGATGCCCAATTCGAGTCATGTTATAAGGCATGGAAACAAGTCAAACAACCCAAAAGGGCTCTGATACCAAAGTTATAGCACATTGCATGTTTCAATTCGGGTTTTACACACATAAATCGGGTCGAATCACTTATCTTTCATTCTCCTCATTTGATGCGGTAAAAACACACTCTTTTGCTCACAAACTCGATCACGAATGGAAGGAATGCATTTGCCACAATCCAAATGTTAACTTTTCGAGTTAGTTCTTTACAATTTCAAAACACTAGATCCATTTTTATAAGGGTGATTGAGAGTGTTTTTTAATGGTTTTTAATATAAAGGAAGAGAGAGAATGAGCGGAATTTAATTGTGGAGATTTGTGGATGTGGCGTGATGTGTGGATGTGATTGATTTAGAGTAAAGAAAGAATGTATAAAAAAGTGGAAAAAAGTAAAAAAATTTTGAAAAATTGAATGCCAATCATGCTTTATATCACTCTATTAACATGAACGAGATCAGGGCATTTAGTGTAAGTTAGAGACTGCATTTGTCCTTTCTATAATGTGGTGAAATTGAATGGAAGTTAGGGAAATCAACTAACTACAACTTCCTTCAATTTCCCATTTTATCCAATGCTCAATGGGCCGGGTCGGGGTCACCCACATGGATGTCCCAACTTAATAGCTCGCACGACAAAGATGGTAGATGAGGGAGGGGTAGGGTTTTGGTGGCCGATTTGATATGAATGCTACATTTTACAATTTTAGAATTTTAGAACATCTATGTGATTTTTGTTGCACCAATTTGCCAATTTAAAAGGATTTCAAATCAAACACATTTTCTAATTTTATATTCTCAAAAATTTTCTTTGAAATGACAAACTATTTATGCTTTCGATTTATACGTGCAACTGTTGAGTTTTATTTGAATCTTCAACTTATTCACAAGCCACTGTTCATGCCTCAGTTGCCCCCCCCCCTTACTAGCACCAAAGTTGCGAGGACAAGGCGAACTAGTACTTTGATTTTTCACTGGCCGCAAAAAAGATCTTGTCAGTGACTAGTCAACTAGAAGCTTGGTTCGCAATTACTGACTAACCATGCTAGTGAAAAGCTCTCGATTAACTATTTCATAACCAAGAAACCGGAAGTTTAGTTTTCAAATAATGTAAAACTAGAAATTGAACAAAATTTTCACCACTAGTACACGGGTGATTGGATTCGTTGGCGCGACGGAGATAGCAGATGAGGGATAGGGTAGGGGATTGGTGGTCGATTTGAGATGAGTGCTACATTTTACGGTTAAAATTTAAGGACATCTGTGTAGTTTTCATTGCATCGATTTTGATTGGATTCGTTGGTGCGATGGAGATAGCCGATGAGCGATAGGGTAGGGGATTGGTGGTCGATTTGAGATGAGTGCTACACTTTATAGTTAAAATTTTAGGACCTCTGTGTAGTTTTTATTGCATCGATTTGCCAATTTAAAGAATTTAATTTTAGGACATCTGTGTAGTTTTTATTGCATCGATTTGCCAATTTAAAGAATTTCAAATTGAATGCATTCCTTAAATATGTTTTCAATTGATACATTTTTCAAGTTTCCTTCAGCTTTGCTTTTCGTTTTTTAACTTATAATCCATCTCCTACATACTTTATATTTATAATGGTTTACCAATGCTCAATAAGGCATAGTACGGGAAAAATCAAGCAGATCGATCTTATATTTCTTGAAATGGGTCCCCTCGACTAAGCACTTTGGTTGCCTCCTCTCTATGCTTGGGCAGTGTCTAGGGTCCTAAGTAGTAATAGAACCGACCTGGATAGCTCAAAAAAGTTTGGGAATGAGTGTGAATTTGTGACAGTGGAGAGTTGGAGCCAGCTCTTGCGCTTCGCATGGAGAAAGGCTATCTTTTTCGCAAAAGGGAGGGCCCACTCTGCGTAGTTGTCAATTCAACTATAGTAAATAAGAGACCAAAATGGGTACACTTGTCCCACAACAGAAGAAGGCCACTTGGCTAATTCTATTGCCATTGCTTTGCTAAATTAACTTTTCGTAATTCATTTGTAAGATTTTGGTGGGCTTTTAACAAATTCTAATTATACGATGAAATGAATAATATATAACTATCCCCTGATGGTGGGAGGGACAGTGGGGTCCATACGATTTTTTTTTCGTGGAGTGGGCATGGGAGCATTTCCCTTTGGCGAGTTTGTTTCCCTGTCCACACCCCCACATGGCGCCATGGTTATTAAAATCGCGATTCAATGCGATTTTACGATTTAAAAGTGCCAAACGGATCTGAATCGCTTGAAAAATCGGATGCTGTTTGAATCGTATTGAATCGGATTTGAATCGTAAAAAATAGTAAAAAAATCGAGATTCAAATCGTAAAAAAATAAAGAGATTTCGCGAGAGTTGTTCATTTTCTTTTTTTTTTTTGGGTTTATAGTTTCTGCATTTTCTTTGTACATACCCTAGCTCTACTCTTTGCCTTTTTAGTCTCCATGTGTAAAATGGTTTATTTTTATCTTGACCAATAATTAGCTTCTTTTTTATGATGAAAACAATTGTTTCGATGAATGAGTTCATATTTGAGCTTGATTGTTGTATTTGAATTATATCTCTCTTGTTGAGATGGTTTTAATGTAATTAAAAATTATTTAAAGCTTATTTTCCAACTATTTATTACTGATTTATTGCTAAGAATTGACCATTATTTGTTGATTTGTTACTAAAATTTTGACTTTATATCTATTCTAAATTATTAGCTATTATTTAAATGAATCTTACGATTCACGATTCGATCCATCGATCCGATTCGGACGAACCCTCCAACGATTCGATCCAAAAATACGATTCTGACAACCTTGCGTGGCGCCCTGTGAGGGCACCACATCATCCGGCCAATTTTTTTTTTTTTTATTTTTTGGTATTTACGTTAGATGAAATAAATAACACATAATCGTTCCCTGATGGTGGGGGGCCGGTGGAGACCATACGATTTTTTTTAAGGAGTGGGCATGCCCACAGTGAGCATGGGAGCATTTCCCATGATTTTGGTCTAATGATATGATTTTGGCAGGGATTAGAAATAACTTTCATGTCTAATTAAAGCATCTCCAGCAGTCTCCCTATTTTTAAAGAGCATATTCCATTAAATAAACAGCATCTTTAAATTTAAAGTGCGAAAATTTTTAAATGCTCCAACAAGCTCTCTAATTTTAACTCTTTATTTTACTCTTTTTAAGAAAAATTATTGTTTTATCTCTAATTTAATTAATAATAATATTTTTAAATATTAATGACCAATAGAATTAATTTTGGATTACATTGTTCAAGAAGTAGGACCTTTAAACTTGTAGTCATTCAATTATAAAAAATGAGTTTGGCTCTCCAAATTTAAAGAGTCAAATTCACTCTCTCAACTAAATTATTAATTTAAAGAGCTTGTTGGAGTAAGATTTTACAACTTAACTCTTTAAATTATAAAAAATTTCATATTTAAAGAGTTTGTTGGAGATGTTCCTTGATTCTGTAAATCCATCAATAATTTGCAATTGCAATCATAACCAAATAAAATTAGCTTACCACCCTCAATACGAAATATCATTAATTATTACTTATTTTTGTGAAGGGAGGATTGTGTTAATAACAAAAAGACGGTCTCATTGGGTATGTACTCTACACTAAATCTAGAGATCGAGTCCGATGCACTAAGCTCTTGTTTGACATAAATTTATTAATTTTTAATTTTTTAGAATTATTTAAATTATAATTTATTGATGGGACAATTTTTTCACGAGTGATTTAAATTATAATTTATTCATGCAACAATTTTTTCAAATTTTGAATACGCTTTCACCATTTGCATCAAGATTTCACTCATACATATATTCAAAAATTAATTTTTCAAAAATACAACCACGTAAATTCTCAAAACCAAACCCACTTTGTAAAGTTGCCTATGCCAAATTCAAATTTTGTGTTGAATAATAAGCCTTCTACCATCACCAGACAACGAGAAAATAAACACACCGAATCACAACTCATTAGAGCACCACCAATTAGAAATCAAACAAGAAAATATTAAACAAAACAATAAAAGAAACAATTCCAATAATCTCCATTCTCCACTTAAATTAAATGTTGAAACAAATCCACCAATCATCCAAATGTTCCCAATACCATTAATTAATTACACCTAAAATATTATCATCAATAAAAAATAAAATTTAAAAATCTAAAACCCAGCAGTAGATAAACGGTTTGATCGGATTCTGGTTCCATCAAAATCTTTGAACTTTATCAGCTTTGATGATCGGATTAGCTTTCGCAATAGCTTCTTTCCCTTGTACCTTGAAGTCAAAGGTACAATCATGCTTCTCCGGATACCTATGGGTCCCACAGAAGAAACTACCGCACTTGCACTTGAACCCAGTCAACCCAACCTTTTTGTTGCAACTCAAACACCTATTGCTAACTACTTTCTTCTCCGCCGCCACGGCCTCCGGGGCCGCCACCGTCGATTCCTCCTTCACAACCGCGTCGTCTACCACAGCAGGTGATGTGGGGCCCACAAGGCCGACAATCTTTTCCATAGCGATCTTTGCGGAAGAAGCTTGCTCTTTCTCCATCCGAAAATAGGAATAACACTTTGAGCAGAGACCCATCGTCGCAGCCGTGCCAAAGAAACCGCAGCCGTTGGCGCAGAGAGCCGGCTCCGATGGCTGGAAACTGGTCTCGTCGTTGATCTTGTTTCCATGAGAAGCCATATCTGATATCTCGAATCGTTGAATCAATTATCGACTGAATATTTTGTAGTTGAAGAAAATCTGCGATTCCGTGCGGGATTTTTGAAGAAGGGGTGCGTGCATCTGTTGAATCAATCAATGAATGGAGGCGACCCGGGGTGAAAGGTCCATATATAGTCAATGCAATGGACGGTAAATGACTAATATGCCCTTTAATTGGGTGGTTTGAAAGGGTAATTTTGGAATCAAAGATACCGACCGACTTTCTCAACTCGGTTTTTAGGTTCCAGAAAAGGTCATAAAAGTTGTCCACTTTGAATAGTCTTCCCATTCCGATTCCGAGAATTATGAATTATAAATTGTCAATAGCGCTTCCTAGAAGGATCAGGATCCAAATTCTCTTCGAAAACGTTATCATCGTGTTTTTTTTTTTTTTTGGTTTTTTTGTTTTTTTTAAAGGTTCAGTGTTACGATCATATTAGTACTAGTGTCAATAGTGTTTGTTTTGGTGTTGCATTTCCAATAAATATATTTTCCTTCCAAAAATTTACTAGTACTAGTACTAGTAATAGTTTGAAAAACAATTCAGTTCTCATTTTAAAATATATTTTTTAATCACGTATGCAGTGAAAAATATTACTCCCCCCGTCCCACTAAGATAGGCAAGTATTCCTATTTTGTCCGTCCCAAATTATAGTCCAATTTCCTTATTGAATGTATAATTTATTTTCCATGTACTAAAATACCCCTATTTAAGATAATTAGAATACTAAACATCAAGATAGATATTTCATCTCGCAAGATATTTAAACATGTTCACACTACTTTTTGATCATTCAATATAGGGGTAAAATTGGAAGAATATATGAATATCTTATAATTCCAAGAACATTTAAGATGTTTTTTAATACGCTGAAAAAGCAAGTCTTTTATCTTAGTGGGACGGAGGGAGTATTTGTTTTATAGCTCTTTATAATTATTTTGTTTTTGAAGCCAAATTCTTTTTTTAATCAAAAAGCTTGTAGCGCAAATACAAATTCTTTAGTAGTTATTTTTCCAGAAAATCTTTGTCAAACAACAAACAAGCATCGGCCATGTTCGATAAAATTTGTGGTGGCGTTTTTATTTTTCAGTTACTTTTTAACTACATATTTCTTTCACATTCAAAAAAAAAAAAAAAAAACTACACATGTCTGTCCATTGAAAAATATATTGTTACAACCAAAAGATTATATCAACACGGCACTACATAGAATAATGACACATGTTTCAACAAAATAAAGGGGCTTTTTTTTTTTTTTTTTTTTTCCGGGCTACCCCTTCAACAAAATAAGTTGATAGCAATAAATGAACTGTGAAATAAAGTTTTTAAAAATTTAACTTTATTTGTTGGTTTTGAAATGTTGCTCAAGTTAATTAAGTAACCTAAATGTGCTTTATATACAATCCAATATAGTACAAGGGGTCTAGAGAGTTTGAATAGTTTAGATTCTCATGTATCTTATGTTGGTGGAGTTTGGAGTAGCATGCGCAGTCATCCAGATATTAAAATTGTAAAGGAACCAGTAGAGATTAAAATAGCGAAAGAAACACATTATGAAAAATAAGTCTAATATTTAAAATGACAAAACAGCGAAATACAGTATAAAAATTGTATATACGATAATCGGAAACAAAAGCGTAAACCATTGGGAAGAGTTCCATAAAAACACATTCATCTCAGCATTTATGTGCTTGGGGGTATTTAGCTCCAAGGATTCAACGAAGATAATAGTAACTTATTTAGAGCATTTCTAATATATTTTTTATTTTTAAAAAGCATATATTCCACTAAATAAAGAGTGTATTTAAATTTAAAGAATGGAAATTTTTAATTACTCCAATAAAGCTTCTATTTTTATCTCTTTATTTTACTTTTTTCAAAGAATTTAATTGATAATAATTTTTTTGAAGGAATAAGAAATTTTTAAACATTTAAATACGAATTACAAATAGAATTAAGTCTAGAATAGATTATCCAAGAAGTGAGACATTAAAACTTGTATAGTCATTAAATTATAGAGAGTGAGTGACTCTACATTTGGAAAGCCCACTTTCTAAATTAAAATATTAATATAGAGAATTTGTTGGAATCAAATTTTAAGATTTGACTCTTTAAATTAATGAATATCGCATGTTTAAAGAGTTTATTGGGAATGTTCTTAGGACTTAATAGCTACCCAAACGAATTGAAAAAAACCCGAGCAATGTCACCAACCAAAAGTGGGAAAGAAGAGTTAGACACTAATTTTTTGAAACTACTTTTAATAGCAGGGTCAGTTGTGCTATGAAGCAAGTAGGCGAGCGCCTTAGACCAAAGTGAAGAAAGGCCCATTCTTACTCAGGCACTCGCCTCACTTGTCTCATAGCAGAATAGCCTGCAAACTCTTTTATTTACTCCTTGATTGTTTAATACAATATAAACCATATAATCCTTATTTATAATGGTAGTGCTTCCTTAATGAATGCCTAAGATTTTGGCACCATAGGTTTAATCCAGTGGCTCTAACTTATTATATAGAATTTTCTGATAAAATATTTGTAAAATATCATGATATATTTTTTTTTCATGACTTTTTCTAGAATAAGTATATAGAAATTGGGTTTGTTAGACTTTCAACTACTAAATTCTATCTAGGGGTTTTTACGCTACTATAGATTTGGTATTTCACAAATAAGGGACAATTAAACTAATTGCACGCTTGACACAAACATTAAGGTAAAATTACTAAAATAAGGTAAATTGGATTAATTCGGGCGGTGGAAAAAATAAGAATTGAAGAAACATAAGATTACAGAAGTATGATGCTCAGGCTTAGTTGGCTAAGTTTGCAACTTTTATTGAGCTCGTCCATGGTTTTACTCTGTGCAGGCGTGCGTTTTTATTATTTTTAATTTTCATATATACTTTTTTGTATATTTTGTTGTTTTTATTTTAAATTTTTTCCGTTTCTTTTTATAATTTCATATCTTAACCTTTTAATTTAATTAATTAATGCATTCTACATATATATTGCAATTTTTAATTTAAATTCTCTTTTATATAGTTCCTAATAGATTTTGTCATTTCATTTTAATTTTTTTTTCATTTTTTCATATAGTTACATTTATTTCTTTTTCCTTTTTCATATTTTTTTGTACATTTTGTTGTTTTATTTTAAATATTTTTTCCAATTTCCTTTTATAATTTCATAGTTTAGCCTTTTAATTTAATTTTTTTTAAAGAACTATTCCGGCTTGAAAATCCAACATCGGGACAGAATTTTATTAATAACGGAAAAAAACAATTACACTAGATGGAGGGGGAGCATATGAACCTTGTCTCCCAGTGAAAAACCTATAAGTACATCGCATTATTGGAAATTAAAAAACCCTGTATGCTAAATGCCATATAGGAGAAGCACTACTTTTACAACAAATGCAAAAAATCCTTAACTATCTACAAAAACAAATTGGGAAGAGCTTACTGCACACGATGGTACCTGGTCCCTATCAAGTTTCAATATACCTCTGATGTTGCCTCTAATCTGGCCTGATAAATCGGTAGGTTGGAAAATCTACGGTAGGCTGGGAAGAATCACAACCAAGATTGGCAAACCAATTAGCAGCTTGGCTGCCCTCTCTATGAATATGGAAAATAATAACATGGTGATCTTGCATGAACTGTTTTATCTCAGCCAAAAGATAGCACAATAACCAAGGGCTTGGTTCACAGTGATGGAGCAAACTATAAGCTACCTAGGAATCTGTTTCAAACCACACATTAAAGAAGCCTTTCTGTTTACGTAAGCATATTGTGGTGTGGATCGCTTTGATTTCAGCAAAGAGCGATGTTTCCTCCATATATTATTCATACAATGCGTAAGAGGAAGACAGTGTGGTCCATAAACACTCCACCGCCACCTAAGGATTCGCCCTTCATACTACCATCAGTGTTAACTTTAACAACAGGCTCACTAGGCTTAAGCCATTTGACAATTATGGGATGATGTGCAACTTCAATATGATGTTGATGAAGGAGCAATGAAGCTATTCCTTCAACATTTCTAATGACTCTGATAAATGACATATGGGAGTTTTCATGTTTGGTTAAATTTCGTTCACGCCAAATAAACCAAAGTAAAAATAAAGGGATGTATATCCACCAGTCATTTTTATTGCAATGCAACCACCAATTAGTAAACAAGTTCATAGGATGGCGAGAATTCTTCATTTTAACTCCATATTTAGATTGGAAATACTTCCAGATAGAAACAACAAACTTACTGGATAAGAACGGATGGTGGATAGATTCTTCCTTTGTGCAGCAAAGCCATTTAGATGTAAGGCTGACCCCCAATTTGGGTTTGATGCACTCACTAATTGGAACCCAGTTGTGCCATAATTTCCATATAAAAAAGTAGATTCGAGAATGTACAAATTGATTCCAGAATGAAGTTATAAGAGTGCTGGATATTCCATTTTCTTTCTCAATATATTCAAGTAGGAGATAGAAGTGAACTGCCCAGAAAGATCAGGGATCAGGACTATTCAATCTGCAGCAGAGGTGAGTGGGATGCTGGTAATCTGAGGTATTATATGAATAGGCAATGCAGCACTAAGCCTATCAATGTTCCAGCAGCCCTGAGTGTGAAAATATGAGACTTTGCTGTTATCAAACCTTACAAGTAGTGCAGCTTGTGAAAGAGTCCCAATGTGTGTCCATCTATCATACCAAAAGGATACATTCCCACATCCAATACACCAGGCAATATGGGGTTCAATCAAGTCCGTAATCTTTAGTAATCTTTTTCACATAGCAGAATCTCAGGCTTTGGTACAAATAGTCATTGGATGCTGACCACGACAATATTTACTCTCGATCACTTGGCTCCAAGATGACTGTTGGTTTCAAAAATTCCACCAAAGCTTGCAATCAAACACAAAAGATAGACCTGAAAAGTTTTACAATTTAACACACCTTCCTCGAATGGAAAACAAATTTTATCGGAAGAGCACTAATGAATAGACCATATGAAGTATCTCCCCAAAGAAAGCCATTAAGAATTTTATCAAGTTGCTGCAAGATGCTCTTAGGGAGGTTACAGACTTGGAGGAGAAAAATAGGGATAAACTGAAGCATACTTCAAATCAAAGTCAACTTACCACCAACAGAGAGAAGTTTAGTTTTCCATCCTCCAATTTTAGTTTTTAGTTTGGCAATTAGATCATCAAAACGGAACAATTTTTCCTCCCACATAAAGAGGAACCCCTAAGTATTGTATAGGCATCTACTCAAATTGAAAGCCAGTAATTGATTGAGCCAAAGGATGATTGTATTTGGAATTCATAAAAAACGAGCTCTTTTAGGAATTTATTAATTGCCTAGAGACTTCGCTATATTCATCAAGAAACTTCATCAACCTCTTACAGATTGTTTTTGTTCATTGCTAAAAATGATCATGTTGTCAACAAATCAAAGATGAGATATAGGAATTCAACCCTATAGTTATAATGCATGGATGGAAATGCATTGAACATTCTATTGAGTTTTCTAGACAAGAGACAAGATGGAAATGCATTGAACATTCTTTTGAGTTTTCTAGACAAACTTTCTACCATAATGATAAAAAGAGAATGGGAAATAAGATCACCTTGTCGTAGACCCCTAGTTGATGGAAAGAATCCACACAACTGTCCATTAATAAGAATAGAAAATAAAAGCTTTAACTACACTGATTAATAAGAGACACCCATGGTTGACAGAACCCAAATCTCAAAATAACTTGAGATAAAAATGGCCAAATAACCATGTCATAGGCTTTAGCCATATCCAGCTTCATCACAAGATTCTCATCTCTAACTTTCTCGTTGAGCTAAGGTACTAATTCCTAAGGAAGAAGGATATTATCACAGATATTGCGTCTAGAAGTGAAGCCACTTTGGTTTGTAGATATAATCCTTCGGAGGATTAAAGCCAATCTAGAGTTCCACAGTTTGGTAAATATTTTGTTTTAAAAGTTACATAAGTTTATTAGGCCTATAGTCTTTCCATGTCCTAGGCTCATCATATTTTGCAATAAGGACTATGGAGGTGGCAGCTACTGTTAGTTATGGTGTACAAAGCCCAATAGTTGGATATGGTTATTCGGGTTTAGGCCCAATTAATTAATTAGATTAATTAATGGTCTTTAGTTAGCTTGGGGTTTAAGAAATCCACAAATCCATTAGGCTTACTAAAAATCTATAAATAACCTACTATTGTCTTATAACTGAGGAATTGATTGTCTCTTAATTCTTTCTACATACTTAGTTAGCATTAGGACCTAAAGAGTTATCCCGCTAAGAAGGGTTTTGGAGTGTGAATCACTGTTGGAGGCCGGACGATCGGATGGCCATTGGAAACGAAAGAACAAACGAGAGATTTGCTATGAAATCTGCTTCTATATCAGGAATTTCTAATCACAAGTCTCATCTAAGAAACGACTAGATCTTGTTTAGGAATTGTTTATTTTAATTCCGTTGTGCATGTTTATTGAGCAATTCCTAACAGTTATTCCCTGAGGAAAAATTTTACTTTTGAAGAAGTCAATTATGGCATCCAACAAGTCATTTCTAATAATCTCGCAGCAAGATTGGAAGAAAAAACAGTTAAATCATTTGGGCTAGCCATACTATGTCGATCCATACTGAATACAATTGATTTAACTTCCTCCAAAGAAGGGTATGCCAGAAGGGCCCCACTATCCCCCTCAGTAACAAAGGGAAATGGAATCAAGGAAAACATCATTGGCTGCCATAAATTCAGCAGTGAAGATACCCTTAAAGTACTCAATAGCTAAGGCTTGAATTAACTATTCATCCTCAAGTAATATTCCATCAGATGAAGGAATTTTAGTATAGTAATGAGAGATTGCTATCTTTTTTGCTAGACCTTAGCATGGAAATACCTTGTATCCGGTATTCCTATCACCATTAATGAATCATCTAGTTCCGGTCTATTGTCTCCAAAAGGGTAGAGAGAAGATCGATTAGCAAAGGAAGGGTTAGCTTTATATTGCCTTTACAGACAATAGCTGATTACTTAGCACAGTTAATATTAGAGAACAAATTACAATAAACCTCTTTGTTCAAATGACTAAGGCGCTTTTTCAATCTAAGGAGTTTGAAATAGAAACCAAAGATCCCACAGAAATATGGGGATAAGGTAGCATTCCAATTATCCAAAACAATGGATGAGAAAGTCTCATGTTTGCACTTGATATTCAAAAATCTGAAGGAAGATTTGCACTTTCTACTGGGAGCATTAAGGGAAACCAAGAGCTGAGAGTGATCGGAAGTAGCCTTGTGTAATAAATATAACTGAAATGAGGAGAGAATAGCAACACACCTTTGACTAACCAGGACATCATCCAATCTTTCAAATAAATTCTATTTGGACCAAGTAAAAAAGCCATTAGAAGTAGACATATCTTGAAGATCACAATCCAGGATCATATTATTGAGGCCAACTATAGAAGCACATCTACGGGATTTACCACCCACTCTTTTCGAAGGAGGTTTAATAGCATTAAACTCCCTACCCAAAAGCCATGGGAGTCATTAGATGCCGCAAGGTTTCTTAGGTTTGACCAAAGTTCACGATGTTGCAGATAAGTAGTTGTAGCATATACTGCAAAAATAAAAATTTTGAGAAGGTCCTGAGTGTAGACAAAGGATAAGACCTGTTCCCTATCCGCAATTACCTCCAGAGACACTATCAAGGCAAAACACCCATATTTTCTGAGAGCAATTTGAGACCCCTTTATGAAATCCAGTCTTACTAATATAAGCACCAACTATATGAATAGTGATTAATGGCTCCAATAAAATAATGTAGTGTAATTTACGGATTAATGTGAGACTTTTAATTCTTCTCTTGTTGGCTTTTTGTGTAGCCCCCTAATATTCCAAAAACAGTCATTGTAGTTTCATAAGGTCGATGAGTTTGAGTGCCCCTGACTTATATGGCTTCCTCCAAAATTTACATGAAATGAGCCAAATCATTTGCTAGGCTTACGTCTTTTTCTAGGGAGCCAATGTGATATAGCTATCATTATCTTCCAAATGAGTAAGCAATCCTGAGTTCGAAAGACTGTTATCAATTATTAAATTGGCAGGATCGGGAGGCTCCAAATCTGCAGTAGCTCCAATAGCTTCAATGATGCTATCCTCTAGGATATCATGATGACATTCGAGAAATTTCTCAGCTTCCTCAGTAGGTGAATCGGAGTCCTCATCACTTTGAGAATCAGAGTCAACATGTAAAAGGTTATCAGCTAGAATAGGAAATGGATTATGAGGCACAAACGACGTGGGAGCCTGCATATGAATATCCTAAAGGGGAGTGCAGCAGGAGATGAAATAACATTTTGAGTAGGGAGTGGGACATTTTGAAAAGCAACTTGAAAATGAGGAGCATGCTGATAAGGGGAAAAGTTCTCATAATAGAAAATTTATAGGATTCTCTGGACACCTTAAATTTAGGTTGAATAGTAGCAAAAGATTTGATAGGAGATATTCTCAAATAAGAAGATTTTTAATTTAATTAAGTAAGGTATTCTAAATATTTTGATTTTTAATTTAATTTTTTTATTTTGCATATACTTCCTAATAGATTTTGTCATTTTCATTTTAATTTTTTTTATTTTTCATATAATTTTATATGGCCCTTTAATTTAATTACTGTACATAACACATTATGTGTAATACCTTAAACACTATGGATTGTATTACAACATAATTACACATTTTATGTAACGAATTGATTTTCAATTGACTTGTTTTAATATAGTTCTTTGTACATTTTGTCCTTTTCATTTTATTTTTTTTAAAAAAAATTCTTATCATTTTGTAGTTTGACCTTTTAATTAAATTAATTGATGTATACTAGACATTGTGATTTTTAATTAATTTGTCTTTATTTTTATGTAGTTCTCCATAGATTTTTTTCATTTTCATTAAAATTTTTTTTTCCATTTTCTCTTATAATTTTGGAGGTTGACCCTTTAATTTAATTAATATATACATTACACACTCTATGTAATGAGTGTGTAATATATTATAACACCACTACACATTACAATGCCATTACATCCTCTATGTAATATGTTACACTCTATGTCTAATTCATATTTTGACTTTTTTAAATTTTAAAAATTCATATTTTTTATTTAAATTTAATTAATGTGCATTATATTTCTCTATTATCATACAGACTATCGATAATACATTACAAATTTTTTGTAACCTATTACTGGTCCATAAAATTTTTTTTAACCATACCCTTTAATATTAGTGAACTTTTAAACTTGAAACGAATTGAATATCATATGCATTGTCATAGATTTTATCATTTTAAAAATTTTAATTTTCATTTTTCTTATAATTTTATAGCTTCGCTGCTTAATTTAATTAATTACATTACACAATCTCTGCAATTACATATAATCTGTAATTCATTGCATATTATTTGTAATTTATTACACATTATATGTAATTCATTACATATTTTCTGTAATTTATTACCAATCCATAATATCATTTATATTAGTTTTAACCCATTTGTTATTTGAGAAGCTGTTTATAAATTTTCTTTTAAAAAATAGCGAAGCCATTTCTATGGCATATGGGGAAGAACTATTTATCTATCCTATTATCGATGAGAACTTCTTCACAGCAATTACAATAGAATTTGCCGCTACTTATTGCGGCATGTTCATTACTATTCTTATACAGCACATCAACTTGTGCACTTTGCATCTATAATATCAGATATTTAGTTAGCATCACTATATCATTCAATAACTATATGATAACTGATATAATGCAACATGTAATAACGAGTGCATCTCAAGTATCTTAGTACTCTTACTATTCATTTCCAGGGGTTAGGCCCTAGATTACTCGTGTATCTAGTCAATTTACTAATTGCATAGGCAATGTCTAATCTTGTACAACTCATTAAGTACATACAACTGATTATTATTCCGAAGTACTCAACTTGAGATATACCTCACCACTTCTAGATGTCGACTCATGTCTATTGGGACTCTACCCACGGAAGAATCATTCTTGTTAACTTTCTCAAGAATGTTGTTGACACATAATTTTGATCCCCTCCCCATGTGGGGGAGGCCCCCCACTCCACGTGTTCCCCCCTGATTGGAGGGGCGAACCTCAAGTGGGAACCTGATTTGAAACCCCCCTCCAATCAGGGGAGACACGTGAAGTGGGGAGCCTCCCCACATGGGGAGATGATCAATTCTCTGTTGACATAACGTAACTATTTAGAAGAGGCTCATCTCTGGTTCTAGAAATTTTAATTCCAAGGGTCACATCAACGAAACACATGTCATTCATGTCGAATTTTGAATTCAACATACCTTATGTAGACTGATCGGTGATCTATGACTAGTGATTTTATATATTTAGGAGATAATTTGGTGCCTTGGTCATTGAAGGAACAACATATTGTAGCTAGGTCAAGTGCCGACCCTGAAACTTGCATAGGCTACAATTGAAATAATATGGTTGCAGTTTTAACTTAACTCTCTCAAACTAAATCGGTCGGGCACTCCAATACTTTGTGTGATAACTGAGGAGTCAGGAATAAATGCTTTGCTACCAATCCAATGTATCGTGATGGACATCCACTTTATCACGGACGGAGTTTTAAACAAAGAACTGATCAAACTGTATCTCGCCCTCAACTGACCAAACTGCAGATTTATTTACAAAACCTTAATCTCATTACAAATTTAGATACCTTAAGAACAAACTTGGAGTGACAACAATGCCTTCCAGGTTCCAACTTGAGGGTGGATGCTGGAATGACAAAGAAAGTCCAAGCCCAAGCTGTCCGGCCCATGAGAAGAGCCCCGCCCAATGACGAAGACCAATCCAATATCAATCGAAGAAAGTAGAAACTGAAATTGTTGATCCTTTTGTATTCGGAGCCACCGAGCCACGCATTCACTATTTGTATTATTCATTCTGTTTTCTCTCAATACACTCCACACACAGTTGCATACAAATTAGATTTACCCCAGCATTAGAATTGTACAATTTCATATTGATTTTTAAATTCTTTCTCACCTATATATGGAGGAGACCTGAGGCATTGTAAATGTATCAAGAAATCACTAAAATATACACAAGATTTAACTCTCACTGCCACCAATATATATACGCAGGGAGAAGATCTCCTGACTCCTGCCCACGCTGTGGGCCCCCGGGGAAGGGGGGGAGGGGGGCTGCCCACGCCCAACGTGATGCGAGGTCGGGCTGCCCACGCCAGCGCCATGTGGGCGTGGGCAGGGGAGCAGTAGCTTATATACGTTTGCTTATTGTTACAAGTCATCCGTCCATGTAGAGCATTGTAATACCAAATCTTGATGGTAATTGTACATCTAATAATATATCATTCATCCCTACTGCTTCACATATCTAGTGGATATTCTCTCAGCAATTCTCTATCAACTAAGTGGAATTAGCCAAGTGATCTTGTCAAACTGAACACTAAAGATCATTCCATATCCTAGCAAATCTTCCATTGCGATTTCAATTTCTTCAGAAATTTTGAGATTGCAAAAATTTACCAGTACAATTCAACTGATGAGGAGACAATTCATTTCCTCCGAGTCCATAGCATTACAAGAGAGAATCCCATCAGCGACATGATTACAGTCTGCACACAGCAAGCAAACATCAAATTATTGCAGAGAGACTTACATAAATAGCATCAAAGTAGTGAGACTTACAGAAATAGCAGGAGGGACGCCAACGAGCGGATCTTGGAAAAATTTATTTGCAAGCGCAAGAGCCAAAAGACTGCTCTGCATTCCTATAAGAAAGGAAAGATAAGGGATTAGTTAGAATAAATATATCATTACTGAGAAGCAATATTGTAGAGGTGTCGACAACAACCTGTTTCATAGGACAGTGTTCTTTGTAGACCTTTTACGTCTGGCGAACTTTTGAAAACAAAGCCTGCGAGGGCATATCCGGAAATAAATGCTGACAAATGGAATGCAATCACAAGAAGCAATACAGATAACCCCGAAGGGGACATCACTGATTCTATGTTAATAGCAAGTGGAGCGCCAACACAAAGAGCCGTCACAAACACTGAAAGTGGTGGCAGAAGTGGCCGGATGGCATTGCTTACACGAGGAAAGAATCTGCATACTCAAAACATTTAAAAACGAAAGAACATGTCTAGTTTGATGAGCTAAACTCTTCTTAATATCAAATTACCTATTCAGAAGTAACCCTGCTGCAATGGGAGTGACCACAATCTGCACAATATTTGAGACCATTCCTTTCACATCAACAGGCAATCTTTTCCCAATAAGCAACAAGGACAAGAATGGGGTGACAACAACTGCAGATGCCGTAGACAGTGACGTCATGACAATGCTAAGTGGGGCCATTAATGGATCTGTTAGAAATGTGGCATAATTGGAGAGCTGAGCCCCACTAACACATGAAGTCAACATGATCCCTGCAGCTAATCCATATATATGGGAGGAGTTAGTTCTTGTTTTTGGGTTTTAAGCAAAAAGATGCAAGATATTTACCCAAGGAAGTCGGAAGACCAAATATAGACATTGAAAGCATGCCAAAAAGATACCCAAGGACGGGTTTCAGAACAAACTGCCCTATGTAGCCAGCAATAATGACTGCTGGTCTATTGAACGCTTCAAGGAAATCTTTTTCACTAGAATTGACTCCAACTGCAAACATCAAAAAGCCTAATGCTGGGGCATAGTACCTGAAATGTCATATCGCCAAAATTCAAATAAATCAATTTGTCCTCTCTTTCACATCCTAAGACTTTAAAACTTGAGATTCCACAATTTACACATATTTTTCACTTCATTCCATTGATACATCGTTGGTACTTTTACAAGTAAGCAAAAACCTAAGCATCAAATTGGAATACAATTTTTGTTTTTGGCCAGCTGATATCATGATATGTAGACCATAAATAGGCATCACACAATGATTACTTGTTCGTATTACAGGTAACATTTTTCAGCAGAATAGCATAAGCATGAGGAAAGGCTATCATCCCAATTCACCTGCACGGACTAGAACAAGATAATAGAGTCACGTGCTCTTCTTATTACTTTAATTAATGGAACATACCTGTTCGTGAACCATGTAAAAGAAGGTGGATATATAAGAGCCAAAATTGTACTTGCAAGAACCACTTGGGGCAGAATAGAATTTGTCCCCTTCAGAATCTCAATGAAAGACACCTACTTTTATATAAGCAAAACAAGGATACAAGTCAGAACAATAAACTGCCAGTGCAAGTTATTATGAAATACTATATAATAGATTTTAATTAGTGAAAACAAACTCATGGACATCACGTACCATCACTCTAACTTTGAACACACATAATGCCTTACATTTTCCCTCTCTCTCTCTCTCTCTCTCTCTCTCTCTCTCTCTCTCTCTCTCTCTCATAGTTTGCTCAGTCTAAAAAGATTAGAATTCTCGAGTAGTCCTGAATTTTTAATATTTTGTTTCGAGTATGCCTTGAGAGATGTTTGTAAAGATATTTTTATAAATGGGAGTAAATGAGTTGTGGAAAAGTGATTTAGAAAAATATGTAAATAAAAGGAGTTGAGAAATGTGCAAGTATTTCTACACATGTCACATGTATTTGTTGAAACAAGCTTTTAGCTGAACATAGCTCTTAGTTCTTCTATTGTTAAAATTTCATATCCAATTTTATCAGTCCTTTTGGATTGGCATATTTGGAGCCTTTTTATAGTCGAAATTTTTACAAAATCATTTTGGAAACTATCTTCAACCTCATATTCTATAGGACTGATAAATACATTCTGCTAAAAAATCAACTTTTATCCCCAAAAATCTCCCATAAACAGTTACTTGATGGCAATACCTAGTAAGCCTCTTTGCCAATGACTGCTTTTACTTTAGAATCCTATATATTATGTTAACAATAGTTTGGTGGTTGTCAAATTCAGTTGAATCCATGCAGATGATTTCTTTTCATCATATGTAAGAAGGTATTATTGCTAAACATCAAATGAAGATACAGTACATGATTTAAGGATGAATTTTCTGCACTTGTAAAAGAATGAAACAACTTAAAAGGGAAAAGGGACAGGAATCAAATGAGGGGCAAAGCTAAAACTTTTCTTTCTCAAAAAGTAATCATGCGAAAATTTCAGTGGAAGCAAATTATTTCAGCCCCGCCCTCACAGATCAGGCATGTGTTTGGTGAAGAGTCGACGAACTCTAAATTCTTGGTTCAGTATAGCAAGCCTGGTGATGGTCGAAGAAAATTAATTTGGAGAGAAAAATGTCACTGTCAGACACGTTAAGGCTTAAAGAATAGAATATGTTTTGTTGAAGTTAAACTGCAATCAGTTTCTTTAGTTTTAGGGTATGTTTGGTAGAATTATAGAGAATATATTTTTTGGACATGTAGTTAAGAAGTAAAGGCAAGAGTTTAGAAAATATAAAGTTATTACACCAATTTAATGAGTATTAAATAAATCAATCTAACGAGTAAATCCCAGGCTCATTTTGGTAAAATCGGTCTTTTATTTCTCGCTTTACGTATTAGACAAAATATGAAGAGAAGTTTCCGCATTATTTTGTTCACCGCTTGACATTCGCCTTCTAAATCAACCAGTTCTCAGTGATTCCTATCTGTTTCCATTACTTGATTTTTGATGAAACAGGATTAAAAAAAAACGATGACCTTAAAACTCATTGGTGATTTGCATAGAATACCTTATTTTGACACAAAATTAAGCAAAAAATGTCAAAATTATTTTGTTTAATTAACTAAACCATCTATTCCTGGTGGATGTTTTCACAAATTTTTACAACTTACTCAAATTTGTCACCTAGGAATCTCATCTATGATGAGAATATAATCAATTGTATTAACTTCAAATTAGTTTAGGCACTCGTGATTAGTGACATGGTAACCACTATATAATAAAATATAAGGTTTCTCCAAGACAAATTTCTGTGAATAGAAGAATTACACAGCAGAAAAGGTACCTTGGCAGGTTGGGGTGCATAATTAGATGAACTGTCGGGCTCCAGTGAATTCGAGAAATTACCCGCAGCACATTTGCTGATTAATGATCTTGAATTCCCACCTTTAAAACAAGAAGCCAGCAAAATTTAACAGCAAATGGCATAATCATGAAAAGTCACCTACATTGAATTTCTATTAAGAGCATAATAGGCATTTACCCTTTTTTTTCTATCAAAAGAAAGTGCTGCCTTATAAGCCATCTTTTGGCTTTTAAGCTAAACCAAACAAGCTCTAGTCCGTCTCCATGAATCAATCACGCATTCTCAAAATCTAAACGAAAGTTAATTAATAACAACAAAAACTCACATTTAGATGCGGTACTAGGGTGAACTCTCGAGAAACGCAAACCTGAATTACAAGAGATTACAAGTTTAATTTCAATAAATCATCAACCGAGGTTGATTAAAAATGATGCAACCTGAAATAACGAAACCTGTAAAATGGGAGAATTTTTCTGGGGAAGTATTTAAAAGCCGGCTGGGTTCAGTGGGGAGTTTTATGGGTTTGTGGATCTGGAAATGGTGATGGATTTGCAGAAACCGAGCCGTGGAACTCATATTTGTAATTTGTGGGAGTTGCCGAGTTTAGAGTGAGAAAGTCAAAATCTCCTGTGGGAGGAATAAAAGGAAGTCTGTGCTTGCGGTCGCTGAATTATTTATTTCATTTGAAACATATTTCTCGTGCTCATTTGAGGCTTTGACCAGGTTTTCTTCAGGTGAAAAATGATTTTCTCAGGGAAGGCCGATTAAAAAATAATAAAAATTTATTCAAAAAAAATAATAATAATAAAAATTATGAAACAAATTATACACAATGGATATATATATATATATATATATATATATATATATATCTATACTAATATATAATGGCTGATCCACCAGTGTGTGAAAATACACACAGTTTCCCGCCTAGCAAAATATTGTTTTTTTTTTTTTTTTCAGTTTTCAGTGTTTTTAATTATGGAAAGTTTATACACGTTTTAATAATTTTAGTAACACTAAAATATGGATTGATTTTGAATATGGAATGCTTTTTCCTATGGAATGTGCATACAATATTTTTCTCAATTGGGTAACCAAATTTGTGGATGATTGTGGCCTGTATATCTGTGCAAGGTAAACAAGAATGGAGAGATAAATGATTTCCAGCTGTACAAATTGTATGTAAATAGGGAATAGACAAGCTGTACATGTTATAATTCTTCCAATATGCTATAATTTTTACAAGAAATCACGTGGCTTTACGTGTTATAAATCCTATCACAATCCTAATCCCTGCAAGAAATGAAATTTGGTTAAAATTCTTGAAATATTTAGGATGCAATCAAGGCTGAAATTGCAGCCCTAAAATGAAAGAGTGGATGATAATACAATCCACGAGATTGCAGCCCCAAAACGTAGTCCAATCCAGCCCTACAACGCAGCTTTATATGCAATACTTTACCATAAACAATCTGTCTGAAATTGCAACCCTAAACTGAATCAAAGGTTTATATGCGGCCCTAAAATTACAGTCGTAAAATGCACCCCCAATCCAGCCCTAAAATTCAGCTTTGACATGCAACCCTACTTACCATAATCAGCCCTCTACTAGACCCAACCAGTATTATATAAATGACTGTTGGTGAGTTAAGAGGGCACGAATTTCAGAGTTTAGAGAGTACCCTTTCTTCCTTAGTGTGAACTTTTCTGCTGGAATGGCTGGAATTGCACGTGATATTCTTTCTGCTGTCAACCCAAGCCGAATGGACTGGGGGTTTCGAGTTCGCGTTGTTAGGAAGTATGAGCTGCCAAATTATAAAAACAAAAGTGAAGTTCATTCGGTGGAGTTGGTATTTCAAGACCGTGAGGCGAGGCTAATAATTACAAACATTTTATTAAATAAACAAAAATGTGTTTATTGTAAAGATCACTAACTGTGAATTTGAATTTGAAAATATTGTAGGGCACACGCATATATGCCAGTATGAGGAAGAGTCTAATTCAAGAGAAGGGAGTCAAGTTAGGTGAACACGAGGTATACATCATGAAGAATTTTGCGGTTGTAAAAAACAATAGCAAATATAAAACAACGTCACATCCATACAAGTTATTGTTCATGAAAACCACACATATAGCACAAGTCGATGATGGAGGTTTTCCATCAGATATCTTCAAATTCAAGCCATTTAATGATATCATCGGCAATCACACTATGGATGAAGATGAATTGTTTGGTAAGTTTAAGTAGTTTATTGTTACATTAAATTTAAAGTTTATATTAAAATTGTTGTGAAATTTTATTTCAATATGCCTATGGGTTTTTTTCAGATGTAATTGGAGAGATAACAAGAAGTGATATTGTGAAACATCAAGGGGCTGGAGAAAATTTGAAAAAACTCATTGATCTAGAAATTCGGGATTTTGAGTGAGTATTTTAGTTTCATCGATAATAAAATCTTCTTTATATTGAATCTGAAATTATTCATTTTTGTAATAATTTTCTATGTTATGTAGAGATAAACGATTGCTAATGACTTTGTGGGGCGATGAGGCTGATATGGTCGATGATATAATAAAAAAGGCTGGTAAAGACACTGTTATTCTAATATTGCAGATGGGTCGTGCAAAGAATTTTATGGGTATAGGTTTTTTTCCCAATTATACGATAAAAGTATTTTGTTCTTTAATAAGGATTTATTTTGCATTCAATTGGATTTTTTTTTTGTTTAATGACAGATGATATGAAAGTTTGTAACACTTTCTATGTTTCCAAAGTGTTTGTGAACCCTCTATTCCCTCAAGCTCAAGAATTCCGTGAGAGGTTTGTTGTTTGTCTATATGTTCTTTTTATATGAATTTAAAGCTTACTTTTAATTTTATGGATTATTTATTTATTCAATAAATTGTAGGTTGTTAAATGGAACTGCTGCACCATCACAAGGAATCAGCCAAATTTCTGGTCCGAATATCTACTCCATTGTCGATGATTTGGACAGCGGCACACATGAGTTTATAACTATTGAACAGCTAATCGAAGTGGATGAGGTATGTGTCAAATGTACCTAAAAGGAAGTGTTTTATCCGTTTTTTAATCTTATAAATTTGATTTTCTGCTCATCTTTTTAAATCTGATTTTTTTCTCCATCTATCTTTATTTTTATTATCATAATATAAGACGTGCTTTTTTTGGTTAAAAAAATGAAGGTTACAAAATATTGGCTTATTGTAACTATTCAAGAAGTGGAATCGGAGGAGGATTGGTGGTATTTGGGATGCAAAAAATGTTCGAAAAAATTGGTTGCCCAAGATAGAAATTTCTTTTGTGGGAAATGTGGAGTGGCAAGTTCATCTGGAGTTTCTAAGTAAGTTATGCATTGAACTTCTAACTATTTTTTTTCATTAATTTTAAAACATGATTTAATTTTATTTCTGAAAGGTGAATTCCTATTTTCAAAGGGCATGATTCTTTAATTATTAAAAATAACTAAATTCAGATTTAAACTTCAAGTTCGGGTCGGTGATGGCACTGGAAGTGTTGTTCTACCAATGTGGGACAAGGAGTGTGTGCAATTGATTGGCAAGACGGCTAAAGAGCTAAGAGAGTGTATTGCTAAGGTAATCCACATCCAGTATAACTAAGTTCTGTTTTTCAGCGTACATTTGCTTTATTTTTAGATGAGAGTGTCATTGCTATGTATATTAATTAGGATGTGGAAGCAAGAACATACCCAGTTGATATTGATTCTCTGGTGGAACGCAAAATATTATGTAAGGTTGAAGTTAGACCACAAAATATAATTGGGAACGATGAAGTTTATAACGTTCTCAATTTCACAAGTGATCCTGAGTTGATTACAAAGTACGAGGTCATAATTCGTGAGAAAGCAAAGGTATAGTTTTAATCGATGTTAGTTATTTATTTCATATTCGTTAATTGAAAGATTCATTGATATTTTGATTAAGTTTTTATTTCCAGCAGAATACAAAGTTGTCAATTCATAATGGGTATATTGGGTTGGATTCAAAGGTATTGAACTATAAACGGTAATTATTTTATTATACTAAAGTCATATTGACAGATATCTTTTCACCCATATTCTAAACACCAATTGTGTTTCTTTAGAGTTCTATGTCCGAAAATGATTCTTACACCCCGAGCAATAGTCAACGAGAACATGTAGAAGTAAGTGGAATGGATGATGAAGTGGTTATAACTAGCAGTGTTGAGGCTGGGCCGTCAAGTTCAATGTCAACAAACAAGATACGTAGCATTGTGAAGATTGAGAAATAAGAAGCTTGAAGATTATTGTTCGTCAATAGCTTTGAAGATTGAGAATAAGAGATTTTAAGGATTATTGTGGAGACTATTATTAATTTTTTTTTCATTTTTTTTTAGACTAATGCATTTATGATTATGCTTTATTTTTGTTCAGTTTGATTATGAATAAATTTCTAATCGTCATCTTCATCTTTTTTATTTTAAATAATTCTATTGTTCTATTTACATTCACATGCACCTATTCTGAAAACAGGTTAAGTAAATGATAGCTTAGATGAAACATTCTAAAGAAGAAGAGATCAACATCTCAATAATTAAATGTATGACAAGCACATATGTGCTTTTCATAAGCAATTCATGAATTGACAGAAAATTAAGGAGAGAGAGTTAAAATATGTTAAAATTTTCAACTTACATTAGTTCTCAAAACAGATTAAGAAGTAAGAAAGTAAGAAAATTAAAGTATACTAACAATCGTTTTGAGAAAAAGAGTACATGTCTAACCTTCTATTGTATGTTAGAGTCTTGGGCTTAATCTTTTGATACGAAGCACAGTTTTCTGCAAAGAAAATGTATACAAAATAATGGATTATAGCCTGAAATTATTTGGAGATATCAAATACACAAAAGCAGTCACTTTTTTTTTAAAATTTGCTAATGAAAATAGATGATTAATCCCATGTTTTTTAACATTCAAATGGGCCAATTATCCATTTTAATCAAATGAATCTATATGTATAAGATGAATGGGTATAACAATATTTCCTAAATTAAATATTTAGAGCCGATTAAAAGGAATGATATATTTCTTCATCTCATAAGTAAAAATTCAGACATCTCATTCACATAAACCCAAGCAAATTGCAGCGTTGTTTATTTACAGTTGTGCTGACTGAAATATCATGGAGAAGCTTACAAGATCATCCATCATTCGTGGTAACAAGCGTATACGGGATGTGCAATCAGATAAAGGTACGTTTCTGTGAAAACATTATTCCTAGAAAGTATACTTTAATTTGAAAATCATTACTTGATATGATCGTAGAACTTACAAATGTTTAAATAAAAATATAAAGTACAGTGATTGAAAGACAACAATAACTTCCCTCCAGACTTCATTTGTACTCCATCGTGCAAATGAAGAAATTCTGCATCATTTTCGGGCTAAACATTAATAAAGGATATAATAGAGAAAACATTTTACATTAGTCGCATAAAAAAGTTACAATTGAATACCTGAAATTGCCGATGTGTGATTATGAATTAACATATGGTCATGGACGGATTGTTGAAGCCTCATGTACTGTATAAATGTCTGCAATGAATCCATAGGCCGTCAATCCCTTGGGTGAATCGTGGATATGAGAAAAATCTACATAAAAAGTTACAAATCTTAATTTGTAGTAATCCGAAAACATTCATTTATAATGAAAATCGAAAAGAAACGCAAAGAACATTCAAGGCAAATGTAAACCCCATATTAGAAATTGAACCAAGGTATTAATTGGCTATTCACAAAGTGTCGATTGGGAAATACCTTTTTTTTAGTAACCCATTCGCTGACCTTTAAGCAGTCCAAGATACCATTGTTTAATTGGCTATTGAATTCTTGGAAGCAAAAAACGAAAGACTCACAGAAGATGTCGAGAGTAATTTTGTTGAAATTGTAGAAAATCCCGATGGATTCAAACCGCGTGGACCGCGTGTTCTAAATCCACCGCTCGAACAATCTGCTTCACGTTTGCTTCATTAACAGTCAGAGTATAGCCGCCGCCGGTGTTGGAATCCACCGATCTGGGGTCGAATGGCTCGATAACGTCTCTAGGCATGTAGATCGGTTGAACGATTGAATTTTTTTTGAAGATTGGATCTAAACGTATTCTAAGATTTGATTTTGGCTCTCAAAAGCTTGATCCTCGACTCCTTTTACGGCGGGGGTTGGTGGTGGTGTATGAGGCGGTGGGTGGCGGTGGCGTACGGCGGTGGAGTAGTCAGCTGTTAGGGTTTTCGCTCTAGACGCAACGACTCTGTGAAAGGAAAGTTCGATATGCGCGTTATGAAAGGAAAGTTCGAGATGCGGGTTACTGATGGTATGGTATAGATAGATTGGGTCGGGTTATGGGTCAGGTAATGGGTTGGGTCACATAACGGGTTGGGCTTATACGTTGCATAAGTTTATTGGGTCTTTACATATAAATAGGATTTTCAGATTGGGTTGTGTAAGGAAATTGATATTGATTAAACGGCTACTAATTGTATTGTATAATTGAATAGTGAGAGCAAATCTTTACTTGTGCAGATTAAATAAATTAGAAAAATTATTATTTTCTTTGTGTAGTTTTCAATTTTAATGTTTTTTATAAGATAAAATCTTATTAAATTTTATTTTGACATATAACCCATCATCTAACAATCACAAATTCCGCGAGGGGGCGCTGCCCCCTCGACCTGACCCCGCGAGGGGGCACTGCCCACTCGACCCCCGTTGTGAAGTGGCAAATAGTAATTAACATGGCAAGTCAATTACAAAAAATCTAAATCAAATAAATTTGAATTTAGATCTAATAGGTTGAACATAGTTAGCTTGGTATTATTTGTATATTTTAAATCTAACTCATTTTTCTAAACATATTTTCCAATTGTTATAAATTTGGGCAAGTATGAATTTGTTTTCTTTATCATTCTCAAAATCTAATTTTTAATGGTTTTAGTTTTTAACGGGTTTCAGTTGTTTTCCTTTATCTAAAATATTTGATATTTAGAGATAGCTATAAAGAAATATTTTATAGATGTTTGTTGTGACTATTATATAAATACATAAATTGTTTGTCGCAATTTAAAAATTAGCTATTTTTTTTGTTTTGTTACAGAGAACGTTGGATCTCAACGAATATGTACTTCAAACGCTCCAATGGAGACGGATGAAAATTTGACTTTCCAAAGTCAAGCTATACTCCAAAATCAAAATCTCTCTTTTAGAACTCCATTGAGTACACTAACTAATGGTATTGCACTCTCATCTCAAATAAAATATGATTTATTTTAATACATTCATCTCTTACTAACAGATATGATTTTTTGTTCTTACAGGACTTCATTCAAACAATGGTTCAACAACTTTTATTTTTGGTGAATATGGCGTTGATAGCTCTGCATCGCAGAGTAGAAGCAATCCAAGATTTGGATCTATAAACAGACTCACACCTTTGATAGATTTGACGAATAGTGGTATCCCTATATGAATTAAAATCACGAATTCTACTAGCCAATTGTAAAATCAATTTCATGTCACATTCTTTATGATATTACATCAACTTTATTATTGTATTATGTTGAAAACAGAGAATGTTGAATCTTTGCAATCCTGTGTGCCAAAGAATTCAAGACAAACTTTGCAGAGCACATCTACACGAAGGAACCAACCTGTTTGCAAATATCCTAATACGTCCTCCAGGAGTCCATTAAGTCCAATCACAAATGGTATTATCCGGTGGTGTAAATTAAAGTTTTCTTATTTTAGAGTGTTAATTATTATATCAATGGCTTATAATTTCGAT
Source organism: Jasminum sambac (assembly GCA_018223645.1). Taxonomy (NCBI): domain Eukaryota; kingdom Viridiplantae; phylum Streptophyta; class Magnoliopsida; order Lamiales; family Oleaceae; genus Jasminum; species Jasminum sambac. The sequence continues at coordinate 39,882,589 of CP073640.1, forward strand.
TGTACAGGTATTCAGTCATATGGAAAATCAAAAAAGTTTGTATTGCAATCGAATGTGTGCAATAGTTCTTTGACGAGAAATAGAACGAAGCCACAATGTATGTCAATGGACAATATAGCTTCTGGTATTGGTTCATCGAGTAGTGCTTCAACCAGTAACGGTTTCAATTTGGGATATACGTCACGTATTGATGAAAATGTTTCAATGAATGTCGATCAACATAATACCATCATAGACAATGGTATGTACTTTGTATTGTCGTCCATTTGTTTTTCTTTATTTAATAATAATGTAGTCCAACTACGAATATATGTGATTGCACAATCTTACGTAATTTTTTTTCAAGGAGATCACCATACAGAAGGAGAAACGTCCGATGATAGCGGTAAAATACATTTATTTTGTTTGAAGCACATAAGATCTTACATATATTGTGGTCCTAAAGTTTTTTTTTAATATTAAACCTTATTTTGATTTTAGGTGAAGAGTTAGAAATTAATCCAGCATTAAATTCAGGTAATTTTAGCTTTAATGTTTTGGATAAAAGTTTTGCAAATTTATGTAGCTAATATTTTGTAAAAAGAATATGTATCTTAATTGGCATCGTATTAACTCAATGCATTGTTGTTGTTTTTCATGTTATAAATTATTGTTTCACAGTGTATTTGGATATTGAGGATTCATCATATAGTTGTGAATACTGTGGAGCTTTGTTTTGGTATAAGGAGAGGACAAAAAAGGATGAAAAAGCAAGGAATCCCAAGTTCTCCATGTGTTGTGGGAAAGGGAAAATTCAGATTCCGATGATGCAGCACCCTCCTGCAGTGCTTAGAAATCTACTATACGGATCGGATAATAGAAGCAAACATTTTCGTGACAATATTCGATGTTACAATACAATGTTTTCATTCACATCTATGGGAGGGACGATTGACAAGAGCGTAAATAAAGGGAGAGGCCCTCCAGTATTTAGAATCAATGGGCAAAATTATCATCGGATCGGGAGTTTACTACCGGTGAGAGGGTCGGAAGCAAAATTCTCACAGTTATACATATATGACACCGCTAACGAGGTTCAAAATAGAATAAATGTTGTGAGGTACTTTCTTTGTTTGCCTATATTTTGATATGACAAGTTTCATTTTATCATATTTAATGTAAGCAAAAAAATTTATTTTCTTGCAGTCGAGGTAGTGATTCAAATAAGATCCGTAAAGATATCGTTGAAGATTTAAAGGCAATGTTGGATGAACACAATGTCTTGGTGAAATCGTTTCGGATGGTGAAGGAAACAATTAATCAAGATGGATGTTCGAATGTGAAATTAAAATTGATTGGAAAAAGAAATAAAGATGGAAGGACGTACAATCTCCCATCCGTTTCTGAAGTTGCTGCCTTGATAGTGGATGATTGTGAGAATGAACCACTTGATAGAGATATTGTAGTGAAAACCCAAACGGGACAGTTGAAGCGGATAAATGAATTGCATCCATCATATCTTGCCTTGCAGTATCCATTGCTTTTCCCATACGGTCAAGATATGTTTATAGATGGCACCTTAATGAAAGATGCCGGCGAGAATGGGTCCGTGGTAGAAAGACGCCGGCATGAGGGAGTTTTTGCATTCCGATTGCAAGAGAGGGCGTGAATCGCAAAAATATTTTGTTTTCAAAAGATTATTGCAGCAATTTTTGGTTGATGCATATCGATGGTTGAGACGAGACGCCTTACTTATATACGCACTCACCAAACGTAATTGAGATGTGATATGTATAGTGGTTTGTCAGATGCACTCTGTAGAGGTGATACGGATCCTTTATCGCAAGGTAAACGTGTTATTTTACCTGTTAGCTTTACGGGAGGAGCGAGGTATATGATCAATAACTACCAAGATGCTATGGCAATATGTAAGTGGGTTGGATATCCTGATCTATTTATTACATTTACATGCAATCCTAAATGGTCAGAGATACAGCGCCATTTGGAGGGAAAAGCCTTGAAACCAGGAGGATCGTCGGATATTATTTGTAGAATTTTCAAGATGAAATTAGACGATCTTATGATTGATCTGAAGAAGAACAAAGTTTTTGGAAAAGTGAAGGCAGGTAATATTTTCAAGTGGTTATGTTGTATGTACAAAAATACTATTTCGATATTTTTAAGAATGAATGGAATTGATACATTTAGGTAGTCTTATGTATAATTCTACTATTTTTTCCTATTGCAGCTATGTATACGTTTGAGTTTCAAAAGCGTGGATTACCTCATGCACATATACTGTTGTTTTTAGCTCGAGAAGACAAATATCCTACTCCTAATGACATTGATCGCATTATATCGGCTGAAATTCCAGATGAAAAATCAGATCCCGCGTATTATACTGCAGTAAAAGATTTGATGATACATGGTCCGTGTGGCAATGCAATGAAGACATCTCCGTGCATGGTTAATGGAAAGTGTACAAAATATTTTCCTAAGAAATTCACTGAACGTACAACCATTGATGAAGATGGTTATGCTGTTTACAAACGGAGAGACGATGGAAGGACAGTAACAAAGAACAATGTTGAGTTGGACAATAGATATGTGGTTCCTCACAATAGAGATTTGTTGATGAGATACAATACTCACATCAACGTTGAATGGTGCAATCAATCGAGGTCGATAAAATATCTGTTTAAGTACGTCAACAAGGGTCATGATCGTGTCACTGCTGTATTTTATCAGAGTGCAAAAGATGGTGGAGATAAAATTATTGATGAGATTAGTATGTACTACGATTGCAGATATATTTCTTTATGCGAGGCTGCTTGGAGATTGTTTGCCTTTGATATTCACTATAGGGAACCATCTGTGGAAAGATTAGCTATCCATTTTCCAAATGAGCAAACTATATTCTTCAAAGATTCTGATACAATTGAAGCTGTGATGGAGCGTCCAACTGTGAAACAAAGTAAGTTTTTCGCTTGGTTTGAAGCGAATAAGAAATATGAGGCTGCCAGGCGTCTCACTTACGCGGAGCTTCCAACAGAGTTTGTTTGGGATAAGAAAGAAAAGTAATGGCGTCCACGACAACGTGGGGATAAGATTGGTCGAATTGAGCATGTTGCACCGGGTTCCGGAGAGAGGTACTATTTGAAAATGTTGGTAAACATAGTTCGTGGACCGATGTGTTACGAGGATTTGAGAACAGTTGAGGGCAACGAGTACCAGTCTTTCAGAGATGCTTGCTATTCCCGTGGTTTGTTGGATGATGACAGGGAATATGTGGATGGTATAGTTGAAGCGAGTCATTGGGACACAGGGCACTCATTAAGGACATTATTTGCCACCCTATTGTCTTCCAATTGCTTGGCTAGGCCTGACTTTGTATGGGAAAGGTGTTGGGAAATTCTATCGGAAGATTTACTACGTAGACAGCAAAGGATTATGGACCACCCAGGTACTGTGTACTCATTATATTTATGTTCAGATACTAGATGTGTTTTTTATAAAATAGTATAGTTCCAATGTACTTTATGCGTTTTCTTAATTTTGATACACAGGTTTGCGCTTAAGCGCTGATGAATTGAAAAATTATGCTCTTGTGGAAATTGAGAAAATGTTGCGAAGGTGTGGGAGAAGTCTCCGAGAATTCGACACGATGCCTTTTCCCGATACTTCATTTTTTTTCTATGGAGAGTAATAAGTTAATTCAAGATGAAGTGAATTACAACAAGGCATTGATGGCCGAAGAGCATAAATTGTTGGTATCCAAGTTGAATGAAGAGCAGAAAAATGCATATGATGCGATAATTGGAGCAGTTGAGTCAAATGAAGGAGGTGTATTCTTTTTATATGGGTACGGTGGTACTGGAAAGACCTTTGTTTGGAGAACCCTATCAGCAGCTTTGAGATCAAAGGGTGAGATTGTCCTTAATGTTGCGTCCAGCGGTATAGCTTCGCTGCTCCTACCTGGGGGGAGAATGGCTCATTCTAGGTTTGCTATTCCGTTGAGTCCCACCGAAGGTTCTACGTGCAACATAAAACAGGGTAGCCCACTGGCAGAGTTGATTATTAGGTGTAAGCTTATCATTTGGGATGAGGCTCCTATGATGAACAAATATTGTTTTGAAGCATTGGACAAATGTATTCAAGACATTATGAGGTTCGCTAACCCGTTGAGCACAGAGTTGCCGTTCGGGGGGAAAACTATCGTTTTTGGAGGTGATTTTAGACAGATTTTGCCTGTAATCCCTAAAGGAACTAGGCAAGACATTGTGCTCTCATGCATTAATTCATCGTACATTTGGAGATTCTATAAAGTGTTGAGATTGACGAAGAACATGAGGCTTCAAAATGTGGAGTTCTAAACCGAACATGCTCAGTTGAAAGAATTCTCTGATTGGATATCGAATATTGGGGATGGCACGATTGGAGGTCCAAATGATGGGATAGTGTCGATTGAAATTCCAAACGATTTATTAATTAAGGCTTCGAATGATCCAGTGGCGTCAATTGTCGATAGTGTATATCCGCATTTAAACGATAATAGTAGTAATGATGTCAGTAATTTGCAAAGCAGAGCGATACTTGCACCGACGCTTGATATGGTTGAGTTGATTAATGACTACATTGTGTCTTGCATTCCGGGAGAGACGAAGGTATATTACAAAGGTCGGCAAGATGTGTAAGTCGGATTGCAATAATGATTTTTTTCAAGATCTGCATTTCCAAGACTTTTTAAATGCTATTCGGTGTTCCGGTGTTCCAAATCATGAATTGAAGTTGAAGGTCGGCATTCCTGTGATGTTATTGAGAAATATTGATCATTCTATGGGTTTGTGTAATGGAACCCGATTGATAATCACAAAACTCGGGAAACATGTAGTTGAGGCAGAAATTATTTCCGGAGGCGATGCAGTACAGGTATTCATTCCTAGAATGACGTTGACTCCATCGGATCCGAGATTGCCGTTTAAATTCCAACGGCGATAGCTTTCTTGATCGCTTCCTACTCGATGACTATCAACAAGAGTCGTGGGCAATCCCTTTCTAATGTTGGCATTTATCCGAGGAGACCAAAGATTCACCATGGGCAACTATATGTCGCTGTGTCGAGAGTTACTAATAGAAGCGGATTGAAATTTTTGATTTGTGACAAAGATGGTCAACCGGAAAAGACAACGATGAATGTGGTGTTTAAGGAAGTGTTTCGAAATTTAGATTGATTTTTGTGATTTTTAATATTTATTTAGTTCATATGAGAATGTTACTGTGCTTATTTATTTGTACTTCCATCTAATGCGTGTTACCTAATAACTATTTTGGTTTGATTGTCGTGTGATGTTATTCAATAATACTTTTTTTTCTAATGTGAGGCAGGTTTTAAATACTTTACATTAATTGTCGTCTAATATTTCTTCACATTTCAATTATATTTGCAGTTAATGCGTTTTACTTAAAAATATTGTCTTTTTCTATCTATAAGACATGTTATTTACAGTGTTTTCATCCCGTGCAACGCACGGGTTGGATACTAGTATATATATATAATGGATATGTGGTTTAGTAATAATTTCAAATAAGTCATTAAAAGCAAAACATGTTAAGCAGTGAAATTAAGGCGTTGTTCTATCCAATACAATTTTTATTAATTTTTTTTCTCTTTCCATTTTCAATTACTAATTCAATTATTTAATAAATATTTTTCAAATTTCAACCACATATTCAACACGTAAATTGAAAAAATCAAATTTATACCCTAAGTATCAAGTCGTTAAAAAAAACAAAAAAAAGGGAGGAGGTGCCGAGTTATACATTTAAGGAGTTATAAGTTTAGGCTTAATATAGCACAAATATAAAGTGTGATAAAGAAACGAAATCTACTTTTATGCTTACACGAAGCTTAAACAAGCTTTTCAAAATGAAAATCAAAATAAAATTTAAGTACATAGTACTCCCTTCGGATCATAATGATAGGCTCGTTTTCCTTTATCATCCGTCCCAAATAGGCCATTTTTTATTTGTGTAAACTTAAAAATTTTTAGTTTTTATTTTTTTGTTGTCCTTTTTCGTTGTTGTTCGTAAAAATATGTTATTATTGTTTAATACAAAGATATAATTGAAAAAATACAACTAAAGTTTACTTTTCCAACAATTAGTAATTACAATTTCTTAATCCGTATGAATGTCAAACTAAGCCTATCTTTGTTTAAGGAATGGAGTATAATATAATTTTTTACGAAATTATTGATGTCTACTTGTGATTAGAGTTATTTCTTTAACTTTTTTCATCTCATTATTTTCTTTAATTTAATCTTTCGTAAATAATCGATATACAACTAGTCCAAATCACTATCTTCAACAGCACAACAATGAAATCAAGCCACGATGCAGGAATGATACTTCAAAAATAGAGTTACATTACTAGAAGTGAATCCAATGCATGATACACTTTTTCTTTTCCTTGTCTGTCGAGTTAGCAATGCACAACCTCAAGGCAGAATTACAAATAAAATCAATCGACACAAGATCATCAAAGCCCCAGTCACCAAGATCACAACTACATGAACTCAAAATCAAAATATAAATTATAAATGATAAATAGATGCAACAAATGGTCGCAATAAACTCTATACCATCTCTAATAAATTATCATCCTTGCACCAATAACAAAACGAAGACATTACAGATGATAGTAGCAGCAACATAAGTTGTTTTGCCAAAAATTACTTCGCCCATAATAATAATCTACATAGCTTCAAACACAACAGAGAGACTCGACGTATTGAAATCCATGAAAATTTGGTCTTAAGGAACCTTCATCCTCAGCAGCCTCAAACTGAGGGAGCTCCTCAAAAGTGTTATCAACAAAAGTTGTATCTTATGGCCTTGCCAAGAATTTGACAAACAAGGAAGGACTCCTCATCTTTCTCACCCCGATTCAAACAATATATCGCCACATTGCAAAAATGAGAGTTCGCAATGAAATTATGATAACTTTAGAATCTCCCAGGAAATGCAGTAACAAGTGGTGAAAGATCAACTTGGTACTTGACGAACCATTCAAAATAGTCCCGCTTCATTTTCTAGATATTGAACTAAATATCTGGACCAGATGTTTCAATAATCATGTGGAGATGATCACAAGACTCTGCAAGAAGGTAGCTTGTTTTTCCCTGCGAATCATCTTCAATAGGCTGCATTGGCAATATTTTGATCATATCCTCATCGATCATGAAATATATACCCTCGAACGTTCGTTTTTTAATCTAGTGTATAGAACCGTTCCAATACACGCCACTATCTTCATAGTCTTCACATGTGAAAGATACTGAAGATACTTCGAAACAATCAAATTCAGACGAATAAACTTCAATCTGATATTCAAACTCAGGATCTTCATCATCATGCAATTCTAATTCTTGCATACAAGCATCTTTGTAGTGAGGATAATCTTCATGAAATTCTAATTATTGTACACAAACAATTTTGTAGTAAAGAGACTTGACAGGATCAAAAGCTAACTCATATCCCATACTCTCTTTTTCATATCAATTTCTTGATCTAGTGGTGGAAGTAAATACAAGTTCCTTGTGGTGGGGTTGTAGACATAGTAGTTCAACAAATTATATCGAGATGTACAGGTTCGACAAAGTAAGAGTCCATTGCAAGACTATATAATAAAAATATCAGAAGGGTCATTAGCAAAATGGAGCCTTTCAAAGGGTGGACTTGCAGTGTTTTGGATAGAGAAGGGGATATATTCATACAAGGGGTAGCGTTGAGGGTACAATGGAACTTAGAGCACTTCAATACAAGGCCTAACGCTGGATTTGGATAGAGTCAAAAATATGTTATATCTCTATTAATATTAGGTAGGACAAATAAAAGCGTTCCTAATATTTAATTAGAGACAAAATTTTGTTTTGCCTCTATTAATATTAATGAAGGCAAATAAAAATGTCTCTATTTTTTTGCTTTTGCCCTGCTTGTCTACTCTTGTCATTAGGAATTAAAAATTATGTCCATAATAATGTCCATAAAAAACAAACCAACATTAACTATTGGCCAAAAAGGTACAATCTCAATACACATGTACAATCGATAAAGCGCAAAGTGGAATACTAAATCATTGAGCCAATGGTCGTTTTGGACCATTAGTTGTCCACTTTAAAAAGAAATTGAAGCCGACAATCCCTTTTCTCCAGTTCTCCCGCCTATGTCTGGCTATGCTTGAGAGGGAGACGACATACGGGAGTTGAAGACAATCGTGAGTCTGGGACTTTGCCGACTATTCTCCAATCAGCTACAACAGCCAGTGTCACAACCTCACAGGCGCATAGCCCATTGAAGATTTGAAGTCACAGACTCATAGTGGGCGGCCACTCTTTTTCTCGACTTCTCGGTGCTGGTGCAAGCGAAGGAGTCTTTGAATTTTCAGTTTTCTTCTCCCCTTTTGCGTCGGTATGTTGATGTTGTAAATTGTAATTTCAATTTTCAATTCCTTTAATTTTAATGATTTGATCATGTGCTTGTTGATGTTATAATTTATTAATTTCATATTTGATTTAAATTTTAATCTTCTTTGTTCAATTGTTCTTGCTCTTGTTGTAATCGTAATTTTATTCTTGTTCAAAATTTGTAGTTGAGTTTTTTTATAGAGTTGATTTAAAGATATGTACCCATCAGAGTTGTCAAGAATTCAAATATTCATTATCCAATCATAAAATTCATACTTTCATATCTGCTTTATATTTCATATTGTATCTGTATAATGCTAATATATTGACTAATGGCTATGGTTAAGCAAATATTGGAATTCATAAATTGCTGGAAGGTTGTTTATTGAATATAATAATGATGTTCATTAGTGAATTATATACAGGGAATAAAGAGAAATTGATGTGAATCAATGAATGTAAATGGATTTTAGGATGAAGAAAGAAAGGAACTTGGTGATGTTGCTCATATGAGTGATGAGGAAGGGAGTGCTGTGTTTTGAAGTGAACAAGGCAAAAAATTTTGATTGAGGAAAGGATTATGTTTGTTATGGTTGTTGCGGGTAAAAATTAGAGGCCTTTGGAATTAGCTTGTTGGCTATTGGTGTTTAGTGGGTACTCTTAGTTGGAGAAATTAACCAACTGTGCAAAGCTGAAAATGTTTTTTGCTGCTTGTGGTGCTTATTTACCTTGAAGGTTGATAATATATCTCCCTACATAAGTTTGGAAGAGGATCTTATTTGTCACTTGAGAAATCAAAATTGTAGATGATGCCAACTTGCTTTCAATTTTCAGATTGGCATTTGAATTCTTAAAGAGTTTCCCATTGTAGTGATTTTTAGGAGTGGGCGTTTCGGGTTCTCTTCCTAGTAGTTCATTGCCTATAATCGAACCGTAAATTCCTGTTCTACGAAAAATGGATCCATTCGATTCCTTTCAAACGGCATACCTATTTGGTTCTAGTTAGATTCCAGTTATTTTGTGATGCCTTTTTTGTACTTGAAAATCGCGTGCAAAAAAATAAGCATTGATAAGGACAGAGCCCCTAACTTCGCCTCAAAAGCGCGCTCAAAGGGAAAGGTTTGAACCCAGCCTATAAACTACTCCAGGAGTTCCTCCGCAACCGATGTGGGACTCAACTCAACAATCCCCTCCCCCATTCGGAGATCCCTCGGATCCCGAAGGGACATCCTCTTGTTGGGAGGCTGGCTCTGATACCACTGATAAGGACAGAGCCCCTAACTTTGCCTCAAAAGCGCGCTCAAAGGGGAAGGTTTGAACCCAGCCTATAAACTACTCCAGGAGTTCCTCCGCAACCGATATGGGACTCAACTCAACAAGCATAAACCTAACGAAAAAAATTGAAGCCATTTTGGGCACTTTTAGTCGTTGTTTAGCAAAGACTTAATAGCGGCTGCTACTACTTAACAAAGAGGTTACCGGCCGCTAAACAAGATTTAGTAGCAAGAACTCATCGTTGTCGCGATGCAACAACATTTTTAACAATAGCAACAGCTTGTCGCTATCGACAAGAATCGTTGCTCCTTAGTAGTAGCATGCTGCTGCTGTCAAGCAGCTATTGCTACTAACTGCTATTGTTAAACAACAATTGCTACTAATAGCAGCAGTTGCACTGCTGCGTAATATGCTGCTATTAAGCAGTAGTTGCTATTGCTTAGCAGTGGTTGTTGCAAAGGTACCTCTTTGTTTTCATTTCCCCACTCCTAGTGATTTTGCATTTTAACGTTTTAGTTATCATTGTTTGGTTCAAGTGGTTTGTATATTTATATTTTGGGAGAGGTTCAAGAAAGATGAAATCAGCTTTAACCCTTTTTCTATTTTTTGAATTAGGATTTAACTTCTTGTTCATGCCAAGATTATATGGAAACTGTTAGTGTTACATAGGCCATATTATGCTATTATTAATAATTTATCTCATATGTTAAAGCATACTACTATGTGTCTTGATGGATTTTAGAATATCTATGATCGTTGTTGATTTCAATTGTTGGGTCAAGAGGTGCTGCCTTGTTTTGTTAGTTGGGCCAGAGTTGGACCTTACCCAGAGTGATTAGCTTGGAGCACAAGTTAATTTTTAGGGTTTTATCATTATAAATAGGCTAGAGTATTGGCTCATTTTGAATACGGATATACAGGGAGTGATATAGAGTTATATACTGTTATTGAGCCGTATTATATCTTCTTTCGAGATCTGTGTGCGTTCGAGGAGCGTGAGTTATGCAGAGAGTATCGATTGAAGAGAGGGAATCTTGTAATTCCTTGTTACCAGTTCTTTATAGTGGAATCCTTGAGCAACTACCACGATATGTGGAGCTCACGCAGAGTAGGAGAAATCCGAACTGCGGGGCCGTGGGCCAAAACAAATCTGTGTGTTCATTTTATTTTTGCGTTCTTGTGTTTTTATTCGTTTAAAAGAGTTTTATTCGTCTAAAAACCTAACAGAAATGCTACATATCATAGAGAACATAATTACTTAAAATCAATGAACTATTGTTGAGATACATCATTTTTTTTGATAGATTATTCCTATTAACTGATTAAAATTTCTTATTTTTTTCATTTTTCCCCTTTGTTTCATGGATAGACATAAGAATGGATAAATGTTGGGTGAATTTAGACTGTAGATCCGATGAATACAGAGATAAGTTGGAATTATTCTTGAATGAAGCATTTGCTAAATTTCCAAAAACAACAAGAGTATATGTCCATGTAAGAAATGTTGCAATCGTTGTTTACATGCTAGAATTACTGTCCATGGTCATCTCATCTGGCATGGAATGGATCCTCTTTATATGACGGCCCGTTGGACACCTCACGGAGAATCTTATATTGATCATGCTACTGAGGTTAAGCCCTGTACGGATTTAACTCATGATGATTGCAAACGAATATTGGCAATGAAGGAACGACAGGTGATATGCATGACTTCCTCAATGAAACATTTGTTCAACCCTTGGTTGGGCAAACTGTTGGTTTATCATGTCAACCTCCTATTTTTGAAGGCCAAACTCTTGAGTCAGAACGGTTTTACAAGTTGCTTGATGATGCTAATAAGGTGTTGTACTCTGGGAGTAAATATAAAAAATTAGATGTAATTGTAAAACTTTACCATATAAAGTGTTTGGGAAATGTGAGCAATATGAATTTTTCATTGTTTTTGGAGGCGTTTAAAGATATGTTGCCTGAAGGAGATTGTATGCGAACTCCTCTTCACAAGCTAAAAGGTTTGTTGATGATTTGGGTCTTAGTTATGAAAAGATTGATGCTTGGCCGAATGATTGCATGTTGTACTGGAAAGAGACATCGCATATCGTTGAGTGCGGTCGTTGTGGTAGTTCAAGATATAAATCCAATAATAGAACTGTTAGCAAGCAAGTATCGGCTAAGGTGCTTCGCTATTCTCTACTGATTCCAAGGTTGAAAAGGTTGTACATGTGAAAGTATACAGTTGAGCATATGAGATGGCATTTGGAAAGATCTTCCAGTGGTGGATTTATGAAGCATCCAGTTGATTCTCTAGCTTGGAAACATTTAGATTCTCTTTACTTTGATTTTGTATCCGAAATTCGAAATGTGCCTTTAGGACTTGCATGTGCTGGATTCAATCCTTTTTCAAATATGAGCAACAAAGCACAGTACTTGGCCAGTGACACTCTCAGTTTATAATTTGCCTCCGTGGATGTGTATGTAGTAGCCTTATTTGCTAATGTCTTTGTTAATTCCTGGTCCTCGTGAACTCGAAAATGACATTGATGTATACTTATAACATTTGATAGATGAGTTGAAAGAGTTGTGGGTTGTCGGCACTAGCACGTACGATGTGTTTTCTAATCAAACATTCAATATGAGGGCGGCAATTTTGTGGACAATTAATGACTTCCCTGTGTATGCTAACCTATCTGGATGGAGTATGTCAGGTAAGCTTGCATGTCCGTTTTGTAATCACAAAACATGTTCGGTGTGATTACTAGGGTGTAAAAAGCAAGGTTATTAGGCCATCGAAAGTTTTCCCTATCACACATAGGTTTCGAAAAGATTCAATCTCATTCAACGGCAAGTGTGAGAATGATCTAGTACCCAAACCTTTGACTAGAATGGAGTGTTTAACAGAACTATCCGACTTGAGATTTACATTTGGCAAAACTCCAACTACGGACCAAGTTGGTGGACGAAGAAGACGAAGGAGTTCTAGTGCCACAAGAGAAGCAACGGTTAATGGACCATGGAAGAAGAAAAGCATATTTTTCACTTTACCTTATTGCCAACATCTTTTGATATGCCATAATATTGATGTGATGCATTTCAAAAAAAATATAAGTGAAAATATGTTAGGAACACTACTTGATATCTCAAAAAAAGATAAAGATGACCTTGACGCTCGTGCAGATTTGGAAATTCTAAACGTAAGAAGAGCACTACATCCTATTCGTGAAGAAAATCGAACTTATATACCACCATCAATATTCTTTATGACTAACGAAGAAAAGATTATGTTTTGTAAAGGTCTTTCAACAGTACGTGTTCCTGATGGATACTCAGCTAATATTACTTGGTGTGTGGATGTTAAAGGAAAAAAAGTACAAGGTTTGAAAAGTCATGATCATCATGTAATAATGCAACACCTGCTCCCACTTCCAATTCGAAGAGTTTTGCCTAGACTTGTCACCCTCGTATTACTTCATTTGTGTGCAATCTTTAGACAATTATGTAGCAAAAAACAATCTGTTACATTGCTTAATCAATTGAAATCGAGAGTGGTATTAGCCTTATGTTAAATGGAGAAAATGTTTCCACCTTCTTTCTTTACCATATCTGTTCATATAATCATTCATTTAGCCGATGAGGGTGCTATTGCTGGACCAGTTCAATATCGTTGGATGTATCCTATTGAAAGGTACAAGTATTTTCCATTATATTTTTTATTATTATCTATATTTTCATTTTTTAAATCATTTTATTTCATTTACTGTAAAAGTATTTGCAAACGTTGAAAAGATATATGCGTAATAAGAGCTATCCCGAGGGAAGTATTGCGGTAGGATATCTTGCGGAAGAGTGTGTGCCATTTTGTTCAATGTATCTAAAGGACGTTGAGACTCATCATACTCGATGTGGTCGTAACACCGATATCTCTTTACCTCGTGATATCATTGGGGGGCTATCGATATTTGCAAAGTTCGGGCATCACTTGGGGAAATGTGGGGAGATTGCTCTCTAAAAGAAAGTATGGGAACAATGTCGCTCGTATGTCTTATTCAACTTCTCTGAAGTGACTCCTTTCTTAGAGTAAGATCATTATATTATATGCTCAGTGAACAGGTTTTTTTTTTTTTTTAAAACTCTAGTATGGAATTTCATTGTGTTTTTGACTTGTGCCTTGATAGTAAAAGATTCCGAGAACTAAGACAAATTCATCGTCGAAAAACAATTCGAGAAATAGAGGTTTTAAGAAATAAAGAATTTTCTACTTGGTTGAAAAGCCATGTTAGTCCCTAATCTTTTAATATCTATTATGGTAATATTTTTCATTTTTTATTCTAATTTACTGAGTATAGTGGTAACTATTCACATTGACTTTAGGTAAACAAACTCCATGCAACTGGTGATTCATCGATAGCAGATGATTTAATTCGGATAGCAAATGGTCTGAGTAGGATTGTGAAACAATATAACAAATATGTTATCAACGGTTATAGGTTTCAAATTAAATCAGTGGACGAGAGATACAAAAATCAAAACTGTGGTGTTTTTGTGAGTGCTGAAACCTCAGGTTACTCAGGTGTTAGGGACTACAATCCAATTACTGGTAATGTTGAATACTAGGGTGTTTTGAAGAATATTTATAAGTTTTCTTATATTTTTCCTCGGGAAAGTGACGATGAAGCATATAAAGTTGTCTTATTTGAGTGTGATTGGGTAAACAATTCTGGAAAGAAAAAAGATCGATATGGTTTCAGATTTGTAAATTTTGATCGGGTAGACAAAATAGTGGTATGTTTATATTGGCATCACAAGCCATTCAAGTGTTCTATATTTCAAACCAAAAAGAGCCAAGTTGAAGTGTTGCACTAAAAACAAAGCCTAGAGATTTCTATGATGTAATGGAGCATGATGATGGAGGTGATATTGATGATTACTATGCCACACCAGATCTTGATGACCTTAGTCTCGACAATGAAGAAGTACAAATTAGAACAGATGTTCGTGGTATCTATGTCAGTAAAAGTTTGTCAATCACTGCAACAACTAATTTTGTACATGAAGAATGTAATTTGGATGTTTGGAATGATGAGAATGACAATGAGAGCAATGACGTAGAGTAGTAGAGTTCATAGCTCAATTTAAGATATTATTATTATTTTTTTAACTTGTCGTTGGATTTTTATGGGTCGGATCAGGCCTCCCTATTATTATCATAAGTCAATTAGTAATTCTTTTTTTTTTCTATTACTAAAATGCATATTTGGCTGAAGCCTTTTTAGCATTCGAAATCCGAAGATGATACTCAATTAGACAGTGACACACATGAAGAAAGTAACTTTGAGAACAATGGTATGCATTTCATTAGTTTGTTCAAAACAATGGTATGAATTTATGAACAACGGTTTTTATTATTGTAAGTAATGTTTTTTTTTAATTCGGTATGCGTTATATAAGTTTCTTTCTGTTCAATTTTGTTTTCTCTTTGATTCTTTTTTACATTGTATTTCAATTTATTAAGTTTTCTGATGCTATA
Organism: Jasminum sambac; assembly: GCA_018223645.1. Taxonomy (NCBI): domain Eukaryota; kingdom Viridiplantae; phylum Streptophyta; class Magnoliopsida; order Lamiales; family Oleaceae; genus Jasminum; species Jasminum sambac. The sequence continues at coordinate 39,897,829 of CP073640.1, forward strand.
TTATATCAGTTTGAGTTGTTGGCTAAGGTTGTGTTCTTGCCTAATTATATGTGTGAGTTGTTGGTTGAGGTTGCATGCTTGATAAATTATCTATATAATGAGCAAGTATATTCTTGATGCACACAACCTATTTGAAGTTTTGCTTTTGCACAAAATCTACCATATAATGCTTTTCCCCCCATTTTCCCTCTTTTTTGCTGCGACTCAGCAACAAACAAATTGCTTCAATAATTCTGGTGGTAACATAAAGTTTAACTAAGGTATGAGAATTTACTAATTAAAGGTTTATTTATTTCTAATTGCTTCAAATATTTGACAAAATGGTTTGCCTGATGATCAGTTTGGCATACTTTGGGGCCCTCGAACATGTTAGAACATTTTCTTGCCTTAAGATGTACGGAAGAAACAAGTTAAGCGTACAGTTTGGAACATTGGGATGATAGCATTTTTTTCTTTGATAGGCACTAAATGGTCAACATATCTTAATTAGTTATACTAAGTCCATGTTAAAAACAAAGTTTTTTAAGTTGAATAGTTTAAATTGAATACTAGTGTATACCACAAGTTGGGTGATGATAATAAGGAATTGTTTGAGATATGTGTTTCATGTTTGAGTTTAGCCTATCTCGTTTAGTAGAAGTTCAATTGTAACTAGAAAAATAAAAAGTTAAAAGGAATACAAATAGATTAGTGGACGGTGATGCATGATATATATAATATATTTGATCAATTTCATTTATCCAAAATCCAAATTTGTTGGCCATGATCAGAATTCAAGTATGCAAATGAGAAGTCAATCTTTTATTTTCTATCCATATTGTACATTATGCTGTTTGTGTACGTGTTCGATCTTGGACATGGGAATTCATTTTATGACAGGAAGTGTGGATTTAAAAAATTTTGTGGTTGATAGTAGCTCAACTATACAAGTCGTTCGTTTCGCTTGTAAGCTTTCTACTCCGTTTTTTTTTATCCTTCTTGGTTTTGCTTTTGCAAAAAATATGATATGTAATGCTTGGATTACATGAATATAAACGAGTAGCAACTAAATTTGATTGACATTTTATTTATTTTTACAAGTTTATTTGTCGCTTTTTAAAATGCTTATTTAGATGAGTACCTCTCACAATTCTCAATACAAAGATGGTAGCTCTTCCGATGATGATATGCATGGGAATGGCACCTCTAAAAATAATGGTAGGTGTTTTCTTAGCTATTTTTCTAACATGCATTATTTATTAACTAACTCATCCTACTAATACAACTTATCTGCTCTATATGTTTTGTTTCTCGCGTCTTGTGTAGCTAAAGCCAAAAGAAAAGGACGTGGTCATAACAAACTGAATTGGCGAAAAAAAGGTAAAGAGAAAATTGAGTTTAGAAAGGATGGATCATGCATTGATCCTAAAGATGCACAGCTATCGAGATACTTGGGTTTTTTGGCAAGGAACTACGACCTTATCCCTCATTTTCCCAAAGATTGGCGACCGTACAAAGACAATGGTCTAGACAAAATGTGGAAAGCAATATATGTATGTGCAGTCTTTAGATTTTAATTACTATTTTAACTTGTGTAACTCGAATTTTATTTTTCAAGGATACTATTGATTGGCGTGAAAATGACATTCCCCTCATTCCCATAATTCGACATACTCTTGTACACAGATTATCTGAGAGCGTTAGGAAGAGCAAAGGATACTTGAAAGAAACATATTACACCCCACATATTGGCTCACCGTCACATTTTATATGTGGAGATGATAGTGTACCTAGTGAACAATGGACAGAAATGGTCAATTATTGGGACAACGATCTAAGCAATAATGTAATAATTTAATTGATACATGTCGGATGTAATTTTTTCTATTAGATCACTATTTATAAATGAGATAATTGTGTTTGAGCATTGCCTTGTGTTTGAGCACTGCCTTTCTTTTTGAATCATAGAATAAGGTTAAGAAGAACATAGAGTGTCGTAAGAAGCTTAAGATGAATCACACAGGCGGGATAAAGACCTTTGCACGACACCTAGCTGAATTTGTAAGTGTTGTCATCGGCTTATTGTTTGGTAGCATTGTTAGCAGAGCAATTTGTGCTTATACATGACATTTTTTTTACAATACAGAGGCCCTTAAGAATGATGTGCAGTTATCGAGTGTACTGAAAATTTTCCCTTTGTTACAACAAATTTTTTGGAGTTTGCTTTCTTGAAGGTCTTAAGATCACTATTTTTGTCTACAAGTTCTCAAACATTGTTAGCTTTAACACTTTATATGCATTTAAATGGGAAAAAGGAAAATAGTGATGGAAGAAAATGAGTAGGGGAAAATTAGGGCATGGAATGAATGCTCTGTTGCATATACTTTGGAAATTTATTTTTCTTTTATGATTGTTAGAGATTTGCATCACTACTTGGTTTGCCAACAAATCCACTATTACTTGTGTCGAGCAATCTTTTGCTGTATATTTTGTTGCCTCCCACTAACCCACAATGTTTTGTCTAGCATTCTTTAATCAAGTGGTTAACATCTGCTCAATTTCCAGAATGTTGTCCCCTACAGTCGACTGTGCCAATTTTCCTTTAGTCAAAATAAAAATACATAAAATGTAAAATCTCAAAGGTTAATACTTTAGGTGATATTGTTGTGTTGTCATAAACTAAATATAATCACTGTTTTTCAGTCTTTTTTCTTTATGGTAGTTGAGCCTCACTCAAGAATTAAATTATTGTATATCTTCCATTTGAATAGGAATAAAAGAATGGGCGCCCCGCTGATCTAATTGAGGGATTTGATCTAATTCACAAAAGAAAGGGTAAACACAAAAGTTGGATTGATGATGCATCTGCACAAATGGGGGTAAGTTTGATATTTTCTATTGCAATAATTTGAGTTATTCCTATTAACCATTGAATATACTTACAAATGTGATATAAATTTGGAGGCAAAGATATCAAACGAATTAACACAACTAGTTGCTATCCATGGTGAGGAGACACCGTAGCTCAGGTTGCAAGCGTATGTTAATGCCGGAGGAGTTGATTCTGGTGGAAGAGTTCGTGGTTATGGGGAAATTTTTACGGCGGACATGATGCAATTGGTAAATCAAATTGAACCCACTCCTTGAATTCGTCGAGCACATAAAGGGAAAGTTTATGCTTCTTTGGAGCTTGACTTTTTGGTTTTACAAAGTAAGTGTGCACAACAACAAGAGGTTAATTAGGAACAACAGAAGGACATAGAGGAGCTCCGACAAATCGTTTTATCGTCAAGGCATCAATCTTTGAATCCATAGTTAGAAAACTCCCCATCAGGAAATCAGTCGTCTTTATTATACCACTCTTTGTATTCTCAAACAGAAGAGTCGCGAATTGGACAACGGTCACCAACCCAGCATCGATCATCCTCTCAGTCAGTACCATCGTTCGCCTTTATCATCTTCTCATCAGCATCTACCTTATTCACAGCCTCCGCCTTACCATTATCCTCCGTCATCCCAATTCTACTATCCTCAACCATACCGTCAGCCTTTGTACATAGGGTACCATCCTAATGGAGAGTTCACAACGATGCTCAATGACCCAGAATTTATGCAACGATTCATGCATTCGGATAAGAGAAATGATCAACGTGATTAGATCATCATATATTGGTGTTATCATTCCTTTTTCAGGAATGTTGGATGGTATTAGGAAATTGTTTCTATTGTTTATTGTTATCTACTATATATTGGTGACATATTATTTCATTTGCAATTATATTGGATTATGCATTCTTGAAAGATGATTGGGTTTCAAATGGAATTTGTATGTTTGAGATTAATATTGTTCTTTATTTTATTTTGTAAAATTTGCTTTTATTTAGTTTCATATTTATATATGTCTATAATAATAGGTGTAAATTTAATTTTTAATGTATTTAAAATAAAAAAAATATTAGGGGCAGATTAATGTGTATTAATTATTCCTATTGTTTTAAATTGAATAGGGGCAATTTTAAATGTCTCCATTATTTCAAATTTAATAGGATATTTTTAAATGTCTCTTTTATTTTAAATTTGAAGGGACATTTGTAGATGTCTCTATTATTTTAAATTTAAAGGGACTTCTCTTAAGTGTCTCTATTAGTTTAAATCTAAAACACGTGTTCAATTTGATTTAAATTAAGTGACTCACATTTAAATGTCCCTATTCTTTAAAATTAACTGAGATATTTAATTAAGTATTCCTAATAAGACTTATATCCTACGTGGCAAATATATTATTAGGGACCTTTTTTGTATCCTAAGTGTTCCTAATTATTATTAGAGACACGATTTATAGGGACATTTCACTAATATGTTCATCATTCTTTTAGGGGCACTTTAACTATAATTTATGTCTCTAATCAAATTATTTGGAGCACTTCTAAATGTACCTACTATCCACAAATTTAGTAGTGAAATAAAAAGGTATTTTATACTTTAAAAAAGATGAAAATGTAGTTGCTCGTGTCATTTTTTTATTTTATATTTTTTAATGAAAGGCCACGTTAGTAAGTCACAAAGGGAAATTGTGTAATCAGTAAAATTCGTGGTGGCAGCACAATCACTCTTTTTAAAACATGAAATAATTTGCAAGTCCATAATTAACAATAAACCGCGAGAAGTACTACCAGATGAATTATTCAAAATATCGTTAACCAACTTTGATTTCTTCAACTTAGGCTAGTTGACTTCAATTAAGAATGCAGATGAAGTATTTTAAGGTTTAAATTATGTGATAAAGTTTAATACCTCAATTATGTGAAACAGGGGAGCACTAGTGCTAATTAGGTTTACTTTTACATAATTATTATTTGAAATCAACAAATTCAAAATAAGGGTAATAAGATTCTCCAATAAGTTACAAACAATTATTATATCACGAAACTTGTATCACCAATAATAATAATTATAAAATTGAACAACAATACAGCTTCAAACAAAGCACAAGAGACTAGATGTATTGATATCCAAGAGCATGTCATCTTCTCAAGTCTTATAAACAAAGTTGTATCTCATGGCCTTACCTGGAATTTGCAAAACCATGAAGGCATCCTCGTCTTTCTCACCTTCAATAAAAAAAAAATAACACACTTTCATGCATACACTGGAACAAAATTCACCTTACCACATTGCAGATGTTTAAAAGTCTCTGACTGTGAGACCGACATTGTAAAGAAATACCTCAGAAAAAATCTGTGCATTATAAGACATACCAGTTGGAATAAAATGGATAAATGCAAAGGGCAGCTTCATCGCGATGCCAGAAGAAGTCGAACATTGTAAAAGGCCTGAAAATAGGTCAAAACGCAAGGCAAAAAAAAAAAAAAGAAATCTGGGGACTGGGCGTGTTGTCGCAGTACGCCAAAATTTATTTTTTTTCCTTACTCGGTTTCAAAACTACAAATTAATATAGAAGTGGTAAGTAAGGGTCGAACCCAAGAGGAACGGTGCTTAATCTAGTTGTCTTTATCAATTAATATAGGAAAGTGGGGGGTTTTGAGAATTTTGAATGAAAATCAAATGACAAAAGATAAGATCAAATAAAAAAATTGAAATAAATATCTAGTTCTCGGGTTCGGTTGTGTCAATAACTTGTGTTTATCTTTCCCATGCAACGTGTTACTATTCCTTCTTCAATTTATCAACTCTCAATTAACCAAGAAGCTCGATTAACGAATTCTTCCTTAAGTATATTAAGTTAAAAGTAAGCTCTTTAACTTAATATCTAGCTATTGGATAACCCTAAACAAGCTCTTAGGATTTAATGCAAAGCTAGTATGAAATGAACGAGAAGAATGAGTTGAATTAGATGAATAATTTCACAAGCTCGAATTAATGCATCTAAGTTGATTTGTTAATAAATATGCACGATATTCATTTGCTACTTTGGATTGGAATCTAATGACAATTACGGATCAAAAGTTCCAATCCTAGCAAGTAACTTGAATTTAAAGATTAATTGATTCAATTGGCCAAAGTGAATGCAATAATCACATAAACTCAAAAACGGGTTTACAAGCATAACAAATCAACAAATTGAAGTAGATGAATAGATAAAACGTTACTAAAGAGTTAGAAAAGATAACAACATGTTAGTTGAACACAACGTCCCCCTCGAACTAGATAGAAAAGTCTAACTACTCATATTTGCGGGGTTTCATACTTTTTAGCGAGTGTTCGCCTTGTATCACCACCACTATATGATAGATTATGCAAAATATAGTAAACAAGTAAATAAATACTAATAAATAAATAGAGAAATAAAAGGGAAAAGAGAACTTAGCGAAGAATTGATCCGCCGGAATATGAAAAGCTAAAATCTTCAAGCTAAAACTAAGAACAAATGAAGAAGAAAATTTTATTGGAGAGAAATACTAGCTAATTCTCTTCTACTAAGTTGTGTCTTTCCTTCCTTACAAATGCCTCTATTTATAGGCAAAATTTCACAAGAAAACATGATAAAAAATTGTACAACTACTCCATTATGATTCCACTAATTGGTAACCACCAAATCATGATCTTAAATTGCTCCATTAGCTCAAACATTGTATCATGGTATAGGTAAGCATCTTGGCTTAATTGTGCAATTGGAATTTCATTTTTTTGATATTTTAGTAGAAAGTTATGAATTTTCTACCAAAACATGGCCCAAGAAATCCTCCATTCACATCACTCTCGGTTTTGCCCATTTTATGATCCGAATCATTTGAAGAGGTCAACATCAAAGTTTTAGCCCTCTTAGTGTCCTTTCCAACAATATAAAGTGCAGGTCAATCGAAATTTGGTAGCAAAAGTTATGATCAAATTACTGAACTGCGACAGTAAATTCGAGCTGCTGATTTTTTACGCTTTGTCCTTTCTCTTCAAATGGCCATAACTTTCCCTAGGAAACTCCGATTTGGGATCCGAAAAAAAATGTGGAAATCCTCTTTTGATATTCTTTGATATTGGAACAAGAAAAATTGTAAAAATAACTTTTCATAAAGTTGCATCGGAGGCCCTCCATCTTTTAATTTGCTTGCATTTCGGTCCCAAGTTCCGTTTTCGCTATGTTTTTATCCATTTTGGCTCCTTTTGATTTCTTGTGACTCTAAACACACAATAAACGGAAAACACATAAAAATAAACATCTAAGACTAATAAAACGCACAAATACGTAAAATAGAAGAGTTATTTAAGTGCTTTTCGAGCACTTATCAAACTCCCCACACTTAGACTGTTGTTCGCCCTCGAACAACAACCATATGACACAAAACAACACAATGATTTTACATGAGATAAACAATTTTAAACATTGAAATCCTACTACAGATAGTGACTTGCTTATTAAATATTCTCCCGAACCATGAAAACTTCACTTCTTCTCAAATACACAATGGCTTGTGAGTGTGTGCAATTGAGGTTGTCATCCCATCACTAATTGGAACCAAATGAAAGCTTACGATGATCTATCCAAATCCTGACCCGAAATAGTCAAATATTTCCTTTCATCTCTCGTGATCCCACTCTTATTTTACAATGATTCTCATGGATCCTAAAAATTACTCTGTTCACAAAAAATCATCAACTGTTAGCACTACAAAGAAAAAAAGGGCATGGCAGGTGTTTTATCGCAAATATGTCTTCAATTTAAAGAGTGTTTAGATTGAGCACTTCAAACCACTGAGGAAATTTATTTATCTAACTTCACACTTGGGTAGCTATCACATTTCTCGCGATTTTTTTCTCTTTTTTTTTTGATGAAGAAGAAAAAGAAGAAGAAGAAGAGTTTTGCAATTTTCTTTTCAACTTTTACCCCACAGGTAGCTTTCACACTAAACCCCATTCATTGGAGGCAGACTTATTCACCCATTCGAGGTGACGACTTCATACTCTGAGGTAGGTAGCTCTTTCCTGTGGTCCATCTCCTTTATTTCAAATATAAAAGTAAAATTCATTCTCAGCATAGGTCAGTGCTTTTTCAAAACTTTTTAAACTCTGTCCATAAAAGACACATTCACAAAAAACAGATACCATGCCATTATAACTCCACCTTACTAACAATCGATGTTTCCAGGTTACTTTGAGCAGGACGAATGGATAGAAAAAAGTTAGTTTACTATGGTCTAGAAAGTTAGAAAAAAAATCAACATTTTCAACCTTCAATTTGTGTTCCAGAGAATGATAGTAAATTACCTATAAATGTGCTCAGATAAATTTGCCAGCTGTGCTTGGAGAAGAACATAACACATTTTTTTTCGAGATCTTGCAGTTTCAGCTAAGTCACACAAATTAAGCTCAATCATATTCAAAAGTTGCTATCTCATGAAAAATCGTCGACACAAAAAAAAAAAATCACACGCAGACCACAATATGCCACTTCCCCACACTTAAATTCTACATTGTCCCCAATGTAGAAATATAGAAAGTATGAAAAAGAGAAGAAATAGAAACTCCCCTATGGAAAATAATGAGTCGTGCCGATTTGGGGATGGTGGTTCACAATGTAGCACTTCTGAGGAATACTTCGACAATCCAAGAGTAAGAGACCTGCAATCAACATATTTACAGAACAAGAAAAACAACAGCTGAAAATATTTTTGTTTTTTTATTTTTTTTAAGATGAAGAGAAATTTATATACAAAGCGACTATGGGAGTTGATAACCCTCTGAACATCTTGCAGTAGTATTCACATCAAATTAATGACATGATTCCATCAAGTCTGATCCGCATGGAAACTATCTGAATTAGCATACTCTCTACAAAATAGTTTGACAACAAACCTTTATGAAAAGGTCCTCCATATCGCCACATGACACACAGGTATGTTTACCATTCAATAAAGAACATTCCCACAAGAACCAACAAATGGGAGAACGTTTAGAGTAGAACGTCCAACTCAGACACTTCACAAACGAATGAGACGTAGTTTTACATCTTCGGATGGGTGCTAATGATCACGCTCAAAAAGTTGCTGCTCAATGGTTAGGCCATCGAGTTTGGTTTCCAACAGACGTTGTCGTTGTTCCAACAAATTATCAAACTCTCTCGCACTGATTGCGAGCTGGCTGTTTTTCCTGATAGACTTTTCGGCCCTGCACCTAATTGGTCCATCCTTCAAGAAAACAACATGTCTATATTGTGAATAAGTTTGATTTCGAGTACAATGAGGTCCCTCTAATAGCTTTCCACATTTAAAGCAACTTTTAAGGCGCTTAGAACATCGTTTGCGAGCAGATCGGGATGACCCTACCCCAAAAGCTATGACGTTCCAAAGGGAACACTCATACTTATCAACAAGTCGAACAATCTGAATCTTGATATAAAGAGGCATAGAGAAAGAGTCGAGTACTTGTAGAAGAGCAACAATAGTAGAGGGGATGCCATAGAAAGAAATGAAAACTCAGTGCACTTTGAGGTATCTGTAAAAAACTTGAAAGAAGAAGGCTAATAGAAGAGAATACAGTTCTTTAAGGTCTACTGAAAAAGACCAGTTTAACGCCTTTGGGCGGGATACATAACCAGTATCCAAGGTATTTTTTTTCTTTTCTTTCTTTTTTTTTAGTTACGTAACGCACGAGAGAAAAAGAAACACTGAAGTAATAAAATTAAAACCATCAAAATCAATAAGCATAGTAGATTATCACACCCTTCCATATTCTCAAGTAAAATAACGAAAGAGAAGAAAAAGTAACAGAAATTGAACTACATAATCAATAAAAATGAGAAAAATACATATATATACAAAAATCATTCCACACGTCCATACTATAAAACTAGGAAAAACAAAATAAATAGAAAGAAAAAGAAGACGGTGAAGAAGAAAGAAATTACCTAATCATCTTAGAAAGAAGTACTCATCAAAATGAAGATTGTGGTTGTGGTTTCGAGTGGAGAATGATCTCTGATTTATAGTCAAATGAGCACTGTTTCAACCGATAACCATGCATGTTGAGTGTGCTGGAAAGAGTACGTTGGAAGGAGTATCCGAGAAAGCGCGTTGACAAATTGTCCATTATCAATAATTAACCTGCCCATTGTCCGTAATTCTCGCTAATCACCGATTTATGGGCCATCATGTCTCTTCCCAAATAATTGAGTCTCGAAATATCGTCCTCCTACAGTAATAAAGTAATATCTTCCTTAATACGTTAGATGAAAAGTAAACAAATTAAAAACAAAAAAAATACAAATATTAAAAGAAAAAATGCTTGGGTTGCCTCTCAAGAAGCGCTTTTGTTTATGGTCGTTAGCTCGACACAGTTCCCATTTGTCAAGTAGGATTCCTCAAATCCATTGCAGGTTCACTTTGTCTTCGATGGCTTCTCCGAGTGTCTTGATTTCTTAACAGTCCTTCTTGAATTCTTCTCCAAATTTTTTTCGTCTCATTTCTTTCCATGGCTTCCTTCTTCGAGATGAGGTAATTGTGCTTTGGCTCAATCTTATGTGTTGTGCTGGCTCTGCAATTAAACTTACACAGTTCTTACACAAAAGGATTAGGTTAATTGATTGCAAAGACAGAACAAGCGTTATTAGGGCGCAATGAACCATCAAAAATATTAAAGTTCGCTTTTTCCTCATCAAATTCCATGGATAGTGTACCCTCATAGACATCAATTTTAGTGCGAGAAGTGTAAAGAAATGGACGTCCCAATATGATAGGTGTAGGGTGAGATGAATGTTCATCATCCATATCAAGCACGTAAAAATCAGCAGGGAAAACTAAACCATTTATTTTGACTAGCACATCTTCTATCACTCCATCCGGGTATGCATTGTTACGATCAGCTAGTTGCACAATTACGTGAGTTTCTTTCAGTTTTCCTAAATTTAGTGAAGCATACAAGGATCTAGGCATGACATTTATGGATGCTCCTAAATCTATAAGTGCTTTGTCAATGTGGTGATTGCCTATGGTGCAAGGGACAAAGGAACATACCAGGTCTTTACATTTTGCAGGCAACTTCTTCTGGAATACCGCTGAAACGGTTTCTCCCATTTCGATCATTTCATTTCCCTTCAATTTTCTCTTATTAGTGCAAAGATCTTTCAAAAACTTAGCATAGCGTGGAATTTGTTTGATTGCATCTAACAAGGGAATGTTGATTTCTATCCTCCTAAATGTGTTCAAAATTTCCGTTTCCTTTTCTTCTTTGTTAGTTTTTGCTAATCTACTTAAAAGGGGAGGGATCACTTTAGTAGTGACAAAGGGGTTAGGACATACCTCCTTTTCAAGCTTTTCTTCTTTATCTTCATCTGTGGGAACTTCTTTGTGAGGGTTTTCGATCTCTTTTCCAGTTCTTAAGGTTATGGCACTAACATTCTTTGGATTTACCTCAGGTTTGGATGGTAACTTCCCTCCAGATTGTGCTTCCAGTCGATTGATGGCAGTTGCCAATTGACTCATCTGGTTTTCCAAGTTTTGAATGCTCAATTTGGAATCCTGCTGAAATTTCACAGTGTTAGTTGCTAATGTTTTCACCATATCCTCGACAGACATACCTAATTGTTGAGGTTTTGTTGAAATTGCCCTTGGGGTTGAAAATTCCCATGTTGTTGGAATTGGCATTGAGGCTTGTTAGGGAAGAATCCTGGGGGCTTGTTGTTTCCATAGCTCAGATTGGGGTGGTCTCGCCATCCTGGATTATAGGTGTTTGAGTACGGATTGTATTCTTGTCTTGGGAATGGGAAATTATTTGCTGAGTTCACTTGTTCGTTGTTATCCACTTGTAGAATAGGACAAGCATCTGTAGGATGTCCTAGATTTGTGCATATGCCACATGCTTTGACTTGCGGATTGTTTCCTACAACAATTTGTTTGAGAAGATGTGTTAGTTCAGAAAGTTGGCTTTCAATATTGGAATTACTTACCTCGTTAACTCTTGAATGTTCATCTCCTGGCCTGCAGATCAATTGTTGAGTATTTTCAGCCATGTTTGAAATCGGTGTTACGCTTCATAGGGGTTTTGTTCATCAAAGCTCCTCCAAGAGCAAAGATCAATCATGTTTCGGCTGATTGACATAAGCCTTCATAAAAGTATTGCACTAGGAGGTTTTCACCGATTTGGTGATGCGGCAGCTTGCAATGAGCTTTTGAAACGCTTCCAATACTCATAAAGAGTTTCTCCATTGTTTTCACGCACTCTGCAGATATCTTTCACGATATTTGCGGTCTTTGAAGTTGGGAAGTACTTTTGAGGAAAAGTTGCTTCATTTGATTCCATGTTGTGATGAACCTAGTTGTAAAGTGTATAACCAATGCGTGGCGGCATCTTTTAGTGAAAATGGAAAGGCTACGAGCTTGATTTGCTCTTCGCTGATGCACTGGGGTTTCATGCTATCGCACACCACATGAAACTCCTTCAAGTGTCGATATGGATCTTCGACGGATCGTCCATGAAAAGAAGGTAGAAGATGTATCAATCCAGATTTTAGTTCGAAAGTCTTACATTCTTCTACGGTTGGAAACGTGATACACAAAGGTTGTTGAGTAACTTCGGGAGTTGCCAGTTGTTTGAGAGTTCTTTCATGATTGTTTTCTGTCATTTCTCGTTCGGTTTGTTTTGCTTGTCTTATTCGTCCTCGAATGGATTTCTCGATTTCTGGATCGAAACTTTCAAGAATTCGATTAGTAGATCGGGTATTATGCACACAAGTGAAGAAGAATTTTTTTTTTTAAATGAATTAATAAAATCAACTAAATTAGTTAACCGTTGCCCGGCAATGGGGCCAAAAACTTGGGCGTGTTGTCGCAGTACGCCAAAATTTATTTTTTTTCCTTACTCGGTTTCAAAACTACAAATTAATATAGAAGTGGTACGTAAGGGTCGAACCCAAGAGGAACGGTGCTTAATCCAGTTGTCTTTATCAATTAATATAGGAAAGTGGGGGTTTTGAGAATTTTGAATGAAAATCAAATGACAAAAGATAAGATCAAATAAAAAAATTGAAATAAATACCTAGTTCTCGGGTTCGGTAGTGTCAACAACTTGTGTTTATCTTTCCCATGCAACGTGTTACTATTCCTTCTTCAATTTATCAACTCTCAATTAACCAAGAAGTTCTGATTAACGAATTCTTCCTTAAGTATATTAAGTTAAAAGTAAGCTCTTTAACTTAACATCTAGCTATTGGATAACTCTAAACAAGCTCTTAGGATTTAATGCAAAGCTAGTATGAAATGAACGAGAAGAATGAGTTGAATTAGATGAATAATTTCACAAGCTCGAATTAATTCATCTAAGTTGTTTTGTTAATAAATATGTACGATATTCATTTGCTACTTTGGATTGGAATCTAATGACAATTACGGATCAAAAGTTCCAATCCTAGCAAGTAACTTGAATTTAAAGATTAATTGATTCAATTGGCCAAAGTGAATGCAATAATCACATAAACTCAAAACGGGTTTACAAGCATAACAAATCAACAAATTGAAGTAGAGGAATAGATAAAACGATACTAAAGAGTTAGAAAAGATAACAACATGTTAGTTGAACGCAACGTCTCCCTCGAACTAGATAGAAAAGTCTAACTACTCATATTTGCGGGGTTTCCTACTTTTTAGTGAGTGTTCGCCTTGTATCACCACCACTATATGATAGATTATGCAAAATATAGTAAACAAGTAAATAAACACTAAGAAATAAATAGAGAAATAAAAGGGAAAAGAGAACTTAGCGAAGAATTGATCCGCCGGAATATGAAAAGCTAAAATCTTCAAGCTAAAACTAAGAACAAATGAAGAAGAAAATTTTATTGGAGAGAACTACTAGCTAATTCTCTTCTACTAAGTTGTGTCTTTCCTTCCTTACAAATGCCTCTATTTATAGGCAAAATTTCACAAGAAAACATGATAAAAAATTGTACAACTACTCCATTATGATTCCACTAATTGGTAACCACCAAATCATGATCTTAAATTGCTCCATTAGTTCAAACATTGTATCATGGTATAGGTAAGCATCTTGGCTGAATTGTGCAATTGGAATGTCCTTTTTTTTATATTTTAGTAGAAAGTTATGAAATTTCTACCAAAACATGGCCCAAGAAATCCTCCATTCACATCACTCTCTGTTTTGCCCATTTTTGACCATGATATGATCCTAATCATTTCAAGAGGTCAACATCAAAGTTGTAGCCCTCTGAGTGTCCTTTCCAACAATATAAAGAGAAGGTCAATCCAAATTTTGTAGCAAACGTTATGATCAAATTACTGAACTGCGACAGTAAATTTGAGCTGCTGATTTTTTACGCTTTGTCCTTTCTCTTCAAATGGCCATAACTTTCACTAGGAAACTCCGATTTGGGATCCGAAAAAAATGTGGAAATCCTCTTTTGATATTATTTGATATTGACACAAGAAAAATTGTAAAAACAACTTTTCATAAAATTGCATCGGAGGCCCTCCATCTTTTAATTTGCTTGCATTTCGGTCCCAAGTTCCGTTTTCGCTCCGTTTTTATCCATTTTGGCTCCTTTGGATTTCTTGTGACTCTAAACACACAATAAACGGAAAACACATAAAAATAAACATCTAAGACTAATAAAACGCACAAATACGTAAAATAGAAGAGTTATTTAAGTGCTTTTCGAGCACTTATCAAACTCCCCACACTTAGGCTGTTGTTCGCCCTCGAACAACAACCATATGACACAAAACAACACAATGATTTTACATGAGATAAACAATTTTAAACATTGAAATCCTACTACAGATAGTGACTTGCTTATTAAATATTCTCCCGAACCATGAAAACTTCACTTCTTCTCAAATACACAATGGCTTGTGAGTGTGTGCAATTGAGGTTATCATCCCATCACTAATTGGAACCAAATGAAAGCTTACGATGATCTATCCAAATCCTGACCCGAAATAGTCAAATATTTCCTTTCATCTCTCGTGATCCCACTCTTATTTTACAATGATTCTCATGGATCCTAAAAATTACTCTGTTCACAAAAAATATCAACTGTTAGCACTACAAAGAAAAAAAGGGCATGGCAGGTGTTTTATCGCAAATATGTCTTCAATTTAAAGAGTGTTTAGATTGAGCACTTCAAACCACTGAGGAAATTTATTTATCTAACTTCACACTTGGAGAAGAACATAACACATTTTTTTTCGAGATCTTGCAGTTTCAGCTAAGTCACACAAATTAAGCTCAATCATATTCAAAAGTTGCTATCTCATGAAAAATCGTCGACACAAAAAAAAAAAAATCACACGCAGACCACAATATGCCACTTCCCCACACTTAAATTCTACATTGTCCCCAATGTAGAAATATAGAAAGTATGAAAAAGAGAAGAAATAGAAACTCCCCTATGGAAAATAATGAGTCGTGCCGATTTGGGGATGGTGGTTCACAATGTAGCACTTCTGAGGAATACTTCGACAATCCAAGAGTAAGAGACCTGCAATCAACATATTTACAGAACAAGAAAAACAACAGCTGAAAATATTTTTGTTTTTTTATTTTTTTTAAGATGAAGAGAAATTTATATACAAAGCGACTATGGGAGTTGATAACCCTCTGAACATCTTGCAGTAGTATTCACATCAAATTAATGACATGATTCCATCAAGTCTGATCCGCATGGAAACTATCTGAATTAGCATACTCTCTACAAAATAGTTTGACAACCAACCTTTATGAAAAGGTCCTCCATATCGCCACATGACACACAGGTATGTTTACCATTCAATAAAGAACAGTCCCACAAGAACCAACAAATGGGAGAACGTTTAGAGTAGAACGTCCAACTCAGACACTTCACAAACGAATGAGACGTAGTTTTACATCTTCGGATGGGTGCTAATGATCACGCTCAAAAAGTTGCTGCTCAATGGTTAGGCCATCGAGTTTGGTTTCCAACAGACGTTGTCGTTGTTCCAACAAATTATCAAACTCTCTCGCACTGATTGCGAGCTGGCTGTTTTTCCTGATAGACTTTTCGGCCCTGCACCTAATTGGTCCATCCTTCAAGAAAACAACATGTCTATATTGTGAATAAGTTTGATTTCGAGTACAATGAGGTCCCTCTAATAGCTTTCCACATTTAAAGCAACTTTTAAGGCGCTTAGAACATCGTTTGCGAGCAGATCGGGATGACCCTACCCCAAAAGCTATGACGTTCCAAAGGGAACACTCATACTTATCAACAAGTCGAACAATCTGAATCTTGATATAAAGAGGCATAGAGAAAGAGTCGAGTACTTGTAGAAGAGCAACAATAGTAGAGGGGATGCCATAGAAAGAAATGAAAACTCAGTGCACTTTGAGGTATCTGTAAAAAACTTGAAAGAAGAAGGCTAATAGAAGAGAATACAGTTCTTTAAGGTCTCCATCAAAAGACCGCTTAACGCTTTGGGCGGGATACATAACCAAGATTCAAGGTATTTTTTCTTTTCTTTCTTTTTTTTTTAGTTACGTAACGCACGAGAGAAAAAGAAACACTGAAGTAATAAAATTAAAACCATCAAAATCAATAAGCATAGTAGATTATCACACCCTTCCATATTCTCAAGTAAAATAACGAAAGAGAAGAAAAAGTAACAGAAATTGAACTACATAATCAATAAAAATGAGAAAAATACATATATATACAAAAATCATTCCACACGTCCATACTATAAAACTAGGAAAAACAAAATAAATAGAAAGAAAAAGAAGACGGTGAAGAAGAAAGAAATTACCTAATCACTGCTAGAAAGAAGTACTCACTGAAAATGAAGATTGTGGTTGTGGTTTCGAGTGGAGAATGATCTCTGATTTATAGTCAAATGAGCACTGTTTCAACCGATAACCATGCATGTTGAGTGTGCTGGAAAGAGTACGTTGGAAGGAGTATCCGAGAAAGCGCGTTGACAAATTGTCCATTATCAATAATTAACCTGCCCATTGTCCGTAATTCTCGCTAATCACCGATTTATGGGCCATCATGTCTCTTCCCAAATAATTGAGTCTCGAAATATCGTCCTCCTACAGTAATAAAGTAATATCTTCCTTAATACGTTAGATGAAAAGTAAACAAATTAAAAACAAAAAAAATACAAATATTAAAAGAAAAAATGCTTGGGTTGCCTCTCAAGAAGCGCTTTTGTTTATGGTCGTTAGCTCGACACAGTTCCCATTTGTCAAGTAGGATTCCTCAAATCCATTGCAGGTTCACTTTGTCTTCGATGGCTTCTCCGAGTGTCTTGATTTCTTAACAGTCCTTCTTGAATTCTTCTCCAAATTTTTTTCGTCTCATTTCTTTCCATGGCTTCCTTCTTCGAGATGAGGTAATTGTGCTTTGGCTCAATCTTATGTGTTGTGCTGGCTCTGCAATTAAACTTACAGCTTCTTACACAAAAGGATTAGGTTAATTGATTGCAAAGACAACAAGCGTTATTAGGGCAATGAACCATCAAAAATATTAAAGTTCGCTTTTTCCTCATCAAATTCCATGGATAGTGTACCCTCATAGACATCAATTTTAGTGCGAGAAGTGTAAAGAAATGGACGTCCCAATATGATAGGTGTAGGGTGAGGTGAATGTTCATCATCCATATCAAGCACGTAAAAATTAGCAGGGAAAACTAAACCATTTATTTTGACTAGCACATCTTCTATCACTCCATCCGGTATGCATTGTTACGATCAGCTAGTTGCACAATTACGTGAGTTTCTTTCAGTTTTCCTAAATTTAGTGAAGCATACAAGGATCTAGGCATGACATTTATGGATGCTCCTAAATCTATAAGTGCTTTGTCAATGTGGTGATTGCCTATGGTGCAAGGGACAGTGAACATACCAGTGTCTTTACATTTTGCAGCAACTTTTCTCGAATACCAATAAACGGTTTCTCCCATTTTGATCATTTCATTTCCCTTCAATTTTCTCTTATTAGTGCAAAGATCTTTCAAAAACTTAGCATAGCGTGGAATTTGTTTGATTGCATCTAACAAGGGAATGTTGATTTCTATCCTCCTAAATGTGTTCAAAATTTCCGTTTCCTTTTCTTCTTTGTTAGTTTTTGCTAATCTACTCGGAAAAGGGGGAGGGATCACTTTAGTAGTGACAAAGGGGTTAGGACATACCTCCTTTTCAAGCTTTTCTTCTTTATCTTCATCTGTGGGAACTTCTTTGTGAGGGTTTTCGATCTCTTTTCCAGTTCTTAAGGTTATGGCACTAACATTCTTTGGATTTACCTCAGGTTTGGATGGTAACTTCCCTCCAGATTGTGCTTCCAATGATTGATGGCGGTTGCCAATTGACTCATCTGGTTTTCCAAGTTTTGAATGCTCAATTTGGAATCCTGCTGAAATTTCACAGTGTTAGTTGCTAATGTTTTCACCATATCCTCGAGAGACATACCTGATTGTTGAGGTTTTGTTGAAATTGCCCTTGGGGTTGAAAATTCCCATGTTGTTGGAATTGGCATTGAGGCTTGTTAGGGAAGAATCCTGGGGGCTTGTTGTTTCCATAGCTCAGATTGGGGTGGTCTCGCCATCCTGGATTATAGGTGTTTGAGTACGGATTGTATTCTTGTCTTGGGAATGGGAAATTATTTGCTGAGTTCACTTGTTCGTTGTTATCCACTTGTAGAATAGGACAAGCATCTGTAGGATGTCCTAGATTTGTGCATATGCCACATGCTTTGACTTGCGGATTGTTTCCTACAACAATTTGTTTGAGAAGATGTGTTAGTTCGTAAAGTTGGCTTTCAATATTGGAATTACTTACCTCGTTAACTCTTCAATGTTCATCTCCTGCATCGTGAATTGTTGAGTATTTTCAGCCATGTTTGAAATCGTTGTTCGGCAGGGGTTTTGTTCATCAAAGCTCCTCCAGTAGCAGCATCAATCATGTTTCTGGCTGATTGACATAAGCCTTCATAAAAGTATTGCACTAGGAGGTTTTCACTGATTTGGTGATGCGGGCAGCTTGCAATGAGCTTTTTGAAACGCTTCCAATACTCATAAAGAGTTTCTCCATTGTTTTCGCGGTACTCAGAGATATCTTTCCTGATATTTGCGGTCTTTGAAGTTGGGAAGTACTTTTTGAGGAAAAGTTGCTTCATTTGATTCCATGTTGTGACTGAACCTAGTTGTAAAGTGTATAACCAATCTGTGGCGGCATCTTTTAGTGAAAATGGAAAGGCTCTGAGCTTGATTTGCTCTTCAGTGATGCCTGGGGGTTTCATGCTATCGCACACCACATGAAACTCCTTCAAGTGTTGATATGGATCTTCGCCGGATCGTCCATGAAAAGAAGGTAGAAGATGTATCAATCCAGATTTTAGTTCGAAAGTCTTACATTCTTCTACGGTTGGAAACGTGATACACAAAGGTTGTTGAGTAACTTCGGGAGTTGCCAGTTGTTTGAGAGTTCTTTCATGATTGTTTTCTGCCATTTCTCGTTCGGTTTGTTTTGCTTGTCTTATTCGTCCTCGAATGGATTTCTCGATTTCTGGATCGAAACTTTCAAGAATTCGATTAGTAGATCGGGTATTATGCATACAAGTGAAGAAGAATTTTTTTTTTAAATGAATTAATAAAATCAACTAAATTAGTTAACCGTTGCTCGGCAACGGGGCCAAAAACTTGGGCGTGTTGTCGCAGTACGCCAAAATTTATTTTTTTTCCTTACTCGGTTTCAAAACTACAAATTAATATAGAAGTGGTAAGTAAGGGTCGAACCCAAGAGGAACGGTGCTTAATCCAGTTGTCTTTATCAATTAATATAGGAAAGTGGGGGTTTTGAGAATTTTGAATGAAAATCAAATGACAAAAGATAAGATCAAATAAAAAAATTGAAATAAATATCTAGTTCTCGGGTTCGGTAGTGTCAACAACTTGTGTTTATCTTTCCCATGCAACGTGTTACTATTCCTTCTTCAATTTATCAACTCTCAATTAACCAAGAAGTTCTGATTAACGAATTTTTCCTTAGGTATATTAAGTTAAAAGTAAGCTCTTTAACTTAACATCTAGCTATTGGATAACTCTAAACAAGCTCTTAGGATTTAATGCAAAGCTAGTATGAAATGAACGAGAAGAATGAGTTGAATTAGATGAATAATTTCACAAGCTCGAATTAATTCATCTAAGTTGTTTTGTTAATAAATATGTACGATATTCATTTGCTACTTTGGATTGGAATCTAATGACAATTACGGATCAAAAGTTCCAATCCTAGCAAGTAACTTGAATTTAAAGATTAATTGATTCAATTGGCCAAAGTGAATGCAATAATCACATAAACTCAAAAACGGGTTTACAAGCATAACAAATCAACAAATTGAAGTAGAGGAATAGATAAAACGATACTAAAGAGTTAGAAAAGATAACAACATGTTAGTTGAACACAACGTCTCCCTCGAACTAGATAGAAAAGTCTAACTACTCATATTTGCGGGGTTTCCTACTTTTTAGTGAGTGTTCGCCTTGTATCACCACCACTATATGATAGATTATGCAAAATATAGTAAACAAGTAAATAAACACTAAGAAATAAATAGAGAAATAAAAGGGAAAAGAGAACTTAGCGTAAGAATTGATCCACGAATATGAAAAGCTAAAATCTTCAAGCTAAAACTAAGAACAAATGAAGAAGAAAATTTTATTGGAGAGAACTACTAGCTAATTCTCTTCTACTAAGTTGTGTCTTTCCTTCCTTACAAATGCCTCTATTTATAGGCAAAATTTCACAAGAAAACATGATAAAAAATTGTACAACTACTCCATTATGATTCCACTAATTGGTAACCACCAAATCATGATCTTAAATTGCTCCATTAGTTCAAACATTGTATCATGGTATAGGTAAGCATCTTGGCTGAATTGTGCAATTGGAATGTCCTTTTGTTTATATTTTAGTAGAAAGTTATGAAATTTCTACCAAAACATGGCCCAAGAAATCCTCCATTCACATCACTCTCTGTTTTGCCCATTTTTGACCATGATATGATCCTAATCATTTCAAGAGGTCAACATCAAAGTTGTAGCTCTCTGAGTGTCCTTTCCAACAATATAAAGTGAAGGTCAATCCAAATTTTGTAGCAAAAGTTATGATCAAATTACTGAACTGCGATAGTAAATTTGAGCTGCTGATTTTTTACGCTTTGTCCTTTCTCTTCAAATGGCCATAACTTTCTCTAGGAAACTCCGATTTGGGATCCGAAAAAAATGTGGAAATCCTCTTTTGATATTATTTGATATTGACACAAGAAAAATTGTAAAAACAACTTTTCATAAAATTGCATCGGAGGCCCTCCATCTTTTAATTTGCTTGCATTTCGGTCCCAAGTTCCGTTTTCGCTCCGTTTTTATTCATTTTGGCTCCTTTTGATTTCTTGTGACTCTAAACACACAATAAAAGGAAAACACATAAAAATTAACATATAATACTAATAAAACACACAAATACGTAAAATAGAAGAGTTATTTAAGTGCTTTTCGAGCACTTATCAAACTCCCCACACTTAGACTGTTGTTCGCCCTCGAACAACAACCATATGACACAAAACAACACAATTTTTTTACATGAGGTAAATAATTTTAAACATTGAAATCCTACTACAGATAGTGACTTGCTTATTAAATATTCTCCCGAACCATGAAAATTTCACTTCTTCTCAAATACACAATGGCTTGTGAGTGTGTGCAATTGAGGTTATCATCCCATCACTAATTGGAACCAAATGAAAGCTTACGATGATCTATCCAAATCCTGACCCGAAATAGTCAAATATTTCCTTTCATCTCTCGTGATCCCACTCTTATTTTACAATGATTCCCATGGATCCTAAAAATTACTCTGTTCACCAAAAATCATCAACTGTTAGCACTGCAAAGAAAAAAAAGGGCATGGCAGGTGTTTTATCGCAAATATGTCTTCAATTTAAAGAGTGTTTAGATTGAGCACTTCAAACCACTGAGGAAATTTATTTATCTAACTTCACACTTGGGTAGCTATCACATTTCTCGCGATTTTTTTTCTCTTTTTTTTTTGATGAAGAAGAAAAAGACGAAGAAGAAGAGTTTTGCAATTTTCTTTTCAACTTTTACCCCACAGGTAGCTTTCACACTAAACCCCTTTCATTGGAGGCAGCCTTCTTCTCCCATTCGAGGTGACGGCTTCACACTCTGAGATAGGTAGCTCTTTCCTGTGGTCCCTCTCCTTTATTTCAAATATAAAAGTAAAATTCATTCTCAACTCTGTCCATAAAAGATACATTCACAAAAAACAGATACCATGCGATTATAACTCCACCTTACTAACAATCGATATTTCCAGGTTACTTTGAGCAGGACAAATGGATAGAAAAAAAAGTTAGTTTACTATGGTCTTGAAAGTTAGAAAAAAAATCAATATTTTCAACCTTCAATTTGTGTTCCAGAGAATGATAGTAAATTACCTATAAATGTGCTCAGATAAATTTGCCAGCTGTGCTTGGAGAAGAACAGAACACAATTTTTTTTCGAGATCTTGTAGTTTCAGCTAAGTCACACAAATTAAGCTCAATCATATTCAAAAGTTGCTATCTCATGCAAAATCGTCGACACAAAAAAAAAAAAAAAATCACACGCAGAACACAATATGCCACTCCCCCACACTTAAATTCTACATTGTCCCCAATGTAGAAATATAGAAAGTATGAAAAAGAGAAGAAATAGAAACTCCCGTATGGTAAGCAATGGGTCGTGCCGATTTGGGGATGGTGGTTCACAATGTAGTACTTCTGAGGAATACTTCGACAATCCAAGAGCAAGAGACCTGCAATCAACATATTGACAGAACAAGAAAAACAACAGCTGAAAATATTTTGTTTTTATTTTTTTATTTTTTAGTTTTTATTTTTTTTATTTTTTTTAAGATGAAGCGAAATTTATATACAAAGCGACTATGGGAGTTGATAACCCTCTGAACATCTTGCAGTAGTATTCACATTAAATTAATGACATGATTCCATCAAGTCTGATCCGCATGGAAACTATCTGAATCAGCATACTCTCTACAAAATAATTTGACAACCAACCTTAATGAAAAGGTCCTCCATATCGCCACATGACACATAGGTATGTTTACCATTCAATAACGAACAGTCCCACAAGAACCAACAAATGGGAGAACGTTTAGAGCAGAACGTCCAACTCAGACACTTCTCAAACGAATGAGACGTAGTTTTACATCTTCGGATGGGTGCTAATGATCACGCTCAAAAAGTTGCTGCTCAATGGTTAGGCCATCGAGTTTGGTTTCCAACAGACGTTGTCGTTGTTCCAACAAATTATCAAACTCTCTCACACTGATTGCGAGCTGGGTGTTTCTCCTGATAGACTTTTCGGCCCTGCACCTAATCGGTCCATCCTTGAAGAAAACAACATGTCTATATTGTGAATAAGTTTGATTTCGAGTACAATGAGGTCCCTCTAATAGTTTCCACATTTAAAGCAACTCTTAAGGCGCTTAGCACGTCGTTTGCGAGCAGATCGGGATGACCCTACCCCAAAAGCTATGACGTTCCAAAGGGAACGCTCATACTTGTCAACAAGTTGAACAATCTGAATCTTGATATCAAGAGGCATAGAGAAAGAGTCGAGTACTTGTAGAAGAGCAACAATACGTAGAGGGGATGCCATAGAAAGAAATGAAAATTCAGTGCACTTTGAGGTATCTGCAAAAGACTTGAAAGAAGAAGGTTAATAGAAGAGAATACAGTTCTTTAAGGTCTACTGAAAAAGACCAGTTTAACTCCTTTGGGCGGGATACATAACCAGTATCCAAGGTATTTTTTTTTAGTTACGTAACACACGAGAGAAAAAGAAACACCGAAGTAATAAAATTAAAACCATCAAAATCAATAAGCATAGTAGATTATCACACCCTTCCATATTCTCAAGTAAAATAACGAAAGAGAAGAAAAAGTAACAGAAATTGAACTACATAATCAATAAAAATGAGAAAAATACATATATATACAAAAATCATTCCACACGTCCATACTATAAAATTAGGAAAAACAAAATAAATAGAAAGAAAAAGAAGACGGTGAAGAAGAAAGAAATTACCTAATCATTGCTAGAAAGAAGTACTCACTGAAAATGAAGATTGTGGTTGTGGTTTCAAGTGGAGAATGATCTCTGGTTTATAGTCAAATGAGCACTGTTTCAACCGATAACCATGCATGTTGAGTGTGCTGGAAAGAGTACGTTGGAAGGAGTATCCGAGAAAGCGCGTTGACAAATTGTCCATTATCAATAATTAACCTGCCCATTGTCCGTAATTCTCGCTAATCACCGATTTATGGGCCATCATGTCTCTTCCCAAATAATTGAGTCTCGAAATATCTTCCTCCTACAGTAATAAAGCAATATCTTCCTTAATACGTTAGATGAAAAGTAAACAAATTAAAAACAAAAAAAATACAAATATTAAAAGAAAAATGCTTGGGTTGCCTCTCAAGAAGCGCTTTTGTTTATGGTCGTTAGCTCGACACAGTTCCCATTTGTCAAGTAGGATTCCTCAAATCCATTGCAGGTTCACTTTGTCTTCGATGGCTTCTCCGAGTGTCTTGATTTCTTAACAGTCCTTCTTGAATTCTTCTCCAAATTTTTTTCGTCTCATTTCTTTCCATGGCTTCCTTCTTCGAGATGAGGTAATTATGCTTTGGCTCAATCTTATGTGTTGTGCTGGCTCTGCAATTCAACTTACACAGTTCTTGCACAAAAGGATTAGTTGAATTGATTGCAAAGACTGAACAAGCGTTATTAGGGCGCAATGAACCATCAAAAATATTAACGTTCGCTTTTTCCTCATCAAATTCCATGGATAGTGTACCCTCATAGACATGAATTTTAGTGCAAGAAGTGTAAAGAAATGGACGTCCCAATATGATAGGTGTATGGTGAGGTGAATGTTCATCATCAATATCAAGCACGTAAAAATCAGCAGGGAAAACTAAACCATTTATTTTGACTAGCACATCTTCTATCACTCCATCCGGGTATGCATTGTTACGATCAGCTAGTTGCACAATTACGTGAGTTTCTTTCAGTTTTCCTAAATTTAGTGAAGCATACAAGGATCTAGACATGACATTTATGGATGCTCCTAAATCTATAAGTGCTTTGTCAATGTGGTGATTGCCTATGGTGCAAGGGACAGTGAACATACCAGGGTCTTTACATTTTGGAGGCAACTTCTTCTGGAATACCGCTGAAACGGTTTCTCCCATTTTGATCATTTCATTTCCCTTCAATTTTCTCTTATTAGTGCAAAGATCTTTCAAAAACTTAGCATAGCGTGGAATTTGTTTGATTGCATCTAACAAGGGAATGTTGATTTCTATCCTCCTAAATGTGTTCAAAATTTCCGTTTCCTTTTCTTCTTTGTTAGTTTTGCTAATCTACTTAAAAGGGGAGAGATCACTTTAGTAGTGACAAAGGGGTTAGGACATACCTCCTTTTCAAGCTTTTCTTCTTTATCTTCACCTGTGGGAACTTCTTTGTGAGGGTTTTCGATCTCTTTTCCAGTTCTTAAGGTTATGGCACTAACATTCTTTGGATTTACCTCAGGTTGGGATGGTAACTTCCCTCCTGATTGTGCTTCCAATCGATTGATGGCAATTGCCAATTGACTCATCCGGTTTTCCAAGTTTTTAATGCTCAATTTGGAATCCTGTTGAAATTTCACAGTGTTAGTTGCTAATGTTTTCACCATATCCTCGAGAGACATACCTGATTGTTGAGGTTTTTGTTGAAATTGCCCTTGGGGTTGAAAATTCTCATGTTGTTGGAATTGGCCTTGAGGCTTGTTAGGGAAGAATCCTGGGGGCTTGTTGTTTCCATAGCTCAGATTGGGGTGGTCTCGCCATCCTGGATTATAGGTGTTTGAGTACGGATTGTATTCTTGTCTTGGGAATGGGAAATTATTTGCTGAGTTCACTTGTTCGTTGTTATCCACTTGTAGAATAGGACAAGCATCTGTAGGATGTCCTCGATTTGTGCATATGCCACATGCTTTGACTTGCGGATTGTTTCCTACAACAATTTGTTTGAGAAGATGTGTTAGTTCAGAAAGTTGGCTTTCAATATTGGAATTACTTACCTCGTTAACTCTTCGAATGTTCATCTCCCGGTCTGTACTGAATTGTTGAGTATTTTCAGCCATGTTTGAAATCAGTGTTCTGGCTTCAGCAGGGGTTTTGTTCATCAAAGCTCCTCTAGTAGCAGCATCAATCATGTTTCTGTCTGATTGACATAAGCCTTCATAAAAGTATTGCACTAGGAGGTTTTCACTGATTTGGTGATCCGGGCAGCTTGCAATGAGCTTTTTGAAACGCTCCCAATACTCATAAAGAGTTTCTCCATTGTTTTCGCGTACTCCAGAGATATCTTTCCTGATATTTGCGGTCTTTGAAGCTGGGAAGTACTTTTCGAGGAAAAGTTGCTTCATTTGATTCCATGTTGTGACTGAACCTGGTTGTAAAGTGTATAACCAATCTGTGGCGGCATCTTTTAGTGAAAATGGAAAGGCTCTGAGCTTGATTTGCTCTTCAGTGATGACCGGGGGTTTCATGCTATCGCACACCACATGAAACTCCTTCAAGTGTCGATATGGATCTTCGCCGGATCGTCCATGAAAAGAAGGTAGAAGATGTATCAATCCAGATTTTAGTTCGAAAGTCTTACATTCTTCTACGGTTGGAAACGTGATACACAAAGGTTGTTGAGTAACTTCGGGAGTTGCCAGTTGTTTGAGAGTTCTTTCATGATTGTTTTCTGCCATTTCTCGTTCGGTTTGTTTTGCTTGTCTTATTCGTCTTCGAATGGATTTCTCGATTTCTTGATCGAAACTTTCAAGAATTCGATTAGTAGATCGGGTATTATGCATACAAGTGAAGAAGAATTTTTTTTTTAAATGAATTAATAAAATCAACTAAATTAGTTA
The DNA here is from genome assembly GCA_018223645.1 of Jasminum sambac. Lineage (NCBI taxonomy): Eukaryota > Viridiplantae > Streptophyta > Magnoliopsida > Lamiales > Oleaceae > Jasminum > Jasminum sambac. Next base: position 39,924,775 of record CP073640.1, read on the forward strand.
ACCGCTATTCTAAGAACTGGCCAAAACTTGGGCGTGTTGTCGCAGTACGCCAAAATTTATTTTTTTTCCTTACTCGGTTTCAAAACTGCAAATTAATATAGAAGTGGTAAGTAAGGGTCGAACCCAAGAGGAACGGTGCTTAATCTAGTTGTCTTTATCAATTAATATAGGAAAGCGGGGGTTTTGAGAATTTTGAATGAAAATCAAATGACAAAAGATAAGATCAAATAAAAAAATTGAAATAAATATCTAGTTCTCGGGTTCGGTAGTGTCAACAACTTGTGTTTATCTTTCCCATGCAACGTGTTACTATTCCTTCTTCAATTTATCAACTCTCAATTAACCAAGAAGTTCTGATTAACGAATTCTTCCTTAAGTATATTAAGTTAAAAGTAAGCTCTTTAACTTAACATCTAGCTATTGGATAACTCTAAACAAGCTCTTAGGATTTAATGCAAAGCTAGTATGAAATGAACGAGAAGAATGAGTTGAATTAGATGAATAATTTCACAAGCTCGAATTAATTCATCTAAGTTGTTTTGTTAATAAATATGTACGATATTCATTTGCTACTTTGAATTGGAATCTAATGACAATTACGGATCAAAAGTTCCAATCCTAGCAAGTAACTTGAATTTAAAGATTAATTGATTCAATTGGCCAAAGTGAATGCAATAATCACATAAACTCAAAAACGGGTTTACAAGCATAACAAATCAACAAATTGAAGTAGAGGAATAGATAAAACGATATTAAAGAGTTAGAAAAGATAACAACATGTTAGTTGAACACAACGTCTCCCTCGAACTAGATAGAAAAGTCTAACTACTCATATTTGCGGGGTTTCATACTTTTTAGTGAGTGTTCGCCTTGTATCACCACCACTATATGATAGATTATGCAAAATATAGTAAACAAGTAAATAAATGCTAAGAAATAAATAGAGAAATAAAAGGGAAAAGAGAACTTAGCGAAGAATTGATCCGCCGGAATATGAAAAGCTAAAATCTTCAAGCTAAAACTAAGAACAAATGAAGAAGAAAATTTTATTGGAGAGAACTACTAGCTAATTCTCTTCTACTAAGTTGTGTCTTTCCTTCCTTACAAATGCCTCTATTTATAGGCAAAATTTCACAAGAAAACATGATAAAAAATTGTACAACTACTCCATTATGATTCCACTAATTGGTAACCACCAAATCATGATGTTAAATTGCTCCATTAGTTGAAACATTGTATCATGGTATAGGTAAGCATCTTGGCTGAATTGTGCAATTGGAATTTCCTTTTTTTGATATTTTAGTAGAAAGTTATGAATTTTCTACCAAAACATGGCCCAAGAAATCCCCCATTCACATCACTCTCTGTTTTGCCCATTTTTGACCATGATATGATCCTAATCATTTCAAGAGGTCAACATCAAAGTTGTAGCCCTTTGAGTGTACTTTCCAACAATATAAAGGGCAGGTCAATCCAAATTTTGTAACAAAAGTTATGATCGAATGACTGAACTGCGACAGTAAATTCGAGCTGCTGATTTTTTACGCATTGTCATTTCTCTTCAAATGGCCATAACTTTCACTAGGAAACTCCGATTTGGGATCCGACAAAAATGTGGAAATCCTCTTTTGATATTCTTTGATATTGGCACAAGAAAAATTGTAAAAACAACTTTTCATAAAATTGTATCGGAGGCCCTCCATTTTTGAATTTGCTTGCATTTCGGTCCCAAGTTCCGTTTTCGCTCCGTTTTATCCATTTTGGCTCCTTTTGATTTCTTGTGACTCTAAACACACAATAAAAGGAAAACACATAAAAATAAACATATAATACTAATAAAACACACAAATACGTAAAATAGAAGAGTTATTTAAGTGCTTTTCGAGCACTTATCAGGGACAAAAATATATAACACAGTATGTTGTATGTATTGGTTTTTGGACGATGCAACGATGATGAAATGAAAATTAAACCCAACATATAGTAATTTCTAGTCCTTCAAATACATAACGACTTCTATATTAGAGTAAGTTGTAAATAGATGACAATGGTAGTCATCAGAAGAGGTGAAAGCATCATGTTATGGGAAAATAATACCAAAATCCATGGCATTTCATATCTGCCATTTTCATTACTGCTAAATATGACTCTATATCTGGAAATCAACAAAATCATTATCTAACTGATCAACTCCCCAGCAAGCTTCAAACCCAGCACAGACATTCAATGTGTTGAAATGCATAGAGTTCTAGGAATTCTAATCACCGACCGTAGGGCCGTTTTCTCCACCACTTGTCGATCCAAAAATGATATGTTTGTGTTCCGTCTTCACGCCTGTTTGTCCTTCTGTCTTCAAATCTGGTCCCCTCTCTTCTTAGCGACCATAGAAGATGGGACACAAATTAGTGCTTTCCCACCCAGTCAAATGCAGAGAATCAATCGCCTCTACCTCTCATCTTCCTTACATCTTCAGCTTGCTCGCCAAGGAAGAAGACGCCGCAGAGGCCACCGGGTTCCCACCAATTCAAAAGTACAGAATCGAACCCCTCTGCCTCTCTCCTCCCTTACGTCTTCAGCATCGCTAATTCCTCTCTTCAATTTCTTCGATTACCAACCTTGAGAACAACATTGACTGCCAAGTATAGTGGCTGACAGCGCATAGTGCGGCTTCAGATTGCAAAAGGTGACGTGAATTTAATGTTGAAATTATTCCTTTGTTTATTTTTTGTTTCTTTTGACTTAGTCTATATGATTTAGTTGGGAATGTATCTTTAGTCAAAGGCATATCTTATTTGTTTCATAGTCAATAGCTTAGTTTGTTATGCACTAGCCAGTAAGTAGATTTTGTCGATATTATCCATTAGTTAATTGCCTATACAAAGGCCATTTTTCATTAAATAAATACAATGAAATTATTTCCTTCCCAACCTTATGTTTCCACGTTTAATATATCAGTGGTATCAGAGCCACCAAAAGAAATTTTGTAGTAACAATATTTTTTTCTTCCCGTATTACTTCATTTATTACAGTAGCAACTTCCCATGGCCTCTGATAATTTTGTATAACCTGCAATCCCACGCTTTGATGGTCATTATGATTTATTGGAGCATGCTCATGGAGAATTTCTTATGGTCAAAAGAATATTGGCATGTGGTTGAAAATGGAGTGATCGAAGTAGCAGCTGGAACTCCATTGACGGACGTATAAAAAAAAGATCTTGGAACTCCAAGCTATCGATCGTTCGATCTTGGAAATGATTCTTTGCAAAGACAGTTCCAGGCAAATATGGGATTCAATGAAGAAGGAATATCAAGGGAATGCAAGGGCGAAGCGTGTGCAGCTCCAAGCTCTTCGCAGAGAATTTGAGGTTCTCCAAATGAAGTTGGGGGAATCAGTCTTAGAATATTTCTCGAGGACAATGGCAATTGCGAACAAGTTGAGGATTCATGGAGAGAATTTGCAAGATGTGACCATTGTTGAAAAAATCCTTCGTTCATTGACGTCTAAATGGTTTTTTGTACCTTGTTCTATTGAATAGTCTAAAGACATTGACTCTCTTTCAATAGATGAATTACAAAATTCCTTGCTAGTCCATGAGTATAAGATAACTCAACAAGACATTGAAGAGTAAGCATTGCAAGAAGCTGCGAGCTCAAAAGGACGTGGAAAGGGTGGATGGAAAGGGAAACATACACACCAGAACCAAGAAGAGAATAAAAGTGTTGAGGCCCAATCAAATTGGAAGGCTCGTGATGCTCAAGGATTACCAGATCACAAAAAGTCAGTTGACAAATCTAAGGTAGAATGTTATCGTTGTCACAAGTATGGGAATTACTGTTCGGAATGTTGTACAAATCTGAATAAACAACGAGGGCAAAGGTCAAACTTTGTTGAAAAAGACGAAGAGGAAGAAGAAGTTTCTCTTCTCATGGTGTGCCATGTGAACGAGGAAACTCAGAAAAATCTGTGGTACTTGGATTCTGGGTATAGCAATCACATGAGTGGCGAGAAGTCTTGATTTTCGGAGTTGGATGAATCTTTTCGAAATACAGTAAAGCTTGGTGATAACTCTACCGATTCTATCATGGGAAGAAGGAATGCCAAAATCAAAGCTTGAGGTAATTCTGGCCAAATTATCTCAAATGTTTTCTTCATTCCAAAATTGAAGACAACCTTGCTCAGCATTGGACAGTTTCAACAGAAAGGTTACGAGATTACCATAAAAGAAGATAGATGTCGAATTCAGGATCCAAAAAAGGGATGAATTGCTGAAGCTAAAATGACAAGCAATCGTATGTTTCCTCTATACTTAAGTACTAGTGTTCATGCTTGTTTCTCGGCAAAAATTGAAGAATGCAGCTTGGCTATGGCACTTTCGATATGGGCATCTACATTTTGGTGTGGTTAAAAACACTGCAGTAGAAAAATATGGTACTTGGCCTTCTTGAAATCTCAAATCCCTCTCAAGTATGTGAGGAGTGTGTTGTTAGCAAATAACACCGTGATCCTTTCTGAAAAACAAATCATGGAGAGCAAAAAAGGTTTTGGAACTAGTCCACTTTGATATTTGTGGACCAATAAACCCGACATCTAATGGAGGTAAACGGTATTTCATTACTTTTATAAATGACTACACCCGGAAAACATGGATCTATTTATTGAAGGAAAAATCTGAAGCATTTTCTGCCTTTAAAAGCTTCAAAGCTCAAGTTGAAAAGGAAGTTGGCAGCCCTATAAAAGTATTGCGCACTGATCGTGGAAGAGAATACAACTCACGAGCCTTTGAAAATTTCTCTAACATGGAAGGCATCAAGCGAAAACTCACAGTAGCTTACACGCCTCAGCAAAACGGCAAAAGTGAGAGGAAACACTGCACCATTTTAAACATGGTACGCAACATCTTGAAAAGAAGTTGGATTCCAAAATATTTTTTGCCTGAAGCAGTAAACTGGTGTGTTCATATCTTGAATAGGAGTCCTACTTTGGTAGTTAAAACGATGACACCAGAGGATGTGTGGAGTGGTCATAAACCAAGAGTTGATTATTTTCGAATCTTTAGGTGTATTGCATATGCTCACATTCCAGATGCAACCAGAAGAAAGCTAGATGACAAAGGAGAAAAATGCATTTCTTGGTGTTAGCGATCAATCAAAAGCATACAAGTTGTACAATCCTATCACCAAGAAAATGGTAATTAGTCATGACGTTGTATTCGACGAGGACAGGATATGATCATGGAGTAATAGTGGCATTGGGCAGCCAATATCAGCATATTTTGATGGCGATGAACCCTCATGAACCAGTTCCAGAAGATCTTAATGCCACAGATCCGCAAAATGAGATTTTTGTACCATCTGAGTCTTTGCAAACAATAGAAGGAAATCAGCATATTGATCCTACATCTGCTTCTCGTTCCCACCGTGTTCGAAAAAGACCAGCATGGATGCAAGACTAGTAGGTATCAGGAATTGATCAGTCTTAAGATCCATTTATTCATTTTGCCTTATTTTCAGACTGTGGTCCAGTAACTTTTGAGAAGGCTATGAAAGAAGCAAAGTGGCAAAAGGCTATGGATGCTAAAATTTTGGCCTTTGAAAAAGATAATACTTGGGAATTAACAGAGCTTCCAATAGGGCAAAAGACCATTGGCGTGAAATGGGTTTACAAAACCAAACTAAGGGAGAATGGTGAAATCGATAAACACAAGGCACGCTTGGTGGTTAAAGGGTATAAACAAGAGTTTGGGGTTGATTACAAAGAAGTATTTGTTGCAGTTGCGAGGCATGACACCATTAGACTAATGATTGCATTGGCAGCTCAAAATAAATGGCCCATTTTCCAATTGGATGCAAAGTCAGCATCTTTGCATAGAGACCTCCAAGAAGAGGTATATGTTACTTAACCTCCTAGTTATGTGAAGTTAGGGAATGAACATAAGGTGTATAAGTTGAAAAAGTCTTTATATGGTCTAAAGCAAGCTCCAAGAGCTTGGTATAGCCGTATTGATGCATATTTCTTGAAAGAAGGTTTTCGAAGATGTCCATATGAGCATACCCTTTTATCAAAATTGAAGATGATAAAAGGATGCTTTTTGTTTGCTTATATGTGGATGATCTAATTTATACTGGAAATGACAGAGTTATGCTTGAGAAGTTTTAGAAGTCTATGATGACAGAATTTTAAATGAGTGATCTTGGAATGTTACACTATTTTTTTGGCATCGAAGTGATTCAATATGCTGCTGGAATTTTTATTTCTCAAAAGAAATATGTGCGAGAAATTTTGGAAAGGTTTCAAATGAATTTTTGTAATCCTGTAAGCACACCAACAGAATTCGATTTGAAGCTTTACAATGATCCTGCGGGAAAGAAGGTTGACGGCAGCCTTTTTAAGCAAATAGTTGGGAGTTTAATGTACCTAACAACAACTAGGCCAGATATAACATATTCAGTGAGCCTCACAGTAGATACATGGAGAATCCAACTGAAATGCACTTTCTAGCTGCCAAAAAGATACTTCATTATTTACAAGGCACTAAGGAATTTGGGCTGTACTACAAGAAAGGAGGAAATTTAGACTTACTGATAGTGACTATACAGTGGATTAGGATGATAGAAGAAGCACTTCAGGCTATGTATTTATCCTTGGTTCAAGAGTTGCTTCATGGTCATCAAAGAAACAGTCAATTGTCACTCTATCTACTACCGAGGCAGAATTTTTTGCTGCAACTTCATGTGCATGTCAAGCCATATGGCTGAAGAAGATACTTGAAGAGCTTTATTTTAAGAACCAAGAACCTACACCAATTTTCTATGATAATAATTCAGCAATAAAACTCTCAAAAAATCCTGTTCTTCATGGAAGGAGTAAGCACATAGATGTGAAATACCACTTCCTAAGAGATCTCACAAAGGAAGGACAAATTGAACTTATCTATTGCAGGAGCAAAGACCAAGTTGCTGATATTTTCACAAAACCACTCAAATTGGCCGCATTTAATAAGGTCAGAAAATTACTTGGCATCTGCACTTTGGATCTTCCAATTTGAAGAAATCTTTTTTTTTTTTTTTTTTTTTTGCAGCAGTAGCTAAACTGATTGTTATCAGTTTAAGGGAGGGAATGTTGAAATTATTCCTTTGTTTAGTTTTTGTTTCTTTTGATTTAGTCTATATGGTTTAGTTGGGAACGTGTCTTTAGTCAAAGGCATATCTTATTTGTTCCCTAGTCAATAGCTTAGTCTGTTATGCACTGGCCAGTAAGTAGATTTTGTGGATATTATCCATTAGTTAATTGCCTATATAAAGGCCATTGTCCATTGAATAAATACAGGTGAAATTATTTCCTTCCCACCTTGTGTTCCCACATTTAATATATCATTTAAATCTTCATTCAATCATACGAGCTGGCTTTCGAGAATCAGGGCAAGCTAATCAGTCCCAAGCTTCCGAAGATTATAGTTGTTTCTTCTCCATTGCGGTTGAAATCATTAGTCCATTTGTCAAATCCATATGATTACTGGTTTTGTCAATAGTTTCTCGATTGATTAAATCAGAGTTTGGTTTCCAATAGAGATGCAAAGAGCGGCTGTTTCGAATTGGGTCAGCTTCATCTGGTACGTTTCTCTATCTGAACTCGATCGTTTCTGAGTTTCAAGAATCACATGCAATAGCTTTATCAGGTTTTCGTTTGGGCTTTAGGTGGAAATTTTGATATTTCTTACTTGTTAAATCAACTTTCCGTTTCAATTTACTTTTCATGAATTTGTTCTCTGTTTCAATTTTGTAAGGCTAAACTACCGTGAGGTTATTTAGAGCGAGCTATTTATGAACTGATTTCTATCGATTCGATTGGGTGTATCAATGATTGCTTAGATGGATTGAGACAAAGAATTAGAAGTGTTCGTTGGTTTTTTACATTTTTTTTATTTCTGTGTTTAATCATTCTAGTTTTTTTTTGTGTTTAATTATTCTGGTATTTTGAAAATCTAATCAAGTACAGTTGAATTGGGAATACAATTTTAAAGCTCCTGATCTACATATTTGTGATTACATAAGATTGAGTTCGTTAATTTTTGAATTGATGATTAAGAAAATGGGTAGAGTAAGAGGAAAACGGAAAAAGCAGTCTATTTCTTCTCGAGACTACACTGTAAGTGGAAGGAGAAGAGGAAGACGACAAAAGCCATTGAAGGATGAAACTGAAGAAGATGAAAAAGTTGATAAGCTTGAAGAAGAAAAGGATGAAGATGATGATGAGAAGACACTAACTTCTCATGCCCTCCCCTATTCGTTCCTCGGCTTTGATTGAACATATTTCCATAGTTAATTGGTGTTTTGATGCCATTTGGAGATAAAATTTTGTTCTTTTTTTAAGTTTTGAAAAATTTTAGGGGATTTAATTTAATTGGTTTTGTTGTGAAATCCAATGAGTTGGTGTTTTTTGTCGACGTATTGATGAAATGGGGTTGAATGTTGTGGGTTTGATTTCATTGATAATGTTGTTTTTGAGTATATGATCTTGTTTTTGAATCACTACCGATGCTAATACATCTTTCATATGCAATCCAGCACTTGGAGATTTCTAATTGCCTCATTCAACACATCCTGAGAGAGTTTGCATATCTCCATTTGTTGAGTTTGTTCAGGAGTTAAGCATCTAAACTGAGCTGGTTTTAACTAAAGTATTTGTAGCTGTTGCATTTGCTTCCGACATGCTTGGGTGAATACGTCCATGGATTGTCTGCTGAGGCCTTGACGATTAGCGTTTGTAAAGGTTTGGCCTTTTCATTTACTTTTCACATCCTATTATTTGTTAATTCCATCCTATCTATCATCCTATTATTATTTTGGCCTTTAAACATCTATACATTTATTAGTTATGTTCTAGTATACATGTTTGCTTTGTTTTCTTTCCTCGAAGTTGAAAATTTTAATTTAGAGATCTATCCTTCCGTGTGATTCACATTTTGAAAGATAAGTATAGAAATGAAAAACGTGTGTTTGTGATCAAGAGAAAATATTTCTGTCTTTCTTTCTTTGATTTGTTTTTGGACAAAGTCACCTTTGATTTGTCAATTCTCAATTGAAGTATGACCTTAAGTTTGTGAATAAAAAGGCCAGCAGAAGCACCAATCCACCCTTGGTTGAATTTACTTATAAATAATCTGTCTAAATTGAAATCGTTCACATTAGTTGCTCCATCGTCATTTTTGGGGGTTTTTTTTGGGGGGGTAGATAGATTTGATCATGATTAATTGGGAGGTAGTAGTTCTATCATTTGCCATATAGAACTTTTCAGCTACTTTTGAAGGTTCATACAAAAATAAGACACGTTCTTTAACATTTTATGTAAGTGTACAGATAATGGAATCGTGATGTTTGGAGAAGCCTGAAAGCAATATGGAAAATATAGGTAAGCATTAACTAGTGTAAGTATTCATCAAAAGATTGAATGCAATACGAGTTTTCGTATCTTTAACTGAAATATTACTGTCAATGCTACTGACGAAAGATGTTAGTAGAACTTGGGGACATCAGCAATGTTTGGGGCCCGAACTGAAAGCTGGTTGGCGACATCTCTCTAAATAGAAGTAAGTGCTCTTAGTCCATGTCATCACTTGTTACATAGAAAAGCCTAGGCAGAAGACCAAATATTGGTTTATTATGTTTTCAATTCTCCCCATTGTTAGTATGGATTTGGCATTATCAAGAAATATGTCTTACTGACGTACTACTTATCTCCCAAATTAAAATCCTTCCAACACATCCCTAACCGATTACTAATTCTCCCCACTCCCCGTTGTTATTCTTGCTATCCTTATAACAAGTCATTAAACAATTACGCTCCCAACTGCAATAAATAAATAAACGATCTGACCATGTTCGGTTCTCTACTTCACTGACCGTGTACTCATTTACCATTTTAGCGTTAGTTTTAACTTCTATTTTTTTTACATGTTCAAAGTTTGCATTAATAATTTCTTTCCTACAATGCCTTCTCACTAATGTGCATTGTTACTGAACTTCATGTTTAGCGAGCCATCATTACAATGCGATACAAAAGAAGGTTGGTTGTACGGAAACAAATCAGAGGTGAGAACGTCAATGATTTCATGATATTTAATACTTTCGTCCGGTCTGTCACTATCAAAGCATAAATACTAATATCAACTTCTGGTCACATGTAACAATTGTAGGTAACTTTTAATCCAACTACCTTTCCCAGAGTGCAACATGGTCCAAGTATATGTGCACTAGGCATATCTCAGAGAATATTTGTTGGGGGTACACCACCTTCCTTATGATCAATTGAATTTTTTGAATCATTAATTTTTTAGAATTAACTAAACCATTCATTGTGTACCTGCACAACTGAAGGATGTGCAACTGCTCCAAGGAATGCACATCGATAGAAACGGACCTCCATTGGTTCTCTCGTACCTCGTGTAATATCTTAACATTAGGGTATTTTTTCATGCATTCTTCATTCTAATTTTATTGCTCCTTAAGACTGTTCTCCACCTATATGTAGGAAAAGTAACTAGACTGAGGAGCTTAACACGAGTGCGGCGGACATCATTTGCATATCTTCTATTGCCATCAGGTATAATATTTCCACGTATTTGCATTATTTTCACTCTTTCTTACTACAATTCTTATTTCTAATTTCGTTGCTTGTTGTAAAATTGAAGGACAAATAACTCATCTAAGGAGCAGAGCTCGTCAACCCCGTACTTCAATTGCATCCCTTGATATGCCTCACCGTGTAGTATTTCAACAGTTCTCTGTTACTTTCTACCATAATGTCGTGTCCATAAAATTTATTACATATGTACTTTCTTCTCATGCCATTATAGGTCGAGTAACTGGTTTTCATAGTCGATCACTGCACAGATGTGTCTCATTTGGGTCATTAGTTATGCCAACTACAAGTATAAGAATTCCAACATCACATTCTCTAACCAGTCATGAAGATATACGTCGTGCAAGACAAGCTCGAGATACTAAGCGCCGTAGAATAGCACGCGCAAATTTAATAGATTCTCAACGTGCAACTATACATGCTATGGAAAAGGCTTACAAACAAAAAACACGAGAAAGACACACCCCAAACAACGGGAGCATATTCAAGCTTCAAATAGTGCTTCTAAAAGGCGCTCCCGTGAATTGCAAACAAGCGTGTGTAATTCAATTAAGCAAGATTTGAATGCAACTCATCAATGGTGCACTTCATTTCCATCCCTTTACTTATCTCACTGTGCAATATTTCAACATTTCTTTGGTACTTTTCACAATTATGATCTGTCGATAAAATTTAATTTTTGTTCTATATTTTCTTCTCATGCTATTGCAGGACGATTAACTGCCCCCCGCACTAGATCAAGGCATAAGGGCATCACATATGCTTCACTGGTCATGCCATCTACAAGTATAAGAATTGGAACACCACCTTATCGGACCAGTTGTGAAGATATACGACGTGCGAGACAGGCTCTAGACACTATGTGACATAGAATAGCACGATTAAATTTCACAGAATCTCAATGTGCAACTATTCAGGCTATTGAAAGAGTCTACAAGCAAAGGTAAACTAAAGGATTCGTAAATGCATCTCACTAAGAATTTGGTTATCAATAGATTTCTTTATATATAGTTAAGGGTGATTTATTCTGATAAAGAACTTCTAGATAGATATAAGAATTAATTATGGGTCATGAGTTGAGTTAATTAGACTAGAGACAGTTTTCATATTCGACGGTCTAGTGTTCTTGCTATGTTCTCATTGTGTGTGTAATCATCTTGGATTTTTCAGTGGTGATGTGCATGATGAACCCAGATCCCAAGTTTCGTGGTGTTAAGGTGTTTGGTAAATTGCCTGAATGAAATTGGTGAATTTGAAGCAACCAATATTATACTGGTTTTGTTGGAAGGCTATGATTTCTTGTTTTCTGTTTTATGTTTTATGTTTATGGAATGCTAATCATAAAATCATATGCTACCTCTATTTATTGAAGGTTATGGCGATGACATGTTTGTTGATTTTGAAAAGGTCAACTAAAAGATCTCTAAATCCATCTTGCCAACGGGAAGCATGTGCAAGGCAAACCGATGAGCAACGAGCAAAGGTGCGCGCTTTAGATGCTTCTCGTAGAAGACAATCACGTGCTGCAAAGAAAATAACTGAAAGGGCTAAAGAAAGACTTGCATATATCGCTCTGCAAAAAAGAATGTGGGAGAGGCAATTGGTTGGTCTGAGTACAAATGCAATAGTGTTAGACATTTTGCATGCCAATGATAGCATATTATCGAACACGATAGCATATGATGCGTTCATTCTAGAAGTGTCAATGTTGATCGGCCAAACATCCAGGCACTACCCTCTAGATCTGAACATTTTCGAAAATCTTGTCGGGATTTGAGGTGGGTTACTTGCTTCACATGTCATAAGTCATTTACAAGTACAACACCATCGCCCTCATGTCCATCTTGCTTGCGAGAGATTCGTCAAGGAATGAACCCGCTAAAGTTTCCATTAGACATTTTGATGGATCCTGATGAAGTACCTCTTGAATTGTCAAGGCTATCTAATCTATAACAAATTCTCATCGCTCGAGTTCATCCTATGATGTCTATTTATTGGGTTGGGGGCAACAGTACAAGTATAGCGGAAATTTAATCACTTTTGCTCAAGATGTGAATTCTATTTCTTCGGTATTATCGTGTAAACCATCTGATCTATCAGCAATATTGATTGTGAATCGAACTAGGGCATATATAGTGAGAGAATTCCGCGTGTGTCGTGAATATGTTCGCCAAGCAACATCATATTTACTATTGGGACATAATAATTGATGAGAGAATGGTAGATACATTACCACTAGATGGTATGCTTGAAAACATTCCACATGCTATCGAAACATATGGGGAAGATGATATGGAAGGGCCTCATTAGGATAGCGAGGAGGTCTGCATTGATCAATTTTACAATGCTGGTACTGTCACTTTAGGGCCTCAACCTGATCAGCAAGAATGCATAAAGAAGGCTTTATATATATCGGACGCCGACTATACGGTTGCATACGTACACTTATCAAACACGATCATCGATGAGTTTAACATGCTAGGTTATATTTCAATGGCTTTTCCTACTTTGTTCCCATATGGTATTGCTGACTTTAGGCAAGCACATCCAAGACAATTACATCCTTTAGAATATTTTCAGTACCTGATGTAGTACTATGATGGATGATTTGCTGAGGACGCCAGATTCAGGTATTTTGCTTGGAATTCATTTTCTAGATGGCATGCCCTAGCTTTGGGAAATGTTTACGTGAGGAAAAATCCTACAGATGCAGAGCTAACAGTATATGACATTCAGCAAATGGTTGCTTCCAGAGACAAACAATTGGCTAGTCGTGTCTGGTACTATGTCAAGCTGATACGAGGTACCTGTTCATATTGGCTTACAAGGATGAAAGAGTTGGCTGCAATGGTCAGACAATTGGGAGCACCTACAATTTTCTTTACAATGAGTGCTGCTGACTTGCAATGGCTAGAACTGTTTGCACTGCTAGATCCCACTTTGGATCCTAATGCATTGTCATATATAGATTTGCGAAAACACCGAGCATAGTTGGTCAATGAAACCCTCTTTCCATCGGTTGGTTTTTCCAAACAAGGGTCAATATATTCTTTAAAGATTTTCTTCAAGACGAGTTCGATGTAGACGATTTTTGGTATCGATTTGAATGGCAACATCGTGGCAGTGGGCACGTACATGGATTTCTATGGCTGAAGGGTGCTCCAAATGTTAGTTATCTCAAAAGGTCCAAAGCAGATAGAAGAAGAATCATTGAATATTTTGACCGTCTTGTGTGTACAATGAACCCAGATGCCGGCATGTCTGTTCCAATGCAACAATACATTTGCATACGCTTATTGCCAATGGAAGTAGATTTGGATTTTGATGATGATGATTATGCATCGTTCATTTCTTGGGTGATGCGACATAGTAAATGTGGAACTTATTGTTTGTATCAGCATAAGACAACAAAGCAGATGGTGTGCCATTTCAAGTACCCATTTGATGTCACTGAGCTATCCTCAATTGTTGAAGAGCCATCTAATAGTGATATGTTTCGATTCATAGGTCATCGTAATGATCCATTGGTGTGCTCGCACAACAGAAAAGTTCTCCAATGTTGGCGAGGAAATATTGATTGGTCAACTATTCTTTCAGTTAAGACAGTCATGCATTACATAGCCAAGTATGCATCTAAAGTTGAGCCTGCTTCACTAACATTTTTGGACACTCCAGGGGGAATTGTGGACGACCTCTGCTGGCTATGTTCAACCTCAAAATCAGCCATAAAGCCTATTGGTTTGAAGTGTTTCTGAGAGGGATATATCTGCCCAAGAGGTCTGCCATTTGCTTACGAGTTATCCAATAATAAAGTTATCCTGGAAGTTTGTACTTTTAAATATTGGTGATAACATGTTGTCATCCACTTTGAGGAGAAATCGTTGTTCTAGGCCGAAAATGTCGGAACAGATCCTAGTTTTGTATCTCGTTATATGAGTCGTCCATTCGAGTACAGTAATTTAACTCTTCTTGAAATGGCAAAGAAGAACTACTATAGTAGGAGCCGTTGGCACAAATCAAGGCTTGAATCAATTGTGCATATTATTCCGAAATATCATGCAACGGAGTCCTAGAAAATATGGAATAGCGTGAATCATATTTTCGCTAGCAAGTATTGCCGCACTACTGTTATCGTGGTTTGAATAAAGCAAAGGGTGATAGTGAAACATGGGCTGTCCGTTATGTGGCTTTGGGATTTACCGAGGATAATAATCACTCGATAAATGAACAAGTCGATGAGGAGTTTCAAGAAGAAGAAGATATAGATCATGGTGCGGATAGAAGGCTTCAAGAAAAATGGATGGTTACGGTGCAAATGGGGCCAATGTTTGAAACTGGAGAAGGGACGACTTTGGGACTGAGAGATTTCGATGTTCTATATGGTTGGGGAGAGGGTTTGAGGTGATATCCCAATATTGAAATAGAAAGGAAATTTATCCGAAATCATTTAGGTTCCGGGGAGGAGTTAAATGCTTTCTGGGGAGGAGTTAAATGCTGACCATATTTTTTTGCACTGCTATCTTATTTATCAGATCAACAACGAATGGTGCATGATTACATATTAATGTCGCTCCGCGAACGTAGGCCTTTCCATATGATTATTTCTGGAGGAGCTGGAACTTGTAAGTCGACGCTCATATATGAGTTGCACACTCTACAAATAATTTTTTCAACTCTACACTAGTACAAAAATGAGCTTAGCTGACGGTTGTTTTACACTTAGGGTGGCATTTTTTTGATCGCCACCCAAACCAGCGACACCCAAAGTCGGCCAAAGGGTGGCGGTTGAAAAAACCCCACCCAAAATTGACTTAGGATGGCGGTCGTTAAAAACAACCGCCACCCTTTATTATTTTGTTTTTTGAAAAAATGACTTAGGGTGGCGGTTGTGTCCAACAACCGCCACCTTAAGTTTTTTTTTTTTTTTTTTAAAAAGCACTTAGGGTGGCGGTTCTAGTGCAAAACCGCCATCCAAAGTCCACTTTTTTTTTTCTTTTTATGATATGAGCGATGGAAAACACACGAAATAATTTTTATTCAAAACCAATCGCATCCAATTACAACAAAATGAAAAATCTAAGAACAAAAATACAAAATTATAAGATGAAAAGCATGGGGCCTTCGATGACATGGGGCCTTACAATAAAAATTGCGTTTTGAAGCCTTAGATGACCTCAGATCGGCCTGAAACATGGGGTCACAACGATAGCGGTGAGTGTCGTAGATCTCGTCGCGACGATTCCGGAATGTACTCGTGGGCTGAAAACGGACATTGTATGCAAAAGTTATGGCCATTTAAAGTTTACATGCTCAAAAACTCGAAAAAAATTATATTAACAATTATACAAAAATAAACGAGATTTACATGACCAAAAGATCAAAGAAGCTTACCTTACTTAAATTATGGCACCAATTTGTGAAGAAATTGCACTTAAATCTGATTTCAAACCATGAATATTTCAAGAAATTTTGAAAAATTTTCAAAAGAAGGAAAACTCAGACGCGGGAATACCAGATCTGATGAGTTGGTGGAATATTTAAAGGGAAATGGTGGCGGTTGTAGCAAAAAACCGCCACCCAAAAGTATTTTAATAATAAAAAAATAAAAAAACGGGTGGCGGTTGTTAGCTTACAACCGCCACCCTATGTACTAAATTTTTTTTTTTATAATTTAACGTTCGTTTAGGGTGGCGGTGTTTTACACAACCGCCACCCTATGTACTAGTTTTTTTTTTTTTTTTAAACGTTGGTTTAGGGTGGCGGTTGTGTTACACAACCACCATCCGTTGTTCTTTTTTTTTTTTTAACGTTGGTTTAGGGTGGCGGATTTTTGCTATAACCGCCACCCGTTCTTAATTCCGAGCATCAATGGCGGCGGTTTCAATGAAAACGCCACCTAATGGGCGTCACCTAATGTCACTTGTGTACTAGTGCTAAAAAGGCAATTCGTTTCATGGCTCCAATGGGGTTGCTGCATTTAACATCGGAGGTTCCACAATCCACCATGAACTTACCATAAGTGCTGAGAGGAAGCCTTTCCTGCCTTATATACACATCAACGGTGATCAATGCAGACGAATGCAGGAAGAATTTAGAGATACTGACCTGATAATCATCGATGAATACAGCATGTTGGGAAGAGCGATGCTTGCCAATGTTGATCTTCGTTGCCGAGATATATTTACATCAAGCGAACCTTTTGGGGGTATATCTGTTGTTTTGGTAGGCGATATGCTCAACTGCCTCCTGTATTTGATAGCCCACTCTATGCGGAGAAGGGAGGCCATATGCAGCAATGTGGAATGCTAGCTTACTCTATATTTGATAAGTGCGTTCGACTATCGTGTATATTCTGACGGGCAGGAGTTGAGCGGACCTATTTTAGAGATGCTTTGCAAAGATTGAGTGACGGGTCTTCTAATATCGAGGATTGTCATATGTTCAAAACTCGAGATTATTCATTGCTCGTTACTGAAGATTTGGATAGTTTTATATATGCTTTGCACTTGTTTCCTACGAAACAAGTTGCTCAGAAGTACAACATAGAAAGATTGACTAACCTAGGGAGGGCAGTTGCCAAAATTGTTGCAAAGAACAATTGCGAGGCAACTGCAAATGCTGAGTTAGATCAAGCAAAAGGATTGGAGAAAGTACTATGCATTTCAGCTGGAGCTCGTGTCATGCTTCGCGCCAACCTAGCAACACATCACGGATTGGTTAATGGATTGATGGGTACTGTCGTTGACATTATCTATGCAGGAAACTGTAAGTCACCAACTGATTTACCTCTTGCTATCATGGTTGATTTTGACAATTACCACAGCATTAGGTTTCGTGATAGAAGCAACGTAATACCTATTCAACCGATAACCTGTAACTTGAAGACATCAAATGGAACCTCTTGCTAGAGAACACAACTGCCTGTCGCTTTACTAGGCAATTACAGTACATAAGAGTCAAGGACTACCTTTAGATAAAGCTGTGGTTGATATAGGAGATAGAGAAAGCGTGGGGTTGACTTTTGTGGCATTGTCTCGGATGAGACGTTTGGAAGACTTGGCCTTTAACCCAATGTTCTCCTTTGAACGGCTACAAAAAATAGGAAAATGTGAAGGTCTAAAGGGGCGACGACGTGAAGATGTGCTCTTGGGCACTTTAGAAAATGTATGGTAATCTATTCATATCTTTCCATATACTTCCATCGATAATTATAAAAAGGTTAAAAGGTTAAACTCTACTATGCATCATTTGTAGTTTTAGGCATGTTACAAGCTACAACAATAAGGTATGGGGAAGGAATCAACTCTATCTCTATTTTGATAACGAGGTTCATCTTTATCCTTTTCCTTGTCCTCTTCAATTAATTATTCAAGTACTCATATCATGCAGTTCACTGAAATACTATGACATGAAGGTCTCAAAGTTGAATTTAAGTTTATTGCATTTTACTTTGGAAAAAATAAAATTGAAGTTAAGTTTCTAATAATTGTAACCCTTATTAGTTCTTTTTTTTTAAAGACATCTTAATATCTAAACAATGCTCAATCCGAAGGCGACAACACATTGATACTCTCTCAAGTATGTATCCAAGTTAATAAGGAGCTTTGATTTTTTTTTTAATTGTTGATGGTTGCAGTAAGTAACATTAGGAGCCTGTGTAGCACTGAGGATCCTCTTGTAAACTAATAGTCCTTTGATATTCCCTTGATGTATTCCTGTCTTTTGCATTTGCCGACTGTATTTTTTTGGTAGGTATGTTCTGATGTGTTTCTAACAAACTACTTTTATGTACTTTTAATTTAGGAAGGTTATATCTCATTTTCTTTGTGGTATAGGAGATGAACATCTTCATGAACTGGGGATGCATCATATCGTCGTATTATATTTTGGTTTTTTAGGGAGTAGTAGGATTATTTGTTTCCTTTCTTCTGTACTTACCCAACATTTCATTTTCCTTCTCTCCTTTGCAGCCATTGTGGAGCTTTTGGACAATTCACTTTGTAAGGCATGCGCTAGACCTTCTTTGATTACCAGTAACCTATCATATATGTTTGGCTGATTTAGACTTTGCATTAATTGTTATATGCATTTGTATGTGTCAGGTGTGCAGTGGAGCAACATATGTCAACATATATATGGTGAAAAGTGAAAAAGGTGGCAGCAAACTATGGCTAATTCAAAGTAATAGTACTCTTCTAAAAGACATAAACCATTGGAAACCATTTTATTCCAAAATGCGCTTCTAATTGTTGTACAAGTACATCACAAAACCAGCTGTCCAAGACACTCATATGTAGTCGTACTGTTGGAGGCACTTTAGTGAATTCAGAATCTAACAGTTCTTAGAAAAGATTTAACTTAATTGAGTTTTACCAGCTACCAGTATTTAAAAACAAGACACGTAGGTTTATGGGGAGTAAATTCACACCTATATATCTCATTTAGAATGCATATATGTATATTTGTAGTTTAACTTGCTTGTTACATAAAGGTTTAACTTCCTTGAGATGGAGAGATTGACATTGCCCTTTGGTTTATTGAATTTCAAACTCCCAGTGTATTAGCATGATATGTGTTCATCCCTTGAGAACATAAAAGGCCAACGATATCTTGTAGTAACTATGTTCGAACAGAGTGTAGTGGTATCATATGTGGTGGTCATGAAAGAGGGGCTGACAAAGATTTTACTGATAGGAAAGATATAAAAGGAAGGTGATTGGAAGTAAACTAACTCGATCATGCCTATAGTGGAGAATCGCTACATTCTTATTACTTCTTTTAGAGAACGGAGCTTAATTATTTTTAACTAGCCTTCTATGAAACTGGATATTTTGATTAAATTGTAAAAAAGAATTGGTAGATGACATGCAGTTGAACTACACTCATGCAGTTACTAACCGATGTTACGGTAATCTTTATTATCTGCCCATGTTCTTATTTGGTAGAAATTTAAAGAATTGTTAACCATCTTCTATATTGTTCTGGCATATACATTATATATATATATATATATATATATGGATGAGTTTGTGCCAATTTCATTGGTGTGACCACTTTTTCTTACCTTTTCCATAACTTCTGTGTACTTTTAAAAACTTCTGAAAAAATAATTAATAATTTCTCATGTACATCTGCTTTGATAACCATGACTGGCGACTGAATAGAGATTCTTTTGCAAGTTTCTATCGTTCCTTCATTTCTATGACAAATTTTTCGCATCTCGAAAGGATTCTATTTCAGATACATCTGATTGCTTCTTTCGGTTTATTTCCACAATTGGAATCTTAAACATTATTATCTTTTTTCTGTTATAGTCAAGAATATGCAATTTGAGAGAGGTTGTAATTATGGAATAATTATTCAGAAGGTCTCCAATCCTTTCGTGCCAGGTATCATATCTTAGCCGATGCTCAGACCAACGTAGGGAGAAGTGCGAGTATGTTATACTTATGTAGAGCCTATATTTCTTGCCTGTTTGTCAGTTGAACACAACCCATATGGTGATGATAAAAGATGTCACACGGTACTATGTTGTCTATTGTAACATGTGGCCTCTCTCTCACTCTCCCCGTACTACAGTTTGTCTACCCAAACTGAGGACTAAATTACTAAATTAGTGAAAAAGAGACGATTAACCACTTAAGATTCTTTTGGAAGTAAGGTTTGCCAACTTTAGATTTTAAAATGGGTTAACTTTTTATTAGTTTGCTTTACCACTTTTCCCTCATCTGGGGATAAACTACATTGCCATTTCTGCTATCTTCCATGGGAACAGGATTCTATAGATTTCTAATGTCCAATCCTTGTTCGAAGTTGGGGTACAATGTATCTCGTGGAGCATCTTTGGATCCTTGGGAGAGTTGTAAATAATTGCTTAATCTTTTAGCAAGACACTTGATATTATTGAACTTTGTTCATGGAGTTATAATTTAGCTTCAGATTACGTAATTTCTATTTGTACGCGGTGTTGCACTATTGAAGCTTGCAGAGATGGATTACTATGGCACTACCAGGTATAGGCTTTTATTCCTCTTCTCCACTTGGAGAAACATTGAGTCACCAACACATTTACCAAATTTGCATATTTATGTTACTACTGTTAGTTCTACAGATGATCATAACTAGTTAACAATGCCGATCTAGTACTTATATGTAGTTCTCTCAGCCATTTTCATTGGAGAATTTTATTAATGCCAAAAATATGCCTTTTTGTATTGCTGCAATTGTTTTATAAAGTTTTTGGTCGAGAAGAAACTTGCATTGCCACATCGAGAATTGGATGCTTTGGTCTCTCATTTTATGAGATTCTATGATGACTCCATAGTAATGCCTGTGATTTGGCACTAGTCACTTCTTGCATTTGCACAGACGTTAATTCATAGTTATAATTATCATCTTTTATTGGTACGTTTGGTTATATCTGTGTTTAGTTGTTTCTATACTGCTTTTGTGTTTCTTTGAGTTCCCAAACAATATTTTCTATCACATTTTACTCGAGAAACTACTACTTAGAAACACCTTACTTGTTGTGCATAGGTTTTGCCATATATATATACATATCCTTCTTTTGAAACCATTGTTTTCAACTATTTCATGCTCATTGTTTCCTGCTAGATGTGCATTTAAAAAATAAAAAATAAAAATGCTCTGTAAGATGACGCTTATGATTATATTCTGTGCTAGTTTTTTATGTTGACATACAAGATGGCATACCAATCATTGAGGTTTAGCTATTGGATCAATCGTCTTGTGCACAATTTTCCATTGCACAGCCTTACGAATTTTGTACAGGTACAAAGATGAGTTGACAAAAGAGGACAAAGTTGATTGCAACATTCTAGTAGGAAGGCAAAAACATAGATTAGTAAGTCAATCAGCTCAATATATGACAACTTGCTGTTTCAGTTTGATTAGGTGCTATCATCTTATAAATTGGTATCTCTATTTCACATTCAGGTTACTCCTGAAATATTACATAGACGAAATAACAGGCGCAACCATGGGTAGAAGGATTATGACCAAATGTCGACTTGTATCCTCTTCTAAATTTCTTCATTTGATTGGTGTACAATTACAAGTTAACATCTTTTCATAACTTCATATGTTAAATTCTGTTTCCTTGACGCCGTATTACCAACTCCAGTTTCTGTGGTGAACAAAACAAAACAATACAAGAAGATAGGTTTGATATTCCATAAGCACCCATGGAAGAGGACTAGAGCTTGTGTTTGTTGATTTGCATATTTATGTATTCTTGGTACGGAGACTACATATATTGCCTGCAGGAAACTTCTGTTGTTATTTTAAGGTTTATTAAAGTTTTTGTCTGAGTTGATATAGAGACTTTCTTTTTGGTAACAAGTATTTTGAAGGCAGTTCTATCCACTTTCAAACTCTACCGTTCTTTTGGCTCTTAGTCTTGAGGAGGATGTAGGGAGGTGAAATCAATCTCTAGTATCAACTCAAGGATGTAGGCAGGTGAAATCCATTTTCTATGGTTTTCCTTGCCTAGTATCGAATATAGAACAATTATGAAAAAATTTGTAACTGGGAAAGGGGACTTCAAAATTTAAGTATAAGAATAACGTTTAGTTTGTTATTGTGACATAATACCTTAGAAGATTAGAATGCAATATCCTACGGTCGGACCCACTGCGAGGATGTGGTATACTAGTTTTAAAGAATCTTCACTCCCATAAGCCCGAAACCACGGATGGAGCTCTTGAAAAGTATTAGAAACAAGATTGTACCTTATGGCTTTACCAGGAATTTGCAAAACCACGCAGTCGTCCTCATCCTTCTTACCCCGAATTACACAAAGTATCCAAAATTCATAATCAACCAGGTTACTTTGGATTATACAACGAAAAGCAGGAACAAGTAGTGACATATCAACCTCATGCTTGATAAACCACTCCGAATAGTCCTTCTTCATTTCATAGATATGGAACTTAATACTTGGCCTTGTCATAACCATGTTCTGATGACCACAAGACACCCACAGAACAGAGTATATTAACCCGTCCAAGTCTTCGGGGACAGGCATCATTGGCAATGTTTTGAGCCTATTGTCATCGACCAGGAAATATACATCCTCAAATGTCATTTGATTAATCCAGTGTAGTGAACTATTCCAATATACTCCATTCAGAGAATATAGCGGACCGAAGAAGGATTGTTTTATAGATACCTTCCAAAGCCCAGTTTCAGATGAATAAACTTCAAGATAATATGTAAGCACTCCTTCATTCAATAGTTCTACTTCTTCAGCACATACAACTTTGTAGTGAGGAAACTTAGCAGGATCAAAAGCTAAGTTCATACAATAAGTCATCTTTCTTATTCCAGTTTCTTCGTCTGGTTCTGGAAGAGTAGCAAAGCGGTTTATAGTAGGGTTATAAACGTAGTACTTACAATTGAAGTCACCATGACTGTGATGGCTTCTATAGAGTAGCAGTCCATTGCAAGATTGTACAATGCTAACACCATAAGTTGCATCACCAAACTGGAGCCACTCAAAAGGTAGACTCGATGGGTTTTCGACATAGAATGGGCTATAGTCGTACAAGGGGATAAGCTCATAGTTATCGCGGGCCAAGAAAAGACCTAAACTCGGATTCGACTTCAGCTGGTGACATAAATAACGGGCTTGGGGATCTGTGATCAACGGCAACAGCAATTATACCCTACGGGCCGGCAAAGCCAATATATATAAAAGCGCAAACAACGCGAAAGCATATACAAACAAGCCGGCAAGGCCAATCAGGCAATAATCTCAAAAAAATTGGTGATAGATAACAATAATTAAGTAAAAGCATGCTCCAATAGCAATAATAATGTACTAACATCCAATAAAACTAAAAAATTTAAAACCCTAACATGCGTCTTAAAGCAATAAATAAATGCAGAAGCAAAAACTAACATGCTGTCCAAAAACAAGTACTATCCAAAAGCTGTCCAAATGCATTAGGTATACCACATTTTAATTGTATGAATATTTTTTTAACTTTGTTTATAATAACAATTATGTCCTCAAACTTTTTGTTACATTTTTATCCCTCCGTCCGAGACATGTTGGCTCATTTGACTTTTCACATAGATTAAGAAATCCTAATTAATATTATTGGAAAAGTAAATTTTATTTGCAATTTTCTAACATCCATCAATTTCGTTAATATAACTAAATTAATATATGTATAACGAGTAAGTGTAATTGTAATAATAGATGCAAGATAGTAACATACTTGAGGAAATCATTGCACTTAGTTGAGGAATAAAGAGAATATATTTTCCTCAAGTATGATTAGATAAAAAATCATTCTTCACCAAATATTTGTTTAATTTCACAAAAAAAATGAAATAAAATATTTGTTTATTATGTTTAAATATAAAAAAAATTTACACTAATAATAATCTATAAATATGTAAACGTTCTTCCATCAATAGGTGGAAAAATACATATACAGTTTCCCTTCAAAAGTCAGAATTTTTTTAAAAAGTTTTTTGATTGATGTTTAAGGAAATTAAAGATACAATATATAAAAAAATACCATAGAGCTAGATTTTCGTGGGTTTTCAAAATGGTAAATAAAAATTAAATGTCAATACCTCTTGAAATCATATTCATAGTATATATACTTGTATATACTGCAATATATATATGTATATATATGTGTGTGTATAATAATAATAATAATAATAATAATAATAATAATAATAATAATAATAATAATAATAATAATAATAATAATAATAAAACCACAATTAAAAAAATTTTGAAAACTAAAAAGGGATCTCAAATAAGAATAATCAGTAAATGCATGAAATACGATGTCATATTGTCATATGTGTGTGTTTGTATATATATATATATATATATATATATATAATACATAAGAATTTATATAAGAATATCGAGCCATAAATATTTTTTATATAATATAATATTACAAGATTTATATAACATATATATTGCAGAGTTTTTTTTATATTGTCTCACACGCACTCATGCACACACATGCGCGCACACACACACAGATATATATATGTATGTATATAATACATGATTTATAATAATAAATGTATTATAGTCGATATATAATAGTAGTAATATATTATATTAAAATATATCCCAATAATCTATTATAGTGTGTATTATGTACACTATTATAATCGAAGGGACCAATTATAATACTTTATAGAGTAATAATAATTTAATTTTATTGTAGTTGAAAATTATATTATTTAGAGTAATAATGATAATATTATGTTTATCAAATTTCACAAAGTATAATTTAAGTGTTGTTGGTTGAAAGGTTACATGTGATTTATATATAAGTTTATGTAAAACAGTATAACAATGTTTAAAGTAAAAAATATTTTAATATTAGATCAAACAAATTGTTCTTCGAGTCATATTCATATTTTATATTTATTTTCCAAAGTAATATATGCATAGAAATTTCATGTTATTGAAGTTGGTTGGAATTTATCATTGATAAAAGCATCACGATGCATTAAGGAGAAAAACAAAATATATTCAATTTAATAAAATTATATTAAAATAAATTTTATTTTTTGGACAATTTGAATTATAAAAATAGTTATTTCATATTTAATTTAGCATAAGTCTTTTTGTTAAAACATATATTCAGTGTATTTTCATTAAAATATAAAGTATATATTTATAGCAATCTAATAAAGATATTGATTTTCTTTTCAAAAGGACATTAGTTATTAGTTGTTAGTTCGTGCTTAGCAAAAAAAAATTCAAACTTTTGGAGATACAGTAAATTATTTTTCACACATTAATTAATTTCTTTCTTTTTTTATTATTTTGTACCCTCAGTATTAATATTTTATGGAGATACAAAACATACATAAAAAATTAAAATAAAAGGTGAAATTTTGTAACATAATAAAATTTTGTACTAATTTATACATATTTCAAACTTTGGAACTTAATTGTAACAATCCCCAAAGGTTAGGACCATTTGCGCACTTTATTTTAGGTTGAATGACCGAAGTACCCTTGGAGAAGATGACAAAATAGCAAATTTTCAAGTAATTAAAGGTAAAAGTGGATGAATTCCATCCATTTGGATCAAATTTGCACAAAACGTTTTTTTGAACCGATCAAGCTACATTTTTTTTTTTATTTTGCACCAATCTCATAGTTTGGAAACTTTTTTTTGGACCATTTGCGCCAATTTCCAATGGCATAGAGAAACCAAGTTAACAATTTTGAAAAAAAATACAAAATTAACATCAAATAATTAATGAGTCTACGCAAGCAATAATGTGATATTCACTAATTTTATTTTATGTAATATTTGCTATCTACATTTTTTTTAAAACAATCTTTTATCATTAAAAAGTATAATGGATTGAATTTTACACCTGACATGTGAGATGAACTTTGCAAATTTAGAGCTAAAAAAAATAGCAATGTATATTGTTAAAAACCAAGTGATCGTACAAATTCATAATTATCGCAAAATATTTTATTTATTTTGTGATTATATTAGTTTAATCCAATTAAGTTCGAACTATAATAATATTATTTATTTTTCATTTAAAGTGAAATTTATTTAAAAGTTCCTTGCATTAAAATCATGAAAGCAAATTGGAAAATCATGTATCATTTATTAACTTTATATGCACGCGGAACAAAATTGAAACAAATAGTAAAAATTTAATTAAACCAAAATAAATAAATAAATTTACTATAAATTAACTAATTATTGTTTCTTATTAATTTGCATAATGCTAACCATGAATTAACCAATTAATTGTAACTACTGATTAATTCAATGTAATTGTTTTCATTCATTTACTGAATTTTAGTTGATTTTGATTAGGAAAATTCGCGCAAATGGTCCAAAAAATACTATCGACGAGTTTAGTACGAAAAAATGTAATTTGATTGGTCCAAAAAAATTTGAGGTGCGAATTTAGTCCAAATGAATGAAATTCATCCATTAAACCGTTAATCGGAGTCAAACTTCGCTATTTTGTTATCCTTTCAAGGGGCAATTTGGTCATTTGACTTGAAATAAATTGCACAAAAGGTCCTAGTCTTTGGATATTATTACAATCAAGTTTCAAAGTTTAAAAAATATATACTTTAGTCCCAAATTTTAGTTAAATTGTACAATTTTACCTTTTTTATGAATGCTTATTTGGTCCATAATTAGTTTTATTAAATTAATTTGATATTGATTAAATAGTTTTCATCAACAAATTTAAACACAGTGGTATTTGTTTGCATTAATATCATAATGTTCGAAAATGTTCTTTAGCTTAGAATTAGATACGCGCACATTTTGATTTTAAGCAATAGTTAATAATAAATGTAATTATTGTACATAAAGAAAATTTATTAGGAATATATTACTATAAAAAAATATACCGTATGCAAAGAATTAATAAAATAAAATCAAAAAATTTATACAAAAAAAACCCTCCCCTACCCCTACTTCGCCCCCACCTCTACCCTTCCAAAGCCACAACCACTGGGCTAATGGTGGTGGTGGTTCGAAACCACCAAGAGTTGTTCGAAACTACTACCATTGCTGATGGTTTCGACTTTCGAACCATTAGCAGTTGGTGATGGTGATAAGCCACCAGCACTCGTGGTGGTTTCGAACCACCACCACCACCACCAATAGCTCGGTGGTTGTGGTTTTGGGAGGGTTGGAAGGTAGAGTGGGGGTAGGTGTAGGGGTAGGGGTAGGGGTAGGGAAGGGTTTCTTTATTTTTTTTCTTTTTTAAAAAAATTGAATTGACTTTATTAATTCTTTGTATATGGTATTTTTTTACAGTAATCTATTTCTAATAACATTTTATTTAGGTATAATAATTACATTATTATTAAATGTTGCTTAAAATCAAAATGTATGCCTCCCTAATTCTAAACTAAAGAAAATTTTCGAAAGTTATAATATTAATACAAACAAATACTATTGTGTTAAAATTTTTTAATAAAAATAATTTAATCAGTATCAAATTAATTCAATAAAATTAATTATGGAGCAAATAAGCACCCATAAAAATATAAAAGGTAAAACTAAATAATTTAACTAAAATTTGGGACTAAAGTATACATTTTTCAAACTTTGGGACTTGATTGTAATAATATCCAAAGATTAGGATCTTTCGTGCAATTTATCTCAAGTCAAATGACCAAATTGCCCCTTGAGAAGACGACAAAATAGCAAAGTTTGATTTTGACTAATGGTTTAATGAACGAATTTGATCAATTTGGATTAAATGCGCACTTCAAATTTTTTCTGGACAAATCGAGCTACCTTTTTTTATTTCGTACTAAACTTGCCAATGAGACATTTTTTGGGACTATTTGCGCCAATTTTCCAAATATAATTCACATCTACTTTATATATATGGGAAATTGGAGCAAATGGTCCAAAAAAATTGCCAAACTGTGAGATTGGTACAAAATACTACCTCCGTCCCACAAAGATAGGCTTGCATTCCATTTTTCTCCGTTCCAAAATATAGGTCACTTTCTATTTTATTTGTATTTAATTTTTTCAATTTTCCAATTGTACCCTTATTTAATATATATTGTTATTAATTAGTATTATTTAATACAAGGGTATATTTGAAAAGATACTGAAGGACCAATTAATTATCAATTGAGGTGAGTGTTAGGACCTGGTTAGTAGTAACTGAGGAAGTAAAGGAGTAAAGAATGTAAGTGTATTTATGTCCGAGCTAGTCCTTGATTACAGAGGGTTTTTTCTGTCCCCCAAATGATCACTAAGTGTTCTATTTATAGTGCAAAATGTAGGAGGAAGTAGTAGGTCATCATGAGGCGGTTGTACCGGTGCTAGGGTAGACATCATGATTGCACCTGCTGTACCTGCAAGCCGTCTTGCATTTAAGGCGTTGACCTTGGAACTTAGGTGTAGCCATCATTGCCTTTATGGGGAAAAGATGTTCTGTCGGTTGCAGGTGGTGTCAGGGTGTCAGATGACACGTGGATTGTCCTTGTTGTCGGCCACTGTAGCAAACGGGGCTGGGCGCACACCATGGCCGAGCTGACCTCGGACCCTCTGTCAGAAACTGTGACGATGGGATAGTCCTCCGTGCTTCGGCCGACTTGGGCCATGGACCGAGTTAGGCGGGCCACACGAGCTGAACTGGGACACATGACCTATCCTCTTGTGGTAGAATTCCGGTGTCGATCCGAACTGGGACACTAGACAGGTCATCAGCCAACCTGGTGCCCCTACACGTCAGCAGGAGGTCCATATCACGCGGTGGACCTGGGCTGGGTCCGTGCCACGTCACCAGGGTGCCAACAATTGTCCCCAGCGTGAATGCCGACCTAGGTCGGGGTTGACGCTTAAACGGCCTGGGCTTGCATGCGCGTGGCAAGTGGGCGTGAGCCTGGGACACGTGTCGGTCGACCGTTGGGGGAGGTCACGCCTTTTCGTCTTCCACCGCCATTGCCCATATATACCCCCTCATTCCTTCAGTTTCCACTTTTCCGCTGTCTATACTTGTGAAAATTTCACTCTCGATCTCAAAACCAGTTCGGACCGTGCTGCCCCTGAGTACGTTACCGACCTCGCATTCATGACTACGACATGCGAGACAGATCGCCAGGCCCCTCTCCCTCTTCGCACCGAGAAGACTCCCCGAGTGTCGAGGAAGTCTTGGAAGCCGTACCTCTGCAGACTGTTAGGGCTACGGTGGAGTCCGCCGAGCTGGCGACTGAGGTGGACATTTCATTCCCGTCCGAGCCGGTCTCATACCCACCGACCTTCCTTAGGAAGAGGAAGAAGAAGTCGGCCAAACACGACCGGACGAGGCCGTGGGGATGCTCCCAGTTCCCATCGGTGGTGACCGAGGAGTTACTGAGCTCGTGGCACTCCCAGTACCTGATCTCACCTCGGGTAAAGTTCGTGGTACCTGAGGCGGATGAGCGGGTTGATTATCCATCAGTGGGGCGCGTGGCTGTGAACCATGCCATGCTCGAGTCCGGGGTGAGACTGCCGTTTCCCAGGGTGGTGAAGCATTTCCTCAGTGCTTGGGGGGTAGCGCCTACTCAGCTCACCCCCAACACGTGGAAGACCGTCCTGGGAATGATGGTACTGTGGCATAGAGCCGGGCTCAGCGAGTTGACGGTGTGGGAGTTCAACCACCTGTATACCTTCAAGTCGGACGGGCAACACTCGGGCTGGTACTGTTGGTCAATCCGACCGAACTCCGGGGGTGCCTTCATTACCGGGCTTCCAGACTCAGTAAAGGCCTGGAAGCAGAACTGGTTCTTGCCGGAGGGGTGCTTGGCCAGTCCGGACGACTGGGAGGGGGAGGTCGCGATCCCTGTGAACTATCACGAGCTCGGTAAGTATTCTTCCGACCTCGACGTTATTTTATTTCGAACTGAGCTAACTCGTTTTTCTATGCAGATTCCAAGGAGGTCAGACCGCTTGAAGGCTGGACTGAACGTGCTGCCATCGCGAGGTCGATCTCAGATTGCGATTGGTGTTCCGTGCTGACTAAGGAGAACTTGTTCAACTCACGGCTCTCGCGAGCTCGCCCTCAACGATCTTCTTCCTTAGGTAATCATCCGTACCTTCCTATACCACTTGTTGCTGTCCTCGCCTATTTTTCACAAGCTGACTGACTGTTTCCGAACTCGCAGCTCACTCCTCATCTCAACCAGTCATGAGGGGACGCCAGCCTGCAGCCCCAGCCGCCAAGAGGCCTCGCGTCGAGGCGCAGAGCTCGCAGCCCCTGACTTCCAATCCCAACTCGGCAGCTGCTCAGTCCGTGCGTCCACCAAAGCATGGCGCGGGGAAGGGGCTGATGACGAGTGCCGGGGCAGTGGAGCCCGGTCGTGCCAACCTAGGCCCTCAGAGGGGGGACCTGCCCTACCTCGGGACTTTGGAGTCCAAGGTGGCCACCTATGCCGGGAGTGAGGGGACCCTCCCGAAGCCGCTCCGGGATTTCTATAGTTCCAATTCTCCGGTCAGGTCGCAGAGCTCCTCGGTCCTGCCGATCTCGGGAGCCAATTCCCACTTCGCCGTTGAGAGGTCCTGGACTCCAGCCCAGGAGGAGTACCTCTCCAAGATGGACGCCGAGGACAACACTCTCAGTGCGGCCGTCCACTGCAGTCGAGTTTTGATCCACCTTATCCGAGCTGGGGAGCAGTCGAGGGCCTCCGTGCGAGAGCTGCAGGGGAGCTTGAAGGAGAGTGACTCAGGCCTGGCGGAGGCAAAGGCCAGTGAGAGCAAGGCTTGATCCGACCTCAAGGAGGCCCAAAGGAAGGCTAGAGAAATGGCGAAGGAGCTCGAGGACGCCAAGAGGGCACACTGCGCAGAGGCTGAGTCCCTCCGAGCTGAGCTCAAGGGGGCGAAGGCTGCTAAGTCCGGACCCGCCGAACCGTCTCGCGAGGAGGTGATCGAGACCTTCAAACAGTCCGACGAATACACTACCGAGCTGAACTCCACCTTTGTCGGTGCTGCCGAGGACATCATCGGGGACATCGTGGAGAAGCATTCCGAGTGGGACATCGGCTTCCTCAGGGATGAAGTCAAACGGCTCAGGGCTGAGTATGGCCTGCCGGAGAACGATCCCGAGATCGGCCAGTAGCCTCGGGCCTGCTTTCTTTGTAACTTGTAATCCTTTTTTTTGTAATGTATCGGACATGACCCAGTTTGGATGTTCTGAGTTGGGTCCACTTTGTAACTTTCTATTTATCTTGAATGAAATTGTTTCAGCTCAGTTCTTCCCTATCTCGTTTCGACTGTAATTTTATACAACCGTACTCGAAATCGGCTCATCTCACTAGGTCGTCCCCGCGCTTGGGTCATAGGAAAAACTTAAAAACCCAATAATTTAACAAGTATTTGGTCCCGCCCCTGTGGATTCGTATCCAGACCGTACCTCGTAGGTTGGCCTTAGTTGGTTACGGATCCACCGGGGTGAGCCTGAGTGACCGATCTGATGACTCGCTCTATTCGAAGTTCTCATGATTGAGTCCAGTTCGGTCTTCCCATTTCTGGCTATAATTATTCAAGTAATCAGCTCAGTCAGGATGACATGGTTCCAGATCGGCTGATCAAAAGAAGTTAGGCCCACTTGATTACGATGGCCGGTTTGACGCGCGGGTGCTACTGGGGTGGATCTTTCTTGAGGCATGACCTCGTAGGTCAGCTAGGTTGGGGGGTGGGTCCACCGTAGCGGACCTGGGACATTTTAATTTTATTTTGTTTGGATGCCACCTTGGTGGATCTGTCCCCATGCTGGACCACTTAGGTCGGCCATTTCAGGGGGTGGGTCAGTCGTGGCGGACCTAGGTCGTTTTTCTTTTATTTTGTTTGGATGCCACCTTGGTGGATCTATCCCCAGGCCGGACCACTTAGGTCGGCCATTTTATGGGGTGGGTCCGCCGTGGCGGACCTAGGCATGATAGTTAAGTACTGAACACCGAATTCAAACAACAGTTCAAAAACTTCCATTCATTACTGAAGTAGAGATATTACAACTGATTTTCAACATTTACAACTTTATAGCTACTGGAAATATTTCTTCAAGTGCTCAACGTTCCAGGGGTGGGGGAGCTCAACTCCTTCGGCTGTCCCGAGGCAGTGAGAGCCGTTGCATAGGGCTTTGAGGACTACGAAGGGTCCCTCCCACTTCTCGGCTAGGGCTCCTGCCGCCTGATCTCGGGTAGCGAGGAAGACCTTTCTGAGTACCAGGTCTCTGACCTGGAAGCTTCGCTTCTTGACTTTCTGGTTGAAGTACCGAGCACTGCTGCGCTTGTATAGCTCAGTGCGCAGGTCGGCTTCAATTCACTTCTCTTCCAGCAGGTCGACCTGGAGCATAAGTTCCTGGTCATTTGTGTGCTAAGAGAAGTACCGAGTTCGGAAGGAGGGTAACTCGGCCTCAGCCGGTATTACAGCGTCGACCCGGTATGCCAATGCGAAGGGGGTTTCCCCGGTACTGGTCCTGGATGTTGTCCGGTAGGACCATAGGAAGGCCGGAAGCTCATCCGCCCATCCTCCCTTCAGTTCTTCCAATCGGGTCTTGAGTGTGTGCTTGATGATCTTGTTCACTGCTTCCACCTGGTCGTTGGACTGGGGGTGGTTCGGAGTGGAGTAGTGATTCTTTATTCTCAGGTCCTCGCAGAAGGACCTCAACCGACGGTTGTTGAATTGCCGGCCATTGTCTGTTACGATGGACTCGGGTATCCCGAATCTGCATATGATTGCCCTCCAGATGAAGTCGGTCATTTTTTGTTCCGTGATCCGAGCCAGTGCCTCAGCCTCCGCCCACTTGGTGAAGTAGTCCACGGCTACTAGCGCATATTTCACTCCTCCACGACCAGTGGCAGAGGTCCTATGAGGTCAATTCCCCATTTGCAAAAGGGTCATGGGATGAGCACATGAGTTAGTTCCGTTAAAGGGGCCCCGCCGACCTGGGCGTGGCGCTGGCACTTGTCACAGCGCCTGATGTAGGCGATGGAGTCTTTCTTGAGGGTTGGCCAGAAGTAACCTTGCCTCAGGACCTTGTGTGCCAGGGCCTGACCACCAGAGTGGTTTCCATACGTTCCAGAGTAGACCTCGTCGAGTAAAAATGCCGCTTCTCTCTCAGTCAAGCACCGCAGCAGAGGGCCTGAGAAGCTGCGTTTGTAGAGCGTGTTGTCAATGATAGTGTAGCGAGCGGCCCTGATGCGCAACTATCTGGCTAGTCTGGGGTCCTCCGGGGCCCTACCATCCTTTAAAAAGGAGAAAATTTCATCCATCCACGAAGGGGGGCCTAGGTCTACGGTCGCCACATGGGAAGGCTGCGCTATGGCCGACCTCGTTAGTCTGTTGATCGGTACAAATTCCAACTCCTCTATCCCTTCACTGGTAGCGAGGCGTGCCAGGGCATCAGCCAGGTTGTTCTGAGTCCGAGGGATCTGTCGAAGGATGACTTCCTCGAAATTCATTATTTCAACGGCAGCAAGGTCGGCGTAGCTAGTCATCCGCTAGTCCTTAGCAAGGTAGGTGCTGTTGAGTTGGTTGACGACGAGCTGGGAGTCACTTCGGACTTGGAGGTGGGAGACACCCATGGCCCGGGCGTACCTAAGGCCTGCAATTAGGGCCTAGTATTCAGCTTCATTATTGGAGGCCGGAAACGAGAACCGCAGGGACTGGCAGAAAGATTCCAAGGAAGGGCTCAGGGGCACGAGCCCGGCTCCCGAGTGTACGTCCATCGATGAGCCGTCTACATAGAGCGTCCAGGGCTCGACCTTGGTACTGGGACTCAAAAATGGGGGGCTGAACTAGGCTATAAAATCTGCCAGGGCCTGACCCTTGATTGCGAGCCTAGGTCGGTACGAGATGTCGAACTGTCCGAGCTCCACTCCCCATTTGACCAGCTGACCTAATGAGTCCGGCTTCTGGAACACCTGCCGCAAGGGGTAATTAGTCATCACTTCGATGGGGTGCTCGAGGAAGTAAGGTCGAAGCTTTCTGGAACTGGTGACGAGCGCGAGGGCTAGCTTCTCCATCAGCGTGTAACGCTTCTGAGGGTCAACGAAGGACTAGCTCGTGTAATAGACAGGGTACTGGATGTACCCCTCGACACGAGTAAGGACTGAACTCGCGGCATGTTCAGAGACGACGAGGTAAATGGAGAGGACATCTTCTGCCTTGGGCTTTGACAGGAGAGGAGGTTCGGCCAGGTGTCTCTTGAGCTCCTCTAAAGCTTTCTGGCACTCAGGGGTCCATCCAAAGTCCTTCCCCTTCTTCAGGGACTCGAGAAAGGGGCGGCACCTGTCCATGGCCTTGGACACAAATCGATTCAGGGCCGCTATCCAGCCGGTGAGACTCTGGACCTCTTTAGCCCTGGTGGGAGGTCTTAGGTTCAGCACGGCCCTAATCTTCTCTGGATTTACCTCAATGCCTCTCGAGCTCACCACATAGCCGAGGAATTTTCCGGACTCAACCGCGAAGGCGGATTTTGCCGGGTTCAGCTTCATTCGATACTCTCTCAGGACTTGGAACATGTCACCCCGGTGCTGGATGTGGTCAGCGGCCCTCACACTTTTCACCACCATGTCGTCGACATATACTTCCATGGTAATCTCGATCTGGGAGGCAAACATCTTGTTGACCAGCGGTTAGGTTGCCCCCAAGATTCTTCAACCCGAAGGGCATGACCTGGTAACAGTAAAGGCCTCGGTCTGTTATGAAGGCCGTGTGCTCCTGATCTGGGGGATACATAAGGATCTGGTTATAGCCCGAGTAAGCGTCCATCATACTGAGGAGCTCGTGCCCAGTCGTTGCGTCTACCATCTGATCTATTCGAGGTAGGGAAAACGAGTCCTTGGGGCTGGACTTGTTGAGGTCGGTAAAATCTATGCAGACTCCCCAGCTACCATTGTTCTTCTTAACGAGGACTGAGTTCGCAAACCAGGTGGGGTATTTGGCTTCGCTGATGAACCCAATTTGAAATAACTTATCGACTTCCTTCGCCAGGGCCTCATAGCGCTTCTGGTTCAGCGGACGTCGTCGCTATTGCTGAGGTCTCACCTCGGGGTCGATGTTTAGCCGGTGGCAAGCTACTGATGCGGGTATGCCGACCATATGCGAGGGCTCCCAAGCGAAGACATCGGAACTGCTGCGGAGGAACTCGACCAGGGCAGAGCGCGTGGGCTCAGCCAATCCCTTCCCGATCTTTAGGATCTTTTCCGGGTGCTCGGCATCGACCTCGACGCTGTCTAGCTCTTCCATCGGCTGTGCACTTCGGTCCCCAGGTAGGCTACGAGGGTCGTCGAGCTACGCCATGGCGACAGTCAGCCCCCCGGGTGATTCACGGACTGCGGGTTGGGTGACGTCGCACCGGTGGGCTGTGGCCTGATCCCCCCGAACTATCGCTATCCCCGCTGGCGTGGGGAACTTCATGGCGTAGTGGTAAATGGAGGTCGAGGCCTTGAGCTCGTATAGGAGGGGCTGACCTAGGAGGGCATTATAATTGCATGGGAGGTCTACCATGATGAAGGTGGCCATGACGGCTCGTACGCATGGCTTTTCCCCTAGCTCCACCAACATCGATATTTTCCCGACTGGCTCAGTAGCATGACCAGTCACTCCAACCACAGGGCCAAGGGGGCACGGGCTCAGGTGCCGCTCATCGAGGCCCATGTGGAGTAAAGTCCGGAGGTCTAGCAAGTTGACCCCGCTCCCATTGTCGATAAGTGTCCGATGTACATATGTACCGTTGAGGACCATACTGATGATAAGGGTGTCCTGGTGAGGGTGGCGGACGTGAGCTGTGTCGGCCTCCGTAAAGGTGATCCTTTCCTGAGGTTCGGACGGAGAGGAGCTTGTCTTGGTCCTTTGTCCGGGAGTACTGGTAGTCAGTGCAGGCCTCTCTCGCCGACCTTTTGCGCTGGTTTCGCGACCCGACGAAGTGTTGGTTGCCCATGACCAATGTATGGACCTCGTTCCGTGGCCCCGTAGGCGGTGGAGGCCGGTGGGAAGCCCCCGGCTGAGGTCGGCCTTGGTCGGGTGGTGGGGCGACGAACTCGCGCAGCTGTCCTCCCCGAATCAGGCCCTCCACTTCATTCTTCAGGTCCCGACAGTCATCGGTGTCATGCCCGGCTGACCTATGGTAACGGCAGTACCTCTCCTGGTTTTGGCTCGAAGAGGGGGTCCTCATCTGGGTCGGGGGTGGTAGGACCCCCTGATACTTCACGTGCATCAGTACGCCTTCTAGACTGGTGTTGAGGACGTGGAAGGTCTGGAACCTTTGGGGAGATGGTCGAGCGGCCTCGCGCCCATGCTGAGGCTGGTGCTGGGCGCGTGGCGCCTGGGCCGAGCTGGTGTCCTTCTCCTTACCTTTCTCAGGTCGGGGGTCCTGGGGCTTCGCCTCGGGGTCTCTGGACGCCTCCTCAGCCCCGATATGGCACTCAACTCGGCTGAGGAACTCATGGTATATCTCTGGAATGTTCTCATGGACCGACCACCAGAATCGGGACCTGTACCTGAGGCCGGCCAAGGCTGCCACCATGGCAGTTTCATCTGACACACTGCCAATCTCTATGTATCGGGCATTGAACCGCTCCACGTAGCTCTTCAGGGACTCGTCCCTCCCATGCTTGACGTCTACTAGCCTCTGCTTTGGGGTCGACCTCAGCCGGGACCCCATAAAAGCTGCTTGGAACCTGGCCGCGAGGTCCCCCAACGTGGCGGGAGCTTCTTAAACCACTTCATGGCCTTATCCCCCAGTGTCAGTGGGAAGGCCTTGCGCATGAGTTTCGTCACTCACCCCCTGTAACTCCATGAAGGCGGCGTACCTATCAACGTGACCGGTCGGGTCACTGACTCCATCGTAGTTCCCTTGCTGCGGTAGCTTTAGCTTGGCAAGCATGGGCTCGGTCTGGATCCTAAGGCTCAGTGGAGAGGCCTTCCCGACCCGGGTCGAGGGGCTGGGGGCCGTCTCCCTTACCTCTAGCTCGGCCACCCTCTTCCGCAAGAGCTCGAGCTCGGACTGCGAGGTGGGGCGTTCGCATTTTCACCCTGCCCCTCGGGCTGCCGCCCACGTTCGTGGCGGGGGCCGCCGGTCGAAGACACTATGAGTTCTTCCGGACGACCTGGCTTCCGAAAGTGTTGGGGTCTCCAACGGCACTGTGGTCCGTGTTGGGGTGGGGGAGCGACTGAAACGCAAGCGACGCCGGGTGCGGCGCCGAGATGAGCATCCCTTCCTTGGCGATATGACGCTGGACTCAGCGACGCGTTTGTGGGGGTTGCGTTGGAGCGTGGTAACGGCCTGGGCGAGGTCATCCAACTGCTTCAGAATCTGCGCCGGGGTCACATCCGGGACGGAGTGCTTCTCCGCGCCTGAGGGTAGTTCTCGGAGGACGTATTCCGTACTTGGATCAGAAGTGCTCCCGCCCGTAGAGGCGTAGGACGCGCCACTGCGGCTCATGCTTCGAGTGAGGAATATCTGGGGTAGAGCTTGGATGTGTTGCTTGAAATGAAAGGGGAGGCCCTCCCTCTAGCGCCAATTGTTGATGTCGAAATCAGTAAGGACCAATTAATTATCAACTGAGGTGAGTGTTAGGACCTGGTTAGTAGTAACTGAAGAAGTAATGGAGTAAAGACTGTAAGTGTATTTATGTCCAAGCTAGTCCTTAATTACAGAGGGTTTTTTCTGTCCCCCAAATGATCACTAAGTGTTCTATTTATAGTGCAAAATGTAGGAGGAAGTAGTAGGTCATCATGAGGCGGCTGTACCGGTGCTGGGGTAGACATCATGATTGCACCTGCTGTACCTGCAAGCCGTCTTGCATTTAAGGCGTTGCCCTCAGAACTTGGGTGTAGCCGTCATTGCCTTTATGGGGAAAAGATGTTCTGTCGGTTGCAGGTGGTGTTAGTGTGTCAGATGACACGTGGATTGTCCTTGTTGTCGGCCACTGTAGCAAGCGGGGCTGGACCCACACCATGGCCGAGCTGACCTCGGACCCTTTGTCAGAAACTGTGACGATGGGACAGTCCTCCGTGCTTCGGCCGACCTGGGCCATGGACCGAGTTAGGCGGGCCATACGAGCTGAACTGGGACACATGACCTATCCTTTTGTGGTAGGATTTCGGTGTCGATCCGAACTGGGACACTAGACACGTCATCAGCCGACCTGGTGCCCCTACACGTCAGCAGGAGGTCCATATCGCGCGGTGGACCTTGGCTGGGTCCGTGCCACGTCACCAGGGTGCCAACAAATACAATTAAAATTTACTTTTCTAATAATATTAATTATAATTTCTTAAACAACGTGAAAATCAAACCAAACCTATATTTATGGAACAGAGGTAGTAAAAAAGTAGCTTGGTCCAAAATAAAAATTTAGGTGTGCGTTTGGTCTATTTGGACAGAATCCATCCATTTTTCCCTTCAGTCAAGTAAAAGTTTACTATTTTGTCTTTTTCCCAAAGGCTATTTTCGTCCTTTGAATTAACATAAATTGTACAAAAGGGTCCTAACATTTAGCGATTATTGCAATCAAGTCCCAAAATTTGAAAAATGCATATTTTCATCCCAAATTTTACTTAAATTGAACAATTTTACTTTTTGAATACTTATTTGGTCTATAATTAATTTTATTGAATCAATTTGACACTGATTAAATACCTTTTATAAAAAATGTTCAACACAGTAGCATTTATTGGCATTCATATAATAACTTTTAATAATTTTCTTTCGTATTAGAGAATCGTATATTTTTATTTTAACTAAAAATTAATAATAAATTTAGGGTGTTTTGATTAGGTATTTTTTCCTGGAAAAACCATTTTTTCCGACTTTTGGTCTCTTTGATTGCATCTTTTTTTCTAAGAAGACGTTTTCCAGTTTTTCTGGAAATCCATTCTTTTCCTTATTTTGGTGGAAAATGCGTTCGTTGGGTGGGAGGCGGTTTTTGGTTTCCTGAAAAAGTTTGCTCTTTTTTCTTTAATGGACAATTTGCTTTAATCATAAAGATAAGGAAACTTATCAAATTTCATGAAAGAAATACTAATACTAAAATAAGGAAAACAATATTATTTTTCAACTTACAAATTAATGCAATCAAACGCCTATAATTACTATTTTTCTAGAAAAAATTTTTGTTGGATTTCATTTACCCGGAAATCATCTTCCTTCCAAACGTTTTCCGACTTTCCCATCAAACACATTCTTAATTATTGTACTGACATAAAATTTTACTAGATGTATATATCACTGTGAAAAAATACTGAATGCAAAGAAGAAATAAAATCAAATCAAAAAATAAAAAAAATAAAAAACCCCACCCCCACCCCACCATTACCCCACCCTAAAACCACCAACAAATCTTGTGGTGTTTGAAAACCACTAGCATTTTGCTGGTGGTTTGGCGATGGGGGCGGGAGCGAGGGTGGGGCCTGGGGTGGGGGCGTGGAGGTAGCCAGGGGTGGTGTGGGGTAAGGTGTTTTTTATTTTTTTATTTTTGATTTTTGTTTTTATTTTGGATTATTTTGTTTTATTTTTTCTATACGTTCGTTTTTTTTTACGATGATATATATGCCTAATAAAATTTTATATAAATACAATAATTATATTTTTTATTAACTATTGGTTAAAATCAAAATATGCAGGTCTCTAATACTAAAAAATATTTCGAAAGTTCTGATATGGATCCAAAAAAATGGTACTATTTTAAAATTTTTGATAAAAAGTATTTAGGGCTTGTTCTTTACAACATAAATTTTCACTAATTTCCACTAATATTTTTTCTCTCATTATTTTCAACCACTCATACAATTAATTTATATTTTTTAATATATTTTTTCTAATTTTCAACCACACATCTAACACATATTTCATGTAAATCAAAATTATTGCTTATAAAACAAGCCCTTAATCAGTATCAAATTGTTTCAATAAAATAAATTATGGACCAACTAAGAATTCAAAAGTTAAATTATTCAATTTAGCTAAAATTTGGGATTAAAATGAGCATTTTTGAAACGTTAGGATTTGATTGTAATAATGCTTAAAGGTTACTTTTTGCAATTTATTTTAAGTCCAATGATCAAAATAGCCTTTGGGAAAAAGACTAAATAGCAAACTTTGACTTGACTAATGGCAAAATTAGATGGATTCCGGTCCAAATGAACCAAACGCCACATAAATTTTTATTTTGGACCAATGAAGCTACATTCTTTTTTGTACCAATCTCACATTTTGGGAACTTTTTTTAGATTATTTGGCCAATTTCCTTATATATATATATATATATATATATATATATATATATTATAGATTATAGATATGGGCATAATAAGGTGTCCACTGGTAGGGACTTGATTAAAAACAAGTTTTCTATCATTTGATAATTTTTTACATTAAAACACACATTTCAAAATTATTATTTTTAAAAATCTCTTCCAAACTTGCACTAAAGGCTTGTTTGCTATAACTTAAACAAAAATCATTCTTTCAGTTATTATTTTAACCATTTATTGATTAATTTGAAAATTTTTATATTTCTTTTACCAGTTTTCCATACCTTTCAATAGCATTCAAATACTAGTATACCTTTTATCCGTAGTGAGATCCGACCGTAGGATTCAATATCGAGTTCTGTGGAAAGTTATGCTTTTTCTTTCTTTTCTATTGTTTATTTCAATCACAACTTAAAAAATTATTGTTCATAATATTTCTTCCATATACGCCCACGGTTTGATCGAGAAGCATAGCATGATATGTGGGAAATTGTTAATTACCACAATTTTAATTTTTTTCTGTTGTTTTACTTTTTCAATCACAACTTCGACAATTCTCACATTGTTTTTTTTTCCTATTCTTACTTTTCAATCACGGCTTCGAGAATTATTATTATTTTTTAAATCTCTCACATATGCACCACGACTTAAGCGAGAAGCAAAGTGGTAGCATGATGTTGCACAAAAGTAATAATTTGTTTTATATCTCGAGTTAAAAACAATATGATTAATGTCATGTTTATCGCTGAATTAGCTTAAGATTACACAAGTCGCGATGGTCTCGTTAAATAAAATTATTGCTTTTTTACTACACACTCCTCTTAAATAATGAAGTACAATTTGCGAAGATATCAGTGAGCAAGATAGAATTGCTTTGTTACTTAAAAACAGATAGAATTGGTATGATAATTAAAAGGAGTAATTTCTTTGTTTAGTATATCCTCGTCGCCGTCGCGTACACAATTTTCACTATAGAAATGTGCACGTATTTGATTACTTTGGTGAAGATGACATGACAAAACTTTACAATAAATAGATTAACCTAAAATAGATTGTCGCGACATCATGCAAACATGTTGAGTAGTGAAGAACATACACGTACGACCCAAACTTTAAAAGAAAAAAAAAAAAGAAAAACCCACAATACAGGGATTCAGTGAACAAAGAAGGGAGTTAGGTGGTGGTGTTTGCTCATCAAAAAAAAACAAAAAAAAAAAAAACAAGATTAGACAGAAAAAGGTACAAAAAGAATCAGAAACTAACTTAGTGTATATACACGCTTAACCTCAATACTTTTTCACGCATTACGCTTTTAGAATTTTGGTTGCAGGACTTTTTACTATCTTTAATAAATAAATAAAAATAAAACACACTAGCTGCTACAAAATACATCTTTGCCGTATTGTAGAGGTTAAAAATTTCTCCACCACTTGGCCTTCAGGACATATTCCAACTAATTCTCTACACAAGTTCATCGCGAACGCAGCACAAGTCGAACATTGTAAAAGGGCAAAAATAGGTGAAAGCACAAGGCAGAAAAAAGAACAATTTTGTCCGTGACAAGGCCGACGAAATCAATAGTAAACCCAACATATACTGATTTATAGAGACTATAGTCCTTCAAATAGATTATGTTATAGGAAAGTGATACCAAAAGCCATGGCATTTCGTATCTGCCATTTTCATATATTACTGCTAAATATGACTATTATATCTGGAAATCAACAAAATCAAAATAAAGCATTACTAATAATATAGAATTATCTAACTGATCAACTCCATAGCAAGCTCTAAACCCGGCATAAAGACTCAATGTATTGAAATGCATAGAACTCTCAGAATTTTAATTCTAAAGAAGCTTCATTCTCATCAGCCTCAGCCTGAACGGCATAAAGACTCAATGTATTGAAATGCATAGAACTCTCAGAATTTTAATTCTAAAGAAGCTTCATTCTCATCAGCCTCAGCCTGAAACCACCGATGGAGCTCTTGAAAAGTCTTAGAAACAAGATTGTACCTAATGGCCTTACCAGGAATATGCAAAACCAAGCAGTCATCCTCGTCCTTCTTATGACCCCGAATCACACAGAATATCCACAAGGCGTAAAGATCCCAATTTGTCGGGTTACTTAGGATCATCCCAGGAAAAGCAGGAACAAGTGGTGACAGATCAACATGGTACTTGACAAACCACTCGGAATAGTCCCTCCTCATTTCATACACATTGAACTCAATTCTTGGCATTTTTGCAATCATGTTTAGATGATCACAAGACTCCCAAAGATGGTAGGTTGTTCACCCGTTTTCCAAATCCACTAGGATAGGCAACGTTTCAAGCCTCTCCTCATCAATGACGAAATATAGAAGCTCAGGTTCCAAATCACAGATCCAGTGTAGTGAGCCATTCCAATATACTCCAGTCAGAGAACAAAACGGAGGGTAGAAGGACTCTTTTACGGATACTTTCCAAAGACCAGTTTTGGATGAATAAACTTCAAGATAACATCCAGTTTCCGCTCCATTCGATAATCGTACTTCTTCAAGACAAACAACTTTGTAGTGAGGAGGACTTGGCAGGATCAAAAGCTACCTGCATACTCCATATGATCCTCTCTGAGATTCCAGTTTCTTCATGTGGTGGTTTTGGAAGAGGCACTAAGCGATTTATAGTGGGGTCATAGTGTCAGGATCGGTTGTGGAACTGGGCACACAATTACAACTGAAGTAGAAATGAGAAAAATAAGAAACACCAGATTTTACGTGGAAAACCCCCAAATTAATTCGGGGTAAAAACCACGGGCAAGCTTTAGAAGGATTTCACTATAGCAAAAGGATTACAACAACTTCTCTCTAATATAAGGAGAGCACAATTGACGATAACATCTCTCTTATAATAGGAGAAAACACACATCTACTGGATAAAGGAGATAATACAAGTATTAGGAGAAACTCACAATTTTCTCTCTAGCCTCTCACTACTCTCTTTATCTCTCACTCTTTGAGAATGCACTCAATTGTGGTGTGGTGTGTTGAAACAATCAGAGAATGCCTCAATTTATAGGCACATTTCAATGGCAAAAATGTAATAATTAGCATTAATTAAATGCTAATTAACCACTCCACCATAATTCCATCGAGAGAGCATGCCACTTTCTTATTCTTTATTTGACAATGGAGCCTCCTTTCTTGATTAGCTAGGCCATGTTTGTCTCCCACTTGTCTCCACATTTCACCAACTTTCCATCCGTGTGCCAACAACCAAGAAATCTTTCCTCAAATCTTCCTAGCCACCATATTTGACTTGGTCATGTTTGTCTATATAATTGCACTAATTTGTAGCCACAATTATTGACCAAAAAACAAGGCCACGTTTGGCTCCACTTTTAACAATCTCCCACTTGGAGCAAATGTGGGTATTCCAAGTAACCCTTCAATCCTTTCTACGCTTGCCATGCCCATACTGCTTACGTTTTTGCTAGGCCAATAGCAGATTGACACAAAACAAATTTGTCATTGTTGACCGTCTTTGTAAACATATCCGCTAGGTTGTCTTTCGTATGGATTTTCTGAATATCCACACTTCCTTCTTCCACCTTCTCACGAACAAAGTGATATTGAACCCGAATGTGTTTCGTCCTTGAATGAAATGCTGGATTCTTTGCCAAATGCAAAGCGCTATGACTGTCACAAAATAGAGTAATCTTCTCATGTTTGTGCCCAAGCTCTTCCAATAACATTTCCAACCATATTGCCTCTTTGCTGGCTTGTGTAGCTGCCACGTATTCTGCCTCCGTCGTTGACGTAGCCACGATAGACTGCA
The DNA here is from genome assembly GCA_018223645.1 of Jasminum sambac. Classification (NCBI taxonomy): domain Eukaryota; kingdom Viridiplantae; phylum Streptophyta; class Magnoliopsida; order Lamiales; family Oleaceae; genus Jasminum; species Jasminum sambac. The sequence continues at coordinate 39,969,004 of CP073640.1, forward strand.
GTTTCGAAACCCAACTCACTGCTCCCCCAACAAGAGTAAACACATAACTTGTGGTGGATTTGCTTTTATCAAGATCACCTGCATAATCCGAATCAACATAGCCTCTGACAATAAAGTCTGATCCTCCATAACATAATGCAGCATCTGAGGTACCCTTGATATATCTCAGGATCCTTTTCATAGTATTCCAATGCTCTCTACGAGGATTCGCCATGTACCGACTAATCTCTCCCACTGCTTGTGCAATGTCTGGCCTTGTACAAACCATAGCGAACATTAAACTACCCACTGCTGATGCATACGGCACTCGAGACATCTCCATCCTCTCCGCTTGACTGCTAGGACTCATACTTGAGGATAACTTGAAATTAATAGGAAGAGGGGTAGAGATTGACTTACAATCTTGCATGTTGAAGCGTCGCAAGATTTTCTTCAAGTAATTCTTCTGAGAAAGCCAAATCTTCCTATTATTTCTGTCTTGGTAAATTTGCATCCCTAGAATCTTGTTTGCTGGTCTCAAGTCCTTCATTTCAAACTCTCTACCCAATTGAGCTTTCAATTCTATAATACGATCTTTGTTGGGGCCTGCTACCAACATGTCGTCAACATACAACAGTAGAATAATGAAATTACCATCACCAAATCTCTTATTATAGACACAAGGATCTGCGTTCAATCTGTTGTATCCAAGGCTCGTGATGAAGGAATCAAATCTCTGATACCAACATCTCGGCGCCTGTTTGAGACCGTATAGAGATTTGTTCAACCTACAAACCAAGTTCTCTTTTCCTTTTTCTTCGAAACCATATGGGTGGAGCATAAAAATTTCTTCTTCAAGTTCTCCATGAAGAAATGCAGTTTTCACATCCAACTGCTTCAAGTACAAATCAAATGTAGCACACATCGCCAGAACCACTCGAACTGTTGTCAGTCGAACAACAGGAGAAAATATTTCGTTGAAATCAATACCTTCTTTCTGAGCAAATCCTTTCACCACCAATCTAGCACGATACCGCTCCACTTGGTCATTGCCATCTCGTTTGATCTTGTAGACCCATTTATTTCCGATGGCTTTCCTTTCATGTGGCAGTGGAATAAGATCCCAAGTTTTATTTTTATAAAGAGCTTCCATTTCTTCTTGCATTGCTGTCATCCATAGAGAAACATCTTCACTCTTTATAGCCTCCATGAAAGTCGATGGCTCCCCATCCTCTGTTAGTAGACAGTACGCAATATTACCCTCCATAATATAATCTGAGCGCCAAGCTGGTCCTCTTCTCTCCCGAGTTGACCGTCTAACTTGTGGAGTCACAAACTTAGCTTGCTCTTGTTCTTCGTGCTCTGGTACTGCTTCAGAAGAATCTAGAACTTCTTGTTCTAGTTGATCTTCAACTTGAACTACAGTAGTCTCTGGTTTCTCCTTTGAAATGCTATCATCACTTTGCACCTTATCTTTTGCAAATACAACGTCCCTGCTGATTATAACCTTGTGGGCAGTGGGATCCCACAGGCGATACCCCTTTACACCATCAGCATATCCCAAGAAAATTCATTTCCTGGATTTTAGATCCAGCTTCGATATTTCTTGGGCGTTGTACATAGCATACGCAGAACTTCCAAACGTATGCAAGCGAGAATAATCAGCTGGCTTCCCCGTCCACATCTCCATAGGAGTCTTTAGATCAATTGCAGTTGATGGTGACCGATTGATCACATAATAGGCGGTCTTGACTGTTTCAGCCCAAAATGATTTGGCCAACCCTGCAGTTCTCAACATCGCTCTTGTCCTTTCTAACAAGGTTCTGTTCATCCGCTCTGCTACTCCATTTTGTTGTGGAGTGTGTGCCACCGTAAATTGCCTTTTGATACCTTCTTGTTTACAGAAGCTATCAAATTCATCGCCAGTACATTCTCCTCCATTGTCTGTCCTCAAACACTCGATCTTTTTCTCAGATTCAAGTTCAACCCGCGCTTTGAAGATTTTGAAAACTTCAAACACATCTGACTTCTTTCTAATTGGATACACCCAACATCGCCTGGAGTAATCGTCAATAAATGATACAAAGTATCTGGCACCTCCTAGGGACACAACCGGTGCTTGCCAAACGTCAGAGTGAACCAACTCAAGTATAGCTTTACTTCTAGCAGTCGAACTGCTGAACTTCAATCTGTGCTGCTTACTAGTAACACAATGCTCACAAAATGGTAAAGATACCTTTTTGAGCCCCGGAATAAGCTTTCTTTCTGAGAGAATCTTCAAACCTCGTTCAGACATTTGGCCAAGTTTACGGTGCCACATCATCGCCACGTCTTCTCCCGAATTGACCGTCGCAGTTGACGCTTCTCCTTCTTGTTGTGTTTCACCTTTAAGCATGTACAGATTTGCTGCTATCTTTTCTGCTTTCATCACCACAAGCACGCCTTTAACAATCTTCATGATCCCATCATGAATATGAGTTGTACACCCAATACTATCTAATTGTCCAATAGACAATAGATTTTTCTTCAGACCTTTCACATGCCGTACCTCCTGGATGGTGCGAACTGTACCATCATACATCATCAACTTGATAGTACCAATACCAGCGATCTCCAAGGCATGATCATCTTCCATAAACACAGATCCTCCGGAGATAGGTTTATATTGGTGGAACCATTCTCTCCTAGGGGTCATATGCCATGTAGCTCCTGAATCCATGAGCCACACGTCGGTGAACCTTTTTCTGCCTTCAATAACTGTCGTTGCTTCGTTGTATAATATCTCGCCCTCATCCAATGTATTCTCTATACAACCCTGAGCATTTAATGTCTCAGGCCGTTTTCCTTTTGCTTCCTCAATCTTCTTGAGCTGTCAACACTCCCTTTTGTAGTGTCCCTTCTTGCCACAGTGATGACACTTAACATTTTTCTTACTTCTCAACTTTGATCTACTCTGATTTTGACTCCCACTGGAGCCACGTTCCGTTGATCTGCCTCTCGCCATCGTTAAAGCTTCAGCCTTTTGTGAGTTCCCTAGCCTATCTTCTTTATTTTTGCGCCGACTTTCTTCTTCAAGAACCGTAGCTGCAATATCGTCAAAGACTAGTATCTCCAAATTGTTGGTCAAATTGATGATGAGTTGATCATACAAGTCAGGTAGACTCTGAAGTAGAATTTTGGCACGTTCACCCGTCTCTATATTATGCCCCATTGTTGTGAGCTGTGAAAATAGAGTGTTCAGGGTGTTGATGTGGTATGTCACCAAAATTGACTCCATCATCCGAAGGGTGTATAACTTCCTCTTCAAGAAGATCTTGTTGTGTAGTGATTTGGCCTCGTACAATTTTGTGAGAGTATCCCAAATCTCTTTTGCCGTCTTTTTCTCCCCTACACTTGACAATACTTCATTGACTAGTGCTAGATGTAGATTAGCAATAACATTGCCATCCATCTCGCTCCATTTATCATCAGTGAGCTCATCTGGCCTTTCTCCAATTGCCGCCAAGCAGTTATCTTTTCTCAATACTACTTTTATTCTCATTTTCCACAATGAGAAATTATTCCCATTAAATTTCTCTATTTCATATTTCGTCGCCATTTTTATAGATGCCTCTTTTCCACTAACTAGATCTGATGTTAGCACGAACTCGGCTATAGATCTAGTGATTTTCTCAAAAAATCGTTTTTGATGTGGAAGATCAATCTATGCTGCAACCACAGAGCATACTAAGAATTTAATGAAAAATCACAACCAAAGCTCTGATACCACTTGTCAAGATTGGTTGTGGAACTGGGCACACAATTACAATTGAAGTAGAAATGAGAAAAACAAGAAACACCAGATTTTACGTGGAAAACCCCCAAATTAATTCGGGGTAAAAACCACGGGCAAGCTTTAGAAGGATTTCACTATAGCAAAAGGATTGCAACAACTTCTCTCTAATATAAGGAGAGCACAATTGACGATAACCTCTCTCTTATAATAGGAGAAAACACACATCTACTGGATAAAGGAGATACTACAAGTATTAGGAGAAACTCACAATTTTCTCTCTAGCCTCTCACTACTCTCTTTATCTCTCACTCTTTGAGAATGCACTCAATTGTGGTGTGGTGTATTGAAACAATCAGAGAATGCCTCAATTTATAGGCACATTTCAATGGCAAAAATGTAATAATTAACATTAATTAAATGCTAATTAACCACTCCACCATAATTCTACCGAGAGAGCATGCCACTTTCTTATTCTTTAATTGACAATGGAGCCTCCTTTCTTGATTAGCTAGGCCATGTTTGTCTCCCACTTGTCTCCACATTTCACCAACTTTACATCCGTGTGCCAACAACCAAGAAATCTTTCCTCAAATCTTCCTAGCCACCATATTTGACTTGGCCATGTTTGTCTATATAATTGCACTAATTTGTAGCCACAATTATTGACCAAAAAACAAGGCCACATTTGGCTCCACTTTTACATATAGACGTAGTACTTATAGTATAAGTCATGACGATGAAGGTGGCTTCTACAGAGTAAGAGGCCATTGCAAGACTGTAGAATAGAAATACCACCATATTTTACATCAACAATATGGAGCCGTTCACAAGGTGGATTCAATGCGTTTTCAACAGACAAGGAGACATAGTTGTAGGAGGGGTTAAGGTGGTTGTTATCGCGGGGTAAGAAAAACCCTAAAGCCCGATTCAATTTCAGGTGGTGACGTAAACGACAGAACTTGGGATCTGTGATCAAATCGTACCAATGAGTGGATACTGTTGTGAAGCAGAGGAGTGATTTTATTGGTAGACGTAACAAGATCTGAGTTAAGAGATCGTCAATGGATCCAACAATTTGAACCGATGTTCATTGCTAGACTCATTTCTTCGTGAGAAGACTTTGGCGGCGGGTGTTGTTGGCTTGGACGGACTATTGGAAGACTAGTGGCGTTTAATCCCTAGAAAAGGAATTCAAAAAAGGAAAGTGGGCATCCCCCACCCCAACGCGAGACCCCATTTTGTACTAGTTCCATGTTTGTGGTTTCATGAACTCTATTTTACATATCCAAGCTCCAAACTAAAAAAAAAAAACCAATGTTCTAAAAAGTGTGATATATGGAAAAATGTTGAGGTCACGTTTTGAGTCCGCACAGTTAATGCATGATAAAGATAAAGCACAACACATAACAAAACGTGGACCCCAACATTCAAGCTTATATATGCCTAAGCGAGTTTTTTAAAACAAAACTTAAAACTCAAAGAGTTTTTTTTTTTTTAGAAAACTCGTAGAGAGTTATACCAAATGAACCATTTCTATTTGTTTTGAATAATTATATAATTATGCATTCTAGAATTAATTAAATTTTTTTGATGCCTCAAATTTTAATTATTCATTAAAATTTTATTTTAATGAGTTTAAATTTTCATATAGGTGCCATATTTACTCATGATTAATCAACATACTAGCAATTACACTCGTGTGTTGCACGGGAGACATGTCTACATACATACATATTGTTACAAACAAAACGAAAAAAATAAGAGATAGAGAGAAAGTCATAAAATTGTGTATCATAATGAGGACTAAAGGCCTCCATTTATAGTTCCAATTCTAGGGTTTTAGGGGAACGGCGATAGTGCTACAACACTAGGGTTTCGAGGGTGCAACAGCCATTTATAATATAACTAATAATTTACAATACTTCCCCTTGAATGATTGTTTATAAAATAACTGGCCCATTAAAACCCTCGTTTGGAAAAAACCCCACATGGGAAAAATTTTACCAAGCTAAAAAAAAAACAACTAGTAAATTCTGAACAAATTTGGAATTTCGAAATGCTGCCTCGTTAAAACTTTGTCACAAAAACCCAGTGGAAGAAAAAACGATCGAAGGAAAAAGAGTACAGCTACTCCTCCTTACTTCAATCAACAATGGTTCTCTTGTTTAGCCATCAATATCTCCCCAATGTCTTCAATACTTTGAAATATATACTACTTCAAGTTATATCAACTCTTCAGGAGTCTTGTATTGAGGGTTAATGTCATGTGCATCATTTATCACGCAAAGAATATGCATCATTAAAAGTTTACAAGGAAAAAATCCAAGTGAAGGAAAAATTAAGAGTGCATTACTCTTCGGATATGCCATCGATGTTATCTATTTAAAAACCTTACTAGGAAAACTCGATAAGACAAAAACTTAGTCAAAGGAAAAAGAGTACAACGCTTATCTCCATTATAATAACTAGCAATGATATAAGAACCTTTATTTCCTCATATGCTCCAAGCATAATAAATCCTTCAAGGATTTCATGATATTTCATGTTTTCATACATTGCCCGTAAAATGCAATTTCAGGTTTCAATCACATCCACCATATATTGAATGCTATTTTAGCAAAAGTGCCTCTTGGGACATTTCAACAATTTGCTAGATTGTTTCTTCTATTTTGGCCAATATTTCATGTCAATAATCTTTATGAAATTTAATTCATTGATCTTATGTATTGTCGGCAATTATTTTTATCGATTCAAATTTGATCCCATTAGACATAACACGTTGAGATCTCCTCACTTTATTATTAGGTTCATGGCATTTTCAAGACTTTTCTAATTTATTACGTCTCTATACTCTACAGGAGTATATGCATCAATAGAACCATCATGAATATTTATTCCATTTTCTTTTTAGGGATATTTAATCGATCACTATCATTCTTCAGGCATGCCATTGAGTCTCAAATCCTCTTAAGAGATTTTATATCAATCGGCCAAGTTGGAGCAATTAAACTTGGTATATATTATTGATAACTATACTTTGAGTAATTTGATATGGAAACTATCTTGACGTCAAGTTTGCATTATACCATGGGAGTATTACAATTATGCATTTCACATATTTGTTACCAACAATCCATCCCTCTCCCTAATGCTGAGAAGACTGTTAAATTTAAACAACAGTTGGTAAAACATGCTACAATCCATCATCATTCTGGATGAAATATGCAAGAAGTGATTCGAATCCAATATCTATTCTTAGCATATATTGCAACAATATCCATTTTTGTACTTGTGGTGGGTTTAATATAGATATCGCACTCAATAATTTTAGACGAGACCTCTGTTTGTAAGCCCACTATAGTGGGAAAAATCATATATTTTTATATTTGGCATGTCATGTAAGAAGATTGTTGTAACTGAATATCAATATCACTTAAACACAAATGATTGTTCTCAATCAGTTGTGTAGCAAATAATTTGAGGCTTATAATAGAATTAGTTTGCTAACAATAGGTAGATAAATATCCCACCCGATATCAATCACAAATTCTATTCAGATAAAATTCATTAGCAAGACAAAATTGTCTTTATATCTAAAAATTTCCTCACGATCAACAAATCGGGCAAATAATCTCATATTTATAAACTTCAAGTTGTGGGTTATATCACACATGCAACCCCTAGGCTCAAGTGGATCCAACTTTACAAAAGGGTACGGCTAAATACACCCCATTTTTCTCTCTTCACACCCACATAAAATCAGATAAATTTAGAGACAAAATTACCCTTCAACAAAATGACAAATAAACCTTGGGCCATGTTGATCGAACGTCCAATTGGAGGTTCGGCCGAAGATTGCCGAACATCCAATTGGACGTTCGGCCGAAGATCGCCGAACATCCTTGTGGATGTTCGGCTATATAATGCCAAACATCCACAAGGATGTTTGGCAACAACATGGCCAAATAATTGGGCCATGTTTGGCCAGTAAACTCTTTTTATTTTTTTCAAGTTCTTTTAAGTTTTTTGTTTTTTTTTTATAATTGCTAATAATTATATTATTATTTATATTTAATAATAATCACATATTACTTATATTAATTATTTATTTATAATAATTATTTATCCATATCAATAAATTTTATATTTATATACTTATCATAAAAGTTTTTATGATAATTGTAATTCTAAAATTTATTGTAATTAATATTAATTATATATAATAATTTTTTGGAATCTTATTTGTGTAATTAATTGACTATTATTTCGTATTATAGTATTTAGGACCAACAATTTTCCAAATGTGACCGGACATCATTGTTGATGTTCGGCCATAGATGGCCGAACATCAACAACGATGTACGGTCATATATGGCCGAACATCAGACAATGATGTCTGGCCATGTTTGGCCCAATATCAATTAATTTGTTTTCTCACTAATTTGTTATTAATTAATTATTTATTAATTAATAATTTTAATTAATTATTTATAATAATAATTATTTATATTTAATAGTAATATTTATGTATAATAGTTTTTTATTCACATTAATAAATTTTATATTTATACTTACTATAAAATAATAATTGTAATTCTAAAAATTATTGTAATTAATATTAATTAAATATAATAATTTTCATATAATTTTTATAATAGCTTCTGAAACAACATGCCATAGATAATTAATGTTCATTTTCATTATACATTGAGACAACTAAATATAAAATTTTGTAATATGTGCGAATTGGTTCTAAATATTTTCAAAAAAATTTCATTTTGAATAATGGCCAATTAATTGCATAATCAAGAATTGAACCAAAAATTAATTATTATGTTTAATTAATATTAATTCTTATAATTTTTAGAGTTGCAATTATTATTTTTATAGTAAATATATATAAAAATTATTAATATAAACAAATCAAATAATTATTATCATAACTAAATAATTAATATAAGTAACATGTGATAAATATAAATAATTTTTGTATTAGTAGCCATTACTTGTAAACACACACACAAAAAAAAAAAAAAAGAGAGAGAAAGGCTATAAGTAATTTAGTAGCCAAACATGGCCTTCCCATGAGTGGGATTTGGCCAACATTGGCCGAACACCACTCATGGGATTCGGCCATGCTTGGCCGAACTCCCATGAGTGGGGGTTCGGCCTACGTTGGCCGAACCTCGCCATGGGATTTCGGTGGCCTTTGGTCGAACGGCCTTTTGCGTATTCGGCGCACCAGTGTCGAACATCTTCAGAGCCTTCCATCGACACTTTTTTTCCCAAAAATTACTCCATTTTTATTCTTTACCATCAACTCATCTATATATCATTCTTAAATTTCAAGGGAAACTTTAAAATATACTACCCAAAAAGGGCATCAAATGAAGATGAAGCTAAATTTGGCAAAAAAAAAATAATGTTAACTCATATTTTTCTATTACTGTTGAATTCTCTTGATTTGCCTTGGAAAAACTTCATTTTGAGCCTTAGTTTTGCAGATGGAGTTTTGTAGTTGGTGTTTGAGCTTTTACCTTGCTTGTTGGGCTAACGTAGGAGAGAATGGTGGAGGTGCATGGTCCGGTCAAGAGAGAAGAGAAATGGTGTGGGTGTGGAGTGTTTTTGTTTTAAATGGAGAGGGTAAAATAGGAAAGGGGTGGGGTGTATTGAGTAAGTGAAGGGGATGAAAGAAAAAATAGGTGAGTGTGTAAAGTATGTGGGTGTGTTGAGTGGAAATTGGGGTGTATTTAGCCGCACCCTTTACAAAATATCTAGGTGGTCTGCATAAAGGGTTTGTGGGCCCACAATGTTCACTCTAAATATTTTCCATAGATATGTGGAACCAATGGCGGATCCAGGATTTTTAGCCGGGGGGGCTGCAATACAGAAAAAAATTTAATTCGACTAAAATTATGTATAAAATTTTTTTTTTCTATATAAACTTTCGGAATTTTTTTTGGGTCGGGGGGCTACCACCCGTGCCGGCCCCCCCTTAGATCCGCCCTTGTGGAACCCAACTCAAAAATTAGCCTGTGATTTTTTTTTACTAATCAATTTGCATTGAGAATAAGCAGCACGTGAAATTTCTCTATGTCAAAGAATCTTCTAACTTTTCTGATACTTTTAAGGGTATGTTTGGTAAGCTAAATAAGCTAGCTTATAACTTATTCAGGAGCTTATAAGGTTTTACTAATTAAATAAACTCCGTTTGGTTGGAGGAGCTTATTTGAAAAGCTCGAGCTTATTTGAAAAGTTTCTTTTACTGGTTTTTCAAATAAGCTCATGAGCTTTTCACTTTTTATTTCATTTTTACCCCCACAATTTTCTAGAAATATATTTTAAACATATCCTTTTATGTAATTTTCTATTTAGGAGTTAAATTATCAGCTATTTTGCCAAACGTTTTTATTTATATCAACTTGCTTATCAGTTATCAGCTATAAGCCATAAGCTATCAACTCTCAATTAGCTTATCAGCTATAAGTTAGCTTATCAATTATAAGTTAGCTTATCAGCTAATTCTACCAAACATACCCTAAATAAATTTCACATTGAAAAATTGGGATGGTCTAACTGGTCATGCCAAATAAATAATATTTTCATGATATTGAAGTTTTGATTCACTATATTAATAAAATATTTAATCACGACTAGGCACTTCGAGAGCTTTAATTAATTGTTGAACTTTTGGTTTAAGATAGCACTCTAATTGTACCAATATTAACATCAAGATATCTTAGAAATTTTTTTAGAAAATATCACTTCTATTTATGATATCAAATCTTTAGAATAAAATCTACGGACATTATGTTCTTCAAAAACAAATTGTCATTTTAGATTTAAATTTATGCAAGATTTGGTCTTCAGAAGCAATATCAGTTTTACCATATTAATTAATCTAAATATCTGTTACTTTAGGAGCAATATTTCAATATTCTTCAAGAATATCAAATTTCTACTATCAAGCTGATTAAATGTTAAATCTAATGTCTTGCTCTTCAAGAACATTTAATATTCTAATCGAATATTACAATAAGTTGCACTACTCCAAGAGAGAGATTATGTTATTCAATAACTACTAATATCATAAAAAAAATGAATAAATAATAATAAAAAACATTGTGCTTCATTGAGAGCAAGAAAAAATATTCAAGTTAAAATAAGATATTGGAAAAATCATATCATTCTTGAATATTAAGATCATAATATTGAAAATTTTAATTATTAGATCATACCAAGTATTTGATATTCAACTAAAATATCACCGTAAGTTGTGCTACTTCACGAGCAGCAACCCACTAGATCTAATACATTATCTTCAAGAATAACAAATCGTATAATATGCAATAGTATCTCAAAATTGTGCTCCTTTGGATCAAATTATTCCCGTAGAATATTCGATGAGTAATATACTCGTGATTCTCCAGAAACCGCATTAAAGTATTTTCTCTTTTGATGCAATGAGGTTATTCATAATAACCTCTTGAAGAGCCGAAAATATTAATTTAGACTATTGCTAGCTATTTCATGGGCAACAATTCAATATCCTTCATGAATATATAATGTCAAGTAAATAAATAATTAGATCTAATACAATACTATTTAAGAAGTTGTAATATTTTGTTGGAATATTGCAATAACTTGTGCTTATTCAAGCGTTACAACTTGTTAGATCTAATTGGGCGATTAATCAAACATAAGGGATAAATGAAAAAACGAAAATTGATGCACATAGGAAATAAAAAAATAAAATTACCTCTTTAGGAGTAATATCGAAATATTTTTCTAGAATATTAGAAGTCACCATATCTTGTTCTTGAAGAGTTTGTTTTCAATGCTAGTAGTATTTTGATTCTCCAACAATAATAAGAAACTGTTCTTTGAAATTTAAATTTTTACAAATGTGCTCTTTAGGAGCAATATCGATTTATTTAAATCATTACAACTTCAAAAGTAATAGTCCAACATTCTTCAAGAATATTGAAATGGCAATGTTAACATTACATTAATTTTGTGAAGCTCTCCTTCAGGGATGATCATTCTTTAGTATAGCACCTATATATATGGCTATGTCATATTTACCAACACTGTCATGTGCTACTTCAAAAACACTTAATATATTTTTAATGAGTGTGCTAGTGGATGAATTTTAATATATTTTTATGAGTAAGAAGACAGAGAATGAATGGAGTTAGATGGTGGCGATTTAATGAGTGGAGAGATATATGGATATGATTTGTTTGAGCAAATTTGAAATTTGAAAAAAAATACATTAAAATACATTAAAAAAAGAAATGCTAACACCCTACTTTTTTGAAATTAATTTAGACATTCCATTTGGGAGCAATAGTTCAATATTCTTCATGAATATTGAATTATTAAATATATTAGATCTCACACAATATAAATTGCTATTCAAGAGTACGGTATATTCTTCAAGAATTGGTTGTGCTACTTCACTGGCAACAACTTTGCTTGACCTACTTGGATTAATTGACTGAATAAAAAAATAATACCAAAAACGCATAAACGAATAATAAAAGAAAACAATTGCTTCTTCAGGAGTAAAATTCAAATATTAAATTCAAGAATAGTAGTATTGTGTTTTCTTCAAGAAAGCAAAAATTGTTAATTTCATATGTCGTACTCTTCTGCAACACACCATATTCAAATGGAATATGATGAGATCAAGTTGTGTTCTTCAAGAACCTTGACTAATTAAGTTTAATAATCTTCACAATTATGAACAATATTCGACGAATCATGATTCTTCGGGAAACCAATAATAATTGACAAGCTTTTCAAGATCAAATCATATTTGACAATAATCTTCAATATTATTATTATTAGAATTTCATTTGATTGTGTTTTTTTCAAGAAACCACGATTAATAGTATGTGTCAAGGCTCTAGTAGCTAATAATAATTAATGCTTCGATAGTTGATCTTCAAGAACAACTAGATTATATTCTTTAAGAATATTTATTAAGATGTGTACTCTTCAAGAGCAACGCCATAATATAGCAATAATAATTGAAAATAACATGAGTTTATATAACTTAGGTCTTGTTTGATTGGGGGTTTAGTTGTTCCGCGCGGTATTCCGTGTAAAAATGTGTGGTTAATATTATTTTGGGAAATGTGTGTGTGGTTGAAAATGAGTATGAGGTATACGGAATTGCGTGCGGATTTGGTTAACACCAAATAGAACAAGGCCTTAACGATATAATAAAATTTCAAACTTCTAGAAGAGAAAAAAGTACAAGTTTGAAAGGGCAAAGATGACGTTCTGAGATCCAGGTAAAGGCGCCATTAATTTCTACTCTCCCAATCCAAGTTTCAATCGACTGGTTTACAAAACTCTCAAAGATGCTTCATAAATTAATAAGCGGATCTTTTTCACGAGACCTTCTATCAATCCTCAAGCAAGACCAGGTTTGGGTAAATTTAATGAATGGTGACTGAACTTTCAAGATGTAACTAGTTAGTCACTGAACTTTGAAATATAACTAAATACTCACTGAACTTTACTTAGCGTTATTTATCGATCACTCGTTAATTTAGCATTTATTCTATTAACGTATTGCATCAATTTGATTGACGATATCATACAAGTGACCAACTAGATCAGCTGCTGGTATAAACAACTCACTCAAATTGGACAAAAAGCTATATAAATAATAAGAAACTTGACACAAGAATTATTTGAGACAGTGACATTTCTAATAGTTTATTTTATTTTTCTCTGATGTAAGTCCTAGTGGATGAATTTATTTTGCCAACAATTAGTCTAACGGTCTATACGAAGATTATTATTAGTCATATACACATAATTCTTAAATATATTTAAATCTTGAGTTAAAGAGTGATTATTAGTTGACATTAAGTAAAATTTAGTGAGTATTTAGTTACATTTCAAAGTTCAGTGAGTAATTAGTGACATCTTGAAAGTTTGGTGACCATTCATTAAATTTACCTTACAAAGGTTATAGCTCTCTTTTTCAAATAGGTTTTGCATATTCTGGTTCAACAAAGATGTGAACATTTTAGATAGCTTGCAATCAAACAGCAAAGTTGGAAAATGGGTTCCTTAATTTGACATGTTAGTATAGGGGTATCTGTCTATTTTGACAAGATGGCTGAAATAATGATTTCATTTTAGTATCTCTGTCAATATGTGAGAACTGAGAAGACCACCGAGGGTGTGGTTAGTTTGGCGGTAAGGAGAGGATAAGAGGGTTTGCAGTTTGATTGCCTTTCATAGACTAGTAACGTTTCATCTATGACTAGTTCGGTGGGCCTGGGTCGAACTTAAAAAAAGGGTCCCTTTTATTTATTTATTTTTTTCATAAAGCTAATATAAAACGATATACTGGATTCAACTAGGGCCGTGGTAAAAATTAGTTAAATAAACAATAACAAGCCAACAAAGAATATAAAAAAGTTCAATTAGAGCGCCAATGTAAAGTAAAAAGAAAAAAAATGCTCAATTAGAGCCGACACAGATAACCCATGAGATCATATATTAAAAAAATTAAAAATAAAAAGCTCAGTCAGAGCTAACACAGATGGTACAAGAGAAAGATGTAAGTAAAAAGCTCAGTCGAATACAAACACAAATAGCCAAAGACAAAAAGAGAGAGAGAGAGAGAGAATATCTTGAATGAATATTCAATAACGAAAAAATATGAACATGTAGTAGCAAAAGAAAACAATCTATCATCTCAGCTTCATCAAAAGTCACTGCTCAATAGTCTGATCCACATTCTCTGCATAAAAGAATAACGATGAAGATATTACCATCTAAAATTATCATCAAAATGTAGACAAACCAACGTGAAGAACTTAATAGCAATCAACATAAATACAACTTGAGAAAATGTCTGAAAGCTGCCTAAAGTAATGAATTTAAGGAACTTAGGAATAATTGTTAGAGTTTAAAAAAGAAAATATACCTATCTAATCCATCGGTGTTATTTAAACACTACTTATCTTGACAAAAAAAACTAGCCTAAATTTCAAAAAAAAAAAAAAACACCTACAAGTTTGTATTCAATACTTGAATTTGTTCATTGTTTTACTTAAAAATAGATTTATAAGTTTGTAATGAATTTAAACTTAGGTCTTTCAATTAATATATATATATATATATATATATATATATAATATACAATTGAATCTCAAGTATAACGGACTAAAATAAGCTAACTCTGTCCATGAAGAAGCGATCGGCTTGTGCTCTTGATTAATAGCTAATGCAAGAAATGGGAGATTCGAAAGCGTAAATGGGTACAAATAAAATAAATGTGCATATCAATATATTTGGGTAAATTGCAGCAGATATTTCCAATTTTTGCATTCATTTGTATGTTTATCCTTAACTTTTAAATTTGGACCAAGAGACTCCGAACTTTTTGAAAGTTGGGACGGTTCATCCAAATGAATGATTTTTATAATTAGTTGTTGTGCTTCATTTGAAATCTAATTAAATCAGATCATATTATAATTAAAATTAAATTATATATTTACGTCACATGAGAATACCTAGAAGGGACATGGTGCATGGTGACAAAAAATTAATCATGAGAAACTTAATTTGAAAATTGTTTTTTTTATGCATACGTTCCATTTTTCTTTGTCAATATGTTACTTTTATATTCTCCCATGTAATGTGGATTTTAAATTTAATTTCAACTATAATATGATCCAAATTAATCGATTGTCAACTAGAGCCTAATAGTTTAATAATAGAATTATCCATTTGAATAGACCATGCCAATTTTACAACTGCAACTAAAGACTAATGGAACTCGATCCATATGATAGTGAAACACGCAGTTTCCCTCAAAATTATGCATTTTTCTTCTTTTGTTTAGATTCGCGCTACACATTTATATAAATGCACAACTTTTGAATTGCAACAATTACATTTTCGGCTTTTTATTTTATTTTATTTTTTCATGGATTAATAAATAGGTTAAATACCAGCCGGAATTGAAATAGTAGCCGGTTGTATACTGGAGGCTACCTTGATGGAATGCAAACTGCCGAGTTACCTTGTCTTTGATATTCAAGGACAGAATGGGCTAAGGTTTTTAATTCACAATGACTCGTTGAAATTGTTTACCTTTTGATTTTTGACATTTGAGAATATTGAAATTATACAAATATACTCCCCTGCCCACGCTGTGGGGAGGGGAGAGATTTACACTCCCAAAAAAAAATTTATGAGGGGTTCACCGTTTTTCCACCATCAGGGACAGTTATGTATTATTCATATGACTTAATATAGATACTAAAATTAAAAAAAAAAAATTGGATGACATGGCACCCTGTGAGAGCGCCATGTCGAGCGTGGGCATGGCTTCCCTGCCCACAACGTGGGCAGGGGAGCACCAACCTGAAATTATATATTGTAAACTTATTGAAATTATAAAGTAGGTATAATATGTATGAGTCTGGATGTATTTTCTAATTTAGCATATATTAATTTAATTATTTAATAGTTTGATTGATAAACAAATTTGAAAAATTAAAAAAAAAATTGAAAAACACTTTTTAATGCTTAAGTGCCCCTAAGGGCGTTTAAGCTCGTCATGCTCGATGCTTCGGTTCTGCGTTTTTCCGTGATTCATACTTTTCAGAACACTGGTGATAATATAATTTTGTTTTTAAGAAGTTTTACAAAGTGACACTATTTTGAATGATTTTTGCTATTGGTGTATATAACGAAGTGTACGACGAAGTGTACAACGAAGTGTACACAATATATACACTTGCTAGAATCTTCTGTACTGTTAAATCATTAATTATCAAATAAGCTACATATATGTTGTACACTATTGTGCATTCTCATTGAACAACTAGTATTTTCCATTTTAAATTTTATGACAATGTTAACTCTTGTCAAATGGGGTTTGTTTTATACCAATTAAAATCATTCTAAAATCTCTTTGAGAGTCCAATCAAATTATCTTTTATTTTAGGGAAAAGTTCAATCAATTTTAATCCATATCAAATATGCCCACTCATACTCATAGATATTCGAATGTCTTTCCCATAAGCAAAAGATTGTAGTTAAGCACCATTTATTTTTTATTTTTACTGATTTTATTTTATTTTTGAGGACTAGGCCACTATGGCGCTCCCTTGTGTATCAAAGTCCGTCCTCTTCTCACCGGCAAAATCCGATCGATGCCGCCGACTCTCCAGCACATGAAGAGCTAAGATCCATTCCCTCGTCTTCTATAGTCCCCCGTCGTCTTGTTTCGAAACTTGCTGCCATCTTCCTCTCTGTAAAAGGTACAACTATCAACTCAATTAACTCTTTTCTTTATCTAAAATCAAGATTTTAAGAAAACTTTGACAAGTACACACTATACGTATAGAAATAGATTATAATATTGAAAAAGAAAACATGAATTTTTCCTTGTGAAGGCTAGAACAGAGGCAATCGAGGAGGGCCAAACATCTCTTCCAATTTGAGTCAACAATATTAGCGTTAGATTTCATATCAATTATTGCAATGAAGTTCAGCTATATTTAATCTCGAACCCACACTGCCATCAACATGAAACTCAAACAGATGGGAACAGTTGAGCAACCAATTACATCGGCTCTAGTTGTTGCATCATCTGACGATCTCTTAATTGAAATCTTGTTACGTCTACCAATGAAATCACTCATTCGCTTCAAATTAGTATCCAAACGCTGGTGCTCTTGGATCGCCAATCCGAAATTCTGCCACCTACGCAACCCCAACCCCAATCCGGCCTTAGGCCTTGTATTGATGTGCGCGAAGTTCCATTATACCTTCAACGCGAGCCCCTCGTACGAAGATATCCCCTTCTCTGTCCAAAACACCGCAAGCCCATCTTTTGAAAAGCTCCACTTTGCTAATGTCCCTTCTGATATTTTTATTCTGCAGTCTTGCAATGGACTCTTACTTTGTAAAACCTGCACAAATTGTCACAATACATTGGACTACTATGTCTACAATCCCACCACAAGAAGCTTCAATTTACTTCCACCACTAGATCAAGAAATTGGTATGACAAAGAGTGTGTGGGGCATGAGCTTGGCTTTTGATCCTGCCAAGTCTGCTCACTACCAAATTGTTTGTGTACAAGAATTAGAATTGCATGAAGATTCTCCTCACTACAATGTTGGTTGTATGCAAGAATTGCAAGATGATGATGATACTGAGTATGAATATTGGATTGAAGTTTACCCATCTGAAGCTGGTTATTATGAAGTATGTGAAGCGTCTTTCACATATGAAGACTATGACAATAGAGGAGTATATTGGAATGGTTCAATACACTGGATTAAAAAACGAACGTTCGAGGGTATATATTTTGTGATTGACGAGGATAGGATTGAAGTATTGCCAATGCTGCCCGTCGTAGATAACTGGAGGGGTAGAATGAGCTACCTTCTTGAAGAGTCTTGTGATCATCTCAACATGATTATCGAAACATATAGTCCAGAAATTCAGTTCAATATCTATGAAATGAAGCGAGACTATTCTGAGTGGTTTGTCAAGTACCAGGTTGATCTTTCACCACTTGTTACTGCTTTTCCTGGGAGACTCCAAATTAATGATAATTCATGTGGCTTGGCCATATTTTGTTTGATTCGGGGTGAGAAAGACGAGGATGCCTTCTTGGTTTTGTAGATTCCAGGTAAGGCCATAAGATACAACTTTGTTGATAAGACACTTGAAGAGGTCCCTCAGTTTAAGGCTGCTGATGTTGAAGGTTTGTTAAGACTACATACTCATGGATTTCAGTACATCCAGTCTCTTTGCTGTGTTTGAAGCCATGTATCTGATTAATTAGATGATTATTATTGGTGATGTAATTTTGTATCATGTAAGTTGCCCTCTTTGTTTTTTGGAGTCAAGATCCGTTGCCCATTTGTGAGCGCGCTACGGTGCCCACACATGGGCAGATGGGCGCCACGTGCCCTCCTCAGCCATCATGGGGGACGCGTGTCACCCATCTGCTCATGTGTGAGCACCACAGCGTGCCCATATATGGGGAACGGATCAAAACCATTGTTTTTTTATACTATTGGTGGTTTTCCTAGTTACAATTCCTTTCCAGTCTTATGCATATATTTGTTCTACCGAGTCTCTATTTTTCAAGTATCATTCGTGCATTGTGGCTTGATTTCACAGTGGTGGTTTTGAAGATAATTAAAATTTGGACTAGTTACATCAATTATGGAAGACTGAAGAAGGTAATGAAATGAAAACACAATCAGACATAGAACTCTGCTAACGAGCAAACATCAAGAGCTACGTTAAAAATTATTTTGTGTGAGTATGACCGATGATGTTGGAACATGACCTAGCACATTCTCATTGCGAGAGAGATGCGTACAAGAGTTACATCTAACTATACTAAGCAGACACTTACTATTCTTGTACACGAGCACCTCCAGCATGAGAATCGGGATCATGAAAACCATACACAACTCGTAGAGCATCAACACGTGATCAATGATTCTTGGATCTGGAGATGTTGATCACGAGCAAGGGCGAGAGCGTATATAATAGCCGCTGCCTCCGTTATTTCATTTCCACAGTGTAGAGGCTATTCAATTCTGCAGCAAAAGAAAGGATAATATGTCCTTCTCGACCCTGAACAACTCTATCCACACAATCGTAACCTTAACGCCATATCGGTCAAAATCGTCCAATGCCCCGACACTTGTTGATGAAAAACCAGATTTCGGTCATGCCAAATTGCCCAAGGAGGCATTCACATTCTTTCTTTGTCCTCCATGCCTAAAGTATTAACGCAGCAACCACAGAATTCTTGAAGTCATAAGCACAAACTGATCAAGGGTGTTAGCATGATGTCCAAAATGCATTTTAATGCATTTTTTTCAAATTTCAAAATTGGTCAAACAAATCACATCCATATATCTCACCACTTATTAAATCTCCACCATTCAACTCCACTCATTCTCTCTCTTCCTACTCATAAAAATACATTAAAACTCATCCGCTAACACCCTCTAATAGCCTCCCACATCCCCACACTGTTTAGTATGTCTTCGTCGAGTACACGACTTTCGTTCTAGAAACGGCACATATATGATTACTTTAGTATAGATGACACGACAAAACTTCACAATAAATAGAATTACCTAAAATAGATTGTCTAACACCCAACATATTCAGTATTGTCGAGCAGTTACGTGAAGAATATACACGACCCAAGCTAAAAAAATCCACAATACAAGGACACAATACAAGGATTCGGCCAACAAAGATGACCTGTTCTATGAAACATGTTGACTAACAACTCTTTTCAAAATTTCTCTATTCGCATATTTGCTTGTTATCACCAACCTTGTAGGGATTTTGTGGAAAATTGGTTGATGAATGATCAGCACAACTTTGAGCAAAATACCTAAAATCAAAGAGAACTACACGAAGGGATTGATTAAAGATATTTTGAGACGCGAAAAATTTACCATAACTTGAATATATTTCTCAGTTTAAAGTGAATAACCTAGGATCCAAAATAAATTTTGGTTCCGTGTTTCCTATGAACCAGCATGGAGACATTATGAATTGAACATCTTCTCAAACAAGTCAAATGGTGTGAAAATGTTAGCAAAGGAATTAGAAAAATTTAAACATAATTTCTTTAGAACCAAGATCAAAGAGACAAATCAAACCTTTCTTACTTCTCTACAGGTGGAGGTGGATGATGGCAATCCCAACCTTTGTATTGGTTCAGTTTCCTTTTGCACCTCAAATGTACTCCCCTGCATTCACCATTGTAACTGAATAGTATTTGGTTCATGGTATAATGATTTTTGAAAATATCGTTTAACAGATTGTTTTCCCTTGTTTCGTCGTGAGATGTGACATTTAATGATTGAAACAAATATTTAGCATCTAACTAGCCCTTCTATTCATCGCCAAAAAGTGCAAAAGGTAAGCATATTAGACTTTGGAGTAAAACTTTGAAAAATTTTATTGTTCTAACTTTGTCAAACTAGAAAGACCCCCCCGCAGAGAAATGCAAAGAACGATATTTCAATCTAACAGACAAAACAGATAACTTTTTTATTTTTGAATGGACAAATCTGAGAACTTGATAACCCCTTTTATCGCATGATGAGAATTTCGCGTAGAAAAGTTCCTCATCCATAACAAAATCATATCATTAATTACTATGTGACCCAAAACACGAGTTCATAATTTCTTGTCCCTTTTTGGATTCAAACAATGCTCTACCAAACTGATTAAACTCGAGAGAAACCACAAGTTTCTGATAGATCATCTCTTATGATATAAAAGTTTTCAACTTATATGCCATTATAAGTCAAATATTGAAACACATAAATTTCAACATTAAATTAAATAGAAAAGACTAACTTAGAACACATTAAAGAAGAAACCGAAAGTAAGTGCAAAACCAATGAAAGAAGGGAGAGATGGCAGTTTAGAGAATTAACAATGTGTACTAATATGCCAAAACGCAAGAGAATAAACAAAACAAAGAATATATCAGTTATCTCTGGCAGCCTTAATGAACCTGTGAAGCAATCACTATGAACAAAATCAGCACAGTAATAAAAGAAATAAAAATAAACGCACTGACGGATATAAAATACATCTTGCCACATTGTAGAGGTTGAAAAAGGGATAAACGAAATCTATGCATTATAAGACATACCAGTTGTAAGAAAAATAGATACATGAAAACAGCAACTTCACCGCGATGCTAGAACCTAGGACAATGTTGTTTGTGCTAAGGACGACGACAAAATGAATAGTAAGCCCAACATATAGTGATTTCTAGTCGTTCAAACACAAAACTACTTCTATATTAGAGTAAGTTGCAAATAGATGACAATGGCACTCGTAATAAAGTGATAACAAAAGCCATGGCATTGCATATCTGACATTTTCATTACTGCCAAATAGGACTACTTTTACATAACTATATACGGAAATCAACAAAATAAAAATAAAACATTACTAATAATAATAATAATAATAATAATAATAATAATAATAATAATAATAATAATCTAACTGACCAGCTCCATAGCAAGCTTCAAGCCCAGCACAAAGACTCAATGTATTGAAATGCATGAGCTGCTGGGAAGTTTAAGTCACACTGACCGAGCTCTCGGAAAGTCTTAAAGACAAAATTGTACCTTACGACCTTACCAAGAATTTCCAAAACCAGGAAGTCATCCTCATCTTTCTCACCCCGAATCACACAAAATATCAACAAAACCCGGTATCTCTGGTTACTTTGGATCATCCCAGGAAAAGCAGGAACAAGATGTGACAGATCAACCCGGTACTTGAGAAACCACTCAGAATAGTCCCTCTTCATTTCATACACATTGAACTCAGTTTCTTCCCTTTCTGCAATCATGTGTAGATGATCACAAGACTCCCAAAGACGGTAGTTTTTTCGCTCGTCCAAATCCACAGGGATAGGCAGTGTTTCCAGCCGATCCTCATCGATGACAAAATATACCGACGCCGGTTCATAATCACACATCCAATGTAGCGAACCGTTCCAATATACTCCATAATAGGAATATAGTTCAGCTGTGAAGGGTTCTTCTATCGATACTTTCCAAAGACCAGTTTCAGATGAATAAACATCAAGATAATGTGCATATTCTCCTCCTGCATTCAATAATTCTACTGCTTCAACACAAACAACTTTGTAGTGAGGAGACTTGGCAGGATCAAAAGCTAAGTTCATTTGATATATCGTCTTTGTGGATTCAAGTTCCTTGTCTGGTGGTTTTGGAAGGCTTGCGAAGAGATTTAATGTGGGGTTATAGAGGTAGTACTTATCATTGAAGTCCACCGCAAGGGCGATGGCTTCTACAGAGCAGACTGTTCAATAACAATACCATATTCTGCATCATCAAACTGGAGCCGCCATTGACAAGGTGGATTCGATGGGCTTTCCACAGAGAAGGGGATATAGTCGTACAAGGGCGGTCTAAGTTCGTAATTATGACCTGACAAGAAAAGCCCTAAAGCCGGATTCGATTTAGGGTGGTGGCGTAAATAACGGAATTCGGGATCTGTGATCAAATCGTACCAGTGAGTGGACACTGTTGTGAAGCGAACGAATGATTTTATTGGCAGACGGAACAAGATTAAGTTTAAGAGATCGTCAATTGATGCGACAATTTGAGCCGATGTTGGCAGACCCATTTCTTCGTTCGCCGGCGTGATAAAACGACGGACGTCAGATTTCGTGGCAGAGAAGACGGCGGCGGAGGGACGGCGGCGGAGGGAGGTGTTGCTTGGCGAGTTTGCTTGCCTTTTCAAAGACTGGTAAAGTAACGTTTCATCTCTTTAAAAGAAGCGCCTCGTCTTCCAATCAACTAACAGTCACAAGCAAGAAACGGAGCATTTAAAATCGGAGATGGGTTCACGGAAATGTGCACATACGAAGATGATCTAGTGCCATCATGGCACCATAGCTTACGGTGCCATGGGGTATTTTCTGATCTCGTTCGACCTCCGTTTTAAAATTCGGAACCAGATCTAGAATCAGCACGGTGAAGGAAAGCTCCAGTAATTTTTAAAATTTTCCGGCGACACCGTGTGGGCCGTGGTGGACGGTCAAAGTTCGGCCATATTTTGGCCATGCTTTGGCCATGTTTTTGGGCCGAACTTTGACCGGCCACCACGGCCCACAAGGTGCCGGAAAATTTTAAAAATTATTGGAGCTTCCCCTCGCCGTGCTGATTCTAAATCTGGTCCCGGATTTTAAAACGGAGGTCGAACGAGACCAGAAAATGTCCTATGACACCGTAAGCTACGGTGCCATGACGGCACTAGATCATTGCTGCTAATATATTTCGGTAAATTGCAGCAAGGTCTACAATCTTTGCATTCGTTTGCGTATTTTTCATTCTCAACTTTTTAATTTGGATGAGGAGGCCCGAACCTTTTGAAAATTCATACAATTCATCTAAATAAATGATTTTTATCATTAATTGTTATGATCTATTTGACAACTAATTGATCCCATGCATGAGAATATCTTGAAGTGACACAGTGAATGATGACAAAAAGTTATGTGAAACTTAGCTTGAAAATTTTTCTATATGTATAAATCTCATTTTACCATGTCAATGTGTTACTTTTATGTTTTGTGAATTTGAAGTTTAATTTTAGTTTTAATTATAATAAGATCCGAATTAATTGATCCGAATTTTCAAAAGGTAGGGAGTAAAGGCTGTGGATAAAAGTGCAAATAGATGCAAAAATCGAGGACCTTTATTGATATTTACCCTATAATATTTATTAAACAATGTATACCTCTCCTCACAAATAGAATGGCAATGTCATTCGTTTCTTAGTTAACACGTGGATATTTGTACATTAGTGCGCATACACATCATTTTCATTAAAAAGAGTTTCTTCATGCGGACTTATTTCAAAAATTAAAATTTTTTTACATTATTTTCTATCACTCATTGATAATTTTCACTTTTTTTTTTTAACTCTCCAACCATACAAAATTATGGAACCTAATCCAATTAAACATTACAAAAGGAAAAAATGTGCAATATATAAATAAAGGAGTGGGACCAAAGGTTGTGAATCTCAATCAAATAGAAAATCTTCGATGGGTACCAATAAAAAATGACGGATATAAGAATATTGTTTTTTTAGTACTTAAATATCATGATTATGCTTTTTATCAGATAACATGAATCATGAGGTTTCTAGTTTGCTTAAATATAAATATAAATATAATAGTAACTCGTAAATATATAGTAAAGTGTTATGAATAATAATTGAAGAATAATTATTAGGTGTTATGAATAATTGAGAATAATGTGGTGGTTATGAATTATGAGGAATAATTTGGTGGAGGAATAATTTGGTGGAGGAATAATTTGGTAAAAGATATAATTATTATATGTGAATGACTATTATACCCTTGATGAAATTATATAATTACGATTGTCTTAATTCGAAGTTTCCTATAAATAGAGCGATTATTAATGAAATTCATTCACGAGAATTCCTTAGAATTCATTCTCTCTAAATTCTCTCTATTGTTTCTATACTTTTATAACAGCGTTATCGACGAGTCTCTAAATTTTGAGTAATATGAAAGAAGTATCTTTCTACAACAGATCTTATAGATGATCTTACAGATCGAACCTGGATTATTACCAATGAATTAATTCATCCTCATCAATCCTAAATAACTCTCTCTTTGCAAATACATCATTGAAAATTCCCTTTTGTTCATATTCTTCTCCCACAATTCCTCATTCTACACAACCTATTTGGAGATGTCTGAAATCCCAAAATTGGAAGAATGGAGTCCAAAGAATTTTTCGATCACGTAAATGGATTGCAAGTAAATCTCATCCATGGAATAATTAGAGAAAGGGAAAAAGGTAAATCATATGATTTTATAATATAATAATATATTAAACTATAACATTCGTTTTATCGAGATATAAGGAGTATACATTATCAAAATCAAATTTTCTCGACTCCATTATACTCGATTTAACGAGAGCTTCGATTTGACACCAACATTGATAGGGTAATAACTCGTTTTGAAATATGTTATTATCAAACTTTCAAAATTTACAAATCAGTACACCAACTTTTGAAAAAATTACAAAATAGTCATTGAATATTTTGATATTGATAAATTGAAGTAGAAAGGAGATAATTTTCCAATCGTAAAACATTGATAAAATATTTTTGACAATTTTACCTTTGCGGTGGAATGGACAATTTTACCCTTAGGGTAAACCGAGCCTAATTTTGACGACGTTGAAAAATGGATAGAATATTCATGGAGAAATTCTAAATCCATTGATTATATAAAATGGCTTGAAGTCCATTTGAGTTAAAAGATCGGAATATTATTTTAACTCCCGAAGAGTTTAATTACATAATATACTTATTCTAAAAAGATAAATGTGCTCTTGTAGAAGTAATGAGTATTTGTTCTAGAAGAACAAATTTGCTCCGTAAAGCGATTCAATATTTAATTCTCGCACTTTATTTCTGCAATTTAATTCTTGCAATACCTCCTACTTGATGATGGGTTCAACCGTCACTAAGCGGAAGGTTTTATATATTTCTGCACTTTATATGCTAAGTGATGGGTAATACCTTCTACTAAGCGCATCCTACTCTGAAGAAGTAGTTAAACATTATGCAATTTAATTCTTGCTATTTAAATTCAGTAAATTTATATTTATTGCAATAATTCCCATAAGGTAGGTTCGACCACCTATTGGAGGAAATTTAATTTCTGCATTTAAATTTATGCACTTTATAGTTTGAGTATATTTCAATGTGGTGGGTAATACCACACGATTGGTGTGCATATTTTCAATATGGTGAGTTATACTACACGATTGGTTATAACTTGAATCCTACTCGGAAGAAGTAGTTGATCAAATATTCTAATCATACTCTCGAAGTAGTAGACGATGAGAATAAAATTACTTCCCCATATATATCGAATATTAATGGAGAAAATTGAACAAGTGGTACTTGAAGTTACCATTGGATAAATAGACGAAAGTAAAATGTTGAATAGATCCCATGTTGATAAATCAAAGAAAATATATCGCATGGAAAGCTTATATGAAGTAATCTCATCGATGATATGAGATTGTATTAATATGAGAATAAAATGCTCTTGAAGAAGCAAAATCACTAGATATCTGTATTTGAATAAAGCCAATATGATATTATTATTATTACTCCAGAAGAAGTACAAAACAGCTGAAGTGGAACATATTGAGAATATCAAAGATGGCATTAAACACTCGAAAATATAGAAATGCAAAAGAATATACATCTTGAATCCATAAATGAGGGATGCGTCGAGAGTATAAATACTCGTAACTCTGCCACCATCAACATTAGGATTCATAATGAAATATTTAAAGGATTAATTTCTTTTTAAACGCGACACCGATGGATGCATGTGGCCAGCGGACTGAGCTTCTGATTCTTGAACATATGCATGAAATTTGATGAGTAGTTCATCAACGATTACTAGCGAAATAAGTATTTTTCTCATTGAATGAGAGATAAACTTATTATTTACACTGATCTAGAAACGCTAGTAAGCCATCAAAGAAATTATTAATATTCAACAAACCTATTGGTTTGACATGAAAATTCCACTGCGTACAACGAGGCTATATTGAATATTTCCTCCGGTGTGTTGTAGCGCTGGAAGGACAATGAAAGCATCACTATTATTCATCATATACATCATGCAGTTGTGGATGGATTGCGCTTGTAGCCCCAACCCTGCTGGACCCATGGTAGAACTGGCTCCAATTCGAGTATTAGATCCAACTAGATGAAAAGGTATTACACTCGAAACTCTTATTCCCCATGATGGTGCAGCCATTATAAGTCTAGCTAAAAGTTTGTTGTTGGTTCCTCCATATAGTATATTGATTTCTTGTCTCCCTAACTCTTTTACGAGTCGGTTTGCCATATCCACATATTGGATATGGCCTACCAGTTTGGATCCACCAAGAATACATACGGTTTTAATCTGGCGAGGTAAAGGCTGACTTGTATGAGATGATTCTAAAATCTCCATATCCATCTCTACTCCTATCTCTCTTTTTACACTATACTTTTAATGTATGAACATGAGAGATATATGAATCCATCTATTTAAAGAAAAATTTTCAAACCAATAATTGAGTGCACTATTTACTTTTTGACAAATATGAAAGAGAAAAAAATGCAGAAAATTTTTTTAAGTGAAAATGACATATATCTGTTGGTGATTGAAAAATAATATATATATACATATATATATATATATATCTTAAAATCGAAAAACAATATTTACAATTACAAGAAAAACATTGATCTTCGTTATTACACCGAGTTTCCTTATATTAATATGAGAAAATTATTATACTATAATTTTCTACTAAATTCTAAAATGGATCTTCTAAAGTAAGTTTTCAAGATGTAACGCGTTTGTTGATTTTTGAATTTGGCCCATAAGGCCATTAGCTCACCTTATGCGTGTCCACTAGGATGTGTCTCAAGAGCACTGTTGAATATCATCCAAAGGCTCCTTACTCAATCCATCCTTAATGAATGCTATTTTATCTTCTCGATTTACGGACAAGTACCCCACAGATTTACATCGAGTGTCACATGTCCACCAGAGCACACTTGTAGCATCCTCCTAATCTTTTTGCTCTCCGTTTCTTTGAAAAACTACTTTTACCAATACCAGGCATGTATTTAGAAGGAATTGAAACCTCACCAGATAATCGAACCTTTGCTTCAATCAAGTATCGGATATCTTGTGGGATACTCTTATTCATTAGCATCCTTAATCTTTCCATTACATCGATAAATCCTTTTTAGGATTTTGATCGGTAGTGATGGATAGTATTTTCGAAGATTTGAGAGCATATGATCCATTATAATGTATAGACCCTTGTTAGGATGAATTTTGCAATAATTTTGATGATTTATTTATAGAAGAATACGACGCGTATGAAATAAGACTCCGATTTTAAATAAAGCGTAAGAGCTACGATTTGAATTAAATAATAGCCGGATGTGATGCGTATGAGAAATTTGTAACTCCAGTGTTTGAGCAGTAGTAGACAATAATGTCACCAAAAGATGATGGAATATGTCGGTGAATTGTTTCTATGATAAATCATGTTGAGCACTATACAGATACTAGTGAAATCGATATAAGAATTTACTGAACTAGAAGTTCAATAATACTCGTTTGCAAAACCAGACTGACCATCCCGGTTTAAATAATTATTGAAATCAATATTTCAAGTGAAGAATTAAAAGAATTCTTCAATGATTGTTCTCGATAAATGATGAAATCATTACTAGCCAATATTGGGAATAAATCCCAAATATATCTGGAATAAAGGATGAGAAATATGGGCCCACTCATCCTCCATGTGGACTACTAGATATTATGATATGGATCCACTAGATAGTCACATGTGTATATGATTCGAAATTTACGAAATATTTGCTCACGGTATGAGCATGATTTTCAGATTTAATGATAAAGCTAGTAAATGTATATCCCAATACTTGAATAAATCCTGAAGGATTTGAGTATCTTATACAAGTGGGATATTATATGGCAAATTATTTAAAGTCCTCAAATAAATTACCGATATCGAGAATAGAATGCAAACGGTCTAAATTCCCATATTAAGGCTGAATGATGAGAACATATATGATTAAAATCATACCAACTGTATGAGTTTTGGTGTTCTAAATTTTCTCAGCATGAGGGGGAGTATTAAAGGTTGAAAATGATATGTGAAATGCATCATGTTATATCCTCACAATTAAAATATGAACTTGAAGTTCAAAGATGCATAAAAGATGCTATGAACAATCACATATATCAGTTAAGATGCTTTGATAAGTTAGCACGCCAGAAGCGTTAATATTATGAGATTTCCCCAAACATATATATCAAAGCAAATTATAAAAGATGGTCTTAATAACGGAGGCATATGCTCTTGAAGAGTATATAGACATAACTATATTGTGTAATCCTACAAGAGGATTGATAATGAGATATCTCGATAAGTTATGTCGATATGGGGAAAGAAATGAAATTGAAAAGTGTCGACACGATATGAAAATGTAGCGCTACATATGATCAATGATAATGAAAATATTGAGATATATTGAAGATGATAAATGGTGAATGTGAAATCCTTAACTTATGAGATGATGAGATGATGATGACTATTGCTCAAGTTTAAGGATAAGCATGGTGGTCATTATATGTTGCATGCTCATAAAAGTTAAATCACCGATCGTGTGTGTAGTACCGAAAAGGAAATTAAAGGATCGGATGAGCTAAACCCGTGTTTATGAGTACCCTAAAGGGTGAGCTAAGCCCACAGGAATGAAATAACCTATTAAGTGAGTATTAAATGTTAAATGATATATTTTAAGTGTTAGTTAGTTATGAAGGTTTACTTATATGTTTACATGTTTTTACTATGAATTTATATGCTTTAAATTGTGTGTTTGGAGACATGTGTTCATGGTGAATGTTTTGTAGTTGTGTAAGAAAATTGATGCACTCTAAATGAGCAGAAGAGTATAAAACCAATGTATATGATACTCATACAAATGTATGAAAGATTTTGAAATGCTTGCGACATACTTGTATAAAATACGCGTTGCACTCTTTTTCCCTTGAGTGAGGTTTTATCCCATTGGGTTTTCCTAGCAAGGTTTTTAATGAGGCAACTTTAAAGGCGTATTCACATGAATAATGTACTCTTTTTCCTTCATTAGGGTTTTTCCCCTTTGGGTTTTTCCTAATAAGGTTTTAATGAGGCATATTCATGGTATATTGAGAACGATAGGAGAAATTGATACTGATGTATCTATTGGATCAAGTTATAATGGAGCTAATGCTTTAGATCCAAGCGATGATGATATTGAAATCATTTACCGAGTAAAGATATCGATTCACAAGATATGAAATCAAGCGGGCGGTTGTACTCTTTTTCCTTGATCAAGTTTTTTCCCAGGTTTTCTTGACAAGGTTTTAACGAGGCAAAGACGTGAATACTCATATGCGGTGATAGACATCGTGGGAGCAATGTTTTGATGAAGCGTGATATAACCACTCCAAGCTATCCCGCAATCGGATCGGAAGTTTTTTCCCACCGGGTTTTTCTCCAAGCAGTCCAAGACATTTGTATTAATAGTCATTCAAGGGGGAGTGTTATGAATAATAATTGAAGAATAATTATTAGGTGTTATGAATAATTGAGAATAATGTGGTGGTTATGAATTATGAGGAATAATTTGGTGGAGGAATAATTTGGTGGAGGAATAATTTGGTAAAAGATGTAATTATTATATGTGAATGACTATTATACCCTTGATGAAATTATATAATTACGATTGTGCCATTCGAAGTTTTCCTATAAATAGGGCTTCAGTTATTAATGAAATTCATTCCTGAGAATTCCTTAGAATTCATTCTCTCTAAATTCTCTCTATTGTTTCTATACTTTTATAACATAAAGCAAATACTAGTTGTATGGTTTGTTGGATATATAATACAGTATATATAAAAATAGAGAAGAAATGATAACTTGAACAAAGAACGAAACAGAAAATTTTATTAAATACAAATTTGATACCAAGGCCGGTCCTTTTATTGAGGCAAGTGAGTCATTGGCCTCAGGCGCCTACTCCATGGGAGCACCTTTTGAGATTATTTCTTTCTTTTCCTTTTCTTTCTATCTATTTTCTTTTCTTTTTTAAAAAAATTTATTTTTTTTCCTTTTTCTAAATCACGATTCCCAACTTTTTCTTTCTAAATTTCAATCACTTTAACCTTTTTAGTAAACTCCTATCAAATGTACACTTTGTCTTCTATCGTACTTGTCACTACAGCATACGCGAACATTTTGACTTTGTTCTCAGACCTCGATTGTTGCTTTGTTAGGGTTATAAACTATAATGCACAATTGAGTCACTTGATTCCTGTAAATGAGTGGAGGCTGTGAAAGGAGTTACTGCATTAGAATTTAAAATTTTGAATATTTGCAATTTGTAGCATCTTAAATATTATGAAAATTAATTCTTGAATGTTACAAAAAATGTGGAAAAGCCAAAGAAATTATAATGTACAATTCTTGAATCTTGTAGAAATCAATACAAATCTTTGTTTTGCAGAATGTTAAAAATTTCTATTTTGAAATTAAGATATTATTATGCTTGTCTAGTGCGTAGTGATTTTCCCTTTACTCGTTTATTAAATCATAAAAATGAAAGTAACATTGTCAGTTTATATCACTACGCCTTTATTGGCTTTATATGAATGTGGCATTCTTGAAATTGGGCATATTATTGAAGTCATTTTTTTAGTGAACTGGTGAGAAGTCATTTTTTTCAGTGAACTGGTGATGAAATTAATGCAAATACTAATAAAACAATCAACTTTAAAAAGAAATTTGCATGTTATTTATAGCTCCATTATAAACTTTCTTACAAAGATAAACATAGCTCCATTATAAAAAAAAAATTCCTTTATATATAATCATCGATGACTGGGACGCTTAATTTATATGTCGCCTCAGGCGGTAAAAATAATAGGATCGGTGCTATTTGATACAATGGGTCGACCGCATAAATTCGCTGTCCTCAAACAAAATCTATTGCCACGGGATTGTAATTGAGTGTTTATGGCTTTTGGTAAACGGTTTGGAGGATATAATCAAGCCTCGAGTTTGATGTGAACATAAACACCTAATCTTTAAATCGAATGAACTAAACACTATTTGTGAAGGAAATGATGAAGATTACAACTTATTTTATAATCTCTTGGATGTTTTTCTGATTATCTAACAGGCCAATCTCGTCCACTATAAATAGAGATTGATGAGGTATGATGAATGGTTGCAACCTTTGAAGAAAATTATCCAAAAAGTTGTGTCTTTTCGTGAGCCATCGCACCAATTGAACAAATATCAGCGGTTTCATAATAAAACACATGTATGTTAGTCGCTCAGCAGTTGAGGCATTTGCTGGATGAAGGGGCACGAGTTCGAATCTCAATGGTTGCATCCTTTCATCATTTTTTCTTTTATTTTACTTTTATCATTTTAAATCCTTTCCTTTCTTCTTTCATTTTTCCTTCATGTATAATTATTGATCAATTAATAATTTCAATAATCCCCCACTCTAATCAATAATTATGTAATGACACTTGTGCGTAACGTAAAGATATCTTTCAATTTGACTATAACCATAGTGTAATCTCTGCAAAGTATTATCGAGTTTCAAATAGCATGATAGCTTTCAACCTGACAACTGTTGTGATAATACCGGCGAAGACACACACACAAATGCCACGTGTTTAGTTCCTCAATGCTTAGCGCTTATAGGGCAATGCGCTCATCCTATTCGTTAAACTTTAAAGAGAGAAACTCCAACTCTCTATTGAGGTAGCACTACCCCAAAGTTTAACTAGGTGAAATCCTTCCAGTGTCTTTGTTATCTTTAGAGATACTTGTAAAACTGGATTTCATTAAGAGTTTAAAGACTCAACCCTCTGGTACGATAACAACCAACACCATATCATAGGATAGGGTTTTTTTAATTTTAAATTTGGTGTTATACAAACCACTTATCGAGTGACATGTTCTTACCCTTTGAACCCGTGAATTACTGGTCAAGTAATGATGGGTATGGTTGCCATCACTAGTGATTTTCTAAATGGAGCTTCAACCCCATTTTCTTCAATGTAAACGCCACTAAATCTCTATTTAGTGCTTTTGTAAGTGGATCTGCCAAGTTTTCACTTTATCTTACAAAATTTAAGTAAATTATTCCATCTTTTATCAATTTCCTAATGTACTTATATCAAAGACTCATATATCTTGACTTTCCATTGTACACCTCATTGTAAGCCCTAGATAAGGTTGCTTGACTATCACACATAATTGACATTGATGAGGTAATTTTCGGTCTTATCGAAATTTCATATAATAGGTCTTTTAGCCATTCTGCTTCTTTACCAGCCTCAGCTAAAGCTACAAATTTTGATTCCATGGTTGAGAGGGTGATACAAGTTTGTTTATTGGATTTCCAAGAAACCGCACCACCACCCAAAGTGTACAACTATCCCAATGTCGATTTACTATCTCCAGCACTAGATATCCAACTAACATTAGTAAATTCCTCCAAAATTGCCGGAAATTTGGAGTATTGGAGGCCTAGGTTCTTGGTTTTCTTTAGATAACCAAGAACTCGTCCGATAGGCTTCCAATGGTCAGTACTAGGGTTATTAGTAAACCTGCTAAGTTTACTAATTGTAAATGCTAAATCTGATCGCGTACACTGTATGACATACATTAGACTACCTATAACACTTGTGTACTCAAGTTGAGCAACTGCTCGACCTTCATTCTTCACAAGCTTTTTGCTTGACTCAAATGGAGTGTTGTATCCTTTAATGCCCAAGTGATCAAATTTTTTAATTACATTCTCAATGTAATGAGATTGGGTTAAGTAATAACCCCCACTATTTTTAATCACTTTGATGCTCAGAATCGTATCCACTTCTCCAAGATCTTTCATTTTGAAAGTGGATGATAGAAACTTCTTGGTTTCTTTTATTCCGTCCATGTGATTACTTAAAATCAACATGTCATCCATATATAGGCAGATTATAGTGACATATTCCTTGCTTACTTTAGAATATTGTCACTTATCCATGCTATTATATTTGTAACCGAAAGAAATGATGGCAGAGTCAAACTTATCATGCCATTTCTTTGGTGTTTGTTTTAGTCCATATAATGAATTAACAAGTTTACAAACTTTACGTTCTTGTCATGGTAGAACGAACCCTTCCGGTTGTTCCATGTAGACCTCCTCATCGAGATCTAAGTTTAAGACCGCGGTTTTAACATCCATTTGATGAACATGCAGGTCATAAATGGAGGCTAAAGCAAATAACACCCTAATTGATGTTATTCTCGCAATTGGGGTGTAGGTATCAAAGTAATCAATCCCTTCCCTTTGTCGGAAGCCCTTTGCCACTAATCGACCTTTGTAGGTGTTTACGGTTCCATCGGCATTATATTTTCTTCTAAACACCCAATTGCAACCAATAGGTTTTGAGCCTAAAGGTAGATCGACAAGTTCCCACGTGTTCTTCGATAATATCGAATCCATTTCATCTCTAATGGCATCTTTCCACACTAGTACACAATTGACATTAGGAGACGCCTATTGGGTGGCATTTTTAATGAAAACGCCACCATGGGTTCTTCTATTGAATAAAGGGTGGCGGTTGTGTTCAAATCCGCTACCCTAAGGTGTGGATCGGGTGGCGGTTGTACACACAACCGCCACCATAAACAACAAATTAAAAAAAAAAATTATAAAACTTAGGGTGGCGGTTGTAAACACAACCGCCACTCTAAATCAACAAATTGAAAAAAAAAATTAAATAAAACATTTAGAGTGGCGGTTGTATACACAACCACCGCCCTAAGTCAAAGTAAAAAAAAAAAAACATTGGGTGGCCGTTGTAACTACACAACCGCCACCCTAAGCTAAACATTAATAAAAAAAAAAACAAAATCGGCCATGAATTGAAGGTCCCCAATATTCACGAAAACCAGCAGCCCCTTCAATTCAACGAGAAAAACACCACAAAATGGCAAAATTCAACCACAATTCAATCATTTAGACGCATTTGGCTGCAAATTGGTCATGGGTTGGAGCTATATTTGAAGTAAGAATCCTCCTCTTGATGTATTTCTCCAAATTTTGAGTATTTTGAGGAATTTAACATATGAAATTGTAGGTATTTTCTTGAAATTGGATTTGGGGCAATTTTGGTTGTTGTTGAAGCTACATTTGAAGAAAACTTGTCTCCTCCCTATCAATTGGTGATATATTTCCGTATTTTTAAGGTTAGAAAATACCATCCCCAAATTCTATTGTTAATTTGTTGCTATTAGATGTGTTTTTTGTTCAAATTTCCCTATATTATTTGTTGCAATGGACATATACTTGGGATTTTATATATATTATTATTGTTGAGTTAGTGTATGATAGGTAGATTGGTTAGTATTATTTAGTTAAGTAATTTTATTGAATAATTTTGGAGGAATTATAAATAACTCATAAGAAAATTTGAAAAATGAATTACTAATATGGTTATTAAAATTGATATTTTATGAAATATTATTATTTTTAAATTTTTGATACGTTCCTAATTTAGTTAGTATATTTTACGCATGACAAAATAATGCATGTAATATTTATAAATTATCTTGAATTACATTTTAATACGTAATAAATAAATTAATATTAAATTTATATAGATATAAACTATTAAAAAAGAGCATGGGAATAATTTTATATTATTTCAATAAATTAAGGTAATAACATTTTCATATTTATTATATTTATAATAATTATAATGATTATAATTTATTAAATTTAGAGTAATTAGTATTCTATGTACGTACGATAAAATAATGCATGTAATATTTATAAATTATATATGTTGAACTATATTTTAATATGTAATAAATAAATTAAAAATAATTTTATATAAATATAATTTATTAGAAATGATCATGAGAATAATATTATTTCAATAAAAGTAATAAGATTTTCGGAGTCATTATATTTATATAATTAGAATGACTATAATTTATTACAATTATAGCAATTGGTTTAAGAATAGAACTATTTAATATCATTTTAATTAATATAGTCACTCTATTAGTTTTGTGGGGTAAATTAATAAATCCAATTGTCGAATTACTTTTTCATCTTTTTGTTACCCTGGTTGATTTTATTTATTGTATTACACCGCACTTCACATGCATGCATTGAGCTTAGAAAACCGTTTGAAAATAATCTTATATGTCATTAACTGTGCACGCATTGTTGCTCAGTTTAAGACGCACAAGATTATCTTTGAATTCTCTCAGTGGAGAGTTTGTCATCTATCTGCGTAAATCGAACTGTGACAAATTTAATATTTTGTGTAGACGGTTATGTATTTACGTTAATTTCAGTAGTATCCTCATTTGTTCTCCGGGTGTGAATTACGTTTTACGTGAATTGCACACTTAAGAGAACTAAGGGGAGATGTTGCCAAAATTTACAGTAAAATACTATACCGGTTTTAAACAAAAAATCACAGTTCGATATTACGCAGATAGATGATGAATGGTTTAGGTCCCTAGTCTTTCGATTAGATATGGAGTTGTAAGGCAGATTTAGAACATTTGCATTACACGCTTAATAAGCGAAAAATAACGAGACTATACGTAATGATATTATTACATGGTTAATTGTGGAAAAATAACTCTATAGGTCGTTCGAAATGGATCGGAGTTGGATGTATGGAGATCATACTTCTCTTCAATATGTAAATGGAGTTATTGAGTTTTTGAAATGCGCTGAGGATGATAGAAAGAAATATAAGAAAGATAAGATTGTTTGTCATTGTTTAGTGTGTAATAATACTGTTGGTTATGACACTCCTGCGGAAGTGAGAAACCATTTGTTTAAAAACCGGTTTAAGATAGGTTACACGTGTTGGTTTTGGCATGGTGAGCAAATAGTGGCTGGTACGAGCAGTGGTGACAATGTTGGTGGTGGCAACGGTGGTGG
Organism: Jasminum sambac; assembly: GCA_018223645.1. Lineage (NCBI taxonomy): Eukaryota > Viridiplantae > Streptophyta > Magnoliopsida > Lamiales > Oleaceae > Jasminum > Jasminum sambac. The sequence goes on from CP073640.1 coordinate 40,005,980, forward strand.
GCATATTAATAAAAATAAGTTGAAGCGTGCTTGCAGCAGTCATCAGGAAAATATAGATATGAATGTGGAGTACAATCGTTTGGATGAAATGTTGCGTGACGTGCAAGATGATTTCATTGATAGGCCCCATGAGTTCAATAAATTGTTTGCCGGTTCGGAAAAACCTTTATACCCTGGTTGTGTAAAATACAACAAGTTATCAGTTGTGTTCAAATTGTTAAGTTTGAAAGCGAAAAGTGCGTGGAGTGATCGGAGTTTCACGGCGTTATTGGAGATTTTAGTAGATATGCTTCCAGATCATAATGAGTTTCCTAACTCAACGTACAAGGCAAAGAAGATGTTATGCCCATTGGGTATGGAGATTGAGAAGATAGACGCTTCTGCAAATGATCGTATATTGTATCGGAATGAGTACAAAGATTTGAATATATGTCCGAAGTGTGGGGTATCAAGGTATAAGAGAAAGAACAGCAATGATAGTTGCGCGGGCAAAAACGGCCCTCCAACAAAGGTATTATGGTATTTACCTATCATTCCAAGGTTTAAGCGTTTGTTTGCAAATGCAGATGATGCATCCAAATTGTTGTGGCATGCAAAAGGGAGGAAAAAGGATGGAAAACTAGGACATCCGGTTGATTCCCCTGAATGGTGCAATTTCAATAGGAGATTTCGAGATTTTGGGGATGAAGATATGAATCTTCGTCTCGAATTATGTACAAATGGAATGAATCCACATGGCGATATGAGCAGTCGGCATAGCACTTGGCCAGTACTTTTGGTGATCTATAATCTCCCTCCCTGGCTATCTATGAAGCGCAAATACATGATGATGTCATTGCTAATCTCAGGTCCGAAACAACCGGGCAATGATATCGACGTGTATTTAGCACCCCTAGTTGATGATCTAAGGAGGTTGTGGGAGGAGGGTGTGGAGGTGTTTGATGCTAATCGTCGGGAGAATTTTAATTTACTTGCAATGCTATTTTGTACCATAAATGATCTTCCAGCTTTTGGTAACCTGTCGGGTTACACAATTAAAGGTGGTAAGGCATGTCCCGTGTGCGAAGATGCCACTTGTAGCCTATATTTGAATAATTGCAAGAAAAATATGTACATGGATCATCGGATTTTCTTCCAAAAAATCATAGATATCGAAAAAATAAAGAGGATTTCAATGGGAAAACCGAGAATCGGGTCGCACGATTGCCGTTGTCCGGGGAAGAGGTTTTCGATCGAGTTAAAGATATTTCAGTTCAGTTCGGTAAGACTTTTAAGCAGACTAAAAAAATATTTGGAAGAAGAGATCGATTTTTTGGGATTTACCTTATTAGAAGTATTTAGAGGTGAGACATTGTATCGATTTCATGCACATAGAGAAGAATGTTTGCGAAAATATCATCGGGACGTTGCTAAACATTCCAGGCAAGACGAAAGACTCTGTCAATGCTAGAAAGGACATGGTAGATTTGGGAATAAGGCCAGAGTTAACACCTACTGAAGAGACGGGGAAGCGCCCGTTCTTACCGGCGGCTTGCTACACTCTGTCTAAGAAAGAAAAATAAATTTTTTGTGAATGTTTAAGAGGGGTGAAAGTTCCATCAGGTTATTCATCAAATATCAGGCGGTTTGTGTCAATGAAGGACTTGAAGTTGGTTGGATTGAAGTCTCATGATTGTCATATTATGATGCAGCAGCTTTTGCCGATTGTTATTCGTGGTATATTGCCTGAAAATGTCAGGCGCGTAATTACAAAACTTCGCTTTTTCTTCAATGCAATATTCAGCAAGGTTATTGATCTAGATGAGTTAGATGGACTGCAGGCAAACGTTGAAGTCACCATCTGTCAACTTGAAATGTATTTCCCACCATATTTTTTCGATGTCATGGTGCACTTGGTTTTTCACTTGGTTTGACAAATTAAGCAGTTAGGTCCGATATTCTTACACAATATGTATCCATTTGAACGGTTTATGGGTGTTCTGAAGGGATATGTGAGAAATCGATTTAGACCAGAGGGCAGTATCGTAGAAGGTTATGTTGCTGAAGAAGTCATTGAATTTTGTACTGATTACCTATCAAAAGTCGAACCTATTGGTATTCCTATATCTTGACATGAGGAAGGCTTGACGGTAAGGGTATTGTTGGACGCAAGCCGATCGATCTCACTGCTGAAGACCTAGCCAAAGCTCATCTTCTCGTTTTGCATCATCTTGCTGTGGTTCAACCATACTTCGATGAGCACATGGCAGTTTTAAGGGCGGATAATCCTTTGAAAAGCGAAACGTGGTTGGTTGGTGAACATAATCGTTGTTTCCCAAAATGGTTCAAAAATAAAGTTATGAATCAGTTGATGCATGCGCCGGAAATGATTGAAGAGACGGTGAAGTGGTTGGCTTACGGACACGCATCTCGTGTGATATCTTACTAGGGATATGAGATTAACGGGTATACATTTTATACAAAAGGTCAAGATGATAAAAGTATGATGCAAAACAGTGGAGTGTCACAGGTGGCAGTATCGACTGATAATAGGGTCAATACGTACTGCAGTATCATTGAAGAAATTTGGAAACTTGATTACATGAAGTTTCAGATGTGCGTATTTCGATACAGGTGGGTAGACAACACCCGGGGTGTATCGATTGACAAATTGGGTTTCAGTAGGGTAGATTTTTCTCGGGTTGGAAGTCGGAATGATCCATTTATACTTGCATCACAAGCTAAGCAAGTGTTTTACATTACTGATCCGAGTGATGCAAAGTGGTCAGTTGTCCTCCAAGGGAAGCAACGCATTGTTGGGATCGGTGATGTGGTTGATGAAGATGAATATGACAACTGGGATAAAACACCTCCATTTCAACTGAATTGCCTATATTAGATCCTCAATAACACAACACTGGAACAAATTATCTGCGTTCGGACCATCAGGAGGGAGAGTACGTGGAATGATCAACCGGTGTTATTATTTATTGGTAATTTAAATTCTATTCCATTGCTATTTATTTACAATTTAAATTTATTTGCACGCCATATGTTATATCGAACTACAATGGTTGTAATATATTTCATTCTTATTCATTGTAGTATCTTATTTATTATTATCGTGATTATTAATATTTTTGTGAATGTATAGGCGCGTGCTGACAGTATAGCCTGAAATATGTTGGATTCCAGATCTTCATCTACATCAGGAGAACCATGTGCTGACGGTAGCACCAGACGGTCGAGAGGATTGACGACTATGTCGAAGTGGAAGAGAAAGAGTATTCATTTGACAGATGATAATTTTGATGACCTAGATCGGCTGATGGGGGCACGTGGCACGGGATTTCGACATTATATTGGTGTAGTTGCACGCTCAAAAGTAAATATAAATTATACTGATTGGAGACAGGTGGAAACCGGCCTAAAGAATACCATTTGGGAAGATATTAAGGTAACAAGATGCAAATTACAATTGTGTGCTCTGATTAACACTTATTTTCGTATTGGTAAGGTCAAGAGTTGAATGTTTTTAACATTACAGATAACGTGTAATTTGAAAGATGACAAATTGAAGAAGAAAGTTATTTCACAAGTTGGGCGCAGAATGAGAAATTTTAAGAATAAACTCGTGCGGAAGTGGATTCGCAATAAGGAAAAAAGAACTGACTCCCCAATTGATGTTTATAACTTCATTACCCCTGAAGATTGGGAGAAATTTTATTTTACATTCTGAGTCTTTAACTATATTATTATCTTTTTTAAGATTTATTATTTATTTATAAAAATATTGTCTCTATTTTGTTAAAATTTATTTAAAAGAACTCATTCACTAAAATTAACAATAATATCTTTATAATCTTGTTACAATTTCAGAATCAAGATACAAAACTTAATTAATCAATAGTTTTATAATAAAGAATTGTATTACATCTCAACTATTGAAAAAAGATGAAAACATAATGACATTTGAAGAATTAATATAATTATGATATAAATATATATTGAGGAGTTATAAAATTTCTTTAAAAAAATAGTAGACGTACTATTAAAACGTCCTAAAATGAGAAGAAAAAATAAATAAAATGAAGTAATGGATTATACAATCAAAGTAATTATGAAGGAATTCCGATGAAAAGTTGAGCTCGGTGGTTAGAAAAAATATTTCATGAATGTTAGCAATAAAAAAATCCAAGACAATTAACATGGAAAGAATGTTGACATCAAACTAATAACGATTACTTAATGTAATTTTTTTAACACATAATTTTATAATTAAGAACACAGTTTAAGTAAATCAAAAGAATGTGAATATAGTTGTTAATTTTACTAATGCTCCATTTAATCATGTGAAGGACATATAAATCCAATATAATTGTGATTAATAAAATTGAAAATCGCACAAAAAAATTGTCAATATTTCAGAAATCAAGAAATTAAAACATATATTATTGAATTGCAAAAAAAAGAAAAAAAAAAAAAAGAAACATGCATAACCACCAGTACACGTGGCACATTCTTAGTGATGCAATATAATTGTAACTAAATTATTGTCCAAATAATTGTTTTTCAATTGGAATTCAATTAAAACCTAAAATTATATAATATATAGACTAGTACGTGTGTTTTCACCACGTGCACTGCATGGGAAGATACTTCTGTCAAACAATCATATATATATATATTAAAGAAGAATAAAATCTATACGATTCTTAATTTAACAAATTTGGCAGAGTTAATTTCCTTGTATTTCAGAAAAATCTGCCCTATTAATACACATAGAATAAGTCCCAAACATTTTAACATAGCATAATTATATATTGTCCGCAACCTTGTCAATGGTAATAACACTCCCAATACAATCATGCTTTCCACGACAAAAACAACGTGTAAAATACATAAACAAAATTAATTTTTGAAAGAATCACTGAATCATTTAAAGTCATATTCTATCTCACCTACCCCTCAAATCTCTCGTTTGTAACTTATTCCATCATTCCACCAAAACCTTCATTGGTTCCCGCACCATAGATCACTTCTCCCGCAAGATCAATTTACATAGAAGGAAAAACAAAATATAGAAAGAAGCTTGTTTATAAGATGGATTTTTGGACTTAAAACCGTGTGCATTGTAAGTCTGAAATTGTGATATCACAACAACCTCCTACAAATTCATAGCTATGTCTAAAAAGAAAGAGAAGAAATCGTTTATTTTCTTATTCTCAGCATGAAGATTTTGGATTCTACAGCGAAAAATATAAAACAATTCATGATTCGAGCACAACATAAATAACAACAATTAGTAATTTTAATAACAGTCAATCCAACTAATAATTTAAAAACACTTTGCTTAATTCAAGATTTAAGCAGGGGCTACACCAATATTTAACATCAAAGATCCAAATAAAACCAAAAAAACAAAAATAAAATTAAAACCTAATCAATCTTTCTTCAAGGCTGGCGCTAGTGCTCAAGCTTCAACAGCTCAACAACTCAAGATTTCAAACACAGAAGAAAAAAAGGTCGAAAGTTTGTTTCTTTGACACTTGATTGACTGGCAATGTTGTGATGGATGTGGATGCATTGATCTCAAATTCTTCTCATTCTTAATTGCCACTAACAATTCTTGGCTATCAAGGAAACTCAAATGAGTGAGTTCTGTGACGCGTATGTGTTTAGTCTATTTGGTGTCATCATAAGATGTGTAATACCTTTAAAGATCCTTTAAGACCAAAGGCTGCCAACACATCGGGCATTCTTTGCTTCTATGTAAGGTAAAAACAACTCCAAAATTATTAAGTTACAATATCAATAAATACAACTTGTATAGTGTACACTCAAACAAAGTCAAATTACTCTGATTATTGGCACAAACCTAACAATTTCTGGTATAAATTGAATACGGATGGTGCGTTAAAATTAGATGGATAGGCTGTAGGAGGAGGAGTCCTTCTTCACTATCTAGGTAAGATTTGTTGGGCATACTATGACTTTTACGATACATTCTCCATTACTATGGCTGAACTGAAGGCTATTGCTTTTGGGTTGCAACTTTGTTGTGAACGAGGGATTAAACAAGTCTAGATAGAATCTGACTCAATGGCAGGTATACAGCTTATCTCTGAGGTTAATATTGGTGCTTGGAATGTGAATTATTTTCTTGAAACTATTCGTCAACACATGCAACACATTACTTGCAAAACCACACACATATGTCGAGAAGGTAATAGGCTCGCAGACTGGATGGCCAATAAAGGTTACATTTTGCGTAAGCTAGCTGTTAAAGAGACTAGAGGAATTGCTACTTTGGATCGAACTAGCTTACCATATATACATTCTCGTTCACTGCTTTGTTTTCTTTCATTAAGACGTAGGATAGCTTGTATATGATGCATTTCATATAGTTCTTGTTAAGGCTTACTTCGTATTGCATTTGTATCTAGTCATTTTGGGAGGTAATACACATACGTCCCCTTGGCTAGGTGTAGTCTTTTCTTTATCTAATAAAATTTTTATTATTAAAAAAAAATTATCAATAAATAGCACAAGTGAAACCTTAAAGGATGAGGATGAAACAGAAGCACGAAGCAACACATTAGCACAATATTTACAATGGTTCGAATTAGTAAAGATTTCTCAAGAAACCATTAAATATGAATGTGAGCAAATTTTAGATGCATATCATCATAGATTGAGATACAAGAACAAGACATAAATTAGTGAGAGAAAGCACACAAACTTACCAGAGAAAATTGCACTCCTTGACCCTCCATTCTGTTGGTAAAAAACCACAAACTGAAGCCACCACCACCAAAATCACCAAATGAGAAAGAGGGAACAAAAATGGCGACGCTACCATCTTCCACCTTGCAATTCCTCAAATCAAATCCCATACTTTCGCAAATCGACGAGAGGATGGAGAAGAAAACCAAAGGACCGTTCAAAAAAAAAAAAAATAGCAGAAGAACGCCAAGATGGAGATGAAGGAGAGACGAAAAAGAAGAACAACATTGATTAGGAGAAAGATGGAAAGATTTTGGCTATTGATTTGGAGGATTGATGTTATCAGTAGAGAGATTGGAGAAAGATAGGAAGATTTTGGTTGATTTGGGGGGATTTGGTTTGTATTACCAAGGCGTGTCATCTGGATTACTAAAACAAAAAAAGAAAAGGAAAATAGCTTGATTAAGTTTGAGCGGGAAAATATTTAAAAATGAATTAAAGAATAGGGTGAAATACCCTGGCATTATATGTTAAAAAAATATCCACATTAAGTTTGAGCGGGAAATAATTAAAAATGAATTAAAAATACGGTGAAATACCCTAGTATTATATATACTAGTTGGAAACCAGTGCGTTGCACGGGCGCTAATTACATTAATTGGATTTTTTGATTTGTTTAGTGCAATTGTTACATCACAAGATTTAAGAGAAGAATGTTCCCTCTTGTGAAAAAAATTGAGGGAGTTTTGTTTGTACTTGGTGTAAATACGACCTATAAATATTCGTACAAATTTGTAACAATCAACACAAACATAAAGATTCAAAAATTTGTATGAAAAACATAGTTTTACATTAGTATCGAACAATAATAACATTCTATCATTATCCATTTCATGTACATTGGAAAACAATACCTAGTATACTATAACTTTCATAAATTCATTGGCAATGAAAACGCAATGCGCAGCATGTTCTAGTCTTTTCACCATGGCTTTCTTGTGATGGGAGGTATAAGGTATCAATGTGCGATATATGCGTGTCGAGATCTCAACACACTCAATGTCTTCATCTGTATTAGACCCAAGATTCTCCAATCAATCTGGATGTAAAAATAATACAAAAAAATGAATACTTTAAAATCTTACATACCATCGAGAACGTCGCCATCCATCTCGTCTTCGGATGATTTAGTTCCCATTTCAGGCGATTCATTAACTAAATATTCAAAAACAAATAAATTTATTAATGTTCACGTGAAAAGAACATGACATTGACACCGAAATAGCAAACAACATAAGATGCTTGAATTTATGATCAACAAATACATGTCAAAGTTACTGTAATTAACTTTAACACTTGCCATTATCAGTAGGTTCATGTCTATCATTGTTGCCATGCACGCTGCTCAGACCAGCACCATCTTTTCCACTAAGGGGTTCTCAAGCAGAAGATGAATTACCAATCACATATGCGCTGGTATTAATGAATACTCCTCGATTGGAATTGTCATTCACAAAACAATTGTTTCGAGATTGGCTCACTGCGACACAAAAACACTCTATACGTGTTAAATTCTTGTGCCAACAATGAATGTTATTTAAATTTTTCATTGGAAATTGAGAATTTGAGATAAGAACATTACTGTAACTATCTGTAAAAGTAAAAGTTACCAAATAAAAAACTTGATGACTAAAGATTTTCTTCAGAAATTAGTAACAGTAATGGATCTGCCAAATTGTGTATTTAATAGATTCGACGAAAAAAAAAATCGATTTAGTCATAAAAATAGTAATTTTCCAATAAAAATGTAAACAAATTCTATAACTTACATGTGGATTTTCTATCGTGCTATTTAACAACTCTGCTCTTGTTTGCAACATTAATGGCAGAATGGCGTGCTGCTAAACCATGGGTGACATTATCGGAATGTTCATTTGCTTCTATCGCTGCAATAACACGAATTTCAAAAGAAAAAAAGAAGAAGCTATTATTAGTATAAATTACAACAATCAAATATCATGCAATAGTTTTGTACCTAATCAATCAATAAATAAAAAGAAATAAGTAATTTATGTTTAAAATCACAAACCCCTATTGATGTTCGTTAATGCCATTCAAACATTGGAAGACGATATCCAATCAAATCAACCGTTTATCCGACTCACACTGTGTGAATTTTCTCCTTGAGATGTACGCGATTTTTTGGGTTGTGCCCCAGTCAAATCTAATAAGAAAACATATATTAGTTAAATAAAATACAGTGCATGTTAGGCATCATATTTTAATTTATTTTTACACATTTTAATTCATTCTTTTTTAAATTTGAATTTCGTTAAACCAATCACACCTACATATCTCTCACATTCAACTCCGTTGATTTCCTATCTTTTTTTCAGTAATGATTTTTTATTTTGATACTACTCGAACCAACAATTATATAATAATTTTTGGTTCAATATATCGCTTTCGCTGGGGAATAAATCTAAGAATTCTTATTAAACAATTGGCTATCACCTCAACCAATTATTGAAATTATAAGACTCAATTAGAATATTTTAATTGGCTTTCAACTATATTAAATATTTATCTAAATTTTTGTCTCCTAAATAAATATTAAGAATCCTACTTAGTTTAATTATTTATTTTATACTGAATTTTCCCTGTTGATGTTTTATTTTATTTTTAAGTATAATCAGTTAGATTGTATATTTTAAGTATTAATCACATATATTTCAATTTATTTGTCTTATCCAAATTAATTTAAATGTTATATCAAATCATTCAATATTTAATCTTACAATGAGCAAAATGTAATCTATTATGACAATTGCTGCCACGAATTATCATCCCATACAAAGCACGAGTGTAAATGCTAATTAATTTACTATTCTATGGAGAATAGTAAATTAAGTTGTGTGGATTTTCGTGAGTTGCTCCTTACATATTTGTACGATGGATTAGTATGAAATATAGGGGAAATTCTATCGAAATTTTTATAGAATTGTTTCAAGTTAAATTCTTTAAGTTTATTGTTGTAACCCATTCTTTATTTTAATTATTTTTTTAGATTTTATGTTAATATTATTAACATCTATCAATAACGTTATTAGTTGAAAATTTTATCCCCCGTGCAACGCACGGGTGAAACAGCTAGTTTATATTATAAAAGCCCCATAATAATAAAAAAATGAAAGTTACAAATATTACCCGTTGAATTTTTATCATTGTCGTTAACCACTTTATAAATAACCACTTTTTTATCGCTTTCCATAAGGAAGGAGTGATTCTTTGGACTCTTTGGACAAATTTTGTGACATTTTCCAAAGATAAGGACAATGAAAATTATTAAAATGACGATTATCTTCAAAATGGGAATAAACATGTGAAGAGAAAAGGTAAGTGGGACCAACTGTTCACAAATCCTAGCGGTGGAATAATCTTGATTAATTAATTGATTAATTGTTAAACTATATATTAATCTAAAATTTATATATTAAGCTATATATTTAATTTAATCTAAAATGTATTTGATGTATCATGAGTGGGAAAACAAGATTTAAATCTGCTGGAAATTGAGAGGTAAATTTCCCTCCAAAATCGGCCTCGTTTTATTAATATATAGATATGGATAAAGCTAGATATCCATAATGATTGTCATAATATGTGATATATTCAAGGTAAATATATTAGTTTACCCTTAATGATTATTTACTATTGTATAAAAAAGTAAGGGTTACACAATCATTTTACCTGATTATGTTACTCTTTATGTAATTCCCTATATCCCTGTAGTATCACCGATATAGATATAGATAAAATATAGATTCACGTTTTCCTTTTTACCATTGCCTAATTATTACCTCCTATCTTTCAAAAAATAAAAAATAAAAAAAAATAAAAATATTCCCTCCTAACCTATGTTTTTGAAGAGATTAACCAGTTCGGTTAATTTTATCTAAATTTGGATACGGAGCATGGATTAATTTCAACGTACATGCAATATAAACAAATAGAATATAATTAATCCTTATCAAGTAAAGTTTTGTACAACAAAACGTATGTTGTGCCATGCCATTGATCAATCCTCCCTACTTTGCCTGACCAACTAATTTGACAAAAAACAACTAAAGAGAAATTAAAGTTACACAATTGTGTAATCATGAAATACTTGATATGGATAACAATTGACAGTCATTTTAATTGCATGGTTGAATTGATAATTTGATTATAATCCAGTGATAAAACAAAAAAAAAAAAACAAAAAAAATTTTTTTTTTTTAGATAAATGTACTGATCTTGAAATGTGCTTCCCAATAAAACTACCCCGTTAAAATACTTCGGATGCAATTCTCTGGTCTGCCAACTGATACAATACTCAATATCCTGCAAAATTTAAATTGTGTTAGATTATTATGTCTAAGAATTACCCACAGATAATGATAATACAAATGATATGAATATAAATGCCATAAATATGCACATATTGTCTCTGTTGAGGAGTCAGAAAAGAAATGATCAATATACTCGTACTCAAACATGCTCTAAGCTTTTGTAGCCCATCCAGAAGTAATGTACGTCGATCCTTGTCGATTAAAAAGGTTATGAGACGAATGGGAGGAATGGGAAATCTGGGTTAACAAAATAGAGAAAAATTGTTACTTCAATACCAAGCTGCCAATCACCTATTTCAGTTTGCTTGCTTTTCTAGTATCGTTTCATCCTTTAAATAAGAGCCCGACTTGTTCTCTGGGCAAAAAGAAGGCAAGAAATAGGATGATCTCTATGTAAAAGTAAAAGAGCAATATTGAATAGTGCTAACGTGGCGTGTATCCTGAATACAATTTAAAAAGAATTTTTGGAAAACGTATTGATTATAATTTCTGTTTTATAGTATATAATTTAGACAAATCATAATACTTAATGCATTTATTTAGAAAAATGAGGCATTAAATATGCGCATATGTGAAAAAGGAAAATCGAACTGTGGTTATTTATAGTAATAATCATAATATCATATAATTAACTATAGAAAAAAATTTCAATAAATGAAATTTTTACAAATTGGGCATGAATTCGTGCGTTATATACTAGTTGAAATTCACGGGTTTTCTTTAATAAAAAATAAAAAATTCTTTAATGTTAGTTTCCACAATTACTCAAAGACAAAATATACGGACAAGAACCAATTAGTCCAACATTTACAAAATATATGCATATATTTAATTAAAGGAAAATCAAACAAGAGCAAATTTCTCAATTCTTGTGCACAAATTTCTGTTACCGAAAAATCAATATACGTCATTTTACCTATAAATACTTTGTAATTTTGTATAAAGATCATATCATTTCATATAATACAAAATTCATATCGCATAAATTCTCTAAGCGTAACATTCAAAAATCCGTATTCAAAAATATCGTTGTTGTTCAGCTACTTGAATGAGGTCGATGATAAAAATTTTGGCAAAAATTTTAATTGGAACATTTTTTTTATTCTAATAAGTATTTTCTAACTTTTGATCTCGAATATGTTATTATTGCCTAAAATCATCAATTATGACAATTGATATGATATTTTTTCTTCTAAGATAATGGTTTGAATCAAAATTTTTAAATTACTATTAAAATTTATAATATTATGGGTATGTTTGGTAACCAAAATAAGTTAGCTTACAGCTTATGTAGGAGCTTATAAGCTCATATTAATTAAATAAGCTCCGTTTGGGTGGATGAGCTTATTTGAAAAGCTCAAGCCTATTTGAAAATCTTTTTTTACTAACTTTTCAAACAAGCTCATGCGCTTTTCGATTTTTATTCCATTTTTTACCTCTACAATTTTATAGAAATATATTTTAAAGATATCATTTTGTGTAGTTTCCTATTTATGAGTCAGCTTATCAATTATTTTGCCAAACTTTTTTATTTATATCAGTTAGCTTATCAACTATAAGCCATAAAATATCAGCTCTTAATTAACTTATCAGCTAATACTACCAAACATACCCTATACATGCTTCGTCATTTTTTTGGTATTAATGTTGTTTTATATAAATAAACTATTCTAATCGTCTCTTGCATCGCACGGGCACAATACTACTATATTTAAAAGCGAAGATGAGTGAAATAACTGTGCACATATTACTATATTACCCATTAGGCATTTTGCAGCAAATGTCTACAACCTTGACATCAATTTGCATCTTCATCCTCAACTTTTAAATTTTGGCTAGAGACCCTCTCTAACCTTTTGAAAAACGTTGCACTTCATGCAAATGAATGGTCTTTATCATTAATTGTTATGCTCCATTTGACAACTAATTAAATCAGATTTTATTATAAGTCAATTAAACTCGATATTTACATCGCCGTCAATAGGGCAGCCTTAGCAACAGTTGTAGTTATAGTTGGAGTTATAATATTAGTGCAGCTATAGTTTTTTCGCGTTGGCAAGATGGCTATAGATCTCGTTTCAGTAGGATTTCAATCTAGTTTGTATCATTGCTCTTCAATATGGATTTGATGTAATTTGTATCCTAAAAAAAAAAAAGAATTGAAGTAAATAAAAAATTACAAATTTTGAAATATTTCTTTATAAATAACATTCTTTATTGATTTTGTTGGCTTTCCATTTCTGTCATATATAAGAACTTTCAAATCTACACGACTTATAATTCTGGATACTATGACGTACAACTGACTATTATTAAATACCAACTTTATTTGGCAAGCGGCTGACATGTGAAAGCGATATATTATTCTTATATAACTTTTTTTATTATGATATATTGATATTGAATATTGAGGCCTTGTTCTCCTCAATATAAATCAATACAAAATTTTTTAACTTATTCTCTCTCATCATTTACAACCATTCATTCAATTATTTAATATACTTTCCTCAAATTTCAACCACACATTCAACACGTATATCAATAAAATTAACTTTATCACCAATCAAACGTACCCTGAATTGAATTCGGATCATATCCAATTTAAGTTTTCCTTTTTTATTTCTACCACTATTAGTCAAAATTAATAAAATCAAATACCAAACAACATCAATCAGTAAAACATAGTCCGTTTGTTATATTCAATTAGAGTTTTCCATCTTGATTCGAGTAAAAATTTTCATATTTTTAAATAAACGTGTGTCATAATTCGAGTTTTCCTCTTTTGTTTAACAACAGAGAGCACCAATCGGTAAATCATATATTTAACCGCATTTTGTAAGAATCAAATTAAAAAAGGAATAAACAATTAACATTTCTTTCTAAATTCATTTTTTTTTTTAATTTGTATGAAACTATATTTTTTTTAGTTATAAACTTTGACCTTTCATTACATTTTCATTAATGTATACAATACTAAATATAAAAAATAAAAAAAATCACTTTTTAATTTACAATTTTTTGATAAACAATGACGAGATGATTAAATGATAATTTTTATCATTATTTTTTAAGTGGCATGTGAAATGATGAAATGGGGCATGGAAGTTGTCATTTTCTATTTATTTTCTAGTTAATTAATTATTTATTATAAATTTGATTATTTAACTACTCAATGTTTGAACTAAAAAATGTTATCCACTGTTTGAACAATTTAACGCATATTACATATGAAAACTATCTAAAATTACCATTTTAACGTAGTAACGTAGTAAAAATAAAAAGATAATTTTTTATTTAATTTTTTAAAAAATGTAAAAATAGTTTTTTTTTCTAAAATAGAAAATGTTGCCAACTTAGTACTGTGCCAAGTTGGCACTTCCATTTTTATTAGTGAGAATATATATATATATATATATATATATAAATATATAATTAATTCAAAAATTAAAATGTATGTACAATAATTAAAAATGTAATATCCAAAAATTATAATGTATATAGAAAATGTTAATTCTCATTTTCAGAATTAATTTAATAGATATTGCAAGTTTTAATTTTGATCTCTTATCACATTTTCATTAATGCATGTAATTCTAAATATAAAAAAAACTATATAAATTAATTAAAAAATTAGAATACATATAAAAAAAATAAAAAGTGAAATAGAAAGCTAACACCAGGTAAAGAAAATAGAATAGATGAAATAAAGAAAATAATTAATATCTATATATATATATATAATACTAGAGTATTTCACCATATTTTTAATTCATTTTTTAATGTTTTCCCACTCAAACTTATACCACCTATTTTCTTTTCTTTTTTTTTAATGTTTTTATTATAATTAGTTGGACACCCCGCATAAGAAAGGGATAAAAATTAGTACATGCCACTTCTTTCCCCCTTTCTTTCTCAGTCAACTCCAGCAAGGATTCCCAATCAATCACGCCTCCTTTGGCTCAATCCCATCGAAAATATTTAGGATAATTGAATCAAATTGATAATCATCAATCACCAATTTCCATTTTCGATTTTTTGCAATCAAAATCGTATCCTGACCATGGCAACCAGTTTTCCTTAATTCTTTTTCCTTACCAAACTCTCGCTATAGTAATTAGTGAATGATTGAGCCAAACACAGATTCAAGGCATACATGTGGTAATGACGAGGTTAAGATTATTTTCCATCGACCTAACCCGACTCCGTGTTTATTCTATCTTGCTCGGCTATGTCAAATCCTTCAAGTTATTGAGGTACTGTAACTGAAATCAAGGTTTATAGTTTTCCGCTGTTTAATTTTCATGTGTTGAGTTTTGCGAGATAATGGCTAATTATTGTTTACTTCATGCTTTGATTTTTGATTTTTGATTTTCGATTTTCGATTTGACTATTTTGTATTTTCATTTTTGTGAATTTGCTAAAAATTGTACAAATGACATATTGAGACTTGGGATTTGATTATTTGTGCATTAGTGAATGATTCTGTGCATATCAATCTCACACCTTGTGATTGATAAAAATCAAGTACGTAGCACCTTGTGATTATAAAAATTTTGTTTACATGTATATTTGTATGATAGAATGTAAAGCTTGCTGGTAATAATGATGTCGATATTAAATCTCTGTTCCAATTAATTTTGTAGTTTACTTTATATTGATGCATGTTTGCTAAATGAGTTTTACTCCATCACACTTATTCGTTTTGTACGTTTTTTTGTTGATGTGCTTCGAATTGCATTCCTTGCAAATCGCCATCAATAATGTTACAAAAGACTGGGGATTGAAATGTCTTCGCTATGAGATGAGTGATATACGCTGGAATGCTTTGTTAAGAAAATTCCTTTTGGTTTCTTTTGCCACTTATTTACTAATTGACTATCTTTTTTTTTTTGTGATTTTCAGGGGATATATCCCCACCATTCAAGGTAGCTATGGAGATGCAGGCAGAAGCTGAACCAAAAAAGAGAGCTCAGATGTTGGAGTCTGAAGGTAATTTGCTTTGCTCCTAATCTTCTCTTCATTAATCGATTGATTCTTTCTTTTTTAAGGATACGGATCACATTAAATTTCTTTTCATTCCCCTTTTTAATTTCTCATTTTATGCTGATCTTTTCTTCATCCCATTCTCAATTCCTTCCGTTTAAGGTATACTTATTCGATCGAGTCCGACGATTGACCTCAACTTCCGTGAGGCAAGCGATAGAATGGCTTTTGAAATATCTCTTCCTATCAATTCATGTCGGTATGTGATCTAATTCTTTCACTTCTATTTACCAAGATCTAAGTTTATTGTGTGACTTTAATTACTGCAGTTTTTTACTAGTCCTTTCCGTATATACTCAACATACTTGGATACTTGGTATTCAGTTGTTTATCGTACTGTCTATACATGTCATTTTCTTGGTTATTGTAGCGGAAGTTTCTCCTTCCATTGTTGCATGTCATTGTTATATGATAATTAAAACCTTCATGCTAACGCACGCCATGCCAAATAGATATATTACTGACATTCAAAAAGTCTTTGTCTTGCGACCATATGAATCTGTTAAATGAAATTGCTGAAAATAACATGCATCACAAAAAAATTTTTAAATTTGAGACATTTAAGTTCTACTTTCAATATGCATTTACTTTGTTATTATTTGTAGGAAGGTGAAATTATGGATCTATAATGGGCATGCAAGACTAATTTGGTGTCTTGGTCATTTTTAATGGCTTTAATTAAGAAAGATTTGAGGACACGTTCATTCATGGCTTATTTGACCTATTACAGGATGCTTGAGAAACAACAAACACATTATCGAATCTTTGAAATCGGAGGATCCGAAATGAGAGTTATAGAGGACGTGCAATAGAAGGCAACGATAGAAACAAAGACCATGATAATAGAGAAGTGGATAGATTTGATAGAGGTGTTCCCTCTAGAAGCAAAGGTGTCGCAACAATTTCATTTAACAAATTCACGTGGTTGTAAGTTTGTCTTTGTATCTAATTGTGAGTGCTGCACACCAAGTTATCGATGACTTCCAGAAATTGTAAGTTTGATTATCCAAATTTTGGTGTTATGACGGATATTCCTCTAAGGTGATATGACTTATATTACTCTGGCAATTCCCTAAAACAGTACCAAATTTCTTCAGCAAGCCACAAGACCAAGATTGGTAATGAAGTGATGAATGATGATTGGGTTTCGGTTACTCATTCAAACACATAAGTAAAAACCAATTTGAAGAAAGCATGTTTAAGTGTAAAGATGATAGGCTAGAAATTGTCTGGAGACTTCAACTCTTGTGAGTTTTGCAACTAATCATGGCTCTATTTATATTTCACTTCTTTCAATTTTCTTTTGTCTGTATTGCACCATATTTGTGGTTCTATTTATATGTCAGTATTGATGGGAAATTGATGATGTTTTCAGGATGGTAGGTTTGAACTTGAAATGCTATTTGAATCCATGAAAGTCGCAGCAAAACGTGTTGAAGAATCGCTATATAAGATCAACGATAATATGAGTTTGACTCGCATCGAAGATCATTTAACAGGTATAAGGTGATTGGTGGACAATGATTCATGTAAGTATTAATTGTATTTATACCTCTTTTCAAATGCTCACTGTTTTGCTTTGTGCGAGCTCTTAACCAAAGGTGCATTGATCGTTTATATGGTGACCATGGGCTTGATTTACTGGATGTATAATGAAGAATTCATCTATTGCCCTCCCAATGACATTAACATGGTTGAAGCAGAAATAGGAGGAGTGGCAAAGGTGTTGCACTAATTTAATAAAGTTTGGGATCAAATTTTTCCTAAGAACTATCATAAATCACTTGATCACTGTAGCTTCTACTTCAAGAAGCAGGACACAAAGAGCTGGAGCACTAAAGGTAATTTAAGAAAATAATTATCAATTTGGCACCATCGAGTAATGTACAAGGTGAGTGCTAAGTTTGTGTTCAGGATATCAAATAATGTCAAGGCAATTCTTTCAATTTTCTACTGCAATATGAAGTTTTTCTTTGATCTGTGGTTACTTTTCCTCGCAATAAATGCATTTCTATTATAATTAATATTTAATAAGCTCATTTATAATTAATATTTTAATTATTAATTTTGCAGAATCTCAACGTCAATTACGTTGAATTTTAATTTAAAATAAAAGAAAGTCACAAAATGAACAAATAAAGGAAAAATGGCAGGTAGAGTCTCAAGTAAACTTTTCATAGAATACAAATACTCGCCAATTAAAATATAAGGCCTTCATTTGATATAGGCTTTTTTAAAGCCTTTGTACAATTAAGAATCTTAATTCATGTATTTTAAAAAGGTAATATTATTTTTTAACCCAAAAAAAAAGTAAGATTATTTTTTAATCGAAAAATAGGCAAGATTATTTGTATTTTTCAAATGATATTCTAAATTCAAAAATTGTTGCTTATTTAGTTTAACTTTAGATGTGGAGGTATTAATCAAATGATCAATTTAATAGCATTAAAAAAAGACCGTAGGCGACTCTATAGAGAAAAGAAAAAAAAAAGAGAAAGAAAAGCTAGACCACTTATGTATTTTTCATATTATAATATCGATATTGCTATAATCTCTTTGCAAACCCATGTGTCGCCATGTGATATAGTAATCTTGAATTCATCATTTGTGATTGAAACAATCGACCTCTTGTAATTTATATACAGTTTTTGAGAGATAATTGGATGTCGGCATATATACAATACTCTTTTTCTATGTAAATTCTGGAGTGTGACAATCTTTTTGTAATTTCACAAGTGTTGTATTTAACTTGCTTTGTCATAGTAAAAAAATGATACTTCTTCCGTCCCAAATATATAGGCTTTTATTATTTTTCATATGGAGTAAGACTTTCATTAAAAATATAAATAATGAAAGTATTTTTCTTATTTTATCTCTATTAATGAGTCTAAAAATTATTGGAACAAACCAATAACTTTAAAATATGTCCATTTAATAAAGATACAAAAGTAAAATAGTAGAACGTGGCCTATATAATTGGGATAATCAAAAATAGAATAAAGGTTTATACTAGTATACCGCATCCCCACGGTGGGTTCGACCGTAGGATATTACATTCTAAGCTTCTAAGGTATTATGTCACTATAACAAAATAAACGTTATTCTTATACCTAAATTTTGAAGCCCCCATTGCCAGTTACAATTTTTTTATAATTGCTCTATATTCGAATTGATAATAGGCAAGGAAAACCATAGAAAATGGATTTCACATTCCTACATCCTTGAGTTGATACCAGAGATGGATTTCACCTCCCTACATCCTCGTCAAGAACAAGAGTCAAAAGAACAGTAGAATTCGAAAGTGGATAAAACTGCCTCCAAAATACATATTTACTTTAATAAACATTAAACCAACCGCAGATGCTTACCCGCAGGCAATATATGAAGTCTCAATACCAAGAATACATAAAAATGGAAATCAACAAACACAATATAAGCAGCAGCATCCTTAGCATCTTCAGATAGCACTTCCGCATGTCCCTAGAGGGACCGAGCATAACAAAAACCAAAAATCAGGGACTAGATACCAAAATAGTGAAGTTTGATTTTATACATTAACAATTTAATAAACAAGTAAACCAATGAAAGAAAGAAAGAAAACAATCAACCGACTTCAGATAAAGGCTTCAGATTCAAATTTGGAAAGGCTGGACACAGTGGCTCCTCAGCATTAACCTCTTTAACTGAAGGTACAAGACCACTCACCAAGTATTCACTGAAGACCAAACCTATCAAATAAGAAAACACATTAAAATAAATTAGCGAAATAGCCAGACGAACATGAATGGTCGATGTAAACCATATATAGCATCACTAGCATGTGAAGAAACACAATGCAAGCTCCAAAAGTTATTTGCATCTTGCAGTGACATTCTTCGTTTTTTTTTTATTGGGGGCGTGGGCGGGGGTGAGCCGGAGAATAAGTTTACACTTGTGGGAATATATTGTTCTAGCAAAATGTTACCGACTACGTTAAATTTCAATCAAATTAAATGATTCTCGTATATTAATTGACCACTAACAGATCACGATAGCAACCACCAAACAGCAGATTCTTTAATAACTAAATTATGCTTTGATTTCATTGATCCATAAACAAAAATTTCCAAGCAAATATGTTTCACCAAGGTCATTGGCCTGTTAAATCCCTAACTGATATTTCCATGAGTAAGTTTAACATCCTGAGTTTAACTCATTTCACGTTATCTTGTGTATAAAATTGATACTTGGGTCTCATTACGGAGTTCAAAGAAACCATAAAGATCTCATTAATAATATCCAATGATTCCCTCCACATGCTTATTCTAATAAGTAAATAAATAAATATAAATTCACACAGCAATACCAAATAAAATGACAAGAGATGACAAAGAAATACTTGCACGATAAGGATTTAGAGCGCTCAGTTGAATGGACTGATATGACTTGAGATTGCAAAACATGTGTATCCAAGTAACCACACCAAAAGAAGCAAGAGCAAGAGGCACAGAAGATTGCACGCAGCTAGCTAACCCTATGCCAAGTGTAATTCCTATTGACTTGCTCACCATTCCTTGAGCTTCACCCTTTGCGATAACCTGCAATAATTGATTTGTAAGAATCCAAGGGTATATAGAAGTAATGAGCATGAAATAGTTGAAAACGATGGTTGCAAAAGAAGGGATATATATACATATATATGTGTATATATATAGTAAAACATATGCACAACAAGTAAAGTGTTTCTAAGTAGTAGTTTCTCGAGTAAAAGGTGAGAGAAAATATGGTTTGGGCAATCACAGAAACACAAAAGCAGCATAGAAACAATTAAGCACAGATATAACCAAACGTACCGTTAAAAGGCGACAAAATGATAACTATGAACTAGCATTTGTGCAAATGCAAGAAGTGACTGATGCCAAATCACAGGCATTTCCATGGAGTCATCATAGAATCACATAAAATGAGCAACCAAAGCATTCAAGCACTGGTTTGGCAATGCACGTTTCTTCTCGACCAACAACTTTATAAAACAATTGTAGCAATACAAAAAGGCATATTTTTTAGCATTAACAAATTTCTCCAATGGGAAGGGCTGAGAGAACTACATATAAGTACTAGATCGGCATTGTTAACTAGTAATGATCACCTGTAGAACTAATAGCAGTAACACAAATATGACTTTCTTTGGTAAATGCATTGGCGATTCAATTTTTCTCCTAGTGGAGAAGAGGAATAAAAGCCTATACCTGGTAGTGCCATAGTACCCCATCTCTACAAGCTTCAATAATGCAACACCACGCACAAATAGAAGTTATGTAATCTCAAGCTTAATTATAACTCCATGAACAAAGTCCAATAATATCAACTGTCTTGCTATAAGATCAAGCAGTTATTTACAATTCTCCCAAGGATCCAAAGATGCTCCACGAGACACATTGTACTCCAAATTCGAACAAGGATTGGACATTAGAAACCTATAGAATCCCGTTCCCATGGAAGATAGCAGAAATGACAATGTAGTTTATCCCCAGATGAGGGGAAAGTGGTAAAGCAATCTAATAATATTGTTACCCCAGCTTAAAATCCAAAGTGTGAAAACCTTATTTCTGAAAGAATCTAATAAAGAGTTGCGGCCATCTTTTTCACTTTTCACCATATATATGTTGACGTATGTTGCTCCACAACACACCTAACACATAGAAATGCATACAACAATTAACGCAGAAGTCTAAATCAGCCAAACATATATGATAGGCATTTGGTGATCAAAGAAAGTCCACTGCATGCCTCATAAAGTGAATTGTCCAAAAGCTCCACAATGGCTGCAAAAGAGAGAACGAAAATGAAATGTTGGGTAAGCACAAAAGAAAGGAAAAAAATAATCCTACTACTCCCTAAGAAGCCAAAATATAATACGACGATATGATGCACCCCCAGTTCATAAATATGTTCATCTCCTATAGTACAAAGAAAATGAGATATAACATTCCCAAATTACAGGCACATAAAAGTAGTTTGTTGGAATCAGAACGTACCTACCAAAAAAATACAGTCGGCAAATGCGGAAGGCAGGTATGCATTAAAAGAATATCAAATGACTATCAATTTATTACTAGAGCATCCTCAGTGCTGCACGGGCTCCCAATGTTACTTACTGCAACCATCAACAATGGGAAAAAATTGAAAGCTCCTTATTAAATCGCATGGGTACTTGAGAGAGTATCAATGTGTTATCGCCTTCGGATCGAGCATTATTTAGATATTAAGAAGTCTAAAAAAAAAAAGGAATAATAAGGGTGACAATTATTAGAATCTTAATTTCAATTTTCCTTTTTCCAAAGTAAAATGCAATAAATTTAAATTCAACTTTGACACCTTCATGTCATAGTATTTCAGTGACCTCTATGACATGAGTACTTGAATAATTAATTGAAGAAGAAAACAAAAAAGGATGAAAAGGAACCTGGTTATCAAAATAGAGACAGAGTTTATTCCTTCCCTGTACCTTATTGTTGTAGTTTGTAATATGCCTAAAAATACAAATCATGCATAGTAGAGTTTAGCTTTAGATAATTATTGATGGAAGTATATGGAAAGATACGAATAGATTAACATACATTTTCTAAAGTGCCCAAGCGCACATCTTCACGACGTCGCCCCTTTAGACCTTCACATTTTCCAATTTTTTGTAGCCGTTCAAAAGAGAACATTGGGTTAAATGCCAAGTCTTCCAAACGTCTCGTTCGAGACAATGCCACAAAAGTCAGGCCCAGGCTTTCTCTATCTCCAATATCAACCACAGCTTTATCTAAAGTTAGTCCTTGACTCTTGTGTACCGTAATTGCGCAGCATAAAGCAATAGGCAATTGTGTTCGCTAGCAGGAGGTTCCGTTTGATGCCTTTCAGTTACAGGTTATCGGTTGAATAGGTATTACGTTGCTTCTATCACGAAACCTAATTCTGCGGTAATTTTCAAAATCAACCATGACAGCAAGAGGTAAATCAGTTGGTGATTTATAGTTTAATGCATAGATGATGTCAACAACGGTACCCATCGATCCATTAACCAATCCGTGACGTGTCGCCAGGTTAGCGCGAAGGATGACCCGAGCTCCAACTGAAATGCACAGTACTTTCTCCAATCCTTTTGCTTTGATCTGACTCAGCATTTGCAGCTGCCTCGCAATTATTCTTTGCAACAATTCTTGCAACTACCCTCCTTAGGCTAGTCAATCTTTCTATGTTGTACTTCTGAGCAGCTTGTTTCGTAGGAAACAAGCGTAGAGCATATGTGAAACTATCCAAATCTTCAGTAATGAGCAATGAATAATCTCGATTGTTGAACATATGTCAATCGTCGATAGTAGAAGACTCGTCACTCAATCTCTGCAAAGCATCTCTAAAATAGGTCTACTTAACTCCTGCCTGTCAGAATATACACGACAGTCGAACGCACTTATCAAATACAGAGTAAGCTAGTGTGCCACATTGCTGCATATGGTTTCCCTTCCCCGCGTAGAGTGGACTATCAAATATAGGAGGTAGTTGACGCATATCGCCTACCAAAACAACAGATATACCCCCAAAAGGTTCGCTTGATGCACATATATCTCGGCAACGAAGATCAACATTAGCCAGCATCGCTCTTCCCAACATGCTGTATTCATCAATGATTATCAGTTTAGTATCTCTAAATTCTTCCTGCATTGATCACCACTGATGTGTACATAAGGTTGGGAAGGCTTCCTTTCTGTACTTATGGCAAGTTCATGGTGCTTGTGGAACCTCCGATGTTAAATGCAGCCACCCCCGTCGGAGCCATGACACGAATTGCCTTTTTAGAACTGAAAAAATTAGTTGTAGAGTGTGCAATTGCATGTATGAGCGTCGATTTACCAGTTCCAGCTCCTCCGGAAATAATCATATGGAAAGGTTTGTGTTTGCGGAGCGACGTCAATATATAATCATGAGCCCTTCGTTGTTGATCTGATAAAGAAGATAGCGGTATAGAAACAATTTGGTCAGTGTTTAACTCCTCCTCGAAACCCAAATGATTTCGGATAAATTTCCTTTCTATTTCAATGTTGGGATATCGCGTCAAACCATCTTCCCAATCATGTAGGAGATCAAAGTCTCTCAGTCCCAAAGCCGTCGCTTCTCCATTTTCAAACATTGGCCCCATTTGCACCGCTACTATCCACTCTTCTTGAAGACTTGTATCCACACCATGATCTATATCTTCTTCTTCCTTAAATTCCTCATCGACTTGTTCATTTATCAAGTGATTGTTGTCCTCAGTAAATCCCAAAGCCACATAACGGACAGCCCACGTTTCACTATCACCCTTTGCTTCATTCAAACTACGATTATAGGAATGTAACAATACTTGCTGGCGAAAATATGATTCGCGTTGTTCAACATTTTCTAGGACTCCGTTGCATGATATTTCTAGAATAATACGCACAATTGATTCAACCCTTTATTTGTGCCAACGGTTCCTAATATAGTAGTGCTTCTTTGCTATTTCAAGAAGAGTCAAATTACTGTACTCAAACGGACGACTCATATAATAGGATACAAAACTAGGATCTGTTCCAACATATTCGGCATTAGAACAACGATTTCTCCTCAAAGTGGATGACAACATGTTATCACCAATATTTAAAAGTACAACCTTCCGAGATGACTTTATTAGTTGATAACTCATAAGCAAATGGCAGACCTCTTGGGTAGATATATCCCTCTCAGAAACACTTCTAACTAGCAGGCGTCTTATGGCTGATTTTGAGATTGAACATGGTCGGCAGAGGTCGTCCATAATTCCCCGTAGAGTGTCCAAAAATGTTCGTGAAGCAGGCTTGGCTTTAGATGCATACTTGGCTATGTAATGTGTGACTGTCTTAACTGAAAGAACAGCTAACCAATCAATATTTCGTCGCCAACATTGGAGAACTTTTCTGTTATACGAGCACACCAATGGATCATTATGACGACCTATGAACCGAAACATATCACTATTGGGTGGCTCTTCAACAATTGAAGATAGCTCAGTGACATCAAATGGGTACTTAAAACGGCACACCATCTGCTTTGTTGTCTTATGCTGACGCAAACAATAAGTTCCACATTTACTATGGCGCATCACCCAAGCAATCAACGATGCATAATCATCATCATCAGAATCCAAATCTACTTCCATTGGCAATAAACGTGCCCAAGGATGCTGTTGCATTGGAATAGACATGCTGGCATCTGGGTTCATTGTACATACAAGACGATCAAAATATTCAATGATTCTTCTTCTATCTGCCTCCGACCTTTCGAGACAACTAACATCTGGGGCACCCTTCAGCCATAGAAATCCATGTACGTGCCCACTGCCACGATGTTGCCATTCAAATCGATACCAAAAATCCTCTACATCGAACTCGTCTTGAAGAAAATCTTTAAAGAATAGATCGACCCCTTTTTTGGAAAAACCAAGCGACAAGAAGAGGGTTCTCATTGACCAACTGTGCTCGGCGTTTTCGTAAATCTACATATGACATTGCATTAGGATCCAAAGTGGGATCCAGCAGTGCAAACAGTTCTGGCCATTGCAAGTCAGCAGAAGAAAATTGTAGGCGCTCCCAATTGTCTGACCATTGCAGTCAACTCTTTCATCCTTGTAAGCCAATATGAACGGGTGCCTCGCATCGACCTGGCATAGTACGAGACTCGACTAGCTAATTGTTTGTCTCCGGAAGCAACCATTTGCAGAATGTCATATACTGTTAGCTCTGCATCTGTATGGTTTTTCCTCACATAAACATCTCCCAAAGCTAGGGCACACCATCTAGAAAATGGATTCCAAGCAAATTACCTGAATCTGGAGTCCTTAGCAAATCGTCCATCATAGTATTGCATCAAGTACTGAAAATATTTTGAAGGATGTAATTGTCTTGGACGTGCTTGCCTAAAGTCAGCAGTACCATACGGGAACAAAGTAGGAAAAGCCATTGAAATATAACATGGCGTGTTAAACTCATCGATGATCGTGTTTGATAAGTGCATGTATGCAACCCTATGGTCGGCATCCGATATATGTAAAGCCTTCTTTATACATTCTTGCTGATTAGGTTGAGGCCCTAAAGTGATGGTACCAGGATTGTGAAATTGGTCAATGCAGAACTCCTCGCTATCCTGATGAGGCCCTTCCATATCATCTTCCCCATATGTTTCATTAGCATGTGGAATGTCTTCAAGCATACCATCTAGTGGTAATGTATCTACCATGTTCTTATCAATTATAATGTCCCGATAGTAAACATGATGTTGCTTTAGCCAAACCAGTGCTTGGCGAACATATTCACGACGTACGCGAAATTCTCTCACTGTATGTGCCCCAGTTCGATTCACAATCAGTATTGCTGATAGATCAAATGGTTTACATGGTAATACCAAAGAAATGGAATTCACATCTTGAGCAAAATTGATTAAATTTCTGCTGTACTTATACTGTTTCCCCTGACCCGGTAAACAGACATCATAGGATGAACCCGAGCAATGAGAATTTGTTCCAGATTAGATAGCCTTGACAATTCAAGTAGTACCTCACCAGGATCCATCAGGTTGTCCAGTGTAAACTTTAGCGGGTTCATTCCTTGACGAATCTCTCGCAAGCAAGATGGACATGAGGCCGATGGCGTTGCACTTGGAAATGACTTACGACATGTGAAGCAAGTAACCCACCTCAAATCCCAACAATATTTTCGAAAATATTCAGATCTAGAGGGTAGGGCCCGCACATTTGACCGATCAACATTGACGCTACTAGAATGAACTGCATCATCTGCCATTGTGTTTGACAATATGCTATCATTGGCTTGCAAAATGTCCGACACTATTGCATTTGTACTCGGACGAACCAATTGCCTCTCCCGCATTCTTTTTTGCAGAGCGATATATGCAAGTCTTTCTTTCATTAGCCCGTTCAGTTATTTTCTTTGCAGCACATGATTGTCTTCTACGAGAAGCATCTAGAGCACGCACATTTGCTCGTTGCTCATCGGTTTGTCTTGTACGTACTGCCCGTTGGCGAGATGCATTTAGGAATCCTTTAGTTGACCTTTCCAAAATCAACAAAAATGTCATCACCATAACCTTCAATAAGTAGATGCAGTATATGATTTTATAATTCGAGATGCATTTAGGGATCCTTTAGTTGACCTTTCCAAAATCAACAAAAATGTCATCACCATAACCTTCAATAAACAGAGGCAGTATATGATTCTACGATTAGCATTCCATAAACACAAAACAGAAAACAAGAAACCATAGTCTTCCAACAGAACCACTATAATATTGTTTATGTCAAATTCACCCATTTCATTCAGGGAATTTACCAAACACTTTAACACCACGAAACTTGGGATATATATTCATTATGCACACAACCGCTGAACAATCCAAGATGATTACACACACAATGAGAACATAGCAAGAACACTGGGCCATCCAATATGAAAACTATCTCTAGTCTAATTAACCCAACTCATTACGCATAATTAATCGTTATATCTAACTAGAAGTTCGTTATCAGAATGAATCACCCTTAACTATATATAAAGATATGTATTGATAACCAAATTCTTAGTGAGATGCATTTACGGATCCTTTAGTTTACATTTGCTTGTAGAATCTTTCCATAGCCCGAATAGTTGCACGTTGAGATTCTGTCAAATTTGCTCGTGCTATTCTACGTCGTTCAGTGTCTAGAGATTGTCTCGCACGTCGTATATCTTCACAACTGGTTCGATAAGGTGGTGTTCCAATTCTTATACTTGTAGATGGCATAACCAACGAAGCATATGTGATGCGTTTGCGCCTTGATCCAGTGCGGGGGGCAGTTACTCGTCCTGCAATAGCATGAGAAGAAAGCATAGCACAAAAATTAAATTTTATGGACAGAACATAATTGTGGAAAGTACCAAAGAAATGTTGAAATATTATACCTCGAGACACATAAAGGGATGGAAATGAAGTGCGACATTGATGAGTTGCATCCAGATCTCGCTTAATTGAATTACGCACACTTGTTTGCAATTCACGGGAGCGCCTTTTAGAAGCACTATTTGAAGCTTGAATACGTTCCCGTTGTTCAGGGGTGTGTCTTTCTCGTGCTTTCTGTTTGTAAAACCTTTCCATAGCACGTATAGTTGCACGTTGAGAATCTGTTAAATTTGCACGTGCTACTCTACGCTGCTCAGTATCTCGAGCTTGTCTTGCACGGCGTATATCCTCACGACTGGTTAGAGAATGCGATGTTCCAATTCTTATACTTGTAGTTGGCATAACCAGTGACGCAAATGAGACACGTCTGTGCTGTGATCTATTGCGGAAACCAGTTACTGGACCTGTAATGGCATGAGAAGCAAGTACAAATGTAATAAATTTTATGGACATGGCATTATGGTAGAAAGTAATAGAGAACTGTTGAAATACTACACGGTGAGGCAGAACAAGGGATGCAAATGAAGTGCGAGGTTGACGAGCACCACTCCTTGGACGAGTTATTTGTCCTTCAATTTTACGACAAACAGCGAAATTAGAAATGAGAATTGTAGTAAGGAAAAGTGAAAATAATGCAAATACGTGGAAATATTATACGTAATGGCAGTAAAAGAGATGCAAATGATGTCCGCCGCACTCGTGTTAAGCTCCTCAGTCCAGTTACTCTTCCTACATATGGGTGGAGAATAGTCTTAAGGAGCAATAAAATTAGAATGAAGGACCCTAATGCTAAGATATTACACGAGGCACGAGAGAACCGAAGGAGGTCCGCTTCCGTCGATTTGCATTCCTCGGAGCAGTTGCACGTCCTTCAATTGTGCAGGTACACAATGAATGATTTAGTTAATCTTAAAAAATTAATGATGAAAAAAATTCAATTGATCGTAAAGAAGGTGGTGTACCCCCAACAAATGTTCTCTGAGATATGCCTGGTGTACATATACTTAGGCTATGTTGCACCATGGGAAAGGTAGTTGGAGTAAAAATTGCCTACAGTTGGTACATATGACCAGAAGTTGATATTAGTATTTATGCTTTGACAGTGATGGA
The DNA here is from genome assembly GCA_018223645.1 of Jasminum sambac. Classification (NCBI taxonomy): domain Eukaryota; kingdom Viridiplantae; phylum Streptophyta; class Magnoliopsida; order Lamiales; family Oleaceae; genus Jasminum; species Jasminum sambac. The sequence continues at coordinate 40,035,202 of CP073640.1, forward strand.
CCGTACGAAAGTATTAAATATCATGAAATCATCGGCATTCTCACCTCTAATTTGTTTCTATAAAACCAACCTTCTGTTGTATCACATTGCGTTGGTGGTTCGCTAAAAATGAAGTCAGTAACAATGCAAGTTAGTGAGAAGGCAATGTAGGAAAGAAACTATTAATGCAAACATTGAACATGTAAAAAAAAAAACTAAAAACTAACGAAATGGTAAATGAGTACACGGTCAGTGAAGTAGAGAACCGAACATGGTCAAATCGTTTATTTATTTATTACAGTTGAGAGCGTAGTTGTTTAGCGTCTTGTTATAAGAATAGGAAGAAAACAATAGGGAGTGGGGAGAATTAGTACTCAGTTAGCGAAATGGTGGAAGGATTTTAAATTGGGAAAAAAATAGTACTTGGTTAGTAAGGCATATTTCTTGAGAATGCCAAAATCCGTACTTACAATGCGGAGAATTGAAAAGGTAACAAACCAATTTTTGGTCTTCTGCCTGGGCATTTCTATGTAACAAGTGATGAGATAACCTAAGAGCACTTACTTCTGTTTAGAGATATGTCACCAATTAGCTTTCAGTTTGCAGCCTCCAACATTGCTGATGTCTCCAAGAACCGTTCTACTAACATCTTTCATCAGTAGCATTGACTGTAATATGTCAGTTAAAGATACGAAAAGTTGCATTCAATCATTTGATAAATACTAAGGCCATCTCCAATGGGGGCAGTCCATTGGCCCCAATTTTTTGACGAGCAGTGGAGAGAGAGAGAGGAGAGAGATAGGAAGTGAGAAAAATAATGTGGGGCCCTTTTTTAATTTTTTATTTTTTAATCACTTTTCTATCAATTATTCCACATTTTCTCAACATTTTCTTCATTGATTCCCGTATCACGTCCAGATATAGATGCCCGTCTAGAATTATTCCACTACTATTTTATTATTATTTTTGAATTTTGAATTTATTTCTATCTCTCTCTCTCCCATTTTTTATTTTCCCGCTCTTTTTTCCCTACATTTCATTCCATTCACTTTCCATTTACTTTATAATAAAATAATATTTCTATTCCTTTCTCTCTCCCCTCTCTCTCTACTGCACCGGGGTCTCCAATTGCTAGTGCATTGGAGATGGCGTAAGCGAGTTATAGCTTACTTGTATTTTCCATTTTGCTTTTAGGCTTCTCCGGACACCACAATTCCATTATCTGTATACATACATAAATTGTTAAAGAATGTGCCTTACTTTTGTATGAATCTTCAAAAGTAGCTGAGAAGTTCTATACGGCAAATGATAGAACTACTACATCCCAATTAATCATCATCAAATCTATCTACCCACCACCCCCCAAAACCCCAGAAACGACGATGGAGGCACTAATGTGAACGATTTCAAATTAGACAGATTATTCATAAGTAAATTCAACAGGGGGTGGATTGGTGCTTCTGCTGTCCTTTTCATTCACAAACTTAAACTAATACTTAAATTGAGAATTGACTAATCAAAGTTGACTTCGTCGAAAAACAAATCAGAGAAGGAAAGAAACATTGTCTCTTGATCATAAACACACGTCTTTCATTTATATACTTAATCATACGGAATGATAGATCTCTAAATTAAAATTTCCAACTTCGAGGAAAGAAGTTAACAAAGTAGACATGTAAACTAGAACAGAAATAATAAACGTATAGATATGTAAAGGCCAAAATAATAATAGGATGATAGATAGGATGGAATTAACAAATAATAGGATGTAAAAAGTAAATGGAAAGGCCAAACCTGTACAAACGCTAATCATCAAGGCCTCAGCAGACAATCCACGGACGTATTCACCTAAGCATGCCCAAAGCAAATGCAACAGCTACGAACACTTTAGTTAAAACCAGCTCAGTTCAGATGCTTAACTCCTGAACAAACTTCAATAGATAGAGATATGCAAACTCTCTCAGGATGTGTTGAATGAGGCAAATAGAAATCTCCAAGTGCTAGATTGCATCTGAAAGATGTATTAGCATTAGTTTCGAATAAAAAACAAGATCATATACTGAAAAAAACATTACCAATGAAATCAAACCCACAACATTCAACCCGTGTCATCAATACGTCGACAAAAAGACCAACTCTTCACAACAGGACCAATTAAACTAAATCCCATAAAAGTTTTCAAAACTTAAAAAAAGGGACAAAATTCATGTGATGTTAGCTGGAATCGAATTCATTGTCAATCAAAAGGTTCATCTAAAGGGGGATTCAACAACAAAATGGGCAAAGATTTTCGAGGCAAAATTATTGAAAAATCGAATGAAGAGTGCGATACAATTCTTGGTTCAAACATTTTATTAAACACAGGGAATTCACGTGACGTTAGCTGGAATCCAATTCTTTGCCAATCAAAAGATGCATCTAAATGAAGATTGAACAAAATGGAGGATGAAATAGGAATGAATCTATAGACAAGAAATCGAGATTCGAGAAAGGGAGAGAGATCAACAAAAATCTAATCGGAAAATCTATAACGCTCTTAGTATAGTCTCATCACCAAATGTTGGTCATCTATGCAACTATAACACATGCCGATTAGCCTAGAGTGTACATTGTACACTATATGACAAGAAAAATTTCCCTACTTAACGGTGGTAAAATAATTGGACAAAAATCACCTAAAAGCATTTAACTGGAACCTAGATAAGAATCCAACCAATAGCAAAAAATTATTTGTTATCATATTTTTCTACATATGGGGGCAAAATCCTTCAATATCCTTCAATCCTTCGTCAATCCTTCTCCATTGAAGAAACTCTAGCACATATCCTTCAATATATACTTTGTAAAACGAAGCAAACATAGAAAGTTAGAAACAAAGTTCTCCCATGGCCCAAAAATTAAATAAAATAAAATAAAATAAAAGTAAAAAAAATCAACAACATAAATGTAATTATGAGTTCTCTCAAAGATAAATGCTCATCATTTCATATATTTTTGAAGTTGCCAATCAAGATACACAACATATCTCATTGAGTATAACTCAAGTAGAAAAAAGAATGAAATAACTAAATCACCAACTCATTGGATTTCACAAACAGGACCAATTAAACTAAATCCCATAAAAGCTTTCAAAACTTAAAAAAAGGAACAAAATTGCTCTCCAAAGCATTTTGGCATTAGAACACAAATTAATTAACTCAATCCACGTAATCGATAGAAATAGATTGTAAACATAGAATTAAAAAATTGGCCTTTACAAAGTGGAATGCTTCAATTATGTCAAAGATCCGTCATCAATCCTTCTCCATTGAAGAAACCTTAGCATCAGTCCCATGGTCAATATATACTTTTTAAAACGAAGCAAACATAGAAAGTTAGAAACAAAGTCCTCGATAACTAGTTGTTGAATATCGAAGCGGAACGAGTTAGACTCATTGGAAATTGCTATCTTATCTCATTAGAAGTTGTAATATAATCTATAGGTTGCTTAGACTCTCTCCAGCATCCAGTTAACTATTATTTGGCAATATGGACATGCAAACATTGTTGGAGTAACTAGTTGGCAACCGAAAATAGACTAGAGACGTGTAATGACCCCCACTACGATCCTCCTAAAGCATTTTGGCTAGAATCGACCATAATATCACAGACATATATTTGGGAGGCGAATTGCACGTCTTACAATTCATAGCAAAGGTACCGGAGTAATAACCTCACAATAGCTTAGCCTTCTAAAATCGAAACAGAGGTGACAATAGCGATTGTCCAACATGTTGGTGTTACACTTCTCCTTTGAAACAGATCCTGGTAGCATGTTGATGATTTTTCTTTCAAATTATCTGTCTTCACCTTGTCCCAATTTACTATATGCATTTTAAGTTTTCCCAATTATGGTCGAAACAGAGAATGAACTCACGAAGAGTAAATTGAAACTGGGAAGTTGATTGAACATCAAAATTTCCACCTAAAGCCGAAACAAAACCCTGATAAAGCGATTGCATGTCCTTGTTAACTCACAGAAACGACCGAGTGCAGGCAGAGAAACGTACAAGATGGAAAAGACCCAATTCAAAATAGCCGGTCTTTGCATCTCAATTGGAAACCGAGCTCTGATTTTTTCAATTGAGAAACTATTGACAAACGGATTAATGATTTCAACCCAATGGAGAAGGAACAACTTTAATCCTCAGAAGCTTGGGGCTCATTAGCTTGCGTTGATTCTTGGAAGCAAGGCTGTATGACCGGATGAAGATTTAAATTCACGGCGAATGAAGATTTAAATTCACGTCACCTTGTGCAATCTGAAGGGGCGCTATTCGCTGTTAGGCACTATACTTGGCAGCCAATGTTTTTCTCAGGGTTGGAAATCGAAAAAATTGAAGAGATGAGTTGCCGATGCTGAAGACGTGAGGGAGGGGAAAGGAAGAGGGGTTCGATTGTGTGTGGTTGAATGGGTGGGAACCTGGTGCCCTCTGTGGAGTCTTCTTCCATGGCGAGCAAGCTGAAGACGAGCGTTTGAATGGGTGGGAAAGCCGAGCAAACTGAAGATGAAGGGAGAAGAGAGGGAGAGGCGATGATTGATGCTCTTTATTTGAATGGGTGGGAAAGGCCGGGTCGTCTATGGTCGGTGAGAAGAGAGGACGGTAGATTTGAAGACGGAAGGACAAACACTCGTGAAGACGGAACACAGACACATCCTTTTTGAATCGACCAAATGGCGGAGAAAACCGCCCTACGGTCGGTGATAATTGGGACGGGAGTACCATTAAGAAGATCGAGAGTTCCTTATGTAGTTAAATTGTTGGTTCTATAAATGTGTGGATACTGGATAATGTTAGGCTAGCTTAAATTTCGAAATATTTTTTTACTTGAAAGTTAATTTATATTACTTAATTGAAGTCCAATTTTAGTTTTAAGTAAACAATTCAAACCATTTCCGATTTACGTACTCGAAAAGTAAACATTTATCCAACAAATGCTTAGTTTACTGCATCTGATCAAATAACTTTTTTTTTAATTTTTGTACAAATGGAAAATACAGTTATAAATTAATTAATATTGCATCTTCAATAATCTCTAAAGAAGGAGCGTAACAGTTTGTTTGATGCAAATTGTGCAAAAATTTTTTTACCCGATAATTATAACTCATCACATTAATTAACAATGGGTTTTCTTTTTTTCTTTTTATTTTTTTTTCTCGATTGAGGGTGGGATAGGGAAGAGGGGAAAACTATGGGAGCTGAATTGAAAACTTCCCGTTAGAAACTTGAGTATCCAATTGCAGTTATTATACAATTCAAGTGACATATTGATTAACAATTTATTTATAGTTTTTAAATATTTTTTTAACTTCTCAATCACATGTCTATTTTTTTAATAATCTTTATAGTAAGCCCTCATAATGATTCAAAGAATGTATAGAGTACTTTTTTATCCCGAAAAATAATATAATCAAATTAATGTTTATGTGTTAAAAATACCAATTTCGTCAAGAACTTTTGTAAAAGAAACACTCCATCAAATTACATATTAACTTAATGGTCAAAATAATCTGCTATTATGTAATTTCATTTCATGTCGACCTTAATTTCCCTATCTTCTAATAATATTTTTCCTAATTAATAATGTATTTTAATTAAAGTTTATCAAGTTGTTCTTTTAGTCAACTATGATGATAGTGATCGGCTTGAATTTTAATCAATATATATTTAAATTTTATAACAATTTGCTTCCAAAATTATATCTATTAAAGTATAATTCTGATTTGAACTCAAAGCTTTATTTTTAGAAATATATAGATGGCTATAGTATTTAATTTCATATTAAATTTTTTTTTTAAAATATAATTTCATATTAACTTAATGATCCAATTTCAATATTAAGTAAATAAATAAATATCTAAATTACATATATAATTAATAAGGATTTAATATTCTAAAAAGAAAATAAATACATAAATGACATATTTAATAAAAAAATTGACTATCAACGATTGGAATTATGCGATTCAATCATAATTTTTTAATTGGTTCACGACCATATTAAATATTTATTTAAAATTCTATCTCCTAAATAACTATTGAGAATCCTAACTACTTTAAATTATTTATTTTATACCGATTTTTGTCAGTCAAGATTTTATTTAATTTTTAAAGATTATCAATTAAGTCTTTTACTTTAATTATTAATCATATATATTTCAAGTTATTAATTTTATGCAAATTAATTTAAATTTGATATTAAATTATTCAAATTTGATCGAGATAACATAAAATCGATGAGATTTTTTTTATCAACCACATTATTATTTAAATTAAACATCTACGTTGTTGAGTTTAAATAAATATGTTGATATACCACATAAGTTAAATTGGTGAGTATATACCGTATTTAGTATGTTTAAAAAGTGTTTACTAAAAAATTTCGATGTGATTATTACATATTAAAAAACTACAAATAAAGTCTCTGATTAAACGATCATGATGGGGGGTGGATGGGGATGTGAATTTTCTCGTAGGGCGGGGATTGCGAATAGGAGTCCCTATCCAGTTGCAATTCTTATATCATTTTCGCTTAGCCTCGATTAAATGAAGATATAACGAGAACGAAGATAACTGCTTCTTAACGGGGCACGAACGGGGTATTGAGGTCTATCGAACTATACTTGCTACATTATCATTTCTATAATATATCTATATGTTCTTTATATTCATAATCAAATTTTAAAAATTATTATTTACACATTCAGTGACAATACCTTGTATCGCACGAGTATATAATTAATATCTCTCGAAATTTGTAATTATATATAATAAAATGTTAAGTAATTTCCAATAAAAAAATAGGCTCTACGAAAGTTAGTATAGTTATTTTGATAATTATAATATTTAATGTTACTTTATTTCTGCGTTTATATTTAGTACATTTAATCTATGGCGCAACGCGGTGGCCACTAATGATGGGTCGCCTATCTTGGTGGGATTCGCTGCGCTGTTAAACTTTGATACGGTGGAATTAAACTTTCATGTGCATTGTTCAACTGAGATAGGCTATTAAACTGCTAACAAATGAAAATACAATATAATTTTCACATGTTGGCCTTTTGTTAGTGACATTAGAGTTGGACAATCATTTTCACATGTTGGCATTTAAAAAAAATCAATTTTCAATGACATATAGTTACATTACACGTTACTATTTCAAATGTTACAAATCACATCATATTTAAAATCATGATTTGCAATAAAGGTAGAGTACAATGTCTTTTACCCGATGTTATTACTTCATATTTTCTAAGTTATATAAGTTTAGTTCATGTGTATATTATTGGTCAAAATGATACTTAACAAAAACCCCGAGAACGCACTCTATAACATTTTTTATACTGAACAAAATACTATCAAATGATGGTCCTTTGTGAAAATACTAGCAAATGGAGCTCCTCAAATTGTTGTGTGATGATTATGCATGGATAATTATATCAACCACAACTTGGTTACGTTAGCAAATGAAGTGAAAAAAAAGAAGAAGTGAAGTTCATTATTTTTTTGGTAAATCGAGTGCTTAATAGTCTCTCTCTCTCTCTCTCTCTCTCGCTCTCGCTCTCTCCCCCCCTTTTTTTGTGTTGAAGGACTTGGATAGTTCGAACAGACGATGAATGAAATTCTTGGACATAGTATGAGTGGATTATGTATTTAAATGATTACTTAATTCTTTCAAAACTTGATGCGATTTATATATTTTTATGTTTTGTTTGTATCGTGGACAATAATAGATATTATTATTTTTGGAGTGCTACTAATATTGATATATTTGGGTACAGTTCAAAGTTATGCTACATGTTATTTTTTTTCTTTTTTACTTTTGCTATGAGTATTAACATGTTGGATTTGTTCGAAATATAATGGAAATTCTATCGAAATTTTTAAAGAATCTTATTTTTTTCACTCTTTTTTTATTATATTTCTCATAAATGGAAAAAATAATTGTATACTGAACGTGTCTTCCCGTGCAATGCACAGGTAAGAACACTAGGATTTTACACCATTCGTTTTCTAACAATGTTTTTCTTCCATGTAAATCAGTCGTGTGGGAGAGAAGATCGATCGTGCGCGAACCAGCGAAGGTTTTGGAAGGGTGGCATGAGTGATGAAAGAGAGATGTGAGGCATAAATGAGTTTGATTTCTTTTTTAAATAATTCAATGATTCTTTCAAAAAATGATTTTATTTATGTATTTTATGTGTTGTTTGTGTCGTGGAGAGCAATGCACATGATTGTTTTGGGAGTATTGTCGGCATTGATAAGGTTATGGAACATATATAGTTATGCTATGTTGAAATTTTTAGGATTTATGCGATGTGTATTAATAGGGTGGATTTTTTTGAAATATAGGAAATTCTATTAAATTTGTTAAAAATCATATGGATTTTGCTCTTCTTTTGAAAAAAAAAAATTTTAGAAGCAACATAATTGTTTGATGGACGTATCTTCCCGTGCAATGCACCGGTAAAAATGCTAGTTTAAAAAATTACTAAACATAGCACTGCCACCTAAGCACTTTATTTAAATGTCACCTAATTTTATATATTAATTATATATATATATGTGTATATATATATATATATATATAGCACACACATAGCAGACTTCTGCAACTTTTATAAATAATAAAATTAGATTAGATTATAGAAAAAAAAGAGTGAGAATTAGTTTGCAATAATCGATGTATGATAAATTTCAAAGTTTTCAATTTCAATTATATTTCGTTGTGTAAGTTTGCCTACCATCCTTGGAATCGGCTCACTTTATGACTGTTGGTTATTACAAGGGCGTAGGTCACGGGTTCATATTTCATATAGAAAAACATTGGGGAGTTGTGTTTGTTTTATATTTTCTGTTTTTATTTTTAAAAATATTTTGGTATTTTCTATTTTCTATTTTTATTTTTCCCCCTTCAAATCAATTAAAAAACGATTTTTACCCTCTCATACTAGTTGGCTTTGTTTGGAGGGGGAGAAAAAACCTATATTTGGGTTTTTTGCTTCCAACATTAGAAATACTCTTAGGCCTTGTCCTATTCAACTTAAAAAATGTTTACTCGAATTTCGTATCGAATGTTTGGTTGAGAATTAGAGAAGATGTATTAAAAATGTAAATAAATTATCAAATCAATATTTGAGTGGTTGATAATAAAAAGAAAGTAAAAAGTAGATGTGAATTGATAAAGTTTAGTATGTATAGAACAAATTCTAATTAATGATGGGCATGTATCCCCACTAGCCACATTATATAATTGAATTTACCAGCAATATATTCGATATTTTGAACATTTCCTTTTACAATTGTACAATGACAATCCTCTATTATAATTGATTGCACGTTATAATTTTAAATGCAATATCAAACTAAAAATTCTTTGTAGCTTGGCCATTGAAGGTTGAAATTTCAAAATTTTGATCCGTAAAATTTTTGTTCTCATCTTAATGCGCCCGTATATTTGTAAATTATCGAGTTGTTGTCTGGTAGCATAATCATCTCCTTCGTTCGGCCAGTCCATAGCCGAATCCTCCACTCGATGGTTGTGTGGTCCGCTGAGTCCGCTCCCTTCATCCAACATGGTTGCTTTCTGCATTCAATCTAGGTTCCCTTGGCATTCTCCGTATCGCCATGTGTGTTGGTGTATTTGAGATGTTGGTGTTACATAAAGATGACGGACCCCAAGATGATGCTCTAAGCTTCTCACCCGGGTCGAGGAAAGGTCAGGTCCTCGAGGGATTTGGATTTTGTATTACAGGAAAACATGGCAAGTTATTTTCAGAAGCCTCATTCGTTCTTTACATAATAATCTAGCAACAAAATGTGATGACTCATTACTGCTATAAAACCATGTGAAGAATTTCATATCTGCTCATCCCACTAGCGAAAGCCAGGAGATCAATTCTTTCTGCTAATTAGGACTACTTTCTCATAACTATATATCTGGACATCAGAAAAATAAAAATAAAACATTATTAATAATTTGAAATTATCTAACTAACTGTTCAATTCCATACCAAGCTCTAAACCCAGTAAAGAGACTCAATATATTGAAATACATTCATTTCTGGGTGTGTTATTAAAAATATTCACGCTCATGCGCCAGAAGGCACTGATGATGGAGCTCTTGGAAAGTCATAGAAACAAGATTGTACCTTATGGCATTACCAACACTTTGCAAAACCAGGAAGTCATCCTCATCTTTTTCACCCCGAATCACACAAAATATTGACATATCGCACGGACGTCTGACATAAACGGGAACAAGTGGTGACAAATCAACCCGGTACTTGACAAACCACTCAGAATAGTCCCTCTTCATTTCATACACAGCGAACTCGAATCCTGGCCATTCTCCAATCACGTGTAGATGATCATAAGACTCACAAAGATGCCGGGTTCGCTTCTCCAATTCCTCAGGGAGAGGCAATATTTCGACCCTATCATCATCAATGACGAAAGATATTAAATAATCGTAAAGGTAACCACCGATCCAATGTAGCGAACCATTCCAATATACTCCATTCTCAAAAAGTTGTTTAGCTTTGAAGGACCGTTTAGTCGATACTTTCCAAAAACGAGTTTCAGATGAATAAACTTGAAGATAATATGTAAACGTTCCTTCCTTCAAAAATTATACTTTTTCAACGAAAACAACTTTGTAGTGAGGAGACTTACTAGGATCAAAAGCTAAGTTCATACGTCTCGGCTTTTTAGTTACAATTTCTTGATCTTGTGGTTTTGGAAGAATTGCGAACCGATTTATAGTCGGGTTATAGACATAATACCTAAAAATATTGGGGTAAAAACGCTGGCTTCTACAGAGCAGCAGTCCATTGCAAGACTGTATAATAAAAATATCACCATATTTTGGATCAACAAACTTGAGCCATTCAAAATGTGTATTCGATGGGTTTTGGACGGGGAAGGGGATATAAGCGTACGAGGGGCCAAACCGGTAGTTGGGGTTCAAGAAAAGCCCTAGAGCCAGATTTGATTTCGGGTTAGGGTTACGTAAACAACAGAATTTGGGATCTGTATGTAGACATTAAAAAATTTTAAATAAAATTCCTTTGGGCCAATTTGATTTTAATTAACACATTAAGTCTATTGGACCAGGTCAATTTTAATTAATTGACTCATTAAGTCAATTAAAATCCTAATGTCTATTTAAAGCCCAAATTCAATTTAAAAGCCCATGTGGCCCATCCTACTTTTCTTAATCTTTACTTGAGTTTAGTTAAATATAATCAAAATATTATATTTATATAAATCATTTAAATAGGTTAAGATAATCAGTAGACTTTTCAAAAGAATTATTCAAATTAATCGGATAATTCTTAAGTGGTTAAAAGGCTATCCAAATTTACCTATAAATAGACCACTAACCCTAATGCAGAAACCCCAACAAGGGGAGCAAGGAGTCAAGAGGTGAAGAGCTGCAGAAGTTCAGACCCAAACACAAGAAAAAGAAAGGAGAAAAAGAGCACAAACACTCTTCAGTTCTCCAAAACCAAGCTAAAGTCAAGAAGGAAGGAAGAAGCTCTTCAGTTCTTCGAATCCACGACAAAGCCGGCCGCATCAAGCTAAAGCCAAAATCAACGTCGAGAGGTAAAGCTCTTCCACAAAGACAAATTCAAAATCGAACAACCAAAACAAAGCTCTTCAACGAATCCACACCGTCAGCAATCAAGTCCTTTTGGAGCGTAGGATCAAGCCACGTGGCCCCTCGTCACCAACTGCAGATCGTTAATCAGAGGATCAAGCAAATCAAGGGAGTCAATCCACTATAAAATATCAAACTCAATTTGTAACAACCTTTAATTGTATTATTTTAATACAATAGAGAAATTTGTTCGTTACAAATTTCTGGCACGCCCAGTGGGACCCTCTTGCCTCTCATCTTTCGATCTACAACAAATCTCAAGTTTCAAATTCAACAAACATGATGAGTGACGGAAAAGTGAAGCAAACCAGGCGAACCGAGGAGGCTGGTGAATTCCTCCATGCCACCAGAGCAAAGACAAGGGCTGGGAGATCTCGACTGGTATCTCCGTTGAGGAAGTTCTCCAAGAGAGGTAAAGGAAAAATCCTTAACCTCAGGAAAGCGGGCTCCCATTCTCCGGGAAAAGCAAAACTCTTCCAAGAGAACCCTATTTTCCAAGAACACCTTGGATCTGACTCTGCCTCAGATGAAGGGTCTGAACCTGGATCAGCTAAAGCTGTCTCTTCTCGAAAATGGGGAGATTACACATCTTCTGAGGAGTCGCTCGAAGACGTGCTAGTCACTGAAGCGGGTCCTAGTTCGGATGAAAAGCTCCAACAAATGGCTTTGGCAATCGAAAAGCTGTCAAAGTCTCTCGAAGAGAAAGACGCCCAAATTTCCGCTCTCATGAACAAATTGGAGATGCATGAGTCAGAAAAAGAAGATAGCCACAAAGATGAAGGCTCCTTCAGGGGCAAGCGTCCCGAAACTCATGAGGATGAGCAAAAACAAGATATGCATGATCGGACCGTGCTAAAAAATGTGTTCCATGATGCTACACATGTCTCTGTTGGTTCTTTATCGGTCCAAAGAACTTCAACACATGATTGCCGATACCATCCGTGCTCCAATACGGTGGTTCATCGCCAATCATCACTGCGTGTCTGCAAAACCCTACGGCCGTCGGATTGGCGAATTGAGGATGCCCCTTGGCTATCAACCTCCAAAGTTCGGTGCTTGATGGTAAAGGCAACCCGGCGACACATTGCTCATTTCATTGAAACTTGCAACAACGCAGTACATACAATGACATTATGGTGAAGCGATTCGTCCGCTCTCTCAAAGCGCGGCGTTCGAATGGTACACCGACCTCTGTTGGATCGATCGACGGTTGGGATCAATTGGACGCGAAGTTTCTCACTCGTTTCTGACACCAGCGCCGCGGTCAGCCTTCCGTAACTTGCCAGGACAAAGCGAGGGCAAGGAGGAGCGGTGGTCGAATACATCGAACGATGGAGAAATCTCGTGCTTAGCTGCAAGGAGCGCATAAGCGAGGCCTCGTCCATCGACATGTGCGTCCAAGGCATGCACTGGGGATTGTTGTACAATCTCCAAGCCAATATGCCCCACTCGTTTGAAGAGTTGGCTACCCGAGCGCACGATCTTGAAATCCAGATCGCAAGGCATGGAAGTTACCTACCAAGCGATCCAAGAAAGCAAAAGGAGTTAAAGAAGGAAGTCAAAAAAGACGGCAAGCCAGTTAAATCAAAGGAAACAATGGCCATTTCCACAACTCCAGCAAAAATTACTTTCAAAAAATCAAATTCAAGTCAGGCCCCGAGGCCGAAACAAGAATTCAAGCCTAACAAGGCGCCAACACAAAAGAAGGGTCTCCCAAGCCTAAAGGAGCTTGAAGAAAAACAGTACCCGTTCGTAGACTCTGAAGTCTCCGGAATTCTAGACCAATTACTAGAGCAAAATGTGATCGAACTTCCAACGCCAAAAAGGCCGGATGAGGTTGGTCGCGTTGATCATCCAAAATATTGCAGATACCACCGGATCATCAGCCATCCCGTGGAAAAGTGCTTCGTTCTAAAGGATCTCATTGTCCGTTTGGCTAATGAAAATAAAATCGCACTCGAAACCGGCGAGAACTCCACTGCAAATTGCTCAACAGTTTCGTTTGGGTCGTTTGACCCAATCCCAATCCCAGATTTTGGAAAGAAGTATCCTTCGATCCACAAGACAAGAGTGTCTTCACTAAAACCAGTTGGATTTGGACCTCAACTGCCAGAGGGAGCGAGACTGGTCGAGTTCTGGGTGAATGGAGAAGTAACTACAGAATACATCTACCCAGAGATGGACAAACCACGACGCCCAACCGTCCTTCATTCTACGAAGTCATGACGGGTCACTTAGACATTTGGGAGTCCGATGTTGAAGCTGAAGACGAAATCGGCGATGGCTGGTACACCTTCATAAGCAAAACAAAGAAATATCAGAAGTCAGGTAAGAAAGGTAAAACACAATTTCCTACAACTTTTGCAGGAAAAAGGCCGGTGGTGCCAAGCGAAGAAGTCCAGCTCTTTAAAGAAACAACATCGGACGATGGGCAGGGGGCATGGACCCTCGTTACAAGACGGCGCCGAAAGACTCGAAGGACGTCATGTCCTAGCAGTTACAAAGAACTACAAAGGGAAAAGAAGTGGCCGAGCAATCTAAGAAAGAAGTCGACGGCAAACGGAAGGGCATCAAAGAATGATACTCCAAGAGTTGTGGCTGCGCCAACTTTGCCCAGACCAATAACTTTGGGAGATTATTTTCCTAAAGGTTATTTCAAAGACCAACTCGTGACTTCATATGTCACGAATGTCAAAGATAGCGAGAAGTTGAAGGTCAAGGAGGATGAAAAGGCCGAAGAAAGTTCGAAGCAGAGCGAAAAGCTAGAAATGACTGTTGCCCGCCTCAACAAAATTTCCCAGGACACGAGTCTTTTGGGGATACTTCAGCTTCCATTTGACGATCGCATGGCTCTAATTGCGGCTCTGATCGATCCTGAAGAATACGAAGAGAAGATCTTTAGACCCACCAAGCTGGCTACTCGAAGAGATTGCATGGCTGCTATCACCTTCAGTGATGAGGATCTACAATTGGGTTCTCGACTACACAATCGTCCACTGTATGTCAGTGGCTACATTCGAGAATGTAGAATTTGGCGCATCATGATCGATTGCGGCTCGGCTATCAACATAATGCCTATCCAAACCATGAAGAGGATTGGGATAAGTGCTCGGGACCTTGCAAAGAACAACATCATGATCCAGGGGTTCAACCAAAAGGGTCAACGAGCTATGGGCATAATCCGATTGAAGTTGAAAATTGGGGAGTTGGTTTCATCAGCTCTCTTCCATGTCATTGACGTCAAAACATCATACGAGCTGCTCCTGGGACGTGTTTGGTTGCACGAGACTGGAGTTGTCCCTTCAACTTGGCATCAATGCTTCAAGTACAGCCAAGATGGCGAAGTTAAGTGCGTTGCAGCCGAAACAAAGTCATTTCTCAGTGAGGAGTCCTATTTCGCCGATACAAAGTTCTACCTTGAGGACGATCACAGAGCTGGGATTCCCAACGCTGATGCTGGCGGCAAAGGCACAGTCAAAGTTGTAATCCCACCACATCAGCTACCGATTGGCAAGTCAAACCTTCACCGAGGAGAGTCGTCTAAAGGAAAGCAACCTGAAGCAGCCTCACAAAAGGAGTTGATTTTCCTGATCCCTAGCATCCCAAAAGTGTTGCTACCTCACGAGCTTGTGAAGGAATTCACGAAGAGTTTTGAGATTTCAAAAGCCATGACAACCACATCAAGCAGTTCGAAACCACGTGGCTCAAGTTCGTCAAGACAAATCCTGCAGTTTACTAAAGCCAGTGGTGAACCAAAGAAGATCTTCAAGGGATTTTATAACCCTCAGGCCAAGAAGCTATTGGAAAATGCCGAATTTGGAATAGGAGAACCTCGGCAGTTGGGTGATCCTGATGCAGTTCTTTCTAGTGGACGCGCAGCTTCAGAGGGAAAGTATGGATTAGGATACAATCCGAATCCCCCAAAACCCATCAAAATCAAGAAGGTTTCATCGAATCCAATCATGATCCAGATCTGCGAAGTCCCTGAAGAAGAATATGAGGAGCAAAGGCGACTATCAGTATTCGATAGAATCCAGAACGAGGACGTGAGGGTCTCAGTGTTTCAGAGACTGCAGGGACAGCCATCAGCAATAGTTGAGCCCAAAGAAAAGGTATCCGTGTTTCAAAGGTTGGGTGGTGAAGCTACGACCACTGCTCGCACTGATGAACGAGCACGAGACTCAGCTGAGTCAACTCATAGACAGTCAGCCTTCTCCCGGCTTGGAATCAAAACCTCCAATCCACGTTCCAAGTCTCAGAAATCTAGGAGGAGACAGAAGAATAAGAGGCATCCACGACTTCAAAACGATGAGACTGATAACGAGGTAGTAGCCGTCAATCACATCACGTTCGAAGAAGCTTCTGGGTCAGAGTTTGAATCCGAGAATTCTCCCACAAACGAAGAGCCTCAACCAGCTCCGTCAACATTCGAAGAAGGAGGGCAAGCAACAGTGGACGATCTGAAACAGCTAAACTTAGGGACCAAAGAAGAGCCAAAGCCAGTCTTCATCAGTGCTCTACTGAGTGAGGAAGAGGAATCCAAGTACTTCCGCCTGCTTCAAGAGTACAAAGATGTGTTTGCATGGTCCTATAAGGAAATGCCAGGCCTCGACCCCAAAGTGGCAGTGTACCATCTTGCAGTAAGGCACGGAGTACGCCCGATCAAACAACCTCAAAGGAAGTTTCGTCCAGAACTCATCTCTCAGATTGAAGCCGAGGTTGACAAATTGGTGAGCGGGGTTTATACGCTGAGGTCAAATATCCGACTGGATCGCCAATGTCGTTCAGGTCCGCAAGAAGAATGGCGGTGCGCATGCGTAGCCGACCAGAGACTTGAACAAAGCTTTGTCAAAGGATGACTTCCACTCCCGATACTTGAATTGATGGTAGATGCAATGACCGGATATGAAGTCCTTTCCTTTATGGATGGATTTTCTGGATACAACCAAATTCGGATGAATCCGAAGGATGAAGAACTTACGGCATTTCGTACTCCAAAAGGCATATACTGTTACAAAGTAATGCCGTTCGGACTAAAGAATGCAGGAGCAACGTACCAGCGCGCAATGCAGAAAATCTTCGATGATATGATGCACAAGCAGGTTGAGTGCTATGTGGATGATCTCGTTGTCAAAACCGAAAGGCGGGATGACCACTTACAAGAGCTCAAGGATGTCTTCAACAAGCTTAGGCGTTTCCAGTTAAAGATGAACCCACTCAAGTGCGCATTCGGAGTCACTTCTGGAAAGTTCCTTGGCTTCATTGTCAGGCATCGTGGGATTGAAATTGATCAGTCAAAGATCGACGCCATTGTCAACATGCTGGAGCCAACCAATCTTCGTGGTGAAAAAGTCTCCAAGGAAGCTTGCCTATATTCAAGATTCATTTCCAACCTTGCGGGGCATTGCCATCCGTTCCACAGACTGGTAAAGAACAACATACCATTCGAGTGGGACGATGCATGTAGAAACGCTTTTCAAAGTATCAAGCAGTACTTGTCTCATCCGCCAGTACTCACAGCTCCAACTCCTGGGAAGCCATTAACTCTTTATGTCGCAGCATAAGAGTGCTCACTGGGGGCATTGCTCGTTCAACTAAATAATAATGGGAAAGAGAGTGCACTCTACTACCTCAGCCGAACATTGGTGGAAGCTGAACTAAAATATTCTCCAGTTGAAAAGATCTGTTTAGCCTTGATCTTTGCAGTCAAGAAGTTGAGGCATTACATGTTGGCACACACAGTCAACCTCGTGTCAAGGATTGACCCATTGAAGTATATCATGTCATGACCAATTCTCTCTGGAAGGATTGGGAAATGGGTTCTTTTGCTATCAGAGTTCGACATAAATTTCGTTCCACAAAAGGCGATAAAAGGGCAAGCTCTAGCAGACTTTTTTGCTGACCATCCCATTCCGGCGGATTGGGAACTTCCCGAAGACCTTCCAGATGAAGAAGTAATATTCACCGAAGTTGTGCCCGCATGGAGGTTGTTCTTCGATGGAGCGACTAGGAAATGCGGTCTTGAGGCGGGAGTTGTATTCATCACTCCTGATAATCAAGTGATGCCTCATGCTTTCTCCTTGACTGAGACGTGCTCAAACAATGTAGCCGAGTATCAAGCCTTACTCATCGGTTTGGAGACGGCGTTGGATATGGAGATTCAACACTTGGAGGTCTATGGGGACTCTCTATTGATAATAAACCAACTCGCCTCTGAATACGAAGTACGGAACAAGGACTTGAAGCCATATCACGGGTATGCACAAGCACTCATGGAACGATTCGAGTCAATAAAGATCAAATTCGTTCCAAGGAGTGAAAATCGAGAAGCTGACGCCTTAGCAAACCTAGCCGCTGTCCTCGCTCGATCAGATGAAGACTTGCTGCATCCGGTGTCAATGGTTCGAAGATGGGTGATTCCTTTGCTATCTCCTGAAGATCTGCAAGAGAACAACAGCGTAGAAACTAACGGTGAACAAAAAGATGATTGGAGACGGCCACTCATCGATTACCTCCAACACCAGAAATTACCAGACGACCCTCGACGAAAGACTGAAGTCCGAAGGCGTGCGCCCCGCTTCATCTTATGCAAAGACGTTCTCTACAGACGGTCGTTTGATGGAGTCTTCCTTCGATGCTTAAACAATGAAGAAGCGGCACGTATGTTGGAAGAAGCTCACTCCGGAATATGTGGCGCTCATCAATCGGGGCCGAAACTTCACTTCCGTGTGAAAAGGATGGGGTACTATTGGCCGACCATGGTACAAGACTCCATGGATTTTGCGAAAAAGTGTGAAGCTTGCCAAATCCATGCAAATTTCATCCACCAACCGCCAGAACCATTGCATCCAACAGTCGCATCTTGGCCTTTTGATGCCTGGGGACTTGACGTAGTTGGGCCTATAACGCCAAAATCTTCAGCTGGGCACTCCTACATCCTTGCAGCAACTGATTATTTCTCCAAGTGGGCTGAAACTGTATCACTCAGAGAGGTAAAGAAGGAAAACGTAGCAGATTTCATCCGGGTGCAAATCATTTACCGCTATGGAGTCCCCCAGTGTATCATCACTAACAATGGAAAACCATTCTGCAATAGCCACATAAATAATTTATGTGCAAAGTTTGGCTTCAGGCAGCATAGCTCTTCCATGTACCACGCGCCAGCTAATGGATTGGCAGAAGCTTTCAACAAGACCCTATGCAGCCTGTTGAAGAAGGTTGTATCAAAGTCTAAGAGAGATTGGCATGAAAGGATTGGCGAGGCACTATGGGCCTATCGCACAACTTTTCACACTCCGACTCAAGCTACGCCGTATGCTTTGGTATATGGAGTTGAAGCCGTACTTCCCTTGGAGTGTCAGATTCCATCGCTGCGAGTTGCCATTCAGGAAGGGTTGACCACAGAGGAAAATGCCCGTCTTCGACTTCAAGAACTAGAAGCTTTGGACGAGAAAAGGTTGGGAGCTCAAACTCAGCTGGAATGCTACAAAGCACGAATGGCCAGATCATTCAATAAAAAAGTACGGTTGAGGTCCTTTCAAGTTGGTGACCTAGTGCTCTCAGTACGAAGGCCGATCGTGATCACAAGGAAAACAGGGGGTAAGTTCCAATCAAAGTGGGATGGCCCGTATGTTGTCAGTCAAGTCTTCAGCAATGGAGCGTATATGATCATGGACAAAGACGGATTGCGTATCGGACCAATCAACGGAAAATTCCTCAAGTGTTTCTACGCGTAGAATCTGTTGGGGTTCCTTGTTCTGCTTTTTGAAAAAATTCTTTGTACCATTCCTGGCCCGCAAGAGGATAAACTGTGAACGGCAAAAACAAATCCAAAAAAAAAATCCAAAAGAAATCCTTTGTAAGGAACTACGTCAGACTTGATCCCTTTCAAGGGTACGTAGGCAGCTTGGATAAAAAAAATTACAAATCCAAGTTCAGTCAAAATCAATAAACAATTTGTATTGTTCTTCCTTACCCAAAATAGGAGGTGTGATGAATAAAATAAAATAAAAAACAAATAACGATGGAAACGTCTATGAGTACAGAAGGACATATCAACTCAAATGGGTTGAAGAGAAGCTGCAAATAGACAAAAAAATTCCCTTCAAAGCATCCTCTTTCTTGGTCAATGGATTTTACATTAGCTGCATCTCTTCATGTGCTCGCTCTTTGTGCACTTCGAGCTATCTATGAAGGACGTGAAGCTTTGCAATCAATCGACTGATTTGATCTTCTCGGGCTGAGCATGATGTCGCCGTAGTCCGATCCCAACTTGTCAAATCTTCAGCTACTTGGGCTTTCTTCCTCATTTCAGCGCCACAAGCATTGTTCGCAAGACAAGCGTCGAACTTCTTTGAGTAAAATTCTTCCAATTGATGCATCAAGAGGGTTGAATCTGCATAAAAGGAGTTGACAATCAGATGCTGAGCAATTAAGCTGTTGTTTTCCTACCAGGCTTGAAGGTAAGAAAATGGGTGCTTCAACATCTCCTCAAATAGCTTTTGGGCGTGTTGTCGCAGTACGCCAAAATTTATTTTATTTCCTTACTCGGTTTCAAAACTACAAATTAATGTAGAAGTGGTAAGTAAGGGTCGAACCCAAGAGGAACGGTGTTTGATCTAGTTGTTTTTATCAATTAATATAGAAAAGGGGGGTTTTGTGAAGTTGGATGAAATTCGAAAATAAAATGACAAAATAAAAGATATGAAAATGAAACAATTGAAGATATATCTAGTTCTCGGGTTCGGTTGTGTCAACATCTCGTGTTTATCCTTCCCATGCAACGTGTTACTATTCCTTCTTCAATTTATCAACTCTCAATTAACCAAGAAGCTCTGATTAACGAATTCTTCCTTAAGTGTATTAAATTAAAGTAATTTCTTTAACTTAACATCTAGCTATTGGATAACCCTAAACAAGTTCTTAGGATTTAATGCAATGCTAGTGTGAAATGAACAAGAAGAATGAGTTGAATTAGATGATCAATTTCACAAACTTGAATTAATACATCTAAGTTGATTTATTAACAAATATGCACGACATTCGTTTACTTCGTAGATTGGAATCTAGTGACAATTACGGATCAAAAGTTCCAATCCTAGCACATAACTTGAACTTAAAGATTAATTGATTCAATTGGCCAAAGTGAATGCAATAATCACATAAATTCAAAAGCGGGTTTAAAGCATAACAAATCAACAAATTGAAGTAGAGGAATAGATAAAGCGTTAGCAAAGAGTTAGAAAGATAACAACATGATAATTGAACACAACGTCCCTCGAACTAGATAGAGAAGTCTAACTACTCATATTAGCGGGTATCACCATCGCTATATGATAGATTATACTTCACTATCTCAAGTAATATATAAAAACTATAGAAATCACGTAAATAATGCTAAGAATTAAATAGAGAAGTCTAACTACTCATATATGCGGGTTAAATACTTATAACGGCGTAACGCCGTGTATCACCTCTGCAATATATGAGAAATTATCTTTCTCAAACATGAAAAATAAAAGAAGAAAAGAAACTAGAGAAGAAATACTCCGTTAATCATATTCACGGCCGAAGTATCGTCGATTGATTTTTCGAACCTATATTTAGGTTCTTACTTCCGCCGGAATATGAAAAACTAAGAGCTTTCAAGCTCCAACTAAGAACAAATGATGAAGATAAATTTATTGAGGAGAAAGTTGGAGAGAATCACAAGCTAATTCTCTCTACAAGTTGTGTGATTCAAGATTGGAAATGCCTCTATTTATAGGCAAAATATTACACCAAAAAATATTAAAAAATCATAAAAGTCTTCCTTCATGAGTCTATTGTGGTGTGCTCAGATTGTTTTATCTCTAAGAAGTCAAGAAAATACCAAAAAACACGTTTTATGGTAGGTGGAGTCCGCTGGTCAAAATCTGCAGCGGCGTCAGGCGTGACTCGAGTCGCCGCGCGCTGACTCGAGTCACGCGCGATTCTGCCTAGTCACCGCGCGCGCGGAACGGGGAGGCCAGGGACGGTTGCAGGCGTGACTCGATCACTTGCGGCGGTGATCGAGCATGATCGGGCGTGACTCGAGTCACTTGCGGCGCTGACTCGATCACGTGCGGCGGTGACTCGAGTCACCCGAGTCACCCAGAAATTGCACACCAAGTCCCTCAACTTTTGAATGTTGTTCATTTGGGTCCTTGAGAAATTGCATTTTGGTCCTCCAACTTTTTGAAAAGTTTCACTTTGGTCCCCAGACTTTTGAAAAGTTGCAGTTTGGTCCCCAACAGTTTTGGAAGTGACGCTTTTAGTCATTTTCTTCAAACGGCCATAACTTTCACTAGGAAACTCCGATTTGCAATCCGAAAAGAGTGTAGGAATCCTCTTTTGATGTTCTTCGACTTTAGCACAAGAAAAATTGTAAAAACAACTTTTCATAAAATTACATCGGAGGTCCTCCATCTTTGATTCGCTTGCCTTTTTGGTCCCGAGTTTCCGTTTTCATTCAACTTTCATCCATTTTGACTCCTTTTGATTCTTTGTGACCCTAAACACCACAATAAAGGAAAAACACATAAAACGGAACATATAACATTAATAAAACACACAAACACGTAAAATAGAAGAGTTATTTAAGTGCTTTTCTAGCACTTATCGGCTTTTTAAAGCGACAATTCAAGGCTTCTCAAAGGGCAACCTTCCCAAGCGGATAGTCATCAGTCACTGAGAGTAGAGGTCCGAAAATATAGCAAGTTGTGCCTACCGTTTTGGCGAACACCTTTGAAGTAGAAGAAACATCCCAAAATTTGAAGTGACCATGGCAAGTTGATCAGCTTTCGAGTCACTAGCAGTAGGAGTTGTTAAATTGACTTCTTGCTCATCATTTGGAATTCTTGGTGTCTAAATTTTCCCATTGGTGGTGCTGAGAAACTTGTGGTGAGGTTGAAGAAGTAAGGACGGACTGAGCAGCTAGGCGACCAGGCTTTGTAGGAGCTACATTGCTATAATTTTCTTAAATGGCGGGCATGTGCAGTTCGGGCAGACTCTCCAAAATAATAGGAGGAGATGATGCGTCGTCGCCTTATGGATGTGAAACTTTATTTCACATCTCGCCTAGGGGAGTTGTGGTATTTCACGTCCATATCTTCAAAGCAAATGAAACGACCTTGGCGGTCCGAAACTTCAATGGTGTTGTCACCTTCACCATTTTAGCAGGATTTGACCTTGCCATTCCTACAAATTCCAAATACAATATCCAAACATTTGTTGAAAAAGAAGATAAGCAAAAAAAAAAAAGATAAAAAAGAAAACTCAAGCAAAACCTCCGATGCTTTTTAAATTCATTGGACAAATTCAAATCTTCGAGATGACCAGATGACTCAAATCCTCTAGATGTCTTGATGGTCCCAACTTCAAATCCAACAAAGCATCGGTTCTACCCTAAACAATAACTGTTTTGGGAATTCCGATACTTGCTCTCAAGACGAGACAGATTGGCCTCAAGCGCGTCGAGCTCCAGTTTATCACACAAGTGTGCAAAAACACTTGTGAGGATGGGCACGCCAAATCTTCAAGCTCCTAAACTGCTCCAATCTTCAATTATCACACAAGTGTGCAAAAACACTTGTGAGGATGGGCACGCCAACTCTTCAATCTCCTACGCTGCTCCGATCTTCAATTATCACACAAGTGTGCAAAAACACTTGTGAGGATGGGCACACCAAATCTTCAAGCTCCTAAGCTGCTCCAATCTTCAATTATCACACAAGTGTGCAAAAACACTTGTGAGGATGGGCACGCCAAATCTTCAAGCTCCTACGCTGCTCCGATCTTCAATTATCACACAAGTGTGCAAAAACACTCGTGAGGATGGGCGCGCCAAATCTTCAAGCCTCCTAAGCGCTTCAATTATCATACAAGTGTATAAAAACACTTGTGAGGATGGGCACGCCAAAATATCCAAGCTTTGATCCCTTGTGTCTCTTAAAACTCCTGGAAAAAAAAAGAAGAAGAAGAAGAAGAAACAATCTTGTTAGATATGATTGTTAGAAAAAAAGAAAAGAAGGGCAGAAAGAAAGTTCGTTAAAAAAACAAAACAAAACAAAACAAAAAACAACAAAACACATTCTGCCATGTTAAGTAATATAATAATAATAAAATTAAAAAAACAACAACAACAACAACAACAAAGGCACAAATTCTGCCATGCTAAGCAAAAAATAAAAATAAATAAATAAACAAACAAATAAAAAGGAAACAAAAAGAAAAGAGAAAAATCCAGAAACAATCACATGAGAACTCAAAAAAACAAAAAAAACAAAAAAAGGGAAAAAAAAGGGAAACATACTTAGCAACAAAGTGCAGTTGTCATAACTTGATCGATTTGCTTGTTGCAATCTGAGGAGCTTCCTGGTGTTGAAACTAGTCCAACTGTGTCCGAGAAAAAGAAGAATTCAAGGGTTCCATCGCACAATCAATCAGTTGATCTTATGTTCTGGCACCACTCCACGTAAGTTGCCATTTGCAAAGTCAATCTCTCCTCATAATGTTCATTGGTGGTTGAGTGCTCAAGTGGATAGCCTTTTGTCTGTTGCTCCGCACATGTTTAAAAAAAAGAAAAGAGAAAAAAAATGGAAAGTCGACAAAAGAAAACAAATGCATGGATCCTTCATTATCATCATCAGTGTATCTCTATCGTCGTCTTCTTGGAAGCTTAGGAGAGAATAACTTAAGTAAAATTACCACGATAAGAGGACCCCCGATGTTGGGACTCTCGAGGAATTGGGTTGCCAACCGTCGGTTTAATTTCGATGGCAGAGGATCGGCTTGGAGAAGATGGAATCCGGGAAGCACAAGACAAGCTGCATTAATCACAGATTTGGATGGACTCCAACTTGAAGCATCAATAAGGCCGTCGCTTTCAAAAATCGATAATACGAAGTTGATGAACGCGATGTTTATCTTTTGGCATGAACCAACGAAAGCAGTCTTCTGTTGCTTCGATGGAAAATTCTTTCCACTAAGGAGAGGACTTCGGAATGTTCAATCGACTAGTTGAGAAAGGGAAAAAGAAAGGGCAGTGACATCTTCACGTTTCACCTCCTTGGCCTTTCTCGCTATTTTCTTCCTCTGCCTTGCTGAAACGAGAATGCTAAAGTAATGGCAACAAAGCTCTAATTTTATTGGCTCTTATGTTGGGACATCAAATATGGCATAAAAGTTTTTGCACCGTCCAACTCTTGCTTGTGTCATACACGCTATACCTACAAAAATAAAAAAAAATAAAAAAAAACACGCATGCAAAAGAGAATGGGAACAAGCGTGGCAAGTAATTAAAGACTACAAATGTTGACCTTATCATTACCTTCTCTATTGATCTTCTCTATTGATGGCTACTGCTGCACAAATATCTCCCCGTTTTGTTCTACTTCCCATCTACCTCCTAAAACAAGCTGACTCAATCACGCAAATGAGAGACCACGTCTTCATCCGATTGAGAAAGGAGCAGTTTAAGACATGGATTTGTCTTGAAACTCGAAGATTCGAAGCCAGTGAACACTGACCCGGAAGCAAATTCCAATGACCCAGAAGCAAATTCCGATAGCAGAGGTTTGAATTGGAGGAGACGGAAGCAAAACGCCTAGTTGTTTCGAGTTCTCTATAAACTTTGAACGTGAGATGACTTGCCAAAGTGATTGAGACGGACTCAAAGTCAAGCATCATCCAGAATGGTGGCAGTGGTGATTGCCTCATGGAAGAAAAGAAGCTACAGTTTAACAAAGACAATCAAATGCATAGATTTCACTATGGTCGAAATTCATACCGCTTTACCTTTATTCGGGTGCCTTCGTCTTCTTCAAGGCTCATAAAAAAAAATTCTCTGGGGGAAATTAGAACTCGGCTCGTAGGGCGATCAATGATAGGACTCTCGGCAAATCAAAAACCGACGTCTGGGAGCAAGGTTGGCTGCGATCCATCGCTTTTAATCTCGATTCAAAGGCGAGATTAAAACTAACAACCAAGAATTCGATTCCGTCGTTCCGATAGCTGGAGATTCATTCAAGGAAGGGAGCAGCTAAAAAGAAGTTTTTTTTGACTTCTTAACAAACTTGTTAGATCGTGAGACTAGTCGCCAAAGCGATTGGGATGGATTCAAGTGCAAAGCATCAAAAGGACACTCGTTCTCGAAGTTCGACAATTCGGAGTCGGCAAACGATATTTAACTTTGACGGAGAACTCAAAGAACCAACACTTCTGTGCAGTGTGGTAGCCAACTTCAAGCCGACAAACCTCCCTTCTTCTTCTAGCTAGTGGCATTAACGATGGACTGCAATGAAGAAGTCCATAAAGATCTTGCCGACACATGGCGACGAGATGGGATCTTCAACCTCTAATGCAAAGGAAGTAAATTCAGATTCAACTGGAGTGCTTTTTTTTTAAAGACAAAGACTGAGGTTCGTGTTAAATTCTACGAAGGGTTCGACAGTTTTATTGAGGTCGAGTTCACAGTTCTTGATTGGAATAAGTTTTTGGAGATTACAGTCCGGATATTTTTGCGAGGGCAGAGGCCAATACTGAATAGATTCTTAAGGTTTACATTAATCCAGTTTGGTTTAGCTTAAACACAAAGTGTCAGACTCATGCCACTATTAGAAGTGTGAATGCTTCGGGAAATTTTGTAGTGCAGATTACGGTGGTCGGCATATCACATGGGTATGGGATTATGATAAAATACATTATATTTGTCACTATCCTCACAATATGTCCTACAGGATCATGGAAAGGAAAAACTGCCATTATCTTCAACCAAGTCCACCGGTAAAGGAAACTCAAATTTTTATTCCACACAAAAGGTTGGTCTATGCTAAATTTCACGTGTCCAGTAAATTAACTCCAAAGGGTGATGAGGCTTTGCCATGCAAAGCAAGTTTTGTTGTTATCTTGAAGGGCAATTCACAAATTCCATGTCAAGCCAAAAGCTAATGGTTGAGTTTGAAGACTTTACTTGGCTTAACACAAAGGATATTGGTTCAAATTGCACGAAATGACGGCAGCCTCAAAAGTTGGCGTAAGTTGAGCACTGAAGTTATAAATTCAATTTCCCATAACTCTATGAAGTTGAATTTTAGTAGGATTCAATAAATAAAAAAAAAACTTTGTATCGTAAGCGAAATTCGAGATATTAAAAAAAAAATCCTTTTGACCTTGGGCGAAATTCAAGTTTTTTTTAAAAAAAATAAAAATAAAAATTTAATCTTGATCGAAATTCAAGATCAAAAAAAAAATCCTTTTGGTCTTGAGCAAAATTTAAGGTTTAAAAGAAAGAAATCTTTTGTCTCGAGCAAAATTCGAGATATTAAATAAAAAAAAATCCTTCTTACCTTGAGCTAAATTCAAGATAGGAAAAAAAACCCTCTTTATCTTGAGCGAAATTCAAGATTAAAATTAAAAAATAAAAGAAAATTCGATCTTGACAAAAATTCAAGATTAAAAAAAACTTTTATCTTGAGCTAAATTCGAGATTGAAAAAAAAATCCTTTTTATCTTGAGCTAAATTCGAGATTGAAAAAAAAAACATCCTTTTTATCTTGAGCTAAATTCGTGATTGAAAAAAAAATATTTTTTTTTATCTCGAGCAAATAAAAAATCAAGACTAAATCAAATTTCATAAAATTTTAAATCAAAAGTTCAATATTTACCAATTTATTTATTTAATAATAAATTGATAAATATTGAGGGGGCATTTGTAGACATTAAAAAATTTTAAATAAAATTCCTTTGGGCCAATTTGATTTTAATTAGCCCATTAAGTCTATTGGACCAGGTCAATTTTAATTAATTGACTCATTAAGTCAATTAAAATCCTAATGTCTATTTAAAGCCCAAATTCAATTTAAAAGCCCATGTGACCCATCCTACTTTTCTTAATCTTTACTTGAGTTTAGTTAAATATAATCAAAATATTATATTTATATAAATCATTTAAATAGGTTAAGATAATCAGTAGACTTTTCAAAAGAATTATTCAAATTAATCGGATAATTTTTAAGTGGTTAAAAGGCTATCCAAATTTACCTATAAATAGACCACTAACCCTAATGCAGAAACCCCAACAAGGGGAGCAAGGAGTCAAGAGGTGAAGAGCTGCAGAAGTTCAGACCCAAACACAAGAAAAAGAAAGGAGAAAAAGAGCACAAACACTCTTCAGTTCTCCAAAGCCAAGCTAAAGTCAAGAAGGAAGGAAGAAGCTCTTCAGTTCTTCGAATCCACGACAAAGCCGGCCGCATCAAGCTAAAGCCAAAATCAACGTCGAGAGGTAAAGCTCTTCCACAAAGACAAATTCAAAATCGAACAACCAAAACAAAGCTCTTCAACGAATCCACACCGTCAGCAATCAAGTCCTTTTGGAGCGTAGGATCAAGCCACGTGACCCCTCGTCACCAACTGCAGATCGTTAATCAGAGGATCAAGCAAATCAAGGGAGTCAATCCACTATAAAATATCAAACTCAATTTGTAACAACCTTTAATTGTATTATTTTAATACAATAGAGAAATTTGTTCGTTACACTGTAATCAAATCGTACCAATGAGTGGATACTGAAGTGAAGCGAACGAGCGATATTATTGGCAGACGTAACAAGATTTGAGTTAAGAGATCGTCAATTGATGCAACAATTTGAACTGATGTTTGTAGACTCATTTCTTCGTTTGCCAGCGTGAGAAGTCGAGGTACCTACTTGGCGACGGAGGTCCAATGACGACAGCCCTGGGCGTTGGCGGTGAGAAGAGGACGGACTGTGTAACACAAGATTTCCTTTTTACGGCGCTGAAAAATACATATATTAAATAAATAGTATTTTATTAGATATATATCGTTTAAATTACACTAGTATAGCGCTGATTCTCGCGGTGGTACCGAACGGAGTCCCGCAGAGGAGGTGACGGCGGCGTGGAGGAGGAAGAGGGGGTTGAAGGTTGAAGGAGGGGGAACCCTTGGGTGGCGCCGAGGAAGAAGAAGGCGAGCTCAAGCACCATAGCCATGGACGAATGAAGCTCCGCAAATTTTTTGCCCAACCTCAAATCTTAGTTCCACCGCATAAAAATTACACCAATAGATCCATCTTGTCATCTAGAACAACAATATATAATTTTTTTTTGCCAGAATCTGTCATATTCACCGGAAAATTGCCAATTTTTGCACACAACCTTCAACCAAAATCTCCACCATACCCGAAAATTCTTGCACTGTAATGAAGAGCAAGTCAAGGGCTTTTGAATGGTGGTATTTTTGCGTCGGATTAGCTTGATTTACCCACCGAATTGTGACTTTTTCCGGCGACCTTTTCTTTGCCTTTGAAGATGGAAGGACACAGTTTTGAGCGAAGACGGAACACGGACAAATCACTACTACAAAAGGAGGTTTAGAAGCTCACTTTAAAGGGCGGTTATCCAAGTAACCGCCCTTTAAAGTTGTTTTTCCTCCCAAAATTTAAATAAAAAAGACTCAAAAAAGGGAATAGAATGCCCATATAGGCGGCGGTCACTAATGACCGCCACCTATGGTCATATAAACGGCGGTAGAAATGTGATTTAAAAAAAATGATTTAATGAACTTAAATGGCGGTTACTCAGCGCCGCTTAAAACAATTGAAAATAAATAAAAAAATAATAGACTAATATGCAGCGGTCAAAATTGACCGCTGCATAATATGAACAAAATTACTTTATGCGGCGGTTCTCAGGACCGCCGGATAAAGTATTAAAGCTTTTTCCCTCCCCCTACACCAGAAACGAAGCCGAGAGGGGAAAAAACCAGCGACAACGTGAGGGGAAAAATTGACCTAGCCTCGTACCTCGCCAAGCTCTCTTAAATCCAGCGATTCCTCCATTGTTGGGGTCATTGTAGCTTCGAAATTAGTTGATCCCGACCGTAGGTCGGTTTTCTCCGCTACACATCGAAAAAAAGACTAATGTACGCCCATCTTAGTCAGTCCTCGCGGCTCGCTCTCTTCTTCTTCTCCTATGAACCTGCCGCCCTCACTGCAACGAAGCAAAAAACCCTCGCCAACGAAAAAGAAAGAAGCCGCAACGAAGGAAAAAAGGCCTCGCCAAGGAAGAAGAAAGAAGTCTGCGGGTTCCCTCTCCTCTCCAACCCTGCGCCTCCGACATCACAAGAAAGAAGAGAGAAGCCTGCACGTCGGCTGCCAATTGAACCAACTGACATCGCTTAGCAGGGATTGAAATTGCACAGGTAAGATCTGGAAATTTTCAATTTTCTGGAAATTTTAGTCTAGTTACATTCACTTGATCTACCTTCCATTTCGTCATCCCCATGTGACCGCTCATCGGATATATTATTTTCTTTTGCCCTTTTCTTCAGTGCATTTGCTCATGATGCGGCAATGATGGATGATTTTCCCCAAGTTCCTAATTTGTATTGGTAGATTTTGTTGTTAGGGATTGATATTGTACTTTACCTCTTTCCGCTTGTTCTTCCAGACAAATTGACGACATAAATCATTTGGTTATGGGACAACGATTCTTGGGTTTCTCACAAATGTGAGCATCTAGTAAGATTTTTTCTAAATCTTATATAGATTGTATTCGACTTTGGTGGTTTCTCCCTATTCTTGAATGTCTATGGCCATTAGTCCAGTCCAGATCTCCGCTTTGTATAGTTTGGAATCTCCATTTTGAATTTCTGATGTCGCATATGGTGAAGCTAAATATGATTCTTGCTGCATTTTTCTCCAACGTTATGCTCTTCTTTTCGATGCTAAGAGGGTCGTTGTGAATCAGATTTTATTGACTTCAAAAGGGATAAATTTGAACCCAATTACTTCATTTTACTATGTAGCTCCTAGTTGCTTATTCTGATACTTCTTATTTTAACGATATCGTTTTAACAATCTTCAGATTCATTTCGTTCCAATCAAAATCGGTGCGATTATCTTTGTCGGTATGGTGATGGCAGTTGAGCTTTAGGATTTTACACTACAGACTTGATGTATAGCTGGTTTGACAAAGCTTCTTTTTAAGAAAAATGATCTTCCAGTAGAATGAAAGGTTGAGAAGTAATGAATGTTGCACAAAAGCGTTTTGTAGAATGTGTTGTGGTTGAAAGTGAGTTTAAGAAAATACCAATTTCTGGTGCACAAGGCAGATTGTATCTAAGAGCAGTGTTTTAGATGATAGAAAATACCCTTTTATCTTTGGTATTTGTGAAATTTCAAGAAAATACCTACGGTTGGATACACCGCGGATAAGCGTATACTAGTATAACTACCATTGTGAGGCACACTACAAGGTACCTACAAAAATTAGAATGTTACTTGCATTTTTTCTTACATTATACAATGTGGTAGATTCGACCTTAAATCTTGCTTGTTTGTATATCTATAACAAAGTAAAGCTTGAATGTAGATATATTAGTGCTTGTCATCACAGATCTTGGGGTTTTTTTCCCTGAATTTTTCTGGTTTCTAGTTTTTTCCAACAAGTACGAAATTCAGGGTGGTTAGACAATGCGTTTTGTTAAAAAATTTCTTAACTTCTGCGATTTCGTTAATTTTTTGGAAATGTTAGAAAGTGTTTTCATTTTTTTTCATTTATTTATTTATTTATTTATTTTCCATGCCCAAGAAGTTCGTTAATGTAGGTTTGGAATTACTATTTGGCTGATGTAATTTTGGGATTTTCATATTTTGGAATTATTTAGCATGTAATTTCATATGTAACTAGCTTGTTCATAATTCAAAAGTAATTTCATCATGCTTACAATGTTGGTATTAACTGTGTCTTTGCCACTTTGTAGGGACATATTTTTGAGTGAGAGTGCATCCACTTGAGTTCGACACATATTTTTTTGTGAGTATTTTCCTTTACATTGTGCAGTATCACAGCCGAACGGAGTCGTTGCTTGAGGTTTGTGATAATAATTACTCGTTCTTTGCATTGCATTGCATTCTGTTGTAGTTGTAGGCTTAAATACACTCGTATCGTTGTTGCAGGTCAACTTCTCGCCATTTCAATATTCTGAAGATGAAATCGATGAGGTTAGGAATTTATGGACAACTTACTTGTTGCATTTGTACGCTCAGTTGTAGTATCTCGATTTTAGGTAATTGTTACTTCATGGGTGTCCATATGTAATATGTAATTAGCTAAGGATTGAGTGTTGTTGATGGATGTAGCTTACACGGTGCATGATATGGTGCAATAGATTATGCCAAATGTCTTGCTTTTAGACTTGAATTCACTTTTTTTGTAGTGCCTTCATCGTTGTTGGTAATGGCTGTTACTTGCCATGTTCTCGTATTGCATATTGGTTAATGGATTGGATGGGATTTTTTTTGCATTTTTGGATGGATTGGATTGTATTTGAGTGGATTGTATTGCATATTGGTTAATGTATTTGCAAAATTACTTTATGCGGCCGTACCAAGACCACCGCTTAAGGTCAAATAAAAAAAAAAACATTGTTCTTCACCATTAGCAGTTGTCAATGACCGCCGTATAATCTGAATAAAAAAAAAAAAAAACGTATACACAACATGCGGCGGTCATTGGGACCGCCATTTATTGTAACAATATTATACTTGGCTTACACAGCGGTAAGAGCAACCGCCATTTAAAGTCTATTACTATAAACGGCTCCCTGATAAATGGCTCCATACAACCGCCGTATATACCCTATTTCCACTGCTGCAAAAGCTGCTTCTTGTAGTAGTGAATGCTTTTTTTTCGTCCCAAGTGGCGGAGAAAATCTCATTCCGTTCGGTGATAAATAACCAATATATTAAGATATGGATGACGTTGATATATATTAAATATATCCTAAGTATTATTTTTATATTATATTATTATATATCTTAATACCTTAATAGATTTCAATTTAAATATTATATTTTCTGCCTTTTTTTACTATGAGGAAATTTTTAAATATTTCTCACTTCTTTATTTTTTCAGCTTTTTTATTTTTTCTTTTTATGATACGGGTTAATATATATACATTTGTTTTTTTATATATCTTTTTTTTTGTATTTTTGTATTTCCTCTACTTTACCTTTCATGTGTAATATATATATATATATATATATATATATATATATACACCCTGCTTTTATTTTAGATATATAATTCCCACTGATTTTTCCTACCAAAAAGCATTTTTTATTTTTCTATGTTTCCCATTTATTAATAAGTTATGATATGAGATAATTAAGAGAGAATATGGGATAGTTACGGTTCAAAAGAATCTTTATTATACAGATTTGTTATGTTGCCCATGAGGGTACGTACCCACGCCCACGTAGGGGATTTTGGTGGCGCCGCGTTAGTAGAGAACTTTTTTTAAAAATTTTTTGTTTTAGGTATCTACATTAACTGAGATGAATAATACATACTTGCTCCTTGATAGTGGAGGGCTACGTACATTGGCCCCCACGAAATTTTTTCCCCAGCTGCAGGTACTATAAGGTACCCACAGTGGGTACAAGATCATAACTGCTATTATATTTATATTCTATTGCAGTTTTCATTATGTTATTATTAGAACTCTCTCTCTCTCTATTGTAATTAACTTGTTGGCACGTATAGAAAGCATACCAATGTTAAGGCTTTTTTTTTGGATTATTTCTGAATCAATTAATTAAATATATAGAAATAATAGTATCTAGTTCTGTTTTCCCGTCTATTCTTTTTCCATGTTTTTTAATTAATTATATTATATTATTTTATTTTATTTTTTCCACAAGATAAAATTATTACAAAGATATATTGATATAATATTCGGATTTTCATTTATTCAAATTTTCGAAAATATATTTATTCAAACTATGAGATAATATTATCACAAAAATATTCTTATAATCTTTAGATTTTCATTTTTAAATACGTTTTTATTTGGTTCGATTTTAAAAAAAATATAATTTATTTATTATATTATATTTTTATTTATTAAATTATTTTTTCCAAAAGGTAAGATTATCAAAAAAAATATTTATATAATCTTTGGATTTTCATTTATTCAAATTTTAGAATTTTTTTTTTAAGTCGTAATAATTGGTAAGTTCATGTTTTTACTTCTACGTTTTAGTTCATTTTCACCACAAATCTAAAAATAACTAATAAATTATCCATTTAAATATGGACATTCTTTACCTTAATACAAATCTAAATATAACTAAAACATTATCCTTTTAAACCTAATATTTATTTATATTATTCCCATAAAAAATATTTATATTATTAGATTTCCCATATTAAGAATCCTATATTTGACGTGATTAAAAGTCGTAACATAAAAAATTATAAAAAATTTTACAAATTTATATTCCATCTTATACTATTATTATTGGCTGACACTTAAAAATTTTCGCCCAATTCCAATATGATGATGATAACAGTAGTCTAGGATTCAATAGCTGCTTATTATTATTATTTTTGGTGCTTATTAATGATCTCACGTTTTTTCTAATATGATATCTATAGTCCACATCTAATTAATTAGGATTCGATCTATAGTCTATAACTAATTAGTATTCAATACATGCTTATTATTGTTTTCGGATAACATCCAAATGAAAAAGTACTATATGATCTCACGTTGTTTCCAATATGATCTCACTTTTTTCCTATATGATATGATATCTACATGAGTCAATGTTTATTCGGTTATTATTTTTATTCAATAATTACAAAAATTATCTTTATTGAATTCAAATTTAAATTGTAAGATAGATATATATCACATGCCAAAATGATCTACAATCTTCTAATTCTCGTGACTTTAAATTTTCGCAAATATACAAAATTAAATTATAATAAGGTTATAAGATAGATATATAACCAAAATTATCTATAATCTTCAAATTTTGGGTAATATATTTTAATTTTCGGTGACTTCAAATTTTTGAAAATATACAATAATAATTAAATTATAATAAGGTTATAAGATAGACACATATATGTGTGTGTCTATATATATATATATATCAAAAGCCAAAATTATCTATAATCTTCAAATTTTCGGTCATATTATTTTTAATTTTTGGTGACTTCAAATTTTTGAAAATATAAAATAACTAAATTATAAATTTATAAGATCGATAAATATCACAAGCCAATATTATCTATAACAGTACAATCTCTCTCCGTTATTGTTTTTTAAAAATAAAAAAACACATTCTTTGTGTTTGATTTGTTAGTTTTTATTAATTATTAATGAAATGAAATAAGCGTGACAAAGAAAAAATCAAATAACATGTGGAGAGGATAAATATTTGATTTTTTCTCTCTAATGTTTAATTCATTTTAATTTTAATAAAAACCAATTGTCAATCTCCATTAGTGGATTAGGAAAAAAAAGAAGGGGGTAGTCTTTTCGAGAATTCTACAAAAACCTTTCCTCACAAACTCTCAAACGATTTTGGATTCTATATATAAAAAAAAAAAAGATTTTATTAAAAAAAGGATAATATTGTAAATTGTAAATAGATATAATATTGAATGACATGTAGTATAATTCAAACTTTTGAATCATATTCAGGCATAAATCTACAGTCATCAAATGCTCGAGAGATAACAACAAGGTTAAAATTGAAATATGATTGAATTTATGAGTTATACTATATTTATATTTAATAAAAAGATGCTGAAGGAATTAAACAATATAAATAAATGAGGATGAAATAGAAAATTAGAATATTTTTCATTATTTTCCATTTTATATATTGTGGTAAAAATGTCTAAGTTGCAAAAAATTATTAAACATCTGGACAAAAAATTTACTATATAAATATTTTATTTTTGTATAATGAGCAAGCCCTAATTAAATATTTGTACTATGAAAAATATGTAAATAAGTTTATTAAATTTTTTCTAAAATACGTTAATGATTCCCATGCATCGTACGGGAGTAAAAACTAGCTAACAATAAAATGTCGTGAGTTTTCCTCAAATTCTTGATCGATTTGAATGTCCCTTTTTTTGTCCCTTAAGAATTCTTACTAGAATTCCTCTATTTCATGCTGCATCAATAAATAAGAGGGATAGTTACATTTTATTTCAAAATTTTGGATTATTTTTAAAAAAATAGGCATATTTTCGTTTTTTTTTTTAAATTTGAAATGGAAAAAAATATATATTTAAACTAACTATGAAAAACAGAATTGATTTACAAAAGTCGATGTATGAGAAATTTCGAAGTTTACACATTTATTTATTTCATTGTATATGTAAGTATGCATGCCATTCTAGTACATAGCTTATGAAGGTTTGCTATTACAAGGGTGTAGGTCATGGGTTTCATATTACAAAACGTAGATTTTCATCTTAAACATTTTCTTTTTCATTTTTTCTATACTTCTTATTGGGTTTTGTTTTATCATTTATCGAAATTTTGTTTGCCTTTTTTTTTGTTTAAATAATAATTCTACATTTTCATTTCATGTAATTCTCAAATATCTGTGGATGAAATTACTGGCAATATATTTGACATTGGAAACTTTTTTTTTTCTACAATTGTAATTAAATGATAATTGTTTTATTATAATTGATTATATAATGTAATTTTTTTGGGTAGCTTGGCCGACTTCTTATTTGGTTTTGTTTTATCATTTGTCTAAATTTTGTTTTCTTTTTTTTTTTAAATAATAATTCTACATTTTTATTTTATGTAATTCTCAAATATCTATGGATGAAATTAGTAGAAATATATTTGACGTTTGAAACTTTTTTTGTGTTTTTTCTGCAATTGAAATTAAATCATTTTTTTATTATAATTGATTATATAATGTAATTTTTTTTGGTAGCTTGGCCGTTTAAGGTTGAAATTTCAAACTTTTGATCCGTAAAGGTTTTTGGTTTCATTCTGCATCATATAATTTTAATGCATTGCTTATATTTTATAACTCATCGAGCTGTTGTCGAGTAACTAGCCACCCCCTTTGTTTTTGGCGATTCTTTTGTTTGAGGGCTGCATGGTCTGCCGTATCTCTGCTCCCTTCATCCGCCATGGCTGCATTCAATCAAGGATTCAAGGTCCCTTATGTTCTTCATCTGTATGGACACCGTGTGTTGGAATAGGATATCGATGTTGGTGTTACGTAAAGATGATGGTCGTGGGGTTGATTCCCACAAACGAAACCATAGATAGTTTTAGATATTCATCAGGAATGCTTTTTCTAGAGTTGTGTATGAGGAAGTAAATGAATGAATGTTCGATAATAGGGTGAGGTCACATATTTATAGAGCATATACTAAGATATTTATGTATCCACCGTGTAAGTTGTAATCGACCATAGCTAGCCTCGATGGATTCAACGCCACTGTCGAGATTTTTGATGCTAGCTCGAGGCGAACTCAAAAAATAAAAAATGTTTTACCCCGTTTTTTCTTGTTTCAACCAATTTTTTCCATTTTTTTCTCTGAACTTTTTGAATTTTCAACTTAATAAAATTTAAAATGGTGCCCTTATTTCTCTTATTGCGAAAAAATATTTTTCCTGCGTCTAAGTCACCTACTTGTTTCGCCTTGAAGCATAACTTGTTAGTTATGGTGTGTACAAGGCCCAATAGTTGGACCGGGTTGAGTTATCTTGTGGCTCAAGAAACCACAACCATATAGGATTATTGTAAACCTATAAATAATTCAATGTAGCCCCATAATACACAAGTTATTATTACTATATTGTCTCTAAACTCTCTCTACAATTAGCTAGCACTAAATTGAGAGAGATCATCCCACTACGAAGTTATTCGTAATTCAAGAGGAGTCTTGACGTGTGGATCATCATTGGAGGTCGGACGATTGGACGGCTGTGGAGACGAAAGAACGAACGCGAGATTCGCCGCGAAATCCGCTTCTTTATCGGTAATCTCTAATCACAGATCTCATCTAAGAAACGAGTAGATCCGGTTTTAAATTGCCCTATTATATTTCGCTATGCATGTCTATTGGGCAATTCCTAACAGTAGTATCAGAGCCAACTCATTTTCTTGTTGAGATTTGCTAAGTTTTGTTCAATTAACAATAATTGTTATTATATCAATTTGATTTGGGTAATTAATAAATATTATTTATGAAATAATTTTTCCTTTAGAAGAAAAGAATATGTGTTGGATTAGACCGAGTTTATGGATTTGATTCATCAATTTGGAAATCTGATAAAATATGGATTTGTTTTAGTGTTATATAAAACAATTTAGTTTGATTTATTCGTGACGATCTAATTGCGTTGAAATTAATTTTTGATTGGATCATTAATCACGCAAAGAAAGGAAAAACAAAAAAAGGGGGATCGTCGGGTGACTGTCGTATCACTACCGGGAGCCGGCCGTGGCAGCGACGAAGGTCGCCGCTGCCACGACCAACTGCAGCAGTTGCCACTGCAGTGCGGCGGCGAGTCGCCGCCATAGCAGCAGCAGCAGCAACTGCTGCTGTATTGCAACGGTGACTTCGCCGCCACATGGAAAAAGGTAGCGCGACCTCGCCGCTGCCCCTGGTGGCAGCAGCGATGGTCGCCCCTGCTCGACGGTGGCATGGGAAGGAACCCTAGCGTAAGCTAGGGTTTCCAGTCGGTTTCTAGAGTCGGGTGAAGGTGGGGACTGGTGTGCAATTTTTAAAATTGCACACCAAGCCCCCATTCTCGTTTAATATGATTGACTGAGTCCATAAGTTTCAGAAACTTACAAATTAGTCCCCAATTTCAGTTTATTGCGAAAAATGAGTCCTTGGGGTGAAATTAAATTTTCCAAAATTAATGATAAATTAGATTTATCAATTTTCTTGCAATTATTCAACTTTGAGCATTTATTTTCAATTTAAAATTATTGTTTGAAACAAAAGTTGAATTTTTGAAAATTATATTTTTAGTTTGTTTCTCCCTAGTGTTTTTGCAAAATTTAATTAAAGTATGACTTTAAAATACATGACAAATAAAGTGTTATTTTGTCTAACCCGCCTCAAATAATATTTAATTAATTAGATTAATTATTTATTATTTCATGTAATTAATTAGATTAATTATTTATTACTACATGTAATTAATTAGTTTAATTACTTATTGTTACATGAAATTAATTAGATTAATTCATAAAATTTTGTTTCTTGATTGTTTAAATTGGTTAAACAATATGCGTCGTCACAATAAATCTAGAAACTGAAATGTTTATCCAGATTGGATGATTTTGGACCAGACCAAAGTAATTCACAAAATAAAGAGTTATTTTGTGAGTCCCCTCTTATTAATAAAATTAATTGATTAATTTGATTAATCATAAAAATTTTATTAATATGTAATTAATTAGTTAATGTGATTAACTAGTTAAATTTCGATATGATTGGGAAAATAAAGAGTTATTTTCTAAATTCCCTCCTCGTGATAAAATTAAATAATTAATTAGATTAATTATAATTGATGAGTTATTAATTAGTTAATATGACTAACTAATTGATATTCGTTTGGTTCGTTCCTTTATTGGTTTAAAATGTTTAGCCAAATAATATTATTACCCAAATCTAGAAATTGATATAATTTGTTAAGATTAGATATCGTGGATGATTATGGACCAGACCAATGTGATTGGATGAATGAATGGTTTTATTCTTTGTTTCATGTTGGGGCCTGCGTGCCTATTATTAATTTGGGCCTACGTGCCAATTAGTTTTTAATTTAATTTCGGACCTGCGAGTCTATGTGATACAGTGTATGTGCCAACTAGTATCGGATACGAGTTGGAGTAGAAGATGGAGATCACCGGAGTTAACCAACGAAGGACGAAGAAATTGTCCCTTAGGAATTGACCAACTAGTTTTTCTCTTGACTCAGGAAAACTAGATAGATATACGTCCATAATGATCCACTAGTTCTCACTACAAGAAATTTGACTTTTAGGGGCGATTTGTCATCCCTATAGCTTCGTTCCTATAGATAATTAGGGACAACATAGAAACTATTAGGGGCAACATAATATTATATCGCCCCTAATGATCTACACGGATGAAGTTATAGGGACGACCTGTCGTCCATAACGGCCCAATTTTTAGTAGTGTCTATTATGCTTGATAATTGCATGGTTGATGTTTATTATTATGCATTACATTATTGATGAGACTGATCCCCTTTAAAATGATATTAAATTCACGATTAAATGTTAATTCATGCCTTCCAATGTTACGGTGAAAAATTAGATTTCCACAATCGTAGTCAGCTTGTTGAGTAACTCAAGGCTGCTTGATCATAGGAAATGTTCTTCACTGTGAGACATGTGATGCCTCTGAACATTGGGTCGAGTTTAACTAAAATTTATTTCTTGTTGAGTAACTCAAGGAAATAAACTTTAGAGGCACATCGATTTAATACATGAGATGTACAAGATAAATCGTTATCTGATCTAGGAGTCACATGGAGATGTGATTGATAGGTGTATCTACCTGAATGACAATTACGGCTTTTTGAGTAACTCAAGGTTCTAATTGAACAAACGAGGTCCTAGACCACTGATAAAAGTTGAAATTTTGTTTTCTATCAATGTTGGGGATCATTGATTCAGTGGGAGTATTGTTAATTAAATAAAAGTCCATATTTGATTAACTTTATTGCATTTATTATTATTCCATTATCATTTCTGTTAATTATATTATGAGTAATGTTTTGAGTTTGAAAAGCATATTTGATGCCGACAAACTCACTGAAACTACTTGAGTACTGTACTCAAACATGAAAAGTGAATTTCGTGTCACCACACTCACTGGATTTTCTTAGTGTAACGTCATAAATATGAGATTTGTTCTCACATATAAGTTACAATATGTCATAAATAGATTATCCGAAAAATCCTACCAAGATGGTCTTGTTAGGACAATATGAATTTACAAAGATCGTGTGATGATCATAATGCAGTATGTATGATACTTGCAGTTGTGAGTTGTAAATATCGCATGTGGGTGTGGATATTTGTGTTGTTATTGATCATGTCAAGGAGTTGATCCATGTAATGAATGATATAAAAATCCGAAATGCTATTTGGAGATTTGATGGGCAACAAGTCAAATGTTGACTTAGTTCTTCAACTCTCATTACCAAATAGTTTATCACAATTTGTTATGAATCGAGATGTGAATAAGATTCCCAATACCCACTAATCTGTTTGATATGCCCAAACTGTTATACCTATCACCAATGTGATAAGTTTGATCTTGAAACTCCTAACGAGGCTTAGAAGAAGTCTCAAAGGAACTTTGAGAAAGAATTTTCGAGATCAAACTAACAATTGAAGTATATAAAGACATATTCAAAGCCAATAACACTTTGTAGAGACAAACAAGATTGGTATGGAACTGTTAGTCAGACATAACCAATTGAAGAGAAGAATCTTCAAGAAGATTTTCGAAACTCGTATTTAAATCTTTTAAGTATTGGATATCGGATGCAAATCCCATATTTAAATACGATTAAGATTTAAATAGGAAAGTTTAGTGCAAATGAAGGTAATAGGTCCTATAGTATGAAATGAAATAAATGTTACTTCATTCAAGACCTATTATTTTCGTTGCCCTTTTGTTTTGTTTTGGAATGAGTGTTATGATCATGTTCTTACGAAGAACATTATTTCTAATTCATGTTCGGACATAAATAGTTGATCCGTTAAGATTAAGAACAATAGTTGTTTGCAATCATATAATCGACTATAGAAATAAGATCAGTAATATTGGTTTTCTAAAAGGTCTATTGTTTGAATAGAAAACAAAAGAGGTATAAAGATAATTATATCCTATCCTGGCATCAAAACATGTTAATCCTAATTCATATTGATGTATTTGGGAGAATATGTAAGTCGGATATTAGCCTGCCATACGTCATCGAGTTTAAAGATGAGTACATAGTAGATGTAGTATCTTATACTTGATAGACTTTAAGCATGAAATTCTTTGAAATGTTCAAAAGAGTTCAAGCTAAAGATGAAAGTTAATTGGCGAATGTTCTCACACTACGATATGATGAAAGTGGAGATTATTCAAGAATATAATTAGAAGAATGAGATTCTTGTTTAGTGAATTTGGGGGTATATACCACCAACCAATGGTATATAATAAGAGAAATTGTTCATATTAATATGATGCAATTTAATTATTATGCCTAACAGTTCATTCTAAAATTATTTTGGGATGTGCAATGGAACTTACAAGAAACACACTAAATAGTGTTCTATCTAAGTCGGTAGATAAAACTCAAAAATGATTTTGAGCAATAATGCTTAGATGAAGCATGGGAGAAATCTCTTGATAGATATTCAAAAGGGAGAATTATTGAGTATCACTACTCTCACTTTTAAGATTAGAGTCATCTTATAGAATTATGATCTAATCTTCGAGAATTTATTTTTCCTAAAAGGACAGTGGGAGTATGATAAACATTGAAAGAGTTCAAGAAGTCACAACAAAGATCAACCGACTAGATGAACTAGTTGCTAAACTTCATTTGATGAGGTGCAAACTAGTAAAGAAGAAAAGTTCTTAATAACACATTGGCTCCGTATAAAATCGTGTAAAGGCTCATCTATAGTAAGATGTGATCTTGTGGCTATTAATATGGAATTGGTAGTCAATAATGAGAAGCCTGCGGTTTATAAATGGTAAAAGTCAAGTTGTTGACCTAAAATGTATAGATAGATACACTAGAATTTGAAGTGAGCTCCATGTACTAAAATCAAAATGTGGATTTTGGTTGCAGGATGGATTAGACCTATAATTTGTAAATTAGCTTACAAACAACCCGTCGATATGGATCGTAATGCTCACAAGACAAGATTAACAGTGAATGTTGCAATCAAAGAGAAAATGTTGCATTTGAGGGAAAAATTCACATCTATAATCGTGTCTCCATTAATTCGAATTCTAACTACCGTAGATGCTCGTGTTTGAGAAATGGTTTTCAAAACTTGATTTTCATCACGTTGTATCTGATGCAACATAAGAGTTTTGAATCCATAAGATCAAATCAAGCATGTCGGCATACCCAAGAGGAGCTGAAAACTTCATTTTGATGAGACAATCAAATAGTTTGATTTTATTATAAATGAGTATAAATAGTGTGTACAAGAAGTTAGTGGGAGTATAATCGTATTTCTAATACAGTATGTGGATACGAGTTGTTAGAAAAACGATATCTCCAGAGACGGTCCGAGGTTTTCTCCATTACAGATTTAGAAAAGTGTTGCATGTAATGTTGGGACAAAGATTTATACAAATAGAACTACGAAAACGTTTAGCCTGTTTAAATCCAAGTACATAGAAGAAATCTTTAAGATTTTCCCTGAAAGAGTTCGAGATAGAACTCTATCCTATAAGGATAGGACTGTACTCTCAAAAGGCGTTGGAGAACACGGTTGAGAGAGGTCGCATAGATAAGATTCATGCGATATTATGTACTAGATCAAATGTTTCACATGTTTTGGAGGGGAAAATTTCTTAGAAAAAAATATAGGAAACATAAATATTGGTCTACAAACATTTTTAGATGCTTGAGAAGCATTGAATAAATGTTCTAATGGAGAATGTGAACGAAGAATTCAAAAATTTGCAAGTGTCGGTTCTTAGTCTTGAAAGACTATACACTGACCCAATTCGGAAAGATAGTTACTCATAAGAATAGCATGATCACCTGGAAAGGTTCTAGATGACCACAACTCAATACACAGTTATTTTGGAAGTAGCAAGAGAAGCGGCTTAGATCATTAAGTTCTTAATTGAACTTGAATGCTTTCCAAACATTGTTGATCCAATAGAGATTGAGATAACAATGGAGCCATCGCATAAGCGAAGGAAACCTAAGTCTCCTCAATGATCTAAGTGTGTATTGAGGTGGTATATCTCTTTAGAAGAGATGATACAACGAAATGATAAAGAGATAAATACAAAAGATCTCTTGACATAGTGGATGCATATTCATGATTGAAGCTATGTGTACTAGATACAATAGTATTTGGATCTAGTTATGTAAAACTGTGGTGTTTCAATGTATAATGGATATTGATGTGTGTAAAAACACCTAATTGATAGATGAAATTGAATGGAAGATCTATTATTTTACATATCTACGTTGTTTTATCATATCAACTAAAATAATAGAGTCCGTAGAATAAAAATGGAAAAACTTATTAATCACAAGGTGTTGTGATAGTGAGATAAAAGTTTTTGGCACTTATTCTTAAATTGTCCCTGGTCGTAGCAATAACAAAACACGGATATTGTTATTGCGGATAGACTAGCATGTGTAGCGTCTCTTTCTTAAGAAGAAAGTAACTGATCTCACAAGTTAGAATGTGGAGACACTCGGATGAACACGTGGATGCTTCGTTAGTG
Source organism: Jasminum sambac (assembly GCA_018223645.1). Classification (NCBI taxonomy): domain Eukaryota; kingdom Viridiplantae; phylum Streptophyta; class Magnoliopsida; order Lamiales; family Oleaceae; genus Jasminum; species Jasminum sambac. The sequence continues at coordinate 40,079,235 of CP073640.1, forward strand.
GAACAAGCATCTGGATGACCCGCCTAGAGATACTATGTGGATACTTATCCTTGCGTCAGTAGTTGATCTCTAATGCACGGTGTGGAATTGGTCCTTTGACTTGAGAATATCATAGAATCTCATGTACGGATCGCTTTACTTTGGTGGACATTGAAGAATACTCTAACTGGGGTTGACTGGAAATGCCGTACGGGTATAGTGAGAAATGCATGAAGGTTGTGAGTATTCAATAAAGGATTCATCACTCCTGGATAACGGGAGATTATAACCTATGTTTCGTGCAATCAAGTTAATATAAAGTCCTTGGCCAAGGTAGGATTGTGGGATTGAAAGGGGTTTTCAATCACAATCACTGTTTTAATCAACGTTGAGTTAAGAACGAACAACATGGTTGGTTGAACGAGATTGATGCGAATCCATATCTCTAAACCAATCGGGTTATATTGATGAAGGGATTGTAATTCCACGGTAACTGCACATATAAAGGTTTCGTCATTATCGCATGACATATCCCGTCACATGGATTGCCATGACACATTGTTAGATGTCAATCATGGACGGCGACATGGGTCGGTCGATCTGGGTGAATCGATGATAAACTTAAATAGGAATTTTACTTTATCCTATCCTGATAAGATCAGATAGTGACGCCATGACGTTTGCCTTTGTGAGTGGGAACCTAATGGGTCACACACAAAGTCAAGTACTCATGTCTTGAACTGGACCTTGTCCAAGTGAGAGAATGTTAGTTATGGTGTGTACAAGACCCAATAGTTGGACCGGGTTGAGTTATCTTGTGGCTCAAGAAACCACAAGCCCAATAAGATTATTGTAAACCTATAAATAGCTCAATGTAGCCCCATAATACACAAGTTATTATTACTATATTGTCTCTAAGCTCTCTCTACAATTAGCTAGCACGAAATTGAGAGAGATCACCCCACTACGAAGTTGTGCGTAATTCAAGAGGAGTCTTGACGTGTGGATCACCATTGGAGGTCGGACGATTGGACGGCTGTGGAAACGAAAGAACGAACGAGAGATTCGGCCGCAAATCCGGTTCTTTATCGGTAATCTCTAATCACAGATCTCATCTAAGAAACGAGTAGATCCGGTTTTAAATTGCCCTATTATATTCCGCTGTGCATGTCTATTGGGCAATTCCTAACATAACCAACTTTGGAAGGATGCCCAGGACATATCAGGATTAACAATCGAAGTTCTTGATGAGAATTTTTGGTTAAGGATTTTGACATCAATCAATATACAGCCGTAATCCATATTTTGCCTATTCATCTATAGGCAACTCAGCGTCTTCTATCGATGGTCTTATCAATGGCTCGACCATCAATTATTAATTCGAAAGAGGTGGTGGCAATGCTTTGAAGAAGGATTCGACCTTAAGCAAATTAAAAGAAAATGGCCTTGGGGCAAACTTCAAATGTGAATCGTATAATTAATAAATGAATGCTTATTTGAAATGTTTACGATTGAGACTCCAACATACGGAGCAACTGAAAATGGAAAAAGGATTATAACTCATGTCGGAGCAAGCATGAAATGTGGTTTTTTAAAAGCAAGTGCAATATGAATTGATCCATGCAAATATGGTTTCAGAGAGCACTGGTTCATAATCATCCATGTGGTTTTTTGGGAGTCTTTGATATGCTAATAGCTTTACCAATTGCACTAGCATACTCATTATGAACAAAGGTGTTCGGATCATCACAATAATGTAACATAGGCAAGTAGTAGACTTTACATGCACTATCAGAAACGGGGTCACCTTGTTTGAAAGCGTGATGAACATCAAACGATGTTTACTCGATACCAACATATGAAGCAAGTGAATGGGAAGTAGATGATATATATATATATATATATATATATATATATATATAAAACTCATCATATCAGAATATATGTGCATGCATTAGAGTCCGCATATATAAATGTGAAGAAATACTTGAGAAAAAATCTGTGCATTATAAGACATGCAGATTATTTGTAGTAAGAAAAGTGGATACATGAAAAGAGCAGCTTCACTGCGATGCAAGCACAAGTTGAACATTGTACAAAAATATATAGTGATTTCTTATTTTTAAGAGATCGACTTGCAAAGATTAATAATAACATAAATATTTGACAAATATTTTTAACCATGTTTATTATTTAAGTCACTTAAAAGGTGATCATGAACTGTTTGTTTTAATCACGTCACTTTAAAGTCTTTGTAAATAAGGGAGGCAATGAATTGTTTGCAAATACAACCTTTTTTTTTGGCGCACATAAAAAATAATTTATATGTGCTAACGCAAAGTCGCAAATTATATTGCCAAAACGAGAATTGTAAATTTTTCATCCCCCACACTCCCATTGTAATGTTAAAATAAAAATAATATAAGAAGAATAATATATAAAATTATCTAACTAACTGGGCGTGTTGTCGCAGTACGCCAAAATTTGTTTTATTTCCTTACTCGGTTTCAAAACTACAAATTACTGTAGAAGTGGTAAGTAAGGGTCGAACCCAAGAGGAACGGTGCTTAATCTAGTTGATTTTATCAATTAATATAGAAAAATGGGGGTTTTGTGATATTTGAATAAAAATAGAAAATCGAACGTCAAAATAAAATATTGAAATAAAACAATTGTACAAAATATCTAGTTCTCGGGTTCGGTTGTGGCAACAACTTATATTTATCTTTCCCATGCAACGTGTTACTATTCCTTCTTCAATTTATCCACTCTCAATTAACCAAGAAGCTCTGATTAACTAATTCTTCCTTAAGTGTATTAAATTAAAGTGAGTTCTTTATCTTAACATCTAGCTATTGGATAACCCTAAACAAATTCTTAGGATTTAATGCAAAGCTAGTGTCAAATGAACGAGAAGAATGAGTTGAATTAGATTAATAATTTCACAAACTCGAATTAATACATCTAAGTTGATTTGTTAATAAATATGCAAGATATTCATTTGCTACTTTGGATTGGAATCTAGTGATAATTACGGATCAAAAGTTCCAATCCTAGCAAGTAACTTGAATTTAAAGATTGAGTGATTCAATTGGCCAAAGTGAGTGCAATAATCAAATAAACTCAAAAATGGGTTTACAAACATAACAAATCAACAAATTGAAGTAGAGGAATAGATAAAACGTTACTAAAGAGTTAGAAAAGATAACCACATGTTAGTTGAACACAACATCCCCCTCGAACTAGATAGAAAAGTCTAACTACTCATATTTGCAGGGTTTCATACTTTTTAGCGAGTGTTCGCTTTGTATCACTACCACTATATGATAGATTATACGCAAAATATAGAAAACAAGTAAATAAATGCAAAGAAATAAATAGAGAAATAAAAGGGAAAAGAGATACTTATCGAAGAAATGATCCGCTAATCATATTCACAGTCGAAGTATCGTCGATCGATTGAAACCTTTATTTCTTCCGCCGGAATATGAAAAACTAAGATCTTTCGAGCTAAAACTAAAAACAAATGAAGAAGAGAATTTTATTGAAGAGGAAGGTTGGAGAGAACTACTAGCTAATTCTCTTCCACTAAGTTGTGCATTTCCTTCCTTACAAATGCCTCTATTTATAGGCAAAATTTCACAAGAAAATGATAACGCTCATTTATTTCATATAATAGCAATATTTTTCCATGCTTATATTATGTAAAAATTGCTTAAGTCCTTGATTTTAATTGTGTTTTATATTTTATGGACCAGGTGAAAGGTTGGATCAAAATGGAGTCAATTTACAAGTTTTTAGAAGAGAATGAAGTTAAGTGATAAATTGACATAAGCGCCTCAAGTCTAAGGCGCAACCACGTCTTATCAATCCAAGTGATCCAAAGAAACGTAGGACCAAGACTTATTTGAAGTGAAGAGTTGGTGTATTGATAGAAGACCTCATTTAATTATTCCTACTCACAAAAAGGATAGGAAAATTTTATGGGGACCTCTGCTGCAATTAGTTTTTATTTCTCTAGGAAAAAAACTTAGACTTTTATTAGAATTAGGAAACTAAACTATTTTCCTTTTATTTTCTATTTTATTTTCCTAGGCTATTTAGTTTCGTAAATTAAATAAAATTGGATCTGGCCTAAGACATGAAAAAACACACGTTATTAATTTTCCTAGGCTAGATCATACTACATTTTTCATTCTTTTCTTCTCTAGGATTTTTCGCCATCTTCTCCATGAAATTCTAAATTTCTATTCCAGTTCAAGGATAATTGAAGATTGATTCAACATATTGTGAGATCTAATTCATTCTTTTTAGTTCTTCTATAATTCTCTATTTATATATTTTCTATGTTTGCATGAAATTATTGTTTCGATTGATTATACAAAGTGCACGTTGTGTGATTATCAAATCGATAGATCGCCAATTAGAAATTTAAATCCGTAATTGTTTAGTTTTCTAATATTTGTGGCAAACAACATAATTGATTAGGTCAGAGTTTTCAATTTATAATTGTGAAAATATATGATCTAACTTAAACAGATCATCGTATGAATTTGTTGGTTAGAATTGGCCACTCTAGAAATTAATGCTGTTGATAAATTAAATCCTACGGTCGTACCTATGGTTGTTTATTGATTAGAGAAATAATCAATGGTCGTACCTTGGTTATCAAACAAGTAAGGAGATATAGGTTATTAGGTCGTACCAATAACTATAAATAATTTAGAGAAATTGTAGAGGATTTTATCTTTGCATCAATGATCAATTTGTGTGAATCAATTCTTAGATTATTCCTTGGGCTGGATATTTGTGTTAATTGATTACTCCTAATTTTACTTTCTTTGCCATTATTTTAATTTTAATTATTTTAATCTCAACATTCAAAACCCCCATTTTTATTTCCATTTGTTTTATTTTTGAAAGAATAAATCTTACCAATCGCTGTGGATACGACCTTACTCACCACTATCACAATTTATGTTTTTAGAGTAAGTTAATTATTATTTGTTGGATTCGACACCCACCAGAAAACATAAGAAAAAATTGTACAACTACTCTATTATGATTCCACTAATTGGTAACCACCAAATCATGATCTTAAATTGCTCCATTAGTTCAAATATTGTATCATGGTATAGGTAAGCATTTTGGCTTAATTGTGCAATTGGAATTTCCTTTTTTTTTGATATTTTAATAGAAAGTTATGAATTTTCTACCAAAACATGGCCCAAGAAATCCTCCATTCACATCACTCTCGATTTTGCCCATTTTTGACCATGATATGATCCGAATTATTTGAAGAGGTCAATATCAAAGTTGTAGCCCTCTTAGCGTCCTTTCCAACAATATAAAGCTCAGGTCAATCCGAATTTTTTAGCAAAAGTTATGGTCAAATTTATGAACTGCGGCAGTAAATTCGAGCTGCTGATTTTTTACGCTTTGTCCTTTCTCTTCAAATGGCCATAACTTTCACTAGGAAACTCCGATTTGGGATCCGATAAAAATGTGGAAATCCTCTTTTGATATTCTTTGATATTGGCACAAGAAAAATGGTAAAAACAACTTTTCATAAAATTGCATCGGAGGCCCTCCATCTTTGAATTTGCTTGCATTTCGGTTCCAAGTTCCGTTTTCGCTCCGTTTTTATCCATTTTGGCTCCTTTTGATTTCTTGTGACTCTAAACACACAAAAAAAAGGAAAACACATAAAAATAAATATATAATACTAATAAAACACACAAATACGTAAAATAGAAGAGTTATTTAAGTGCTTTTCTAGCACTTATCAAACTCTCCCACACTTAGACTGTTGTTCGCCCTCGAACAACCACCCATATGATACTGAACAACACACTGATTTTACATGAGATAAACAATTTTAAACATTGAAATCCAACTACAGATAATGACTTGCTTAATAAATATTCTCCCGAATCATGAAAATTTCACTTCTTCTCAAATACACAATGGCTTGTGAGTGTGTGCAATTGAGGTTATCATCCCATCACTAACTGGAACCAAATGAAAGTTTAGGATGATCTATCCAATTCCTGACCCGAAATAGTCAAATATTTCCTTTCATCTCGCGTGATCCCACTCTTATTTTACAATGATTCCCAAGGATCCTAAAAATTACCCTGTTCACCAAAAATCATCAACTGTTAGCACTGCAAAGAAAAAAAAGGGCATGGCAGGTGTTTTATCGCAAATATGTCTTCAATTTAAAGAGTGTTTAGATTGAGCACTTCAAACCACTGAGTAAATTTATTTATTTAACTTCACACTTGGGTGGCTATCACATTTCTCGCGATTTTTTTTTGATGAAGAAGAAAAAGAAGAAGAAGAAGAGTTTTGCAATTTTCTTTTCAACTTTTACCCCACAGGTAGCTTTCACACTAAACCATTTTCATTGGAGGCAGCCTTCTTCATCCATTCGAGGTGACGGCTTCACACTCTGAGGTAGGTAGCTCTTTCCTGTGGTCCCTCTCCTTATTTTGAATATAAAAGTAAAATTCATTCTCAGCATAGGTCAATGCTTTTTCCAAACTTTTTAAACTCTATCAATAAAAGACACATTCACAAAACAGATACCATGCGATTATAACTCCACCTTACTAACAATTGATGTTTCCAGGTTACTTTGAGCAGGACGAATGGATAGAAAAAAAAAAGAAAAGAAAAAAGTTAGTTTACTATGGTCTAGAAAGTTAGAAAAAAAATCAACATTTTCAACCTTCAATTTGTGTTCCAGAGAATGATAGTAAATTACCTATAAATGTGCTCAGATAAATTTGCCAGCTGTGCTTGGAGAAGAACAGAACACATTTTTTTTTCGAGATCTTGTCGTTTCAGCTAAGTCACATAAATTAAGCTCAATCATATTCAAAAGTTGCTATCTCATACAAAATCGTCGACACAAATAAAAAAAATCACACGCAGACCACAATATGCCACTCCCCCACACTTAAATTCTACATTGTCCCCAATGTAGAAATATAGAAAGTATGAAAAAGAGAAGAAATAGAAACTCCCCTATGGTAAGCAATGAGTCGTGCCGATTTGGGGATGGTGGTTGCACAATGTAGCACTCCTGAGGAATACTTCGACAATCCAAGAGCAAGAGACCTGCAATCAACATATTTACAGAACAAGAAAAACAACAGCTGAAAATATTTTGGTTTTTTTTTATGAAGAGAAATTTATATACAAAGCGACTTTGGGAGTTGACAACCCTCTGAACATCTTGCAGTAGTATTCACATCAAATTAATGATATGATTCCATCAAGTCTGATCCGCATGGAAACTATCTGAATCAGCATACTCTCTACAAAACAGTTTGACAACCAACCTTAATGAAAAGGTCCTCCATATCGCCACATGACACATAGGTATGTTTACCATTCAATAAAGAACAACCCCACAAGAACCAACAAATGGGAGAACGTTTAGAGCAGAACGTCCAACTCAGACACTTCTCAAACGAATGAGACGTAGTTTTACATCTTCGGATGGGTGCTAATGATCACGCTCAAAAAGTTGTTGTTCAATGGGTAGGCCATCGAGTTTGGTTTCCAACAGACGTTGTCGTTGTTCCAACAAATTATCAAACTCTCTCACACTGATTGCGAGCTGGCTGTTTCTCCTGATAGACTTTTCGGCCCTGCACCTAATCGATCCATCCTTGAAGAAAACAACATGTCTATATTGTGAATAAGTTTGATTTCGAGTACAATGAGGTCCCTCTAATAGCTTTCCACATTTAAAGCAACTTTTAAGGCGCTTAGCACGCCGTTTGCGAGCAGATCGTGATGATCCTGCCCCAAAAGTGATAACGTTCCAAAGGGAACGCTCATACTTATCTACAAGTTGAACAATTTGAATCTTGATATCAATAGGCATAGAAAAAGAATCGGATACTTGTAGAAGAGCAACAATACGTAGAGGAGATGCCATGGAGAGAAGTGAGAATTCAATTATTAAAGGTGTTTCTAAAAAAAACTTGAGGGAGGGGAAAGAGAAAGAAAACAGTTCTTTAAGGTCTATTGAAAAAGACCAGTTTAACGCCTTTGGGCGGGATACAAGAACCAGCATCCAAAGTTTTTTTTTTTAGTTACGTAACACACGAAAGAAAAAGAAACACCGAAGAAATAAGATTAAAACCATCAAAATCAATAAGCATAGTAGATTATCACACTCTCCCATATTTTCAAAGATATTGAAGAAGGAAAAAAAATAAGAAAATTTGAATTACATAATCGATTAGTATGAGGAAAAGACATATATATACAAAAGTATCACACACATCCATGCTATAAGAAAAACAAATAAGAAGAAGAGAAAGAAGAACAAAAGGAAGAAAAAAATTAAGAAGAAGAAGAAAATTACCTAATCACTGTCAGAAAGGAATACTCACAGAGGGTTGAGACTTTTGGTTGTAGCTTCAAGTAGAGAATGATCTCGATTTATAGTCAAATGAGCATTGTTTCAACCGACAATTATGCATGTGGAGTGTGCTGGAAAGAGTACGTTGGAAGGAGTATCCGAGAAAGCGCGTTGACAAATTGTCCATTATCAATAATTAATCCCCACACGCTATCAGTAACTATTGCTAATCACTGATTTGTGCGTCATCATGTCTCTTCCCAATTGATTGAATCCCGAGATATCTTCTTTCTACAGTTTTAAAGTAATATCTTCCTCGATAGATAAAAAGTTGAGAAATAAAAATAAAAATTTCAAAAGAAAAATAAAAATGAGAGAAAATGCTTGGGTTGCCTCCCAAGAAGCACTTTTGTTTAAAGTCGTTAGCTCAACTCTAAAAGTTTTTTTTTTAAAAAAAATTTAATTAATAAAAACAACTAAATTGGTTAACCATTCCCCGGCAACGGCGCCAAAAACTTGGGCGTATTGTCGCAGTACGCCAAAATTTATTTTATTTCCTTACTCGGTTTCAAAACTACAAATTAATGTAGAAGTGGTAAGTAAGGGTCGAACCCAAGAGGAACGGTGCTTAATCTAGTTGATTTTATCAATTAATATAGAAAAAGGGAGGTTTTGTGATATTTGAATAAAAATAGAAAATCGAACGTCAAAATAAAAGATTGACATAAAAAAATTGTACAAAATATCTAGTTCTCGGGTTCGGTTGTGTCAACAACTTATATTTATCTTTCCCATGCAACGTGTTACTATTCCTTCTTCAATTTATCGACTCTCAATTAACCAAGAAGCTCTGATTAACGAATTCTTCCTTAAGTGTATTAAATTAAAGTGAGTTCTTTAACTTAACATCTAACTATTGCATAACCCTAAACAAATTCTTAGGTTTAGTGCAAAGCTAGTGTGAAATGAACGAGAAGAATGAGTTGAATTAGATGAATAATTTCACAAACTCGAATTAATACATCTAAGTTGATTTGTTAATAAATATGCACGATATTCATTTGCCACTTTGGATTGGAATCTAGTGATAGTTACGGATCAAAAGTTCCAATCCTAGCAAGTAACTTGAATTTAAAGATTGATTGATTCAATTGACCAAAGTGAATGCAATAATCAAATAAACTCAAAAACGGGTTTACACGCATAACAAATAAACAAATTGACGTAGAGGAATAGATAAAACGTTACTAAAGAGTTAGAAAAGATAACCACATGTTAGTTGAACACAACGTCCCCCTCGAACTTGATAGAAAAGTCTAACTACTCATATTTGCAGGGTTTCATACTTTTTAGCGAGTGTTCACTTTGTATCACCACCACTATATGATAGATTATACGCAAAATATAGAAAATAAGTAAATAAATACTAAGAAATAAATAGAGAAATAAAGGGAAAAGAGAAACTTATCGAAGAAATGATCCGCTAATCATATTCACAGCCGAAGTATCGTTGATCGATTGAAACCTTTATTTCTTCCGCCGGAATATGAAAAACTAAGATCTTTCAAGCTAAAACTAAGAACAAATGAAGAAGAGAATTTTATTGAAGAGAAAGTTGGAGAGAACTACTGGCTAATTCTCTTCCACTAAGTTGTGCATTTCATTCCTTACAAATGCCTCTATTTATAGGCAAAATTTCACAAGAAAATATAATAAAAAATTGTACAACTACTGCATTATGATTCCACTAATTGGTAACCACCAAATCATGATCTTAAATTGCTCCATTAGTTCAAATATTGTATCATGGTATAGGTAAACATCTTGGCTGAATTGGGCAATTGGAATTTCCTTTTTTTTGATATTTTAATAGAAAGTTATGAATTTTCTACCAAAACATGGCCCAAGAAATCCTCCATTCACATCACTCTCGGTTTTGCCCATTTTTTACCATGATATGCTCCGAATCATTTGAAGAGGTCAACATCAAAGTTGTAACCCTCTGAGTGTCCTTTCCAACAATATAAAGTGCAGGTAAATCCGAATTTTGTAGCAAAAGTTATGGTCAAATTTCTGAACTGCGGCAAGAATTCAAATGGCCATAACTTTCACTAGGAAACTCCGATTTGGGATCCGACAAAAATGTGGAAATTCTCTTTTGATATTCTTTGATATTAGCACAAGAAAATTTGTAAAACCAACTTTTCATAAAATTGCATCGGAGGCCCTCCATCTTTGAATTTGCTTGCATTTCGGTCGCAAGTTTCGTTTTTGCTCCGTTTTTATCCATTTTGGCTCCTTTTGATTTCTTGTGACTCTAAACACACAATAAAAGGAAAACACATAAAAATAAACATATAATACTAATAAAACACACAAATACATAAAATAGAAGAGTTATTTAAGTGCTTTTCTAGCACTTATCACTAACTGATCATCAAACTCCATACCAAGCTCTAAACCCAGCAAAGAGACTCAATGTATTGAAATCCATTCATTTCGAGGAAAGTTAATTTTAAAGAATCTTCACTCTTATGAGCCGGAAGCCACGGATCGATGGAGCTCTTGGAAAGTCTTAGAAACAAGATTGAACCTTATGGCCTTACCAAGAATTCGCAAAACCAGGAAGTCATCCTCATCTTTTTCACCCCGAATCACACAAAATATCGATGACTCGTACTGATCCCTGACATGAACAAGTGGTGAGAGATCAACCTGGTACTTGACAAACCACTCAGAATAGTCCCTCTTCATTTCATATACACGGAACTCAATTCCTGGCCATGTGGCAGTCAAATGTAGATGATCGCAAGACTCCCAAAAACGGCTGAATCGGCTCTCCAATTCCTTTGGGATAGGCGATGTTTCAAGCCTATCATCATCGATGAGGAAGTATATTGCATAATCGAAAACCAAACCACCGATCCAATGTAGCGAACCATTCCAATATACTCCATTATGAAAATGTTGTTTAGCTTTGAAGGACCGTTTTGTAGATACTTTCCAAAGACCAGTTTGAGATGAATAAACTTGAACATGATAGGTAAACATTAATCCATTCATTAATTTTTCCTCATGAACAGAGACAACTTTGTGGTGAGGAGACTTGGCAGGATCAAAAACTAAGGGTGTGTTTGATTGCAAACCCGGAAAATGGTTTGAAGGAAAACGTTAAACTAAGGGTGTGTTTGATTGTAAACCCGGAAAATGGTTTGAAGGAAAACGTTTTCTTCTGGGAAAAGGTTTTCTGGGAAAAAGGTAGTAGTTGTAGGTGTTTGATTGCATTAATTTGCAAGTTGGAAAATAGTGTTATTTTCCTTATTTTTATATTTTTTTCATGAAATTTGATTATTTTTTTTTATTTTTATGGTTAAAATAAATTGTCCATTTATCAAAAAAAAAAAAAAAGTGGAGCAAATTTTTCCAGGAAAAGAGAAATCTAGCCAAGAAGTGGGAAAAGGTTTCCCTCAAAAAGCTGGAAAATGGAAGAAGATGGAAAAGATTTATCCGGAAAAATTTGGCCATCAAACAAGCCATTTGCCTGAAAAATGATCCTCCTTTTTCCTTTTTCCTCGGAAATCCACTCAAATGACTCAATCAAACACACCCTAAGTTCATATGTCCCCACCTTTTTTCTGCAAGACTTGCGAACCGATTTATAGTGGGGTTATAAACATCATACCTATAGAAATCATAGCAATAATTATTGCGGAAATAATACTGACGGCTTCTACAGAGCAGCAGTCCGTTGCAAGACTGTATAATAGTAATACAATATTTTGCATCATCAAATTGAAGCCATTCACAAGGTGGATTTGATGGGTTTTGGACAGAGAAGGGGATATAATCGTAGAAGGGGCTAAGCACATAGCTGCGGCAGAAGAAAAGCCCTAAAGCAGGATTCAATTTCAGGTGGTCACGTAAATAACAGAATTTGGGATCTGTTATCAAACCGTACCAGTGAGTGGATACTGCTATTAAGCGAAGCAGGGACTTTATTGGCAGACGTAACAAGACTAGAGTTAAGAGATCATCAGTTGATGCAACAATTTGAAGCGATGTTGGGAGACTCATTTCTTCGTTTGCCAGCGTGCGAAGTCGAGATACCTGCTTGGTGACGGAGGTCCAATTTCTCGGTTTGGTAGCGAGATGACGACAGCGTTGGGTGCGGCCGGGGAGAAGGGCCGGACTGTACAAGGCAAGATTTTCCTTTTCACGCCTCCGAGTAATCTATATAGGTAACATATTGTTCCTTTTTCCTTTTTCCTTATTAGATATATATCCTTTACATTAAAAAAATAACCAATATATTATTAAGATATGGAAGATATTGATATATATACCTTAACTACTATATGTGACCTTAAATATATCTTACGTATTATTTTTACAGTATTATATTATATTATATTATTATATATCTTAATACCTTAATATATCTCAATTTAAATATTATATTTTCTGCTTCTTTTTTTTTTATTACGAGATAGTTTTTATATATTTCCCACTTTTTTGCAGCTTTTTTATTTTGTCTTTTTATGGGATAATATTCGCACCCGTGCGTTGTACGGGGAAGAAATAAATAATTAAAAATAAAATCTTCTTCACGAATATAAAGCAGCTTCATAATAAATCATAACGAAATTTAAAAGGATTATAACTTCATAAAAACTTCATTACAAAAAATTTTACAAATTTTGGAATACTTCTTTATATACAACGTTCGAAGTCTTCTTTGTTAGATTCCTATCTTTGTCACATATCAACATTTTCAAACCTTTTCGACTCGTAACTCTTGAAATCGCAACGCATAATTGCCCATGACTAAATACGGGCTTCTTCGAGAAAAGTCCAACATGGGACAATGATTGACCTTGGCTCTTGTTAACTGTCATGGCATATGAGATCATCAATGGGAATTGTCTTCTTTGAAATCTAAATGGCAAACTCGCATCTGATGGAGTCAATGTCAACCTTGGGATTAATACTCTTTGACCCGAATTTTTTCCCGTCAAAATTTGTGCCTCAACAATATGAGAACCCAGTTTCGTTATAATCAATCTCTTCCCATTACACAATCCAGCTGCATGATCAATAGGCACTATGTTGTGATCAACAATCTTGTTTTCATTAATTAAGTATTTGTTCAAGCAAATTCGATCCACCACATATACATTGTCAGAACCATCTATATGCTTAGGCGCAACACTAATCTTCCACGATAGCTCTTGACCTACCAAATTGTCAACATCATCCGGGTTCTCAAAACTAACATCACCACCCTCACCGAGAGACGCAGCATCCTATTAGGCAACAAAATCGAAATCATCACACAAATTAAAAACATATGCTATATCTACAAACATATATCAAATGAAAAATAAGCAATTATTTACCACAATCAAATTCTCGTAAACTTCAGAAGCAGTCTTCCGAATTAGAACAGTAGCAACATCATCAAACATGAGAAACTCCAAATCGAAACTATCATCAACAACTTTAAAATGAATTTTATAGCTAGAAGTGCCCACAACGTATCCTCCACACTTATCACAAAAAATTTCGTTTCTAATTGAACAACCTTCTTTTTGCATTTGGAGCAACTCGAGTAACACCAACCCTTATCAAATAGTATCTCATTGATTGTGGCAACAGTCCAAAACTTTCCAGGCTACAATCAAAAAAAAATACTTAATACTAAATATGAAAAGCAATTACTATATTTATTAATTATATTATTAAGGAAATAAAAAAAATGCCATATAAAAAACTCACCTTCTTCTGTTCTTTCAGTTGTTGTAAACTTACCACTGATAAAGTATGCTTTTATATTTCGTCAATGACAACATGACCTGAACGATTTGAAAATTCGCTCTGAGATTGAGTGTGTTCCTCTTTAGCACCAGAAATACTATGAGGACAAAAGAAAATAAAATTAGTATGATAATCAGTAGAAAAAAAGGAAAATAATAAAAAGTCACTAACCTGTTTTTAAAATCCTCAATTTCAAGTTTTCAACTGACCCAGCAAAAATTCGATTTGTAGCATGATATGTGTTGGACAGAGTGACTTCACCTACAAAAAAAAAATTCCTAATTATTAAAAAAAAAGAATACGATAAAAAATGAGGAAAAAAAATTAAAACCTTTGTACTCATTTTTCTGGCACAATTGGACTATGACCACTAAATTCTCACTTCCTTTGTTCTCATATTGATCAACCATAATGGCAGCATAAGGTTCCCACAAAGTGCATTTTATGCGATTGTTTCTATTAAGAAATAAAATTTAATGTAATCATATTATAGTATAGTATCAAAAATACAAATTACAATAATCATAAACAAAATATAAATAAAATCCGAATAAATTATACTCCAAGTCCTCAAGTGTTATCTCAACATTGCGGCTTTTGGAAGAGACAATTTCTTCATTCTTTGCTACATCTGTCAACATATAAAAAATTATAAGTTCTCATCTACCGAAAAAAAGATTAAAAAAAATTAGAATCTTATATTTGTAATAATGAAATGTATGACGAACTCCATACCAAATAGAACATTGTCTTCGACCATTAGCTTTGACATCAGCAAAAGAATGAAAACTATAAATACTTTCTGGGAATCGGCTCCAATTAGTTTCAAACAGATATGTGTCCTTGTGAAAATTAATTTTAAACTTATAATCAGTCATGGGATAATTTCTAATTGGGTTATCAGCTATAGAAAACTGTTTGATGCAGTATAGATTGTTCTCTTCGATCTTTTTTTCAAATTGAGATATCAAATTTCAACCCTTTGCCGAAGCTTGGATTCGAGTGCCCTATGACATAGAATTTTTTTTGTTAGTATTATAGTACTATAAACACAAACTTCATGCAATATTGGTGTCAATATCAAGACAATATATTGATGACAGTTTACCTCTATGTCAACAAACAGAAACTCGAGAGTTGGAGGATACTTTTTATGGGCAGGTACATGCCATTTTCGGCAGCATCTCACTCGAATACGCCAGTCCATTCTATTCGATTTCAAGTCCTTGATCACAGTAAACACCAGAGACATCTTGAGATTTTTTCAGGTGCTCAAAGGCCAGTGAATAACAGATATCGATTTGCTAGAATGGTAGTGTTAGGATGAATGACAGAGACTCAATATATTTATAGCCACAATTCACAATTGAAGACATTAAATCACATAGAAGGAAGAGCACAATTTTAGATTTTCCATGTACATGAACTTTGTTTGAATTTGTTTAATTCATGTGATTTGTGTGTAAGAATTAATTTCTACTTGTGATAATTTTTTCCTTGAATTGGCATTGGAATTGTGATTAATATAGGATTAACAAAAATGCTTTAGTTTTTTTATCATTAATTAATTAGGATATAGAATATCTAGTATTTGATTTAAAGAAAACAGCTGGTTTTGATTTGTATGCATGAAAAATAGTTATTGAATTGGCATTGGAATTGTGATATGTATAGAATTAATAAAACTGCTGTAATTATATGTCATTAATAGAATATATGGTATTTAATTAAAAATGAAAGAATGGCTGGTAATTAGAATCAATTGGACGCGTGAAGTTTGAATCACGATTGGAACTCTAAACTAAACGCGTATAGGAATAAATACAATTAATACGATGAAGACATTTAGGCTGTAATTAAAACACTGCCATTAAGAAACAAAATAATTTGGTTTAACTAAAATAAAAAATCAAAAATAAATTAAAAGTACTTAGGCGGGAAAAAGCAGCTTATGATTCAATTTTAGTATAATTAAGATAATATAAGTGTAAATATATATGTGACCTTAAATATATCTTAAGTATTATTTTTATAGTATTATATTATATTATATTATTATATATCTTAATACCTTAATATATCTCAATTTAAGTATTAATTATATCTTAAGTATTATATTATATATCTTAATACCTTAATATACCTTAATTGAATTATTCTTCAACGTTCTCTTTACGTAACCGTTGTGATTGTATATTCTTATATAATCACATTTTTATACAAAACTAATTTTTACGAATAATGTTATGTAAAGGATTAGAAAGTTTACTCGCCGTGCTTATATTATAGCTAGGACTTTCATTGTAGAACACGGTGTAACTTCTAATGCTATACTCTGGATTGTCATTGGCCTTTGAACATGTTTCCTTTACGTCAAGTTTACCATTAATTTATTTTTTTCCGACTTTTCTGTAGAATTAATTTTTTATGCAATTATGTTTTTTTAGAAGCATAAAATAAAATTGACTCAACACAGTTATTCAAATTGTTAAAGGTAAATTGAAAAATTAATTATATCTTCTTTGGACCATTAATTTATTATTTCTTATTTTTTGTGTGGAATTAAGTTTTATGCAACCATGTCTGTTATAATTCATCATAATTGTGAAGGCCAAACTAAACCATAATGTATGTAGATTAAAGTTATGGGTGATTGTTAATTATTTCTTAATTGTAATTGTTATAATGTAATAATTATTGTTTATGCAATTGTCTCAGTTTACAAGCATAAACAAAAATTTGAATCGTCGACACAATTACTTAAATTCTTAATTATAAACATTTGAACTAATCATACTTTCATCAAGCTTTCCGTTAGATCAGAAGCACAAATTAAAATTTTTATTAGAACCATTATTCAAATTCTTAATGATGAATTAAATTGTGTTTCCTTATGCATTATTTTTTTTCTCTCTTTTTTGTGGAATTAAATTTTATGCAACTATGTTCTTTAGAAGCATAAAATAAAATTTGAATTGACACGGCTATTCAAATTGTTAAAGTAATTGGTGAATTAATTATATTTTATTTTACCATTAATTTATTATTTCTTATTTTTTATTAATTTTTTATTTCTTATTTTTTGTATGGAAGTAATTTTTATACAACCATGTCTGTTTAGAAGTGTAAATTAAATTTTGATTCGAGAAAATTGTTCAAATTATTAAGCGTAATTTGGTGAATTAATTATACTTTCTTTCGATCATGAATTTAATTTTTCCTTATTCTTTTCTATATTTAATTTTTTTTTTTCACAATTATGTATGCTTAGAGGCATAAATTAAATTTTGAATCAACACAATTAATCAAATTGTTAAGGATAAATTAGTGAACAAATTATACTTTCTCTGAACCATTAATTTATTTTTCTTAATTTATTGTATAATTAATTTTTTTGTGCAGTTATCTCTATTTAGAAACATCAATTAAAAAATGTTTCGATATAATTGTTCAAATAGCTAATGATAAAATGGTGAATTATACTTTTTTCGCACTATTAATTTTTTTCAGACTATTAATTGTTTATGCCAAAGTAAACCATGCATAATGTCTATTCCCAAAACAAAAAAAAAAAAAATCATAATGTATATAGGTTAAAGTTATGGGTGATTTTTTAATTGTTTCCTAATTGTAAGTGTCATAGTACAATAAATAATTTTTTATGCCATTCCTTTAGTTTAAAAGCATAAATTAGGTCATGATATAAGCATAATATATTGTGTTAAAACTTGTGTGGATGTGTGAAAAATAGCTTTCTTACCTGTGCTACAACTGTTAAGACTTAAGAGAATAAATCAAGGAACACTGTGCATTATGGGGACCTGCATTTTTGGTCACTTCTGTTTTTGTCGAGCTTTCTCTTTCCCCTTATGACGATGTTACCATTGCATCCTTTTTTTTACATAAAGTTAGACTCTATACAATTGGTCTAATAGCACCGCATTTCGGCCACTTTCGTTTTTTGTCGAACTTTCTCTTTTCTCTTATGATGATTTTACCATTAAAGTGTTTCTTACGTAAATTTAACCATTTTTTGGCCACTTTCATTTTTGTCTAACTTTCTCTATGAGTTGTTTTTTTTTTTTTCCATCGAACTATTCATAAATTGTTTGCCATTAAAGACATGGGAATAAAATATATATATATATGATTGTATCTCACTTATGAGACATCCTTGATCAATTTCATTAATTCAAATGAATTAAACAAATAATAAATTTCCTTTAATCATTCGTTTCTTTGTTCAATGTATGACCATCTGTTGACCCTCTTCAACCATAACAATTTTAATCCCTGCTTAGTTGCGATATTCATGCTAAGTCTCGAGTTTATTATTCTAATTTATTTTCGATTCAAGAATTGTATTTTGTGGCAAGGGATGCTAAATTTTCCTCCTAGACCTGCTTAACATAATAACTCCTCGAGGATAGAGTAATTGATTAGGATAGTTAAAAATTGCATTAAAGAATGCCACAAATTGTTGTATATAAAAATACAAAAGGTTAATTATGGGAAATGTCCCTTAATATTTGGTTGTTTTGCATCCCATTCTTTTTTTAATCTTTACAATTAAATTTCAGAAAATTAAAAACCAATTCTTTATTCTATTAATACTATATTCAAAATATTAGTAAATTATATTGATATTAATATTATAAAATCAAAAAATTAATATTTTTCACCGTGCTCTTACCTAGCATTTACACCCGTATATCATATGGGATTAATTTTTTAATAAATAATAATTTTGATAAATGTTAATGGAATAATTAATTTATGATTAGTACTTGTCAATTTGTACCTTACTCTTACCAAGCATTTACAGTCGTGAATTATATGGGATGATAATTCGTGATAGAGATTATGTTAATATATCACATTTTGCTTATGATAAGATTAAATCTATTAAATATGTATAAACATAAATTAAAATTAATAAAACTAAATGCTATAGTTATCAAAATAACCATACTAAAAAACTCTTCTAATTTTGTGAGAGCCTACGGCTTTTTCTAAAAAAAATTATTCTATATTCTATTATATATGCAACTACAAATTTCAGCAGATATTAATTATATACTCATGTAATATACGTCACTGATAATGAATATGTGAATAATAAAATTGTGAGATCTAATTATGAAATATAATCAACATACATTTATATTATAGAAATGATAATATATTCTTGCCCCTACACACCTTCATTTAATCGAGTCTGAGCGAGGATCGATGTTATAAGAATTGCAACAGGATAAGTGCCTTAATTCCCCGTCCCCATCATGCTAAAATATTTCCATTCCCATCCATGTCCTATCATTGTCGCTTAGTCGGAGACTAATTTTTGTACTTTTTAAATACGTATTAATGACATCTATTTGAATAAACACCTTCTAAATATAGTAAACACGTACGTTAACATATTCAATTTAACATATTCGGTATATTAATATCTTTTTTTAAACTTGTAGATTTAGATGTTTATTTTAAATAATTTAAATTATATAAGTTTCTTGATGTGGTCGATAAAAAAATACAATAGATATTTAATCATATATTTTTTTACCATATTCAATGCTATAATCAAATTTAAATTAATTCGGACAAGATAAATCATTTGAAATATACATGATTAATAATTAAAATAGTCGACTTAATCGATGCTCTTTAAAAATTGAATAAAATCTAAATAGATAAAAATCGGTATAAAGTAAATAATTTAAAGTAGCCGGAATTCCTAATATTTATTTAAAAAATAGAATCCAAAACAGATATTTAATATAATTGAGAGACAATTAAGAAATTCTAATTGAGCCGCAAAATTTCAATTGTTGATTGAGTCGATAGCCAATTATTTATTTAATAGTTAATTTATAAAATAAGTAATTTAAGTATTTATTTATGTGTCAACTTGTTTAATCTTCATTCATTAAATATGTAAATGAAATATTTATTTACTGCTCACTAAAATTAGACCATTAAATTAAATTTTCTAGTACCTTCAATTTTGTTAATACAACTCAATTAACGAAGTATGATGTGGACAATTAATTTTAATAATAGAGTGAAGAATAAATAAAACAAATATTGCAATTATAATGGCTCATGGCATTCGTGAAAATAAATATTTCACACCAACATACTTGATGGAATCATTATACTTAGTTGAGTAATAAAGAGAAAATATATTTTCCTCAAGCATGATTTTTCATCATACTTGACGAAATATTTGTTTTCGTTCAAAACAAAAAAAGAAATAAAATATTTGTTTCCGATTCTTATAATATTACTTGATGAGTCGATAAACCAATCCCGTTAAAGAATTATTCAAATGTATAAAATTATAGAAATATTAATTTATACTTAACGTTTCATAAATAATTTTTATTCAATGAATAGGAAAAAGTCAAGTTTAATAGTACACAATATTTGATAATATTTTGCTAATCTTTTTTTTCCTTTTTAAAATTTTTGATTTACATATTTATCTCTTTAAAACCGGAAAATCTGAAAATTCATGAAATTATTTCTTATGAAAATTGCAATTCGTTGTAGTAGTAGTGCTGAAACTAATCACATCAATGATGAAGACGATTCTTTATTTTCAAATTACATATAATATTTTGTATATCATATCTAAGTAACTTGGAGAAATGTTTCAAAATAAAAGCTTGAAGAAAAATATTTTCCATAAAATAAGTTTTAATTAATATTTTGAAGAATAATGATATGTAAAGTGTTACATACTAAAATATACAAGGTCTAGTGTGTTAGTCACAAAATGGATAATTTCATTTTAATAGGTAATTTTTTCCAAATTTTGTTCAACATAAGATTTGTTTTGCGAAGACGTAATGAAATGTGATGTGTAAAATATAGTTTCTTAAAACATGTTAGGTAAATTGTAAATACACTATAAAGACAAGGCGTATTTAATGAATTTTCGTTAAATAAAAATACTTCTTTGGATCTTATTGATTATCGTGATATAAGGTACTATTAAGAGAAATAATCTTCTTTGGAACTTAAAAAAAAATCCGAGTATTGTAATAATTTGAATCTTATTATAATTAATATGCGATCGTAAGGTAATTAAGTACGATTAATCAAATGGTGCGTAAGTAGTATAATTACATTATATAATGCAAGATAAAAAAATTACTGAATAACTCAAATAAGACTAATTATATTTACGCTGTAAAATATATTGAGTGCACAACAATTTAATATTGTATAAAAAGGTCTTTAATTTTGTTTATGATAACAATTATGTCCTCAAATTTTTTTTTACATTTTTATAATTAATAATTTTTATTAATTAACTTATTTTGTGCATAAATATTAATTTATATTTTTAATATTTTGTTAGACATTTAAATTAAAAGAAATATTCACATTTTACGTCCATTATATCTTACAATATTTAAAAATATGATGAGTAAATAAGTAATTTGACGCCTAAATCTATATCTAGATATCAATAAAATGAGGTGGTTTTCCCGGTCATTTTTTGATTTTTCATAATTAAATAAATAATATTTTATTCTTTATTCCCTCCTAGGATTTTTGTATTGTGTTTTCTCAATTTAATTTAATTAGTGTAATGTAAGATAATATATTTGAGATAAACACAAACCTCAAACAAGGTAATCCCATAGTCTGAGATAACCCCATCAATGCCACCCATAATCTACGCTCTGATTACCTTAATCCACGTTTGATTTGAAAATTCACTTCTCCATTCCATAATTAATTCAGTGATTGAGCGCTAATTGCTGATTGAGAATCGTCCCTTTCAATATGAGATTTCAATCCCTGATTACCCTAATCTACTTCTGATTCGATCCATTGTTTACGCTCATATTGCCGATTAGGTTTCATCTACATGTTAGCCATGTATTTTAATTATTTTTTTACTCTCTATTGGCCATCCATACGAAAGTTATCTTCTTTTACTCTTTGTACACACGGCCATGGAAAGAGAAGGCTACTACGGCTCATACGTTGAGCAATGTTAAAAGAGCAGAAGAAGGTTAGAGCGTTGGACATCAGAGACAAGATGGGTTGTTGTCCAATGAATGTGCACTTGTATGCTCTGTCTTCAATTTTCATGAATTGTGATTTTTGGGCAATGATTATATTACACGGGCCAGTGACCTATTCAATTTGCTTTAATGATTATTTAGTATTCTCCATTTTTCTCTCTTTTCTTTTACTGTTTCTATTGTGATTCAATTGACAAATTATTTATTTTGTATTCTAAAAATGATGGGTTCTTTAATTATGCAAATATTTGTTTAGGAAGGTAAGTTCAAGTATGTGGATTGCTTGCTTGGGCACTGTTTGGAAGGTCTGATTCAAAATCTTGGCAGCTACAATTTCTCACGGTAATACCATGATATACAGATGACCTTTATTTTCGTGGGGTGTGGATGTTATTGAACAATCACATGCATTCATGATTACATAAGTCTTTAAAGAATGTTAGAATTTAAAGGTGCTTAGTTTCTCTGCATTTAGTAGAGTTGTATGTTATAATTCCACTTGAATCAATTCCATAACTCTCTTATATATTAGTGATAGATGTCCAATAGATTTAAATAAATTAAATTTTGCTATCTTTAAGATGAAAAAGGAGTTCGTCAAGTTAAAAACCAATGTAGTCTTAGTAAATTTTCTGCTAATCAGTCATCTTCAGGAGAAAAATTAAAAAAGAAGTGCCAACCAAGAAGGTAGCTGCATCTTCTCTTAATGCTTTTCTTTTATTGTTTTCTTCATTGTTATTTAGCCATTTTCTCACTAACAATAATAAACGGTAGTGGTGTTGTAAAAATTGTTAACTCTTATTAATTAACGTGATTGGGTTGAATAAATTGAAGTTTAAAAGAGAATAAATTAAAAAGAGATACTAAATGAGACGAATCAAATTTTATAAAGGCAATCAGAACTTTTTACAATAATTAAAAGTAGCAGTGTGATGAAAATTATTAGCTCCTAATTTTTGAGATGTAATGTTAAATACTTATGGCCATTACCTTGGGAACAATAACAGAACTATAAGGAAATCACATTTAGGGTTGGCCAAAAAAAAAAAAAAAGAATTCACAAAACCGATCAAATTGATCAAATCGGGTAGGTACGGTACGGTATGGTTTTCACTTTTCACAACCGGTTTTTTTGATTATCAGGTTAGAAAATCGAACCCGAAAAACTAATCAGTTATTAAAAAAATTATACATGAAAATGAAGGTTAACCAATAAATCATCCTAAACCGAAGGGTTCGGGTCGGTTTTTAAAGCTAAAAACCAACCGTTTGGTTTTTTTTTAACCGACCGCCGGTGGATCAATGTTGGGTTGGGTTGAAAACCAAGTGATGCCCACACCTGATTACATTAGCAACGAGCGTAAAAACAAACACATTCAACTCAATTTAGATATTTACCATGTGCATTATTATTTTCCACTTTTGTTCACTTGTAAAATGCTTATTGTAATTCTTATGGAAAACAATACATTTTTAAAACAAAAATTGTAGTGCGTGTAATGGACGGGTGTTATTTATAAAATCTTATTCGTTTCATGTGCAAATGTGTACCAGAGTTCTTTCGGACTTTTTCTCTCACACAGATTCTAAATTATATTTTGGATATACGTCTCCTCGTGCAACGCACGGGTGAAAACACTAGTAAATAAAAATTTTAAACAAAAACGATCTTTATAATCCAAATTTAGAATTGTTAAAGATTGAAAATAATCAATGATAGGAAAAAATGTTAAGGCCGCAATTAGATTAAGATGTAAACATTTGTGAAGTTTTAAAACAAATATAATGTAATGTGCCAATAAAAATGTGTTCTGGCAATATGCCCCTAGGATTATTTAAAAGTTTTCATACAATGAACTATTATATAAAATCAAACAATTAAATTTTGATACATTAATGTGAACTTCCAATTGTCAAGTCTTGAATATTTGATGGAAATTTAGCTTTAATAGTCAATATAAATTAAAAGATTTAAATAATTATAATATTGCTAATTATCTAAAATAGGAAAATATGAAGAACATTAATTGTATATCATTGCATTAGAAATGCTAATGATATGGACTAAAGTGATAGTATATTAAGGGGTGAAAAAAAATTGTAAAGGACATGGGTTGAAACTATAATTCACTAATTAAATAACTAATTTAAAAAATAAATAAATTATTAATATATAATAAAAATGTTCTTATTCGATATATATATATATATGTATATATATAGATAAATAGATAAGCTAATTAATTTTTAAATAGTCAAAATAATTAAATCAAATTTATAAAAAAAATGTGCGAATTCTAAAACGCGTGAATCCTAAAATGATCTATATAGGACATTGTAAGAGAAGATTTGTCATAATCCTATAATTTAGGAACACGTGTTAATATATATATATATATATATATATATATAGTCTAAGAAAAAAGTGTTAAACTTTTAACTAATAAAAATGATAATGTGGAATGAATTTAGGGCTAAAACAATAGGGCTGAAATTCAGGTTGAAATTTGAATGTGTTAAAATTTAGACGCAATGGAGTCGATGAGAATTAAATAATAATAATTAAATAATTAAATACGATTCTATTCCATTAAACAGATAAGAAAATGATGAAATTTTAGTGCGAATGGATAAAGAAAATTTTTTGATCGAGAAAAGCTAATAAGAAAAGAAACTCACTAGTACACATAGTGTGAGTCCCAAAAATTTCGACATAGCATAGTTATATATTGTCACAATTTTATCAATGGCACCAACACTCCCAATACAATCATATGCATTGCTCTCCACACAAAAAAAACACATAAAATACATAAACAAAATCATTTTTCGAAAGAATATCATTGAATCATTTAAAGAAGCAATCTAACTCATCTGTATCTCACATATCTCGTTTATCACTTATTCCATCATTCCAAAATATTTATTGGTCTGTACACCATCGATCTCATCTCCCACACGACCAATCTATATAG
Organism: Jasminum sambac; assembly: GCA_018223645.1. Classification (NCBI taxonomy): domain Eukaryota; kingdom Viridiplantae; phylum Streptophyta; class Magnoliopsida; order Lamiales; family Oleaceae; genus Jasminum; species Jasminum sambac. The sequence continues at coordinate 40,104,431 of CP073640.1, forward strand.
AAGGAAAAACATTATAAGAAAATGATGTTGAAAAATAGATGGAAAATTTTGTCCCCTACACAACACACGAGTGAAACAACTAGGGTTTAAATAGTAAGGGTATGTTGCAGTCTTGAGGGTCACACATAGGAATGGCTTAAAGTTTGTAATATATGATGACGATAGTCGTCCAACTACCATGACAACAAATATCATCTATAAAGAAGTGTTTAAACTTACAGTTTCATACTTATTAATCGCATCAGGTATGTTGTTCACTTTATTTGTTTTTTTACACAAAGCCTTTATGTCATTCATGGTTTAATATGTGAAGTGAAGGATTGTATTTATATATTATTGTGTTTGTGCTCTTATATTTATCTAGGTATAATATTCCCATCACAAATTTAGTGGAGCTATACAAATTGATTATATGTACCATTTATGCATTAGGAGATCTTACACTCACGCTGGAAAAAAATTTGTGTGGGCCCCAATGGCTACTCAACATCAGGAGGTAGTTATATATTATTCATCTAATCTAACGTAAATACTAAAATAATTTTTTTTAAAAAAAAATTGAGTGATGTGGGGCCCTCGCACCATGTGGCGTGGGCACCGTCTCGACGTGCGGAATATAGCATTGGCGCATGCATTAGTGGCACTTGTTTCAAAAAGGTAACTCAACGTACTTAGTGGTTGAAAATTACACTTTTAGTGAGTTTTATTTATCATATCTGAAATATGATGTTATTATAATATTTTTGTAGAATTCTTATGCTAAAGCGCCAGTGTTTGTGTAAAAGTGATGTCAGAGATATTTCGCTCATCTAAAATTTATTTATTATTTTAGTATAATTAAATTGTATAATAACACAAATTTTTATAGCTATGTGACGATTATGGATGTAACTTATATTTGGGTGCATTCATCTTTTTTGTCAAAACGCAAAGATGTTTCTATTTTTTGTCTTGTGTGTTGTTGACTATTATTGATGGTGTTATATTTGGATTGCTTTAATTGTTGATTTATTTAAGAGTATTGTAAATTAAATTTGTGTTTTTTGGTGAGTTTTTCCCCAATTATTTGCAGGATGAATTGGTACAAAATAGGAGGAAGCTCTGTCGAAATTTTCCAAGAATTAATTCATTAGTTATATTAATTAAGTTTATTGTTGCGACTCATTATTTATGTTATTTTGTTCGAGATCTTATGTTAACACAACTAATACCTATTAATACTGTTATTAGCTAAATTATGCCATCGTGCAACGTACGGGTGAAACAGCTAGTTGTATGAGTTGTTAAAAATAATGAGAGAGAAATAGTTAATGAAAGTTAGTGGAGAAGCATTGTGTATAGAACAAACCCTTAGTGTCCAACATTATAAATTGATCTTAACATAGATTAATAAAATAAAAAATTTGAAAATCAATATCTATCTATATCTATGTGTATCTATATATATATATACACACTAAGGTCACATTCAAAATATATATATATATATATATATATACACACACACATATAATACTAGGGTATTTTACCCTATTTTTAATCAATGTTTGATTGCTTTTACTATTTTTTAAATAATTTTTAATGGTTTTCGTACTCAATGTTATGTCAACAACAACATATAAGACAAAAAATAGAAGCATCTTTGTGTTTTGACAAAAAGGATGAATGCACTCAAATATAAGTCAAATCCATAATTGTCACGGAAAATATAAAAATTTGTGTTATTATACAATTAAATTGTACTAAGACAATAAATATATTATTAGATGAGCTGAACATTTCTAATATTATTTTGACACAAACATTGACGCTTTTGAATAAGAAACCTACAAAATATTAGAAATAACATCATATTTCAGATATGATCAATGGAACTCACTAAAAGTATAATTTTCGACCACTTAGTATGTTGAGTTACCTTTTTGAAGCACAGTACCACTAATCCATAAATGCTATGTATAATCAATTTGAATAACTCCATCAAATTTGTGATGGGGAGATTATACCTGGATTAATATAAAAGCAAAAATACAATAATATATAAATACAATCATTCGTGTAAAAAATCAAATAAAGCAATAACATACCTAATACGATTAACAAGTATGAAACTATAAGTTTAAACACTTCTTTATAGACGACATTTATGATCGTGGTAGTTTGACGACCATCATCATCATATATCACAAACTCTAAACCCTTATTTTGGTTTAAACACTTCTTTATAGACGACATTTATGGTCGTGGTAGTTGGACGACCATCATCATCATATATCACAAACTCTAAACCCTTATTTTGGTGAGGATAAGAATTAATATAGATAATGATCAGTTAATTTGATTATTGGGGATTAATTATTAATTATTAAAAAGGAAAAATTTAAAAGACAAAAAAGGACTCTATTTTAAGTGGGAAAATAAATTAACCTAAGGGTATGTTTGATTGGAAAAGATGGAAAGGAAGGCAGCGTTCTGTTTGCGTTTTCAACCCGTTTTCTGTTTTCGAAAATGTTGAAAACGCATTCTGTTCATTGTTTTAGAACATACATTTTCAAAAACATTTTTAAGATTTGTATAGAAAACATGAAAACGTCTTTTTAACATTTTCAGCGTTTTCTATGTTAAATGTCAAAGACGAGGAAAACGTGTTTTCGGATTTTAAACTTTACACTTATTACATTTTAGTGCCAACCATCGCCAATCACCGCCGGCCACCGCCGGCCACCGTCGACTACCACCGACCACCGCCGACCACCGCCAACCACCACCATCCACCGCCAATAGCCGCCGCTAAAGTCCGATCTAGTGGCTAAACCACCAGATCTGGCGACAAAACAACTAGATCTGGCGACAAGCCGCCAAATCTGGTGGTCCAACCACCATTAATGGTGGTCGACCACCATTGACGGTGGTTGGACCACCATAAACAGGTGGTTGGACCACCAACAGGTGGTCGAAACCACCTGTGCAGGTGGTCGCGAACCACCTGCAGTGGTTGGACCACCAACAGGTGGTCGAAACCACTGTGCGGTGGTCGAACCACTGCGGTGGTTCGCGACCACCTGCAGTGGTTCGCGACCACTGGCGGTGGTGCGAACCACCAAGAGTTGCCGACCACTGGTTGAAGAGAGAGGGGGTGTGTGGGGTGGGGGTGGGGTGGGGGTAGGGTGGGGTGAAGATGAGGGGTTGTTTGAATATTTTGAATAGTTTGAGGACCTTTTTGTAATTTTTATTATACCAATTTGTATTTTTCTAAAAGTATAAACCAAATATGTTTTCTATTTTCGCTTCTCAAAAATAATTTTTCAAAACAACAAACCAAACGGATTTTCAATATCCTCAAAACAACAATTGAAAACAGAAAATACCAAAATATTTTCGAAAATAAAAACAGAAAATACAAAACAAATAGAACGCTCCGGAAATTGTTTTCCATGTAACATGGAAAATAAAAACCACCCCACCCCAAGGAAATTATTTTCCGTGGAATTAACAAAAAACAAGCTTAAAATGCTTGTACCATGGAATTTAAATTCAATTTTCATCTCTGTGTCAAACACAAAAAGGAAAAATTTTCATGGAAAATATTTTCATTTTCCATCCAATTCCATGCGATTAACAGACCCTAATTAAAAAATAGGCAGAAATTTCCCAGCTTTTCTATCTTTCCTTTCACGACGCCAATTAGATCTCATCTTAATCCTTGTTTTTGGTGATCGATTTGCCAGATTTGCAATTATCTTACTGCATATGATAATTGAATTTCTTCCCTAACGGAAGCGGCTAAATTACTGATCTCACCTTAATCCCTCTTTTGGCGATGGATTCACCGGATCTCATTTACTGGGGAATGAGAAAACCACCAATGTTTCCTTAACTACGGAATTATCGGGCCATTTGAGTGCATGTCCGACCTCCATTTTGAAATCTGAGACTAGATCTAGAATTAGCATGGCGAGAGAGAGCTCCAACAATTTTGAAAAATTTTCAATGACACCGTGGCGGCCGGTCAAAGTTTTGGAATATTATTGGGCAAAGAATATTGGAAAATTTGGACCGGCTGTTGCGGGCCGCCACGGTATCACCAAAAAATTTAAAATTGTTGGAGCTCCCTCTCGCCATCTGATTCTAGATCTAGTCCCGGATTTCAAAACGGAGGCCGGACGGGCCCTCAAATGGCCCGATAGTTTGTAGTTAAGGAAAAGTTGATGGTTTTGGATCATTTTTGCACATTTACTTGTCTTCGAAAAATGCACTTTTCTATTCATCTAATTTTACTGAGGATTCTTTAACGTTTAGAATTGTAGCCGTTTCAGCTGTTTATATCGAATTTGAGTTATAGTTCTCATCAATTTTCATAGTTTTTGTTATTTGGATTTGATTAGAAGAAATGATAGCCTTCATTTCTCGAATATTTCTTTTTGATTGATTAAGCTTTTTCTGGAAAGCAAAAATAAATAATTATTTTTATCAATGTTTAAAATACCGAACCGGTCAGCAATATCAATAAACTCTATAATTTTTTATAAATTTTATTAATTTGAATTGAAACTATTACTATTCAAAAGTATAAAATAAATTAAAATATAAAATAAATTAAAATATGAATTAACCCAATTTGATGGATTGTTTTTGGTAAATTGTTGAAATAATTAGTCTTTCTCTACACTGATAAATTGCTTTCTTTTTTTAATTGCTTTCTTTCTCTACACTTGTCTTGGATCATTTATTTTTTGCAGCCACATAGAAAATACTTTTCAGCAGTGGAACAAAGTTTCAATCAAAAGAGTGTTGGACTAACTTATTACAAAAAAACAATTGTAGTTTCTTCGCATTGTAAAAGTTATATATATAAATATATATATGATTAATTTTTTGTGTCATTAATACAAATCGACACAATATTTTAAATTATTAAGGTAAATCCATAGATTTATCGCACTTTTTTCATACTATTAATTTTTTTCCTGGATTATTTAGTTTTTGTGACAATATGTTCATTGTGAAAATTAATTATATTTCTATACTTCTTTTATATGGTTGATTATATTTTTAGTTCACATAATACGTTACAATTGGAAAGTCCAATATACTTTATAATTTTTTCCAGTAAATTAATTTGTAATGTGACTATTATTGTTTACAGTATAAAATAAATTAAAATATGAATCAACCCAATTCGATAGAGTGCGTCCGGTAAGTTGTTGCAATAATTATTCTTTCTTTAAAGTGATAACTTATTTTCTTTCTTTTTTCCTCATTCATTTCTTATACTATTAGGTTGAGATGATATAATTTTTAAAATAGTAAGGATAAATTTATGAATTGATCGTACTTTCTTCACACTATTAAATTTTCATCTTGGATCATTTATTTTTTATGCCCATATGGAAAATGGTTTTCAATAGTAAAAGCATTCCAATCAAAAAAGTGTTGGAGTCACTTATCATGAAGAAATAATTGTATATAGTCTCTTCACACTATTAAATTTTTTTTATTTTTTATTTTTTATCTGATCAATTTTTTAAACTATTAATAGGAGTCGATACAATATTTTGAATTATTAAGGTAAGTCGATGGATTGACCTTACTTAATGTCCTCACACTATTAATATTTTTCCTTGGATCATTTGGTTTTATGCTAATATGTTTATTGTGAATTATACTTATTTTGTACGGTTGATTAATATTTTTAGTTCACATAATTTGTTGCAATTTTAAAAGTTCAATATACTTTATTATTTTTTCCAGGAGGTTAATTTGTAATACAAGTATTGCTTTTTACAAGTATAAAATAAATTAAAATATTAATCGATCCAATTCGATGGATTGTTTTTAGCAACTTTGAAACAATTATTTCTTTTTCTTCACACTGATAAATTATTTTCTCCTTTTTTAAATTAGTTTTTATACTATTAGGATGAGACAACATGATTTTTTAAATACCAAAGGTAAATCCGTAGACTGATTGTACTTTCTTCGCACTAATAAATTTTTCCCTAGGATCTTTTATTTTTTGTGCCTAGATGGAAAATGCTTTTCAAAAGTGAAAAATAGTTCCAATTAAAAGAGTGTCAAATTTACTTTGTGTGAAGAAACAATTATAGCTTTTTCGCAATAATAAATTTTTAAAAAAATTTTTTGTATTATCAATTTTTTAACTGTTAGTATAAGTCGACACAATATTTTAAAATATTAAGATATGTCCATGGATTGATCGTTCTTTCTTCACACTATTAATTTTTTTGCCTTAGATCATTCAGTTTTTATGCCAATCTGTTTATTGTGAAAATTAATTATACTTTTTTTGTATGGTTGATTAAAATTTTTAATTCACATAATTCGTCACAATTGTAAAAGTCCAATAAAGTTTTTAATTTTTTTGCAGTAGATGAGTGTGTTAGCAGATGAATTTTAATGTATTTTTATGAGTAGGAAGAGAAAGAATGAGTAGAGTTGGATGGTGAAGATTTAATGAGTAGATAGATATATGGATGCGATTTATTTGACCAAATTTGAAATTTGAAAAAAATTCATTAAAAAACTGGATGCTAACAACCTCTAATTTGTAATGCAATTACTACTATTGACAAGTATAAAATAAATTAAAATATGAATTGACCCACTTTGATGGATTATTTGCGTTAAATTATTAAGATAAGGATTATTTCTTCGTACTAATAATTTTTTTGTATCATTAATTTTTTATACTTTTTAGTTGAGTCGACACAATTTTTTAAATTGTAAATATGAATGCGTTGATTAATTGTACATTCTTCGCACTTTTTTCCTGTGGAACGTTTATTTTTTGTGCCAAAATGTTCACATGTTTACTTAGTAAATTAGTGCCTCATTGGTCTATTGGACACCTGAATCATGAATTAATGTTATTAGTTATGCAACATTGAAGTAAAAAAGTTAAGAGTATAAATTGTATTTTTATTCTAATTGCATCATAATAAATTGTCGAATGAATATATATGGGAAAAAAGAAAGGAGAGATTTAAAACTAAAAGTACATATTTATTGAGTTAAATTATCAAAGGTTGGACTTAATTTTGTAATTATCTTATGAGTACTTACATCATCATCTTTGTAATGGATCGATTTGGAATGAGATAAATTACATTATATTTTATTATTTTTATTTTTCTAATTCAGATGATAGAGTTATTACAATTTTAAAATATGAATCAACCCATAATAAGGTACAGAAATAGCCTTTTAGGTGATTATTAGTTGTTCTTATATTCTAATTCTTATGATAATACAATATTCAATCAATATATATGGAAAAAATTGATGTTAAAAAATTTCCCCTATACAACACACGGGTGAAACAGCTATGGTTTGAATACGAAGGGTATATTGCAGTCTCGAGGGTGACGCACAGGAAGGGTTTAAAGTTTGATATATAATGACGATGGTCATCCAACTACCATGACCAAAAATGTCGTTTATAAAAATGTGTTTAAACTTATAGTTTCATATTTATTAATCGCATCAGGTATGTTGTTCACTTTTTTTTTTACACAATCCTTTATGTCATTCATGGTTTGACATGCGAAGTGAAGGATTGTATTTATATATTATTGCGTTTGTCCTCTAATATTTATTTAGGTATAATGTTTCCGTCACAAATTTGGTGGAGTTATACAAATTGATTATATGTACCATTTATGCACTAGGAGATGCCGTAGCCACGCCGAAAAAAATTTTATGTGGGCCCCATTGGTCCCCTCACCATCAGGGGCCAATTATGTATTAATCATCTAACCAAACGTAGATACTAAAAAAAATTTGGGTGACGTGGGGCCTCACACCACACGCCGTGGGCACCGTCCCGATGTGGGGAACAAATCACTGGCATATGCATTAGTGGAACTGTGTTTCAAAAAGATAACTCAATGTACTTAGTGGTCGAGAATTACACTCTTAATGAGTTTTATTGATCCTATATGAAATATGATATTATTTCTAATATTTTTGTAGATTTCTTATGCTAAAACGCCAGCTTTTGTGTAAAAGTGATGTCACAGATATTCTGTTCATCTAAAATTTATTTATTATTTTAGTACAATTCAATTGTATAATAACACAAATTTTTATATTCTATGTGACAATTATGGATGTGACTTATATTTAAGTGTATTCATCATTTTTCTCAAAGCATGAAGATGTTTCTATTTTTTGCCTTGTGTGTTGTTGTTGACTATTATTGATGGTGTTATGTTTGGATTGCTTTAATTTTTGAAGTCTTTAAGAATATTGTAAATTACATTTGTGGTTTTTGGTGACTTTTCCCCCAAGTTGTTTGTAGGATGAATTGGTACAAAATAGAGGGAAACTCTATCGAATTTTTCTAAGAATTATTTCATTAGTTATGTTAATTAAGTTTGTTGTTGTGATTCATTATTTATTTATTTTTTTCGAGATCTTATATTAACACAACTAACACCTATTAATGCTGTTATATTAAAAAATTGTGCTCATGTGCAACGTACGGGTGAAACAGCTAGTTAGTAATTGTATAAGAACACAAAAAATGCAGTTATGAGAAAACGATATAGTACCTAAAAATGAAAAAAAAAAAATCATTCTCTAGGAAAAAGAATAATATAGAAATAAAAATACATGCCTCAAGTATTTGTCTTGTACAAAGAAAAGTGAAAAAATAGATAATTTTTTTTGAACATATAAGTCAATTTTACAACCTTGAATTATATAAAACCAAAAAAATAAAAGATAAAAATATATCATCATCTATGAAATCATGTTTAAATGGAAATCAATAAAAAAAAATCATTATCTGGGAAAAGAATAATGTAGACATAAAAATATATGTCTCAAGTATTTGCCATGTATAAAGGAAAAAGGACGAAACAATAGTTTTTTTTCCATATATCCAATTTTACAACCTTGAATTATTTTTTTTCAAAAAAAGATAAACATAGATCATTATCGATGAAATCATGTTTAAATGGAAATCAAAAAATAAAAAAAAAAAAATTAGGGGATACGGTTTCCATAAATTTAAGAAACCGTGTCCCGCTTTCCATAATTAACACAGTTCATAGAAACTATTTGAGAAAAGAGCAAGCTTTACTGTAAAAAACAATTGGCATTTAGACGGGAAAACACAGTGTTAAATAATGGCATCACACATATTTGTATTTATATTTAGTAGATTTAATCGTACAATGAGCAAAATATGATATATTATCATAATCTCTATCAAGAATTATCGTATCGTGTATTCCTTGCAAAACACAGCTGTAAATGCTAGATTTGATAATACTCGGTTTTAAATCTAAATTATATGAAACTACTTTGTTGTATGGATGTTAATATGGCGAAACAAATGCAAATCAAACTTTTTAAGAAATTAAATATGTATTAGTCTATTAAAACAATTGATATAGAAGCTTTACGATTAGTACCCAATTCTAAGTTTACATTATATTGCATGTAGTAAACAGAAATATCTGAGCTTAATATATAAATGTTTTTTTTTGAAAAGTATATAAAGATAATTATATAATTAAATAATTATACATATAATTTAAATTATTTAAAATAAACATATAAATTGATAATTTTAAAAAAATGTTAATATATTGCATATGTTAAATTGTTGAGTTTGTACCGAATTTATTAATATTCGTTTTTAAGAATGATATAGGGTTTGGGGCTATTCGGGCAAGACCCGCCCCTAGACCCATGAGCTGTAGAGTTGCCCCAACCTACGAGTTGTATTGGTGGGTCAAGGGAGCGAGCCGGGTTAGACTTTAACCATCGAATTGATCTACGAAACAATTTTTTCTCACCTCAAATTTTTTATTTAGCAAATGGTTAATGGGATAACGGTGAAACACTTCATCATTCACTTATAATTTATAGGTTAAAATATTTTTCGTTTTCAAATGTCCAAATATTTTTACTTATATTGAACTTTTTATAATTTTAAAAATATAATTATATTCGTGGTAAGTAGGGGTAGATTATATGGATAGATGCCAACCCAAACTAGCCCCCAAAAATTTGAGGGTTGCGAATTCCGCATTCGGGTTCTAAATTATATCTTGAACATATGCTTCCCGGTGCAACGCAAGGTGAAAATACTAGCACATATAAAAAGTGGAATAAAAAAAACTTGGAAAATAGAATAAATTAAATAAAGAAAATAATTAATTTTTAAAAAATAATTTCAAATATGGTACTGCTCCCTAAGTACTATGCCTAGGTGGCACTTCGAATTTTATATATAGTTAGATTAGATTAGACTAGTGTATACACTCGTGCATTGCATGGAGAGATATATGCCCAAGATATGATTTATAACGCGTGTTAGAGAAAAATGCAAAAGATTGTTTAAAATTTTTGACAGATTTTCTCATTCTATTTCATACAAATATATCATGTTAACATCCATAGCAGAAATAACAAATTAGGCAACTTTTCATAATCTTAAATTCTCCTCAAACATTTTAGCGTCAATAGCACTGTAAGACCAATAAAATCCATTATTCTTTACGACACAAACAAAACATACATAAAATATATAAACGACATCAAGTTTTGTACAAATTAAGAAATCATATATACACTTAGTCCACCATACCTCCTTGTTTTCAGTTCTTATTATAAAATGTCTTAGCATATTACAAAGTTGAACTTTGAATGCACATATCAAGCTCTGGATTCCAAGCATGCCCAGAGACTAACTCAATCCATAATATTGACTTTGGAATAATGTTTCCCAATTCAAAATCATGATTTCAAGTTTTCAAGGTCTGTATCTTTCAAAAATAAAAAATAAGAGAAATGGGGAGCTTGAAAATTCGAAGTTGTCTTGAATAATCCATGCACATAGGGGAAGGACACGTTTCTTGAATGTATATGGGGCTGATTTTTTCTCCTTGAACGTATAACTCCAGCTCCTCACTTGTGTGTAGTATTTATAACATCTAGTTATCTTGTACACCATGGAAACCTAGTTGCCATAAAATACACACTCCTACAAGGAAACAAAGACTTGTTCGTTGTAGGAAAATATTAATAAGATAACACAATAATATAAAATAAAATCCCTACCTTATCTAGTATCAAGTTAAGAAGATAGAAAACTTGATACAATGAACCTGGACACCCAAACTTGGTAGGACAAGCCTACGAGGGTTCCAAGCTCCAATGGACTCTCTTGTTAAAAGAAATCACAATCGAACAAGGAGTATCGTTGTATTTTTTTTAAGTTTGCATAATACAAAATACACCCACAAATCTATATATTAATAAAATGAGATCATTTTCCCGCTAAAAGTTTCATTTTTATGAATTAAAAAAATAAAATTTAATTGTAAAATCACGCTTCGGATAATCACAAATTTACAACTCAATCTTTCCTTCCTCTTCTAGAATTCGAACTCTTATATATCTCCCATATAATATGACGTCATTTTTCAGCCAAAAGTTTTATTTTCTGAATTAAAAAAATAAAATTTAATTGTAAAATCACGTTTCGGATAATCACAAATCTGCAACTCAATCTTCCATTTCTCTTCTAGAATTTGAACTATTATATATCTCCCCGTGCGTTGCACGGGAGAAAATACTAGTTCTAATTAAATTATATCTTAAATATATGTCTTCCCGTGCAACGCACGGGTAGAAACACTAATAAAATTAATATGATAAAAAAAGTCCAACAAGAATTATAAAATTCAATTAATTTAATCACGCATATAGAAAAATAAAAATTCCAATAAAATTAACTTTACAAAATAAAGTTAATAGAGCTTATCCAACATAGGACAGTTGAAGGTCCATCCAATACATCTTTACGCATATCTAGACAACTTAGGTAATTTTTTTACTGAAATAAAGTAGCATTTTTACCAGTGCATTGCATGGGGGGCATATGTCCAAAATATAATTTAAAATGTGGAGGCAGATTTTGCAATCCGCAACTTTTGGGGGTAGGTCCGGATTGGCATGTATCTGCCCCGAATCCGCAATATTAACTACGAATATAATTATATTTTTAAAATTATAAAAATTTTAATATAAGTAAAAAAATATTTGAACATTTAAAAAGGAAAAATATTTGAACCCATAACTTATCAATCCATGACGAAGCATTGCACAGTTATCTCATTTACTATTTGCTAAAGAAAAAATTTGAGGTGAGATAGAAAAATTCTCATCCCAATCTGCAGCCCATCGTGATCGTTTTATTGGAGACTTTTATTTATAATTTTTAAATATGTATTAATGATATTTAATTTTTTCAATAAATACCTTGAAAATATACTAAACATGTATTAATATTAACATAATTTTTTTAAAAACTCATCAATTTAGACGTTTATTTTAAATAATTTAAATTATTGACAGATAAATATGATAAGCTAGCTGATAAATGAAAAGCAAGCTAAGAGCTAATTGTTTATTTTAATTGTGAGTTTGCTACATGTAATTGTTTGATCACCAATTATATGTATTAGTGAAGTGTATATCTATTCGAGAGAAAGTATGCATTTTAGACCACGGAGTATTCACTCTAAGTTCTTGTAAGGGATAGAATTATGGTTTTAACCTTAGATGATCCATTGAGCTATTTTTCACAAACCTCTATGGGATTAATTGATAACACATCGATATTTAGAGTTCTTGTAGGGGATAGAAATATACCCTTAACCTTAAATAATCCATTGAGCTATTTTCACAAACCTCTATGCGATTAATTGATAACACATCGACATAGAAATGTAGTAAGCTGAATCAATTGATTAGAGGTAGTTTGATATTCAAAAAAGGAACCACTTATATAAGGAAAACCGAATCTAACATAGAAAATGAGCATTGCATTGTGATAAAACAGTGATTTGATTAGACTGCGGTTAAGTGAATCATGAATACCAACAACTTATTAATCCAAGTTAATTTCCATTCATTCCCAACTTATGTTTTAGTTGATTGTCCTTTGTAGTTTAATAACTCAACCCCATTACTCAACCCCTGTTTCATTAATTGTCTGTGTTTTATTATTGCATTTGTTTTTACGCTAGAATTAGTAATTCGATATAAATATCAATCCCTGTGGGTATGATAACTTTAACAAAGTCCACTTTATTAGTTGTTACGACGCGTGCACTTGCAGTTATAATTAAATTATATCTTAAATATATGTCTTCCCGTGCAACGCACGGGTAGAAACACTAATAAAATTAATATGATTAAAAAAGTCCAACAAGAATTATAAAATTCAATTAATTTAATCACGCATATAGAAAAATAAAAATTCCAATAAAATTAACTTTACAAAATAAAGTTAATAGAGCTTATCCAACATAGGACAGTTGAAGGTCCATCCAATACATCTTTACGCATATCTAGACAACTTAGGTAATTTTTTTACTGAAATAAAGTAGCATTTTTACCAGTGCATTGCATGGGGGGCATATGTCCAAAATATAATTTAAAATGTGGAGGCAGATTTTGCAATCCGCAACTTTTGGGGGTAGGTCCGGATTGGCATGTATCTGCCCCGAATCCGCCATATTAACTACGAATATAATTATATTTTTAAAATTATAAAAATTTTAATATAAGTAAAAAAATATTTGAACATTTAAAAAGGAAAAATATTTGAACCCATAACTTATCAATCCACTACTTAAGCATTGCACGCTTATCTCATTTACTATTTGCTAAAGAAAAATTTGAGGTGAGATAGAAAAATTCTCATCCCAATCAAGACCCATCGTGATCGCTTTATTGGAGACTTTTATTTATAATTTTTAAATATGTATTAATGATATTTAATTTTTCAATAAATACCTTGAAAATATACTAAACATGTATTAATATTAACATAATTTTTTTAAAAACTCATCAATTTAGACGTTTATTTTAAATAATTTAAATTATTGACAGATAAATATGATAAGCTAGCTGATAAATGAAAAGCAAGCTAAGAGCTAATTGTTTATTTTAATTGTGAGTTTGCTACATGTAATTGTTTGATCACCAATTATATGTATTAGTGAAGTGTATATCTATTCGAGAGAAAGTATGCATTTTAGACCACGGAGTATTCACTCTAAGTTCTTGTAAGGGATAGAATTATGGTTTTAACCTTAGATGATCCATTGAGCTATTTTTCACAAACCTCTGTGGGATTAATTGATAACACATCGATATTTAGAGTTCTTGTAGGGGATAGAAATATACCCTTAACCTTAAATAATCCATTGAGCTATTTTCACAAACCTCTATGCGATTAATTGATAACACATCGACATAGAAATGTAGTAAGCTGAATCAATTGATTAGAGGTAGTTTGATATTCAAAAAAGGAACCACTTATATAAGGAAAACCGAATCTAACATAGAAAATGAGCATTGCATTGTGATAAAACAGTGATTTGATTAGACTGCGGTTAAGTGAATCATGAATACCAACAACTTATTAATCCAAGTTAATTTCCATTCATTCCCAACTTATGTTTTAGTTGATTGTCCTTTGTAGTTTAATAACTCAACCCCATTACTCAACCCCCTGTTTCATTAATTGTCTGTGTTTTATTATTGCATTTGTTTTTACGCTAGAATTAGTAATTCGATATAAATATCAATCCCTGTGGGTATGATAACTTTAACAAAGTCCACTTTATTAGTTGTTACGACGCGTGCACTTGCAGTTATTCCATGAGTATCTCGTGTGTAACACCACACTTTAGTATTTTAGACTAAAAGGTTAGACAACCACAATCAGACGCGTTCTTAGTCTACTCGTCAAATTAAGCCTTCGAAAAGATCATTGATATGCCTTTCAGAATCCTCAAAGAAGAAAGAAACAACTTCAACCATAAATTGCAGTTGGACAACATAAATTTTTTACACATTTCCAAACCTCCAAATAGTAATAAACATGCTTGATCCTGTAAAATTACATACATACATACATACATACATGCATATATACATACATACATACATACAAATTATAATCACTCAATACAAAATCAACATGCAATAGTTAATTAACTATCTATCTATCTATTTATCCATGTATTCATTCATTTGGATGCTACTAAATTACATTATCAGCTAAATAAATAAACAATTCATAAAAAAATCGCTTGGCAATCAATCTATTTATCCAATTCATTTACTCATTCAGCTAAAATGAAATCAATCTTCATCAGTAAATCACTGTGGTAAAAGGATGTTCATACATGTGTGTGTAAGTGTATATATATTATAAACTAAAATGAAAAAAAAAAAGAACCGCTTGCACGTGTTGAAGAAGTTTACCAACTCAGATAACCTTTTTTTGGCACATCTTGGTACAAGTTTTAACAATCATTGTCGATTGCAACTATGCCTGCACAGACCAAATGCATTCCAATGATGATGATGATGATGATGATAATAATAATAATTATACACAGAGAGAAGTATCAAAATTGATTCAAGTGCGCGTCAAATAATCAATAAAAATGGAATCTAAAAGAATTCGATCACGTACTGACATGCATCAAAGGAAAAAGATATATCTCTTTAGCTCAAAACAATTCAATAAAATTTACATCACACTATGGAATTAAAAAGCAATAAATTCAAAGAAAAACCTTAAACATAAGTAAATAAAGCATACCCACATTCACGAAAAGCAGCTTTCTCCGCAATCTTATCCAAGGTATCATAAACCAATTTACTATCCACCAAGAATTTCAAATACACTTCGTCTCCTGTACATGGTACCTATTCTTGGACTTCGCAACTGTTGCTGTAACCACCGTCCTTGTCTTCCTTTGAGTAAAAATCTAAATCAATGCGAAATGCATGCCACTTTGAATGTGTATGCAGGGTAATTTGAAAATATAATTGATGAATTGCAGTTTCATAGCTTACCATCAAAATTTGAAATGTCTCAAATAATCCAATAAACTTAAATATCTTTCATCGATCTTGCAATACTAATTGTGACGACAAATATTGATTCTACAAATACTGATTGCGTCTGCAGAAAATTTACCGATTGTGTAAATTTTCATCTATGCACTATTACAAAATTTATACAATTAAACAAACATTAGCTGCAATCACTCGGTTCTCAACAACAGAAGATTGCCATGGATCTCAAATTCAAGCAATTAGTTGAGATCTAAGTTCATCAACCAACATAGATATTAAACTACGATCATCAAAGAAGAGTTCAAATTTAAAAAGTGTCACCGGATTGGATCTAAATTGTTGAAGGGAATCAAGATCAAGAATTGAAATCATCGGTTGCTTTTCTACCTGCAATAACACATTAAATTACAACTCAAAAACTCATGATTAAACTACATAAAATTGAATCAACTCAATGTTTTGCAGAATATTTCGCAGAAATCAATATTCAACAAACTTTGAATCAACAATTAATCGGTACCATAGAATCCAGATCAAGAATTGAATTAAAAAACACTACCGTCTTCAAAACTCTAATCATCCACCTCATCTTCGCGTAGGGTTTTCTGATTCAATTCTGGAGAGAGACGCGAGATTAAGGGATGAGGAATTGAGAAAAAAAGGGAAAGAGAGAAATGTGAGAGAGACAAAGAGGAATGGCATTTGATTAGAGTAAGATTAGATATTCGGATAATGGAATTGAAGGGTGCCTTTTCACCTGAAATTGAAATTGGGGGATTCTTGATAGAGCCAATTAAGATAAAATAATAATTGATAATTAAGGTAAAATAATAGCGAGTGGTAAAATGTGATTAAGAATAAAATAATAATTTTTTTATTTTGAAAAATACTGAAATGGGCGGAAAAACCTACCTGGTTTACTTATGTATAGATATAGACTAGTGTATTACCCGTGCAATGCACGGGAATTTATTTTTGGTAATGAGTAATTCTATTTAATTACACAACACATGACTTAAGTTAATACAAATTAATGCTACAATAGAAAATTAATTCAGTCTTATTATTTTAACAGAAACTATTACAAATTTTGCAAGACTTTCTTATGTACAATGTTGGTTGTTGTGTTCGTCAGTCTTCTATCTTTATCACATATCAATATCTTCAATTCCACTCAACTCATAACTCTTGATATTGCAATATATAGTTGTCCATAAGTAAATACAGGTCTTTTCAAGAAAATACCTACCTTCGAGAGCAACTGAGCTCGTCGTTGAAACCTAAAACGTCGTCTGATATCGGATAGAGTCAACGTCATCCTTGGAATTAAAACCTTCCACTCGGCATTATTTCCTCATAAAATCTGAGTGTCTATAACATGAGATCCGAGCTTCCTTATGACTAACCTCGTTCTATTGCAAAGCCCCACCAAATGATCTATATTTCTTAGTAAGATAATTGGAACGCCGACCTTTAATTTCAAAAAATGAAAATCAATACATCATCTTCATGTCCAAGACAATAATTGAACAAAAAGAGCACCAAAAATTTGCTAGCAAGAATAAAAAATGTGTATTAAAAAAATACATTTTTGAAAATTTGAACTAAATAAAAAAATGTGTATAAAAATGAAAAAGTAAAGATTATAGCAATATTTTTGTGGTAATGTTATTCTCTCATAATTTGAAGAAATATATTTTCAAAAATTTGAACTTAATGAAATCAGAAGATTATATCAATATTTTTATGATAATCTTATCTTAGAATTTGAATATGAATTGAATTATTTTTGTGATAATCTTATCTAAAGATTGAGAGGAAAAGGGGTGTAGAAAAATATATAATATAATGTAATATAATATAATATAATAAATTATATTTTCAAAAAAATGGAAACGAAAAACATTTATAAAAATGAAAACCTAAGATTATAGGAATATTTTGTGATAATGTAATCTCATAACTTGATAAAATATATTTTCAAAAATTTAAATAAATGAAAATCTGAAGATTATATAAATATTTTTGCAATAATCTTATCTTGTGAAAAAAAATATAATGAATAAAAAAATAATATAAAATAATAAATAATTTATATTTTCAAATAAGGAACTAAATAAAAAATGTTTACAAAAAGGAAAATCTAAAGATTATAGGAATATTTTTGTGATAATGATCTTATAATTTGAATAAGCATATTTTTGAAATTTTTAATAAATGAAAATCTAAAGATTATATCAATATTTTTACAATAATCTCATCTTGCAAAAACAATATAGTGAATTTAAAATATAATTTAATAAATATTTATATTTTCAAAAAAAGGAACCAAATAAGAAATGCATATAAAAAGGAAAACCAAAGATTATAGGAATATTTTTGTGATAATATTATCTCATAATTTGAACAAATACATATTTGAAATTTTGAATATATAAATGAAAATCTGAAGACTATGTCAATATGTTTGTAATAATGTTCTCTTTCGAAAAAATAATATAATAAATAAAAATATAATCTAATCTAATAAATAAATTATATTTTCAAAAAATAAAATGAAATAAAAAACATGTATAATAATGAAATTCTAAAAATTATAGGAATATTTTTGTGATAATGTTATCTTATAATTTGAATAAACATATTTTCAAAAATTTGAATAAATAAAAATGTTAAGACTATGTCAATATTTTTGTGATCGCCTTGTCTTGAGGAAAAAATAATATAATAAACAAAAATATAATACAATATAATAAATAAATTATATTTTCAGAAAATGCAATTAAATAAAAAATTTGTATAATAATGAAAATCCAAAACTTATAGGAATATTTTTGTGATGATCTTAATTATTTTTTGGAAACAATAATATAATAAAATAAATAAATTAAAAAAATAAGAAGAAGAATAGGGGGGAAAACAGAAGTCAGATACTTCTGTTGTTATATATTTATAAGAGATTATAAAAAAATAAAAAAAAAGCAAGACAAAAATTAGTTTACAGTAATCGATGTATGAGAAATTTCAAAGTTTTCACAATTATATTTCGCTACGTAAGTTTAACTACCGTTCTTGTATTCTAGTTCACTTTATGAAGGTTGGTTATGATATATTAAACGTGAGAACACAAGGCTGGGAAGAAAATAATTTCACTGTATTTATTCAATGAACAATGGCCTTTATATAGGCAATTAACTAATAGATAATATCCACAAAATCTACTTACTGGCTAGTGCATAACAGACTAAGCTATTGACTAGGAAACAAATAAGATATGCCTTTGACTAAAGACACATTCCCAACTAAACCATATAGACTAAGTCAAAAGAAACAAAAAATAAACAAAGGAATAATTTCAACATTCCCTCCCTTAAACTGATAACAATTAGTTTAGCTGCTGCAAAAAAAGAATTCTTCAAACTGGAAGATCCAAAGTGCAGATGCCAAGTAATTTTCTGAGCTTATTAAATGCAGCCAATTTGAATGGTTTTGTAAAAATATCAGCAACTTGGTCTTCGCTCCCGCAATAGATGAGTTCAATTTGTCCTTCCTCTGTGAGATCTCCTAGGAAGTGGTATTTCACATCTATGTACTTACTTCGTCCATGAAGAACAGGATTTTTCGAGAGTTTTATTGCTGAATTATTATCACAAAAAATTGCTGTAGGTTCTTGGCTCTTGAAATAAAGCTCTTCAAGTATCTTCTTCAGCCATATGGCTTGACATGCACATGAAGTTGCAGCAACAAATTATGACTCGGTAGTAGATAGAGTGACAATTGACTGTTTCTTTGATGACCATGAAACATCTCCTGAACCAAGGATAAATACATAGCTTGAAGTGCTTCTTCTATCATCTTGATCCCCTGCATAGTCACTATCAATAAACCCAACCAAGTCTGAATTTTCTCCTTTCTTATAGTACAGCCCAAATTCCTTAGTGCCTTGTAAATAATGAAGTATCCTTTTGGCAGCTAGAAGGTGCATTTCAGTTGGATTCCCCATGTATATGCTGATGAGGTTCACTGAATATGTTATATCTAGCCTAGTTGTTGTTAGATACATTAAACTCCCAACTGTTTGCTTAAAAAGAGTGTCGTCAACCTTCTTTCTTGTAGGATCTTTGTTAAGCTTCAAATCGAATTCTATTGGTGTGCTTACAGGATTACAAAAATTCATTTGAAACTTTTCTAGAATTTCTTGCACATATTTCTTTTGAGAAATAAAAATTTCAGCAATAGATTGAATCACCTCGGTGCCATGTAAATAGTGTAACATTCCCAGATCACTCATTTCAAATTCTGTCATCATAGACTTCTCAAACATCTCAATCATAACTCTGTCCACTAGTACATAATAGGCTTTGGGTATCGCCCATTGGGTGGCGTTTTTATAGAAAAACGCCACTCAAAATTGTCAGTGGCAATACGGTAATTAGAAAACGAGTATTGGGTGGCGGTTGTTACAAAAAACCGTCACCCAAAATGTATTTAAAATAAATAAATAAATTATTTTTAACGATAGGTGGCGATTTTTTACTAGAACTGCCACCTATTCCTTGAATAACGGGTGGCGGTTCTTAACAAGAACCGCCACCTATTGTTAAAAATAAGTTATTTTTAATTTCAAAATCATATTTTAGATAACGGGTGGCGGTTCTTATTGTACAACCGCCACCCAATATCTAATATATTTCTTCACCAATTACACATTATCATATTTACACTTTCCTTTCCCTCTCTCTCTCTAACTTTCTCGAGCATAACTCATTATCTCTACACTTCCTCTCTCTTCTCTCTCTTTCCGTCTCTCTCTCTCACTTTCTTTCTCTGGAGACATCAAATACAAACACTTTCTTTCTCTCGGATCCGACGAGCAGCTGCAACGAAGAATTTTGAGTAGAAATCGATGAATGGGTTTACAGATCTACGAGCTGCAATGAAGAATTTTGAGTGGGAATCAAGGATTAATGGATTTACAGATCTGCAAGTGGGTCAACGAGTTTAGCTAGAATCAACAAGTTTATAAGTTTTCTTTTTCCTTTTTCGATTTGTATTTATTGTTGTTATACAGATCTGTAAGTTTATGTTCTTACAATATTTTTAATGTATAGATCCTCATTTATTGTTGTTATATAGATCTACTCATTTATGTACAAATCTGTGAGTTTATGTTCTTTGTATATTTTTTTTATTTGAGCATTTACCATCTACAAGTTGCTTTGGTTTACCATTTGTGAGTTTATGTTCTTATCTGGGAGTTTATGTTTTCGTATATGGTCTTTGTACAGATCCTCATTTCTTTTTTATCTTTGTATATTGTTGCTTTGGTATTGCCTATCTTTGTTTACTGCGAATTGACCTTTGTGGATCAATATTTCAAGAACCTAGTAAGATCGCACTTCCAATTTTTGTGCAGCCAATGAAAGGAGAAAAATTAAAAAAAAAAATTAGGTGGCGGTTCTAGTTGTTAGAACCGCCACCCAAAGTGTATTAAAAAATAAAAGAGTGGAGAATGGGTGGGAGTGGAGAATGGTTGGCGGTTCTTTGATAATAAAGAACCGCCACCCGTTGTTTTATAAAATAAAAAAATATATAAATTAATTAGTTTGGGTGGCGTTTTTACAACCGCCACCCTTTCTCTGGACATTCGGTGTCGCCTGTTTGGGTGGCGTTTGTACAACCGCCACCCGTTCCCCTTTACAACCGCCACCTATTCCCTTTTTTGTACTAGTGGTCATTTCCAGTATAAATTAGATCATCCACATATAAGCAAACAAAAAGCATCCTTTCATCATCTTCAATTTTGATAAAAAAAAGTATGCTCATATGGACATCTTCGAAAACCTTCTTTCAAGAAATATGCATCAATACGGCTATACCAAGCTCTTGGAGCTTGCTTTAGACCATATAAAACCTTTTTCAACCTATACACCTTATGTTGATTCCCTAGCTTCACATAACCAGGAGGTTGAGTAACATATACATGTTCTTGGAGGTCTCCAAGTAAAAATGCCGACTTTACATGCAATTGGAAAATGGGCCATCTATTTTGAGCTGTCAATGCAATCATTAGTCTAATGGTGTCATACCTCGCAACTGGAGCAAATGCTTCTTTGTAATCAACCCCAAACTCTTGTTTATACCCCTTAACCACCAAGCGTGCCTTGTGTTTATCGATTTCACTGTTCTCCCTTAGTTTGGTTTTGTAAACCCATTTCATGCCAATGGTCTTTTGCCCTGTTGGAAGCTCTGTCAATTCCCAAGTATTATTTTTTGCAATGGCCAAAACTTCAGCATCCAGCCTTTTGCCACTTTGCTTCTTTCATAGCCTCCTCAAAAGTTACTGGATCACAGTTTGAAAATAAGGCAAAATGAATAAATGGATCTTTAGATGATCAATTCTTGATACCTGACAATCTTACATCCATGCTAGTCTCTTTTGAAAATGGTGGAAACGAGAAGCAGATGTAGGATCAACATGCTGATTTCCTTCTATTGTTTGCAAAGACTCAAATTGTATAGGAATCTCATTTTGAGGATCTGCGGCATTAGGATCTTCTGGAACTAGTTCACGAGGGTGCTTGTGATTCGATTCATATTCATCGCCATCAAAATCTGCTGATATTGGCTGTCCAACACCACTATTACTCCATGACCATATTCTGTCCTCGTTGAATACAACGTCACGACTAATTACAATTTTCTTTGGTGACAGGATTGTACAACTTGTATGCTTTTGATTGATCACTAACACTAAGAAAAATGCATTTTTCTCCTTTGTCATCTAGCTTTCTTCTGGTTGCATCTAGAATGTGAGCATATGCAATACACCCAAAGATTCGAAAATAATCAACTCTTGGTTTATGACCGCTCCGCTCTTCCCCTGGTGTCATCGTTTTAAATGCCAAAGTAGGACTCCTATTCAAGATATGAACACATCAATTTACTGCTTCAGGCAAAAATCTGTTAGCATCTAACTTCTTTTCAAGATGCTGTGTACCATGTTTAAAATAGTGCGATTTTTCCTCTCACTTATGCCGTTTTGCTGAGGCGTGCAAGCTGCTGTGAGTTGTCTCTTGATGCCTTCCATGTTACAGAAATTTTCAAAGGCTCGTGAGTTGTATTCTCCTCCACGATCAGTGCACAATACTTTTATAGGGCAGCCAACTTCCTTTTCAACTTGAGCTTTGAAACTTTACAGGCAGAAAAGGCTTCAGATTTTTCCTTCAATAAATAGATCCATGCTTTTCGGCTGCAGTCATTGATGAAGGTAATGAAATATGTACCGTTTACCGCCATTAGATGTCGGGTTTATTGGTCCACAAATATCATAGTGGACTAGTTCCAAAACCTTTTTTGCTCTCCATGATTTGCTTTTCCGAAAAGGATCACGGTATTGTTTGGTAACAACACATTCTTCACATACTTGAGAGGAATTTGAGATTTCAGGAAGGCCAAGCACCATATTTTTCTGCTGCAGCATTTTTAACCCTCCAAAATTTAGATGCCCATATCGAAAGTGCCATACCCAAGCTGTATTCTTCAATTTTGCTGAGAAACAAGAATGAACACTAGTATTTAAGTATAGAAGAAACATACGATTGCTTGTCATTTTAGCTTCAGCATTTAATCCTCTTTTTGGATCCTGAATTCGACATCTATCTTCTTTTATGCTAATCTCGTAACCTTTCCGTTGAAGCTGGCCAATGCTGAGCAAGTGTGTCTTCAATTCTGGAATGAAGAAAACATTTGAGATAATTTGGTCAGAATTATCTCTAGGTTTGATTTTTACATTTCCTCTTCCCATGACAGAAATGGTCGAGTTATATCCAAGCTTTACTATATTTCGAAAAGATTCATCCACTCCAAAAATGAAGACTTCTCGCCACTCATGTGATTGCTACACCTAGAATCTAAGTACCACAGATTTTTTTGAGTTTCCTCGTTCACATGTCACACCATGAGAAGAGAAACTTCTTCTTCATCTTCGTCTTTTTCAACAAAGTTTGACCTTTACCCTCGTTGTTTATTAAGATTTGTATGGCATTCCGAACGGTAATGCCTGTACTTCTGACAACGATAACATTCGACCTTAGATTTGTCAACTGACTTTTTGTGATCTGTTGAACCTTGAGCATCACGAGCCTTCCAATTTGATTGAGCCTCAACACCTTTATTCTCTTTTTGCTTCTGGTGTGTATTTTTCCCTTTCCATCCACCCTTTCCACGTCTTTTTGAGCTCGTTGCCGCCTGCAATGCTTGCTCTTCAATGTCTTGTTGAGTTATCTTATACTCGTGGACTAGCAAGGAATTTTTCAATTCGTCTATTGAAAGAGAGTTAATGTCTTTAGACTCTTCAATAGAACAAGTTATAAAAAACCATTTAGACGCCATTGAACGAAGGATTTTTTCAACAATGCTAACATCTTGTAGATTCTCTCCATGAATTCTAAACTTGTTCGCAATTGCCATCGTCTTTGAGAAATATTCTTAGACTGATTCCCCCGACTTCATTTGAAGAACCTCAAATTCTCTGCAAAGAGCTTGGAGCTGTACACGCTTCGCCCTTGCATTCCCTTGATATTTCTTCTTCATCGAATCCCATATATTGCTTGAAAGTGTCTTTGCAAACAATCGTTTCCAAGATCGAACGGTCGATAGCTTGGAAGAGATAGTTCTTTGCTTTTAAGTCCCTCAGCTTTTGTACCTCCTGTTCAATTTTTTGTGTGTCCGTCAATGGAGTTCCAGCTACTGCTTCGATCACTCCACTTTCGACCACATGCCAATATTCTTTTGATCGAAAGAAATTTTCCATGAGCATGCTCCAATGATCATAATGACCATCAAAGCGTGGGATTTCCGGTTGTACAAAATTATCAGAGGCCATGGGAAGTTGCTACTGTAATGAAGGAAGTAATACGAGAAGAAAAAAATATTACTGCTGCAAAATTTCTTTTGGTGGCTCTGATACCACTGATATATTAAACGTGGGAACACAACGCTGGGAAGGAAATAATTTCACTGTATTTATTCAATGAACAATGGCCTTTATATAGGCAATTAACTAATGGATAATATCCACAAAATTTACTTACTGGCTATTGCATAACAGACTAAACTATTGATTAGGAAACAAATAAGATATGCCTTTGACTAAAGGCACATCCCCAACTAAACTATATAGATTAAGTCAAAAGAAACAAAAAATAAATAGAGGAATAATTTCAACAGGTTATTCCATGGACTTAGGTCACAGGTTCATTTTTTTGGAATGGTTCTTTTTTCTATATTTAATTAATGGTTTTGTGTTTTCATTTGTTTAAATTTTTCTAACCTTTTTTTTTTTTTTATAATTTTACATCTTCATTCATATAATTTTCAAAGTTCCCAATCCAGTGTCCACATGTAGACACTTTTGTAACCAGATGATGGCCATGTATCCCCCACCATTAGGGGAGACATGTGTTGATCGTTTGGCCACATTATATAATTGAATTTATTGGCAATATATTCGATATTTTGAACATTTCTTTTTACAATTGTGCAATGACAATCTTGTATCATAATTGATTGCATATTATAATTTTAAATGCAATATCAGACTGAAAATTCTTCATAACTTGGCCGCCTAAGGTTGCCATTTTGAAATTTTAATCCGGAAAATTTTTGTTCTCATCTTAATGTGCGCGTCTATTTTGTAAATTGCCAAGTTCTTGTCTGGTAACATAATCACCTCCTTCATTCTGCCAGTCCATGGACTAATCCTCCACTCAAGGGTTGCTTGGTTTGCTGAGTCTGCTCCCTTTATCTGCCATGGCTTCTTTCTACATTCAATCTAGGTTTCCCTGGATTCTCCACATCACCACGTGTGTTGGTGTAGGATGTTGTTTTTACATAAAGACGACGAACCCCAAGATGACGGTCGTGGGGTCGAGCCTCTCTCTCTCTCTCTCTCTCTCTCTCTCTCTTTATCAAAAAAAAACCCCCCAATCTGCAATGGTAAAATAGTATTGGAGATGCTCTAAGCTTTTCACCCCGGTTGAGGAAAGGTTTAGTCCTTCAGCGATTTGGAATTTTCATTACAAGAAAACATGGCAAGTAATTTTCAGAAGCCTCATTTGTTCTTTACATAATCTAGTAAAAAAATGTGATACTTATTACTGCTATAGAACCATGTGAAGAAATCACTATGAAAACAATCAGCTCACTCGAACAGTTGCAGTACTTTTCTACATCTTTAACTAGTTTGGCACACATTTTTCCTCAAATGTATACAATAAAATAAACAAATGTGTAGAATTCAGTGAGATTAATCAAATCAGAATACACAGTAGAAATAGTTCTAGATGATCTTTTAATTGAACTTAAGCTAATTTATCACACTAAAAAGATGTCACTCATGACACATTAAAACCCCAAGGAACTTGCTGACAGTTTCATATCATATTGAAAAACGCATCACAGAGAAATTAGCAACAATTTCTTCCGTTGAACCATGTCATATCCGAGTGATTGCGTCAATGTCTGTTCACGTCAACTTATCCCATCCCCAATCTCTGACTTTGTGTAAATACTCACTTTCTCTCCCTAGATTACTACCCCAGGCACAGGCGGAGGGAGGAGGGGTTATGAGGGGTCAACTAACCCCTCAACTTTTGACTGTTAATTTTTTTTTCCAACTTACCAAAAAAGGAAAATGGAAAAATTCTATTCACATTTTACACACGCAACCAATCCACATTTTTCTCTCACAGAAACATCTGACACTGAACTCTAAGTTCTAAACTCAAACCTCGGTAAATAGATCCGAACATCTCAACGCAAGTTTCAAGAATCACCTCTCTATGTTGACCTTAATTTAGGGCTTTAACACTTTGCTACTTTGCCTGATTTAGTATTTTGACTTTTGAGATATATGTGAATAAAACAAGATTATTTGACACTGTAAAAAATTATGTAATTATGGAATGTTAGCAATATACGAAAATAAAAGTGGAGTACTTAGAATAAAATATCCATATGATTTTTTTTTTCTAAACTTCAATTGTTCCCCCTCAACTTCAAGTGGCTGGCTCTGCCCCGGGCCCCAGGTAATCTCGGCAAACATTCAACATGTCACTTCCCTCATCCTTGACTTTCATGCTCTACGGACTTTTTCTCTCTAAACTACCACCTCCAATAATCTCAATCAACATTCAATTTCTTGCTTACCCCATCCCGATTTTGTCTCTCTATGTGCTTTCTCTCTCTGTACATTACTACCCCAAGTAGTCTTAATCAACACTTAATTTCCCTTGTCCCCATCTATGGTTTTCTCTCGCTGCGCATTTTCTCTATTGACATCGGATTATACTCAAAGGCTAATAATAGGAGTATTTAATTTAAAAATAAATCTACCCAGCTATTAGTTTGGCACTCATTTTTCCTCAAATGTATACAATAAAATAAACAAATGTGTAGAATTCAGTGAGATTAATCAAATCAGAATACACAGTCGAAATCATTCTAGATGATCTTTTAATTGAACTTAAGCTAATTTATCACACTAAAAAGATGTCACTCATGACACATTAAAACCCCAAGGAACTTGCCGACAATTTCATATCATATTGAAAAATGCATCACGAAGAAATTAGCAACAATTTCTTCCGTTGAACCATATCATGTCCGAGTGATTGCATCAATGTCGGTTCACATAACATGGTCATCAAATTTATCCCAAAGAGTGTGCTACATAGCTTGGTGGAACGAAAACAACTCAACCAACATATGGATACAAAATTACATTGGATACAAACTGATACTTTATATCATCAACATGACATACACACTGTTAGCATCGATCACTAGAAAAAACTACATTCTTGGAGCTACTTTAATTTAAAATCGGTTCATGCCTTCAATTCCAATCAAACTAAGGCTTGTGCATCCCTTCAAATTACAAACACAAGCAAAGAGTATAGACAACCCTGCCTCATTCAGATTCATAACCGAGTCCAGACTTCAAATGACAACTACAGTGAGCCCGTCCTCCCTTGAGAGACAAAGGTAGCCAGTCTATCTCTAATTCCCCATCACAACAGCCGGTAAATCTCTTCGACCCAACAAAAAATATGTATATGAAGAAAGAAGGAAGAAGAAAAGTAAAAGAGGTGAAGAAAATTCAAATTTAATATCAAAACAAAATTTGTGAGTTCTAGCACCACTGCCACTACAAAATTCAGAATTTCTTTATGAGCAAAATCCACAAAATTACAAAAATTCTGTGAAACAATGGGATTTAGAGTTGACTGATTTATGAGAATTTCTTTTCGAGCGTGCTTTCTCTCTCACAGAGACGACACACACCATGTTACAAGAGAAGACTGGGTTCGTAGAACGAGCAGAATGGGACAGAGAGAATAAAATTTTGGGAAATTTTTTATTTGGAAAGGGCAAAAATTTCATAAAAACATGCAATTATATAAGTGGCAAAAAATTTATAAAATATTGTAATTAATTGGAAAAAAAAACGATAGTGTAGAGTTAGTGGGCAAAAATTGGTCTTGAGTTGTATTTATTAGTTATTTTCCCACTATATATTTGACATCAAAATTGTTCAAATGTTCCTCATGTACTTTTTAATTTAGTTTGAAATTTTCAAATTTGTAAATATTTATTTTTTATCTACTATTTTTCAATTCATTTTTAGGCATCGGAAATTTCATGTATCACACAGGTGTGTGACTAGTTAAATATATATTAGATGAAAATTGCAAATATTTTGTGAGAATTGTCACATTAACACAATGTATTCCATTCTTCGACATAGTAAACACGTCTCATTCTATATCCCATCACTTTTAAATTAATAATCATTGTACATATCACTTAACATCATGTCAAATATTAGTATGTTGTCTATTATAGTGTGACTTAGCATTTTTAATCTTAATTTGAGACGGGAAAATAGAAAACAGGCATATATTTGTGATACTACGGAATTATTCTATCAGCACATCGTAACTTCAAGTTGTGCCGACAGATATATTTAGGGCATGTCAAAAGAGATTATTGAAAAAAAGAATTCTTGTTTATATGAGTGATTGAAAATTAAAGAAAATATATTAAAATATATACATATATATATATTCAATAATAAACAGTTGGAAATGATAGGAGGAAATAACGATTTTTCTGTATCAAAAAAGTCCTATATTTAAGTCACGTTGATTATCTCTACACTAGCTCACCAGGGAACTTTATGTTGGTTTAGTTGCAAGGTTTTTGCCAAAAAAATATTTAACACAACTCAACTTTATGGAATCGGAGTCATGAAAGTCGATTCCATCTATTCTTGCCTCGAATATTGCTAGTTGTCCCACAACTATCATGCCATACAAATACCATACTTTAATAAAGTATGATATAAAATTATTATTCTACTTCCGTGAATGTGAGGGGCTCACACTCTATTAGAATATGACATTTGTGCGATATGAGTTTGTGTGCTTGTAGCATCACTAGTCTCGAATATTGTTAGTTGTCTTGTCTATTTACAATGCGAAATGGACATTGGTTGCCCAAAATTCCACGAATCCATCACGTCAAGAAACATCTAATAAATTTTTACTGTTTTCCGATAACTTTCTTTTTGGTTAAAAACAAACAAATTTTATTATTTTTATTTATTTATTTTGGAATGTAATCAAAAACTAACTTTTCATATAGGAAAAAATGATCGAGAAAAATATCAACTGACTTTTGGTTGATATTGATATTTGATTTTAATTAATAATATAAGATAATTTTTTATAGAAAAAATGATAGAAGAGAATTAAGCATGTTATCATTCATCAAAATACATTCTCTCTCCTACTTTTTAAATTTTAAATTTGATCAAATAAATCACACCCACATATCTCCTAGGATCCATTTATACTATTAAATCTCCACATCCAACTCCACTAATTCTCTCTCGTTTTACTCATAAAAATATATTATAATTTATATACTAACAACCACAACTAAGAGAGCATAAATCCCATTGAGTCTAACTTTAATTAAAAAGGATCAATTTATTTATTATATAATTGCGGATAGTCTCCTTATATAGTTATTACAGGTGTTACATAACCATCACATATTGGACTTCATGAAATTAAAATACGGCAATTTATTCCGATCCTTCAAACGCGAGGTGAATTGTACTGAAGTGGGTTGGAGGGTGAAACGAGAGATTGAGAAATTATGCAGTGCTAATGGATGTTAGCTAGCATTGGTTTAGGTGACAGTACTTTGATTGGGTGCTTATTAAAACCATTACGTACGTACGTATTAGTCCTTTTACTTTGGACGAACTTCGATTCCCCGCACAAGAAGACCAGTCTTGCGAACCGGCGTGACTGATTTGAGTTCCATGTGTAATTCACCATCATCTTCGGCTTCAATATAGAACTCTCCGAGTTGGATCTCCATCCACCCGTCTTGTCGAGCACGTGAAAACTGTCCATTTTCATCAGGATGGGTCCTTTTCTTGGCAATGAATACAGGCGTGCTTAAGCTGTTGTAGTCGACGCCTGCAACTTCGTCTTTAAGAAACCTAACTAACGCCTTAGCTTGATCTAGCCCCATCGAGTTATCTTTGAGTTTGAACACAAGATATGCACCATAACTTGTGTCTTTAGCCAAGCTTTTTATGTCTAGCGTCCCGAATATGTAAAGCCACCACACCTGCCGGAGTTCGGCCACCTCAATCCTAGCATACATAAATGAATTTTTGATCATCTTCGTCATGTGTAATATTTATTGATGTACATATATAACATTAGGAGAGAAAGTTAACTTGGGGCTGCAAGGGTCCGGTCCCGGAACCTCACTGTATACCCAATAAGTTGGATTTTCCATCCAATCGATACGAAGCTCCTTTGCACCTATCCATTTGTTCTGTGATTGCGATTGAGATGGGGCTTTCAGAACACGAGTTGTGGCCTGCACACGAGTCGCGGGTTGCACGCGCGCTGTGGTCATCACAGGACGAGTTGCGGCCTGCACACACGAACATCATTTAATCATTATATGTAAGCAACGCTACATCGATTGTAGAATAATGGACACAATAGTTGACACATAATGTCTTCACTGTTGTAACCTCATTTCAAATAATTTTGATACATATCGTAGTGTCAACTACTGAGATCAATTATTATTACTCCTTCCCTCTCTCTCTCTCTCTCTCTCTCTCTCTCTCTCTCTCATATAAACATAAAAAATTCAATATATGGTGGAACTGACCCCCGCCATCTTGCTATGTATCGTTGCGTCTACTTCTGGTTCCTCTCTTTTACTCTATGATCAGTCCCTTTTGATCATGATAACATGTATATATAGGAATATGGAACCAAGCATCTCCAAAAGAAGAAAAAAGATAAGAGTTTATACTATTATGCTTTATATCCATTTCCTGTATTCCTTAATTGGATCTCTCTCTCTCTCTTTCTCTCTGGGAATCTATTCCATGTACAATGATGGATATGGATATGTAGGAATAAATTAACAAATGTATTTGTGATCAGAATTCTCCTTGGTCATTTTCTATTTTTCATTCCCTCTTATCATAAAGAATCATATATACACATATATATATAACCAAAAGGGGGTACCTGATATATGGTTAGTTGTATTTTGGAGTTTTTGAATCTTCGTGATGAGCTGTTCAAGATCTTGTAGTCTTTGTTCTGTGCGATTATGTTTGAGCAGTTGGAATAGCTTGTTGTTTTCAATTGTTGTAATACCTACTCAGTACTTTCCTTTGTTATTTCTCTATTTCTATCGTTACTCCCCAGAAAAAACCTTTAAAAAAAAAAAAAAAAAAAAAAAACCAAGTACGTATTGCTACGTATTCACGTATGACGGGGTTTGTCATTCTGCTTGGTTTAAAATGTTTTCAAAAAATTTTTTTCGAAATAAAAACCAAGTTATTAAAAGCAAAATACGTATAGTGCGTATTCTTCTTTTAAAACTTATACAAAGTTTACCATCTGAGATATAGTAACTTGTATCTAATCCGCCTTTTACCAAGGCACCCGTGGCACTCCTTGAGTAAAAATACTTACATCAACTCATATACGACCCACTCTACTGCCCTTCACATGGCTCTCTTGGCCTTCAACGGGACTTACTATTGGGCCTTTATGATGTAAATACAGTTTTAACTGTTTTCAAATTGTGGATTAAATAATGCTTTTATACTATACTCAGTATGAAGTATACTTTGTAAAATTTTTTACAAAAGTAAAAACCAAAGATGAAGAAAATTAGAGTTGATTTATAAGAAATGTTCCTTTAACAAAGTGTAAAAGAATCATGGATACAAAACATAGAATATAAAAAATGAAAATAAACTTACTATACAAGATTGGGGATTACACCATAGTAAATAGAAGAAACAAAGGATTTCCCTTTCGGGAATCCCACAAATTAAACTATATTACAAATTTGGATTGAGAAATTGGTCTAATAAGGAGGCTATTTAGAACTTTGTTCAACACATGAACTCCATTCTTATATCTGAGTTTTTCTTTCTTGTGTGTTGGAGTTTTTGAATCTTCGTGATGAGCTGTTAAAGATCTTGTAGTCTTTGTTCTGTGCAATTACGTTTGAGCAGTTGGAATAGCTTGTTGTTTTCAATTGTTGGAATACTATGTTGGAGTTTATGAATCTTCGTGATGAGCTGTTCAAGATCTTATAGTCTTTGTTCTGTGCGATTACGTTTGAGCAATTGGAATAGCTTGTTGTTTTCAATTGTTGTAATACCTACTCAGTACTTTCCTTTGTTATTTGTCTATTTCTATGGTTACTCCCCAGAACACAACACTTTTTTCTTTCTTGTGTGTTGTGTTGTGTTGTGTTCTGTGTGTTGGGTTCTTATATATATAATAAACGATGTTTTTATTTAACTTTTCTTTCTGAATTGGTGTAAAGAATTTTTGATTTCCTTTACAAAGTTATTTTATACTGAATATAATATAAAAGTATTATTTAGTTTATAGTTGAAAACCTTTATACTGTATTTAAGCTATAAAGGTCCATTGAAAGACCATTTGACGGCCTAAGTGAGCCTGTGTTGAGGTCTGTGGAAGGGTCACGTATTAGTTTGTTTAGGTATTCAACTCAAAGAGCGCTACGAGTGCGTTGACGGAAACATGCTAGATACAAGTTCCTGTATCTCAGTTGGTACTTTTTGCAGACTATTTTTGTAAATCAATTTTTTTTAAAAAAATATATGTTGATTTCGAATTAGAAACATTAGACAAACAAGAAATAAAACTTTTAGAAAGTCTTTTGAATTAATGAATGCAGAAGTAAAATTAGAATGTTTACACAACTGGGTAAAAAATTAAGGAACACACAATAAACCTTGTTTTATGTGCACGTTTTATCCTCAGAAAAAACTGAGTGCAAGATGTGAACTATGCTTCAAAGAAGTATGTATATATTGCCTCAAACAAGCACAACTACTTAACGAAACCCCACAGGATATTGATTTCGAATTAGAACAATTAGACAAACAAGAAATAAGACTTTTAAAAAGATGTATAGAAACCTTAGAAGATACTGTGTAAAAATAATTGAATCAAGTAAATCTTTTAAGAGAATATAATAAAGGAAAATGAATTCTTTACGAAGATGAATCATAAGTAAATCTAGGCCATATAACCTGTAACAAAGAACATCTTAATACCATAAAAGTAAGATGTAAAATTAGAATAAAATCTTTTGTTCCATAATGTATTGCCTTGATACACTCTAGTAGTTCAAATTGTGTCATAGATCAAGCTTTAACACCAAAAGAATATGTAAAACAGACTACCAATACGTTCGAAGCTCAACAAATGGATGGAAAAATATATACATATGCAGACCTTCTATTACCAGATAGTAAAATTATTTTTGATACACATTGTGGCTACAGTAAAGAATATACTTTACCACACGATAGTACTTGGGTAAGACCTTTAGATAGCCTTAATACAGACATAATATTAGGTTTAAGCTTTTTATTAAAAGACGATGGCATTTTCTTAATAACTAAAGATTAGTTCCAACTTTCTAGACATTGTCTCACTGCCCCTTTTGTCGTTTCCTTTCGCGCTAAGAAGCGTGGTGGAACCCTTACCCCCCTGTCGCAAACCCTTTCCGAAAAACCATGCCCCTGCCAAAAACAATGCAAATGTCAATTACTAAATACAGACAAAGATGACCTTGAATTAGATAATTTAGATTTAATCTTTGATATAGATTATATCCAGTTTCATTAGAACCTGCATATTCAACTTTAGTCACCCAAGACATAGACACCTTAATATCTAAATTAGAAAAAATGGAAATTATTGAAGAAAATATTTTAAAATATTGGGAAAAAGACAAAGTGTTTTGTAAGTTAAAAATTAAGAACCCAGAATATATTATAAAAACTAAAAACATAGAACCAACTAATTTAGATAGAGAAGATTTTAAAATACATATTTCAGAGATATTAAAATTAGGAGTAATTAGGAGATCAAACAGCCCACACAGATCAACAGCATTTATAATAAGAAATCATGCAGAGATAGTAAGAGGAAAAAGTAGATTGGTAATTAGTTATTAAAGATTAAATGAAAATACGATAAACGATGCCTATAATATGCCAGACAAGACCGTTCTAATCAATAGAATTCAAAATAGTAAGATTTTCAGTGAATTTGATTTAAAATTAGGATTTTGGCAAGTCAAAATGCATCCGAATAGTATTCCCTGGACTGCTTTTACCTGCCCAAAAGGACATTTTGAATGACTAATCATGCCCATTTGACTTAAAAATGCCCCTAGTATTTTTCAAAGGAAAATGGAAGATATTTTTAATAAACATAGTAAGTTTACAGCCATATATATAGATGATATTCTAGTCTATAGTAAAAATAGTAGAGAACATAAATGTCATTTACAAGTTGTATTTTCAGAATTCATTAATCATGGCTTAATTATTAGCAAAAGAAAAATGCAACTCTTTAAAGAACATATAGAATTTCTAGGAGTTAAAATAGGTGAAGGAAAAATTAAGCTATAACCACATATAGCAAAGAAAGCATTAGAATTTCCAAATAAATTATGTTACACCATTTTTTAAAACCTAGGAAAAATAACAGGACCTTTATATTCTAAAATCTCACCTTCAGGACAAAGATACTTTAATACTGAAGACGTAAAATTAGTACAACAAATAAAAGATTTATTAAAAACTTTACCAGAATTAGTAATGCCACTAGTACACAATTGACTTTAGGGAACGCACATTGGGTGACGTTTTTAATGAAAACGCCACCTGTAATTGGGTATTGAAGAAAGGGTGGCGGTTGTGAACTAAAATCTGCCACCCTAAGTTAAATTTAAAAAAAAATGATAAGCATTTAGGGTGGCGGTTGTGGATCAACAACCGCAACCTTTTCTCTAAAACGGGTGGCGGTTGTAAAAACAACCACCACCCAAAGGTAAAAAAAAAAAAGCATTTAGGGTGGCGGTTGTGTATCAACAACCGTCACCCTTTATCTATAACGGGTGGCGGTTGTATTTACACAACCACCATCCTAAACCTAAATTCAAAAAAAAAACCCAAATTCATACTCGGCAAAAACAGAACCAAAATTCCAGCAGCTCGTTCTTCATCGCCAAGAAAAAAAACTCGTAAATTTGGAAATTTTACATCCTTTCACCCGGATTTTGCTTCAAATTCTTCATGGGTTAAATTGGAGCTATAATTGACGTAAGGTTCTCTTCCTCTATTTATTTCTTCCAATTTCGTGTATACTTAGGTTGGAATTTAACATCCCAAATTGTAGGTATTTTCTTGAAATTGGATTTGGGGCAATTTTGTTGGTTATTGACGCCACACTTGAAGAAAGCTCGTCCTCCCCTTATTAATTGGTGATATATTTTCATATTTTGAAGGTTAGAAAATACCATCCCCAAATTCTATTGTTTGTTTCTGTTAGATGTGTTTTTTCCCCAAATTTCCGTCTTTTATTTGTTGCAACGGATATATACTTGGAATTTATATACATTATTGTTGAATTGGTGTATTATGATAGTCATATTGGTTAGTGTTATTCAGTTCAGTAATTTTTTTAAAAATAATTTTAGAGGAATTATAAATAACTCATAAGACAAATTAAAAAAAAAATGCATTGCTGATATAGTTATTAAAATTGATATTTTATGAAATAATATTAACTTTAATTTTTTTATATGTTCCTAATTTAATTAGTATTCTACGTATGATAAAATAATGCATGCAATATTTATAAATTATGTCGAACTACATTTTAATATGTAATAAATAAATTAATATTAATTTTATATAAATATAATTTATTAGAAAGGAGCATGAGAATAATATTATTTCAATAAATTATAGTAATAACAATTTCGTAGTCATTATATTTATATAATTAGAATGACTATAATTTATTAAAATTATAGCAATTAGTATTCTACGTATGTACGATAAAATAATGCATGCAATATTTATAAATTATGTTGAACGGCATTTTAATATGTAAAAAATAAATTAATATTAATTTTTTATAAATATAATTTATTAAATAGGAGCATGAGAATAATATTATTTCAACAAATTATAGTAATAACAATTTCGTAGCCATTATATTTATATAATTTAGTAAAATTATAGCAATTAGTATTCTACATGCGTATGATAAAACAATGCATGCAATATTTATAAATTATGTTGAACTACATTTTAATATGTAATAAATAAATTAATATTAATTTTATATAAATATAATTTATTAGAAAGGAGCATGAGAATAATATTATTTCAATAAATTATAGTAATAACAATTTCGTAGTCATTATATTTATATAATTAGAATGACTATAATTTATTAAAATTATAGCAATTAGTATTCTACGTATGTACGATAAAATAATGCATGCAATATTTATAAATTATGTTGAACGGCATTTTAATATGTAACAAATAAATTAATATTAATTTTTTATATATAATTTATTAAATAGGAGCATGAGAATAATATTATTTCAACAAATTACAGTAACAACAATTTCGTAGCCATTATATTTATATAATTTAGTAAAATTATAGCAATTAGTATTCTACGTACGTATGATAAAACAATGCATGCAATATTTATAAATTATGTTGAACTACATTTTAATATGTAATAAATAAATTAATATTAATTTTATATAGATATAATTTATTAGAAAGGAGCATGAGAATAATATTATTTCAATAAATTATAGTAATAACAATTTCGTAGTCATTATATTTATATAATTAAAATGACTATAATTTATTAAAATTATAGCAATTAGTATTCTACGTCACATTTATAAAATAATGCATGCAATATTTATAAATTATGTTGAACGGCATTTTAATATGTAATAAATAAATTAATATTAATTTTTTATAAATATAATTTATTAAATAGGAGCATGAGAATAATATTACTTCAACAAATTACAGTAATAACAATTTCGTAGCCATTATTTATATAATTTAGTAAAATTATAGCAATTAGTATTCTACGTACGTATGATAAAATA
Source organism: Jasminum sambac (assembly GCA_018223645.1). Classification (NCBI taxonomy): domain Eukaryota; kingdom Viridiplantae; phylum Streptophyta; class Magnoliopsida; order Lamiales; family Oleaceae; genus Jasminum; species Jasminum sambac. The sequence goes on from CP073640.1 coordinate 40,141,964, forward strand.
ATGCATGCAATATTTATAAATTATGTTGAACTACATTTTAATATATAATAAATAAATTAATATTAATTTTATATAAATATAATTTATTAAAAAGGAGCATGAGAATAATATTATTTCAATAAATTAAAGTAATAACAATTTCGTAGTCATTATATTTAAATAATTAGAATGACGATAATTTATTAAAATTATAGCAATTAGCTTGAGAATAGAACTATTTAATATCATTTTAATTAATATAGTCATTCTAATAGTTTTGTGGTGTAAATAAATCAAATTGTCGAATCATTTCTCCATCATTTTCTTACAGTTGATTTTATTTATTGTATTACACCGTACTTCATCTGCATTGAGTTTAGGAAACTGTTTGAAGATAATCTTGTATGTCATTAACTGTGCATGCATTGTTGCTCAGTTTGAGATGCACAAGATTATCTTTGAATTCTCCCAGTGGAAAGTGTGTCATCTATCTGCGTAAATCGAACTATGTTAAATTTAATATTTTGTGTAGACAGTTATGTGTTAACGTTAATTTAAGTAGTATCCTCCTTTGTTCTCCAGGTGTGAATTACATTTTACGTGAATTGCACACTTAGGAGAACTAAGAGGAGATGCTGCTGAAATTTACAGTAAAATACTATACTGGTTCTGCACAAAAAATCACAGTTTGATATTACGTACATAGATGACGAATAGTTTAGGTTCCTACCCTTTCGATTAGATACGAAGTTATAAGGCTGATTTAGAATATTTTTGTACACGCTTAATAAGAGAAAAATAGCGAGACGGCTATCTTTAATGATATTATTACATGTTAATTATGGAAAAATAACTCTATAGGTCGTTCGACATAGATCGGAGTTGGATGTATGGAAATCCTACTTCTTTTGGATATGTAAACCGAGTTATTGAGTTTTTGAAATGCACTGAGGAGGATAGAAAAAAGTATAAGAAGGATAAGATTGTTTTGTCCGTGTTCAATATGCAATAATACTACTAGTTATGATACCGCTGTGGAAGTGAGAAACCATTTGTTTAAAAATGGGTTTAAGATCGGTTACACGTGTTGGTTTTGTTATGGTGAGCAAATAGTGTCTAGTACGAGCAGTGTTGGCAACGATGGTGGGCATAGCAAAAATCAATTGGGCAAGGAGAACGACGGTCATGGGGAAAACATAGATATAAATGTGGAGCATGATCGTTTGGATGAAATGTTGTGTGATGTGCAAGATGACTTCGTTGACAGGCCCAGGAGTTGGATAAATTGTTTGCCGATTTCGAAAAACCTTTGTATCCTATTTATGTAAAATACAACAAGTTATCAGCTGTATTCAAATTGTTAAGCTTGAAACCGAAAAGTGCGTGGAGTGATCGGAGTTTCACGATATTATTGGAGCTTTTAGTAGATGTGCTTCCAGATTATAATGAGTTGTCTAGGTCAACGTACACGACAAAGAAGATGTTATGCCCGTTGGGTATAGAGATTAAGAAGATAGATGCTTGTCCAAATAATTGTATATTGTATCGGAATGAGTACAGAGATTTGCAGGTGTGTCCGAAGTGTGTGGTATCAAGGTATAAGAGAAAGAACCGCAATGATAATTGCGCGGGTAAGAATGGTCCTCCAACAAAGGTATTATGGTATTTACCCGTCATTCAAAGGTTTAAGCGATTGTTGCAAATGCAGATGATGTAGCCAAATTGTTGTGGCATGCAGAAGGGAGGAAAAAAGATGGAAAACTAAGGCATCCGACTGATTCCCCTGAATGGTGCAATTTCAATAGAAGATTTCGAGATTTTGGAGATGAAGATAGGAATCTCCATCTCAGATGATGTACAGATTGAATGAATCCACACTTTGACATGAGCAGTTGGCATAACACTTGGCCGGTACTTTTGGTGATCTCTAATCTCCCTCCCTAACTATCTATGAAGCGCAAATACATGATGATGTCGTTGCTAATCTCATGTCCGAAATAACCGGGTAATGACATCGACGTGTATTTAGCACCACTAATTGATGATCTAAGAAGATTGTGGGATGAGGGTGTGGAGGCGTTTCATGCAAATCGTTGGGGGAATTTTAATTTACGTGCAATGCTATTTTGTACCATAAATGATCTTCCAGCTTTTGGTAATTTGTCGAGTTACACAATCAAATGTGGTAAGGCATGTCCCGTGTGCGAAGATACCACTTATAGCCTATATTTGAATAATTGCAAGAAAATTTGTACATGGATCGTCGGGCTTTTCTTTCGAAAAAGCATAGATACCGAACAAATAAAGATGATTTCAATGGGAAAACCGAGAATGGGGTCGCACGATTGCCGTTGTCTAGGGAAGAAGTTTTCGAACGAGTTGAAGACATTTCAGTTGAATTCGGTAAGGCTTTTAAATAGACTAAAAAGAGTATATGGAAGAAGAGATCGATTTTTTGGGAATTACCTTATTGGAAGTATTTAGAGTTGAGACATTATATCGATTTCATGCACGTAGAGAAGAATTTTTGCAAAAATATCATCGAGATGTTGCTAAACATTTCAGGAAAGACAAAAGATTCTATCAACGCTAGAAAGGGCATGGTGGATTTGGGAATATGGCCGGAGCTAGCACCTATTGAAGAGGCTGGGAAGTGTCCATTCCTACCAGCAGCTTGCTATACTCTGTCTACGAAAGAAAAACAAATTTTTTGTGAATGTCTGAGAGGGGTGAAAGTTCCATCAGGTTATTTATCAAACATCACACGGTTTGTGTCGATGAAAGACTTGAAGTTGGTTGGGATGAAGTCTCATGATTGTCAAATTATGATGCAGCAACTATTGCCGATTGCTATTTGCGGTATACTGTCTGAAAATGTTAGGCGCGTAATTACTTCTTCAATGCAATATTTAGCAAGGTTATTGATCCGGCTGAGTTAGATAGACTGCAAGCAAACATTATTGTCACTATCTATCAGCTTGAAATGTATTTTCCACATCTTTTTTCGATGTCATGGTGCACTTGGTTATTCACTTGGTTCGACAAATTAAGCAGTTAGGTCCGATATTCTTACACAATATGTATCCATTTGAACGGTTCATGGGTGTCCTGAAGGGATATGTGGGAAATCGATTTAGACCAGAGGGCAGTATCGTAGAAGGTTATGTTGTTGAAGAAGTCATTGAATTTTGTACTGATTACCTAGCAAAAATCGAACCTATTGGTATTCCTATATCTCGACATAAGGAAAGGCTTGACGATAAGGGCATTGTTAGACGCAAGCCGATCGATCCCACTGCTGCAGACCTAGCCAAAGCTCATCTTCTCATTTTGCATCATCTTGCTGTGTTTCAACCATACTTCGATGAGCACATGGCAGTTTTAAGGACGGAGAATCCTTCAAAGGGGGAAAGGTGGTTGGTTAGCGAACATAATCATTTCCCAAAATGGTTCAAAGAAAAAGTAATGAACCAGTTGACGCATGCACCGAAAATGATTGAAGAGACGGTGAAGTGGTTGGCTTACGGACACGCATCGCGGGTGAGCTCTTACCAGGGATATGAGATTAACGATTATGCATTTTATACAAAATGTCAAGATGATAAAAGTATGATGCAGAACAGTGGACTGTCACAGGTGGCAGTATCGACTGATAATAGGGCCGATACATACTACTATGTCATTGAATAAATTTGGAAACTTGATTACACGAAGTTTCAGATGTGTGTATTTCGATGCGGATGGGTGGACAACGCACGGGGTGTATCGACTAACAAATTGGGTTTTAGTAGGGTTGATTTTTCTCGGGTTAGAAGTCGGAATGATCCGTTTATACTTGCATCACAGGCTAAGAAAGTGTTTTACATTACTGATCCGGGCAATGCAAAGTTGTCAGTTGTCCTCCAAGGGAAGAGATGCATTGTTAGGATCGGTGATGTGGTTGATGAAGATGAATATGACCACTGGGATGAAACACCTCCATTTTCAGCTGAATTCCCTATATTAGATCCTCAGGAACACAATACTGGAACAAATTACCTGCGTTCGGACCATCAAGAGGGAGACTACGTGGAATGATCAGCCGGTGTTACTATTTATTGGTAATTGAAATTTTATTCCATTACTATTTATTCACAATTTAAATTTATTTGTATGCCATATCTTATTTTCAGCTACAACAGTTGAAATATTTTTCATTCTTATTCATTGAAGGTTCTTATTTATTATTATCGTAATTATTAATATTTTTAAATGTACAGGTACGTGCCAATAGGACGCAATTATGTCGGGTTCTGGATCTTCATCAACATCAGGAGAACCGTGTGCTGGCAGCAGCACCAGACGGTCGAGAAGGCTGACGACCATGTCGAAGTGGAAGAGAAAGAGTATTCATTTAACAGATGATGATTTTGATGGCCTATATCGGCCGAAGGGGAGATATGGCACGGGGTTCCGACATTATATTGATGTATTTGCGCGTTCAAAGGTAAATATAAATTATGGTGATTTGAGACATGTGGAACATGGCCTAAAGGATACCATTTGGGAAGACGTTAAGGTAATAAAATGCAAATTGCAATTGTGTGCTTTGGTTAACACTTATTTTCTTATTTGTAAGGTTAAGAGTCGAATTTTTTTAATATTACAGACAACTTGCAATTTGAAGGATGCAAACTTAAGAAGAAAGTTATTTCACAAGCTGGATTACGAATGAGAAATTTTAAGAATAAGCTCGTGAACAAGTGGATTCGCGAAAAGGAAAAAAGAACTGACACCTCAATGGATGTTTATAACTTCATTACCGTTGAAGATTGGGAGCAATTCAAAGAAACAGTGATGAGAAAAACATTTTAGGTGTACTTCTCTAGTTATTACAATTAACTATGCAATCATTCTTTTCCTTTTTTTTTTTCTCTAAAATCAAATTTGGATATGGGGCTCGTAAGAGTCGTGTCCACCATATTGATCAACAATGGTATATTAATTTCTCGAAGGATATAAGTGAGAAGGCAAAGGAGATCCAGTCGCATAATAAGTATCCCCATCACATGGGATCCGCAGGCTATGTGGGGATGAAGGAGGTGCGGGCACAGAATGACCATTTAGGGCATCTATCCTCTTGTGGGTCTGTTAGCGATTATATTTTACACAGTGATCATTCCTGGGATTACTTACGGGCAAGATTACAAGTTCCTCCGGATGAAACTTTGATATATCTCCATGGTATTGAAGATGTTTATGACAAGATTGTGAGTATTTCTTTCCAATTGTGCATACAGTTGATAATTTAACCAATGGTAATTACTAACGCTTAATTTTCATTTGATCGGAATAGGTGGATAACTCTAAAGAAGTTGAGGAGGGAACATTTGTTCCGACCAGACAGCACGACATACTTACAGCAGCTCTAGGGAAAGAGGATCATCCAGGCCGCCCAAGGACATTCGGTGGATACATAGGTGGTGTGAGGGTAGTTTTTGGAAAACCGTCTGAACAATCGAAGAAACGCAATTTTGATCTGGATGATTTAGACAGTCGGGTTGCACAGGAGGTCCAAAGTCAACTGAATGCCGAATTTGATAATAGGGTTCAGCAGAGAGTTGTTTATACCCTCATTCAACTATGTATCCAAGTACCTACTGGGATGGGAGCAACGATGGCAAATACTAGACCTGCGAGTAATAGAAGTGTTTGTCATGTCAAGGGTGCACCAGATCCATTTATCGCCATTACGATATTTTAAAAAAATTATTTACTTTTACAATACTATTAATAATCAGCTAATTTTATTTATTTTTAAAATACTACATATAATCAACTTCACAATCATTGTAAGAATTAACATTAATTGTTGCTTGATAATTTTTGGGACCGACAGGAAATTACTAATTGTATACTGCCCATACTACATGAAGGCTAGATACAACATGTAGCACAAGGGATTTGATACCCTATTACAGAAGACAAGGTTGTGCATGGTTGCCAACTCATTGAAGGAAATGTCAAGGTACGGATTGATATGGTTCTGGAACAATACCGCGAGTTGCCTCTTCCTACGCTAGTTCGAGATGACTTAGTGGTGTTAGGGAATGCCATGGGAAGTTTTGTTCAGTGGCCTAAAAGCCAGGTTCACTTGGAAAATATAAGTTAATAGACGGTTTCTAGTAGTTTTTTACTGATTTATTTGTTTGAAATTTACGTAATAGCATTTATAGCAGTTAATACTTTGGAATCCTTTAATGCCACGTTGTAATGACTGCTTTACCGTTGTAGGATACTACTGTACATAAGAAGAAGAATCGAGATGACAAATAGAAGAAGCCTCCCAGTTTTGCTATGTCAGCAACTGCACAGCCCAATCTCGTTGATGAAGCAACGTACCAGCATCTACCAGCGTCTTCCTAACTCTTGCAAGCTATTGGTCGATTTGATCAATATGATGCCTATTGGTCATGATACGTTGGAGGTCCAGCTAGATGACTTATTTCCTGGATCATCTGACACCAAAATTTTTATTACTGCTACTAATGTCGCCGAATTCATGGCGATAAAATGGTTTAGTGCTCCTATTTTGGAAGTATTTCAATTGTGAGACTTCAATTCCACTTTGAGATTACACGACTCTTTTACTTTTCAGTTTTCAATGCACTTCTAAATTCGAATTTTATGTAATAGGTACATTCATCAGAACTTCCAGCTGTATGAAATACCATTTGGTTTCATGAATATGTCGCTAATAGCTGCTGTTATGATTAGATCTCAACATATTGAGGCATCACGCTACATTAATGATGACAAGAAATATATTTTTGTCCCGTACCACCAAGAGTAAGATTACTCACACTTTAATACATCCAATGTTATAAGTTTGAAATTCATACATATGTTATTAAAAAGATAACTGTCACATTTGTTAGTCATCACTGGTTATTGCTTGTCATTGAGCCTTCAGCCAATATGGTATACGTAATGGATTCATTGGCTAATTAGAAGAGAAATTTTGTTATCAAGTCGCTCACAGGCATGTAAGCGAATATCCAATGACTTTCATTTCATTTATCTGTTTGTATGATAAGTTGGAGTTTAGATCGCTTCTTATATATTAATATTGTTCATATAATTTAAATTTTTAGGGCTTTCAGAGTGATGTGGGACAAAATGGGTGTACGACGAAGTAGTGTTCAATGGAAAGTACTTCTGGTATGTATATATATAACTTTTAACAATAAAAGTTGTTTTTTTAATAGTTTCGTTCATTTCTGTTTGGAAGATATATGGATTTCTTTTAAAATAGTTTTTTTTTTGTTCATGACTATTTTTACTTTGTTGTTACATACAAATTGTAGTGTGTGCAGCAACCAGGAGGTGATGAGTGTGGTTACTGCGTTATGAAAAATATGAATGACATAATGATACGATATGGTCAAGGCGATGATCTACAAACTATAGAATGTAGATTAGTTAATTATTTAAGCATTCAGTACTTTATTGGGTATGTATATAACTGATTATCTTTCATTTCACTTATAAGTGTATGTAGCCGAAGAGTATTCTCAGAAAAATATCGATTTGGAACGAGAACTTTGGGTTGAATTCTTTCGAGAAGTTATGAAATGATCATGTATAGGTTTAAATTCATTTTCCTTCTAGTTTTATTATATTCTCGTGCATTGTGGTCATATGTACATTTACATAGTCATGGGCTTGTGCTGGAATTGTGTACTTGTAGTGTTGTGTTGGAGTTGCTTCTACTTGTTTCATTAGGCTGTCTTTACTTCATTTGTTAGTTGGTGTTGCGGCTAACAATTTGCATCCTTTGCATTGTACATATCTTAGTTCCGCAATTCAAATGGAGTTATGTATCTGCTATAGCTGGTGTGGGCTTAAGTTGAGGCATGTAGTCATAAATGGTATTGCTGGTAATGTAATTGAAGGTTCTTTGTGAATGGTATTGCTGTTGGTGTCATTGCAGGTTCTTGTGTTGGGTTTAGGCGATTTAACATGTACACTTTATCAGTACATGCAATGGGTATTAAGCAGGAAAAAAAGTTTTTCATATGAGGTAGCGGTTGTGACATAGAAACCGCAACCCAAACAATTATTAAACTTAAAAAAATAGTGGAATAACAGGGTGGCAGAATAAACAACCTCCACCCACACAATTATTAAATTAAAAAAAAAAAGCGGTGGAGGTTTCAACAATCGCCACCGAAAAAATTATTAAATAAAAAAAAAGAAAAACGGGTGGCGGTTGTTGAATTAATTAATTAATTAATTAATTAAATTAATTAAAAAAGGACTTCGGGTGGCGGTTGTTGCGATTGTTTGTCAACAACTGCCACCCGAAGTCCACAATATTTTAAAAAAATATATAGGGTGACGGTTGTTCTTAAAAAAAAAACCCCGCACCCTTTCTTTTTTGGATGACATTTTTTGAACTGCCACCGTTATGACAACATTGAGTGTCGCCATTTTGGGTGGCATCCAATTAACCACCACCCTTTCACAAAATCAGCCGTCACCCTAAACCCTTTTTGTACTAGTGTGCCTCTAGACATAGATTATTTAATAATAGAAATAGATGGTTGCCTATTAGGATGGGGAACTATCCTCCTGTGTAAACCTAATAAATATTCAAACAAAAGCGAAGAAAGAATCTATAGGTATAACAGTGGAACTTATAAAGAAAAATGACAAATAAGTTCTATAGATGCAGAACTTTTGGCCATAACCTATGCTTTAGACTCTTTCGAATTATTTATGATCTCTAAAAAAGAAATAACAATTAGAACAGATTGCGAAGCCATAGATAAATTCTACAACAATATAAAATCTGATAGAAAATGAAGCAGTAGAAGACGATGGTTAACATTTACAGATAGAATAACTGATATGGGAATATTAGTTAATATAGAACATATTAAAGGAAAAGACAATACTGCAGCAGACGTATTAAATAGACTTATTCTAAATATTGATAAATATGAATAGAGCCTCTACAAGTAACATTCAAAATCGAACAAGAGAAGAACCTATATAACTAGTAAACAATTTAATGATTTGATGCTTAGACGATATAGGATAGAAATGTTTTTAATACAAATCGGAAATGAAATAAGCTTTAAATTCGAATCTATAAAAAGAAATAGAGACAGAGGTATTATAGAACCAATCATTGAAAACTTAATAAAAACTCAGTTAGAAAAATAAGTAAAAATTAATAACCTTTTACGGTCAATAAATACTTGTTTAAAAAAGAATTCTTATTCCAAAGAAGAATGGGAGCAAAATTTTCACGATCCTATCCCTGTTATCTTCAGGGGTGCCTAAACAAAAGCACGACAATGAACCAAGTACTTCTAAAGACCTTATGCTTGAAGAAGTCAACCTATAAGAGCCACCATCAAAAGACCCTTTAACTGAAGAACTAGTAGAAAAGCCATTAAGTAGACGATTCCCAATTTATAGATCATGGTCAAGAGATTTAAATCTTTTACAAGATGTATTTCTTCAAATCCAACAAAACAGAGAAAGAGGAATATGCATGATATCCAATTATAGAAAGAATAGCTCAGCCTATTATAGAATGTAGGCGGAAGAATGAAGAATTAATGAGATTCATAAATAGAATCCTTTATAAAAACACTATTACACTAAAAGAATGGAATTTCATATTTTCAGATAAATAATGGGAGAACCATCAGACCAAGCCAGTAGTTCTAGACAAGGTAATGAACTTAAGGATCTTTCTATTCAGGTAAACGACTTAGACTCTGCCTGGACTAACCCAAATAGACCAATTTATCTATTTCCAGAAAATCTAAATATAATTAGATTCCTATTAGAAAAGACATATCATTTGCAAAAGGAAATTTTACATCTTAAATGCACAATTAGGCATTTTCAAGACCTATATCAAGCTTATTTAGAACTTCAACCAAATAAACCTCCTTTTGAATGGTATGAGCCTATGTTATAATGTCAAAAAGAGGTAAAAGACTACAGTAAGATTATAAAAGTTATCTCTATTAGTTTAAAGAATAATATGATAACAGAATCGGACTACTTGGATATTTTCAACATATCTAACAGATTTTTAAGACAATAATTTTGTTTGTTTTGCAGAATTTCGAGATCGCTGTGCCAGAACCTTTTCCTCATAACTTTCCTTTAATAAAACAACTCCTTGATAAAAAAAAAATGTGAATTAGAAAAAGAATTGTATAAAGCTAAAATAGAATTACAATTATTCATAGGAATTTATGCTCATTGTGTATATAGGGAAGTTCTTCCTCCAAGATTAGTAAGGCTTCCTTTAGTTGAATTTGGTGAAAAAAAATTTAAAATTATCTAGAACAATAAGTTTAATTAATAAATACTTCGATAAAAATTTTATTAGTACAGAATCTTTTGCTTTTATATTTAAAAACTAACTGCAGTACAAGAAGCTTTTCAATATATTATTAATAATGTTTTCAGATTACAAGATGACTAGACCTCCTCCTCGAGTTGGAATCGCTCCAGGGAATTCCTTTGCAGCCAGACCATTAACTATTCAAAACAGATCTCTATCTCAGCAAAAACGCATGAGATTCGGTAATATAGAACTTTTAGTATTTCCAAATAGTAACATTTCTGTCAAGCCCTAATCTCATATTTCTCTTAGAAAAATTGAAAAATGTCTTTTGGATAATTTATGGATTTCTTATAACAAAAACCCAAAGATCAACAATATTTTCCGGCCTGTTTAAATGCTCTTTCAGAACATTTTAGTCAAGACAAGAGACGATTTAAATTTTATGTACAAACTTGGTTAGAAGTAGCAGATGCTATTAGAGGTTTTACAGACCCAATTTATAAAGGCTTTAATGATTACCAAAAAGCGTTAAAAGTAGCAAGAGATCATTTAGGATCCAATTTCTTTGTAGCCCCCTCTCTTAGAAACTATGTCGAAGAGCCTTTAGATTTTTCAGTTGCTAAAGACATCGATAAAATAATCTTTTGCGAACATTGCGACACTATGCAAAAGACTTTTACATTAGTAAATGAAAATAATCAGCAAATAAGATATGAGAAAACACAGCTAGAAAAGACCCATTATTTTCGTCAAAAGAAAATTTCAGAGTTGAAAAAAGAAATTTTTGATTTAAAACTTTCTCAGCCCCAGGGTAAACCTCCAACCCAATCTAATATGGAGAATGATGGACATTCTCCTATGAATGTCATAAAGGGGACTACTGAACCCAAAAACTCAAAAGCTAGTCCAGCCCAACTAGTAGCTGGTAAAGACTTATCAAATCCGGATATGGCCTTGGGTTTGCCAAATACCCACCAGACTCAGAGGACTGGTGATTCATCTACTTCATCGGCCCAACAGACCAATAATCTAGAACGCTGGGATACTTTGGGCCAACCCAGTGGTAAATTTGATTATTATGTAAAATACACCCCTACACCAATAGAACAGACATACGAATACCAACAACAAATCAAAACCCAATATTTGGGCCTTACACCTGACATGACGCCAGTTTCATCTAAAGGACTTTGTATAAAAGAACCAGCCCAACTAAATAGTGTTAAACTGATCACCCCAAAAAAACCATTATCTAAAGCAGACAGAAAAAAACCTACTCAAGAAAACCAAGACATACTCCAAGATAGCCAAGATCTCTATATAGATTACATACCTACAGAAGAATTACTAACCCGATTAAAGCAAATGCAAGGGCAACCATCACCCGCACTAGACTTTGCTTCCTTAATAAAAGACCAAGTCGAAAAAGCCGTTAATAAAGCCTTAAATTCATTCCAAGCAGTAAGCTCTGAAAAAGATATACCAAGAATAAAGAACAGACAAATAATGAAGATTATAACAATGATGTAGCCATGAATACATAAGACAATAGGTCAAATGAAGAATGCCAATCAGATGGATCAACAAGAAACTATTCTATAGACACTATTGGAAGACATAATTTAGATACAGTAGACTGATACAGAACAAAATAGATGACGTAAACAAGATTTCAGCAGCACGTCAGCAACGACCTAAGCACAAACGTCAGACAAACGTAATCACTAACCCCCCAATGACATAAGACAGACATAAGCAATGACGATTGATTAAATGCCAGCCTAACATCGTCCATGACGCACTCAATGACGCCAGCATGATGTCAGCCACGTGGAAAACAGATAGAATCTTTCGTACAAAAGTTATTGTGTAGGACTATGCTCTTTTTGAAAAAACCCACGGAGGAAAGAGAAAAGGACAAAGAAAAGACACAGTTGACTCAATTATTTTCCTTTTCTTATAGAATTTTTGACTTCAGACGCTAATAATTTTGCAGCTAACCATATTTTCAAGGTGCGTAGAGATTCCATCAATAATTCAGGGCCTTTGTTCCCTCAGAATTTCTCTATAAAAGGAGGCTTTCCTTTAGTTCAAGATCATCGATCAGCCATTTAGCTCAGCTCTCTCTTAGCTTAATACGAATGAAGTTCATATGTTGAACAACATTCGAAATAGCCTTCCTAGCATAGAAATATTCTCAATTCAAATTGTAATTAGTTCTTTGTAATAACTTTTTGGGATTCCCAAAAAGGAAATCCTTTTTTTTATTTCTACGTTTTTATGGAGTAATCCCCTCCATTTGTATAATAAGTTTTTGTACATTTTCTGTTTTATATCTATGGTTCCTTATTCTTAAGGGAACTTTTCTCATAAATAAATGATGTTTTTATTTAACTTTTCTTTTTAAATTGGTGTAAATAATTTTTTATTTCCTTTACAAAGTTATTTCATACTGAGTATAGTATAAAATCATTATTTAGTCTGCAGTTGAAAACTGTTATATGGTATTTAAGTCATAAAGGCCTGTTGAAAGACCATTTGAAGGCTTGAGTGAGCATGTGTTGAGGTGTGGAAGGGTCGTATATTAGTTGGCTTAGGTATTCTGCTCAAGGAGTGCCACAGGTGCCTTGACAGAAGCAGACTAGATACAAGTCATTGTATCTCAATTGGTAATTTTTGTAAACTGTTTTTGTAAATTAGTTTGTTTAAAAAAAATATTTTTGGGGATTATACGCCATAGAAACTAGTAATAATCGACAAAGGAGAGTACTAAGTAGGTATTACACACTATTTGAAACTTCGCAAATCTAGTAAGCCTCCGACGAGCATCCATCTCGCAAGAAAAACACCGCCAACACATAGAAGCTGTCAGAAGAATAGACCAAAGAAATCAACAACTGCAACTGCTATTAGGTACCTCCCCTCCACTGGTATTAGAGCATACATTACGTTCCTTTAGACCTTAGGACTAGCAAGTTATAAAAAGATAGATTATTTAGGTTTAGAACTTTTAATTAAACCACAAAGACCAATATCACTCTTTGATATTTTAAAATTTCATTGCAATTTTGAAAAAGATCATAAACACGGTTTTATATCTCTAGATCCCTCTATAAACACTATTATAGATTTACTTATTAATCTAGGAGAGAAGTTAGAAAGTAAAATACTAGATTTAGGGTTTTTAATTAATAGACAAGGAAAGCATATAGAAGCTTTAGAAGCCAAATTAGATTATCTACAAGAACAAAGTAAAACCATTTTAGATAAGAATAGTTATCAATTCAAGGTTGAAAAACTTGAATTAGATACTTTAGTTGACCAACTTTCTTCTTTTCAAAAAACATTAGAAAAAAAAAAAAAGAATCAAGAAGGAACTAGTATACCAAGTGAAGACTTAAAACTTTTAACAAATCAAATATCCTCTTTAACATTAAAAGCTTATGGTAAAGAAACAATGGTAAAGAAACAATCACTAGAAAGGCTAAAAAAACTCCTCTTAACTTTATTCAGTTTAAACCCCTAGCAGACGAAGAAGAATGAATTTAGCACCTTTTACAAGATCATATCTAGAACAATAAAAGATGAAACTAGACTATCTGTAAGCACCAGACCCAAGACTCTATTAGATAGGATAATGAATAAAAAAAAGAATATGATACTAAGTTAGAAGAATTGATAGATCCAAAACAAGATTATCAAAAATTTCCAACGCAAGGATTAACTATGTTAAACCCACATGCTTTGTATAATAAAGGATTGTTTGAAAGCTCTACACAATTTTATAAAAATTGTCAAGAACTAACAATCCAGTTCATTAAAGAATAAACTAAGGTTTCAGATATTATTAGCAGAACTAGTGAAAAAGAATTTCTAGATAAGAAGTATAAAATAATTCATATAGGACTTATAGTAATAGGAGTAAAAGGACTAATGAGAAAAAATTTAGGTTGTAAAGTACTAATTACTGTATTAGATAATCATATAACAGACATCTAGAAAGCTATGATAGCAAGCACAGAAGTGGATATGAATAATAATAGAGGAATATTTTATTATAGCCCAGATATATTAACAACAATAAAAGACTTTGTTAACCATATCAAAATAGGTTTTTAAACTAAAGGATATGAAGAAGTTGAGATAAGTCATAATTTATTAATTTCATTGGGAATTTTAGGACGATGTGCAGGCAACTCAAATATTAAATACAAAGTTTATACAGATAAGGTAGTAGAGTTAATCAGTAGTCATTGAGTAAAAATGGCAAACCAAAAGAATATTCTGCCGATGAATTAGCAGGATTACACTGGGAAATTAGTAAATTTATACAAAGAAAAGAACCTACTATAGCTCCTAAAGAAGCTATTACTTATACAGATAGAGTGGGAAAAGTTACTTTAAGATTTACCGAATATGCTAATGTAACAGACCAAGAAATTAAAAGTAATTTTGTTGAAATAGAACTAAATAGGAATGAAGATAAAATCATTTTTCCAAAAGAACTTAATATGATTTTAGATAAAGATGAATTGTTATTATTAGAAGATAATTTATATCTCGCCAAACAGTTAGAAGAAAAAGAATATTTATATTATGATGAAGATCTGAATATAAGGGTAAGAACAGAAATAGAACTCATTGAAGAGAAAGAAGAATCAAAACAACTAAAAAGCATAATTTCGTATTTTAGCTATCAGAAAGAACTTATGGAAGAAGAAGCCAGAGTTTGGAGAGCCGCTGAAAAAGCACCTCTTGAAAAAACCATTCCATTAACTAATTATACATATAATTCTTTTCCACCAAGAGCTGCATATACTGACTGTAAAGAACCTCCAACTAGATTCAAATATGAACCCAGAGGGGCAAGAAGACCATTAGAACAACCCATTCAATTCCAAACTGAATCAACATGGAAGATCTTAAACATAACAGCTCATGATCCCCAACTTTCGCCAAATGTAGTAGAAGTATGGAAAAGCCTATTAATAGCAGATTATTATAGACATTTTAATGAAATGGCCAGAGAAGAGATGATTAGATACTTAGAGACGTTTTTAGGAGAAACAGTTAAGGCTATGTGGGAAGCCTTTAAGCATGAATACCTAGAACGATATGATCATCTAGTTAAATTAAATAACCCTTATAATTTTGTAAATCAAACATAGATGCTGACAAATGGGTCAGACCCTAATTCAGGACAAATGAACGCTCAACGAAAAGCACTAAGAGACTTAGAACAATTAAGTTTAACTACTTGGTTAGACGGTAGATGAATTAAAAACTTTTTAAATAAATTTACCTTTTATCTGTCAAAATCATGAAATACTTTTAATAAAGACTTAGGTAACAAGTTATTCCATGAATTACCTGGATCCTTGGGAGAAGAAATTACTAATAGATGGAATAGTTTACCTTCCATTAAACAAAACCCTGACCATAAATGGCCAATAGGACATAGAATACAATTTATAGCACAAATCGTAGAAGTGAAGTGTGTTGAGTTAAAAATCCAAAAAAAATTAAAAAGTACAGATTACAAATTTTGCCAAGATATCTTTACAGCTCAAAATTATGGTACTCATGGAAGAAACTAATCTAAGCCTAGAAAGCAAAAGCAATTTTATAACACTAGAAATAAAAATCCAAAAAAGGAACAGTATTACTTAAGAAAATCTAATAAGAAAAAACCATACCTTAATGAACAAAGACATCTAAGAAAATTCAAACCTACAAGAAAATACAAAAATAGACTAAATTGTTATATCTACAATAGTAGTGGCCATTTAGCCAGAACCTATCAAAAAAAGAACAATTTACACAATAAAAAAGTACATTGGTACAATGTGTAAATGAATATTTAATTTTAGTAGATGAATAGATCTCAGATACTGAATCAATCTATAGTATTATATCTATAGAACAAGAATACGAAGAACATAATTCAGATAGTGATGAATCAGAAATTGAGTTCATAAATGAATTTCAAAAACAAGATTATTATAATCAGACTTTTGAATTAATGAATGCAGAAGTAAAATTAGAATGTTTACACAATTGGGTAAAAAATTCAGGAACAGACAATAAACCTTGTTTTATGTGCACGTTTACCCTCAGAAAAAACTAAGAGCAAGATGTTAACTATGCGGCATAGAAGCATGTATAGATTGCCTCAAACAAGCACAACTACTTGTCAGTACCGCCTTCCACTAGTATCTATATATATATTTTTTAATATATCATAGAGAATCTAAGGGTAGTGGAACTGAGACAAATTGTTGTATGGGTATCGTTACCAAGTCAGGAGGGCATATTTTATTTGGATTTATAAGAATTTTTTATAAACGTTGAGTGATTTGTAGAACTTGTTATGAATAATTGACCTATGAATGATTAACAAGTTGGAAGATGGATGACAATTGTTTCAACCTGCCCATACCCCATCTCCTTTTGTCCATTCCTTAGAGTTTTGATTATAAGTATGGCATATCTTCATGTATTGCAGATTGAAATGAGGAGATATAATACTGAGTAAAATTCTCATTTTTCTTAATTTTTATAGCGTTAATTTTAAGTATTATATTTCTCTTCTTTTATAACACGTTATCATTACGAGTCTCTAACCATTTGACCATTTTCTAGTTTTAAGTATTACAACGGAAATATGCTCTATAGTTGCATCTTATAGATGATCCTTGATATCAAAAATCACATTATTAAAATTTAAAAGCTCAAATTTTTTCTAAGAAAAATATGATTATAATTTTCTTTATCTCATTTTCTCTCTCTATCAGAAATATTATTAGCCAAGAGTTGTTACCCAATTCAAAATTGAATCTTTGGTTACTACTGAAAATTGATGAAAGAGATATTGACTCACTTTGTGTAATCCCATATTGCATCCTAAAATGAGAAGTCTATTGACTTCAACAATGGTGCTATAATTAAGGTATATCTTATTCCTTTATCTATCCATAAAGAAAAATACAAAACATGTCTAACTTAAAATTTCTGACCAGTGTTTACTTGGTCCATTTGGATTTTTGTGAGAAATCCTTCTAATAATTTTGATTTGAATAGTTTACCAATATTATTGTAAAAGGTGAACATAATTTCACTTTGAGATTACACGATGGTCTAAATAAAATAAAATAAAAGATTTTTGCACAGAAGGGCATAAATATTCCTTATCAAATTTAGTACCTTTAGACGGTTCCCGATCATGCATTGGAGTTGTGCGGTGATATATAAATAATTTTACCCCTACCAATTGTTAGAAGCGAAACCGATTGAATTATGACGATGGTGAAAAATAGACAGAATATTCCTGAAGAAATTCTAAATCCATTGATGATATTTAATACCCAATCGAAAATATAAATATTGATAACTATAAAATGGCCTGAAGCCTATTTGAATTAAAAGATCGAAATATTATTGTAACTCTCGAAGAGTTTAATTACATAATATATTTATTCCAAAAGGATAAGTCTACTCTTGTAGAAGCAGTCAAATATTTTATAATTTAAATGCTGCAACACCTCCTACGTGATGATACGTTCAACCATCACTAATCGGAAGTTTTTTTATATATTTTTTCAATTTAATCTCTATAATTTAAATACTACAATACCTCATTAGTGATGGATTCAACTATCTCAGTATAGACGATTTTATATATTTCTACACTTTATAGGCTAAGTGATGGGTAATACCTTCTACTAAGAAGGCCCTACTCTTGATGAAGTAGTTAATCATTATGCAATTTAATTCTCGCAATTTAAATTCTGTAAATTTATATTTATTGCAATAATTTCCATATGGCAGATTCGACCACCTACTGTAGAGAATTTAATTTCTACAAATTAAATTATCCACTTTAAAATTTGTATATACTTCCAATGTGATGGGTTATACCACACGATTTGTGTGCATATTTCAACGTGGCGGGTTATACAACAAGATTGGTTATACCTATAATCCTACTCCAAAAGATGTAATTGATCAAATATTCTAATCTTACTCTCAAAGAAGTAGAGGATGGAAATAAAATTCATTATCCACATTTATTTAATATTAATGGAGAAAATTGAGCAAGTGGTACTAGATCTACCATTAGATAACTAGGCGAAAGTAAAATGCTCAAATCCCATATTGATAAATCAAAAGAAATATCGCATGGAGGGATCATGCATATTAATGTTGATATGAAGCAACCTTATTGATGTTATGAGATCGTATTGATACAACAATAAAATGCTCTTGGAGAAGCATATGTTACAGACGTTATAGTCCTGAAGTACTAGACCTCTATATTTGCATAAGCACAAAGTGATGTTATTATTGTTGCTTTGGAAGAAGCACAAAACAGTCGATGAGGAATCCGATGAGGAGAGCTTAGAGGAGTTATATGGTTAGTTGTATGAGAAGAGTTAGCGACTTAAGAAAGTTGACAAAGCTGCAATTAAGAAGTTAAATTAGGCAAAGGTACATAAACAGAGGCTAGTTGGTGAATTAGAGGAAGCTAAGAAGAGTCTACATGAAGTGAAGAAATAAAAAGAGGTCAAACAAACATTGTTAGTTCACTAGAGAAAGAGCTAGAGGCTTCCAATGTCCAAATCAAAACTTTTTCTAATAGCAATAAAAAACTAGACCATATCCTTGGCATGGGCAAACTTGCTTGCAGCAAAGAAGGTCCTGGTGTTAAAATTAAAGGGATCTCAATTTTTAAAAACCACAAGACCCCTTTGCTACTAGCACTGCAAAGCTCAGGAATAATCCTCAACCTAAGAATCCTACTTCTCATAAGTTTATGCCTAGATCTGCAGCAAAATTTGTCCCCACAGCGCCTAAATTTGTCCCTACCTACCATCATTGTGGAAAATTGTGCCATAGTTGTCCCAATGTAGACAACTCCTAACCAAACATACCCATGTGGATAACTCAACTCATGTTAAAGAGTTAGTTAAGCAAGTAAGTCAGTTGACTGAGGTTGTAGGCCATTTGACCAAGTTGACCACTTTATCCAGATAGGTATAAGTAAGGAAAAGTGTGCTCCCTGACCACTGTCGTGAGTCTAGGAGAGCTATTAGTTCAAGTGTATCCTATTGAGTTTGGGATAGAACATGTATATACACTTCATTGACTTTATCATTCATTGCATGCTTTTGTGTTTTATTTTATGTTCTTTTATACATTTCCTTTGATTTTCTTACATTGTTCTTTCAATTTGACTATGGAAAAAGCCAAAAATATTTCTTCCTTTTATTTTATTTCATTTGATTTGCTGGCATGGTTGGAATAATTGTCTAAACTGGTGTGGTGCACTAGAACTGAGTCAACCATAAGTCGTTGATTAAAATTCCCATCGGTTTTTTGTTAACTTGAGATGAATTCATGCCTATCCTACACTCCACACACTGAGCTCTTGTGAGTGAGATTTATCGTGTGTGTGAGATTTGAAATGGCAGTCATTGGGCGCATGAGAATCGCATAAATGAAAAAGTGATAAAAAAGATAATGATTAATGACTGTCACATAGTAGTATATCCACATACTTCTCTTTATAGCCTAAGTGTCTCAGCTGATTAAACTTGAAATGATCCCTTTCACTAGTGCACAATAAATATTAGGAATCGCTCATTGGGTGGCGTTTTTATTTAAACATACCACCTAAAATTACTAATGGCATGATTGTAAATTTTGGGTATACAAAGAGTGGCAGTTGTCACAAAAATTCACCACCCAAAACAAATATAAAAATGAAAAATAAACTAAATAAAACAAAAGGTGGCGGTTGTAACGAAAAACCACCACCCTTTCTTAAAAAACGGGTAACAATTCGTTACCATAACCGCCACCTAAAATGTTATAAATATTAAATTAAAATAAAAAATAAAAAACAGGTAGCGGTTCATTTGAGGAACCGCCACCCATTTAACCAAAATAAAAATAATTAAAAATAAATGTGTGGATAAGAGCAAACGTTGGAAATGGAATTATGCAGGTGAACAGCAAAAAAAACACAGTATGTGTGCGAGACAACCAGATCTGGAGATGGAGACTCAACCAAACGCCTCCTCCCTCGGTAAGAAATCCATTTCCGTTCTCTTTCTTTCTTTCTATCTGGTTGTTTATTTATAACGAAATTAATAGATTGATTTTTTGGGGTTAATCTAACAGATCCACCACTGACGCCAAGGGAAGCTTCACCCTAGAGAGATCCATATAAGCACCGCCGTTCATGGTGGCGGAGAAGAAAACGAAACGGCGACGGATGGGCAGCTGCTCTTCAGGGCCATATGATGTGGCTACAGAGACAAGATTCCTTCAAGCAGAAGTTTGGGGAACTTAAACCAGACGAAGGTTCTGAAGAAGTAGGCGAGAATCAAAATCTTAATCAAGTATTGATGCAACATTGAGTCATCTAATTGTTCTTCATTGACATGAGAAGCTTGTCGACACATTGCTCCAATAATGCAAAAGGTCAAGACATTTAGCCTTCTTATGTTTTAGTTATAATTTAGTGTTGATATTGTGTTGTTGATTAGAATGAATTTCTGAAGTATTTTAGTTTGAGACCGCAATTTCAGTGGAATTTGGCTTCTTTTTATATGTTTTCACGCTTGTATTTGGTGAATACTTGTATATATAATATGTACAGTAAGCTAAATGGATGATGAACTTGTGCTGGAGCATGATTGTGTCTTAAATTTGATAGAATTCATATTCTACTGGGAAAGAAAAAAAAGATGAACTCGCGCTGGACTGTGATTGTCTTAAATTTGATACAATTCGTATTCTACTGGAAAACCCAAAAGATAAAAAAGGAAGAAAAGGTGGCGGTTCTATTGTATAGAACCGCCACCCGTTCAAAAAAAATTCAAAAAAAAAAAAAACAATGGGTAGCGGTTGTTTTTTAAAAACAACCACCACCCGTTGTATTTAGGGTGGCATTTTTGGAACCGCCATCCATTTCAGTGATTTTGGGTGTCGCCATTTGGGTGACGTTCTAAGAACCGCCACCCTTTTTTATTTACAACAGCCACCCTTGGTGCTTTTTCTACTAGTGTTTGAAACCTGGTACCCTAAGACTGTCTATGTAACGCCTCGAGTTTTAAGAACCTGGAACATTAGTTCTTTCTCTAAAATATTTCAAGTTTTTTAATAATAAGAATAATAATATTAAATGCAAAAATATAACAAATAATTCAGATGCGGAAATTCATTTTAGATAGTAAACATATTAGAGTATCTTACATTTGTTCGATCTCTAATAATTCAAAGTTCAAAGCATTCAACATAAAATACTAATTAATTGAAAACAGTTGGAATAACACACTTCAATATTTAAAATTTACTTAGAGTAACAATGGAAATGAAATTTCTTATTTAATAAACCCTGGAGAGCTCCCACGCCTCGCTGCACCTCCAATCTCCTCAATTTGTAATTTGTTAACATGAAAAGCATGAGTATTTTAAAGAATACTCAATAGGCTCTGCGCAAGTTAATCAATCTATACAAGTATATAAGACAAATAGATATGCAATCTCTGTAATATAATACCCGAAGGTAACTCTGGGCCCGAGGCAGCTCTAGGCCCGAAGACAAGTCTCTTGCCGGAAAGAAACTCTGGGCCCGAAGGCAAGTAACTTGCCCGAAGGAAACTCTGGGCTCGAATGTAAATCTACACTCGAAAGGCAAGGAATCACCTCAATCACATACTGAAAGCACTCATAGTATAGACTATTAACTATAATAGCACAAAGTAAAGTTGAGATTTGAGTACCTTAAGTTTTTTTTGAGTATTGAGCTTACTAAGCGGTAAGAATTAGTCCTCTAATTGTTCGTACGCCTCGTCTATTCAATATGGAGTTTAATTTATGTCAATACACTTAACTATTAAGTATTTATAGATAATATATAAGTTTTGGACCAAAATCACAAGAATATAAAAGTTTTTGGGTCAATTTGGAGGAATTGAATAGTTTGAGGACCTAATATGCAATAAAATTGAACTAAAAATATTTTGGACTAAAATATAAGATTTTTAAAACATGGGAGACTTAGATGCAATTAAAGTTTGGGGGCTAACTTAAATAAAGGAGAAAAATTGAAGGATCAAAGGTGAAATAAAAGTTTGGGGGTCAAATTGCAAAAATTGAAAGGTAAGGATTAGAATTTAAAAAAAAAATTGAGGACTCAGTTAAATAAAAAAAATAACTTGGGAAACTTAATTTGAAAATATAGTTTAGGGGTTAGATTATAGAAATTAAAAGTTGGGAATCTATAATTTAAATAAAGTATATGGACTAGCTTAAAAGAAATTAAAAGGCTTAGGGACTTAATTTTGTAAAAATAACATAGGGGTTAAATCGTAACAATTAAAAGTTGAGGATTTATAAATTAAATAAAACCTAAGGACTAACTTAAATGGATTTAATAAAATAGGGGACTAAATTTGCAAATACTATATTAAATCGAGAAAAATGGCCAAAGAGGACTCGGCTTCTCTACTCTCTCTCACGACTCTTGCTCTCAGCCGATGGGTCTTCGGGAAAAGGCTGTGAAGACTGCGGCGGAGTCGCAGCTAGCTGCCAGCAAACGTGCCCTCGAGTGTGGTGGTGTTAATGGTGGTTTCAGTTGAATGTTTTGATGAAGATATGGCTCGAAATTGAAGGTGGAGCTTGAGGAAAACATTTGGGAATTTTCAAAATTCGATCTCTAACTATTTTCGAAATTAATTGGTTTTATAATGTTCTATGGAGGTAGGAGAAGGTGTAGGTATAATTTTTAGGTTATGAAGTTGAGTTTGAGTGTGGGTGATGCTACTTGGCCGTGACTAATGGCATGTATGTATATGTATGTGTATATGCATGTTTGGTGTGGTTGTGTGTGTTGTGCGGTGGCTACTGGTGGTGATTTGGTGGCGATATGGTGATGATTGTGGTGGAGTTGGTGGTGGGTGAATGAATATGTATGCGTATCTTTATATGTGCGATGGTAATGGTCAAGGACTGGTCAAGGCTGCTATGTGAATTGCATGTGTGTGAGTTGCAATGCAATGAAAACACATACTTTGAATGTGAAATGGAGTTGCAAATATAATGAACACATACTTTAAAAGAATGAAAATTTCAAATAGAGAGTTAGGATAGAGAAAAGTTAAGAAATTACCTATTGAAACTTGCTTTGATTTGCTCTTTCTTGATGATGAAAGAAAATGGAGAATATGAGTGATGATAATGGAGAAAAATGAGGATATTGATGGGTCTAGGTTTTAAGGGAATTCCAACTATGTAAGTACATAAAAAGGTATTCTAGGGTAAGAACTTAAATGGACCTATAATGGGCTACTAATTAGGCTCAATGAATAAAAACTTTTGGGGACTAAAATGTTAAATTTAAAAGTCTGGTCCTCAAAAGTAAATTTGAAAAATAAATAAATTTTTTATAAATTATTTTCTTATAATAATTAAATATAATAATAAATAATATAAAATTTCAACTAGACGAGCGTAAGCTATTAAATTCTATTGGTGAAATCGTAGCGATACGTTCGAGATTTTATTTAATTATATATATTTTTAATTAAGAAATTTGTGATCACTACAGTCTAGTTTGGGAGTTGTTGACCTAAAGCCCGCTATATGGAGCATCTAGAAAGCTTAAAGGAGAGAAGTCTGCACATGTCAATTTTAATTGGTAATGATTAGCTTAATTTTTGTGCCTCGCTCTGTAGCCTATTTGACCCGAGTTAGTAAGTTTGTTAGGGTATTTTAATGCCTGGTATCCTAAGGCCAACTGGTTTGGGAGCTGCCAACCTAAAGTTCGTTACATGGGTCCTATAGAACGCTTAAGAGTGTGAAGTTGGTCTAAAATAACTGAGTTGAGTTAATTTGGTTAAAATGAATTTTCTTATAAACTCGGTGTTTTTTGCATTTTCCTTCTCACAAATTTAAGGTTGAGTCATGCGTTTTTGTCTCTTTTCCTTTGATTCACGTTGCTCACTCTGCTTGCCTTTCCTCCTTCAGATATACTTGACCATGCTGTCTCTTGCTTCAGTTTTGTGGTTCTTTGCTATTTGTGACAAAAAGGAAGAGATAGTGTGATTTGCTAGGAACGCTTGCAGATAGGGGAAGATTACTTTGTGTTAGTGTGAGGAGATTAAGTTTTTTTGTTGGTGGTTTAATGACTGATGATGCTAGTATTTGTCTTACACTGTGGAAGCGACTTTACGTTTTCTAGTTTTTGTGAGTAAAATTGCACTCTATTATTTATCTATTAGCATTTATTGTTATGTTCATCTATAGTTGTTTTCTAAATTTCACTATGTCATTACATCGGGTGTCCAAGTATTCATTTTGCAGATTACAGGTAACACTGAAGTTGTACAAGATTTAGTATTGGGTAAGTGGTTATTTAGCTTATAGGTTAGGTCACCCATGTAATACTTGTTTGATTTTATCACAAAATGCCAAAGAGGGAGATTGTTAGGTATATTGTAACTAGCATATCTATGTATGAAAATCAAACCTATTGCATTGTAATTCACTTTAACTTATTTAATTATTAGTTGTTTGATTTTATCACAAAATGCCAAAGTGGGAGATTCACTACACCATATCTTGCAAATTGTCACGGTTTTAAACCGTGACAAAAAATAGTGTCGCAACTGGGTTGACACGGTTTAAAACCGTGAAAAATTGGTCACGGTTTTAAACCGTGACCATTTGTGGCGCCGAATGGTAAAATAATAAAAATTGTTACGGTTTAAAACCGTGAAAAATTTGCTCGACCAGCAAATTTCAATTTGTAAATTGATTGTAGCTTGGTACAACCAAACCCATCTTAATCAATCACTCCCCTAAAACCACCATACAATATTCATTCACATAGAACTACCATATCTATCCATATACACACTATATCACAAATTCATCACATACAACGCATCACCAAATCCATCACCCTATATCCATTCGAATGTTTTCGATTACAAACAAGAACAATCATTTAAAACAAATATCAAGCATCACCATCCATTACAAACTATCAAGCATCAAACTATCAATCCATCACAATTAAATTACACTACCAAATATTGCATCACCATCCATATATTACAAACTAGAACAATCATTTCAAACAACATTCACTAATTAAAACCAAGTACCAAATACCGTACTAAGTATCAAACAAAATACTCAAACACAGGCACAACCATTGTTCCATAAGTTAACAAACATAACTACTAATCAAAAGAAGAGAATTACACCACCTCCTTCAACAAGTATGTCGGCCAGGCAATAAATGAACCGTTACCAAAATCTGCCAAACACTCTGCACCCCCTTGTTTACCAAGATACACAGGCTCATTCTCAAAGCCCGGATAGATATACTCGATATTTACCTTTGCTTCAGGGCATTGAAGTTTACGACTGTGAACAAGAGTACCTAGCGTAACAGACTCAATTCTTACCATTGCAATATTATTTTCATTGCGTACGTCCCTAAGATAATAGTACCCTTTGTGCGCGGGGATTGGAGAGTAATATGCATTCATAGACTGGCTCGATGAACCTTCTCCAACTTTAGTGCCTTTCTTGGAAGCACTGTGACCACTGCCATGCGAATGTTCATTTGGATTTGAACTGGGTCGGCCCTTAACCAAGGTTTGTAACAACGTGCTTTGGTCCTTCATTTGACAGACGAGGGTCTGTAACAGTGAACCGTGGTCATGTACTTCATGTCTGAGTCTACCAATCTCAAACACTACAGGCTGTGTGGCCTTAAACTTAGTCATCGGCACCTTCGACCCCACTCCACGAGTACGGCCACTTTTGCCCTTCCTGAACACTTGAGTCAAGGGATCATTGTCGATATCTGTTGAGCTTGAATCTCCTCCTTGACTGTCCTGTAACTCAGCAATTTTGGCCTGTGAAAGAGTAAATAATGTAAAGGCATTAGATAGTCACAATATTACAATATAACATGTACATATATATACTCAAATTACAATAAATTTTACTAACACTTCTATACCAAATTTCCCAAACGAGTTGTCAAATTAAAGATGATCCACCAATTATATTTTCAGGCCTTGTTTGATTGGGTGTAAATTTTATCCGCGCGGTATTCCGTGTAAAAATGTGTGGTTAATATTGTATTGGGAGATATGTGTGTGGTTGAAAATGTGTATTGGTTATACGGAATTGCGTGCGGATAAGTTAAGCACCCAAAAGAACAAGGCCTCATAATCCTCACAAAATTGCTGAATAATCCTATAATGTTATAACTTTCACAAATAAGGTAATTCAATCAAAATACCCACAGAAAATCCGAAGTTGATAAGAATACGATGTTAATTAAATTCCCTATATTCCTTTGGGCTAAAGTTTTCTTTGCAATAGATCATTCAGTCACAAGTGAAGTCATTACGATATTCTTGTCATCAATAAAATGATATAATAATTACGAGTCAAAGCATTCAAATGAGATCTCTTGGCCGGACTTAAAAAACAAGGAAACCAACAAATGACCAGTTTCAGCAACTTCATCACCATTCAATAGCAAGTGCATCAAGTATACAATTTCACAATTTATAGGCAATTTTCAGATTATAAGCTTAGAAATTTGCTCACAGCAAGTTCAGCAAACTCCGGGAGATATCCATCTTTTGTTTTTCGAGCATGAAGGTAAAGATTACTGCGAGTGGGAGGTTGGCCCTCATCATCAGTACCTTGTAATCGCTCCTACAAATTAATAGAAGATTTAAATGTACGTAAATTAAAAAATATAACATGGCATATTTAATATGTGCAATATTTTGATTGACAGTGTACTTTAAAGGTAAATCAAGTCGGCATTTAGCCTAAATCGGTGATTGGCAAAGTAATAGCCTAAATAGCTAGTGCATAACAGACTAAGCTATTGATTATGAAACAAATAAGATATGCCTTTCACTAAAGACACCTTCCCAACTAAACCATATAAACTAAGTCAAAAGAAACAAAAAATAAACAAGGGAATAATTTCAACATTGAAATTTCTCATACATCGATTACTGTAAACTAATTTTTGCCTTTCTTTTTTTTATTTT
This sequence comes from Jasminum sambac, assembly GCA_018223645.1. Classification (NCBI taxonomy): domain Eukaryota; kingdom Viridiplantae; phylum Streptophyta; class Magnoliopsida; order Lamiales; family Oleaceae; genus Jasminum; species Jasminum sambac. Next base: position 40,169,402 of record CP073640.1, read on the forward strand.
TTTATAATCTATTATAAATATATAAAAATAGAAGCATCCGACTTCTGTTTTCCCGCCTATTCTTTTTCTTTATTTTCTAAATTTATTTATTTTAATATATTATTTTGAAATAAATATATAAAAATAAAGTATCAACATTCTATTTTCCCGCCTATTCTTTTTCTTTATTTTTTAAATTTATTTATTTTATTATATTATTCTTTTCAAAAAATAATTAAGATTATCACAAAAACATTCCTATGAGTTTTAGATTTTCATTATTGCACACATTTTTTATTTAGTTGCATTTTCTGAAAATATAATTTATTATATTATATTATATTATATTTTTGTTTATTATATTATTTTTTCCGCAAGATAAGGTGATCACAAAAATATTGACATAGTGTTCAGATTTTTATTTATTCAAATTTATTCAAATATATTTATTCAAATTATAAGATAATATTATCACAAAAATATTCCTATAATTTTCTGAATTTCATTATTATACATTTTTTTATTTCCGTTCTATTTTTTGAAAATATAATTTATTTATTAGATTAGATTATATTTTTATTTATTATATTATTTTTTAAAAAGATAAGATTATTCAAAAATATTAATGTAATCTTTAGATTTTCATTTATTGAAATTTTCAAAAATATATTTGTTCAAATTATGAGATAATATTATCACAAAAATATTCCTATAATCTTTATATTTTCCTTTTTATTTATATCCATTTCTGATTTGGTTCCTTTTCTTGAAAATATAAAATATTTATTATATTAAATTTTTAATTTAATAAGATTATTGCAAAAATATTGATATAATCTTTAGATTTTCACTTATTAAAATTTTCAAAAATATATTTATTCAAATTATAAGATCATTTTCACAAAAATATTCCAAGAATCTTTAGATTTTCCTTTTTGTACACATTTTTTATTTAGTTCCTTTTTTGAAAATATAAATTATTTATTATTTTATATTATATTTTTATTCATTATATTGTTTTTCACAAGATGAAATTCAAAAATTATAGGAATATTTTTGTGAGAATGCTATCTTATAATTTGAATAAATATATTTTCAAAAATTTGAATAAATAAAAATCTGAAGACTATGTAAATATTTTTGTGATCACCTTGTCTTGCGGAAAAAATAAATAATAAAAAAATATAATATAATATAATATAATATAATAAATTATATTTTAAGAAAATGCAACTAAATAAAAAAATGTGTGTAATAATGAAAATCTAAAAATTATAGGAATATTTTTGGGATAATCTTAATTACATTTTTGAAACAATAATATACTAAAATAAATAAATTAAAAAAATAAAGAAAAAGAATAGGCGGGAAAATAGAAGTTAGATACTTCTATTGTCATATATTTATTACAAAATAATATAATAAAATAAATAAATTTAAAAAATAAAGAAAAAGAATAGGCGGGAAAACAGAAGTAAGATACTTCTATTTTTATGCATTTATAATAGATTAAAAAAAATAAAAAAAAGAAAGGCAGAAATTAGTTTACAGTAATCGATGTATGAGAAATTTCAAAGTTTTCACAATTATATTTTGCTACGTAAGTTAGCCTACCATTCTCATAATCTAGCTCACTTTATGATGGTTGGTTATGATATATTAAATGTCGGAACACAAGGCTGTCAATGAAATAATTTCACTGTATTTATTCAATGAACAATTGCGTTTATATAGGCAATTAAATAACGGATAATATCTACAAAATCTACTTACTAGCTAGTGCATAACAGACTAAGCTATAGAGTAGGAAACAAATAAGATATGTCTTTCACTAAAGACACGTTCCCAACTAAACCATATAAACTAAGTCAAAAGAAACAAAAAATAAACAAGGGAATAATTTAAACATTGAAATTTCTCATACATCGACATCAGTAAACTAATTTTTGCCTTTCTTTTTTCTTTTATTTATAATCTATTATAAATATATAAAAATAGAAGTATCCGACTTCTGTTTTCCCGCCGATTCTTTTTCTCTATTTTTTAATTATATTATTTTGAAATAAATATATAAAAACAGAAGTATCTAACTTCTATTTTCCCGCCTATTCTTTTTCTTTATTTTTTAAATTTATTTATTTTATTATATTATTCTTTTCAGAAAATAATTAAGATTATCACAAAAACATTACTATGATTTTTAGATTTTTATTATTGCACACATTTTTTTATATAGTTGCATTTTCTGAAAATATAATTTACTATAATATATTACATTATATTTTTGTTTATTATATTACTTTTCCATAAGACAAGGTGATCGCAAAAATATTGACATATTCTTCAGATTTTTATTTATTCAAATTTATTCAAATATATTTCTTCAAATGATAAGATAACATTATCACAAAAATATTCGTATAATTTTTATAATTTCATTATTATACATATTTTTTATTTAGTTCTATTTTTTGAAAATATAATTTATTTATTACATTAGATTATATTTTTATTTATTATATTATTTTTTCAAAAGATAAGATTATACAAAAATATTAATATAATCTTTATATTTTCATTTATTCAAATTTTCAAAAATATATTTTTTCAAATTATGAGATAATATTATCACAAAAATATTCCTATAATCTTTGGATTTTCCTCTTTATTTATATCCATTTCTGATTTGGTTCCTTTCCTTGAAAATATAAAATATTTATTATATTTAATTTTTAATTTAATAAGATTATTGCAAAAATATTGATATAATCTTTAGATTTTCATTTATTAAAATTTTAAAAAATATATTTATTCAAATTATAAGATCATTTTCACAAAAATATTCCTAGAATCTTTAGATTTTCCTTTTAGTACACATTTTTTATTTAGTTCCCTTTTTGAAAATATAAATTATTTATTATTTTATATTATATTTTTATTCATTATATTTTTTTTTACAAGATGAAATTCTAAAATTTATAGGAATATTTTTGTGAGAATGTTATCTTATAATTTGAATAAATATATTTTCAAAAATTTGAATAAATAAAAATCTGAAGACTATGTAAATATTTTTGTGATCACCTTGTCTTACGGAAAAAATAGAAAATAAAAAAATATAATATAATATAATATAATAAATTATATTTTCAGAAAATTCAACTAAATAAAAAATGTGTGGGATAATTGAAATCTAAATATTATAGGAATATTTTTGGGATAATCTTAATTACTTTTTTGAAACAATAATATAATAAAATAAATAAATTAAAAAAATAAAGAAAAAGAATAGGCGGCAAAATAGAAGTTAGATACTTCTATTGTCATATATTTATTAAAAAATAATATAACAAAATAAATAAATTTAAAAAATAAAGAAAAAGAATAGGCGGGAAAATAGAAGTTAGATTCTTCTATTTTTATATATTTACTCCAAAATAATATAATAAAAGAAACAAATTTAAAAAATAAAGAAAAAGAATAGGCGGGAAAACAGAACTCGGATACTTCTATTTTTATATATTTATAATAGATTATAAAAAAAGTAAAAAAAGATAGGCAAAAATTAGTTTACAGTAATCGATGTATGAGAAATTTCAATGTTGAAATTATTCCCTTGTTTATTTTTTGTTTCTTTTGACTTAGTTTATATGGTTTAGTTGGGAACGTGTCTTTAGTGAAAGACATATCTTATTTGTTTCCTTATCAATAGTTTAGTCTGTTATGCACTAGCTAGGAAGTAGATTTTGTAGATATTATCCATTAGTTAATTGCCTATATAAACGCCATTGTTGATTGGATAAATACAGTGAAATTATTTCATTGACAGCCTTGTGTTCCGAAATTTAATATATCATAACCAACCTTCATAAAAGTGAGCTAGATTATGAGAATGGTAGGCTAACTTACGTAGTAAAATATAATTGTGAAAACTTTGAATTTTCTCATACATCGATTACTGTAAACTAATTTCTGCCTTTATTTTTTTTTATTTTTTTTATAATCTATTACAAATGCATCAAAATAGAAGTATCTTACTTCTATTTTCCCGCCTATTCTTTTTCTTTATTTTTTAAATTTATTTATTTTATTATATTATTGTTTTCAAAAAATAATTAAGATTATCACAAAAATATTCCTATGATTTTTAGATTTTTATTATTGCACACATTTTTTATATAGTTGCATTTTCATAAAATATAATTAACTATAATATATTACATTATATTTTTGTTTATTATATTCCTTTTTCCGCAAGACAAGGTGATCACAAAAATATTGACATAGTCTTCACAGATTTTTATTTATTCAGATTTATTCAAATATATTTATTCAAATGATAAGATAACATTATCACAAAAATATTCCTATAATTTTTATAATTTCATTATTATACATATTTTTTATTTCATTCCATTTTTTGAAAATATAATTTATTTATTAGAATAGATTATATTTTTATTTATTATATTATTTTTTCAAAAGATAAGATTATACAAAAATATTAATATGATCTTTATATTTTCATTTATTCAAATTTTCAAAAATATATTTGTTCAAATTATGAGATAATATTATCACAAAAATATTCCTATAATCTTTGGATTTTCCTTTTTATTTATATCCATTTTTGATTTGGTTCCTTTTATTGAAAATATAAAATATTTATTATATTAAATTTTTAATTTAATAAGATTGTTGGAAAAATATTGATATAATCTTTAGATTTTCATTTATTAAAATTTTCAAAAATATATTTATTAAAATTACAAGATCATTTACCCAAAAATATTCCTATAATCTTTAGATTTTCCTCTTTGTACACATTTTTTATTTAGTTCCTTTTTTGAAAATATAAATTATTTATTATTTTATATTATATTTTTATTCATTATATTTTTTTCACAAGATGAAATTCTAAAAATTATAGGAATATTTTTGTGAGAATGTTATCTTATAATTTGAATAAATATATTTTCAAAAATGTGAATAAATCAAAATTTGAAGACTATGTAAATATTTTTGTGATCACCTTGTCTTGCGGAAAAAATAAATAATAAAAAAACATAATATATATAATGTAATAAATTATATTTTACGAAAATTCAACTAAATAAAAAATGTGAGTAATAATGAAAATCTAAAAATTATAGTAATATTTTTAGGATAATCTTAATTACTTTTTTAAAAAAATAATATAATAAAATAAATAAATTTAAAAAATAAAGAAAAAGAATAGGCTGGAAAATAGAAGTTGGATACTTCTATTGTCATATATTTATCCCAAAATAATATAATAAAATAAATAAATTTAAAAAATAAAGAAAAAGAATAGGCGGCAAAACAGAAGTAAGATACTTCTATTTTTATGGATTTATAATAGATTATAAAAAAAAGAAAAAAAAGAAAAGCAGAAATTAGTTTACAGTAATCGATGTATGAGAAATTTCAAAGTTTTCACAATTATATTTTGCTACGTAAGTTAGTCTACCATTCTCATAATCTAGCTCACTTTATGAAGGTTGGTTTTGATATATTAAATGTCGGAACACAAGGCTGTCAATGAAATAATTTCACTGTATTTATTCAATGAACAATGGCGTTTATATAGGCAATTAACTAATGGATAATATCTACAAAATCTACTTCCTAGCTAGTGCATAACAGACTAAACTATTGATAAGGAAACAAATAAGATATGCCTTTCACTAAAGACACGTTCCCAACTAAACCATATAAACTAAGTCAAAAGAAACAAAAAATAAACAAGGGAATAATTTAAACATTGAAATTTCTCATACATCGATTACTGTAAACTAATTTTTGCCTTTCTTTTTTTCTTTTATTTATAATCTATTATAAATATATAAAAATAGAAGTATCCGACTTCTGTTTTCCCGCCGATTCTTTTTCTCTATTTTTTAATTATATTATTTTGAAATAAATATATAAAAACAGAAGTATCTAACTTCTATTTTCCCGCCTATTCTTTTTCTTTATTTTTTAAATTTATTTATTTTATTATATTATTCTTTTCAGAAAATAATTAAGATTATCACAAAAACATTACTATGATTTTTAGATTTTTATTATTGCACACATTTTTTTATATAGTTGCATTTTCTGAAAATATAATTTACTATAATATATTACATTATATTTTTGTTTATTATATTACTTTTTCCGCAAGACAAGGTGATCGCAAAAATATTGACATATTCTTCAGATTTTTATTTATTCAAATTTATTCAAATATATTTCTTCAAATGATAAGATAACATTATCACAAAAATATTCGTATAATTTTTATAATTTCATTATTATACATATTTTTTATTTAGTTCTATTTTTTGAAAATATAATTTATTTATTACATTAGATTATATTTTTATTTATTATATTATTTTTTCAAAAGATAAGATTATACAAAAATATTAATATAATCTTTATATTTTCATTTATTCAAATTTTCAAAAATATATTTTTTCAAATTATGAGATAATATTATCACAAAAATATTCCTATAATCTTTGAATTTTCCTCTTTATTTATATCCATTTCTGATTTGGTTCCTTTCCTTGAAAATATAAAATATTTATTATATTAAATTTTTAATTTAATAAGATTATTGCAAAAATATTGATATAATCTTTAGATTTTCATTTATTAAAATTTTCAAAAATATATTTATTCAAATTATAAGATCATTTTCACAAAAATATTCCTAGAATCTTTAGATTTTCCTTTTAGTACACATTTTTTATTTAGTTCCCTTTTTGAAAATATAAATTATTTATTATTTTATATTATATTTTTATTCATTATATTTTTTTTTACAAGATGAAATTCTAAAATTTATAGGAATATTTTTGTGAGAATGTTATCTTATAATTTGAATAAATATATTTTCAAAAATTTGAATAAATAAAAATCTGAAGACTATGTAAATATTTTTGTGATCACCTTGTCTTGCGGAAAAAATAGAAAATAAAAAAATATAATATAATATAATATAATAAATTATATTTTCAGAAAATTCAACTAAATAAAAAATGTGTGGGATAATTGAAATCTAAATATTATAGGAATATTTTTGGGATAATCTTAATTACTTTTTTGAAACAATAATATAATAAAATAAATAAATTAAAAAAATAAAGAAAAAGAATAGGCGGCAAAATAGAAGTTAGATACTTCTATTGTCATATATTTATTAAAAAATAATATAACAAAATAAATAAATTTAAAAAATAAAGAAAAAGAATAGGCGGGAAAATAGAAGTAAGATACTTCTATTTTGATGCATTTGTAATAGATTATAAAAAAAATAAAAAAAAATAAAGGCAGAAATTAGTTTACAGTAATCGATGTATGAGAAAATTCAAAGTTTTCACAATTATATTTTACTACGTAAGTTAGCCTACCATTCTCATAATCTAGCTCACTTTTATGAAGGTTGGTTATGATATATTAAATTTCGGAACACAAGGCTGTCAATGAAATAATTTCACTGTATTTATCCAATCAACAATGGCGTTTATATAGGCAATTAACTAATGGATAATATCTACAAAATCTACTTCCTAGCTAGTGCATAACAGACTAAACTATTGATAAGGAAACAAATAAGATATGTCTTTCACTAAAGACACGTTCCCAACTAAACCATATAAACTAAGTCAAAAGAAACAAAAAATAAACAAGGGAATAATTTCAACATTGAAATTTCTCATACATCGATTACTGTAAACTAATTTTTGCCTATCTTTTTTTACTTTTTTTATAATCTATTATAAATATATAAAAATAGAAGTATCCGACTTCTGTTTTCCCGCCTATTCTTTTTCTTTATTTTTTAAATTTTTTTCTTTTATTATATTATTTTGGAGTAAATATATAAAAATAGAAGAATCTAACTTCTATTTTCCCGCCTATTCTTTTTCTTTATTTTTTAAATTTATTTATTTTATTATATTATTGTTTTCAAAAAATAATTAAGATTATCACAAAAATATTCCTATGATTTTTAGATTTTTATTATTGCACACATTTTTTATATAGTTGCATTTTCATAAAATATAATTAACTATAATATATTACATTATATTTTTGTTTATTATATTCCTTTTTCCGCAAGACAAGGTGATCACAAAAATATTGACATAGTCTTCAGATTTTTATTTATTCAGATTTATTCAAATATATTTATTCAAATGATAAGATAACATTATCACAAAAATATTCCTATAATTTTTATAATTTCATTATTATACATATTTTTTATTTCATTCCATTTTTTGAAAATATAATTTATTTATTAGAATAGATTATATTTTTATTTATTATATTATTTTTTCAAAAGATAAGATTATACAAAAATATTAATATGATCTTTATATTTTCATTTATTCAAATTTTCAAAAATATATTTGTTCAAATTATGAGATAATATTATCACAAAAATATTCCTATAATCTTTGGATTTTCCTTTTTATTTATATCCAGTTTTGATTTGGTTCCTTTTATTGAAAATATAAAATATTTATTATATTAAATTTTTAATTTAATAAGATTGTTGGAAAAATATTGATATAATCTTTAGATTTTCATTTATTAAAATTTTCAAAAATATATTTATTAAAATTATAAGATCATTTACCCAAAAATATTCCTATAATCTTTAGATTTTCCTCTTTGTACACATTTTTTATTTAGTTCCTTTTTTGAAAATATAAATTATTTATTATTTTATATTATATTTTTATTCATTATATTTTTTTCACAAGATGAAATTCTAAAAATTATAGGAATATTTTTGTGAGAATGTTATCTTATAATTTGAATAAATATATTTTCAAAAATGTGAATAAATAAAAATTTGAAGACTATGTAAATATTTTTGTGATCACCTTGTCTTGCGGAAAAAATAAATAATAAAAAAACATAATATAAATAATGTAATAAATTATATTTTACGAAAATTCAACTAAATAAAAAATGTGAGTAATAATGAAAATCTAAAAATTATAGTAATATTTTTAGGATAATCTTAATTACTTTTTTAAAAAAATAATATAATAAAATAAATAAATTTAAAAAATAAAGAAAAAGAATAGGCTGGAAAATAGAAGTTGGATACTTCTATTGTCATATATTTATCCCAAAATAATATAATAAAATAAATAAATTTAAAAAATAAAGAAAAAGAATAGGCGGCAAAACAGAAGTAAGATACTTCTATTTTTATGGATTTATAATAGATTATAAAAAAAAGGAAAAAAAGAAAAGCAGAAATTAGTTTACAGTAATCGATGTATGAGAAATTTCAAAGTTTTCACAATTATATTTTGCTACGTAAGTTAGTCTACCATTCTCATAATCTAGCTCACTTTATGAAGGTTGGTTTTGATATATTAAATGCTCGGAACACAAGGTCACAATGAAATAATTTCATTGTATTTATTCAATGAACAATGGCGTTTATATAGGCAATTAACTAATGGATAATATCTACAAAATCTACTTACTAGCTAGTGCATAACAGACTAAACTATTGATAAGGAAACAAATAAGATATGCCTTTCACTAAAGACACGTTCCCAACTAAACCATATAAACTAAGTCAAAAGAAACAAAAAACAAACAAGGGAATAATTTCAACATTGAAATTTCTCATACATCGATTACTGTAAACTAATTTTCTCCTTTCTTTTTTTTCTTTTTTTTATAATCTATTATAAATATACAAAAATAGAAATATCCGACTTCTGTTTTCCCGCCTTTTCTTTTTCTTTATTTTTTAAATTGTTTTATTTTATTATATTATTTTGGAGTAAATATATAAAAATAATTAAGATTATCACAAAAATATTCCTATGATTTTTAGATTTTCATTATTGCACACATTTTTTATATAGTTGCATTTTCTGAAAATATAATTTATTATATTATTATATATGATATTATATTTTCGTTTATTATATTACTTTTTCAGCAAGACAAGGTGATCGCAAAAATATTGACATAGTCTTCAGATTTTTATTTATTCAAATATAGTTATTCAAATGATAAGATAACATTATCACAAAAATATTCCTATAATTTTTAAAATTTCATTATTATACATATTTTTCATTTCGTTCTATTTTTCGAAAATATAATTTATTTACTAGATGAGATTATATTTTTATTTATTATATTATTTTTTCAAAAGATAAGATTATACAAAAATATTAATATAATCTTTAGATTTTCATTTATTCAAATTTTCAAAAATATATTAGTTCAAATTATGAGATAATATTATCACAAAAATATTCCTATAATCTTTGGACTTTCCTTTTTATTTATATCCATTTCTTATTTGGTTCCTTTTCTTGAAAATATAAAATATTTATTATATTAAATATTTAATTTAATAAGATTATTGCAAAAATATTGATATAATCTTTAGATTTTCATTTATTCAAATTTTCAAAAATATAGTTATTCAAATTATAAGATCATTTTCACAAAATATTCCTATAATCTTTGGATTTTCCTTTTTGTACACATTTTTTACTTAGTTCCTTTTTTTAAAATATAAATTATTTATTATTTTATATTATATTTTTGTTCATTATATTTTTTTCACAAGATGAAATTCTAAAAATTATAGGAATATTTTTGTGTGAATGTTTTCTTATAATTTAAATAAATATATTTTCAAAAATTTGAATAAATAAAAATCTGAAGACTGTGTAAATATTTCTGTGATCACCTTGTCTTGCGGAAAAAATAAATAATAAAAAAATATAATATAATATAATATAATAAATTATATTTTCAAAAAATTCAACTAAATAAAAAATGTGTGTAATAATGAAAATCTAAAAATTATAGGATTATTTTTGGGATAATCTTAATTACTTTTTTGAAACAATAATGTAATAAAATAAATAAAAAAATAAAGAAAAAGAATAGGTGGGAAAATAGAAGTTTGATACTTCTATTGTCATATATTTATTCCAAAATAATATAATAAAATAAATAAATTTAAACAATAAAGAAAAAGAATAGGCGGGAAAACAGAAGTACGATACTTCTATTTTTATGCATTTATAATAGATTATAAAAAAAGGAAAAAAAAAAAGAAAGGCCGAAATTAGTTTATAGTAATCGAAGTATGAGAAATTTCAAAGTTTTCACAATTATATTTTGCTCCGTAAGTTAGCCTACGATTCTCATAATCTAGCTCACTTTATGAAGGTTGGTTATGGTATATTAAATGTCGGAACACAAGGCTGTCAATGAAATAATTTCACTATATTTATTCAATGAACAATGGCGTTTATATAGGCAATTAACTAATGGATAATATCTACAAAATCTACTTGCTAGCTAGTGCATAACAGACTAAGCTATTGATTAGGAAACAAATAAGATATGCCTTTCACTAAAGACACGTTCGCAACTAAACTATATAAACTAAGTCAAAAGAAACAAAAAATAAACAAGGGAATAATTTCAACATTGAAATTTCTCATACATCGATTACTCTAAACTAATTTTTGCCTTTCTTTTTTTTCTTTTTTTTATAATCTATTATAAATATATAAAAATAGCAGTATCCGACTTCTGTTTTCCCGCCTATTCTTTTTCTTTACTTCTTTAATTTATTTATTTTATTATATTATTTTGGAGTAAATAGATAAAAATAGAAGTATCTAACTTCTATTTTCCCGCCTACTCTTTTTCTTTATTTTTTAAATTTATATATTTTATTATATTATTGTTTTCAAAAAATAATTAAGATTATCACAAAAATATTCCTATGATTTTTAGATTTTCATTATTGCACACATTTTTATGTACTTCCATTTTCTTAAAATATAATTTATTATATTATACTATATTATATTTTTGTTTATTATATTACTTTTTCCGCAAGACAAGGTGATCACAAAAATATTGGCATAGTCTTCAGATTTTTATTTATTAAAATTTATTCAAATATATTTATTCAAATGATAAGATAACATTATCACAAAAATATTCCTATAATTTTTATAATTTCATTATTATACATATTTTTTATTTCGTTTCTATTTTTGAAAATATAATTTATTTATTAGATTATATTATATTTTTATTTATTATATTATTTTTTCAAAAGATAAGATTATACGAAAATATTAATATAATCTTTAGATTTTCATTTATTCAAATTTTCAAAAATATATTAGTTCAAATTATGAGATAATATTATTAAAAAAATATTCCTATAATCTTTGGACTTTCCTTTTTATTTATATCCATTTCTGTTTTGGTTCCTTTTCTTGAAAATATAAAATATTTATTATATTAAATTTTTAATTTAGTAAGATTATTGCAAAAATATTGATATAATCTTTAGATTTTCATTTATTAAAATTTTCAAAAATATAGTTATTCAAATTATAAGATGATTTTCACAAAAATATTCCTATAATCTTTAGATTTTCCTTTTTGTACACATTTTTTATTTAGTTCCTTTTTTGAAAATATAAATTATTTGTTATTTTATATTATATTTTTATTCATTATATTTATTTTCACAAGAATGAATTCTAAAAATTGTAGGAATATTTTTGTGAGAATTTTATCTTATAATTTGAATAAATATATTTTCAAAAATTTGAATAAATAAAAATCTAAAGACTATGTAAATATTTTTGTGATCACCTTGTCTTGCGGAAAAAATAAATATTAAAAAAATATAATATAATAAATTATATTTTCAGAAAATTCAACTGAATAAAAAATGTGCGTAATAATTGTAACGCCCCGAATCTACTTAGATTCAGGTCGCTAAACTTACTCTTAAATGTCGTGAACTTTAATAATGCGGAAAGTAAATATTTTTAAAACAAATATTTATATTTTCACAGACCAATAGCTATTGGTGAGCAAATCCTCACAAACAATGTTCCCTTAAGGGGAAAAAGTGATGATGATGATAATATTGCAAAATGAAGACATAAGCTAGAAGTTTTAAACAATATCTAGTCGTTCACTAAATTAAATAAAATAAGGAAAGCAACTAATTGACTTCTTTGGTTAATTGCCACTATCGCCTGCTCCTCTGCCGCCGCTTAATCTGTGAAATTCGTTAAAAATGGGGAAAACGTGAGTAATGGATTACTCAGTAGGTCCACTGCGCATGTTAGTCAAACTGAAATAATATGGTAGGTACATGCATGCATTCGTGAATTTCTTGTGTCCGTACGAACAATAAACGTGCACGTAAACATTTAACTTTTGTGTGCCCGTAGGCACCTTGGCATTCATGCGCTCGAAGGCTTCATAACATTGTCGAACCCGAAGGCTCCATTACATTCATTATTCACAAAAATAGCATAGGCAATGTACACTACACAAACGGTTATCATAACAAGTGCGCATAAAAAGAAAATAAGGCTTTCGTTTAGGGACCTACCTTAATTTCTGAGTTTGAGCGTAGCTTGTAGGTGATTCTTAATTCTCTAAATCCCGCGCGTCATCTACAATTAAGGAAGTCGATTAAATTAATATAGATGTTACGTTTATAGATTAAATAAGTACATTTAGGCGTTACTAGTGTTTGAAAAATATTTATAATTTTACTTAATTAAAATCATCTAGCTAGAATAAATTATAATTATAATTATGATACAATTAATAATTATCTTAAAATAGACAAAATAAAATAAAACAATGATTTTAATTTAATTATAGTTAAGTTAGATAAACTTAAATAATCCTCATAACCTAAATAGTGTTAAATTAAATAAATTGAGAATTATAATAGATTAAGCAAGCGAGAACATAATATAATATAATAGGATTAAACTAAATAAGATGAACTTACTATTAAAATAGAATTAAGTGAAATAATGCGTAATAAAAATTACGACGAAACCGATTACATTGGGTAAAATAAAATGGAGTATGGGTACGATTGGCCAATGGAAAATTTCGGCTCTTGGGACTGTTTGTAAAGTAACACAGAAAAAGAGGGACTAACTTGATGGAAAGGGAAACTTGGGACTTGGGACCAACTTATAAAAGGCTATTAAAGGGTGGGGACTAACTAATTAAAGGCTATTAAAAGGTGGGGACTAAGAGTGTAAATTCGTAATTAATTCCCCAAATTGAATTCAATTACAGGCCATTCCCATTCTCGGCTTTCTCTTTGTTCATACGAAAGAAAAGGGAAGGAAGGAAGGGAAGTCGGCCTAGTGTCTAAGGATGGTGGCGACACCATCGGTAGGTGGCGGTGGTGGTGGGGCGATGTTTGGCCATGGAAACGGAGAGCATACTTCGGCGGAGAGAGGGGAGATTGTGGCGATAGAGTACAAGCTCAAAGTCCACATCGATTCAAAAATTCAGATTCTTCCTTCGAACTCTTCCTCTCACAGATTGTTGGGGACTAGTGGTATGGATTTTGAGCGGTTTCATATGTGTGTGTATGCGCGTTCATGTATATTTACGTACATGGGTGGGTGCGCGAGTGCGTGAGTTGTATGTATGTATGGATGTATTGTTCGGGTGCTTGTGGGTTTGGCCGTGGGTGCGTGGACTGTGGGTGCACTGGTGGTGTTGGGGTGGACGGTGGTGGTGGTTATGGTTGGCGATTGGTGGTGATTGATTATGGAGGCAGTGGTGACTAGGTAGTTCTCGAGCCAAGTTTTCGACTCGGCAATGGTTTTAGTTTTAACAATTCAACCACAACTCTCCCTGAAATTTCCACAGTTCACAGATTCGACGATAATTAATTGGCATGTTTAAGTACACGAGTTTGAGACCATACCTGAATGAAATTGGGCCAGGGACGGTGGCTAGAGGCTATCGATTTTGGGGTGATGGAGGATGAACGTGAATTGTGGTGATTGTTGGGTTTCTACCGGGGGTATAAGTCACCAGATTCCCACAAGGAAGGTGCTGTTGCTATGAACGTTGATGACGTTGGTGAAGAGGGGAAAAGTTGGTTGGCTATGGGTTTATAAAGTGATGGGAAACAGAGTTGGGTTGCTAGAGAGATTCTAGGGTTTGAAGTAGTGCTACATGAGTAGAAAAGCGGATCCATGAAGGATTATAATTTGGTGGCATTTATCACGAGGTCTACGACTTGATTCTCAAGAAAACAAAGAAAATATATATATATATATATAGGAGGAAATAATAATAATAATAATAATGATAATAATAATAATAATAATAATAATAATAATAATAATAATAATAATAATAATAATAATAAACTATACTTAGCTAATGGGATAACATTATTACGATTTTCTTTGATAAATAACCGATGGAATATATATATATCATTTAATTATAAGTCAATATATATATAATCTTAAATGTAGAGGTCGAAGCGGGGGTTTTTTTTTTTCTAAGTTTGGGTAACGGATTGGCGACACGTTAATTAAAAATTTCTTATAAAAGTTTGGGTCACTACAACAATGAAAATCTAAAAATTATAGGAATATTTTTGGGATAATCGTAATTACTTTTTTGAAACAATAATGTAATAAAATAAATAAAAAAAATAAAGAAAAAGAATAGGCGGGAAAATAGAAGTTAGATACTTCTATTGTCATATATTTATTCCAAAATAATATAATAAAATAAATAAATTTAAAAAATAAAGAAAAAGAATAGGCGGGAAAACAGAAGTAAGATACTTCTATTTTTATGCATTTATAATAGATTATCAAAAAAAAAAGGCAGAAATTAGTTTACAGTAATCGATGTATGAGAAATTTCAAAGCTTTCACAATTATATTTTGCTACGTAAGTTAGCCTACCATTCTCATAATCTAGCTCACTTTATGAAGGTTGGTTACGATATATTAAACGTCGGAACACAAGGCTGTCAATGAAATAATTTTATTGTATTTATTCAATGAACAATGGCGTTTATATATGCAATTAACTAATGGATAATATCTAAAAAATCTACTTGCTAGCTAGTGCATAACAGACTAAACTATTGATTAGGAAACAAATAAGATATGTCTTTCACTAAAGACACGTTCCCAACTCAACCATATAAACTAAGTCAAAAGAAACAAAAAATAAACAAGGGAATAATTTCAACATTGAAATTTTTCATACATCGATTACTGTAAACTAATTTTTGCCTTTCTTTTTTTTCTTTTTTTTTATAATCTATTATAAATATATAAAAATAGAAGTATCCGACTTCTGTTTTCCCGCCTATTCTTTTTCATTATTTTTTAAATTTATTTATTTTATTATATTATTTTGTAGTAAATATATAAAAACAGAAGTATCAAACTTCTATTTTGCCTCCTATTCTTTTTCTTTATTTTTTAAATTTATTTATTTTATTATATTATTGTTTTCAAAAAATAATTAAGATTATCACAAAAATATTCCTATGATTTTTAGATTTTCATTATTGCACACATTTTTTATGTAGTTCCATTTTCTGAAAATATAATTTATTATATTATACTATACTATATTTTTGTTTATTATATTGCTTTTTCCGCAAGACAAGGTGATCACAAAAATATTGACATAGTCTTCAGATTTTTATTTATTAAAATTTATTCAAATATATTTATTCAAATGATAAGATAACATTATCACAAAAATATTCCTATAATTTTTAAAATTTCATTATTATACATATTTTTCATTTCGTTCTATTTTTCGAAAATATAATTTATTTATTAGATTAGATTATATTTTTATTTATTATATTATTTTTTCAAAAGATAAGATTATACAAAAATATTAATATAATCTTAAGATTTTCATTTATTCAAATTTTCAAAAATATATTAGTTCAAATTATGAGATAATATTATCACAAAAATATTCCTATAATCTTTGGACTTTCCTTTTTATTTATATCCATTTCTTATTTGGTTCCTTTTCTTGAAAATATAAAATATTTATTATATTAAATTTTTAATTTAAGAAGATTATTGCAAAAATATTGATATATTCTTCAGATTTTCATTTATTAAAATTTTCAAAAATATAGTTATTCAAATTATAAGATGATTTTCACAAAAATATTCCTATAATCTTTAGATTTTCCTTTTTGTACACATTTTTTATTAGTTCCTTTTTTGAAAATATAAATTATGTAACGACCCGAGTTCTAAGTACTCGGAACGCCACGTCATTGTTATCACATTTTCTCTTTGAAAATAAATTGAGCGGAATAACATTGCGGAAAGAAAATTTAAACTTTATTGTAATCGATTTTTTGGTCACATTGTAGGAAAAATCAAAAGGAGACTTAGAAACTAATTAAACGATCAAAAATTTATTCAAAATCTCTTTGAACGATAGCCAATGCCGTATGCCGCGCCGACAGCCCGTTAGTCTGCAAAGATGGTTAATAATGGAAAATATGAGTACAAATATACTCGAAGAGACCCTAGCATATAATATTAGCACACTTAATGTTCACATCGCATGTAAGCATTAAACTTGCAACATTACGAACAATTAATCATAGGTTCGTTTTACTTCTCTTATCGTGCACGTCATCATAGTGCTTAATAGCACGTCGGTTCTCTAAATTAGGCTAAAAGCCTATCATCTCTCATTAGTAGGCATGAAGTCTATCTTCATCACTTAATGTTACATGCGTTTGAATGGTACACTAATACGATACGCGCCCAATCGAAAATAGAGGTTTTTAGTTCGGGAGCCTACCTTTCTTCTTGAGTTCGAGCTTAAACTGGGGAGTTCCTTTATGTTCTTAGTTCACTCGTGCCGTCTACAATTAAGAAAAACATTATAATTAGTTTGAATGCTAAGGGAAATAAATTAGGCATAAAACTATAGGAGCTAGAATAAATACTTCCGAAAAGATTGGGGCTATTTTAAAAAGGAATTTAGGGGTTAGGGATTATTTGTGGAAAGAAAATAAACTTTGGGGTCAACTTGTGCAAGAGATAGGAATTTGGAGGTGACTAGTGCAAACTATTAGAATGGGGACCAACTTAATTATTTTTGAGAAGGGTGGGGGCTTGGGGTGCAAAATGACATGGTTAAAAGTCAATTCACACCCCAAATCAGGGACGTTGCTGCTGCTACCGAATTTCGAAAAGAAAATTGGGGAAAGAAGGAAAAGAGAAAGAAAAGAAAGGAAAAAAGAAAAATGGCTTCCACCGCCGGCCTTTCGCCGGAGGTTTCCGTGGTGGCAGCGCCGCTGTCAGTTGGTAGTGACGGGCGTAGTGCGTGAGTGCGTGCATTCGGCTGTGAGATGGGTGTGCGTGCGATTGTGTGGGTGTATGGGTGTTGGTGGCGGCGAGAGTGGTGGCCGATGGTGGCAGTGGAGACAGTGTTGTGGTGGCGATGGTTATGGGGCAGTGAGGAAACCGTGTAGGAGAAGGTGATAGTGAAGGGTGATTACCGGTTGTTACAAGTTATCGCCGAGGTCGATATTTCGGCTCGGGTTTATGGTGCTTGTACTAGAGTTGTAATATGAACACGGGGGATAAGATATTTAAGGTAGTGTTTGAGACGGGTTTGAAGGCCGAAGGTTTGAGCTGATGAGTGATGGGAGAAATCATGAATTTGAGTGGTATTTATAGGGATGTTTGGGGGACATTGGATGTTGTTATAATCCTCATTTGAAATTTGAATGATGATTTTGTTGTTTGAAATAAGGATGAAGATAGATTATGTCTCTGGTTTAAAATTCAGATGATGGTGACGGTGGGAATTTGAATGAGTTTAGGATGATACTTGATGATGATGGTGGTTATTAAAACTCTTTCCCACGTTTATGAAAGAGCTTACGGATCCTAGAATTTGGGTGATAAAATAATTGAATCCACCTAAATAAATTTGAGATAAGTAATAAAGTAACTAAAATGGAGATTATGAATAATAAATATATATATTTTTTTATAATAATATCTTAAATGGCCCCTAATAATTTATCTGAGAAATTATATTAATTGTAGACGGTTGGTGAAGTTTTAAATACATTGAGTAATGGCGTAGCGACGCGCTATAAAATAATATATTTTTGTTTGTGAAAATTTGGGTCGCTACAAATTATTTATTATTTTATATTATATTTTTATTCATTATATTTTTTTCACAAGATGAAATTCGAAAAATTATAGGAATATTTTTGTGAGAATGTTATCTTATAATCTGAATAAATATATTTTCAAAACTTCGAATAAATAAAAATCTGAAGACTATGTAAATATTTTTGTGATCACCTTGTCTTGTGGAAAAAATAAATAATAAAAAAATATAATATAACATAATATAATAAATTATATTTTCAGAAAATTCAACTAAATAAAAAATGCGTGTAATAATGAAAATCTAAAAATTATAGGAATATTTTTGGGATAATCTTAATTACTTTTTTGAAACAATAATATAATAAAGTAAAAAAAATAAAGAAAAAGAATATGTGGGAAAATAGAAGTTAGATACTTCTATTGTCATAAATATATTCCAAAATAATATAATAAAATAAATAAATTAAAAAATAAAGAAACAGAATAGGCGGGAAAACAGAAGTAAGATACTTCTATTTTTATGCATTTATAATAGATTATAAAAAAAAGAAAAAAAAGAAAGGCAGAAATTAGTTTACAGTAATCGATGTATGAGAAATTTAAAAGTTTTCACAATTATATTTTGCTACGTAAGTTAGCCTACCATTCTCATAATCTAGCTCACTTTATGAAGGTTGGTTATGATATATTAAACGTCCGAACACACGGCTGTCAATGAAATAATTTCACTGTATTTCTTCAATGAACAATGGCGTTTATATAGGCAATTAACTAATAGATAATATCTACAAAATCTATTTGCTAGCTAGTGCATAACAGACTAAGCTATTGATTAGGAAACAAATAAGATATGCCTTTCACTAAAGACACGTTCCCAACTAAACCATATAAACTAAGTCAAAAGAAACAAAAAATAAACAAGGGACTAATTTCAACATTGAAATTACTCATACATCGATTATTGTAAACTAATTTTTGCCTTTTTTTTCTTTTTTTATAATATATTATAAACACATAAAAATAGAAGTATCCGACTTCGGTTTTCCCGCCTGTTCTTTTTCTTTTTTTAAAAAATTTATTTATTTTATTGTATTATTTTGGAGTAAATATATAAAAATAGAAGTATCAAACTTCTATTTTCCCGCCTATTCTTTTTCTTTATTTTTTAAATTTATTTATTTTATTATATTATTGTTTTCAAAAATAATTAAGATTATCTACAAAATATTCCTATGATTTTTAGATTTTCATTATTGCACACATTTTTTATGTAGTTGCATTTTCTTAAAATATAATTTATCACATTATATTATATTATATTTTTGTTTATTGTATTACTTTTTCCGCAAGACAAGGTGATCACAAAAATATTGACATAGTCTTCAGATTTTTATTTATTCAAATATATTCAAATATATCATTTCAAATTATAAGATAACAATATCACGAAAATATTCCTATAATTTTTATAATTTCATTATTATACATATCTTTTATTTCGTTCTATTTTTTGAAAATATAATTTATTTATTAGATTAGACTATATTTTTATTTATTATAGCATTTTTTCAAAAGATAAGATTCTACAAAAATATTAATATAATCTTTGGATTTTCATTTATTCAAATTTTCAAAAATATATTTGTTCAAATTATGAGATAATATTATCACAAAAATATTCCTATAATCTTTGGACATTCCTTTTTATTTATATCCATTTCTGATTTGGTTCGTTTTCTTGAAAATATGAAATATTTATTATATTAAATTTTTAATTTCATAAGAATATTGCAAAAATATTGATATAATCGTTAGATTTTCATTTATTAAAATTTTCAAAAATATATTTATTCAAATTATACGATCATTTTCACAAAAATATTCCTATAATCTTTAGATTTTCCTTTTTGCACATTTTTTATTTAGTTCCTTTTTTGAAAATATAAATTATTTATTATTTTATATTATATTTTTATTCATTATAATGTTTTTCACAAGATGAAATTCTAAAAATTATAGTAATATTTTTGTGAGAATGTTATCTTATAATTTGAATAAATATGTATTCAAAATTTTGAATAAATAAAAATCTGAAGACTATGTAAATATTTTTGTGATCACCTTGTTTGCGGAAAAAATAAATAATAAAAAAATATAATATAATATAATATAATAAATTATATTTTTAGAAAATTCAACTAAATAAAAAATGTGTGTAATAACGAAAATCTAAAAATTACAGGAATATTTTTGGGATAATCTTAATTACTTTTTTGAAACAATAATATAATAAAATAAATAAATTAAAAAAATAAAGAAAAAGAATAGGCGGGAAAATAGAAGTAGATACTTCTATTGTCATATATTTATTCCAAAATAATATAATAAAATAAATAAATTTAAAAAATGAAGAAAAAGAATAGGCGGGAAAACATAAGTAAGATACTTCTATTTTTATGCATTTATAATAGTTTATATAAAAAAAAGAAAAAAAAAAGAAACGCAGAAATTAGTTTACAGTAATCGATGTATGAGAAATTTCAAAGTTGTCACAATTATATTTTGCTACGTAAGTTAGCCTACCATTCTCATAATCTAGCTCACTGTATGAAGCTTGGTTATGATATATTAAACGTTGGAACACAAGGCTTTCAATGAAATAATTTCACTGTATTTATTCAATGAACAATGGCGTTTATATAGGCAATTTACTAATGGATAATATCTAAAAAATCTACTTACGAGCTAGTTCATAACAGACTAAGTTATTGATTAGGAAACAAATAAGATATGCCCTTCACTAAAGACATGTTCCCAACTAAACCATACAAACTAAGTCAAAAGAAACAAAAAATTAACAAGGGAATAATTTCAACTTTCAAATTTCTCATACATCGATTACTGTAAACTAATTTTTTCCTTTTTTCTATTTTTATAATATATTATAAATATAAAAAAATAGAAGTATCCGACTTCGGTTTTCCCGCCTATTCTTTTTCTTTTTTTTTAAATTTATTTATTTTATTGCATTATTTTGGAGTAAATATATAAAAATAGAAGTATCAAACTTCTATTTTCCCGCCTATTCTTTTTCCTTATTTTTTAGATTTATTTATTTGATTATATTATTGTTTTCAAAAAATAATAAAGATTATCACAAAAATATTCCTATGATTTTTAGATTTTCATTATTGCAAACATTTTTAATGTAGTTGCATTTTCTTAAAATATAATTTATTATATTATACTATATTATATTTTTGTTTACTATATTACTTTTTCCGAAAGACAAGGTGATCACAAAAATATTTACATAGTCTTCAGATTTTTATTTATTAAAATATGTCCAAATACATTTATTCAAATGATAAGATAACATTATCACAAAAATATTTCTATTATTTTTATAATTTCATTATTATACATATTTTTTATTTCGTTCTATATTTTGAAAATATATTTTTTTTATTCGATTAGTTTATATTTTTATTTATTATATTATTTTTTCAAAAGATAAGATTATTCAAAAATATTAATATAATCTTTAGATTTTCATTTATTCAAATTTTCAAAAATATATTTGCTCAAATTATGAGGTAATATTATCACAAAAATATTCCTATAATCTTTGGATTTTCCTTTTTATATATATCCATTTCTGATTTGGTTCCTTTTCTTGAAAATATAAAATATTTATTATATTAAATTTTTACTTTAATACGATTGTTGCAAAAATAATGATATAATCTTTAGATTTTCATTTATTAAAATTTTAAAAAATATATTTATTCAAATTATATGATCATTTTCACAAAAATATTCCTATAATCTTTAGATTTTCCTTTTTGTGCACATTTTTTATTTAGTTCCTTTTTTGAAAATATAAATTATATATTATTTTATATTATATTTTTATTCATTAGAATTTTTTTCACAAGGTGAAATTCTAAAAATTATAGGAATATTTTTGTGAGAATGTGATCTTATAATTTGAATAAATATGTTTTCAAAAATTTGAATAAATAAAAATCTGAAGACTATGTAAATATTTTTGTGATCACGTTATCTTGCGGAAAAAATAAATAATAAAAAAATATAATATAATATTATATAATAAATTATATTTTTAGAAAATTAAACTAAATAAAAAATGTGTGTAATGACGAAAATCTAAAAATTACAGGAATATTTTTGGGATAATCTTAATTACTTTTTTGAAACAATAATATAATAAAATAAATAAATAAAAAATAAAGAAAAAGAATAGGCGGGAAAATAGAAGTTAGATACTTCTATTGTCATATATTTATTGCAAAATAATATAATAAAATAAATAAATTTAAAAAATAAAGAAAAAGAATAGGCGGGAAAACAGAAGTAAGATACTTCTGTTTTTATGCATTTATAATAGATTATCAAAAAAAAAAAAGGCAGAAATTAGTTTACAGTAATCGATGTATGAGAAATTTCAAAGTTTTCACAATTATATTTTGATACGTAAGTTAGCATACCATTCTCATAATCTAGCTCACTTTATGAAGGTTGGTTATGATATATTAAACGTCGGAACACAAGGCTGTCAATGAAATAATTTTATTGTATTTATTCAATGAACAATAGCGTTTATATATGCAATTAACTAATGGATAATATCTAAAAAATCTACTTGCTAGCTAGTGCATAACAGACTAAACTATTGATTAGGAAACAAATAAGATATGTCTTTCACTAAAGACACGTTCCCAACAAAACCATATAAACTAAGTCAAAAGAAACAAAAAATAAACAAGGGAATAATTTCGACATTGAAATTTTTCATACATCGATTACTGTAAACTAATTTTGGCCTTTCTTTTTTTTATTTTTTTTATAATCTATTATAAATATATAAAAATAGAAGTATCCGACTTCTGTTTTCCCGCCTATTCTTTTTCATTATTTTTTAAATTTATTTATTTTATTATATTATTTTGTAGTAAATATATAAAAACAGAAGTATCAAACTTCTATTTTGCCTCCTATTCTTTTTCTTTATTTTTTAAATTTATTTATTTTATTATATTATTGTTTTCAAAAAATAATTAAGATTATCACAAAAATATTCCTATGATTTTTAGATTTTCATTATTGCACACATTTTTTATGTAGTTCCATTTTCTAAAAATATAATTTATTATATTATACTATACTATATTTTTGTTTATTATATTTCTTTTTCCGCAAAACAAGGTGATCACAAAAATATTGACATAATCTTCAGATTTTTATTTATTAAAATTTATTCAAATATATTTATTCAAATGATAAGATAACATTATCACAAAAATATTCCTATAATTTTTAAAATTTCATTATTATACATATTTTTCATTTCGTTCTATTTTTCGAAAATATAATTTATTTATTAGATTAGATTATATTTTTATTTATTATATTATTTTTTCAAAAGATAAGATTATACAAAAATATTAATATAATCTTAAGATTTTCATTTATTCAAATTTTCAAAAATATATTAGTTCAAATTATGAGATAATATTATCACAAAAATATTCCTATAATCTTTGGACTTTCCTTTTTATTTATATCCATTTCTTATTTGGTTCCTTTTCTTGAAAATATAAAATATTTATTATATTAAATTTTTAATTTAATAAGATTATTGCAAAAATATTGATATATTCTTTAGATTTTCATTTTTTAAAATTTTCAAAAATATAGTTATTCAAATTATAAGATGATTTGCACAAAAATATTCCTATAGTCTTTAGATTTTCCTTTTTGTACACATTTTTTATTTAGTTCCTTTTTTGAAAATATAAATTATTTATTATTTTATATTATATTTTTATTCATTATATTTTTTTCACAAGATGAAATTCTAAAAATTATAGGAATATTTTTGTGAGAATGTTATCTTATAATCTGAATAAATATATTTTCAAAACTTTGAATAAATAAAAATCTGAAGACTATGTAAATATTTTTGTGATCACCTTGTCTTGTGGAAAAAATAAATAATAAATAAATATAATATAACATAATATAATAAATTATATTTTCAGAAAATTCAACTAAATAAAAAATGCGTGTAATAATGAAAATCTAAAAATTATAGGAATATTTTTGGGATAATCTTAATTACTTTTTTGAAACAATAATATAATAAAATAAAAAAATAAAGAAAAAGAATATGTGGGAAAATAGAAGTTAGATACTTCTATTGTCATAAATTTATTCCAAAATAATATAATAAAATAAATAAATTAAAAAATAAAGAAAAAGAATAGGCGGGAAAACAGAAGTAAGATACTTCTATTTTTATGCATTTATAATAGATTATAAAAAAAAGAAAAAAAAGAAAGGCAGAAATTAGTTTACAGTAATCGATGTATGAGAAATTTCAAAGTTTTCACAATTATATTTTTCTACGTAAGTTAGCCTACCATTCTCATAATCTAGCTCACTTTATGAAGGTTGGTTATGATATATTAAACGTCCGAACACACGGCTGTCAATGAAATAATTTCACTGTATTTCTTCAATGAACAATGGCGTTTATATAGGCAATTAACTAATAGATAATATCTACAAAATCTATTTGCTAGCTAGTGCATAACAGACTAAGCTATTGATTAGGAAACAAATAAGATATGCATTTCACTAAAGACACGTTCCCAACTAAACCATATAAACTAAGTCAAAAGAAACAAAAAATAAACAAGGGACTAATTTCAACATTGAAATTACTCATACATCGATTATTGTAAACTAATTTTTGCCTTTTTTTTCTTTTTTTATAATATATTATAAACACATAAAAATAGAAGTATCCGACTTCGGTTTTCCCGCCTGTTCTTTTTCTTTTTTTAAAAAATTTATTTATTTTATTGTATTATTTTGGAGTAAATATATAAAAATAGAAGTATCAAACTTCTATTTTCCCGCCTATTCTTTTTCTTTATTTTTTAAATTTATTTATTTTATTATATTATTGTTTTCAAAAAATAATTAAGATTATCACAAAAATATTCCTATGATTTTTAGATTTTCATTATTGCACACATTTTTTATGTAGTTGCATTTTCTTAAAATATAATTTATCACATTATATTATATTATATTTTTGTTTATTGTATTACTTTTTCCGCAAGACAAGGTGATCACAAAAATATTGACATAGTCTTCAGATTTTTATTTATTCAAATATATTCAAATATATCATTTCAAATTATAAGATAACAATATCACGAAAATATTCCTATAATTTTTATAATTTCATTATTATACATATCTTTTATTTCGTTCTATTTTTTGAAAATATAATTTATTTATTAGATTAGACTATATTTTTATTTATTATAGCATTTTTTCAAAAGATAAGATTCTACAAAAATATTAATATAATCTTTGGATTTTCATTTATTCAAATTTTCAAAAATATATTTGTTCAAATTATGAGATAATATTATCACAAAAATATTCCTATAATCTTTGGACATTCCTTTTTATTTATATCCATTTCTGATTTGGTTCGTTTTCTTGAAAATATGAAATATTTATTATATTAAATTTTTAATTTCATAAGATTATTGCAAAAATATTGATATAATCGTTAGATTTTCATTTATTAAAATTTTCAAAAATATATTTATTCAAATTATACGATCATTTTCACAAAAATATTCCTATAATCTTTAGATTTTCCTTTTTGTGCACATTTTTTATTTAGTTCCTTTTTTGAAAATATAAATTATTTATTATTTTATATTATATTTTTATTCATTATAATGTTTTTCACAAGATGAAATTCTAAAAATTATAGTAATATTTTTTTGAGAATGTTATCTTATAATTTGAATAAATATGTATTCAAAATTTTGAATAAATAAAAATCTGAAGACTATGTAAATATTTTTGTGATCACCTTGTTTGCGGAAAAAATAAATAATAAAGAAATATAATATAATATAATATAATATAATAAATTATATTTTTAGAAAATTCAACTAAATAAAAAATGTGTGTAATAACGAAAATCTAAAAATTACAGGAATATTTTTGGGATAATCTTAATTACTTTTTTGAAACAATAATATAATAAAATAAATAAATTAAAAAAATAAAGAAAAAGAATAGGCGGGAAAATAGACGTTAGATACTTCTATTGTCATATATTTATTCCGAAATAGTATAATAAAATAAATAAATTTAAAAAATGAAGAAAAAGAATATGCGGGAAAACAGAAGTAAGATACTTCTATTTTTATGCATTTATATTAGATTATATAAAAAAAAGAAAAAAAAAGAAAGGCATAAATTAGTTTACAGTAATCGATGTATGAGAAATTTCAAAGTTGTCACAATTATATTTTGCTACGTAAGTTAGCCTACCATTCTCATAATCCAGCTCACTGTATGAAGCTTGTTTATGATATATTAAACGTTGGAACACAAGGCTTTCAATGAAATAATTTCACTGTATTTATTCAATGAACAATGACGTTTATATAGGCAATTTACTAATGGATAACATCTAAAAAATCTACTTACGAGCTAGTTCATAACAGACTAAGCTATTGATTAGGAAACAAATAAGATATGCCCTTCACTAAAGACACGTTCCCAACTAAACCATACAAACTAAGTCAAAAGAAACAAAAAATTAACAAGGGAATAATTTCAACTTTCAAATTTCTCATACATCGATTACTGTAAACTAATTTTTGCCTTTTTTTCTATTTTTATAATATATTATAAATATATAAAAATAGAAGTATCCGACTTCGGTTTTCCCGCCTATCCTTTTTCATTTTTTTTAAATTTATTTATTTTATTGCATTATTTTGGAGTAAATATATAAAAATAGAAGTATAGAACTTCTATTTTCCCGCCTATTCTTTTTCCTTATTTTTTAGATTTATTAATTTTATTATATTATTGTTTTCAAAAAATAATAAAGATTATCACAAAAATATTCCTATGATTTTTAGATTTTCATTATTGCAAACATTTTTAATGTAGTTGCATTTTCTTAAAATATAATTTATTATATTATACTATATTATATTTTTGTTTACTATATTACTTTTTCCGAAAGACAAGGTGATCACAAAAATATTTACATAGTCTTCAGATTTTTATTTATTAAAATATATCCAAATACATTTATTCAAATGATAAGATAACATTATCACAAAAATATTTCTATTATTTTCATAATTTCATTATTATACATATTTTTTATTTCGTTCTATATTTTTAAAATATAATTTTTTTATTCGATTAGTTTATATTTTTATTTATTATATTATTTTTTCAAAAGATAAGATTATTCAAAAATATTAATATAATCTTTAGATTTTCATTTATTCAAATTTTCAAAAATATATTTGGTCAAATTATGAGGTAATATTATCACAAAAATATTCCTATAATCTTTGGATTTTCCTTTTTATATATATCCATTTCTGATTTGGTTCCTTTTCTCGAAAATATAAAATATTTATTATATTAAATTTTTACTTTAATACGATTGTTGCAAAAATAATGATATAATCTTTAGATTTTCGTTTATTAAAATTTTCAAAAATATATTTATTCAAATTATATGATCATTTTCACAAAAATATTCCTATAATCTTTAGATTTTCCTTTTTGTGCACATTTTTTATTTAGTTCCTTTTTTGAAAATATAAATTATATATTATTTTATATTATATTTTTATTCATTATAATGTTTTTCACAAGATGAAATTCTAAAAATTATAGGAATATTTTTGTGAGAATGTGATCTTATAATTTGAATAAATATGTTTTCAAAAATTTGAATAAATAAAAATCTGAAGACTATGTAAATATTTTTGTGATCACGTTGTCTTGCGGAAAAAATAAATAATAAAAAATATAATATAATATTATATAATAAATTATATTTTTAGAAAATTCAACTAAATAAAAAATGTGTGTAATGACGAAAATCTAAAAATTATAGGAATATTTTTGGGATAATCTTAATTACTTTTTTGAAACAATAATATAATAAAATAAATAAATAAAAAAAATAAAGAAAAAGAATAGGCGGGAAAATAGAAGTTAGATACTTCTATTGTCATATATTTATTCCAAAATTGAATAATAAAATAAATAAATTTAAAAAATGAAGAAAAAGAATAGGCGGGAAAACAGAAGTAAGATACTTCTATTTTTATGCATTTATAATAGATTATATATAAAAAAAAGAAACAAAAGAAAGGCAGAAATTAGTTTACAGTAATCGATGTATGAGAAATTTAAAAGTTGTCACAATTATATTTTGCTACGTAAGTTAGCCTACCATTCTCATAATCTAGCTCACTGTATGAAGCTTTGTTATGATATATTAAACGTTGGAACACAAGGCTGTCAATGAAATAATTTCACTGTATTTATTCAAGGAACAATGGCGTTTATATAGGCAATTTACTAATGGATAATATCTACAAAATCTACTTACGAGCTAGTTCATAACAGACTAAGCTATTGATTAGGAAACAAATAAGATATGCTTTTCACTAAAGACACGTTCCCAACTAAACCATACAAACTAGGTCAAAAGAAACAAAAAATTAACAAGGGAATAATTTCAAATTTGAAATTTCTCATACATCGATTACTGTAAACTAATTTTTGCCTTTTTTTCTATTTTTATAACATATTATAAATATATAAAAATAGAAGTATCCGACTTCGGTTTTCCCGCCTATTCTTTTTCTTTTTTTTTTAAATTTATTTATTTTATTGCATTATTTTGGAGTAAATATATAAAAATAGAAGTATCAAACTTCTATTTTCCCGCCTATTCTTTTTCCTTATTTTTTAGATTTATTTATTTTATTATATTATTGTTTTCAAAAAATAATAAAGATTATCACAAAAATATTCCTATGATTTTTAGATTTTCATTATTGCAAACATTTTTAATGTAGTTGCATTTTCTTAAAATATAATTTATTATATTATACTATATTATATTTTTGTTTACTATATTACTTTTTCCGAAAGACAAGGTGATCACAAAAATATTTACATAGTCTTCAGATTTTTATTTATTAAAATATATCCAAATACATTTATTCAAATGATAAGATAACATTATCACAAAACTATTTCTATTATTTTTATAATTTCATTATTATACATATTTTTATTTCGTTCTATATTTTGAAAATATAATTTTTTTATTCGATTAGTTTATATTTTTATTTATTATATTATTTTTTCAAAAGATAAGATTATTCAAAAATATTAATATAATCTTTAGATTTTCATTTATTCAAATTTTCAAAAATATATTTGCTCAAATTATGAGGTAATATTATCAAAAAAATATTCCTATAATCTTTGGATTTTCCTTTTTATATATATCCATTTCTGATTTGGTTCCTTTTCTTGAAAATATAAAATATTTATTATATTAAATTTTTACTTTAATACGATTGTTGCAAAAATAATGATATAATCTTTAGATTTTCGTTTATTAAAATTTTCAAAAATATATTTATTCAAATTATATGATCATTTTCACAAAAATATTCCTATAATCTTTAGATTTTCCTTTTGTGCACATTTTTTATTTAGTTCCTTTTGAAAATATAAATTATATATTATTTTATATTATATTTTTATTCATTATAATTTTTTTCACAAGATGAAATTCTAAAAATTATAGGAATATTTTTGTGAGAATGTGATCTTATAATTTGAATAAATATGTTTTCAAAAATTTGAATAAATAAAAATCTGAAGACTATGTAAATATTTTTGTGATCACGTTGTCTTGCGGAAAAAATAAATAATAAAAAATATAATATAATATTATATAATAAATTATATTTTTAGAAAATTCAACTAAATAAAAAATGTGTGTAATGACGAAAATCTAAAAATTACAGGAATATTTTTGGGATAATCTTAATTACTTTTTTGAAACATTAATATAATAAAATAAATAAATAAATAAAATAAAGAAAAAGAATAGGCGGGAAAATAGAAGTTAGATACTTCTATTGTCATATATTTATTCCAAAATTGAATAATAAAATAAATAAATTTAAAAAATGAAGAAAAAGAATAGGCGGGAAAGCAGAAGTAAGATACTTCTATTTTTATGCATTTATAATAGATTATATAAAAAAAAAAGAAACAAAAGAAAGGCAGAAATTAGTCTACAGTAATCGATGTATGAGAAATTTAAAAGTTGTCACAATTATATTTTGCTACGTAAGTTAGCCTACCATTCTCATAATCTAGCTCACTGTATGAAGCTTGGTTATGATATATTAAACGTTGGAACACAAGGCTATCAATGAAATAATTTCACTGTATTTATTCAAGGAACAATGGCGTTTATATAGGCAATTTACTAATGGATAATATCTACAAAATCTACTTACGAGCTAGTTCATAACAGACTAAGCTATTGATTAGGAAACAAATAAGATATGTCTTTCACTAAAGACACGTTCCCAACTAAACCATACAAACTAGGTCAAAAGAAACAAAAAATTAACAAGGGAATAATTTCAACTTTGAAATTTCTCATACATCGATTACTGTAAACTAATTTTTGCCTTTTTTTCTATTTTTATAATATATTATAAATATATAAAAATAGAAGTATCCGACTTCGGTTTTCCCGCCTATTCTTTTTCTTTTTTTTTTTAAATTTATTTATTTTATTGCATTATTTTGGAGTAAATATATAAAAATAGAAGTATCAAACTTCTATTTTCCCGCCTATTCTTTTTCCTTATTTTTTAGATTTATTTATTTTATTATATTATTGTTTTCAAAAAATAATAAAGAGTATCACAAAAATATTCCTATGATTTTTAGATTTTCATTATTGCAAACATTTTTAATGTAGTTGCATTTTCTTAAAATATAATTTATTATATTATACTATATTATATTTTTGTTTACTATATTACTTTTTCCGAAAGACAAGGTGATCACAAAAATATTTACATAGTCTTCAGATTTTTATTTATTAAAATATATCCAAATACATTTATTCAAATGATAAGATAACATTATCACAAAAATATTTCTATTATTTTTATAATTTCAATATTATACGTATTTTTATTTAGTTCTATATTTTGAAAATATAATTTTTTTATTTGATTAGTTTATATTTTTATTTATTATATTATTTCTTCAAAAGATAAGATTATTCAAAAATATTAATATAATCTTTAGATTTTCATTTATTCAAATTTTCAAAAATATATTTGCTCAAATTATGAGGTAATATTATCACAAAAATATTCCTATAATCTTTGGATTTTCCTTTTTATATATATCCATTTCTGATTTGGTCCCTTTTCTTGAAAATATAAAATATTTATTATATTAAATTTTTACTTTAATACGATTGTTGCAAAAATAATGATATAATCTTTAGATTTTCGTTTATTAAAATTTTCAGAAATATATTTATTCAAATTATATGATCATTTTCACAAAAATATTCCTATAATCTTTAGATTTTCCTTTTTGTCCACATTTTTTATTTAGTTCCTTTTTTGAAAATATGAATTATATATTATTTTATATTATATTTTTATTCATTATAATTTTTTTCACAAGATGAAATTCTAAAAATTATAGGAATATTTTTGTGAGAATGTGATCTTATAATTTGAATAAATATGTTTTCAAAAATTTGAATAAATAAAAATCTGAAGACTATGTAAATATTTTTGTGATCACGTTGTCTTGCGGAAAAAATAAATAACAAAAAAATATAATATAATATTATATAATAAATTATATTTTTAGAAAATTCAACTAAATAAAAAATGTGTGTAATGACGAAAATCTAAAAATTGCAGGAATATTTTTGGTATAATCTTAATTACTTTTTTGAAACAATAATATAATAAAATAAATAAATTAAAAAAATAAAGAAAAAGAATTGGCGGGAAAATAGAAGTTAGATACTTCTATTGTCATATATTTATTCCAAAATAATATAATAAAATAAATAAATTGAAAAAATGAAGAAAAAGGATAGGCAGGAAAACAGATGTAAGATACTTCTATTTTTATGCATTTATAATGGATTATATAAAAAAAAAGAAAAAAAGAAAGGCAGAAATTAGTTTACAGTAATCGATGTATGAGAAATTTCAAAGTTGTCACAATTATATTTTCGTACGTAAGTTAGCCTACCATTCTCATAATCTAGCTCACTATATGAAGGTTGGTTATGATATATTAAACGCTCTGAACACAAGGTCACAATGAAATAATTTCATCAGTATTTATTCAATGAACAATGGCGTTTATATAGGCAATTTACTAATGGATAATATCTAAAAATCTACTTACGAGCTAGTTCATAAATGACTAAGCTATTGATTAGAAACAAATAAGATATGCCCTTCACTAAAGACACGTTCCGAACTAAACCATACAAACTAAGTCAAAAGAAACAAAAAATTAACAAGGGAATAATTTCAACTTTGAAATTTCTCATACATCGATTACTGTAAACTAATTTTTGCCTTTTTTTATATTTTTATAATATATTATAAATATATAAAAATAGAAGTATCCGACTTCGGTTTTCCCGCCTATTCTTTTTCTTTTTTTTTTAAATTTATTTATTTTATTGCATTATTTTGGAGTAAATATATAAAAATAGAAGTATCAAACTTCTATTTTCCCGCCTATTCTTTTTCCTTATTTTTGAGATTTATTTATTTTATTATATTGTTGTTTTCAAAAAATAATAAAGATTATCACAAAAATATTCCTATGATTTTTAGATTTTCATTATTGCAAACATTTTTAATGTAGTTGCATTTTCTTGAAATATAATTTATTATATTATACTATATTATATTTTTGTTTACTATATTACTTTTTCCGCCAGACAAGGTGATCACAAAAATATTGACATAGTCTTCAGATTTTTATTTATTAAAATATTTTTGGTATAATCTTAATTACTTTTTTGAAACAATAATATAATAAAATAAATAAATTAAAAAAATAAAGAAAAAGAATAGGCGGGAAAATAGAAGTTAGATACTTCTATTTTCATATATTTATTCCAAAATAATATAATAAAATAAATAAATTTAAAAAATGAAGAAAAAGAATAGGCGGGAAAACAGATGTAAGATACTTCTATTTTTATGCATTTATAATAGATTATATAAAAAAAAGAAAAAAAGAAAGGCAGAAATTAGTTTACAGTAATCGATGTATGAGAAATTTCAAAGTTGTCACAATTATATTTTGCTACGTAAGTTAGCCTACCATTCTCATAATCTAGCTCACTATATGAAGGTTGGTTATGATATATTAAACGTCGGAACACAAGGCTGTCAATGAAATAATTTCACTGTATTTATTCAATGAACAATGGCGTTTATATAGGCAATTTACTAATGGATAATATCTAAAAAATCTACTTACGAGCTAGTTCATAACAGACTAAGCTATTGATTAGGAAACAAATAAGATATGCCCTTCACTAAAGACACGTTCCGAACTAAACCATACAAACTAAGTCAAAAGAAACAAAAAATTAACAAGGGAATAATTTCAACTTTGAAATTTCTCATACATCGATTACTGTAAACTAATTTTTGCCTTTTTTTCTATTTTTATAACATATTATAAATATATAAAAATAGAAGTATCCGACTTCGGTTTTCCCGCCTATTCTTTTTCTTTTTTTTAAAAATTTAGTTATTTTATTGCATTATTTTGGAGTAAATATATAAAAATAGAAGTATCAAACTTCTATTTTCCCGCCTATTCTTTTTCCTTATTTTTTAGATTTATTTATTTTATTATATTATTGTTTTCAAAAAATAATAAAGATTATCACAAAAATATTCCTATGATTTTTAGATTTTCATTATTGCAAACATTTTTAATGTAGTTGCATTTTCTTAAAATATAATTTATTATATTATACTATATTATATTTTCGTTTACTATATTACTTTTTCCAAAAGACAAGGTGATCACAAAAATATTTACATAGTCTTCAGATTTTTATTTATTAAAATATATCCAAATACATTTATTCAAATGATAAGATAACATTATCACAAAAATATTTCTATTATTTTTATAATTTTATTATTATACATATTTTTTATTTCGTTCTATATTTTGAAAATATAATTTTTTTATTCGATTAGTTTATATTTTTATTTATTATATTATTTTTTCAAAAGATAAGATTATGAAAAAATATTAATATAATCTTTAGATTTTCATTTATTCAAATTTTCAAAAATATATTTGCTCAAATTATGAGGTAATATTATCACAAAAATATTCCTATAATCTTTGGATTTTCCTTTTTATATATATCCATTTCTGATTTGGTTCCTTTTCTTGAAAATATAAAATATTTATTATATTAAATTTTTACTTTAATAAGATTGTTGCAAAAATAATGATACAGTCTTTAGATTTTCATTTATTAAAACTTTCAAAAAATATATTTATTCAAATTATTTGATCATTTTCACAAAAATATTCCTATAATCTTTAGATTTTCCTTTTTGCGCACATTTTTTATTTAGTTCCTTTTTTGAAAATATAAATTATATATTATTTTATATTATATTTTTATTCATTATAATTTTTTTCACAAGATGAAATTCTAAAAATTATAGGAATATTTTTGTGAGAATGTTATCTTATAATTTGAATAAATATGTTTTCAAAAATTTGAATAAATAAAAATCTGAAGACTATGTAAATATTTTTGTGATCAGCTTGTCTTGCGGAAAAAATAAATTATAAAAAAATATAATATAATATAATATAATAAATTATATTTTTATAAAATTCAACTAAATAAAAAATGTGTGTAATAACGAAAATCTAAAAATTACAGGAATATTTTTGGGATAATCTTAATTACTTTTTTGAAATAATAATATAATAAAATAAATAAATTACAAAAAATAAAGAAAAAGAATAGGCGGGAAAATAGAAGTTAGATACTTCTATTGTCATATATTTATTCCAAAATAATATAATAAAATAAATAAATTTAAAAAATGAAGAAAAAGAATAGGCGGGAAAACAGAAGTAAGATACTTCTATTTTTATGCATTTATAATAGATTATATAAAAAAAAAAGAAAAAAAGAAAGGCAGAAATTAGTTTACAGTAATCGATGTATGAGAAATTTCAAAGTTGTCACAATTATATTTTCGTACGTAAGTTAGCCTACCATTCTCATAATCTAGCTCACTGTATGAAGCTTGTTTATGATATATTAAACGTTGGAACACAAGGCTGTCAATGAAATAATTTCACTGTATTTATTCAACGAACAATGGCGTTTATATAGGCAATTTACTAATGGATAATATCTACAAAATCTACTTACGAGCTAGTTCATAACAGACTAAGCTATTGATTAGGAAACGAATAAGATATGCCTTTCACTAAAGACACGTTCCCAACTAAACCATACAAACTAAGTCAAAAGAAACAAAAAATTAACAAGGGAATAATTTCAACTTTGAAATTTCTCATACATCGATTACTGTAAACTAATTTTTGCCTTTCTTTTTTTTTATTTTTTTATAATCTATTATAAATATATAAAAATAGAAGTATCCGACTTCTGTTTTCCCGCCTATTCTTTTTCTTTACTTTTTAAATTTATTTGTTTTATTATATTATTTTGGAGTAAATTTATAAAAATAGAAGTATCTAACTTCTATTTTCCCGCCTATTCGTTTTCTGTATTTTTGAGATTTATTTATTTTATTATATTATTGTTTTCAAAAAATAATAAAGATTATCACAAAAATATTCCTATGATTTTTAGATTTTCATTATTGCAAACATTTTTAATGTAGTTGCATTTTCTTGAAATATAATTTATTATATTATACTATATTATATTTTTGTTTACTATATTACTTTTTCCGCCAGACAAGGTGATCACAAAAATATTGACATAGTCTTCAGATTTTTATTTATTAAAATATATTCAAATACATTTATTCAAATGATAAGATAACATTATCACAAAAATATTTCTATTATTTTTATAATTTCATTATTATACATATTTTTTATTTCGTTCTATATTTTGAAAATATAATTTTTTTATTCGATTAGTTTATATTTTTATTTATAATATTATTTTTTCAAAAGATAAGATTATGAAAAAATATTAATATAATCTTTAGATTTTCATTTATTCAAATTTTCAAAAATATATTTGCTCAAATTATGAGGTAATATTATCACAAAAATATTCCTATAATCTTTGGATTTTCCTTTTTATATATATCCATTTCTGATTTGGTTCCTTTTCTTGAAAATATAAAATATTTATTATATTAAATTTTTACTTTAATAAGATTGTTGCAAAAATAATGACATAGTCTTTAGATTTTCATTTATTAAAATTTTCAAAAATATATTTATTCAAATTATATGATCATTTTCACAAAAATATTCCTATAATCTTTAGATTTTCCTTTTTGCGCACATTTTTTATTTAGTTCCTTTTTTGAAAATATAAATTATATATTATTTTATATTATATTTTTATTCATTATAATTTTTTTCACAAGATGAAATTCTAAAAATTATAGGAATATTTTTGTGAGAATGTTATCTTATAATTTGAATAAATATGTTTTCAAAAATTTGAATAAATAAAAATCTAAAGACTATGTAAATATTTTTGTGATCAGCTTTTCTTGCGGAAAAAATAAATAATAAAAAAATATAATATAATATAATATAATAAATTATATTTTTATAAAATTCAACTAAATAAAAAAAGTGTGTAATAACGAAAATCTAAAAATTACAGGAATATTTTTGGGATAATCTTAATTACTTTTTTGAAATAATAATATAATAAAATAAATAAATTAAAAAAAATAAAGAAAAAGAATAGGCGGGAAAATAGAAGTTAGATACTTCTATTGTCATATATTTATTCCAAAATAATATAATAAAATAAATAAATTTAAAAAATGAAGAAAAAGAATAGTGGAAAAGCAGTAAGATACTTCTATTTTTATGCATTTATAATAGATTATATAAAAAAAAAAAGAAAAAAAAGAAAGGCAGAAATTAGTTTACAGTAATCGATGTATGAGAAATTTCAAAGTTGTCACAATTATATTTTGCTACATAAGTTAGCCTACCATTCTCATAATCTAGCTCACTGTATGAAGCTTGGTTATGATATATTAAACGTTGGAACACAAAATTTATCGATGAAATAATTTCACTGTATTTATTCAATGAACAATGGCGTTTATATAGGCAATTTACTAATGGATAATATCTACAAAATCTACTTACGAGCTAGTTCATAACAGACTAAGCTATTGATTAGGAAACAAATAAGATATGCCTTTCACTAAAGACATGTTCCCAACTAAACCATACAAACTAAGTCAAAAGAAATAAAAAATTAACAAGGGAATAATTTCAAGTTTGAAATTTCTCATACATCGATTACTGTAAACTAATTTTTGCCTTTCTTTTTTTTTATTTTTTTTATAATCTGTTATAAATATATAAAAATAGAAGTATCCGACTTCTGTTTTCCCTCCTATTCTTTTTCTTTATTTTTTAAATTTATTTATTTTATTATATTATTTTGGAGTAAATTTATAAAAATAGAAGTATCTAACTTCTATTTTCCCGCCTATTCTTTTTCTTTATTTTTTAGATTTATTTATTTTATTATATTATTGTTTTCAAAAAATAATAAAGATTATCACAAAAATATTCCTAAGATTTTTAGATTTTCATTATTGCAAACATTTTTAATGTAGTTGCATTTTCTTAAAATATAATTTATTATATTATACTATATTATATTTTTGTTTACTATATTACTTTTTCCGCCAGACAAGGTGATCACAAAAATATTGACATAGTCTTTAGATTTTTATTTATTAAAATATATTCAAATACATTTATTCAAATGATAAGATAACATTATCACAAAAATATTTCTATTATTTTTATAATTTCATTATTATACATATTTTTTATTTCGTTCTATATTTTGAAAATATAATTTTTTTATTCGATTAGTTTATATTTTTATTTATAATATTATTTTTTCAAAAGATAAGATTATGAAAAAATATTAATATAATCTTTAGATTTTCATTTATTCAAATTTTCAAAATATATTTGCTCAAATTATGAGGTAATATTATCACAAAAATATTCCTATAATCTTTGGATTTTCCTTTTTATATATATCCATTTCGATTTGGTTCCTTTTCTTGAAAATATAAAATATTTATTATATTAAATTTTTACTTTAATAAGATTGTTGCAAAAATAATGATATAGTCTTTAGATTTTCATTTATTAAAATTTTCAAAAATATATTTATTCAAATTATATAATCATTTTCACAAAAATATTCCTATAATCTTTAGATTTTCCTTTTTGCGCACATTTTTTATTTAGTTCCTTTTTTGAAAATATAAATTATATATTATTTTATATTATATTTTTATTCATTATAATTTTTTTCACAAGATGAAATTCTAAAAATTATAGGAATATTTTTGTGAGAATGTTATCTTATAATTTGAATAAATATGTTTTAAAAAATTTGAATAAATAAAAATCTGAAGACTATGTAAATATTTTTGTGATCAGCTTGTCTTGCGGAAAAAATAAATAATAAAAAAATATATAATATAATATAATATAATAAATTATATTTTTAGAAAATTCAACTAAATAAAAAATGTGTGTAATAACGAAAATCTAAAAATTACAGGAATATTTTTGGGATAATCTTAATTAATTTTTTGAAACAATAATATAATAAAATAAATAAATTAAAAAAATAAAGAAAAAGAATAGGCGGGAAAATAGAAGTTAGATTCTTCTATTGTCATATATTTATTCCAAAATAATATAATAAAATAAATAAATTTAAAAAATGAAGAAAAAGAATAGGCGGGAAAACAGAAGTAAGATACTTCTATTTTTATGCATTTATAATAGACTAGTTTTTCGCAACGTGCGTTGCACGTTGAATGCAATGCCTGTGACGGTGATAGCAATGGAGTTAGTAGGCATAGAAATTATGGTAATAGAACAAAATTGAAAAACAAATGTTATGTTGATGTTCTATGAAATTGGGAAA
Organism: Jasminum sambac; assembly: GCA_018223645.1. Taxonomy (NCBI): domain Eukaryota; kingdom Viridiplantae; phylum Streptophyta; class Magnoliopsida; order Lamiales; family Oleaceae; genus Jasminum; species Jasminum sambac. The sequence continues at coordinate 40,209,608 of CP073640.1, forward strand.
TAGGTCATAGTAGCACTTCTTTGTATACAATATTTTTTGTTAACTTTGCACTCATTTGTTTGTTTTTGTTTTGTGCCTGTATCAGTACCTTTGTTGTCCCCATTGAAACACCGCGAGACAGAGCCACGTAAAGCTGGCCATGAGAGAGTACATGTTCTGGTAGATATATTCCAACATTAGGTATAGTTTGGCCTTGTGCTTTGTTAATTGTCATTGCGAAGCATAGGCGTACGGGGAATTGTTTGCGCTTGAATTTGAATGGATATCCTTCATCAGTTGCTGGGGTTAGCGGTATTCGTGGAAGGAACACTTGTTTCCCAGTGTGCTGTCCGACAGTAATTTCAGCATGTATGATGTTTCGTGTGAATCCCCGACAAATCATTCTTGTGCCATTGCATAGACCGTTGGAGGGGTCAATATTCCTTAAGAGCATCACCGGAGCATTTTTTTTAAGTGTAAGCTTGTGAGGTGGAATGCCATTGGGTAACAATGTATTGAGGAATTCTTCTTGGTAAATCTGGTTGTTGTCATCTGTTGCTTCATCGTAGCTGAAGAAATCTGTTGTTTCACACAGGCGGCTTCGATTAGTTTGTCATTAAGGATGTCAACGTACTCGTTCTTTGTGGATAGAATTCCACGTTGTGTCATGTACTCGGAGGAGCTTGCCATTTCAGTTAAATTTGGAAACACAGCAGTGACCAAATCCGACTCTGATGTTTTAATGTCATCACATGGTATAATAATTTTGTCAGGCAATCTGATCAAATCATCCTCGAAGTAGTGCTCTGTCCCATTACCAATACGTAGTAGATATTCAGCAAAACTATTGTCATGTTGAGCAAGCATGTTGTGCGTCAATTGGAGCTTCTCCATTTTTGGCCAAAGATATGATCTAACCAAACTTTGGTTAATTGTTTGTTGTCTTGTAGCTTTTGGTACTACTGGCAGCACCTGACGAAAGTCTCCCCCAAAAACAAATACCTTTCCACCGAAAGGTTCAGAACTTTCCAGAATATCTTTGAATGATCTATCAACAGTTTCAATTGTATTCTTAGTTGCCATTGGTGCCTCATCCCAGATTATTAGATCTGCCTGTCTAATTAACTCAGCTGTGCTGCTTTGTTTGGATATGTTGCACATAGTAGATTCAGTGGTTTGGAGCGGGATATTGAATCTTGAATGTGCAGTTCTACCACCAGGCATAATCGATGCAGCTACTCCTGATGTCGTTGTTGCAAGTGCAATCCTATTTTGAGATCGAACCCTTGCTAGTAGGGCACGATATAAAAACCTTTTCCCTGTGCCCCCAGGCCCATCCACAAAAAAAACCCCTCCTGTATGATTATTAATTCGTTCAAGAATGATTTGGAAAGCATGTATTTGGTCGGGGTTTAGTCTTGAAGCTGCTCGAATGTCAACCTCTGGTATATCAACAGACTGTTCATCTAAAATCTCCTTCGAAAGTGTTTCACTTGCTCCTTGGAAGGTAGGGTGAAGGTGAGGGAGGTCATATGCCTTAATGTTTCTTCCCATAGATTGGAGGAAAAATTGTATATCTTTCAGTGCTTGTTGGATGCAAGTCTCAGTTGATTTGTTGACATCTCTTCTGTAATCTTCTATTAGATGTTCAACATATGTGTTCCACAACTTCATTACATAAGTTGGTTCACAATGCACTAATATTGTCGCAAATAGCCTTCTGAATTCATATGGCATATGGAAAACAGTTGCTTCATCTAGACACTCGAAAATGCTGTCATCAGATTCTAGTAGGCCTCTCTTTTCTGCTGCTTCCTTAAATGATGCATATTGTATTCCATCAACAGTTCTCAAAGACTCAAAAGATGTAGGGCCTCTTACGTGGTTCAATAGTAACCGTAAATAATATCTTTCGCCTTCACCGGGATTTGCTGCTGCAATTCTGGATATGACATTTCTTTTTTTCCTTGGTTTCCATCGTCGATCTCTTTTATCCCATACGTAGCGCTCCGGAAATTCTCGATAAAGAAGGGTTTTTGCGTCATCATCTTGTTTACACATCTCAAAATATTCTGTTAGCGTCGTTCGTCTAGCCCGGTCCAATTGGACGATTTGAGGCAAGTTTTCTTGATTTGAAAAGGAAACTGATTGTTGATTTGGAAGGTGAAGCTGAAGGTTAATCACTGGTGGTGACATTTCATTTAAACGGAATTCATATATTCTCCATAGAGCTTCTTGTGCAGAGACCCATCTTGCATCTTGGAATTCTTGGATTTCATTTATGATGTTAGTGTCATCATCTTGTGAGATATGAATAGAAGCTCTGTCATGACCCTTGTAGATATACTTGTATAAGTATTTGACTGCTTTCAATCCAGAGCATATCTCAACATTAACATGGCAATTATATCTCAACAACAAATATGGATTGTAAGGAACAATCCATCGATTGTCGAAAGTGAAGTTTCGAGCATGCACCTAAAATATTAAATATTAATAAGGAAGATATTGTATTTGTGAAACAATTATGCATCTAGATAGATGGATACGGAGTATACCACAATGATGGTTACCTCAGTGCCATCATCATTCATTTGGTAGATTGGATATGCATCTTTTCCTTGGACAGTGTTGGAGCTGAAATTGCGTGGATAATGGAATCGACATGCTCCATTTATCATGCAAGGACTTTTAGTATTGTGTATTCCACATGGGCCATGTAGCATATGTTTCACTACCGCTTGATGAAGAGTGGATCCGTATGTTTGTCCTGAATTTCTGCGCGAACATACTTGTTGTACTGGTCTGCATTCGTAATCTTACTTCCACTTTGCAATATGATCAACATGTGGATATGGGGCAGCCCTCTTTTTTGAAACTCAACAACATAGACATAAGCAGCAACCTTTCCAAGGATTTGCTTCCTCAAAATTTGATCTTTTAAGTCCATTAGTTTACCCCTAAAGATTCTTGCTGTCAAATCCGGCCTGTCATGCGAACGTTGTCCATCTTTAAGTTCTCGTTTAATTTCATTCCATTCTGCATTGCATGTCATAGTTATAAAGAGGTCAGGTTTTCCGAATCTTTGCACCAATGACATAGCGTCAAGATATCTGCTACGCATGTCTCGTGGTCCCCCAATGAAGGATGCTGGTAAAACAATTCGTTTCCCAACTTTGTCTCCTCTAGTTTCTCCGGCGTTTATGGCGTCAACAATTCCTTGGTATAACTCTGATCTGATGTGCGATTGGTGTTTCCTATAGAAATCAAGTCGGGTGGTTTCAATCTTTATGTACATGTCAACAACATATTGCTGTAGAAGTCGTCCAGCTAAGAGGAGCGTTGATTGGATATTTGGCCTTATTTGTAGCTTGTAGCAGTGGTATTCATGACATGAAACATTGGAAGAAGCACCTTTTGAGAGTTCTGCATGTATGAATATGTGTTTAAGAGCTTGTAATTGTAAGAGGAGTTGTTTTAAATTTACTAAGTGGTTTAGAACCTATAGCAGTAAAACATTTACCTGGACATTCGTTTCCAATGATGTCCTCGGCAGAGATAGCGTTGAAGGACCTTCCATTGTGGTTGAGGGACCAGTCGCACTATGTTGAGTATTTTTCCCTCTAGTTTTCCTTTGTATACTTTGATGCCAACCGGCTTCTCCGTGGATAAAGAGTAGAGGGTATTGTAGGGGATCATAGCAACTGAAGTAATGTTGAATTCTATGTCGACTCCCTGAGTGGGCATGCACTACTATTTCTCTCTCGAAAAGTATGTTCGCATTGTTTCCTTCAATCCAAATTGCACCAATTTGGTCGACGGTAGGAGCATTATAAACGCGTTGGTCAATGGCAGCCTTTCCAGCAATATGTATGTGTACATCTTCAAGTGTTGGAAAATCTCGTAAACTTCGGAAAAGTTTAACAAACGGATTGTCTTGCAAAATTTCTATCAACTCAGCAACGATAGAATCATTTAGACCGATGCAGCTCAGTATTTTCATTCTATTACGTAACTCATTATACGTATTCGTAGAAATATAGTTGGAAGAACCTTGGGCGATCTTCAAGTAACAATCTTTGGCGAGATCATGATAAATTTGCCCTTGCACTCTAAATGTATATATGCCTTTATTTGAATTTGCCAGTGCCTTATCCAAATTCACTCCGAATGAAGTGAACGAAAAGATATTGTTGTATGCTCGTATTTGCTTCCTGAAGGATACACATTCTTCAACTTGCGACGAAAACAAATAATATATTTTCTCAGGTATAGCTGGCTCAGCAAGTTGAATCTGCAATGTGATATTGTCGGATATAGAAGTAAGCAATTTTGTGTACATATTTTGTGAGTCATATGACATTCTACACGTACCCGACCATTCCCGCAACAAAAAGTTGGGGGTTCATGCTCAAATTTTTTGGCAGCACAGTGAATGCATGGTTGAAGAACTTGCAACTCATGTGATGGGCAATGAAGAGGCTCGTAGAAGGTTTGTCCTGTAGAATGTGGTATTTACAATTGGGTTGAACGTGTATGTTTGGCCAAGTATGTAAGCATCCAACGGAGGAATAGCCATATATGTAGAATAGTATTAATTAAATGAAGCGCCAACCTTCAACTATATATGAAGAATGACTGGCCTGCATGAAGGTGCTTTTGGTGTTGGCCCGGGGGTTGGGTTGATTCGAAAGTCTTCGTCTCTTTGTTTCATTCGTGCGTGCAATTCTTTTACGCCTATCCTCGATTGACAGGGCGGCATACCGTGTTTGGTTTTGATTAATCTCCATCTATAATATGGGAATCAACTATCAATGTTGTATGTGAGGTTATGTATAGGGCGTATCTAATTATAAAATATTTGTGTGAATAACATTGTAGAATTGTTTTGTAAAAAAAAAAATCTACGAAAAATTGTAAAAAGTTATTATATAAAGTTTTAGTCAATTTGATATTTTGCATGTTCTAGTTTGTGCTACTAAAACTATTAAATTCATCACAAAGTAATATATAACACGTCATAGACAAATGAAATGTCAGAATGATGAATATTACTTTTTAATACAAAATTTTTTTCCATAACATATTTCTTAGACAAACAAAAATTGCGATGATGATAAACATTAAAATGCATCCCATATGCTTTCTAAAAAATTATTTTTAGCTAAGGAAATTGTGTACTAAAAAATAGGAAAAGAATAGTGAAATTATGAAGTTCTAATTTTTATATTATATTGTCAAAATGTTATTAATGAAAGAATATGAAAGGACTTTAAAAAACTTAAGTATTGATGAGGATGATTAAAACATTAATAAAGGAGAAAGAATGAATTATCAAAATATAGTAGGGATATAATGGTCCAAAAAAGTTTTCCCTCTCATTCACACTTTAATAGCAGTGTAGATATTTTTCCGAATTGGTAAAAAACATGGGAAAAATGAGTAATAAAACTTCATAAGGTCATATAAAAATTTACCAGGAAACTATAAAATTTTTGTAAGTAAATGAAAGTGAATTTAACGACCAAACGTGGCAGAGAAAATAAAAATGGTAAATGCTAATCTCCGTCCCACAGGGAAACTCAATGTTTCAAGTCTCAAGATAAGATCTTTACACCATTCAGATATTGCTTTCATTAAGTACTTGTCAATATATTCTCTCGATCTCGAATAAATAGTTCCATTAGTTTCCCGATCGACAAATTAAGTCCGAATTTTAAGTATAACTTGTTTGGAGTTATCTTTTTTTAACGAAAAATAATTTTCCCAATAGAATGTGTAGCAAAAGAAAGACAAAAAGGAAATTTTCCCATCAACAGAAAAAGAAAAATAGAAGAAACTTTAAAGAAGAACATGCAAAAGTCTCAAGATAAGATCTTTACGCCATTCAGATATTGTTTTCATTAAGCACTTGTCAATATATTCTCTCGAGTATTATTACATCTTATTTGTTAATTATTATTACTAAGTGGGAAGACATCCAGCCCAAATTCTTAACTAAAATGAGCAGTTGCAAAAGTGCATTATTTTTATTATATAAAAAACTATACCTAATACACCGGTCGTTAAATGTAAATATAAAGTAATATGGGTCCTAGATGCACAACGTAATTATACATTGAAAAGAACTTGAAAAAATTATAGCCAAGCCAGTGCAGTAACATGCAGTCCATGGACGACAAAGAATTGTGTAGGAAGAGGGAGATGGGAAAAATAAGAAAAGTAAAGATCGACATGTTGTCTTAATATAAATGGTAATGCATCTGTCTTACACGAATACCGCCTTTTTTTTCACATTATATCTAGATTTCTGTTTGTATTTTTTATTTTCTTAAAAATAACATGATCCGTAACAGTATTTGAAATAACATGTAAGGCACATGTGAAGAACTATTTTCCTAACATGGGGATCTTATGATCCCCATAGTGGGGACATGTCCCATCCTGATTGTTGGAGAAGATGATTGGTGCCGGAGCCATGACTGGCACTGGGGATGTCAATGCTTAGGCCGTATTATGAGCTATGACAATTGTGTGGTCCTAATTTACTTGGTGCTACTAATGAACAAATTTAGTTCTTCATCAACTTCATAATCCACATTGAGTTTCTCACACAATTGTCATAGCTCATAATAAGGCCAAAGCATTGACATCCGCAGCACCATTCATGGCTCCGGCACCGATCATCTTCACCAACAATTAGGAGGGGACACGTCCCCACAGTGGGAATCAGAACAAAACCATGTGAGGAAAATAGTTCTTAACATGTGCCTTACATGTTATTTCAAATACTATTACGGATCATGTTGTGATGCAAATTTTAGAGCAATAAAGGTTCAAATGGAGCCGTGAAAATTTATTCTTAGAAACAATTTCTTCCATAAAATAAAAATTTTAAATCAATCGATTAAATGAGTGGACGGGAATGGGACTAATATAAAGCAACTCGATAAATAAACACAATAAAAACGGTGTGAATAAAGAAGCAGCTCAATGGTTGGTTGTAGCTCAATGCATGTCTCATTTTCGATTCAGTCATTTTTTTAAAAAAAATTATTAATGGATGGCTAAGAATAGCTTTAGATAAAATGTACATATAACAACAAATTAGCTGACCACCAGTATAATTCAATGAATGAAAGTGCATAGACATTGCGAATTCAACATTATAATTATTTAAGCATCCAAAATTCAAATTTATACATAAACATCTAAAATCCAAATGGATAAATAATTAATTATTAAGGAAGAGGAAGACTGCGACTTTACTTTGTTTATACACAATAGAAACTACACCGAAATAAATTATACCCCTACTATATTTTGATAATTCTTTATATGTCCTCTATTAATGCTTTAATCATCCTCATTAATAATTAAGTTTTTTAAAGTTCTTTCATATTCTTTTATTAATTAATAACATTTCGACAATATAGTATAAAATTACAATTTTGTAATTTCAATAATCTTTACCTATTTTTTAGTAAACAATCGGCTTAGTGAAAAATAATGTATCAGAAAGAATTTGAGATGCATTTTAATATTTATCATCATCGAAGTTTTTTTTTGTTTAAGGAATATATTATGAAAATCCAATTTGTCATTAAAAAATAATATTCAATATTCTGACATTTCATTTATCTATGGCGTGTTATATATTAATTCAGTGACGAATTGATGATTTTGTAGCATGAGCTGAAACATACAAAATATCAAATTCTATATAATAACTTTTAAAAAATTTTCATATATATTTCTCAAATAAATAAAATTTATATAATATTATTCACACAAATATCACAAATGGGAGAAAGGAGTTGGCATTTGAACTGGTTGTCGAATGTTATAGAAGAAGATTAAGCAGAAATTTTATTACCTTGGAGGACTTACACGAAATGCAGTTGCAAATAGTGGAGAAGCAAATGGAGGGGTTCTGTCGCTGGTGTCTTGTAGGGTAATTACGACCGACCTTCAGCTTTCTGCAGGTAGAGAGGGCCGTTAAATGACCCGGGTATGTTTTTACAGCCTATAATCTGTGAATGCGGAAGCGTGTATATGAAACAAAGAGATGGCAACGTACCATATGTCGTTGCGAACTTTCGAGCTCATTACTTTTCCATGACCCCTAGCGAAATTTCCAACACCCACGCCTTCAATTTACACTGCATGCACACTGCAACTCAGACAAATTTCAGTGCTGGTTTATTGCTTATCCTCAAATCCAGACTATTTTGGTGGGCAAAAAGTTAATCTCCACGTGAAATGGAAACTTTTGATGGGATGAGCAGTTACAAATGGGGGGTTAGTATGCATTTTGTGGGTTTAAAAGATAACTAATTACACCCCCAATGGCTTCAAATTCAATTACGTCAATTTCATTTGAACTTATTTATGGCAATTAATGGGAACGTTATATTTGAACCTACTTGTCTATCATTTACCATATTATTAGCTCTCCTTAAATTTCTTTGATAGCCTAATTTAGTTGGGATATAATATATATATCTTTCAAAAGGTTCATTTTCACTTACGAATTTTCATTATTGATTGTCGACTTAATGGGAGAAAGAAAAGGGAATAAATGAAGCACTCCGTAATACACCATTGGTCGTAGAGTTTTTATGCTGTATGAAATGATGGAATGATCGTGCTTTGGCATGCTTTTAGATTCTTTAATGGTGAAGTATTTTCAATTATTGAATGTTGCAATTATTTAAATGTATCACCTAATTTAAATTTTCACTTTTTTATTGTCAATTATTAATTTAATTAGACCGAATAAGAACGCAAGGTAGGGCAAGTAACTATCAAATCTATTACATTTTTTATGAATGTCTTCAAATGCACGATTATTTTTCCAACTTGGTAAAAAGCATGCGAAAAATGAGTAATAAAACTGTACAAGGGCATATAAATATGTACCAGGGAACTATAGAATTTATTTAATTAAATGAAAGTGAATTGAACGACCAAACGTGGCAGAGAAAGTAAAAATGGTAATTGTTAATCTCCGTCCTACTGGGAGACTCAATATGGATTATGATGTTGATGAAGAACTAAATTTGTTCATTAGTAGGACCAAGTAAAATAGGACCACACAATTCTTAATATATATCTTTGAAAAGTTTCATTTTCACGTAAGAATTTTCATTATTCATTGTCGACTTATTGGGACAAAGAAAAGGAAATAAATGAAGCACTTCATAATACGCCATTGGTCTTACAGGTTTTATGTTGTACGAAACGATGGAATAATCGTGCTCCTTTCACTTGCTTTTTTGGCGACTGAGTGCACCTCTAAATTATACTAACTGCGTCCCACAAAAATAAATTTGTATTTCATTTTTATTCGTCTCAAAATATAAGTCACTTTTTATTTTGTTTGTATTTAATTTCTTCTATTTTTCAATTGTACACTTATTTAACATATATTATTATTAATTAGTATTATTTAATATAATGGTATATTTGAAAAAATATAAGTAAATTTTACTTTTCTAATAATATTTATTGTAATTTTTTAAATTATGTTAAAGTCAAACTAAGTATATTTTTATGGGACGGAAATAGTATTTAATAAAAAAGATGCTGTCAAGTGTCACATAAATAATGTAATTTAAAAAGTCGATGTCATATTCCAGTATTATATATGAGCAGTATGAGAAGTAAATTGATGCACGCATCCTCCATATCTGAATTATTAATCCGTTAGAGTGAAAGAAACAGGGTGCAATTAATTAGCGAGAATGAGCGGAGCGGGAAAGACAGTGTGTGTTACTGGAGTTTCTGGGTACATAGCGTCTTGGATCATCAAGTTGTTGCTTCAGCGTGGTTACACTGTTAAAGCTTCTGTTCGTGACCCCAGTTAGTCCCTCTCTCTCTCTCGATTTAGCCTTCTTTTCTTGCGTGTTGTGAAGAACAATCAGTTTGCAAATGAGTTAATAGTTTTTTCTTGTGATCTTGATGTTTTAATAGTGTGAAGTTTCTGTCGGCAAAATTGAAGGATGTCGGTTCAATTCCTCCACAACTTTTTCCCCATGGTCATAGATGTTGGCCCAAATTAATGGTAATCTACTTGCTAAAATTCACCATTGTGCATTTATTTGAAATCTCCATGACAAAAGAACAAAGGGGGAAAAGGGCCGACAAAAAAAAAAAGCGGGCGCCGATCCTTTCATATCGATGGCATTCTTTATTATTCCAAACCATGCTAAATTCGAAGACATTGTTCCATTCAGTGATCATTTGTCAAACTACTTCTCGATCTTTATTTTTTTCTTCTTGTAGAAATCATTCTCCTCGATGTGCATTTTCTTCTTTCCAATTTCCTTAGCTGTATGCACTTCTTGCACAACTATTTGTTTGCGAGCTCTATCAGCTGTGCTTTTCTTGTCCATCTTCACCAAAAACTTGAATTCCTTATCCTCAATCAACACCAAGTTTCGGTAATGCATACTTTCTTCCTTTGGCGCCTAGAAGAAATTATATTAACATATAATGTTAAAATAAGGATATTGGATGCCAAGCAAATGAATGAAGCACGACCTACCGTTAGGATTTCACTGGCATATTGGACAACATCACAACCAACTAAGCTTTCTGCAACATCAAATAAAGTGATAGTTGCTTCAACCTCGCCATCGTATACGTTCAGCTTCATGACATATCTCCGTATGAATGACGCATTTTCATTGTTGCATTTAAGACAGAAAGCAACACACTTATCTCCAATTGGACGTACTCTTGTATTGCAAGAGCGACAATTTTCGAACCATGGAGAAATTCTATTTAACACTTTCTGAATTTGGCCAATGAATGAACAATACAATCCCTCGACATTTCCACGAATAATGTCGTTCAATGACACAACTTGTGCTTCACATAACCGCTTAGATGGTGATGTATACATACCAATCAAATTTGAAGTTTTCCTCGATGAAATCCTACACCAAAAATTCCATGTCACATGTGAAATAACCTAGTTAATGAATCATTATAACGTAACAACGAAGTGTTAGAATGTAGTAGTGCATGCCTTTCCTTTATCTCCATTGCTTTCCCAATTTTAGGGTTGATCAATATATAACTGATCCTTGTTGTAGACATGGAAACTTCATCTGCTTTCAAAGATTAGATTAAATTCATTACGTGAAAACTTTTATGTTTTCGTATGAAGGGAAATGAAAGTGAACAAACCTTGGTACATGGTAGCCTTGACATTGTGCGCGACAATTGGCGTGGAGCCATTAAACATTTCCTCCAATTGCTGGCCTTCATTCTCAGCCAAGTCTCCCCATAACGCTAGCTTTATTGTTTCCAAACTACAAAACAAATGCTTTCTTCAAAATAAGCTTCAAAACAACAGTCGTTGACCGATATTTATATACATTTAAGACTGTATCAATTGTTCATTTCAGTTACCTATCGTCAATGAGTATGATATCACGTTTTGCCACTGGGTTATCTCTAACAGTCACTATCACTATTGGCTTCACAGTATATACTACCCCGACGATATCTGCAGGGAATGCTTTAGTTGTTAAAAAAATAAAATTTAAAATAAATGCATTACAATAAGAAGAAAGACTTCTTATACCTAGCAATTTTGGTTTGCCGACAAAATTTGAAATGAGTGGAAATTCAATATAGGGCGTATCTGATGGAGTGTATGCAATAAAATTCTCGATCTCCTCTATTTGTGTTTTTTCTGTGAGGGTGAGTTCCACCTCATTCAGTTTTTGGTAAATCGGGTTGCTTGCTTTTACGTGGCCATTGCATATGCGGTAAGCTTTCTCTTTTGCAATAACTGGATAGAACTTTCCAATTGTATCATTAAACAATGCAGCTAGAATCTTAGCTCCCTATGGATCCACAATAAGGATGTCAATAAAGAGCTGCGTCAATTTTACGTTGTCTATTACCTCTTCGTCAATCAAAATTAGCTTCATAACTTCGCCAGACCCTTTTTCGTTAGTATACGTTTCAATAGAGCCTTTCCGAAGTACATACGCCTTCAAACTCCATTCCATGTCACCCTCAGTCAATTGTCGTATAAATATATCGTTGGATTCTATTTCTAACAAACCCAAATAGAAAAACCCAAGTGTACAGGTATATAATTATTACATTACCAAAACAGGTTGGAAACAATATAACAGTTACATGAATTACGAAAAGGAGGAAAATTTGGAAATAGTTGGAACTAAGTAATAACCTGGATTCAATGACCCACATGAACTCCCATCGGTGGATGGAGTTTCAAGCTTCTGTAAATGTGTAGAAAAATCAATGTAACCCAAAGAAGAGTCAGCATCATTTCCCTTTTTGGTAAATTGTCGATAGCGCAAATCAAATTGCTTGATGGTGAAATCGGCCAACTTTTTACAGAGGAGCGTCATCTATGCATTTTATTCCCAAAAAAAAAAGGACTCCATGGGCATATATATATATTCAAAGAAGAGTGCAAAAGAAGGTGTTACCTCAATGCTATTAGAAACATTGTCAACTTCATCGGTGATTTCTTTATTTTCTATGAACAAAGCCGATGCAAGAAAGTTACACATATGAACAGAGAAGAATATCTTTGCTAGTCTAAAAAGTTTGCCATACCCACTTTGACTGTCACTTCACTTTGAATAGTACATGGGAGTTCTTTGGATTCTGAATATCTTTATTTATAGGACACAAATGAATTCTTTATTTAGTGATGAGGAGTTATGTAATAGGACGGTTAGTAAGGCGAAGAGTCATATATATTAACTAAGGACTTTAAAATCATAAGTTACTATTACAATATGCCTAGGCAACTACTTGCGGTTAATGACTTATCATACATCCACCTATTTACTATTAATGACCATTAGTAACTTCGAGGACGGCCACTACTGTACCAATTCTAAAATGGACTGAGCACTTTCAATGTAAAATGTGACGACACAATTGGCTAAGTGCACAATATTTGCTTAAATGGTTTGCACCTACATAAACAACGAAAATCGGAAACTTAAAAAGAAGTGATTCTACAACTTCCATTTTCATTGGTCATTAAACTAAATTCAGCGATTCAAGAACTTAATTACATGGCAACTTTTAATCATCCATGTACACCCCGGCCCCATTGCAAAAAATAACCAAGTATATCAAAATTCACAAAATAATAATGAACAATTTCTTTACCTGTTTCTAAAGACAGTCCCCACTTTTCTGATCTCCAGCGATATCAACCGATTACAGAAGTTTGCCGCCACTGTCGTGGTATATCCATCTTCCTCGGCCGCCAGTATTTCTTTGCCTTCTTCGGTTCTTTCCTTCCGCTGTGTTCGAATATATCTTTGAAGAAATCTCTGTATTCGACTTTAGAATGTTCTTCGGTGGCACCGGCGAGGACGGATGAATCTCGATTGACGGTGTCGGGGTTGGTGTGGGAATTCACAATATGAAACCCCAATTTACAACACCCCCAATCACATCCCCAAATTAAGAAAACCAGGAATCATTTGACACACGAAATTATACTTCTCGCCAACTATCGATGGCGCATATCGCCTATGTGGAATATCAGAGTCATTGTCTGAGTTATAGGAAAGGTGCACGCAGATCCTTGAGAAGGAAGAAGGAGAACTTGAAAGGCGGCTACAATATGGAGCTTTGGATGGATTAAGGGGGACCGCGATGTTTTAATGGCCGCACAACGTTGGAGGGTTAATGGAGGGGATTATTGTGATTTAGCAGAATGGGTGAGGGTAAATGTGGAAACCGGAAGATTTCACAACATCCACACTTTTTACAGTAGTAATGATTATATAAAAAAAAGAAAAAAAAGAAAGGCAGAAATTAGTTTACAGTAATCGATGTATGAGAAATTTCAAAGTTGTCACAATTATATTTTGCTTCGTAAGTTAGCTCTGCCATTCTCATAATCTAAATTTCATTTGTATGAAGGCTTGGTTATGATATATTAAACGTTGGAGCACAAGCATTTGTCGATGAAATAATTTGTTGTATTTATTGATGAACAATCGCGTTTATATAAGCAATTTACTAATGGATAATATCTATAAAATCTACTTACGAGCTAGTTCATAAATGCATCAAGCCTATTGATTAGAACAACAAGATACGCCTTTCACTAAAGACACGCTCCCAACTAAACCATACAAACCAAAGTTCAAAAGAAACAAAAATTAACAAGGGAATAATTTCAACTTTGAAATTTCTCATACATCGATTACTGTAAACTAATTTTTGCCTTTCTTTTTTTTATTTTTTTTATAATCTATTATAAATATATAAAAATAGAAGTATCCGACTTCTGTTTTCCGGCCTATTCTTTTTCTTTATTTTTAAAATTTATCTATTTTATTATATTATTTTGGAGTAAATTTATAAAAATAGAAGTATCTAACTTCTATTTTCCCGCCTATTCTTTTTCTTTATTTTTTAGATTTATTTATTTTATTATATTATTGTTTTCAAAAAATAATAAAGATTATCACAAAAATATTCCTATGATTTTTAGATTTTCATTATTGCAAACATTTTTAATGTAGTTGCATTTTCTTAAAATATAATTTATTATATTATATTATATTATATTATATTTTTGTTTACTATATTACTATTTCCGCAAGACAAGGTGATCACAAAAATATTAACGTAGTCTTCAGATTTTTATTTATTAAAATATATTCAAATACATTTATTCAAATGATAAGATAACATTATCACAAAAATATTTCTATTATTTTTATAATTTCATTATTATATATATTTTTTATTTCGTTCTATATTTTGAAAATATAATTTTTTTTATTCGATTAGTTTATATTTTTATTTATTATATTATTTTTTCAAAAGATAAGATTATTCAAAAATATTAATATAATCTTTAGATTTTCATTTATTCAAATTTTCAAAACTATATTTGCTCAAATTATGAGGTAATATTATCACAAAAATATTCCTATAATCTTTGGATTTTCCTTTTTATATATATCCATTTCTGATTTGGTTCCTTTTCTTGAAAATATAAAATATTTATTATATTAAATTTTTACTTTAATAAGATTGTTGCAAAAATAATGATATAATCTTTAGATTTTCATTTATTAAAATTTTCAAAAATATTTTTATTCAAATTATATGATCATTTTCACAAAAATATTCCTATAATCTTTAGATTTTCCTTTTTGTACACATTTTTTATTTAGTTCCTCTTTTGAAAATATAAATTATATATTATTTTATATTATATTTTTATTCATTATAATTTTTTTCACAACATGAAATTCTAAAAATTATAGGAATATTTTTGTGAGAATGTTATCTTATAATTTGAATAAATATGTTTTCAAAAATTTGAATAAATAAAAATCTGAAGACTATGTAAATATTTTTGTGATCACCTTGTCTCTCGGAAAAAATAAATAATAAAAAAATATAATACAATATAATATAATAAATTATATTTTTATAAAATTAAACTAAATAAAAAATGTGTGTAATAATGAAAATCTAAAAATTACAGGAATATTTTTGGGATAATCTTAATTACTTTTTTGAAACAATAATATAATAAAATAAATTAATTAAAAAAATAAAGAAAAAGAATAGGCGGGAAAATAGAAGTTAGATACTTCTATTGTCATATATTTATTCCAAAATAATATAATAAAATAAATAAATTGAAAAAATGAAGAAAAAGGATATGCGGGAAAACAGAAGTAAGATACTTCTATTTTTATGCATTTATAATAGATTATATAAAAAAAAGAAAAAAAAAGAAAGGCAGAAATTAGTTTACAGTAATCGATGTATGAGAAATTTCAAAGTTGTCACAATTATATTTTGCTACGTAAGTTAGCCTACCATTCTCATAATCTAGCTCACTCTATGGAGGTTGGTCATGATATATAAAACGTCGGAACACAAGGCTGTCAATGAAATAATTTCACTGTATTTATTCAATGAACAATGGCGTTTATATGGGCAATTAACTAATGAATAATATCTACAAAATCTACTTACTAGCTAGTGCATAACAGACTAAGCTATTGATTAGGAAACAAATAAGATATGCATTTCACTAAAGACACGTTCCCAACGAAACCATATAAACTAAGTCAAAAGAAACAAAAAATAAACAAGGGAATAATTTCAACAATGAAATTTCTCATACATCGATTACTGTAAACTAATTTTTGCCTTTCTTTTTTTTTATTTTTTTTATAATCGATTATAAATATATAAAAATAGAAGTATCCGATTTCTGTTTTCCCGCCTATTCTTTTTCTTTATTTTTTAAATTTATTTACTTTATTATATTATTTTGGAGTAAATATATAAAAATAGAAGTATCTAACTTTTATTTTTCCGCCTATTCTTTTTCTTTATTTTTTAAATTTATTTATTTTATAATATTATTGTTTTCAAAAAATAATTAAGATTTTCACAAAAATATTCCTATGATTTTTAGATTTTCATTATTGCACACATTTTTTATGTAGTTGCATTTTCTTAAAATATAATTTATCAAATTATATTATATTATATTTTTGTTTATTGTATTACTTTTTCCGCAAGACAAGGTGATCACAAAAATATTGACGTAGCCTTTAGATTTTTATTTATTCAAATATATTCAAATATATTTATTCAAATGATAAGATAACATTATCACAAAAATATTCCTATAATTTTTATAATTTCATTATTATGCATATTTTTTTATTTCGTTCTATATTTTGAAAATATAATTTTTTTATTTGACTAGTTTATATTTTTATTTATTATATTATTCTTTCAAAAGATAAGATTATTCAAAAATATTAATATAATCTTTAGATTTTCATTTATTCAAATTTTCAAAAATATATTTGTTCAAATTATGAGGTAATATTATCACAAAAATATTCCTATGATCTTTGGACCTTCCTTTTTATTTATATCCATTTCTTTTTTTGTTCCTTTTCTTGAAAATATAAAATATTTATTGTGTTAAATTTTTTATTTAATAAGATTATTGCAAAAATATTGATATAATCTTTAGATTTTCATTTATTAAAATTTTCAAAAATATATTTGTTCAAATTATAAGATCATTTTCAACAAAATATTCCTATAATCTTTAGATTTTCCTTTTTGTAAACATTTTTTTAGTTCCTTTTTTGAAAATATAAATTATTTATTATTTTATATTATATTTTTATTCCTTATATTTTTTTCACAAGATGAAATTCTAAAAATTTTAGGAAAATTTTTTTGAGAATGTTATCTTTTAATTTGAATAAATATATTTTCAAAAATTTGAATAAATAAAAATCTGAAGACTATGTAAATATTTTTGTGATCACGTTGTCTTGCGGAAAAAATAAATAATAAAAAAATAAAATATAATATAACATAATAAATTATATTTTTAGAAAATTCAACTAAATAAAAAATGTGTGTAATAATGAAAATCTAAAAATTACAAGAATATTTTTGGGATAATCTTAATTACTTTTTTGAAACAATAATATAATAAAATAAATAAATTAAAAAAATAAGGAAAAAAGAATAGGCGGGAAAATAGAAGTTAGATACTTCTATTGTCATATATTTATTCCAAAATAATATAATAAAATAAATAAATTTAAAAAAATGAAGAAAAAGAATAGGCGGGAAAACAGAAGTAAGATACTTCTATTTTTATGCATTTATAATAGATTATATAAAAAAGAAAGAAAAAAAAAGAAAGGCAGAAATTAGTTTACAGTAATCGATGTATGAGAAATTTCAAAGTTGTCACAATTATATTTTACTACGTAAGTTAGCCTACCATTCTCATAATCTAGCTCACTGTATGAAGCTTGGTTATGATATATTAAACGTTGGAACACAAGGCTGTCAATGAAATAATTTCACTGTATTTATTCAATGAACAATGGCGTTTATATAGGCAATTTACTAATGGATAATATCTACAAAATCTACTTACGAGCTAGTTCATAACAGACTAAGCTATTGATTAGGAAACAAATAAGATGTGCCTTTCACTAAAGACACGTTCCCAACTAAACCATACAAACTAAGTCAAAAGAAACAAAAAATTAACAAGGGAATAATTTCAACATTGAAATTTCTCATACATCGATTACTGTAAACTAATTTTTTCCTTTCTTTTTTTATTTTTTTTATAATCTATTATAAATATATAAAAATTGAAGTATCCGATTTCTGTTTTCCCGCCTATTCTTTTTCTTTATTTTTTAAATTTATTTATTTTATTATATTATTTTGGAGTAAATTTATAAAAATAGAAGTATCCAACTTCTATTTTCCCGCCTTTTCTTTTTCCTTATTTTTTAGATTTATTTATTTTATTATATTATTGTTTTCAAAAAATAATAAAGATTATCACAAAAATATTCCTATGATTTTTAGATTTTCATTATTGAAAACATTTTTATTGTAGTTGCATTTTCTTAAAATATAATTTATTATATTGTACTATATTATATTTTTGTTTACTATATTACTTTTTCCGCAAGACAAGGTCATCACAAAAATATTGACATAGTCTTCAGATTTTTATTTATTAAAATATATTCAAATACATTTATTCAAATGATAAGATAGCATTATCACAAAAATATTTCTATTATTTTTATAATTTCATTATTATACATATTTTTATTTTGGTTCTATATTTTGAAAATATAATTTTTTTATTCGATTAGTTTATATTTTCATTTATTATATTATTTTTTCAAAAGATAAGATTATTCAAAAATATTAATATAATCTTTAGATTTTCATTTATTCAAATTTTCAAAAATATATTTGCTCAAATTATGAGGTAATATTATCACAAAAATATTCCTATAATCTTTGGATTTTCCTTTTTATATATATCCATTTCTGATTTGGTTCCTTTTCTTGAAAATATAAAATATTTATTATATTAAATTTTTACTTTAATAAGATTGTTGCAAAAATAATGATATAATCTTTAGATTTTCATTTATTAAAATTTTCAAAAATATATTTATTTAAATTATATGATCATTTTCACAAAAATATTCCTATAATCTTTAGATTTTCCTTTTTGTACACATTTTTTATTTAGTTCCTTTTTTGAAAATATAAATTATATATTATTTTATATTATATTTTTATTCATTATAATTTTTTTCACAAGATGAAATTCTAAAAATTATAGGAATATTTTTGTGAGAATGTTATCTTATAATTTTAATAAATATGTTTTCAAAAATTTGAATAAATAAAAATCTGAAGACTATGTAAATATTTTTGTGATCACCTTGTCTCTCGGAAAAAATAAATAATAAAAAAATATAATATAATATAATATAATGAATTATATTTTTATAAAATTCAACTAAATAAAAAATGTGTGTAATAATGAAAATCTAAAAATTACAGGAATATTTTTGGGATAATCTTAATTACTTTTTTGAAACAATAATATAATAAAATAAATAAATTAAAAAAATAAAGAAAAAGAATAGGCCGGAAAATAGAAGTTAGATACTTCTATTGTCATATATTTATTCCAAAATAATATAATAAAATAAATAAATTGAAAAATGAAGAAAAAGGATAGCGGGAAAAGCAGTAAGATACTTCTCTTTTATGCATTTATAATAGATTATATAAAAAGAAAAAAGAAAGCGTAAATTAGTTTACGATGAATCGATGTATGAGAAATTTCAAAGTTGTCACAATTATATTTTGCTACGTAAGTTAGCCTACCATTCTCATAATCTAGCTCACTATATGAAGGTTGGTTATGATATATAAAACGTCGGAACACAAGGCAGTCAATGAAATAATTTCGCTGTATTTATTCAATGAACAATGGCGTTTATATAGGCAATTAACTAATGAATAATATCTACAAAATCTACCTACTAGCTAGTGCATAACAGACTAAGCTATTGATTAGGAAACAAATAAGACATGCATTTCACTAAAGACAAGTTCCCAACGAAACCATATAGACTAAGTCAAAAGAAACAAAAAATAAACAAGGGAATAATTTCAACAATGAAATTTCTCATACATCGATTATTGTAAACTAATTTTTACCTTTCTTTTTTTATTTTTTATAATCTATTATAAATATATAAAAATAGAAGTATCCGACTTCTGTTTTCCCGCCTATTCTTTTTCTTTATTTTTTAAATTTATTTACTTTATTATATTATTTTGGAGTAAATATATAAAAATAGAAGTATCTAACTTCTATTTTCCCGCCTATTCTTTTTCTTTATTTTTTAAATTTATTTATTTTATTATATTATTGTTTTCAAAAAATAATTAAGATTATCACAAAAATATTCCTATGATTTTTAGATTTTCATTATTCCACACATTTTTTATGTAGTTGCATTTTCTTAAAATATAATTTATCACATTATATTATATTATATTTTTGTTTATTGTATTACTTTTTCCGCAAGACAAGGTGATCACAAAAATATTGACATAGTCTTCAAATTTTTATTTATTCAAATATATTCAAATATATTTATTCAAATGATCAGATAACGTTATCACAAAGATATTCCTAAAATTTTTATAATTTCATTATTATACATATTTTTATTTCCGTTCTATATTTTGAAAATATAATTTATTTATTCGACTAGTTTATATTTTTATTTATTATATTATTCTTTCAAAAGATAAGATTATTAAAAAATATTAATATAATCTTTAGATTTTTATTTATTCAAATTTTCAAAAATATATTTGTTCAAATTATTATTTAATATTATTATAAAAATATTCCTATGATCTTTGGACCTTCCTTTTTATTTATATCCATTTCTTATTTTGTTCATTTTCTTGAAAATATAAAATATTTACTGTGTTAAATTTTTTATTTAATAAGATTATTGCAAAAATATTGATATAATCTTTAGATTTTCATTTATTAAAATTTTCAAAAATATATTTGTTCAAATTATAAGATCATTTTCAACAAAATATTCCTATAATCTTTAGATTTTCCTTTTTGTAAAAATTTTTTTTAGTTCCTTTTTTGAAAATATAAATTATTTATTATTTTATATTATATTTTGATTCGTTATATTTTTTTCACAAGATGAAATTCTAAAACTTATAGGAATATTTTTTTGAGAATGTTATCTTATAATTTGAATAAATATATTTTCAAAAATTTGAATAAATAAAAATCTGAAGACTATGTAAATATTTTTGTGATCACCTTGTCTTGCGGAAAAAATAAATAATAAAAAAATATAATACAATATAATATAATAAATGATATTTTAGAAAATTTAACTAAATAAAAAATGTGTGTAATAATGAAAATATAAATATTACAGGAATATTTTTGGGCTAATCTTAATTACTTTTTTGAAATAATAATATAATAAAATAAATAAATTAACAAAATAAAGAAAAATAATAGGCGGGAAAATAGAAGTTAGATACATCTATTGTCATATATTTATTCCAAAATAACATAATAAAATAAATAAATTTAAAAAATAAAGAAAAAGAATAGGAGGGAAAACAGAAGTAAGATACTTCTATTTTTATGCATCTATAACAGATTATAAAAAAAAAGAACAAAAAGAAAGGCAGGTATTAGTTTATAGTAATCGATGTATGGGAAATTTCAAAGTTTTCACAATTATATTTTGCTACGTAAGTTGGCCTACCATTCTCATAATCTAGAACACTTTATGAAGGTTGGTTATGATATATTAAACGTCGGAACACAAGGCTGTCAATGAAATAATTTCACTGTATTTATTCAATGAATAATAGCGTTTATATAGGCAATTAACTAATGAATAATATCCACAAAATCTACTTACTAGCTAGTGCATAACAGACTAAGCTATTGATTAGGAAACAAATAAGATATGTCTTTCACTAAAGACACGTGCCCAACTAAACCATATAAATTAAGTCAAAAGAAACAAAAAATAAACAAGGGAATAATTTCGACATTGAAATTTCTCATACATCGATTACTCTAAACTAATTTATCCCTTTATTTTTTTTCTTTTTTTGTATAATCTATTATAAATATATAAAAATAGAAGTATCCGATTTCTGTTTTCCCGCCTATTCTTTTTCTTTATTTTTTAAATTTATTTATTATATTATATTATTTTGGAGTAAATTTATAAAAATAGAAGTATCTAACTTCTATTTTCCCGCCTATTCTTTTTCTTTATTTTATAAATTTATTTATTTTATTATATTATTGTTTTCAAAAAATAATTAAGATTATCACAAAAATATTCCTACAATTTTTAGATTTTCATTATTGCACACATTTTTTATGTAGTTGCATTTTCTTAAAATATAATTTATTATATTATATTATATTATATTATATTATATTTTTGTTTATTATATTACTTTTTCCACAAGAAAAAGGTGATCACAAAACTATTGACATAGTCTTCAGATTTTATTTATTCAAATTTATTCAAATATATTTATTCAAATGATAAGATAACATTATCACAAAAATATTCCTATAATTTTTATAATTTCATTATTATACATATTTTTTATTTCGTTCTATATTTTTAAAATATAAGTTATTTATTCGATTAGTTTATATTTTTATTTATTATATTATTTTTTCAAAAGATAAGATTATTCAAAAATATTAATATAATCTTTATATTTTCATTTATTCAAAATTTCAAAAATATATTTGTCAAAATTATGATGTAATATTATCACAAAAATATTCCTATAATCTTTGGATTTTCCTTTTTATTTATATCCATTTCTGATTTGGTTCATTTTCTCGAAAATATAAAATATTTATTATATTAAATTTTTAATTTAATAAGATTGTTCCAAAAATAATGATATATCTTTAGATTTTCATTTATTAAAATTTTCAAAAATATATTTATTCAAATTATAAGATCATTTTCACCCGAATATTCCTGTAATCTTTAGATTTTCCTTTTTGAACACTTTTTTTATTTAGTTCCTTTTTTGAAAATATAAATTATATATTATTTTATATTATATTTTCATTCATTATATTTTTTTTCACAACATGAAATTCTAAAAATTATAGGAATATTTTTGTGAGAATGTTATCTTATAATTTGAATAAATATATTTTCAAAAATTTGAATAAATAAAAATCTGAAGACTATGTAAATATTTTTGTGATCACCTTGTCTTGCGGAAAAAATAAATAATAAAAAAATATAATACAATATAATATAATAAATGATATTTTAGAAAATTTAACTAAATAAAAAATGTGTGTAATAATGAAAATATAAATATTACAGGAATATTTTTGGGCTAATCTTAATTACTTTTTTGAAATAATAATATAATAAAATAAATAAATTAACAAAATAAAGAAAAATAATAGGCGGGAAAATAGAAGTTAGATACATCTATTGTCATATATTTATTCCAAAATAACATAATAAAATAAATAAATTTAAAAAATAAAGAAAAAGAATAGGAGGGAAAACAGCAGTAAGATACTTCTATTTTTATGCATCTATAATGATTATAAAAAAGAACAAAAAGAAAGCGGATATTAGTTTATAGTAATCGATGTATGGGAAATTTCAAAGTTTTCACAATTATATTTTTACGTAAGTTGGCCTACCATTCTCATAATCTAGAACACTTTATGAAGGTTGGTTATGATATATTAAGCGTCGGAACACAAAATTTGTCAATAGAAATAATTTCACTTGTATTTATTCAATGAATAATAAGCGTTTATATAGGCAATTAACTAATGAATAATATCCACAAAATCTACTTACTAGCTAGTGCATAAATTAAGCTATTGATTAGGAAACAAATAAGATATGTCTTTCACTAAAGACACGTGCCCAACTAAACCATATAAATTAAGTCAAAAGAAACAAAAATAAACAAGGGAATAATTTCGACATTGAAATTTCTCATACATCGATTACTGTAAACTAATTTATCCCTTTATTTTTTTCTTTTTGTATAATCTATTATAAATATATAAAAATAGAAGTATCCGATTTCTGTTTTCCCGCCTATTCTTTTTCTTTATTTTTAAATTTATTTATTATATTATATTATTTTGGAGTAAATTTATAAAAATAGAAGTATCTAACTTCTATTTTCCTCTATTCTTTTTCTTTATTTAATAAATTTATTTATTTTATTATATTATTGTTTTCAAAAAATAGTTAAGATTATCACAAAAATATTCCTATGATTTTTAGATTTTCATTATTGCACACATTTTTTATGTAGTTGCATTTTCTTAAAATATAATTTATTATATTATATTATATTATATTATATTATATTATATTTTTGTTTGTTAGATTACTTTTTCCGCAAGACAAGGTGATCAGAAAACTATTGACATAGTCTTCAGATTTTATTTATTCAAATTTATTCAAATATATTTATTCAAATGATAAGATAACATTATCACAAAAATATTCCTATAATTTTTATAATTTCATTATTATACATATTTTTTATTTCGTTTTATATTTTGAAAATATAATTTATTTATTCGATTAGTTTATATTTTTATTTATTATATTATTTTTTCAAAAGATAAGATTATTCAAAAATATTAATATAATATTTATATTTTCATTTATTCAAAATTTCAAAAATATATTTGTCAAAATTATGATGTAATATTATCACAAAAAATATTCCTATAATCTTTGGATTTTCCTTTTTATTTATATCCATTTCTGATTTGGTTCATTTTCTCGAAAATATAAAATATTTATTATATTAAATTTTTAATTTAATAAGATTGTTCCAAAAATAATGATATATCTTTAGATTTTCATTTATTAAAATTTTCAAAAATATATTTATTCAAATTATAAGATCATTTTCACCCAAATATTCCTGTAATCTTTAGATTTTCCTTTTTGAACACTTTTTTTATTTAGTTCTGTAACGCCCCGAATCTACTTAGATTCAGGCCGCTAAACTTGCTCTTAAATGTCGTGAACTTAAATAATGCGGAAAGTAAATATTTTTAAAACAAATATTTATATTTTCACAGACCAATAGCTATTGGTGAGCAAATCCTCACAAACAATGTTCCCTTAAGGGGAAAAAGTAATGATAATGATAATATTGCAAAATGAAGACATAAGCTAGAAGTTTTAAACAATATCTAGTCGTTCGCTAAATTAAATAAAATAAGGAAAGCAACTAATTGACTTCTTTGGTTAATTGCCACTATCGCCTGCTCCTCTGCCGCCGCTTAATCTGTAAAATTCGTTAAAAATGGGGAAAACGTGAGTAATGGATTACTCAGTAGGTCCGCTGCGCACGTTAGTCAAACTGAAATAATATGGTAGGTACATGCATGCATTCGTGAATTTCTTGTGTCAAAATCTGAGACAATAAGCGTGCTGCGTAAACATTTAACTTTTGTGTGCCCGTAGGCACCTTGACATTCATGCGCCCGAAGGCTTCATAACGTTGTCGAACCCGAAGGCTCCATTACATTCATTATTCACAAAAATAACATAGGCAACGTACACTACACAAATGGTTATCATAACAAGTGCGCATAAGAGAAAATAAGGCTTTCGTTTAGGGACCTACCTTAATTTCTGAGTTTGAGCGTAGCTTGTAGGTGATTCTTAATTCTCTAAATCCCGCGCGTCGTCTACAATTAAGGAAGTCGATTAAATTAATATAGATGTTACGTTTATAGATTAAATAAGTACATTTAGGCATTACTAGTGTTTGAAAAATATTTATAATTTTACTTAATTAAAATCATCTAGCTAGAATAAATTATAATTATAATTATGATACAATTAATAATTGTTTTCAAATAGACAAAATAAAATAAAACAAGGATTTTAATTTAATTATAGTTAAGTTAGATAAACTTAAGTAATCCTCATAACCTAAATAGTGTTAAATTAAATAAATTGAGAATTATAATAAATTACGTAAGAGAGGACATAATATAATATAATAGGATTAAACTAAATAAGATGAACTTACTATTAAAATAGAATTAAGTGAAATAATGCGTAATAAAAATTACGACGAAACCGATTACATTGGGTATAATAAAATGGAGTATGGGTGCGATTGGCCAATGGAAAATTTCGGCTCTTGGGACTGTTTGTAAAGTAACACAGAAAAGAGGGACTAACTTGATGGAAAGGGAAACTTGGGACTTGGGACCAACTTATAAAAGGCTATTAAAGGGTGGGGACTAACTAATTAAAGGCTATTAAAGGTGGGGACTAAGAGTGTAAATTCCTAATTAATTCCCCAAATTGAATCAATTACAGGCCATTCCCATTCTCGGCTTTCTCTTTGTTCATACGAAAGAAAAGGGGAGGAAGGAAGGGAGTCGACCTAGTGTCTAGGGATGGTGGCGCCACCGTCGGTAGGTGGCGGTGGTGGTGGGCGATGTTTGGCCATGGAAGCGGAGAGCATACTTGACGGAGAGAGGGGAGATTGTGGCGATAGAGTACAAGCTCAAAGTCCACTTCGATTCATAAATTGATTCTTCCTTGAACTCTTCCTCTCATGATTGTTGGGGACTAGTGGCATGGATTTTGATCGGTTTCATAGTGTGTGTATGCGCGTTCATGTATATATACATACATGGGTGGAGTGCTTGGCTGTGCGTGAGTTGTATGTATGTATGGATGTATTGTTCGGTGCTTGTGGGTTTGGCCGTGGAGTGCGTGGGCTGTGGGTGCACCGGTGGTGTTGGAGGTGGGCGAGTGGTGGTGGTTATGGTTGGCGATTGGTGGTGATTGATTATGGAGGCGAGAGGTGACTAGGTAGTTCTCGAGCGAGTTGTCGACTCGGCAATGGTTTTAGTTTTAACAATTCAACCACAACTCTCCCTGAAATTTCCACAGTTCACAGATTCGACGATAATTAATTGGCATGTTTAAGTACACAAGTTTGAGACCATACCGAATGAAATTGGGCCAGGGCGGTGGCTAGAGGCTATCGATTTTGGGGTATATGAGGGAGGGAGCCGTGGGTTGAGGAGTTGTGATGTCTACGACTTGTGTTCTTTGTGTACTTGTAAGTGATGAAGGATGGAGAGGTTTATTAGTTATAGGTTCCTTTTAGTTTTAGGATCTGAAGCTCTAGGAAGATTATCTCACGTGGGTAGGAAGAGCTATTAGATGATGGTTGAGTGATTTAACCTTGACCCACAGAGGGGATAATGGAGAGGAAAAAAATAAAAAATAAAAATAAAAATAAGAATAAAAATATAAGATATATATATATATAAGATATACGTAGATATGTATGTATAAATATATTTTAGTCTCTTGCCCTAAAAAGAAAATAAAAGGGTGGAGTATATATAATTTTAATTATAAATCAATATATTTATATATATATATATATATACATATATATATATATATAATTTTAAAGCTGTAGAAGCGTGATTTTTGATGATAAACTTGGGCACGGCTTAGCGACACATTAATTAAAATTTTCTTATAAATTAACATAGATTTTTTTTTTTTTTTTGGGTCGCTACAACCTTACCCTCTTAAATTAATTTAGTCCTCGAAATTGTACTTATGATAGGCGAGATGCAGGTAATTGGCTATTATTTCCTCTTCCTTCTCCCAAGTGGCCTCAAATCGGTGCGCGTTTTCCCCATTGGACTTTGACTAGAGGAATACTTGATTTAAGTAGGACATGGACCTTTCTATCTATAATACATGCTTGGTTCTTCCTCGTATGTAAAGTCCTTTTGAAGTTCCACATGTCGTAGCTCAACTGCGTGGTTGGGATGCACCAGCGTACTTTCTTAACGATGATATGTGGAATACATTATGGATGGTGAGAGCTCGGAGGAAGAGCTAAGCGATAAGCTACATTTCCAACCTCTTCTATTATGTCAAGCGGTCCGATATAGCGTGATGCGAGCTTTCCTCGTTCTGCAGAACATGTCGCCTTTCATCGGGGCCACTTTGAGAAATACCTTTTCCCTACTTGGAACTTCAAATCTCTCATACGGAATCTGCATAACTCTTGTCTATCTTGTCTTTGCTTTGTCCGTGACTTGATCTTTTCAGCGGCGAATCGTTCTTTCCACGGATTCTGGTCCCAAAACTTTTCTTTCACGACTTCGTCCCGATGGACCAGGTGATCTCTGGCCGACCGTAGAGTGCTTCGTATGGGGCCATCCCAATGGTGGCCTGGTAGCTATTGTTGTAGGCGAATTCCACTAGTGGCAAGTGGGTTTCCCAGCTGCTGCTTAGGTCCAAGGTACATGCTCTCAACATATCTTCTAGTGTTTGAATGGTGCGCTCGGATTGCCCATCGGTCTGGGGGTGATATGCTGTGCTAAATTTTAACTTGGTTCCCATAGCACTCTGTAGGCTTTCCCAAAATCTCGAAGTGAATTTTGGATCTCGGTCGAAAACAATCGATCTTTGGTACTCCATGGAGTCGAACAATTTCCGTATGTATAAGCGTACCAGTGATGCATTATGGGTTGTTGATTTGGTAAGAAGTGCTTGTGATTTCGTAAGCCTATCCACTATGACCCAAATAGCATCGTGTCCCCTTACCGTTCTTGGTAAACCGGTCACAAAATCCATTGTGATCTTCTCCCATTTCCATTCGGGTATCTCAAGAGGGTTCAATAATCCGGACGGCCTCTGGTGCTCGGCTTTGACTTGTTGGCAAACCATACATCGGGCAACAAATCTTGCTATACATCCCTTCATGTTCCTCCACCAAAAAGAGTTACGTAAGTCCCTATACATCTTAGTTCCACTGGGATGCGCTGCGTAGGGAGTCGAATGTGCCTCCGTCAAGATCTCATTTCTGATCTGCTCATTTTTCGGTACACACAAACGACCCCTAAATATTAGTGCTGTATCATGTGCAATCTCAAAGCCAACTCTTTTGCGGTGCCAACTTCGATTTGATTTTGCTAAAAACTTATCGTCTTTTTGAGCTTCCACTATCCTTTCCCTCAAATCCGTTTTGACCGTCAGGCTTGCCAGCAGACTTGGCCTTCCCCCTGATGGGGTAAGAACCTCAATTTTCAGATTTTGGAACTCCTGAATGAGCTGGTCCTGTTCAATACCCAGAGCGGCCAATTGGCCAACACTCTTCCGCTTAACGCGTCAGCGACCCTATTAGCTTTTCCAGGTGGTAGTGGATTGTGCGATCATAGTCCTTTACTAGCTCCAACGGTAGCGGCTGCCTCATGTTCAACTCCTTCCGGTGAAGAAGTATTTGAGGCTTTGTGGTCGGTGTAGATTTCAGACTTACTCCGTACAAATAGTGTCTCCAAATCTTGAGGCATGTACAAGCTGCTGCAAGTTCTAAATCATGGGTTGGGTAGTTTTGTTCGTAGGGCTTTAGTTGCCTAGACGCGTAGGCTATGACCTTCCCATTCTGCATTAGAACACAACCCAGCCCAAGCTTGGAAGCATCACTGTAGATAACAAACCCTTCAGTTCCATCAGGTATGACTAGTACTGGAGCCGAGACTAATCTCTTCTTCAATTCTTGGAAGCTGTTTTCACACTGTTCAGTCCACTGGAACTTCACTCCTTTCCTTGTTAGTTGAGTCATTGGTCCTGCTATTTTAGAGAAACCCTCGATAAAACGCCTATAATAACCAGCTAAACCCAAAAAGCTCCTCACTTCACCAACGTTAGAGGGAGTGGGCCAGTCTGTTACAGTTTCTACCTTAGCTGGGTCAACCTCGATCCCTTTAGCAAAGGATTTATGTGGCCCAAGAATCCTACTTTCTCTAGCCAGAACTCGCATTTCTTGAATTTGGCATACAACTTCTCCGTCCTTAAGGTTCCCAACACGATCCTCAAATGCTCCTCGTGTTGCTTGGAATCCTTGGAGTAAACTAGTATGTCATCGATAAAGACAATGACATACTTGTCTAGAAATTGGTGGAACACCCGATTCATTAGATCCATGAACACTGCGGGCGCGTTGGTGAGACCAAATGGCATTACTGTGAACTCATAGTGGCCGTATCGGGTCCGAAACGCTGTTTTCGGGATGTCGGCGGGTTTAATCTTCAGTTGGTGATAGTCGGACCTCAAGTCAATCTTTGAAAACACATTGCTCCCTCGGTTGGTCAAACAAATCCTCGATCTGGGAAGTGGATACTTATTTTTGATTGTTAGCTTATTGAGATCCCTGTAGTCGATGCACATTCTCATGCTCCCATCTTTCTTCTTGACGAATAAAACAGGTGCTCCCCAAGGGGATACGCTCGGCCTAATGAAACCTTTGTCCAATAGTTCCTCCAATTGGACCTTCAGCTCCTGTAATTCCTTTGGCGCCATACGGTATGGAGCTTTGGACACCAGTGCAGCATCGGGCACTAAGTCGACGGCAAACTCTACTTGTCTATCAGGTGGAATGCCCGGTAGGTCCTCGGGGAATACATCGGGATACTCACGTACGACTGGCACTTTCTCAACTGTTAACTCCTCCGTCAGTAGGCCCTGGAAACTGACCAAGTAACCTTGGCAGTTGTCCCTAGCTAGTAGCTTCTCCGCTTGCATTGCTGAAATAAGGCGAGGAAGCGCCTTCACTTTCGATCCATAGAATCTGAATGTCTCTTCCCCATTCTTACGGAACACGACCTCCTTCTCGTGACACAGGATAGCGGCTCTGTTGGTACTCAACCAATCCATACCTAGGATCACGTCAGTCAAACATCGGGATGACGTTGAGATCCGCCTCTAGGACTACTCCATCAAAGTCGATTTGTACCGCCTTGGCGATCAACCTTGCGTGAATGATTCCTCCAGATGGTAGGTTAACCTCAAGGGTGCTACCCGTTAATTCTACTGTTAGGTTTACCCTAGTTAGGCATGCATCTGATATGAAGGAAAGTGTAGCTCCGGAGTCTATAAGGGCGTATACGGGAATACCAGTAGATGGTTAATATTCTGTTATCGAGTTTTTCCATTATCGGTATTATTATCATTGTTATTGGGGAGAAGGCCACACAATCACTATAAATTGAAAGTGGATACTAGATAGAACTGGTACCGCTATAACTTGTCGAGTCGTCTGCTGTGTCCATCGCAAAAACCCTAGCCTTGGCCGTCCTGGTTGGCTCCCTTCCCCTTGCCTGATTGGTGCTCTGCGCGGGTTGTGCCCGACATTCATTGGCATAATGGCCTGGTTTTCCACACTTGAAGCAGACATTCTTACCCAGCAAGCACTCTCCTTTGTGCATTTTCTGGCATTTAGGGCATGGTGTGCGAGTTGAATTAAGCGGCTGTCCTCCGGCGGCGCCTTGGTTTGGCCTTTTGTTCGGGACCTTGGCCTGATGCGGATTACGGTTGGGGCCTGCCGCTTCAGCTTCCCATGTGGTGAGTGTTGCTTTGACTCCCGTCCTTCATATGAGACTCGAGTATGTCATCGCTCGCCTTCCGCACAACTTCCCCGTATGTGGGTAGCTCAAGGACACTAACTATCTGCCTGATCTCGGGGCGCAGGCCCCTCTCAAAACGTCGGGCCCTCTTCTCTTCCGTATCAACCAGGCGTGGTGCGTAGCGAGAGAGTTCATCAAACTTCCTCTTATAGTATGTTACATCCATATTTCCTTGCTTCAGTTCAATAAACTCCGTCTACTTGTGGTCGCGGAGTGCACTGGGGAAGTATTTGTCCCTGAAGCTTTCCTTTAAAGCTGCTCCCGGTGAAAGTTGCTCGTGGTCGGCGTTCTGATCGCTATTCGATTTCCACGATTACTAGCCCGCTTCTTTAGCATAAACTCGCACACAAAACCTTATTATTTTCAGGCGGGTGATGTGTGTGAAGATCTGTTCGATCTCATCAAGCCATTCCTCCACATCAAGTGGGCTTTTCCCACCATCGAAGATTGGTGGACGATACTTCCTGAATCGTTTCCACCACGGACACGGTGGGGTGGTGGTCGTGCGTTTTGCCCAATATTTTGCATAGCTGAACTAGGTTTTGCATCGCAACCATCGGATCCGGTGATTAGGGCATTTCCTTCTGGCGTGCGTTCCTTGGTCGCCCACGTCCCGGACATCCTTACACAAAAAAAAAAAAAAAATTCTCTCACCATCCCATAACATAAAGCGAACAACAAATATATCTCAACTCTTAAATGAAGACGAATGAAAAGAATGGTTATCTTTATTAATCTCAAAATAAAATCCTCAGTAGGTTCTGATTGGAAAAAGTGCTAAAAGAATAAATGGATGGGATTCTATGCTATTTAACCAACTAGCATATCTAACAGACATTGCTATCAACTCCGGTATCTCCATCATTTGGCTTCCTTGGTCCTCGAGAGGCATTGTAACGTGAGGTGGCCGTGTCTTCTAGTTCCTTTGGGTCACAAGCGGGCGAGTAGGAAGGTGTGGCTGGGCTATACTCCTTATAAGTGCGACTCGGCCTCGACCAGCGGCACAGGCAACCCACGGCTGCCAGGGGTGCGACGTAGCTCTGGGAGGGTATCCCAATCCCTTGGCAAGCACGGTTTAGGTTGCATTGATTTCTCGTTTGCCAAGAACCTATCCCAGTACATGACGAATTCGTCACAGACAATCTCGAGATTTGCAGTTCCTCCCCAACGCTCTTGTACTCCCCTATAAAATCGACGAGCTAGGGGTCGTTCGCCGCATATGAAGGTCGATAGCAGGTGCTTGATGGAAGCTGTGTCATTCATGTGGTAGCCTGCTTTGCTCGCCTCCAACCGTAAACACCAAAAGCGATAAATGTAATCTGTCGTAGGCTCATTGCGTCCCTTCTCGCATTCCATGTACCTCCATGCCTCAGAACCTATCTCCATGTTTTAATCTAATCCATTTATGCAAAGTCCAGCGTGGGTGGGGTTTACCATTAATATAAACTCTATTAGCGAGGACAAAATATCATAAAATATCTTTAAAACTTCCAATTATGCTCAAACTCATTCTTTAATTATAACCATAGCACTTGTTTCTTTATCACTTCCTAGTACATCACTTACCGAGTACTTAACAAAATTTTTCACATAGATCATTACTGGAGAGACAGGCGGAGGCAAAGGGCGTTGGCAATCCCGATTCTCCTTGAATGTAATTTTAAAATAAATAATAAAAAAAAGTGTTTTTTTTTGTGGGTAGAAAGGATCTACAGAACCGCTTTTAGAACGCTTAGCTCTGATACCAAGCTGTAACGCCCCGAATCTACTTAGATTCAGGCCGCTAAACTTGCTCTTAAATGTCGTGAACTTAAATAATGCGGAAAGTAAATATTTTTAAAACAAATATTTATATTTTCACAGCACCAATAGCTATTGGTGAGCAAATCCTCACAAACAATGTTCCCTTAAGGGAAAAAGTAATGATAATGATAATATTGCAAAATGAAGACATAAGCTAGAAGTTTTAAACAATATCTAGTCGTTCGCTAAATTAAATAAAATAAGGAAAGCAACTAATTGACTTCTTTGGTTAATTGCCACTATCGCCTGCTCCTCTGCCGCCGCTTAATCTGTAAAATTCGTTAAAAATGGGGAAAACGTGAGTAATGGATTACTCGAGGTCCGGCCAAGACGTTAGTCAAACTGAAATAATATGGTAGGTACATGCATGCATTCGTGAATTTCTTGTGTCCGTACGAACAATAAACGTGCACGTAAACATTTAACTTTTGTGTGCCCGTAGGCACCTTGACATTCATGCGCCCGAAGGCTTCATAACGTTGTCGAACCCGAAGGCTCCATTACATTCATTATTCACAAAAATAACATAGGCAACGTACACTACACAAATGGTTATCATAACAAGTGCGCATAAGAGAAAATAAGGCTTTCGTTTAGGGACCTACCTTAATTTCTGAGTTTGAGCGTAGCTTGTAGGTGATTCTTAATTCTCTAAATCCCGCGCGTCGTCTACAATTAAGGAAGTCGATTAAATTAATATAGATGTTACGTTTATAGATTAAATAAGTACATTTAGGCATTACTAGTGTTTGAAAAATATTTATAATTTTACTTAATTAAAATCATCTAGCTAGAATAAATTATAATTATAATTATGATACAATTAATAATTGTTTTCAAATAGACAAAATAAAATAAAACAAGGATTTTAATTTAATTATAGTTAAGTTAGATAAACTTAAGTAATCCTCATAACCTAAATAGTGTTAAATTAAATAAATTGAGAATTATAATAAATTACGTAAGAGAGGACATAATATAATATAATAGGATTAAACTAAATAAGATGAACTTACTATTAAAATAGAATTAAGTGAAATAATGCGTAATAAAAATTACAATAAACCGATTACATTGGGTATAATAAAATGGAGTATGAGTGCGATTGGCAATGGAAAATTTAGGCTCTTGGGACTGTTTGTAAAGTAACACAGAAAAGAGGACTAACTTGATGGAAAGGGAAACTTGGGACTTGGGACCAACTTATAAAAGGCTATTAAAGGGTGGGGACTAACTAATTAAAGGCTATTAAAAGGTGGGGACTAAGAGTGTAAATTCTAATTAATTCCCCAAATTGAATCAATTACAGGCCATTCCCATTCTCGGCTTTCTCTTTGTTCATACGAAAGAAAAGGGGAGGAAGGAAGGGAGTCGACCTAGTGTCTAGGGATGGTGGCGCCACCGTCGGTGAGGTGGCGGTGGTGGTGAGGCGATGTTTGGCCATGGAAGCGGAGAGCATACTTGGCGGAGAGAGGGGAGATTGTGGCGATAGAGTACAAGCTCAAAGTCCACTTCGATTCATAAATTCGATTCTTCCTTGAACTCTTCCTCTCACAGATTGTTGGGGACTAGTGGCATGGATTTTGATCGGTTTCATAGTGTGTGTATGCGCGTTCATGTATATATACATACATGGGTGGGTGCTTGTAGTGCGTCGTTGTATGTATGTATGGATGTATTGTTCGGGTGCTTGTGGGTTTGGCGGGTAGGTGCGTGGGTGTGGGTGCACCGGTGGTGTTGGAGGTGGACGGTGGTGGTGGTTATGGTTGGCGATTGGTGGTGATTGATTATGGAGGCGAGGTGACTAGGTAGTTCTCGAGCCGAGTTGTCGACTCGGCAATGGTTTTAGTTTTAACAATTCAACCACAACTCTCCACTGAAATTTCCACAGTTCACGCATTCAGCGATAATTAATTGGCATGTTTAAGTACACAAGTTTGAGACCATACCTGAATGAAATTGGGCCAGGGCGGTGGCTAGAGGCTATCGATTTTGGGGTATATGAGGGAGGGAGCCGTGGGTTGAGGGAGTTGTGATGTCTACGACTTGTGTTCTTTGTGTACTTGTAGGTGATGAAGGATGGAGAGGTTTATTAGTTATAGGTTCCTTTTAGTTTTAGGATCTGAAGCTCTGGAAGATTATCTCACGTGGGTAGGAAGAGCTATTAGATGATGGTTGAGTGATTTAACCTTGACCACAGAGGGGATAATGGAGAGGGAAAAAAAATAAAAAAATAAAAATAAAAATAAGAATAAAAATATAAGATATATATATAAGATATACGTAGATATGTATGTATAAATATATTTTAGTCTCTTGCCCTAAAGAAAATAAAAGGGTGGAGTATATATAATTTTAATTATAAATCAATATATTTATATATATATATATATATATATACATATATATATATAATTTTAAACTGTAGAGGGCGACGCGGATTTTTGATGATAAACTTGGGCACGGCTTAGCGACACATTAATTAAAATTTTCTTATAAATTAACATAGATTTTTTTTTTTTTTGGGTCGCTACAACCTTACCCTCTTAAATTAATTTCGTCCTCGAAATTGTACTTACTTGATAGACGAGATCTGGGTAATTGGCTATTATTTCCTCTTCCTTCTCCCAAGTGGCCTCGTCGGTGCCGCGTTTTCCCCACTGGACTTTGACTAGAGGAATACTTCGATTTCGTAGGACATGGACCTTTCTATCTATAATACGCACTGGTTCTTCCTCGTATGTAAAGTCCTTTTGAAGTTCCACAAAGGTCGAGCTCACGCGTGGTTAGGATCTCGCAACGCATTTTCTTAACAAAGGATATGTGGAATACATTATGGATGGTGAGAGCTCCGAGGAAGAGCTAAACGATAAGCTACATTTCCAACCTCTTCTATTATGTCAAACGGTCCGATATAAGCGGTTGAGCTTTCCTCGTTCTGCAACCGCAATACGCCTTTCATCGGGGCCACTTTGAGAAATACCTTTTCCCTACTTGGAACTTCAAATCTCTCATTCGGAATCTGCATAACTCTTCGTCTATCTTGTCGCTTTAACTCCAGTGACTTGATCTTTTCAACGGCGAATCGTTCTTTCCACCAGTTCTGGTCCCAAAACTTTTCTTTCACCGACTTCGTCCCAGTAGACCGGTGATCTACAGCGCCGACCGTAGAGTGCTTCGTATGGGGCCATCCCAATGGTGGCCTGGTAGCTATTGTTGTAGGCGAATTCCACTAGTGGCAAGTGGGTTTCCCAGCTGCTGCTTAGGTCCAAGGTACATGCTCTCAACATATCTTCTAGTGTTTGAATGGTGCGCTCGGATTGCCCATCGGTCTGGGGGTGATATGCTGTGCTAAATTTTAACTTGGTTCCCATAGCACTCTGTAGGCTTTCCCAAAATCTCGAAGTGAATTTTGGATCTCGGTCAGAAACAATCGATACTGGTACTCCATGGAGTCGAACAATTTCCCGTATGTATAACTGTGCCAACTGGTCTGCATTATGGGTTGTTCTCGATTTGGTAAGAAGTCTTGTGATTTCGTAAGCCTATCCACTATGACCCAAATAGCATCGTGTCCCCTTACCGTTCTTGGTAAACCGGTCACAAAATCCATTGTGATCTTCTCCCATTTCCATTCGGGTATCTCAAGAGGGTTCAATAATCCGGACGGCCTCTGGTGCTCGGCTTTGACTTGTTGGCAAACCATACATCGGGCAACAAATCTTGCTATACATCCCTTCATGTTCCTCCACCAGAAAGAGTTACGTAAGTCCCTATACATCTTAGTTCCACCGGGATGCGGCTGCGTGAAGTCGAATGTGCCTCGTCAAGATCTCATTTACGATCTGCTCATTTTTCGTACACACAAACGACCCTAAATATTAGTCTTGTATCATGTGCAATCTCAAAGCCAACTCTTTTTGCCCGCCAACTTCTCGATTTGATTTTTGCTAAAAACTTATCGTCTTTTGAGCTTCCACTATCCTTTCCCTCAAATCCGTTTTGACCGTCGAACTTGCGGCCAGACTTGGCCTTCCCACGATGGGGTAAGAACCTCAATTTTCAGATTTTGGAACTCTGAATGAGCTGGTCCTGTTCAATACCCAGGCGGCCAATTGGCCAACACTCTTAAAACGCGTCGGCGACCTATTAGCTTTTCCAGGGTGGTAGTGGATTGTGCAATCATAGTCCTTTACTAGCTCCAACCAGGTCTTTGCCTCATGTTCAACTCCTTACGAGTGAAGAAGTATTTGAGGCTTTTGTGGTCGGTGTAGATTTCGCACTTACTCCGTACAAATAGTGTCTCCAAATCTTGAGGGCATGTACAAGCTGCGCAAGTTCTAAATCATGGGTTGGGTAGTTTTGTTCGTAGGGCTTTAGTTGCCTAGACGCGTGAGGCTATGACCTTCCCATTACGCATTAGAACACACAACCCAGCCCAAGCTTGGAAGCATCATCAGATAACAAACCCTTCGATTCCATCGGTATGACTAGTCTTTGGGCGAGACTAATCTCTTCTTCAATTCTTGGAAAGTCGTTTTCACCTTTGTTCGATCCACGGAACTTCACTCCTTTCCTTGTTAGTTGAGTCATTGGTCACGCTTATTTTAGAAAACCCTCGATAAAGCGCCTATAATAACCAGCTAAACCCAAAAAGCTCCTCACTTCACCAACGTTAGAGGGAGTGGGCCAGTCTGTTACAGTTTCTACCTTAGCTGGGTCAACCTCGATCCCTTTAGCAGTGACGATGTGGCCCAAGAATCCTACTTTCTCTAGCCAGAACTCGCATTTCTTGAATTTGGCATACAACTTCTCCGTCCTTAAGGTTCCCAACACGATCCTCAAATGCTCCTCGTGTTGCTTGGAATCCTTGGAGTAAACTAGTATGTCATCGATAAAGACAATGACATACTTGTCTAGAAATTGGTGGAACACCCGATTCATTAGATCCATGAACACTGCGGGCGCGTTGGTGAGACCAAATGGCATTACTGTGAACTCATGGTAGTGGTGTCGGGTCAAAGCTTATTTGTTTTGGGATGTCGCGAGTTTAATCTTCAGTTGGTGATAGTCGGACCTCAAGTCAATCTTTGAAAACACAGCTGCTCCCCTCAGTTGGTCAAACAAATCCTCGATCCTGGGAAGTGGATACTTATTTTTGATTGTTAGCTTATTGAGATCCCTGTAGTCGATGCACATTCTCATGCTCCCATCTTTCTTCTTGACGAATAAAACAGGTGCTCCCCAAGGGGATACGCTCGGCCTAATGAAACCTTTGTCCAATAGTTCCTCCAATTGGACCTTCAGCTCCTGTAATTCCTTTGGCGCCATACGGTATGGAGCTTTGGACACCAGTGCAGCATCGGGCACTAAGTCGACGGCAAACTCTACTTGTCTATCAGGTGGAATGCCCGGTAGGTCCTCGGGGAATACATCGGGATACTCACGTACGACTGGCACTTTCTCAACTGTTAACTCCTCCGTCAGTAGGCCACGAAAGCCCGACCAAGTAACCTTGGCGGTTGTCCCTAGCTAGTAGCTTCTCGCTTGCATTCTTTGAAATAAGGCGAGGAAGCGCCTTCACTTTCGATCCATAGAATGCGAATGTCTCTTCCCCATTCTTACGAACCACGACCTCCTTCTCGTGACACGGGATAAGCGGCTCGTTGGTACTCAACCAATCCATACCTAGGATCACGTCGAAGTCAAACATCGGGATGACGTTGAGATCCGCCTCTAGGACTACTCCATCAAAGTCGATTTGTACCGCCTTGGCGATCAACCTTGCGTGAATGATTCCTCCGGATGGTAGGTTAACCTCAAGGGTGCTACCGTTAATTCTCTTGTTAGGTTTACCCTAGTTAGGCATGCATCCGATATGAAGGAAAGTGTAGCTCGGAGTCTATAAGGGCGTATCTGGGAATACGAGAGATGGTTAATATTCACATTATCGTGTTTTTCCATTATCGGTATTATTATCATTGTTATTGGGGAGAAGGCCACACAATCACTATAAATTGAAAGTGGATACTAGATAGAAGCGGTACTGCTATAACTTGTCAGTCGTCTGCGTGTCCATCGCAAAAACCCTAGCCTTGGCCGTCTGGTTGGCTCCCTTCCCCTTGCCTGATTGGTGCTCTGCGGGTTGTGCCCGAGCATTCATTGGCATAATGGCACAGTTTTCCACACTTGACGAGACATTCTTACCCGGCAAGCACTCTCCTTTGTGCATTTTTCGGCATTTAGGGCATGGTGTGCGAGTTGAATTAGCGGTGTCCTCGTGGCGCCTTGGTTTGGCCTTTTGTTCGGACCTTGGCCTGTTGCAGTTACGGTTGGGGCCACCGCCACTTCCGCTTCCCATGTGGTAGTGTTGCTTTGACTCCCCCGTCCTTCATATGAGACTCCAGAGTATGTCACTGCTTGCGCCTTCCGCACAACTTCCCCGTATGTGGGTAGCTCAAGGACACTAACTATCTGCCTGATCTCGGGGCGCAGGCCCCTCTCAAAACGTCGGGCCCTCTTCTCTTCCGTATCAACCAGGCGTGGTGCGTAGCGAGAGAGTTCATCAAACTTCCTCTTATAGTATGTTATATCCATATTTCCTTGCTTCAGTTCAATAAACTCCGTCTCCTTGTGGTCGCGGAGTGCCTGGGGGAAGTATTTGTCCCTGAGCTTTCCTTTAAACTGTTCCCAGGTGAAAGTTGCTCGCTGGTCAGCGTTCCTGGTACTGCTATCTGATTTCCACCAGTGCCTAGCCCCGCCCTTTAGCATAAACTCTGCACACAAAACCTTATTATTTTCCGGGCAGGTGATGTGTGTGAAGATCTGTTCGATCTCATCAAGCCATTCCTCCACATCAAGTGGGCTTTTCCCACCATCGAAGATTGGTGGACGATACTTCCTGAACTGTTCCACCACGGACACAGCGGGGGTGGCTGGCTGTGCGTTTTGCCCAATATTTTGCATAGCCTGAACTAGGTTTTGCATCAGAACCATCGGATCCGGCTGATTAGGGGCATTTCCTTCCTGGCGAGCTGCGTTCCTTGGTCGTCCACGTCCAGACATCCTTACACAAAAAAAAAAAAATTCTCTCACCATCCCATAACATAAACGAACAACAAATATATCTCAACTCTTAAATGAAGACGAATGAAAAGAATGGTTATCTTTATTAATCTCAAAATAAAATCCTCCGTAGGTTACTGATTGGAAAAAGTGCTAAAAGAATAAATGGATGGGATTCTATGCTATTTAACCAACTAGCATATCTAACAGACATTGCTATCAACTACAGTATCTCCATCATTTGGCTTCCTTGGTCCTCGAGAGGCATTGTAACGTGAGGTGGCCGTGTCTTCTAGTTCCTTTGGGTCACAAGCGGGCGAGTAGGAAGGTGTGGCTGGGCTATACTCCTTATAAGTGCCTCGACTCGGCCTCACCATCGCACAGGCAACCACGGCCTGCCAGGGGTGCGACGTAGCTCTGGGAGGGTATCCCAATCCCTTGGCAAGCACGGTTTAGGTTGCATTGATTTCTCGTTTGCCAAGAACCTATCCCAGTACATGACGAATTCGTCACAGACAATCTCGAGATTTGCAGTGCCTCCCCAACGCTCTTGTACTCCCCTATAAAATCGACGAGCTAGGGGTCGTCACGCATATGAAGGTCGATAGCGGTGCTTGATGGAAGTCTGTGTCATTCATGTGGTAGCCGCTTTGCTCGCCTCAACCAGTAAACACCAAAAGCGATAAATGTAATCTGTCGTAGGCTCATTGCGTCCCTTCTCGCATTCCATGTACCTCCATGCCTCAGAACCTATCTCCATGTTTTAATCTAATCCATTTATGCAAAGTCCAGCGTGGGTGGGGTTTACCATTAATATAAACTCTATTAGCGAGGACAAAATATCATAAAATATCTTTAAAACTTCCAATTATGCTCAAACTCATTCTTTAATTATAACCATAGCACTTGTTTCTTTATCACTTCCTAGTACATCACTTACCGTGTACTTAACAAAATTTTTCACATAGATCATTACCAGGGAGACGGCAGACGGAGCAGTGGCAGTGGCAATCCCTGTATTCTCCTTGAATGTAATTTTAAAATAAATAATAAAAAAAAGTTTTTTTTTTTGTGGGTAGAAAGGATCTACAGAACCGCTTTTAGAACGCTTAGCTCTGATACCAAGCTGTAACGCCCCGAATCTACTTAGATTCAGGCCGCTAAACTTGCTCTTAAATGTCGTGAACTTAAATAATGCGGAAAGTAAATATTTTTAAAACAAATATTTATATTTTCACAGACCAATAGCTATTGGTGAGCAAATCCTCACAAACAATGTTCCCTTAAGGGGAAAAAGTAATGATAATGATAATATTGCAAAATGAAGACATAAGCTAGAAGTTTTAAACAATATCTAGTCGTTCGCTAAATTAAATAAAATAAGGAAAGCAACTAATTGACTTCTTTGGTTAATTGCCACTATCGCCTGCTCCTCTGCCGCCGCTTAATCTGTAAAATTCGTTAAAAATGGGGAAAACGTGAGTAATGGATTACTCAGTAGGTCCGCTGCGCACGTTAGTCAAACTGAAATAATATGGTAGGTACATGCATGCATTCGTGAATTTCTTGTGTCCGTACGAACAATAAACGTGCACGTAAACATTTAACTTTTGTGTGCCCGTAGGCACCTTGACATTCATGCGCCCGAAGGCTTCATAACGTTGTCGAACCCGAAGGCTCCATTACATTCATTATTCACAAAAATAACATAGGCAACGTACACTACACAAATGGTTATCATAACAAGTGCGCATAAGAGAAAATAAGGCTTTCGTTTAGGGACCTACCTTAATTTCTGAGTTTGAGCGTAGCTTGTAGGTGATTCTTAATTCTCTAAATCCCATGTCGTCTACAATTAAGGAAGTCGATTAAATTAATATAGATGTTACGTTTATAGATTAAATAAGTACATTTAGGCATTACTAGTGTTTGAAAAATATTTATAATTTTACTTAATTAAAATCATCTAGCTAGAATAAATTATAATTATAATTATGATACAATTAATAATTGTTTTCAAATAGACAAAATAAAATAAAACAAGGATTTTAATTTAATTATAGTTAAGTTAGATAAACTTAAGTAATCCTCATAACCTAAATAGTGTTAAATTAAATAAATTGAGAATTATAATAAATTACGTAAGAGAGGACATAATATAATATAATAGGATTAAACTAAATAAGATGAACTTACTATTAAAATAGAATTAAGTGAAATAATGCGTAATAAAAATTACGACGAAACCGATTACATTGGGTATAATAAAATGGAGTATGAGTGCGATTGGCCAATGGAAAATTTCGGCTCTTGGGACTGCTTTGTAAAGTAACACGAGAAAGAGGGACTAACTTGATGGAAAGGGAAACTTGGGACTTGGGACCAACTTATAAAAGGCTATTAAAGGGTGGGGACTAACTAATTAAAGGCTATTAAAAGGTGGGGACTAAGAGTGTAAATTCCTAATTAATTCCCCAAATTGAATCAATTACAGGCCATTCCCATTCTCGGCTTTCTCTTTGTTCATACGAAAGAAAAGGGGAGGAAGGAAGGAGTCGACCTAGTGTCTAGGGATGGTGGCGCCACCGTCGGTGAGGTGGCGGTGGTGGTGGGGCGATGTTTGGCCATGGAAAGCGGAGAGCATACTTGGCGGAGAGAGGAGATTGTGGCGATAGAGTACAAGCTCAAAGTCCACTTGATTCATAAATTCGATTCTTCCTTGAACTCTTCCTCTCACAGATTGTTGGGGACTAGTGGCATGGATTTTGATCGGTTTCATAGTGTGTGTATGCGCGTTCATGTATATATACATACATGGGTGGAGTGCGCTTGTGCGTGAGTTGTATGTATGTATGGATGTATTGTTCGGGTGCTTGTGGGTTTGGCCGTGGGTGCGTGGGTATGGGTGCACCGGTGGTGTTGGAGGTGGGCGGTGGTGGTGGTTATGGTTGGCGATTGGTGGTGATTGATTATGGAGGCAAGGTGACTAGGTAGTTCTCGGCCAGGTTGTCGACTCGGCAATGGTTTTAGTTTTAACAATTCAACCACAACTCTCCCGAAATTTCCACAGTTCACGATTCGACGATAATTAATTGGCATGTTTAAGTACACAAGTTTGAGACCATACCTGAATGAAATTGGGCCAGGGACGGTGGCTAGAGGCTATCGATTTTGGGGTATATGAGGGAGGGAGCCGTGGGTTGAGGGAGTTGTGATGTCTACGACTTGTGTTGCTGTGTACTTGTGAGCTGATGAAGGATGGAGAGGTTTATTAGTTATAGGTTCCTTTTAGTTTTAGGATCTGAAGCTCTACGGAAGATTATCTCACGTGGGTAGGAAGAGCTATTAGATGATGGTTGAGTGATTTAACCTTGACCACAGAGGGGATAATGGAGAGGGAAAAAAAATAAAAAAATAAAAATAAAAATAAGAATAAAAATATAAGATATACATATAAGATATACGTAGATATGTATGTATAAATATATTTTAGTCTCTTGCCCTAAAGAAAATAAAAGGGTGGAGTATATATAATTTTAATTATAAATCAATATATTTATATATATATATATATATACATATATATATATATATATAAAATTTTAAACTGTAGAGGGCGACGCGGATTTTTGATGATAAACTTGGGCACGGCTTAGCGACACATTAATTAAAATTTTCTTATAAATTAACATAGATTTTTTTTTTTTTGGGTCGCTACAAGTTCCTTTTTTGAAAATATAAATTATATATTATTTTATATTATATTTTCATTCATTATATTTTTTTTTCACAACATGAAATTCTAAAAATTATAGGAATATTTTTGTGAGAATGTTATCTTATAATTTGAATAAATATATTTTCAAAAATTTGAATAAATAAAAATCTGAAGACTATGTAAATATTTTTGTGATCCCCTTGTCTTGCGGAAAAAATAAATAATAAAAAAATATAATAAAATATGATATAATAAATGATATTTTTAGAA
Source organism: Jasminum sambac (assembly GCA_018223645.1). NCBI lineage: Eukaryota > Viridiplantae > Streptophyta > Magnoliopsida > Lamiales > Oleaceae > Jasminum > Jasminum sambac. The sequence goes on from CP073640.1 coordinate 40,253,887, forward strand.
AATTTAACTAAATAAAAAATGTGTGTAATAATGAAAATATAAATATTACAGGAATATTTTTGGGATAATCTTAATTACTTTTTTGAAATAATAATATAACAAAATAAATAAATTAACAAAATAAAGAAAAATAATTGGCGGGAAAATAGAAGTTAGATACATCTATTGTCATATATTTATTCCAAAATAACATAATAAAATAAATAAATTTAAAAAATAAACAAAAAGAATAGGAGGGAAAACAGAAGTAAGATACTTCTATTTTTATGCATTTATAATAGATTATAAAAAAAAGAACAAAAAGAAAGGCAGAAATTAGTTTATAGTAATCGATGTATGGGAAATTTCAAAGTTTTCACAATTATATTTTGCTACGTAAGTTGGCCTACCATTCTTATAATCTAGGTCACTTTATGAAGGTTGGTTATGATATATTAAACGTCGGAACAGAAGGCTGTCAATGAAATAATTTCACTGTATTTATTCAATGAATAATGGCGTTTATATAGGCAATTAACTAATGGATAATATCTACAAAATCTACTTACTAGCTAGTGCATAACAGACTAAGCTATTGATTAGGAAACAAATAAGATATGTCTTTCACTAAAGACACGTTCCCAACTAAACCATATAAACTAAGTCGAAAGAAACAAAAAATAAACAAGGGAATAATTTCAACATTGAAATTTCTCATACATCGATTACTGTAAACTAATTTTTGCCTTTATTTTTTTTCTTTTTTTGTATAATCTATTATAAATATATAAAAATAGAAGTATCCGACTTCTGTTTTCCCGCCTATTCTTTTTCTTTATTTTTTAAATTTATTTATTTTATTATATTATTTTGGAGTGAATTTATAAAAATAGAAGTATCTAACTTCTATTTTCCCGCCTATTCTTTTTCTTTATTTTATAAATTTATTTATTTTATTATATTATTGTTTTCAAAAAATAATTAAGATTATCACAAAAATATTCCTACGATTTTTAGATTTTCATTATTGCACACATTTTTTATGTAGTTGCATTTTCTTAAAATATAATTTATTATATTATATTATATTATATTATATTATATTTTTGTTTATTATATTACTTTTTCCGCAAGACAAGGTGATCACAAAACTATTGACATAGTCTTGATTTTATTTATTCAAATTTATTCAAATATATTTATTCAAATGATAAGATAACATTATCACAAAAATATTCCTATAATTTTCATAATTTCATTATTATACATATTTTTATTTAGTTCTATATATTTTGAAAATATAATTTATTTATTCGATTAGTTTATATTTTTATTTATTATATTATTTTTTCAAAAGATGAGATTATTCAAAAATATTAATATAATCTTTATATTTTCATTTATTCAAAATTTCAAAAATATATTTGTTAAAATTATGATGTAATATTATCACAAAAATATTCCTATAATCTTTGGATTTTCCTTTTTATTTATATCCATTTCTGATTTGGTTCATTTTCTCGAAAATATAAAATATTTATTATATTAAATTTTTAATTTAATAAGATTGTTCCAAAAATAATGATATATCTTTAGATTTTCATTTATTAAAATTTTCAAAAATATATTTATTCAAATTATAAGATCATTTTCACCCAAATATTCCTGTAATCTTTAGATTTTCCTTTTTGAACTCATTTTTTATTTAGTTCCTTTTTTGAAAATATAAATTATATATTATTTTATATTATATTTTCATTCATTATATTTTTTTTCACAACATGAAATTCTAAAAATTATAGGAATATTTTTGTGAGAATGTTATCTTATAATTTGAATAAATATATTTTCAAAAATTTGAATAAATAAAAATCTGAAGACTATGTAAATATTTTTGTGATCACCTTGTCTTGCGGAAAAAATAAATAATAAAAAAATATAATACAATATAATATAATAAATGATATTTTAGAAAATTTAACTAAATAAAAAATGTGTGTAATAATGAAAATATAAATATTACAGGAATATTTTTGGGCTAATCTTAATTACTTTTTTGAAATAATAATATAATAAAATAAATAAATTAAAAAAATAAAGAAAAATAATAGGCGGGAAAATAGAAGTTGGATACATCTATTGTCATATATTTATTCTAAAATAACATAATAAAATAAATAAATTTAAAAAATAAAGAAAAAGAATAGGAGGGAAAACAGAAGTAAGATACTTCTATTTTTATGAATTTATAACAGATTATAAAAAAAAGAACAAAAAGAAAGGCAGATATTAGTTTATAGTAATCGATGTATGGGAAATTTCAAAGTTTTCACAATTATATTTTGCTACGTAAGTTGGCCTACCATTCTCATAATCTAGAACACTTTATGAAGGTTGGTTATGATATATTAAACGTCGGAACACAAGGTTGTCAATGAAATAATTTCACTGTATTTATTCAATGAATAATAGCGTTTATATAGGCAATTAACTAATGAATAATATCCACAAAATCTACTTACCAGCTAGTGCATAACAGACTAAGCTATTCATTAGGAAACAAATAAGATATGTCTTTCACTAAAGACACGTTCCCAACTAAACCATATAAATTAAGTCAAAAGAAACAAAAAATAAACAAGGGAATAATTTCGACATTGAAATTTCTCGTACATCGATTACTGTAAACTAATTTTTGCCTGTATTTTTTTTTCTTTTTTTGTATAATCTATTATAAATATATAAAAATAGAAGTATCCGACTTCTGTTTTCCCGCCTATTCTTTTACTTTATTTTTTAAATTTATTTATGTTATTATATTATTTTGGAGTAAATTTATAAAAATAGAAGTATCTAACTTCTATTTTCCCGCCTATTCTTTTTCTTTATTTTATAAATTTATTTATTTTATTATATTATTGTTTTCAAAAAATAATTAAGATTATCACAAAAATATTCCTATGATTTTTAGATTTTCATTATTGCACACATTTTTATGTAGTTGCATTTTCTTAAAATATAATTTATTATATTATATTATATTATATTATATTATATTATATTATATTTTTGTTTATTATATTACTTTTTCCGCAAGACAAGGTGATCACAAAACTATTGACATAGTCTTCAGATTTTATTTATTCAAATTTATTCAAATATATTTATTCAAATGATAAGATAACATTATCACAAAAATATTCCTATAATTTTCATAATTTCATTATTATACATATTTTTTATTTCGTTCTATATATTTTGAAAATATAATTTATTTATTCGATTAGTTTATATTTTTATTTATTATATTATTTTTTCAAAAGATGAGATTATTCAAAAATATTAATATAATCTTTATATTTTCATTTATTCAAAATTTCAAAAATATATTTGTTAAAATTATGATGTAATATTATCACAAAAATATTCCTATAATCTTTGGATTTTCCTTTTTATTTATATCCATTTCTGATTTGGTTCATTTTCTCGAAAATATAAAATATTTATTATATTAAATTTTTAATTTAATAAGATTGTTCCAAAAATAATGATATATCTTTAGATTTTCATTTATTAAAATTTTCAAAAATATATTTATTCAAATTATAAGATCATTTTCACCCAAATATTCCTGTAATCTTTAGATTTTCCTTTTGAACTCATTTTTATTTAGTTCCTTTTTGAAAATATAAATTATATATTATTTTATATTATATTTTCATTCATTATATTTTTTCACAACATGAAATTCTAAAAATTATAGGAATATTTTTGTGAGAATGTTATCTTATAATTTGAATAAATATATTTTCAAAAATTTGAATAAATAAAAATCAAGACTATGTAAATATTTTTGTGATCACCTTGTCTTTATGGAAAAATAAATAATAAAAAATATAATACAATATAATATAATAAATGATATTTTAGAAAATTTAACTAAATAAAAAATGTGTGTAATAATGAAAATATAAATATTACAGGAATATTTTTGGGCTAATCTTAATTACTTTTTTGAAATAATAATATAATAAAATAAATAAATTAAAAAAATAAAGAAAAATAATAGGCGGGAAAATAGAAGTTGGATACATCTATTGTCATATATTTATTCTAAAATAACATAATAAAATAAATAAATTTAAAAAATAAAGAAAAAGAATAGGAGGGAAAACAGAAGTAAGATACTTCTATTTTTATGAATTTATAACAGATTATAAAAAAAAGAACAAAAAGAAAGGCAGATATTAGTTTATAGTAATCGATGTATGGGAAATTTCAAAGTTTTCACAATTATATTTTGCTACGTAAGTTGGCCTACCATTCTCATAATCTAGAACACTTTATGAAGGTTGGTTATGATATATTAAACGATCGGAACACAAAATCAATGAAATAATTTCACCTTGTATTTATTCAATGAATAATAGCGTTTATATAGGCAATTAACTAATGAATAATATCCACAAAATCTACTTACCAGCTAGTGCATAACAGACTAAGCTATTCATTAGGAAACAAATAAGATATGTCTTTCACTAAAGACACGTTCCCAACTAAACCATATAAATTAAGTCAAAAGAAACAAAAAATAAACAAGGGAATAATTTCGACATTGAAATTTCTCGTACATCGATTACTGTAAACTAATTTTTGCCTGTATTTTTTTTTCTTTTTTTGTATAATCTATTATAAATATATAAAAATAGAAGTATCCGACTTCTGTTTTCCCGCCTATTCTTTTACTTTATTTTTTAAATTTATTTATGTTATTATATTATTTTGGAGTAAATTTATAAAAATAGAAGTATCTAACTTCTATTTTCCCGCCTATTCTTTTTCTTTATTTTATAAATTTATTTATTTTATTATATTATTGTTTTCAAAAAATAATTAAGATTATCACAAAAATATTCCTATGATTTTTAGATTTTCATTATTGCACACATTTTTTATGTAGTTGCATTTTCTTAAAATATAATTTATTATATTATATTATATTATATTATATTATATTATATTTTTGTTTATTATATTACTTTTTCCGCAAGACAAGGTGATCACAAAACTATTGACATAGTCTTCAGATTTTATTTATTCAAATTTATTCAAATATATTTATTCAAATGATAAGATAACATTATCACAAAAATATTCCTATAATTTTCATAATTTCATTATTATACATATTTTTTATTTCGTTCTATATATTTTGAAAATATAATTTATTTATTCGATTAGTTTATATTTTTATTTATTATATTATTTTTTCAAAAGATGAGATTATTCAAAATATTAATATAATCTTTATATTTTCATTTATTCAAAATTTCAAAAATATATTTGTTAAAATTATGATGTAATATTATCACAAAAATATTCCTATAATCTTTGGATTTTCCTTTTTATTTATATCCATTTCTGATTTGGTTCATTTTCTCAAAATATAAAATATTTATTATATTAAATTTTTAATTTAATAAGATTGTTCCAAAAATAATGATATATCTTTAGATTTTCATTTATTAAAATTTTCAAAATATATTTATTCAAATTATAAGATCATTTTCACCCAAATATTCCTGTAATCTTTAGATTTTCCTTTTGAACTCATTTTTTATTTAGTTCCTTTTTGAAAATATAAATTATATATTATTTTATATTATATTTTCATTCATTATATTTTTTCACAACATGAAATTCTAAAAATTATAGGAATATTTTTGTGAGAATGTTATCTTATAATTTGAATAAATATATTTTCAAAATTTGAATAAATAAAAATCCCGAAGACTATGTAAATATTTTGTGATCCCTTGTCTTGGAAAAAATAAATAATAAAAAATATAATACAATATAATATAATAAATGATATTTTAGAAAATTTAACTAAATAAAAATGTGTGTAATAATGAAAATATAAATATTACAGAATATTTTTGGGCTAATCTTAATTACTTTTTGAAATAATAATATAATAAAATAAATAAATTAAAAAATAAAGAAAAAAGAAAATAATAGGCGGGAAAATAGAAGTTAGATACATCTATTGTCATATACTTATTCCAAAATAACATAATAAAATAAATAAATTTAAAAAAATAAAGAAAAAGAATAGGAGGGAAAACACAAGTAAGATACTTCTATTTTTATGAATTTATAACAGATTATAAAAAAAAGAACAAAAAGAAAGGCAGATATTAGTTTATAGTAATCGATGTATGAGAAATTTCAAGGTTTTCACAATTATATTTTGCTACGTAAGTTGGCCTACCATTCTCATAATCTAGAACACTTTATGAAGGTTGGTTATGATATATTAAAGCGTCGAACACAAGGTCGCCAATGAAATAATTTCATGTATTTATTCAATGAATAATAAGCGTTTATATAGGCAATTAACTAATGAATAATATCCACAAAATCTACTTACCAGCTAGTGCATACGACTAAGCTATTAATTAGGAAACAAATAAGATATGTCTTTCACTAAAGACACGTTCCCAACTAAACCATATAAATTAAGTCAAAAGAAACAAAAAATAAACAAGGGAATAATTTCGACATTGAAAATTCTCATACATCGATTACTGTAAACTAATTTTTGCCTGTATTTTTTTTTCCTTTTTTGTATAATCTATTATAAATATATAAAAATAGAAGTATCCACTTACTTTTCCGCCTATTCTTTTCCTTTATTTTTTAAATTTATTTATGTTATTATATTATTTTGGAGTAAATTTATAAAAATAGAAGTATCTAACTTCTATTTTCCCCGCCTATTCTTTTTCTTTATTTTATAAATTTATTTATTTTATTATATTATTGTTTTCAAAAAATAATTAAGATTATCACAAAAATATTCCTACGATTTTTAGATTTTCATTATTGCACACATTTTTTATGTAGTTGCATTTTCTTAAAATATAATTTATTATATTATATTATATTATATTATATTATATTTTTGTTTATTATATTACTTTTTCCGCAAGAAAAGGTGATCACAAAACTATTGACATAGTCTTCAGATTTTATTTATTCAAATTTATTCAAATATATTTATTCCAATGATAAGATAACATTATCACAAAAATATTCCTATAATTTTTATAATTTCATTATTATACATATTTTTTATTTCGTTCTATATTTTGAAAATATAATTTATTTATTCGATTAGTTTATATTTTTATTTATTATATTATTTTTTCAAAAGATAAGATTATTCAAAAATATTAATTTATTCTATATATTTTCTTTTATTCAAAATTTCAAAAATATATTTGTCAAAATTATTATGTAATATTATCACAAAAATATTCCTATAATCTTTGGATTTTCCTTTTTATTTATATCCATTTCTGATTTGGTTCCTTTTCTCGAAAATATAAAATATTTATTATATTAAATTTTTAATTTAATAAGATTGTTCCAAAAATAATGATATATCTTTAGATTTTCATTTATTAAAATTTTCAAAAATATATTTATTCAAATTATAAGATCATTTTCACCCAAATATTCCTGTAATCTTTAGATTTTCCTTTTTGAACACATTTTTTATTTAGTTCCTTTTTTGAAAATATAAATTATATATTATTTTATATTATATTTTCATTCATTATATTTTTTTTCACAACATGAAATTCTAAAAATTATAGGAATATTTTTGTGAGAATGTTATCTTATAATTTGAATAAATATATTTTCAAAAATTTGAATAAATAAAAATCTGAAGACTATGTAAATATTTTTGTGATCCCCTTGTCTTGCTGAAAAAATAAATAATAAAAAAATATAATAAAATATAATATAATAAATGATATTTTTAGAAAATTTAACTAAATAAAAAATGTGTGTAATAATGAAAATATAAATATTACAGGAATATTTTTGGGCTAATCTTAATTACTTTTTTGAAATAATAATATAACAAAATAAATAAATTAACAAAATAAAGAAAAATAATAGGCGGGAAAATAGAAGTTAGATACGTCTATTGTCATATATTTATTCCAAAATAACATAATAAAATAAATAAATTTAAAAAATAAAGAAAAAGTATAGGAGGGAAAACAGAAGTAAGATACTTCTATTTTTATGCATTTATAATATATTATAAGAAAAAGAACAAAAAGAAAGGCAGAAATTAGTTTATAGTAATCGATGTATGGGAAATTTCAAAGTTTTCACAATTATATTTTGCTACGTAAGTTGGCCTACCATTCTTATAATCTAGGTCACTTTATGAAGGTTGGTTATGATATATTAAACGTCGGAACAGAAGGCTGTCAATGAAATAATTTCACTGTATTTATTCAATGAATAATGGCGTTTATATAGGCAATTAACTAATGGATAATATCTACAAAATCTACTTACTAGCTAGTGCATAACAGACTAAGCTATTGATTAGGAAACAAATAAGATATGTCTTTCACTAAAGACACGTTCCCAACTAAACCATATAAACTAAGTCGAAAGAAACAAAAAATAAACAAGGGAATAATTTCGACATTGAAATTTCTCATACATCGATTACTGTAAACTAATTTTTGCCTTTATTTTTTTTCTTTTTTTGTATAATCTATTATAAATATATAAAAATAGAAGTATCCGACTTCTGTTTTCCCGCCTATTCTTTTTCTTTATTTTTTAAATTTATTTATTTTATTATATTATTTTGGAGTAAATTTATAAAAATAGAAGTATCTAACTTCTATTTTCCCGCCTATTCTTTTTCTTTATTTTATAAATTTATTTATTTTATTATATTATTGTTTTCAAAAAATAATTAAGATTATCACAAAAATATTCCTACGATTTTTAGATTTTCATTATTGCACACATTTTTTATGTAGTTGCATTTTCTTAAAATATAATTTATTATATTATATTATATTATATTATATTATATTATATTTTTGTTTATTATATTACTTTTTCCGTAAGAAAAGGTGATCACAAAACTATTGACATAGTCTTCAGATTTTATTTATTCAAATTTATTCAAATATATTTATTCAAATGATAAGATAACATTATCACAAAAAGATTCCTATAATTTTTATAATTTCATTATTATACATATTTTTTATTTCGTTCTATATTTTGAAAATACAATTTATTTATTCGATTAGTTTATATTTTTATTTATTATATTATTTTTTCAAAAGATAAGATTATTCAAAAATATTAATATCATCTTTATATTTTCATTTATTCAAAATTTCAAAAATATATTTGTCAAAATTATGATGTAATATTATCACAAAAATATTCCTATAATCTTTGGATTTTCCTTTTTATTTATATTCATTTGATTTGGTTCCTTTTCTAAAAATATAAAATATTTATTATATTAAATTTTTAATTTAATAAGATTGTTCCAAAAATAATGATATATCTTTAGATTTTCATTTATTAAAATTTTCAAAAATATATTTATTCAAATTATAAGATCATTTTCACCCAAATATTCCTGTAATCTTTATATTTTCCTTTTGAACACATTTTTATTTAGTTCCTTTTTGAAAATATAAATTATATATTATTTTATATTATATTTTCATTCATTATATTTTTTTCACAACATGAAATTCTAAAAATTATAGGAATATTTTTGTGAGAATGTTATCTTATAATTTGAATAAATATATTTTCAAAAATTTGAATAAATAAAAATCTGAAGACTATGTAAATATTTTTGTGATCACCTTGTCTTGCGGAAAAAATAAATAATAAAAAAATATAATACAATATAATATAATAAATGATATTTTTAGAAAATTTAACTAAATAAAAAATGTGTGTAATAATGAAAATATAAATATTACAGGAATATTTTTGGGCTAATCTTAATTACTTTTTTGAAATAATAATATAATAAAATAAATAAATTAACAAAATAAAGAAAAATAATAGGCGGGAAAATAGAAGTTAGATACATCTATTGTCATATATTTATTCCAAAATAACATAATAAAATAAATAAATTTAAAAAATAAAGAAAAAGAATAGGAGGGAAAACAGAAGTAAGATACTTCTATTTTTATGAATTTATAACAGATTATAAAAGAAAGAACAAAAAGAAAGGCAGATATTAGTTTATAGTAATCGATGTATGAGAAATTTCAAAGTTTTCACAATTATATTTTGCTACGTAAGTTGGCCTACCATTCTCATAATCTAGAACACTTTATGAAGGTTGGTTATGATATATTAAACGTCGGAACACAAGGCTGTCAATGAAATAATTTCACTGTATTTATTCAATGAATAATAGCGTTTATATAGGCAATTAACTAATAAATAATATCCACAAAATCTACTTACCAGCTAGTGCATAACAGACTAAGCTATTCATTAGGAAACAAATAAGATATGTCTTTGACTAAAGACACGTTCCCAACTAAACCATATAAATTAAGTCAAAAGAAACAAAAAATAAACAAGGGAATAATTTCGACATTGAAATTTCTCATACATCGATTACTGTAAACTAATTTTTGCCTGTATTTTTTTTTCTTTTTTTGTATAATCTATTATAAATATATAAAAATAGAAGTATCCGACTTCTGATTTTCCGCCTATTCTTTTCCTTTATTTTTTAAATTTATTTATGTTATTATATTATTTTGGAGTAAATTTATAAAAATAGAAGTATCTAACTTCTATTTTCCCGCCTATTCTTTTTCTTTATTTTATAAATTTATTTATTTTATTATATTATTGTTTTCAAAAAATAATTAAGATTATCACAAAAATATTCCTACGATTTTTAGATTTTCATTATTGCACACATTTTTATGTAGTTGCATTTTCTTAAAATATAATTTATTATATTATATTATATTATATTATATTATATTTTTGTTTATTATATTACTTTTTCCAGAAGAAAAGGTGATCACAAAACTATTGACATAGTCTTGATTTTATTTATTCAAATTTATTCAAATATATTTATTCAAATGATAAGATAACATTATCACAAAAATATTCCTATAATTTTTATAATTTCATTATTATACATATTTTTTATTTCGTTCTATATTTTGAAAATATAATTTATTTATTCGATTAGTTTATATTTTTATTTATTATATTATTTTTTCAAAAGATAAGATTATTCAAAAATATTAATATAATCTTTATATTTTCATTTATTCAAAATTTCAAAAATATATTTGTCAAAATTATGATGTAATATTATCACAAAAATATTCCTATAATCTTTGGATTTTCCTTTTTATTTATATCCATTTCTGATTTGGTTCCTTTTCTGGAAAATATAAAATATTTATTATATTAAATTTTTAATTTAATAAGATTGTTCCAAAATAATGATATATCTTTAGATTTTCATTTATTAAAATTTTCAAAATATATTTATTCAAATTATAAGATCATTTTCACCCAAATATTCCTGTAATCTTTAGATTTTCCTTTTTGAACACACTTTTTATTTAGTTCCTTTTTTGAAAATATAAATTATATATTATTTTATATTATATTTTCATTCATTATATTTTTTTTCACAACATGAAATTCTAAAAATTATAGGAATATTTTTGTGAGAATGTTATCTTATAATTTGAATAAATATATTTTCAAAAATTTGAATAAATAAAAATCTGAAGACTATGTAAATATTTTTGTGATCCCCTTGTCTTCTTGGAAAATAAATAATAAAAAAATATAATAAAATATAATATAATAAATGATATTTTTAGAAAATTTAACTAAATAAAAAATGTGTGTAATAATGAAAATATAAATATTACAGGAATATTTTTGGGATAATCTTAATTACTTTTTTGAAATAATAATATAACAAAATAAATAAATTAACAAAATAAAGAAAAATAATAGGCGGGAAAATAGAAGTTAGATACATCTATTGTCATATATTTATTCCAAAATAACATAATAAAATAAATAAATTTAAAAAATAAAGAAAAAGAATAGGAGGGAAAAGCAGTAAGATACTTCTATTTTTATGCATTTATAATATATTATAAAAAGAACAAAAGAAAGGCGTAAATTAGTTTATAGTAATCGATGTATGGGAAATTTCAAAGTTTTCACAATTATATTTTGCTACGTAAGTTGGCCTACCATTCTCATAATCTAGGTCACTTTATGAAGGTTGGTTATGATATATTAAACGTCGGACAGGAAAATTTGTCACAATGAAATAATTTCACCGTATTTATTCAATGAATAATAAGCGTTTATATAGGCAATTAACTAATGGATAATATCTACAAAATCTACTTACTAGCTAGTGCATAATGTACACAGCTATTGATTAGGAAACAAATAAGATATGTCCTTCACTAAAGACACGTTCCCAACTAAACCATATAAACTAAGTCGAAAGAAACAAAAAATAAACAAGGGAATAATTTCGACATTGAAATTTCTCATACATCGATTACTGTAAACTAATTTTTGCCTTTATTTTTTCTTTTTTTTGTATAATCTATTATAAATATATAAAAATAGAAGTATCCACTTGCTTTTCCACTATTCTTTTTCTTTATTTTTAAATTTATTTATTTTATTATATTATTTTGAGTAAATTTATAAAAATAGAAGTATCTAACTTCTATTTTCCCGCTATTCTTTTTTCTTTTATTTTATAAATTTATTTATTTTATTATATTATTGTTTTCAAAAATAATTAAGATTATCACAAAAATATTCCTCGATTTTTAGATTTTCATTATTGCACACATTTTTATGTAGTTGCATTTTCTTAAAATATAATTTATTATATTATTTTATATTATATTATATTATATTTTTGTTTATTATATTACTTTTTCCGTAGAAAAGGTGATCACAAAACTATTGACATAGTCTTGATTTTATTTATTCAAATTTATTCAAATATATTTATTCAAATGATAAGATAACATTATCACAAAAAGATTCCTATAATTTTTATAATTTCATTATTATACATATTTTTATTTTAGTTCTATATTTTGAAAATATAATTTATTTATTCGATTAGTTTATATTTTTATTTATTATATTATTTTTTGAAAAGATAAGATTATTCAAAAATATGAATATCATCTTTATATTTTCATTTATTCAAAATTTCAAAATATATTTGTCAAAATTATGATGTAATATTATCACAAAATATTCCTATAATCTTTGGATTTTCCTTTTTATTTATATTCATTTCTGATTTGGTTCCTTTTCTAAAAATATAAAATATTTATTATATTAAATTTTTAATTTAATAAGATTGTTCCAAAAATAATGATATATCTTTAGATTTTCATTTATTAAAATTTTCAAAAATATATTTATTCAAATTATAAGATCATTTTCACCCAAATATTCCTGTAATCTTTAGATTTTCCTTTTTGAACACACTTTTATTTAGTTCCTTTTTGAAAATATAAATTATATATTATTTTATATTATATTTTCATTCATTATATTTTTTCACAACATGAAATTCTAAAAATTATAGGAATATTTTTGTGAGAATGTTATCTTATAATTTGAATAAATATATTTTCAAAAATTTGAATAAATAAAAATCAAGACTATGTAAATATTTTTGTGATCCCCTTGTCTTCTTGGAAAATAAATAATAAAAATATAATAAAATATAATATAATAAATGATATTTTTAGAAAATTTAACTAAATAAAAATGTGTGTAATAATGAAAATATAAATATTACAGAATATTTTTGGGATAATCTTAATTACTTTTGAAATAATAATATAACAAAATAAATAAATTAACAAAATAAAGAAAAATAATAGGCGGAAAATAGAAGTTAGATACATCTATTGTCATATATTTATTCCAAAATAACATAATAAAATAAATAAATTTAAAAATAAAGAAAAAGAATAGGAGGAAAAGCAGTAAGATACTTCTATTTTTATGCATTTATAACAGATTATAAAAAAAAGAACAAAAAGAAAGGCAGATATTAGTTTATAGTAATCGATGTATGAGAAATTTCAAAGTTTTCACAATTATATTTTGCTACGTAAGTTGGCCTACCATTCTCATAATCTAGAACACTTTATGAAGGTTGGTTATGATATATTAAACGTCGGAACACAAGGCTGTCAATGAAATAATTTCACTGTATTTATTCAATGAATAATAGCGTTTATATAGGCAATTAACTAATGAATAATATCTACAAAATCTACTTACTAGCTAGTGCATAACAGACTAAGCTATTGATTAGGAAACAAATAAGATATGTCTTTCACTAAAGACACGTTCCCAACTAAACCATATAAATTAAGTCAAAAGAAACAAAAAATAAACAAGGGAATAATTTCGACATTGAAATTTCTCATACATCGATTACTGTAAACTAATTTTTGCCTTTATTTTTTTTTCTTTTTTTGTATAATCTATTATAAATATATAAAAATAGAAGTATCCGACTTCTGTTTTCCCGCCTATTCTTTTCCTTTATTTTTTAAATTTATTTATGTTATTATATTATTTTGGAGTAAATTTATAAAAATAGAAGTATCTAACTTCTATTTTCCCGCCTATTCTTTTTCTTTATTTTATAAATTTATTTATTTTATTATATTATTGTTTTCAAAAAATAATTAAGATTATCACAAAAATATTCCTACGATTTTTAGATTTTCATTATTGCACACATTTTTTATGTAGTTGCATTTTCTTAAAATATAATTTATTATATTATATTATATTATATTATATTATATTTTTGTTTATTATATTACTTTTTCCGTAAGAAAAGGTGATCACAAAACTATTGACATAGTCTTCAGATTTTATTTATTCAAATTTATTCAAATATATTTATTCAAATGATAAGATAACATTATCACAAAAATATTCCTATAATTTTTATAATTTCATTATTATACATATTTTTTATTTCGTTCTATATTTTGAAAATATAATTTATTTATTCGATTAGTTTATATTTTTATTTATTATATTATTTTTTCAAAAGATAAGATTATTCAAAAATATTAATATCATCTTTATATTTTCATTTATTCAAAATTTCAAAAATATATTTGTCAAAATTATTATGTAATATTATCACAAAAATATTCCTATAATCTTTGGATTTTCCTTTTTATTTATATCAATTTAGATTTGGTTCCTTTTCTCAAAATATAAAATATTTATTATATTAAATTTTTAATTTAATAAGATTGTTCCAAAAATAATGATATATCTTTAGATTTTCATTTATTAAAATTTTCAAAAATATATTTATTCAAATTATAAGATCATTTTCACCCAAATATTCCTGTAATCTTTAGATTTTCCTTTTTGAACACACTTTTTATTTAGTTCCTTTTTTGAAAATATAAATTATATATTATTTTATATTATATTTTCATTCATTATATTTTTTTTCACAACATGAAATTCTAAAAATTATAGGAATATTTTTGTGAGAATGTTATCTTATAATTTGAATAAATATATTTTCAAAAATTTGAATAAATAAAAATCTGAAGACTATGTAAATATTTTTGTGATCCCCTTGTCTTGCGGAAAAAATAAATAATAAAAAAATATAATAAAATATAATATAATAAATGATATTTTTAGAAAATTTAACTAAATAAAAAATGTGTGTAATAATGAAAATATAAATATTACAGGAATATTTTTGGGATAATCTTAATTACTTTTTTGAAATAATAATATAACAAAATAAATAAATTAACAAAATAAAGAAAAATAATAGGCGGGAAAATAGAAGTTAGATACATCTATTGTCATATATTTATTCCAAAATAACATAATAAAATAAATAAATTTAAAAAATAAACAAAAAGAATAGGAGGGAAAAGCAGTAAGATACTTCTATTTTTATGCATTTATAATATATTATAAAAAAAGAACAAAAAGAAAGGCAGAAATTAGTTTATAGTAATCGATGTATGGGAAATTTCAAAGTTTTCACAATTATATTTTGCTACGTAAGTTGGCCTACCATTCTCATAATCTAGGTCACTTTATGAAGGTTGGTTATGATATATTAAACGCTTAACACAAGGTCACAATGAAATAATTTCAGTATTTATTCAATGAATAATAGCGTTTATATAGGCAATTAACTAATGGATAATATCTACAAAATCTACTTACTAGCTAGTGCGTAACAGACTAAGCTATTGATTAGGAAACAAATAAGATATGTCCTTCACTAAAGACACGTTCCCAACTAAACCATATAAACTAAGTCAAAGAAACAAAAATAAACAAGGGAATAATTTGACATTGAAATTTCTCATACATCGATTACTGTAAACTAATTTTTGCCTTTATTTTTTTTCTTTTTTTGTATAATCTATTATAAATATATAAAAATAGAAGTATCCGACTTCTGTTTTCCCGCCTATTCTTTTTCTTTATTTTTTAAATTTATTTATTTTATTATATTATTTTGGAGTAAATTTATAAAAATAGAAGTATCTAACTTCTATTTTCCCGCCTATTCTTTTTCTTTATTTTATAAATTTATTTATTTTATTATATTATTGTTTTCAAAAAATAATTAAGATTATCACAAAAATATTCCTACGATTTTTAGATTTTCATTATTGCACACATTTTTTATGTAGTTGCATTTTCTTAAAATATAATTTATTATATTATATTATATTATATTATATTATATTATATTTTTGTTTATTATATTACTTTTTCCACAAGAAAAGGTGATCACAAAACTATTGACATAGTCTTCAGATTTTATTTATTCAAATTTGTTCAAATATATTTATTCCAATGATAAGATAACATTATCACAAAAATATTGCTATAATTTTTATAATTTCATTATTATACATATTTTTTATTTCGTTCTATATTTTGAAAATATAATTTATTTATTCGATTAGTTTATATTTTTATTTATTATATTATTTTTTCAAAAGATAAGATTATTCAAAAATATTAATTTATTCTATATATTTTCTTTTATTCAAAATTTCAAAAATATATTTGTCAAAATTATTATGTAATATTATCACAAAAATATTCCTATAATCTTTGGATTTTCCTTTTTATTTATATTCATTTCTGATTTGGTTCCTTTTCTCGAAAATATAAAATATTTATTATATTAAATTTTTAATTTAATAAGATTGTTCCAAAAATAATGATATATCTTTAGATTTTCATTTATTAAAATTTTCAAAAATATATTTATTCAAATTATAAGATCATTTTCACCCAAATATTCCTGTAATCTTTAGATTTTCCTTTTTGAACACACTTTTTATTTAGTTCCTTTTTTGAAAATATAAATTATATATTATTTTATATTATATTTTCATTCATTATATTTTTTTTTCACAACATGAAATTCTAAAAATTATAGGAATATTTTTGTGAGAATGTTATCTTATAATTTGAATAAATATATTTTCAAAAATTTGAATAAATAAAAATCTGAAGACTATGTAAATATTTTTGTGATCACCTTGTCTTGCGGAAAAAATAAATAATAAAAAAATATAATACAATATAATATAATAAATGATATTTTAGAAAATTTAACTAAATAAAAAATGTGTGTAATAATGAAAATATAAATATTACAGGAATATTTTTGGGCTAATCTTAATTACTTTTTTGAAATAATAATATAATAAAATAAATAAATTAACAAAATAAAGAAAAATAATAGGCGGGAAAATAGAAGTTAGATACATCTATTGTCATATATTTATTCCAAAATAACATAATAAAATAAATAAATTTAAAAAATAAAGAAAAAGAATAGGAGGGAAAACAGAAGTAAGATACTTCTATTTTTATGAATTTATAACAGATTATAAAAAAAAGAACAAAAAGAAAGGCAGATATTAGTTTATAGTAATCGATGTATGAGAAATTTCAAAGTTTTCACAATTATATTTTGCTACGTAAGTTGGCCTACCATTCTAATAATCTAAAACACTTTATGAAGGTTGGTTATGATATATTAAACGTCGGAACACAAGGCTGTCAATGAAATAATTTCACTGTATTTATTCAATGAATAATAGCGTTTATATAGGCAATTAACTAATGAATAATATCCACAAAATCTACTTACTAGTGCATAATGTACTAAGCTATTGATTAGGAAACAAATAAGATATGTCTTTCACTAAAGACACGCTCCCAACTAAACCATATAAATTAAGTCAAAAGAAACAAAAATAAACAAGGGAATAATTTCGACATTGAAATTTCTCATACATCGATTACTGTAAACTAATTTTTGCCTGTATTTTTTTTTCTTTTTTTGTATAATCTATTATAAATATATAAAAATAGAAGTATCCGACTTCTGTTTTCCCGCCTATTCTTTTTCTTTATTTTTTAAATTTATTTATGTTATTATATTATTTTGGAGTAAATTTATAAAAATAGAAGTATCTAACTTCTATTTTCCCGCCTATTCTTTTTCTTTATTTTATAAATTTATTTATTTTATTATATTATTGTTTTCAAAAAATAATTAAGATTATCACAAAAATATTCCTATGATTTTTAGATTTTCATTATTGCACACATTTTTTATGTAGTTGCATTTTCTTAAAATATAATTTATTATATTATATTATATTATATTATATTATATTTTTGTTTATTATATTACTTTTTCCGCAAGACAAGGTGATCACAAAACTATTGACATAGTCTTCAGATTTTATTTATTCAAATTTATTCAAATATATTTATTCAAATGATAAGATAACATTATCACAAAAATATTCCTATAATTTTTATAATTTCATTATTATACATATTTTTATTTCGTTTCTATATTTTGAAAATATAATTTATTTATTCGATTAGTTTATATTTTTATTTATTATATTATTTTTTCAAAAGATAAGATTATTCAAAAATATTAATATAATCTTTATATTTTCATTTATTCAAAATTTCAAAAATATATTTGTTAAAATTATGATGTAATATTATCACAAAAATATTCCTATAATCTTTGGATTTTCCTTTTTATTTATATCCATTTCTGATTTGGTTCATTTTCTCAAAAATATAAAATATTTATTATATTAAATTTTTAATTTAATAAGATTGTTCCAAAACTAATGATATATCTTTAGATTTTCATTTATTAAAATTTTCAAAAATATATTTATTCAAATTATAAGATCATTTTCACCCAAATATTCCTATAATCTTTAGATTTTCCTTTTTGAACACATTTTTTATTTAGTTCCTTTTTTGAAAATATAAATTATATATTATTTTATATTATATTTTCATTCATTATATTTTTTTTTCACAACATGAAATTCTAAAAATTATAGGAATATTTTTGTGAGAATGTTATCTTATAATTTGAATAAATATATTTTCAAAAATTTGAATAAATAAAAATCAAGACTATGTAAATATTTTTGTGATCACCTTGTCTTATGGAAAAAATAAATAATAAATAATATAATACAATATAATATAATAAATGATATTTTAGAAAATTTAACTAAATAAAAATGTGTGTAATAATGAAAATATAAATATTACAGAATATTTTTGGGCTAATCTTAATTACTTTTTGAAATAATAATATAATAAAATAAATAAATTAACAAAATAAAGAAAATAATAGGCGGAAAATAGAAGTTAGATACATCTATTGTCATATATTTATTCCAAAATAACATAATAAAATAAATAAATTTCAAAAATAAAGAAAAAGAATAGGATGGAAAACAGAAGTAAGATACTTCTATTTTTATGCATTTATAATAGATTATAAAAAAAAGAACAAAAAGAAAGGCAGATATTAGTTTATAATAATCGATGTATGGGAAATTTCAAAGTTTTCACAATTATATTTTGCTACGTAAGTTGGCCTACCATTCTCATAATCTAGCTCACTTTATGAAGGTTGGTTATGATATATTAAACGTCGGAACACAAGGCTGTCAATGAAATAATTTCACTGTATTTATTCAATGAATAATAGCGTTTATATAGGCAATTAACTAATGAATAATATCTACAAAATCTACTTACTAGCTAGTGCATAACAGACTAAGCTATTCATTAGGAAACAAATAAGATATGTCTTTCACTAAAGACACGTTCCCAACTAAACCATATAAATTAAGTCAAAAGAAACAAAAAATAAACAAGGGAATAATTTCGACATTGAAATTTCTCATACATCGATTACTGTAAACTAATTTTTGCCTTTATTTTTTTTTCTTTTTTTGTATAATCTATTATAAATATATAAAAATAGAAGTATCCGACTTCTGTTTTCCCGCCTATTCTTTTTCTTTATTTTTTAAATTTATTTATTTTATTATATTATTTTGGAGTAAATTTATAAAAATAGAAGTATCTAACTTCTATTTTCCCGCCTATTCTTTTTCTTTATTTTATAAATTTATTTATTTTATTATATTATTGTTTTCAAAAAATAATTAAGATTATCACAAAAATATTCCTATGATTTTTAGATTTTCATTATTGCACACATTTTTTATGTAGTTGCATTTTCTTAAAATATAATTTATTAGATTATATTATATTATATTATATTATATTTTTGTTTATTATATTACTTTTTCCGCAAGAAAAGGTGATCACAAAACTATTGACATAGTCTTCAGATTTTATTTATTCAAATTTATTCAAATATATTTATTCAAATGATAAGATAACATTATCACAAAAATATTCCTATAATTTTTATAATTTCATTATTATACATATTTTTTATTTCGTTCTATATATTTTGAAAATATAATTTATTTATTCGATTAGTTTATATTTTTATTTATTATATTATTTTTTCAAAAGATGAGATTATTCAAAAATATTAATATCATCTTTATATTTTCATTTATTCAAAATTTCAAAAATATATTTGTCAAAATTATGATGTAATATTATCACAAAAATATTCCTATAATCTTTGGATTTTCCTTTTTATTTATATCCATTTCTGATTTGGTTCCTTTTCTCGAAAATATAAAATATTTATTATATTAAATTTTTAATTTAATAAGATTGTTCCAAAATAATGATATAATCTTTAGATTTTCATTTATTAAAATTTTGAAAAATATATTTATTCAAATTATAAGATCATTTTCACCCAAATATTCCTGTAATCTTTAGATTTTCCTTTTTGAACACATTTTTTATTTAGTTCCTTTTTTGAAAATATAAATTATATATTATTTTATATTATATTTTCATTCATTATATTTTTTTTCACAACATGAAATTCTAAAAATTATAGGAATATTTTTGTGAGAATGTTATCTTATAATTTGAATAAATATATTTTCAAAAATTTGAATAAATAAAAATCAAGACTATGTAAATATTTTTGTGATCATCTTGTCTTATAAAAAATAAATAATAAAAATATAATACAATATAATATAATAAATGATATTTTTAGAAAATTTAACTAAATAAAAATGTGTGTAATAATGAAAATATAAATATTACAGGAATATTTTTGGGCTAATCTTAATTACTTTTTTGAAATAATAATATAATAAAATAAATAAATTAACAAAATAAAGAAAAATAATAGGCTGGAAAATAGAAGTTAGATACATCTATTGTCATATATTTATTCCAAAATAACATAATAAAATAAATAAATTTAAAAAATAAAGAAAAAGAATAGGATGGAAAACAGAAGTAAGATACTTCTATTTTTATGCATTTATAATAGATTATAAAAAAAAGAACAAAAAGAAAGGCAGATATTAGTTTATAATAATCGATGTATGGGAAATTTCAAAGTTTTCACAATTATATTTTGCTACGTAAGTTGGCCTACCATTCTCATAATCTAGGTCACTTTATGAAGGTTGGTTATGATATATTAAACGTCGGAACACAAGGCTGTCAATGAAATAATTTCACTGTATTTATTCAATGAAAAATAGCGTTTATATAGGCAATTAACTAATGAATAATATCTACAAAATCTACTTACTAGCTAGTGCATATGCACTAAGCTATTGATTAGGAAACAAATAAGATATGTCTTTCACTAAAGACGTTCCCAACTAAACCATATAAATTAAGTCAAAAGAAACAAAAATAAACAAGGGAATAATTTCGACATTGAAATTTCTCATACATCGATTACTGTAAACTAATTTTTGCCTTTATTTTTTTTTCTTTTTTTGTATAATCTATTATAAATATATAAAAATAGAAGTATCCACTGCTTTTTTCCTCTATTCTTTTTCTTTATTTTTTAAATTTATTTATTTTATTATATTATTTTGGAGTAAATTTATAAAAATAGAAGTATCTAACTTCTATTTTCCCGCCTATTCTTTTTCTTTATTTTATAAATTTATTTATTTTATTATATTATTGTTTTCAAAAAATAATTAAGATTATCACAAAAATATTCCTATGATTTTTAGATTTTCATTATTGCACACATTTTTTATGTAGTTGCATTTTCTTAAAATATAATTTATTATATTATATTATATTATATTTTTGTTTATTATATTACTTTTTCCTCAAGAAGACAAGGTGATCACAAAACTATTGACATAGTCTTGATTTTATTTATTCAAATTTATTCAAATATATTTATTCAAATGATAAGATAACATTATCACAAAAATATTCCTATAATTTTCATAATTTCATTATTATACATATTTTTTATTTTGTTCTATATATTTTGAAAATATAATTTATTTATTCGATTAGTTTATATTTTTATTTATTATATTATTTTTTCAAAAGATAAGATTATTCAAAATATTAATATCATCTTTATATTTTCATTTATTCAAAATTTCAAAAATATATTTGTTCAAAATTATGATGTAATATTATCACAAAAATATTCCTATAATCTTTGGATTTTCCTTTTTATTTATATCCATTTCGATTTGGTTCCTTTTCTAAAATATAAAATATTTATTATATTAAATTTTTAATTTAATAAGATTGTTCCAAAAATAATGATATAATCTTTAGATTTTCATTTATTAAAATTTTCAAAATATATTTATTCAAATTATAAGATCATTTTCACCCAAATATTCCTGTAATCTTTAGATTTTCCTTTTTGAACACATTTTTATTTAGTTCCTTTTTGAAAATATAAATTATATTTTATTTTATATTATATTTTCATTCATTATATTTTTTTCACAACATGAAATTCTAAAAATTATAGGAATATTTTTGTGAGAATGTTATCTTATAATTTGAATAAATATATTTTCAAAAATTTGAATAAATAAAAATCAAGACTATGTAAATATTTTTGTGATCATCTTGTCTTGCTTAAAAATAAATAATAAAAATATAATACAATATAATATAATAAATGATATTTTTAGAAAATTTAACTAAATAAAAATGTGTGTAATAATGAAAATATAAATATTACAGAATATTTTTGGGATAATCTTAATTACTTTTGAAATAATAATATAATAAAATAAATAAATTAACAAAATAAAAAAAAAAATAATAGGCTGGAAAATAGAAGTTAGATACATCTATTGTCATATATTTATTCCAAAATAACATAATAAAATAAATAAATTTCAAAAATAAAGAAAAAGAATAGGATGGAAAACAGAAGTAAGATACTTCTATTTTTATGCATTTATAATAGATTATAAAAAAGAACAAAAAGAAAGGCATATTAGTTTATAATAATCGATGTATGGGAAATTTCAAAGTTTTCACAATTATATTTTGCTACGTAAGTTGGCCTACCATTCTCATAATCTAGGTCACTTTATGAAGGTTGGTTATGATATATTAAACGTCGGAACACAAGGCTGTCAATGAAATAATTTCACTGTATTTATTCAATGAAAAATAGCGTTTATATAGGCAATTAACTAATGAATAATATCTACAAAATCTACTTACTAGCTAGTGCATAACAGACTAAGCTATTGATTAGGAAACAAATAAGATATGTCTTTCACTAAAGACACGTTCCCAACTAAACCATATAAATTAAGTCAAAAGAAACAAAAAATAAACAAGGGAATAATTTCGACATTGAAATTTCTCATACATCGATTACTGTAAACTAATTTTTGCCTTTATTTTTTTTTTTTGTATAATCTATTATAAATATATAAAAATAGAAGTATCCGACTTCTATTTTCCCGCCTATTCTTTTTCTTTATTTTTTAAATTTATTTATTTTATTATATTATTTTGGAGTAAATTTATAAAAATAGAAGTATCTAACTTCTATTTTCCCGCCTATTCTTTTTCTTTATTTTATAAATTTATTTATTTTATTATATTATTGTTTTCAAAAAATAATTAAGATTATCACAAAAATATTCCTATGATTTTTAGATTTTCATTATTGCACACATTTTTTATGTAGTTGCATTTTCTTAAAATATAATTTATTATATTATATTATATTATATTTTTGTTTATTATATTACTTTTTCCGCAAGACAAGGTGATCACAAAACTATTGACATAGTCTTCAGATTTTATTTATTCAAATTTATTCAAATATATTTATTCAAATGATAAGATAACATTATCACAAAAATATTCCTATAATTTTCATAATTTCATTATTATACATAATTTTTATTTCGTTCTATATATTTTGAAAATATAATTTATTTATTCGATTAGTTTATATTTTTATTTATTATATTATTTTTTCAAAAGATGAGATTATTCAAAAATATTAATATCATCTTTATATTTTCACTTATTCAAAATTTCAAAAATATATTTGTCAAAATTATGATGTAATATTATCCCAAAAATATTCCTATAATCTTTGGATTTTCCTTTTTATTTATATCGATTTCTGATTTGGTTCATTTTCTCGAAAATATAAAATATTTATTATATTAAATTTTTAATTTAATAAGATTGTTCCAAAAATAATGATATATCTTTAGATTTTCATTTATTAAAATTTTCAAAAATATATTTATTCAAATTATAAGATCATTTTCACCCAAATATTCCTATAATCTTTAGATTTTCCTTTTTGAACACATTTTTTATTTAGTTCCTTTTTTTATATTATATTTTCATTCATTATATTTTTTTTTTTCACAACATGAAATTCTAAAAATTATAGGAATATTTTTGTGAGAATGTTATCTTATAATTTGAATAAATATATTTTCAAAAATTTGAATAAATAAAAATCTGAAGACTATGTAAATATTTTTGTGATCACCTCGTCTTGCAGAAAAAATAAATAATAAATAAATATAATACAATATAATATAACAAATGATATTTTTAGAAAATTTAACTAAATAAAAAATGTGTGTAATAATGAAAATATAAATATTACAGGAATATTTTTGGGACAATCTTGATTACTCTTTTGAAATAATAATATAATAAAATAAATAAATTAACAAAATAAAGAAAAATAATAGGCGGGAAAATAGAAGTTAGATACATCTATTGTCATATATTTATTCCAAAATAACATAATAAAATAAATAAATTTAAAAAATAAAGAAAAAGAATAGGAGGGAAAACAGAAGTAAGATACTTCTATTTTTATGCATATATAATAGATTATAAAAAAAAGAACAAAAAGAAAGGCAGATATTAGTTTATAGTAATCGATGTATGGGAAATTTCAAAGTTTTCACAATTATATTTTGCTACGTAAGTTGGCCTACCATTCTCATAATCTAGCTCACTTTATGAAGGTTGGTTATGATATATTAAACGTCGGAACACAAGGCTGTCAATGAAATAATTTCACTGTATTTATTCAATGAATAATAGCGTTTATATAGGCAATTAACTAATGAATAATATCTACAAAATCTACTTACTAGCTAGTGCATAACAGACTAAGCTATTGATTAGGAAACAAATAAGATATGTCTTTCACTAAAGACACGCTCCCAACTAAACCATATAAATTAAGTCAAAAGAAACAAAAATAAACAAGGGAATAATTTCGACATTGAAATTTCTCATACATCGATTCATCAAAACTAATTTTTGCCTTTATTTTTTTCTTTTTGTATAATCTATTATAAATATATAAAAATAGAAGTATCCGACTTCTGTTTTTCCGCCTATTCTTTTTCTTTATTTTTTAAATTTATTTATTTTCTTATATTATTTTGGAGTAAATTTATAAAAATAGAAGTATCTAACTTCTATTTTCCACTATTCTTTTTCTTTATTTTATAAATTTATTTATTTTATTATATTATTGTTTTCAAAAATAATTAAGATTATCACAAAAATATTCCTATGATTTTTAGATTTTCATTATTGCACACATTTTTTATGTAGTTGCATTTTCTTAAAATATAATTTATTATATTATATTATATTATATTTTTGTTTATTATATTACTTTTTCCGCAAGACAAGGTGATCACAAAACTATTGACATAGTCTTCAGATTTTATTTATTCAAATTTATTCAAATATATTTATTCAAATGATAAGATAACATTATCACAAAAATATTCCTATAATTTTCATAATTTCATTATTATACATAATTTTTATTTCGTTCTATATATTTTGAAAATATAATTTATTTATTCGATTAGTTTATATTTTTATTTATTATATTATTTTTTCAAAAGATAAGATTATTCAAAAATATTAATATAATCTTTATATTTTCATTTATTCAAAATTTCAAAAATATATTTGTTAAAATTATGATGTAATATTATCACAAAAATATTCCTATAATCTTTGGATTTTCCTTTTTATTTATATTTATTTCTTATTTGGTTCATTTTCTAAAATATAAAATATTTATTATATTAAATTTTTAATTTAATAAGATTGTTCCAAAATAATGATATAATCTTTAGATTTTCATTTATTAAAATTTTCAAAAATATATTTATTCAAATTATAAGATCATTTTCACCCAAATATTCCTGTAATCTTTAGATTTTCCTTTTTGAACACATTTTTATTTAGTTCTTTTTTGAAAATATAAATTATATATTATTTTATATTATATTTTCATTCATTATATTTTTTTCACAACATGAAATTCTAAAAATTATAGGAATATTT
Source organism: Jasminum sambac (assembly GCA_018223645.1). NCBI lineage: Eukaryota > Viridiplantae > Streptophyta > Magnoliopsida > Lamiales > Oleaceae > Jasminum > Jasminum sambac. The sequence goes on from CP073640.1 coordinate 40,280,941, forward strand.
TTGTGAGAATGTTATCTTATAATTTGAATAAATATATTTTCAAAAATTTGAATAAATAAAAATCAAGACTATGTAAATATTTTTGTGATCACCTTGTCTTCATGGAAAAAATAAATAATAAAAATATAATACAATATAATATAATAAATGATATTTTTAGAAAATTTAACTAAATAAAAAATGTGTGTAATAATGAAAATATAAATATTACAGAATATTTTTGGGATAATCTTAATTACTTTTTGAAATAATAATATAATAAAATAAATAAATTAACAAAATAAAGAAAAATAATAGGCGGAAAATAGAAGTTAGATACATCTATTGTCATATATTTATTCCAAAATAACATAATAAAATAAATAAATTTAAAAATAAAGAAAAAGAATAGGAGGGAAAACAGCAGTAAGATACTTCTATTTTTATGCATTTATAATAGATTATAAAAAGAACAAAAGAAAGGCAGATATTAGTTTATAGTAATCGATGTATGAGAAATTTCAAAGTTTTCACAATTATATTTTGCTACGTAAGTTGGCCTACCATTCTCATAATCTAGAACACTTTATGAAGGTTGGTTATGATATATTAAACGTCTAACACAAGGTCATCAATGAAATAATTTCACCGTATTTATTCAATGAATAATAAGCGTTTATATAGGCAATTAACTAATGAATAATATCTACAAAATCTACTTACTAGCTAGTGCATAACAGACTAAGCTATTGATTAGGAAACAAATAAGATATGTCTTTCACTAAAGACACGTTCCCAACTAAACCATATAAATTAAGTCAAAAGAAACAAAAAATAAACAAGGGAATAATTTCGACATTGAAATTTCTCATACATCGATTACTGTAAACTAATTTTTGCCTTTAATTTTTTTTTCTTTTTTTGTATAATCTATTATAAATATATAAAAATAGAAGTATCCACTTCGCTTTTCCGCTTCTATTCTTTTTCTTTATTTTTTAAATTTATTTATGTTATTATATTATTTTGGAGTAAATTTATAAAAATAGAAGTATCTAACTTCTATTTTCCCGCCTATTCTTTTTCTTTATTTTATAAATTTATTTATTTTATTATATTATTGTTTTCAAAAAATAATTAAGATTATCACAAAAATATTCCTATGATTTTTAGATTTTCATTATTGCACACATTTTTTATGTAGTTGCATTTTCTTAAAATATAATTTATTATATTATATTATATTATATTTTTGTTTATTATATTACTTTTTCCGCAAGACAAGGTGATCACAAAACTATTGACATAGTCTTGATTTTATTTATTCAAATTTATTCAAATATATTTATTCAAATGATAAGATAACATTATCACAAAAATATTCCTATAATTTTTATAATTTCATTATTATACATATTTTTATTTAGTTTCTATATTTTGAAAATATAATTTATTTATTCGATTAGTTTATATTTTTATTTATTATATTATTTTTTCAAAAGATAAGATTATTCAAAAATAGTTATATAATCTTTAGACTTTAATTTATTCAAAATTTCAAAAATATATTTGTTAAAATAATGATGTAATATTATCACAAAAATATTCCTATAATCTTTGGATTTTCCTTTTTATTTATATCCATTTCTGATTTGGTTCCTTTTCTAGAAAATATAAAATATTTATTATATTAAATTTTTAATTTAATAAGATTGTTCCAAAATAATGATATATCTTTAGATTTTCATTTATTAAAATTTTCAAAAATATATTTATTCAAATTATAAGATCATTTTCACCCAAATATTCCTATAATCTTTAGATTTTCCTTTTTGAACACATTTTTTATTTAGTTCCTTTTTTGAAAATATAAATTATATATTATTTTATATTATATTTTCATTCATTATATTTTTTTTTCACAACATGAAATTCTAAAAATTATAGGAATATTTTTGTGAGAATGTTATCTTATAATTTGAATAAATATATTTTAAAAAATTTGAATAAATAAAAATCTGAAGACTATGTAAATATTTTTGTGATCACCTTGTCTTGCGGAAAAAATAAATAATAAAAAAATATAATACAATATAATATAATAAATGATATTTTAGAAAATTTAACTAAATAAAAAATGTGTGTAATAATGAAAATATAAATATTACAGGAATATTTTTGGGCTAATCTTAATTACTTTTTTGAAATAATAATATAATAAAATAAATAAATTAACAAAATAAAGAAAAATAATAGGCTGGAAAATAGAAGTTAGATACATCTATTGTCATATATTTATTCCAAAATAACATAATAAAATAAATAAATTTCAAAAATAAAGAAAAAGAATAGGATGGAAAACAGAAGTAAGATACTTCTATTTTTATGCATTTATAATAGATTATAAAAAAAAGAACAAAAAGAAAGGCAGATATTAGTTTATAATAATCGATGTATGGGAAATTTCAAAGTTTTCACAATTATATTTTGCTACGTAAGTTGGCCTACCATTCTCATAATCTAGGTCACTTTATGAAGGTTGGTTATGATATATTAAACGCTCGGAACACAATTTGTCAATGAAATAATTTGCGTATTTATTCAATGAAATAATAGCGTTTATATAGGCAATTAACTAATGAATAATATCTACAAAATCTACTTACTAGCTAGTGCATAATGTACTAAGCTATTGATTAGGAAACAAATAAGATATGTCTTTCACTAAAGACACGTTCCCAACTAAACCATATAAATTAAGTCAAAAGAAACAAAAAATAAACAAGGGAATAATTTCGACATTGAAATTTCTCATACATCGATTCATCAAACTAATTTTTTGCCTTTATTTTTTTTTTTTTTTTTGTATAATCTATTATAAATATATAAAAATAGAAGTATCCGACTTCTGTTTTCCCGCCTATTCTTTTTCTTTATTTTTTAAATTTATTTATTTTATTATATTATTTTGGAGTAAATTTATAAAAATAGAAGTATCTAACTTCTATTTTCCCGCCTATTCTTTTTCTTTATTTTATAAATTTATTTATTTTATTATATTATTGTTTTCAAAAAATAATTAAGATTATCACAAAAATATTCCTATGATTTTTAGATTTTCATTATTGCACACATTTTTTATGTAGTTGCATTTTCTTAAAATATAATTTATTATATTATATTATATTATATTTTTGTTTATTATATTACTTTTTCCGCAAGACAAGGTGATCACAAAACTATTGACATAGTCTTCAGATTTTATTTATTCAAATTTATTCAAATATATTTATTCAAATGATAAGATAACATTATCACAAAAATATTCCTATAATTTTTATAATTTCATTATTATACATATTTTTTATTTCGTTCTATATTTTGAAAATATAATTTATTTATTCGTTTAGTTTATATTTTTATTTATTATATTATTTTTTCAAAAGATAAGATTATTAAAAAATATTAATATAATCTTTATATTTTCATTTATTCAAAATTTCAAAAATATATTTGTTAAAATTATGATGTAATATTATCACAAAAATATTCCTATAATCTTTGGATTTTCCTTTTTATTTATATCGATTTCTGATTTGGTTCATTTTCTCAAAATATAAAATATTTATTATATTAAATTTTTAATTTAATAAGATTGTTCCAAAATAATGATATAATCTTTAGATTTTCATTTATTAAAATTTTCAAAAATATATTTATTCAAATTATAAGATCATTTTCACCCAAATATTCCTATAATCTTTAGATTTTCCTTTTTGAACACATTTTTTATTTAGTTCCTTTTTTTAAAATATAAATTATATATTATTTTATATTATATTTTCATTCATTATATTTTTTCACAACATGAAATTCTAAAATTATAGGAATATTTTTGTGAGAATGTTATCTTATAATTTGAATAAATATATTTTCAAAAATTTGAATAAATAAAAATCAAGACTATGTAAATATTTTTGTGATCACCTTGTCTTATGGAAAAAAATAAATAATAAATAAATATAATACAATATAATATAATAAATGATATTTTTAGAAAATTTAACTAAATAAAAATGTGTGTAATAATGAAAATATAAATATTACAGAATATTTTTGGGATAATCTTAATTACTCTTTTGAAATAATAATATAATAAAATAAATAAATTAACAAAATAAAGAAAATAATAGGCGGGAAAATAGAAGTTAGATACATCTATTGTCATATATTTATTCCAAAATAACATAATAAAATAAATAAATTTAAAAATAAAGAAAAAGAATAGGAGGGAAAAGCAGTAAGATACTTCTATTTTTATGCATTTATAATAGATTATAAAAAAAGAACAAAAAGAAAGGCGGATATTAGTTTATAGTAATCGATGTATGGGAAATTTCAAAGTTTTCACAATTATATTTTGCTACGTAAGTTGGCCTACCATTCTCATAATCTAGCTCACTTTATGAAGGTTGGTTATGATATATTAAACGTCTACACAAAATTTGTCAATGAAATAATTTCAATTGTATTTATTCAATGAATAATAAGCGTTTATATAGGCAATTAACTAATGAATAATATCTACAAAATCTACTTACTAGCTAGTGCATATGGACTAAGCTATTGATTAGGAAACAAATAAGATATGTCTTTCACTAAAGACACGCTCCCAACTAAACCATATAAATTAAGTCAAAAGAAACAAAAAATAAACAAGGGAATAATTTCGACATTGAAATTTCTCATACATCGATTACTGTAAACTAATTTTTGCCTTTATTTTTTTTTCTTTTTTTGTATAATCTATTATAAATATATAAAAATAGAAGTATCCGACTTCTGTTTTCCCGCCTATTCTTTTTCTTTATTTTTTAAATTTATTTATTTTATTATATTATTTTGGAGTAAATTTATAAAAATAGAAGTATCTAACTTCTATTTTCCCGCCTATTCTTTTTCTTTATTTTATAAATTTATTTATTTTATTATATTATTGTTTTCAAAAAATAATTAAGATTATCACAAAAATATTCCTATGATTTTTAGATTTTCATTATTGCACACATTTTTTATGTAGTTGCATTTTCTTAAAATATAATTTATTATATTATATTATATTATATTTTTGTTTATTATATTACTTTTTCCGCAAGACAAGGTGATCACAAAACTATTGACATAGTCTTCAGATTTTATTTATTCAAATTTATTCAAATATATTTATTCAAATGATAAGATAACATTATCACAAAAATATTCCTATAATTTTTATAATTTCATTATTATACATATTTTTTATTTCGTTCTATATTTTGAAAATATAATTTATTTATTCGATTAGTTTATATTTTTATTTATTATATTATTTTTTCAAAAGATAAGATTATTCGAAAATATTAATATAATCTTTAGATTTTCATTTATTCAAATTTTCAAAAATATATTTGTTCCAATTATGAGATGATATTATCACAAAAATATTTCTATAATCTTTGGACTTTCCTTTTTATATATATTTATTTCTTATTTGGTTCATTTTCTCGAAAATATAAAATATTTATTGTGTTAAATTTTTTGTTTAATAAGATTATTGCAAAAATATTGATATAATCTTTAGATTTTTATTTATTAAAATTTTCAAAAATATATTTGTTTAAATTATAAGATCATTTTCAACAAAATATTCCTATAATCTTTAGATTTTCCTTTTTGATTACATTTTTTATTTAGTTACTTTTTTTAAAATATAAATTATATATTATTTTATATTATATTTTCATTCATTATATTTTTTTTCACAACATGAAATTCTAAAAATTATAGGAATATTTTTGTGAGAATGTTATCTTATAATTTGAATAAATATATTTTCAAAAATTTGAATAAATAAAAATCTGAAGACTATGTAAATATTTTTGTGATCACCTTGTCTTGCGGAAAAAATAAATAATAAAAAAATATAATACAATATAATATAATAAATGATATTTTTAGAAAATTTAACTAAATAAAAAATGTGTGTAATAATGAAAATATAAATATTACAGGAATATTTTTGGGACAATCTTAATTACTCTTTTGAAATAATAATATAATAAAATAAATAAATTAACAAAATAAAGAAAAATAATAGGCGGAAAATAGAAGTTAGATACATCTATTGTCATATATTTATTCCAAAATAACATAATAAAATAAATAAATTTAAAAATAAAGAAAAAGAATAGGAGGGAAAAGCAGTAAGATACTTCTATTTTTATGCATTTATAATAGATTATAAAAAAGAACAAAAAGAAAGCAGATATTAGTTTATAATAATCGATGTATGGGAAATTTCAAAGTTTTCACAATTATATTTTGCTACGTAAGTTGGCCTACCATTCTCATAATCTAGCTCACTTTATGAAGGTTGGTTATGATATATTAAACGCTTGAACACAAGGTCATTAATGAAATAATTTCACCAGTATTTATTCAATGAATAATAGCGTTTATATAGGCAATTAACTAATGAATAATATCTACAAAATCTACTTACTAGCTAGTGCATAATGTATCAAGCTATTGATTAGGAAACAAATAAGATATGTCTTTCACTAAAGACACGCTCCCAACTAAACCATATAAATTAAGTCAAAAGAAACAAAAATAAACAAGGGAATAATTTCGACATTGAAATTTCTCATACATCGACATCAGTAAACTAATTTTTGCCTTTATTTTTTCTTTTTGTATAATCTATTATAAATATATAAAAATAGAAGTATCCGACTTGCTTTTCCCGCCTATTCTTTTTCTTTATTTTTTAAATTTATTTATTTTATTATATTATTTTGGAGTAAATTTATAAAAATAGAAGTATCTAACTTCTATTTTCCCGCCTATTCTTTTTTCTTTATTTTATAAATTTATTTATTTTATTATATTATTGTTTTCAAAAATAATTAAGATTATCACAAAATATTCCTATGATTTTTAGATTTTCATTATTGCACACATTTTTTATGTAGTTGCATTTTCTTAAAATATAATTTATTATATTATATTATATTATATTTTTGTTTATTATATTACTTTTTCCGCAAGACAAGGTGATCACAAAACTATTGACATAGTCTTCAGATTTTATTTATTCAAATTTATTCAAATATATTTATTCAAATGATAAGATAACATTATCACAAAAATATTCCTATAATTTTTATAATTTCATTATTATACATATTTTTTATTTCGTTCTATATTTTGAAAATATAATTTATTTATTCGATTAGTTTATATTTTTATTTATTATATTATTTTTTCAAAAGATAAGATTATTCGAAAATATTAATATAATCTTTAGATTTTCATTTATTCAAATTTCCAAAAATATATTTGTTCCAATTATGAGATGATATTATCACAAAAATATTTCTATAATCTTTGGACTTTCCTTTTTATATATATTTATTTCTTATTTGGTTCATTTTCTCGAAAATATAAAATATTTATTGTGTTAAATTTTTTGTTTAATAAGATTATTGCAAAAATATTGATATAATCTTTAGATTTTTATTTATTAAAATTTTCAAAAATATATTTGTTTAAATTATAAGATCATTTTCAACAAAATATTCCTATAATCTTTAGATTTTCCTTTTTGATTACATTTTTTATTTAGTTACTTTTTTGAAAATATAAATTATATATTATTTTATATTATATTTTCATTCATTATATTTTTTTTCACAACATGAAATTCTAAAAATTATAGGAATATTTTTGTGAGAATGTTATCTTATAATTTGAATAAATATATTTTCAAAAATTTGAATAAATAAAAATCTGAAGACTATGTAAATATTTTTGTGATCACCTTGTCTTATAAAAATAAATAATAAAAAATATAATACAATATAATATAATAAATGATATTTTTAGAAAATTTAACTAAATAAAAAATGTGTGTAATAATGAAAATATAAATATTACAGGAATATTTTTGGGATAATCTTAATTACTCTTTTGAAATAATAATATAATAAAATAAATAAATTAACAAAATAAAGAAAAATAATAGGCGGGAAAATAGAAGTTAGATACATCTATTGTCATATATTTATTCCAAAATAACATAATAAAATAAATAAATTTAAAAATAAAGAAAAAGAATAGGAGGAAAATGTTTAAGATACTTCTATTTTTATGCATTTATAATAGATTATAAAAAAAAGAACAAAAAGAAAGGCAGATATTAGTTTATAGTAATCGATGTATGGGAAATTTCAAAGTTTTCACAATTATATTTTGCTACGTAAGTTGGCCTACCATTCTCATAATCTAGCTCACTTTATGAAGGTTGGTTATGATATATTAAACGTCGGAACACAAGGCTGTCAATGAAATAATTTCACTGTATTTATTCAATGAATAATAGCGTTTATATAGGCAATTAACTAATGAATAATATCTACAAAATCTACTTACTAGCTAGTGCATAATGTACTAAGCTATTGATTAGGAAACAAATAAGATATGTCTTTCACTAAAGACACACGTTCCAACTAAACCATATAAATTAAGTCAAAAGAAACAAAAATAAACAAGGGAATAATTTCGACATTGAAATTTCTCATACATCGATTACTGTTAAACTAATTTTTGCCTTTATTTTTTTTTCTTTTTTTGTATAATCTATTATAAATATATAAAAATAGAAGTATCCGACTTCTGCTTTTCCCACTATTCTTTTTCTTTATTTTTAAATTTATTTATTTTATTATATTATTTTGGAGTAAATTTATAAAAATAGAAGTATCTAACTTCTATTTTCCGCCTATTCTTTTTCTTTATTTTATAAATTTATTTATTTTATTATATTATTGTTTTCAAAAATAATTAAGATTATCACAAAAATATTCCTATGATTTTTAGATTTTCATTATTGCACACATTTTTATGTAGTTGCATTTTCTTAAAATATAATTTATTATATTATATTATATTATATTTTTGTTTATTATATTACTTTTTCCAAGACAAGGTGATCACAAAACTATTGACATAGTCTTGATTTTATTTATTCAAATTTATTCAAATATATTTATTCAAATGATAAGATAACATTATCACAAAAATATTCCTATAATTTTTATAATTTCATTATTATACATATTTTTTATTTCGTTCTATATTTTGAAAATATAATTTATTTATTCGATTAGTTTATATTTTTATTTATTATATTATTTTTTCAAAAGATAAGATTATTCGAAAATATTAATATAATCTTTAGATTTTCATTTATTCAAATTTTCAAAAATATATTTGTTCCAATTATGAGATGATATTATCACAAAAATATTTCTATAATCTTTGGACTTTCCTTTTTATATATATTTATTTCTTATTTGGTTCATTTTCTCGAAAATATAAAATATTTATTGTGTTAAATTTTTTGTTTAATAAGATTATTGCAAAAATATTGATATAATCTTTAGATTTTTATTTATTAAAATTTTCAAAAATATATTTGTTTAAATTATAAGATCATTTTCAACAAAATATTCCTATAATCTTTAGATTTTCCTTTTTGATTACATTTTTTATTTAGTTACTTTTTTGAAAATATAAATTATATATTATTTTATATTATATTTTCATTCATTATATTTTTTTTCACAACATGAAATTCTAAAAATTATAGGAATATTTTTGTGAGAATGTTATCTTATAGTTTGAATAAATATATTTTCAAAAATTTGAATAAATAAAAATCTGAAGACTATGTAAATATTTTTGTGATCACCTTGTCTTGCGGAAAAAATAAATAATAAAAAAATATAATACAATATAATATAATAAATGATATTTTTAGAAAATTTAACTAAATAAAAAATGTGTGTAATAATGAAAATATAAATATTACAGGAATATTTTTGGGATAATCTTAATTACTCTTTTGAAATAATAATATAATAAAATAAATAAATTAACAAAATAAAGAAAAATAATAGGCGGGAAAATAGAAGTTAGATACATCTATTGTCATATATTTATTCCAAAATAACATAATAAAATAAATAAATTTCAAAAATAAAGAAAAAGAATAGGAGGGAAAACAGAAGTAAGATACTTCTATTTTTATGCATTTATAATAGATTATAAAAAAAAGAACAAAAAGAAAGGCAGATATTAGTTTATAGTAATCGATGTATGGGAAATTTCAAAGTTTTCACAATTATATTTTGCTACGTAAGTTGGCCTACCATTCTCATAATCTAGCTCACTTTATGAAGGTTGGTTATGATATATTAAACGTCGGAACACAAGGCTGTCAATGAAATAATTTCACTGTATTTATTCAATGAATAATAGCGTTTATATAGGCAATTAACTAATGAATAATATCTACAAAATCTACTTACTAGCTAGTGCATAATAGACTAAGCTATTGATTAGGAAACAAATAAGATATGTCTTTCACTAAAGACACGTTCCCAACTAAACCATATAAATTAAGTCAACAGAAACAAAAAATAAACAAGGGAATAATTTCGACATTGAAATTTCTCATACATCGACATCAGAAACTAATTTTTGCCTTTATTTTTTTTTTCTTTTTGTATAATCTATTATAAATATATAAAAATAGAAGTATCCGACTTCTGTTTTACCGCCTATTCTTTTTCTTTATTTTTTAAATTTATTTATTTTATTATATTATTTTGGAGTAATTTTATAAAAATAGAAGTATCTAACTTCTATTTTCCCGCCTATTCTTTTTCTTTATTTTATAAATTTATTTATTTTATTATATTATTGTTTTCAAAAAATAATTAAGATTATCACAAAAATATTCCTATGATTTTTAGATTTTCATTATTGCACACATTTTTTATGTAGTTGCATTTTCTTAAAATATAATTTATTATATTATATTATATTATATTATATTATATTTTGGTTTATTATATTACTTTTTCCGCAAGACAAGGTGATCACAAAACTATTGACATAGTCTTAAGATTTTATTTATTCAAATTTATTCAAATATATTTATTCAAATGATAAGATAACATTATCACAAAAATATTCCTATAATTTTTATAATTTCATTATTATACATATTTTTTATTTCGTTCTATATTTTGAAAATATAATTTATTTATTCGATTAGTTCATATTTTTATTTATTATATTATTTTTTCAAAAGATAAGATTATTCAAAAATAGTTATATAATCTTTAGACTTTAATTTATTCAAAATTTCAAAAATATATTTGTTAAAATAATGATGTAATATTATCACAAAAATATTCCTATAATCTTTGGATTTTCCTTTTTATTTATATCCATTTCTGATTTGGTTCATTTTCTCGAAAATATAAAATATTTATTATATTAAATTTTTAATTTAATAAGATTGTTCCAAAAATAATGATATATCTTTAGATTTTCATTTATTAAAATTTTCAAAAATATATTTATTCAAATTATAAGATCATTTTCACCTAAATATTCCTGTAATCTTTAGATTTTCCTTTTTGAACACATTTTTTATTTAGTTCCTTTTTTGAAAATATAAATTATATATTATTTTATATTATATTTTCATTCATTATATTTTTTTTTCACAACATGAAATTCTAAAAATTATAGGAATATTTTTGTGAGAATGTTATCTTATAATTTGAATAAATATATTTTCAAAAATTTGAATAAATAAAAATCTGAAGACTATGTAAATATTTTTGTGATCACCTTGTCTTGCAGAAAAAATAAATAATAAAAAAATATAATACAATATAATATAACAAATGATATTTTTAGAAAATTTAACTAAATAAAAAATGTGTGTAATAATGAAAATATAAATATTACAGGAATATTTTTGGGATAATCTTAATTACTTTTTTGAAATAATAATATAATAAAATAAATAAATTAACAAAATAAAGAAAAATAATAGGCGAGAAAATAGAAGTTAGATACATCTATTGTCATATATTTATTCCAAAATAACATAATAAAATAAATAAATTTAAAAAATAAAGAAAAAGAATAGGATGGAAAACAGAAGTAAGATACTTCTATTTTTATGCATTTATAATAGATTATAAAAAAAAGAACAAAAAGAAAGGCAGATATTAGTTTATAATAATCGATGTATGGGAAATTTCAAAGTTTTCACAATTATATTTTGCTACGTAAGTTGGCCTACCATTCTCATAATCTAGGTCACTTTATGAAGGTTGGTTATGATATATTAAACGCTAACACAAGGTCATTAATGAAATAATTTCACTGTATTTATTCAATGAAAAATAGCGTTTATATAGGCAATTAACTAATGAATAATATCTACAAAATCTACTTACTAGCTAGTGCATAACAGACTAAGCTATTGATTAGGAAACAAATAAGATATGTCTTTCACTAAAGACACGTTCCCAACTAAACCATATAAATTAAGTCAAAAGAAACAAAAAATAAACAAGGGAATAATTTCGACATTGAAATTTCTCATACATCGACATCAGAAACTAATTTTTGCCTTTATTTTTTTTTCTTTTTGTATAATCTATTATAAATATATAAAAATAGAAGTATCCACTGCTTTTCCCGCCTATTCTTTTTCTTTATTTTTTAAATTTATTTATTTTATTATATTATTTTGGAGTAAATTTATAAAAATAGAAGTATCTAACTTCTATTTTCCCGCCTATTCTTTTTCTTTATTTTATAAATTTATTTATTTTATTATATTATTGTTTTCAAAAAATAATTAAGATTATCACAAAATATTCCTATGATTTTTAGATTTTCATTATTGCACACATTTTTATGTAGTTGCATTTTCTTAAAATATAATTTATTATATTATATTATATTATATTATATTATATTTTTGTTTATTATATTACTTTTTCCGCAAGACAAGGTGATCACAAAACTATTGACTTAGTCTTCAGATTTTTATTTATTCAAATATATTCAAATATATTTATTCAAATGATAAGATAACATTATCACAAAAATATTCCTATAATTTTTATAATTTCATTATTATACATATTTTTTATTTCGTTCTATATTTTGAAAATATAATTTATTTATTAGATTAGTTTATATTTTTATTTATTATATTATTTTTTCAAAAGATAAGATTATTCAAAAATATTAATATAATCTTTAGATTTTCATTTATTCAAATTTTCAAAAATATATTTGTTCCAATTATGAGATGATATTATCACAAAAATATTTCTATAATCTTTGGACTTTCCTTTTTATTTATATTTATTTCTTATTTGGTTCATTTTCTCGAAAATATAAAATATTTATTGTGTTAAATTTTTTATTTAATAAGATTATTGCAAAAATATTGATATAATCTTTAGATTTTTATTTATTAAAATTTTCAAAAATATATTTGTTTAAATTATAAGATCATTTTCAACAAAATATTCCTATAATCTTTAGATTTTCCTTTTTGATTACATTTTTTATTTAGTTACTTTTTTGAAAATATAAATTATATATTATTTTATATTATATTTTCATTCATTATATTTTTTTTTCACAACATGAAATTCTAAAAATTATAGGAATATTTTTGTGAGAATGTTATCTTATAGTTTGAATAAATATATTTTCAAAAATTTGAATAAATAAAAATCTGAAGACTATGTAAATATTTTTGTGATCACCTTGTCTTGCGGAAAAAATAAATAATAAAAAAATATAATACAATATAATATAATAAATGATATTTTTAGAAAATTTAACTAAATAAAAAATGTGTGTAATAATGAAAATATAAATATTACAGGAATATTTTTGGGATAATCTTAATTACTCTTTTGAAATAATAATATAATAAAATAAATAAATTAACAAAATAAAGAAAAATAATAGGCGGGAAAATAGAAGTTAGATACATCTATTGTCATATATTTATTCCAAAATAACATAATAAAATAAATAAATTTAAAAAATAAAGAAAAAGAATAGGAGGGAAAACAGAAGTAAGATACTTCTATTTTTATGCATTTATAATAGATTATAAAAAAAAGAACAAAAAGAAAGGCAGAAATTAGTTTATATTAATCGATGTATGAGAAATTTCAAAGTTTTCACAATTATATTTTGCTACGTAAGTTGGCCTACCATTCTCATAATCTAGCTCACTTTATGAATGTTGGTTATGATATATTAAACGTCGGAACACAAGGCTGTCAATGAAATAATTTCACTGTATTTACTCAATGAACAATGGCATTTATATAGGCAATTAACTAATGGATAATATCTACAAAATCTACTTACGAGCTAGTGCATAACAGACTAAGCTATTGATTAGGAAACAAATAAGATATGCCTTTCACTAAAGACACGTTCCCAACTAAACCATACAAACTAAGTCAAACGATACAAAAAATAAATAAGGGAATAATTTCGACATTGAAATTTCTCATACATCGATTACTGTAAACTAATATTTGCCTTTCTTTTTTTTATTTTTTTTATAATCTATTATAAATATATAAAAATAGAAGTATCCGACTTCTGTTTTCCCGCCAATTCTTTTTCTTTATTTTTCAATTTATTTACTTTATTATATTATTTTGGAGTAAATTTATAAAAATAGAAGTATCTAACTTCTATTTTCCCGCCTATTCTTTTTCTTTATTTTATAAATTTATTTATTTTATTATATTATTGTTTTCAAAAAATAATTAAGATTATCACAAAAATATTCCTATGATTTTTAGATTTTCATTATTGCACACATTTTTTATGTAGTTGCATTTTCTTAAAATATAATTTATTATATTATATTATATTATATTTTTGTTTATTATATTACTTTTTCCGCAAAACAAGGTGATCACAAAAATATTGACATAGTCTTCAGATTTTTATTTATTCAAATATATTCAAATATATTTATTCAAATGATAAGATAACATTATCACAAAAATATTCCTATAATTTTTCTAATTTCATAATTATACATATTTTTTATTTCGTTCTATTTTTTGAAAATATAATTTATTTATTAGATTAGTTTATATTTTTATTTATTATATTATTTTTTCAAAAGATAAGATTATTCGAAAATATTAATATAATCTTTAGATTTTCATTTATTCAAATTTTCAAAAATATATTTGTTCCAATTATGAGATGATATTATCACAAAAATATTTCTATAATCTTTGGACTTTCCTTTTTATTTATATTTATTTCTTATTTGGTTCATTTTCTCGAAAATATAAAATATTTATTGTGTTAAATTTTTTATTTAATAAGATTATTGCAAAAATATTGATATAATCTTTAGATTTTTATTTATTAAAATTTTCAAAAATATATTTGTTTAAATTATAAGATCATTTTCAACAAAATATTCCTATAATCTTTAGATTTTCCTTTTTGATTACATTTTTTATTTAGTTACGTTTTTGAAAATATAAATTATATATTATTTTATATTATATTTTCATTCATTATTTTATAAATTATACATATTTTTTATTTCGTTCTGATTTTTCAAAATATAATTTATTTATTAGATTAGATTATATTTTTATTTATTATATTATTTTTTCAAAAGATAAGATTATTCGAAAATATTAATATAATCTTTAGATTTTCATTTATTAAAGTTTTCAAAAATATATTTGTTCAAATTATGAGATAATATTATCACAAAAATATTCCTATAATCTTTGGACTTTCCTTTTTATTTATATCCATTTCTTATTTGGTTCCTTTTCTTGAAAATATAAAATATTTATTATATTAAATTTTTTATTTAACAAGATTATTGCAAAAATATTGATATAATCTTTAGATTTTCATTTATGAAAATTTTCAAAAATATATTTGTTCAAATTATAAGATCATTTTCAACAAAATATTCTTATAATCTTTAGATTTTCCTTTTGGTACACATTTTTTTTAGTTCCTTTTTTGAAAATATAAATAATTTATTATTTCATATTATATTTTTATTCCTTATATTTTTTTCACAAGATGAAATTCTAAAAATTTTAGGAATATTTTTGTGAGAATGTTATCTTTTAATTTAAATAAATATATTTTAAAAATTTTGAATAAATAAAAATCTGAAGACTATGTAAATATTTTTGTGATAAGCTTTTCTTGCGGAAAAAAAAATTAAAAAAAAATATAATATAATATAATATAATAAATTATATTTTCAGAAAATACACCTAAATAAAAAATGTGTGTAATAATGAAAATCTAAAAATTATAGGAATATTTTCGGGATAATCTTAATTACTTTTTTGAAACAATAATATAATAAAATGAATAAATTAAAAAAATAAAGAAAAAGAATAGGCGGCAAAATAGAAGTTAGATACTTCTATTTTTATATATTTACTCCAAAATAATATAATAAAATAAATAAATTTAGAAAATAAAGAAAAAGAATATGCGGGAAAACAGAAGTCGGATACTTCTATTTTTATACATTTATAATAGATTATAAAAAAGAAAAAAAAGACAGGTAGAAATTCGTTTACAGTAATAGATGTATGATAAGTTTCAAAGTTTTCACAATTATATTTTGCTACGTAAGTTAGCCTACCATTCTCATAATCTAGCTCACTTTATGAAGGTTGGTTATGATATATGAAACGTCGGAACACAAGGCTGTCAATGAAATAATTTCACTGTATTTATTCAATGAACAATGGCGTTTATATAGGCAACTAACTAATGGATAATATCTACAAAATCTACTTACGAGCTAGTGCATAACAGACTAAGCTATTGATTAGGAAACAAATAAGATATGCCTTTCACTAAAGACATGTTCCCTACTAAACCATATAAACTAAGTCAAAAGAAACAAAAAATAAACAAGGGAATAATTTCAACTTTGAAATTTCTCATACATCGATTACTGTAAACTAATTTTTGCCTTTCTTTTTTTCTTTTTTTTATAATCTCTTATAATTATATAAAAATAGAAGTATCCGGCTTCTGTTTACCCGCCTATTCTTTTTCTTTATTTTTAAAATTTATTTATTTTATTATATTATTGTTTTCAAAAAATAATTAAGATTATCACAAAAATATTCCTATGATTTTTAGATTTTCATTATGGCACACATTTTTTATGTAGTTACATTTTCTTAAAATATAATTTATTATATTATATTATATTATATTTTTGTGAATTATATTACTTTTTCTGCAAGACAAGGTGATCACAAAAATATTGACATAGTCTTCAGATTTTTATTTATTCAATTTTATTAAAATATATTTATTCAAATGACAAGATCACATTATCACAAAAATATTCCTATAATTTTTATAATTTTATTATTATACATATTTTTTATTTCGTCCAATTTTTTTAAAATATAATTTATTTATTAGATTAGATTAGATTTTTATTTATTATATTATTTTTTAAAAAGATAAGATTATTCAAAAATATTAATATAATCTTTAGATTTTCATTTATTAAAATTCTCAAA
The DNA here is from genome assembly GCA_018223645.1 of Jasminum sambac. Classification (NCBI taxonomy): domain Eukaryota; kingdom Viridiplantae; phylum Streptophyta; class Magnoliopsida; order Lamiales; family Oleaceae; genus Jasminum; species Jasminum sambac. Next base: position 40,298,430 of record CP073640.1, read on the forward strand.
AATATATTTGTTCAAATTATGAGATTTTATTATCACAAAAATATTCCTATAATCTTTTGATTTTCCTTTTTATTTATATCGATTTCTGATTTGGTTCTTTTTCTTGAAAATGTAAAATATTTACTATGTTAAAATTTTAATTTAATAAGATTATTGCAAAAATATTGATATAATATTTAGATTTTCATTTATTAAAATTTTCAAAAATATATTTATTCAAATTATAAGATCATTTTCATAAAAATATTCCTATAATCTTTAGATTTTCCTTTTTGTACACATTTTTTTATTAAGTTCCTTTTTTGAAAATATAAATTATTTATTATTTTATATTATATTTTTATTCATTATATTTTTTTTCACAAGATGTAATTCTAAAAATTATAGGAATAGTTTTGTGAGAATGTTATCTTATAATTTGAATAAATATATTTTCAAAAATTTAATAAATAAAAATCTGAAGACTATGTAAATATTTTTGTGATCGCCTTGTCTTGCGTAAAAAATAATATAATATAATATAATAAATTATATTTTTAGAAAATGCAACTAAATAAAAAATGTGTGTTATAATGAAAATCTAAAAATTATAGGAATAGTTTTGGGATAATCTTAATTACTTTTTTAAAACTATAATATAATAAAATAAATTCATTAAAAAAATAAAGAAAAAGAATAGGCGGCAAAATAGAAGTTAGATACTTCTATTTTTATATATTTACTCCAAAATAATATAATAAAATAAATAAATTTAGAAAATAAAGATAAAGAATAGCCAGGAAAACAGAAGTCAGATACTTCTATTTTTATACATTTATAATGGATTATAAAAAAAGAAAAAAAAGACAAGTGGAAATTAGTTTACAGTAATCGATGCATAAGAAATTTCAAAGTTTTCACAATTATATTTTGCTACGTAAGTTAGCCTACCATTCTCATAATCTAGTTCACTTTATGAAGGTTGGTTATGATATATTAAACGCCGGAACACAAGGCTGTCAATGAAATAATTTCACTGTATTTATTCAATGAACAACGACGTTTATATAGGCAATTAACTAATGGATAATATCTACAAAATCTACTTACGAGCTAGTGTATAACATACTAAGCTATTTATCAGGAAACAAAGAAGATATGCCTTTCACTAAAGACACGTTCCCATCTAAACCATATAAATTAAGTCAAAAGAAACAAAAAATAAACAAGGGAATAATTTCAGCATTGAAATTTCTCACACATCGACATCAGAACTAATTTTTGCCTTTTTTTCTTTTTTTATAATCTATTATAAATATATAAAAATAGAAGTATCCACTTGCTTTTCCCGCCATTCTTTTTCTTTATTTTTTCAATTTATTTATTTTATTATATTATTTTGAGTAAATTTATAAAATAGAAGTATCTAACTTCTATTTTCCCCTTTATTCTTTTTCTTTATTTTTTAAATTTATTTATTTTATTATATTATTGTTTTCAAAAAATAATAAGGTTTTCACAAAAATATTCATATGATTTTTATATTTTCATTATTGCAAACATTTTTTATTTAGTTGCATTTTCCGAAAATATAATTTATTATATATGTTATATTATATTTTTGTTTATTATATTATTTTTTCCGCAAATAAAGGTGATCACAAAAATACTGACATAGTCTTCAGATTTTATTTATTCAAATTTTTTAAAATATATTTATTAAAATTATAAGATAAAATTTTAACTAAAATATTCAAATAATTTTTAGAATTTCATTATTATACACGTTTTTTATTTCGTTCTATTTTTTGAAAATATAATTCATTTATGAGATTAGATTAGATTTTTATTTATTATATTATTTTTTCAAAAGATAACATTATTCAAAAATATTAATATAATCTTTAGATTTTCATTTATTCAAATTTTCAAAAATATATTTGTTCAAATTATTAGATAATATTGTCACAAAAATATTCCTATAATTTTTGGATTTTCCTTTTTATTTATATCCATTTCTCATTTGGCTCATTTTCTTGAAAATATAAAATATTTATTATATTAAAATTTTAATTTAATAATTTTTTTCAGAAGATGAGATTATTGCAAAAATATTGATACAATCTTGAGATTTTCATTTATTAAAATTTTCAAAAATATATTTATTCAAATTACAAGATCATTATCACCAAAATATTCCTCTAATCTTTAGATTTTCCTTTTTGTACTCATTTTTTATTTAGTTCCTTTTTTGAAAATATAAATTATTTATTATTTTATATTAAATTTTTATTCATTATATTTTTTTTCAGAAGATGAAATTCTAAAAATTAAAGGAATATTTTTTTGATAATGTTATCTTATAATTTGAATAAATATATTTTAAAAATTTTGAATAAATAAAAATCTGAAGACTATGTAAATATTTTTATGATAACCTTGTCTTGTGGAAAAAATAAATAATAAAAAAAATATAATATAATAAATTATATTTTCAGGAAATGCAACTAAATAAAAAATGTGTGTAATAATGAAAATCTAAAAATTATAGGAATATTTTTGTGATAATCTTAATTACTTTTTGGAGGCAATAATATAATAAAAGAAATAAATTAAAAAATAAAGAAAAAGAATATGCGAGATAATAGAAGTTACATACTTCTATCTTCATATATTTATTCCAAAATAATATAATAAAATAAATAAATTTAAAAAATAAAGAAAAAGAATAGGCGGGAAAACAGAAGTCAGATACTTCTATTTTTATATATTTATAATGGATTATAAAAACAAAGGAAAGGCAAAAATTAGTTTACAAAAGTCGATGTATGAGAAATTTCAAAGTTTTCACAATTATATTTTGCTACGTAAGTTTGCCTACCATTCTCATAGTCTAGCTCACTTTATGAAGGTTGGTTATGATATATTAAACGTGGGAACACAAGGCTGTCAAGGAAATAATTTCACTGTATTTATTCAATGAACAATGGCCTTTATATAGGCAACTAACTAATGGATAATATCTACAAAATCTACTTACGAGCTAGTGCATAACAGCCTAAGCTATTGATTTGAAACAAATAAGATATGCCTTTCACTAAAGACACGCTTCCAACTAAATCATATGAATTAAGTCTAAAGAAACAAAAAATAAACAAAGGAATAATGTCAACATTGAAATTTCTCATACATCGATTACTGTAAACTAATTTTTTCCTTTCTTTTTTTTATAATCTATTATAAATATATAAAAATAGTAGTATCCGACTTCATTTTTCCCGCCTATTCTTTTTCTTTATTTTTTAAATTTATTTATTTTATTATATTATTGTTTTCAAAAAATAATTAAGATTATCACAAAAATCTTCCTATGATTTTTATATTTTCATTATTGCAAACATTTTTTATTTAGTTGCATTTTCGAAAATATAATTTATTATATTATATTATATTATATTTTTGTTTGTTATATTATTTTTTCCGCAAAACAAGGTGATCACAAAAATATTGACATAGTCTTCAGATTTTATTTATTCAAATTTTTGAAAATATATTTATTAAAATTATAAGAGAAAATTTTCACAAAAATATTTCAATAATTTTTAGAATTTAATTATTATACATGTTTTTTATTTCGTTCTATTTTTTGAAAAATAATTTATTTATTAGATTAGATTATATTTTTATTTATTATATTATTTTTTCAAAAGATAAGATTATTCAAAAATATTAATATAATCTTTAGATTTTCATTTATTCAAATTTTCAAAAATATATTTGTTCAAATTATGAGATAATATTGTCCCAAAATATTCCTATAATTTTTGGATTTTCCTTTTTATTTATATCCATTTCTCATTTGGCTCATTTTCCTGAAAATATAAAATATTTATTATATTAAAATTTTAATTTAATACTTTTTTTCAGAAGATGAGATTATTGCAAAAATATTGATATAATCTTGAGATTTTCATTTATTAAAATTTTAAAAAATATATTCATTCAAATTACAAGATCATTATCACCAAAATATTCCTCTAATCTTTAGATTTTCCTTTTTGTACACATTTTTTATTTAGTTCATTTTTTGAAAATATAAATTATTTGTTATTTTATATTTAATTTTTATTCATTATATTTTTTTTCACAAGATGAAATTCTAAAAATTATAGGAATAGTTTTTTGATAATGTTATCTTATAATTTGAATAAATATATTTTCAAAAATTTGAATAAATAAAAATCTGAAGACTATGCCAATATTTTTGTGATCACCTTGTCTTGCGGAAAAAATAAATAATAAAAAAATATAATATAATATAATATAATAAATTATATTTTCAGGAAATGCAACTAAATAAAAAATGTGTGTAATAATGAAAATCTAAAAATTATAGGAATATTTTTGATAATCTTAATTACTTTTTGGAAGCAATAATATAATAAAATAAATAAATTAAAAAATAAAGAAAAAGAATAGGCGAGATAATAGAACTTAGATACTTCTATTTTCATATATTTATTCCAAAATAATATAATAAAATAAATAAATTTAAAAAATAAAGAAAAAGAATAGGTGGGAAAACAGAAGTCAGATACTACTATTTTTATATATTTATAATGGATTATAAAAAAAAAAGGAAAGGCAAAAATTAGTTTACAAAAGTCGATGTATGAGAAATTTCAAAGTTTTCACAATTATATTTTGCTACGTAAGTTTGCCTACCATTCTCATAGTCTAGCTCACTTTATGAAGGTTGGTTATGATATATTAAACGTGGGAACACAAGGCTGTCAAGGAAATAATTTCACTGCATTTATTCAATGAACAATGGCCTTTATATAGGCAATTAACTAATGGATAATATCTACAAAATCTACTTACGAGCTAGTACATAACAGCCTAAGCTATTGATTAGGAAACAAAAAAGATATGCCTTTCACTAAAGACACGTTCCCAGCTAAACCATATGAATTAAGTTAAAAGAAACAAAGGAATAATGTCAACATTGAAATCTCTCATACATCGATTACTGTAAACTAATTTTTTCCTTTCTTTTTTTTTTCATAATCTATTATAAATATATAAAAATAGAAGTATCCGACTGCTTTTCCCGCCTATTCTTTTTCTTTATTTTTTAAATTTATTTATTTTATTATATTATTTTGGAATAAATATATAAAAATAGAAGTATCTAACTTCTATTTTCCTGCATATTCTTTTTCTTTATTTTTTAAATTTATTTATTTTATTATATTATTGTTTTCAAAAAATAATTAAGATTATCACAAAAATATTCCTATGATTTTTAGATTTTCATTATTGCACACATTTTTTATTTAGTTGCATTTTCTGAAAATATAATTTATTATATTATATTGAATTTTTTGTTTATTATATTATTTTTTCCGCAAAACAAGGTGATCACAAAAATATTGACATAGTCTTTAGATTTTATTTATTCAAAATTTTTAAAATATATTTATTCAAATTATAAGATAACATTATCACAAAAATATTCCAATAATTTTTAGAATTTCATTATTATACATGTTTTTTATTTCGTTTTATTTTTTGAAAATATAATTTATTTATTAGATTATATCATATTTTTATTTATTATATTATTTTTTCAAAAGATAACATTATTGAAAAATATTAATATCATCTTTAGATTTTCATTTATTCAAATTTTCAAAAATATATTTGTTCAAATTATGCGATAATATTATCACAAAAATATTCCTATAATTTTTTGATTTTCCTTTTTATTTATATCCATTTCTGATTTGGTTCCTTTTCTTGAAAATATAAAATATTTATTATATTAAAATTTTAATTTAATAATTTTTTTCAGAAGATGAGATTATTGCAAAAATATTGATCTAATCTTTAGATTTTCATTTATTAAAATTTTCAAAAATATATTTATTCAACTTATAAGATCATTATCACCAAAATATTCCTATAATCTTTAGATTTTCCTTTTTGTACACATTTGTTTTTAGTTCCATTTTTGAAAATATAAATTATTTATTATTTTATATTATATTTTTATTCATTATATTTTTTTTCACAAGATGAAATTCTAAAAATTATAGGAATATTTTTGTGATAATGTTATCTTATAATTTGAATAAATATATTTTCAAAAATTTGAATAAATTCAAATGAAGACTATGTCAATATTTTTGTGATCACCTTGTCTTGCGGAAAAAATAAATAATAAAAAAATATAATACAATATAATATAATAAATTATATTTTCAGGAAATGCAACTAAATAAAAAATGTGTGTAATAATGAAAATCTAAAAATTATAGGAATATTTTTGTGATAATCTTAATTACTTTTTGGAAACAATAATATAATAAATTAAATTAATTAAAAAATAAAGAAAAAGAATAGGCGAGAAAATAGAAGTTAGATACTTCTATTTTCATATATTTATTATTCGAAATAATGTAATAAAATAAATAAATTTAAAAAATAAAGAAAAAGAATAGGCCGGAAAACAGAAGTCAGATACTTCTATTTTTATATGTTTATAATGGATTATAAAAAAAAGCGAAAAAGGAAAGGTAAAAATTAGTTTAAATTAATCGATGTATAAGAAATTTCAAAGTTTTCACAATTATATTTTTCTACGTAAGTTTGCCTACCATTCTCATAGTCGAGCTCACTTTATGAAGGTTGGTTATGATATATTAAACGTGGGAACACAAGGCTGTCAAGGAAATAATTTCACTGTATTTACTCAATGAACAATGACATTTATATAGGCAATTAACTAATGGATAATATCTACAAAATCTACTTACGAGCTAGTGCATAACAGACTAAGCTATTGATTAGGAAACAAATAAGATATGCCTTTCACTAAAAACACGTTCCCAACTAAACCATATAAACTAAGTAAAAAGAAACAAAAAATAAACAAGGAAATAATTTCAACCTTGAAATTTCTCATACATCGATTACTGTAAGCTAATTTTTGCCTTTCTTTTTTTTCTTTTTTTTATAATCTATTATAAATATATAAAAATAGTAGTATTCGACTTTTGTTTTCCCGTCTATTATTTTTCTTTATTTTTTAAATTTATTTATTTTATTATATTATTTTGGAATAAATATATAAAAATAGAAGACTCTAACTTCTATTTTCCCGCCTATTCTTTTTCTTTATTTTTTAAATTTATTTATTTTATTATATTATTGTTTTCAAAAATAATTAAGATTCTCACAAAAATATTCCTATGATTTTTAGATTTTCATTATTGCGCACATTTTTTATTTAGTTGCATTTTCTGAAAATGTAATTTATTATATAATATTATATTATATTTTTGTTTATTATATTATTTTTTCCTCAAAACAAGGTGATCACAAAAATATTGACATAGTCTTCAGATTTTATTTATTCAAATTTTTGAAAATATATTTATTCAACTTATAAGATAACATTATCACAAAAATATTCCTATAATTTTTAGAATTTCATTATTATACATGTTTTTTATTTCGTTCTATGTTTTTAAAATATAATTTATTTATTAGATTAGATTATATTTTTATTTATTATATTATTTTTTCAAAAGATAAGATTATTCAAAAATATTAATATAATCTTTAGATTTTCATTTATTCAAATTTTCAAAAATATATTTGTTCAAATTATGAGGTAATATTATCAAAAAAATATTCCTATAATCTTTGGATTTTCCTTTTTATTTATATGCATTTCTGATTTGGTTCCTTTTCTTGAAAATATAAAATATTTATTATATTAAAATTTTAATTTAATAAATTTTTTTCAGAAGATGAGATTATTGCAAAAATATTGATGTAATCTTTAGATTTTCATTTATTAAAATTTTCGAAAATATATTTATTCAAATTCTAAGATCATTATCACAAAAATATTCCTATAATCTTTAGATTTTCCTTTTTGTACACACTTTTTATTTAGTTCCTTTTTTGAAAATATAAATTATTTATTATTTTATATTATATTTTTATTCATTATATGTTTTTTCATAACATGAAATTCTAAAAATTATAGGAATATTTTTTTGATAATGTTATCTTATAATTTGAATAAATATATTTTCAAAAATTTGAATAAATAAAAATCTGAAGACTATGTCAATATTTTTGTGATCACCTTGTCTTGCGGAAAAAATAAATAATAAAAAAAATAATATAATATAATATAATAAATTATATTTTCAGAAAATGTAACTAAATAAAAAATGTGTGAAATAATGAAAATCTAAAAATTATAGGAATATTTTTGTGATAATGTTAATTACTTTTTGGAAACAATAATATAATAAAATAAATAAATTAAAAAAATAAAGAAAAATAATAGGCGGGAAAATAGAAGTTAGCTACTTCTATTTTCATATATTTATTCCAAAATAATATAATAAAATAAATAAATTTAAAATATAAAGAAAAAGAATAGGCGGGAAAACAGAATTCAGATGCTTCTATTTTTATATATTTATAATAGATTATAAAAAAAAGAAAAAAAAGAAATTCAAAAATTAGTTTACAGTAATCGATGTATGAGAAATTTCAAAGTTTTCACAATTATATTTTGCTACGTAAGTTTGCCTACCATTCTCATAGTCTAGCTCACTTTATGAAGGTCTGTTATGATATATTGAACATGGGAACACAAGGCTGTCAAGGAAATAATTTCATTATATTTATTCAATGAACAAATGGCCTTTATGTAGGCAATTAACTAATGGATAATATCTACAAAATCTACTTGCTAGCTAGTGCATAACAGACTAAGCTATTGATTAGGAAACAAATAAGATATGTTTTTGACTAAAGACATGTCCCCAACTAAATTAAACCATATAAATTAAGTTAAAAGAAACAAAAAATAAAAAAATGAATAATTTCAACATTCCCTCCCTTAAACTGACAACAATCAGTTTAGCTGCTGCAAAAAAAAAAAAAAAAAAAAAGATTTCTTCAAACTAGAAGATCCAAAGTGCAGATGCCGAGTAATTTTCTGAGCTTATTAAATACAACCAATTTAAGTGGTTTTGTGAAAATATCAACAACTTGGTCTTCGCTCTTGCAATAGACGAGTTCAATTTGTCCTTCCTTTGTGAGATCTCTTAGGAAGTGGTATTTCACATCTATGTGCTTACTCTTTCCATGAAGAACATGATTTTTCGAGAGTTTTATTGCTGAATTATTATCACAAAAAATTGATGTAGGTTCTTGGCTCTTGAAATAAAGCTCTTCAAGTATCTTCTTTAGCCATATGGCATGACATGCACATGAAGTTGCGGCAACAAATTCGACTTCGGTAGTAGATAGAGTGATAATTGACTGTTTCTTTGATGACCATGAAACATCTCCTGAACCAAGGATAAATACATAGCCTGAAGTGCTTCTTCTATCATCCTGATCCCCTGCATAGACACTATCGGTAAACCCAACCAAGTCTGAATTTTCTCTTTTCTTATAGAACAGCCCAAATTCCTTAGTGCCTTGTAAATAACGAAGTATCCCTTTGGCGGCTAGAAGGTGCATTTCATTTGGATTAGTTGTTGTCAGATACATTAAACTCCCAACTATTTGCTTAAAAAGAGTGCTGTCAACCTTCTTTCCTGCAGGATCTTTGTTAAGCTTCAAACTGAATTCTATTGGTGTGCTTACAAGATTACAAAAATTCATTTGAAACCTTTCCAGAATTTCTCGCACATATTTCTTTTGAGAAATAAAAATTCCAGCAGCAGATTGAATCCCCTTGGTGCCATTAAAATAGTGTAACATTCCAAGATCACTCATTTCAAATTCTATCATCATAGACTTCTTAAACTTCGAACTCTATCATTTCCAGTATATATTAGATCATCCATATATAAGCAAACAAAAAGCATCCTTTCATCATCCTCAATTTTGATAAAAAGAGTATGCTCATATGGACATCTTCGAAAACCTTCTCTCAAGAAATTTGCATCAATACGGCTATACCAAGCTCTTGGAGCTTGCTTTAGACCATATAAAGGCTTTTTCAACCTATACACCTTATGTTCATTCCCTAGCTTCACATACCCAGGAGGTTGAGTAACATATACCTATTCTTGGTGGTCTCCATTTAAAAATGCCGACTTTACATCCAATTGGAAAATGGGCCATCTATTTTGAGCTGCCAATGCAATCATTAGTCTAATGGTGTCATGCCGCGCAATTGGAGCAAATACTTCTTTGTAATCAACCCCAAACTCTTATTTATATCGCTTAACCACCAAGCATGCCTTGTGTTTATCGATTTCACCATTCTCCCTTAATTTGGCTTTGTAAACCCATTTCACGCCAATGGTCTTTTGCCCTGTTGGAAGCTCAGTCAATTCCCAAGTATTATTTTTTTCAATGGCCAAAATTTCAGCATCCATAGCCTTTTGCCACGTTGCTTCTTTCATAGTCTCCTCAAAATTTACTGGATCACAATTTGAAAATAAGGCAAAGTGAATAAACGATTCTTCATACTGATCAATTCCTGATACTTGATAGTCTTGCATCCATGTTGGTCTCTTTCGAACACGATGGGAACGAGAAGCAAATGCAGGATCAATATGCTGATTTCCTTCTATTGTTTGAGACTCAGATTGTATAAGAATCTCATTTTGAGGATCTGTGGCATTAGGATCTTCTGGAACTGGTTCATGAGGTTGTTGTGATTCCAATTCATATTCATCGCCATCAAAATCTGCTGATATTGGATATCCAACACCACTATTACTCCATGACTGTATTCTGTCCTCGTCGAATATAACGTCATGACTAATTACAATTTTCTTGGTCATAGGATTGTACAACTTGTACGCTTTTGATTGATCGCTAACACCAAGAAAAATGCATTTTTCTTGTTTGTCATCTAGTTTTCTTCCTGGTTGCATTCGAATGTGAGCATACGCAATACACCCAAAGATTCAAAAATAATCAACTCTTGGTTTATGACCACTCCACGTTTCCTCTGGTGTCATCGTTTTAACTGCCAAAGTAGGACTCCTATTCAAGATACGAACACACTAGTTTACTGCTTCAGGCCAAAAATCTTTTGGAATCTGACTTCTTTTTAAGATGCTGCATACCATGTTTAAAATGGTGCAAATTTTCCTTCCATGTTACAGAAATTTTCAAAGGCTCGTGAGTTGTATTCTCCTCTACGATCAGTGCACAATACTTTTATAGGGCTGCCAACTTCCTTTTCAACTTGAGCTTTGAAGCTTTTAAAGGCAGAAAAGGCTTCAGATTTTTCCTTCAATAAATAGATCCATGTTTTCCGGCTGTAGCCATCACTGAAGGTAACAAAATACCGTTTACCTCCATTAGATATCGGGTTTATTGGTCCAAAAATATCAGAGTGGACTAGTTCCAAAACCTTTTTTGCTCTCCACGATTTGTTTTTGGGAAAAGAATCACGATGTTGTTTGCTAACAACACACTCTTCACAGATTTGAGAGGGATTTGAGATTAGCATCATATTTTTCTGCTGCAGCGTTTTTAACCCACAAAAATTTAGATGCCCATATTGAAAGTGCCATAGCCAAGCGGTATTCTTCAATTTTGCTGAGAAACAAGTATGAACGCTAGTATTTAAGTATAGAGGAAACATAAGATTGCTTGTCATTTTAGCTTCAACAATTAATCCTCTTTTTAGATCATAAATTCAACATCTATCTTCTTTTATGGTAATCCCGTAACCTTTCTGTTGAAGCTGGCCAATGATGATCAAGTTTGTCTTCAATTCTGGAATGAAGAAAACATTTGACATAATTTGTTCAGAAATATCTCTAGCTTTGATTTTGACATTTCCTCTTCCCATGACAGAAACGGTAGAGTTATCTCCAAGCTTTACGTACTGTATTTTGAAAAGATTCATCCAACTCCGAAAATGAAAACTTCTTGCCACTCATGTGATTGCTACACCCAGAATCTAAGTACCACAGATTTTTCCCAGTTTCCTCGTTCACATGGCACACTATGAGAAAAGAAACTTCCTCTTCCTCTTCGTCTTTTTCAACAAAGTTTGACCTTTGCCCTCGTTGTTTATTCAGATTTGTACGGCATTCCGAATAGTAATGCTCGTACTTGTGACAACAATAACATTCGACCTTAGATTTGTCAACTGACTTTTTCTGATCTGCTGAACCTTGAGCATCACGAGCCTTCCAATTTGATTGAGCCTCAACACCTTTATTCTCTTCTTACTTCTGGTGTGTATTTTTCACTTTCCATCCACCATTTCCACGTCCTTTTGAGCTCGTAGCCACTTGCAATGGTTGCTCTTCAATGTCTTGTTGAGTTATCTTATACTCATGGACTAGCAAGGAGTTTTGCAATTCGTCTATTGAAAGAGAGTCAATGTTTTTAGACTCTTCAATAGAACAAGTTACAAAAAACCATTTAGACATTATTGAATGAAGGATTTTTTCAACAATGGTAACATCTTGCAGATTCTCTCTATGAATCCTCAACTTGTTCGCAATTACCATCGTCTTCGAGAAATATTCTGGAGACTGATTCCCCGACTTTATTTGAAGAATCTCAAATTCTCTGCGAAGACCTTGGAGCTGCACAACTCGCCCTTGTATTCCCTTGATATTTCTTCTTCATCGAATCCCATATTTGCTTAGAAATGTCTTTGCAAAGAATCATTTCCAAGATTAAATGATCGATAGCTTGGAAGAGATAGTTCTTTGCCTTTAAGTCCCGCAGCTTTTGTACCTCCTATTCGGTTTTTGTGCGTCCATCAATGGAGTTCCAACTGCTGCTTCGATCACTCCATTTTCGACCACATGCCAATATTCTTTTGAGCGTAAGAAATTCTCCATGAGCATGCTCCAATGATCATAATGACCTTCAAAGCATGAGATTGCAGGTTGTACAAAATTATCAGAGGCCTTGGGAAGTTGCTACTGTAATGAAGGAAGTAATATGGGAAGAAAAAAATACTGCTGCTGCAAAATTTCTTTTGGTGGCTCTGATACCATTGACATATTAAACATGGGAACACAAGGCTAGGAAGGAAATAATTTCACTGTATTTATTCAATGAACGATGGCCTTTATATAGGCAATTAACTAATGGATATTATCCACAAAATCTACTTATTGGCTAGTGCATATATAACAGACTAAACTATTTAATAGGAAACAAATAAGATATGCCTTTGACTAAAGACATATTCCCAACTAAACCATATAGACTAAGTCAAAAGAAACAAAAAATAAATAAAGGAATAATTTCAACAGGTTATTCCATGGACGTAGGTCACGGGTTCATATTTCCAATAGAAAAACGTTGAATTTCATCTTAAGCAACTTTTTTTTCTCTTCTCTCTATACTTTTTTTTTGGAATGGTTCTTTTTTCTATATTTAATTAATGGTTTTGTGTTTTCATTTGTTTAAATTTTTCTAACCTTTTATTTATTTTTTTATAATTTTACATCTTCATTTCATATAATTTTCAAAGTTTCCAATCCAGTGTCCACATGTAGGCACTTTTGTAATCAGATGTTGGATATGCATCCCCCACCATTAGGGGAGACATGTGTTGATCGTTTGGCCACATTATATAATTGAATTTATTGGCAATATATTCGATAATTTGAACATTTCCTTTTACAATTGTACAATGACAATCTTGTATCATAATTGATTGCATATTATAATTTTAAATGCAATATCAAACTGAAAATTCTTCGTAACTTGGCCGTTTAAGGTTGCCATTTTAAAATTTTAATCCAGAAAATTTTTGTTCTCATCTTAATGCACGCGTATATTTTGTAAATTGTCAACTTCTTGTCTGGTAACATAATCACCCCCTTCATTCCGCCAGTCCATGGACTAATCCTCCACTCAAGGTTGCGTGGTTTGTTGAGTCTGCTCCCTTCATCTGCCATGGCTTCTTTCTGCATTCAATCCAGGTTCCCTTGGATTCTCCACATCGCCTGGTGTAGGATGTTGTTGTTACATAAAGATGACGGACCCCAAGATAACGATCGTGGGGTCGTGCCTCTCTCTCTCTCTCCACACACAAAAAAAAACCCCAATCTACAATGGTACAATAGTATTGGAGATGCTCTAAGCTTTTCACCCCGGTTGAGGAAAGGTTTGGTCCTTCAGCGATTTGGAATTTTCATTACAAGAAAATATGGCAAGTAATTTTCAGAAGCCTCATGTGTTCTTTACATAATCTAGTAACAAAATATGATGACTTATTACTGCTATAGTACCATGTGAAGAAATCGCTATGAAGACAATCAGCTCACTCGAACAGTTGCAGTACTTAATTTCTATATCTTTAACAAATAAATAAAAATAAAACACATTCATGGATACTTGTTCAACTCTTCCATGCTGACTATCACTGAAACAAAATATACCTAACCACATTGTAGATCTTTAAAATTCTCTACCACTTGGCCCTCAAAGACATACTCCAACTAATTCTTTACACAAGTTTAACTTTGTCTATGAGACACATTGTAAAGAAACACCTAAAAAAAAATATATGTGTGCATTGTAAGAAAAAAGGATAAAAGAAAAGAGGAAGAATCAGGAAGACATTATGCTGTCTGCACTGGTTTTTCACCGACAAGTTGTCTAGGTTGCACTTAGGACAATGTCGTTCATGACTGCAAAACTACACTACTAAAAAATTGGCTTTCAACCACGGCAATTTTCCGTTGCAAAAAAGGATATTTCCGTGGCAAATGCAGAAAAGCAACGGATAATATCCGTTGCAACTTGCGTTGCAGAAAGTGGCGTAGCTAATTTATGTCGTGGCTAATTCGGTTGCAAATTTGCAACGGAAGTTTTCCGTTGCAAATTTGCAACGGCATAGAGATGCCATTGCATATTTGCAACCGCACCTAGAGTTGTAACCTTGCAACGGAATCATGGGTCATTGCAAAAACTTGAAACGGAAGCAAATGTCATTACAAGGACCGACCAATCACCACAATTTTGTCCTCTAATTTATCCTTATCATTTGAACCACTTGAGATTCGAACCCGTAACCTCATGAATAAGGAGCACAAACCCAACCACCAAGTCAATCATCATTCTTGTTCATAAATGGCCTTTATAATGTATTTGTTATATCATTCTTTAGTTTTCTTATTTAATTTAGTTTTATTAAAACATTGTATATATTAAAATACTATTTAATTAAATCTTCTTAATTTTTTACTTGTTTCCTCTAAATAATTTACTTTCATTAAAAAATTGTATATATTTTTTAAAAAATGTATGTATATAATTTGCAAAAAATTATATGCGTTCTATTGTTTTTGTTTGGAGCTTTTTACATATCAAACTATTATGGTAACTTAATGTAAAATTATCAATTCATTTTTAGAATTAAAAAAATAATAGTCTGCATTAAAGAAATTAAAATAAATTAAAAAGTTATTGAATTATTTAGTGAATTTTGTTTTGTTTAGTTCAAATGATTCATCTTCAACTTAATTTAATATTAATAACTAAAAGTAAATAATTATTTTTTATTTAACCATTTCAATGATTCAAGCAATTTTTTTTTTTGATTGGGAGCAAACTAATGTAGACCATATATTTATTTTAAAATTAATAAATAAGTGAAAGTTATTCCTATCACAATTATTAACATTATTTATTATTGGGTGATTGTGTAATTTTTTTCTTTTCAATGGAATGAGAAATGTATTTTATACCGAAAACAATTCCAATCATATACCTATTCCATGAATACAAAAAAAATATTTATAAATTTTTATATATAGATTTTGGAAGCCAATATACTATCATTTCACAAGAAAAATATGATAGTTTCTAATAATTTGTATAACACATGTTATAATTCGTATAACTTTTTAAACCTTATCTTAAAAAATACGTCACCACTTCAAATAATTAACTATATGCTTATGATCTTTTAATTCAAATATAAATGATTGATGGAGTAAAAAAGGAAAATTGAGTGGAATATGCATAGAGAATGTGAAGGGGAAAAATGACAAGTGAGGGATAAATTAAGTTTTGATATGAATTATCTACGAAATTTGCAACGGCAAAACTAAACGTTGCAATATTGCAATGGAAATATGCTTAGGAAATTTGCAACCGATAAATCCGTAGCAAATTTGCAATGGAATTTTATAGTTCGTAGGTACTTTGCAACATTGCACTTAAGGTCGTGGCAAATTGCAACGATTTTTATCGATACGGTTGCTAATTTCCCGTTGTTGTTGATTTCCGTTGCAATATTGCAACACACTACGATTTGCCATTGCTATTTTATTTTGCCACTGCATAATCCGTGGCTGTTAGCAACGAATTTTTTGTCCGTTGCTGTTGGCCGTTGCTGAAAGCCAAATTTCTAGTAGCGTTATATATTAGAGCAAGTCATGGCATTTCATGTCTGCTCGTCCCTCTAGTGAAAGCCAGGGGATCAATTTCTTACTGCAAATTAGGGCTACATTTACATAACTATATATCTGGAAATCAGCAAAATCAAAATAAAACATTACTAATAATATAAAATTATCTAATTAACTGATCAACTCCATGCCAAGCTAGCTCTAAACCCAGCGAAGAGACTTGATGTATTGAAATCCAGTAATTCCTAGGAATTTTAATTTTAAAGAATCTTCACGCTCATGAGCCGGAAGTAACCAATGGAGCTCTTGGAAAGTCATAGAAACAAGATTGTACCTTATGGCCTTACCAAGAGTTTGCAAAACCAGGAAGTCATCTGCATCTTTTTCGCCCTGAATCACACAAAATATTGACAACAACAGGTATGAACCATTACCAGGAACAAGTGGTGACAGATCAACCCGATACTTAACAAACCACTCAGAATAGTCCCTCTTCATTTCATACACAATGAACTCAAGTCCTGGCCATTTTGCAATCACGTGTAGATGATCATAAGACTCATAAAGACGGCTGACTCGAATCTCCAATTCCTCTCGGAGAGGCAATATTTTGGCCATATCATCATCAATGACGAAAGATATTACATAATCGAGAAGGTAATCACCGATCCAATGTAGAGAACCATTCCAATATATTCCATCCTCAAAATATCGTCTACCTTTGAAAGAACGTTTTGTACATACTTTCCAAAGGCGAGTTTCACATGAATAAACTTGAAGATAATATGTAAACATTCCTTCATTCAATAATTGTTCCTGTTCCTCACAAACAACTTTGTAGTGAGGAGACTTAATTGGCAGGATCAAAAGCTAAGGGTGTGTTTGATTGCATGGAAAGTATTGCCTAAAAAACATTTTCCATCTTTTGGCTTTTCCATCTAAATTTTCCCACCTCTTATTTGGATTGGATTTTCTAGGCAAATGGACTCATTTTGTGCTTTAATGAGTTGTACTTGGAAAATGTTTTCCATGCAAAATATTTCAATCAAACACCAAAATTGGAAAATGTTTTCTTTCATTCGTCTCGAATTTTTAATTACAGTTTCTTGATCAGGTGGTTTTGGAAGACTTGCGAACCGATTTATAGTGGGGTTATAGACATAATACCGATGACTTCTACTACAGAGCAGCAGTCCATTGCAAGACTGTAGAATAGTAACACCACCATATTTTGCATCAACAAACTGGAGCCATTCACCATGTGGATTCGATCGGTTTGGAACAGCGACGGGGATATAAGTGTACAAGGGGCTAAGCTCGTACTTGGGGAGCAAGAAAAGCCCTAAAGGTGGATTCGATTTCGGGTTAGGGTTACGTAAACAACAGAATTTGGGATCTGTGATCAAATCATACCAATGAGTGGATACTGAAGTGAAGCGAAGCCAACGAGCGATATTATTGGCAGACATAACAAGATTTGAGTTAAGAGATCGCCAATTGATGCAACACTTTCAATTGATGTTTGTAGACTCATTTCTTCGTTTGCCAGCGTGAGAAGTCGAGGTACCTGCTTGGCGACGGAGGTCCAATGACGACAGCTGTTGCCCTGGCGGTGAGAAGAGGACGGACTATGCAAGATAAGATTTCCCTTTCTCGGCGCCGAGTAAATTAGTAGTGTATCGGTAAGAAAAAAGAATATATATATATATATATATATATATATATCCAATAAATCAAATAAATAACCATATAAGATATGGAAGACGTTGACATACCATAAATATTCTGCGTATTATTTTTATACTTACAATAATGTTATTGTTATCTATCTTAATCAGGATGGGACGAGAAAAATACCAATATCTTAATACGTTAATATATTTCAATTTAAATGTTATATTTTCTGCCTCTTTTTAACTACGAGGCAATTTTTATATATTTCCCACTTCTTTATTTTTTCAGTTTTATTTTTCCTTTTTATGAGACAAGTTAATATATATATATATATATATATATATATATATATATATATAAATCTTGAAGTGCCACCTAGGAAAAATTGTCTAGGTGGCAGTGCATGTAGGGACGGAGCTAGGATTATAATTTGGGGGGACTCCCATCAAGGTTGAAGCGAGAAATTGCCACTGCACTGAGCTGATTCAGGGGTTTGGAGGCACTAATTTTTTTTTAAGGAGTATTTTTTTCCTTGATAAGTAATCCCATGATAAAGTGTCAAAGTTAGTTTCAAGTACTTTATTTTTGCAAAATATTACCTAAATAACTATCTTCTAGATTGATTGTGCAAAATATAAGTAAACTAATATGAAATTACAATTTGCTTTGATTGCTTTGGTATATACTGATTTTAATTGGTTATTTTTTAAATTGGCATTGTTTTCTAGTGCATCGTTGAACTTATGAAAAAATTGAATTAAGTGGTGAATCAAACTGAACTTTAAAATTGAAAATTATTATATCATATTATTTCTCAAAATCATAATCAATTAAGTTCAAATCATATAAAATATTTAAAATTATTTTTCTAGATCACTCGAAGCAATAATTTAATAAATTAAGTATAAAATCTTATACCATGGGGGAGAGAGTAATAATCACATAAAATAAATAAATAATAATTGTAATAAGAAAAATAATTAATAAAAACAATGATTGTAATAAAAAAATAATTAATTATAATTATAATAAGAGAAACAAGATCTACAAGCTTTTGAAAATGTGTAATTATTTAATATGAGAGAGAGAGAGAGAGGAAAAAGGACAAAAGTCCAAAAAAAAAAAACCGCAAGCAACTTTGAGAGAGAGAAAGAGGAAAAAAGACGAGAAAAAGTCAAAAAAATATACCCAACTGACAGAAGCATCTTGGAAAAGCCAACCAAAAAAAGAAGAAACAAGCACTCCAAGATTCGAATTTGGGCGGGCAAGCAACCTAAAGCCTTAAGGAACCAAGACTAGCCAACTCATCTAACAAGATTTTGTGAAAAATATTGCACGACTTAGTAATTAATTTTTGGCTACAGTAGGCTACAACCTACTATGACCATATACCAGATCGGTCCTTGAGTGCATGTTTGGTGCTATCGTTAAGGGGTTAATTATTTTTCTTATTTAATTTTTTTTACTTGTCTTATTTGGTGTTAGTTTTCTTATTTTACTTTTTTATATGTTTTTTACATATATTAAAATTTTTGAATTAATTTATGTAATTTTTTTAAAATTTTTTATTTATATTAAAATTTTTGAATTAATTTATGTAATTTTTAAAAACTTTTTTATACTTAGTGTTGCACGTATTAATGAAAATATAATAAAAGACCAAAGTTACAGCTTATAGTATATTTCAAATAAATTTTGAAAATGAGAATTAAGATAAATGTTTGATCCTCACCTATGGGGACATCTCTATTGTGCCATTTTAGAGTAAAAGCTCCATCCAAGACATTCAATGAACACTTTCTATATATATTTTAATTTTAATTTTTTGTATATTACATTTTAATTACTTTATACATTTTAATTTTTGAATTATATATATATATATATCTTATTAATAAAAATTGAAGCGCAGACTTGACATAGTGCCACGTTGACAGCGGTTTTCGATTTTTAAAAAAAATTAAATATTTAAAAAATTAAATGAAAATCCTCTTTTTTATTTGTACCACATTAAAAGTGTAGTTTAAAATAGTTTGTATAGATAATGTGCATTTAGGAGTTCAAATAGTAGGCAATTATTTTATATCAAATATTAAGTGATTAAATAATTAAATATATAATTAATAATTAGTTAATTCCAAAAGAAATAGAAAATAATAATTTCCATGTCGCATTTCTTCATTTCGCGGGCCATTTACAAAAATAATTATTAAAATTATCATTCTATAATCTCTTCATTTTTTGGGAAAAAAAGTCTAAAAAATCAAATTTTTAAATTTTTTTTGTATTTAATATTGCAAGCATTAATGAAAATGTAACAAGAGATCAAAGTTACAACTTACAATACCAATTAAATTAATTCTAAAAATGAGAATTAACTTTTTTGTATACATTTTAATTTTTGAATATATATATATATATATATATATATATATATATATATATAAACACACATATATAAACGATGCTAACCTGGCACAACACCATGTTATCAGTGTCACGTTGGTATGGGCTTTCTTTAAAAAAATTTAGAAACATATCTTAA
The DNA here is from genome assembly GCA_018223645.1 of Jasminum sambac. Lineage (NCBI taxonomy): Eukaryota > Viridiplantae > Streptophyta > Magnoliopsida > Lamiales > Oleaceae > Jasminum > Jasminum sambac. The sequence continues at coordinate 40,319,028 of CP073640.1, forward strand.
ATCTAATTTATTTTTAATTTAGTCTTATTTGAAAAAAAAACGATTCTATGCAAATTAAACGATTCTATGCAATTTTTTTTTTTAGAAAAAGAACAAACAAACAAAAAACAATTTTGAATTTAGAAATAAATCTTAATTGTTTATTCTTTTTAAAATTTGATTCTAAATAAAAATTCATTTAAATATATGATTTACTGGTTGATACTATTTGTGACTAAATAAAAGAGGAAAACTCAAATTGTAGGACGTGTTTATTTTTTTTAAAAAAAGAATTTTTTTATTCGAATTGAAAAGTAAAACTCGAATTGAATATGATAAATGGATTATATTTTGTTGATTGATATTGTTTGGTATTAGATTTTATTAATTTTGATTAATAACAGTACAAATGAAATAGGAAAACTTGACTTCGATACCGCCCTGATTCAATTCAATATGCGGTATCCGTGTATATAATAACAAAAATTCTGAGTAATACTGGTAGAAATAAAAAAAAAAAGAAAGAAAACTTGAATTGGATATGGCTCGAATTCGATTCAATATATCATAGTAGCAAAAGTCAATGGCAATTGCTTTTGTCGGGAATGTTATGTTAAGAGCGCTGGGAAACGCTGGGAGAAAAAATGTGAGAGAGATGTGGGTGAGGGCCCCCCGGCCCCACCGCATTCAGGGGGGGCCTGCAAGTGGGTTGTGAGTAGCTGGGAGAAATGCTGGGAGAATAACGCTGGGAATATAACATTTTCGTTGCTTTTGTATGTCGATATTTTATTAAAGAAGCCAGTATTCACCATAGTTAGTTATACGACATAGTATCCAGAGTTACAAGTCGTGTAGATTTGAAGGTTCATAAATGTGACAGAGATGGAAAGCCAACAAAATCAATGATGAATGTTGTATTCAAAAAAATGTTTCAAAATTTGTAATACTTTATTTATTTCAATTCCATTTTTTTTATAAGATAGCCGCCTATGGGCGGTTACTGAAGCCACTCACGCAACACGCAGTTGGTGAGACCCAAACTTGAGACCTCTAGTTCTAAAGACTTCAACCTTTATCTGCTTAACCAATTGGAAAAGGTATGATTGGCAATTTACTTCAGTTCTTAATAGATTTGCATCATTTTATTCGTATATTTTAATTTTATTTGAAATGAATTGTAATCTCCTTTGCATCGCCACGGGTATAATACTTAGTATATATATACTCTGCCTTTATTTTAAATGTGTAATATAATTGCCACTTATTTTTCTACCAAAAAGCATTTTTTATTTTTCTATGTTTACCATTTATTAATAAGTTATGATATGTGATGATTAAGAGAGAATAGGGGATAATCACGGTTAAGAAGAATCTATATTTATATTTTATTGTAGTTTTCATTATTTTATTACTAGTACTTTCACCCGTGCATGGTACGGAAAGATATGTCTTTAAGTAATTTAGAGTCTGTGTAAGAAAAAAATGCGAAAGATTTTTTAAAATTTGTGATCGAATTTTTCCTATATTTTCTCGCTATATCACTCGTGCATTGCACGGGAAAATATATTTAATATAAAATTACTTTAATAATTCTTTTAGTCGCAATACACCTATAATGTCTTTGTAACATATCATTGCAGTAGGCTCATGCCTGTAACTCTACTGCAATTAAATTTTATTGTCACAATATGGTTTTCCATTTATTAGAAGAACATTTTTGTCGCAAGTCGTTGATGATATTGTGACAAAAAATGTGGTTGCAATAGACTGAAAACCCTAAGGCGACGACATCTTTTGCAACTACATCTGTCATAGTTTGTGTAGCGCAATATATATATATATATATTTTTATACTAATAGTGTGTTTATCTACTTGAAATTATATTCATACCCCTACCATAATAATTGTATAATATATTATTGATATTTATAATAATTTATTAATAAATTTAATACTTCTATTTTTGCATGCTAACAACAATAATGAAGACATAAATAGAATTCATTTTTTTAAAAAAAAGATATAAGTAGAATTGGATATTAAGTTTATTTAAGTATTAAATTTATTTATATATTACAATGATTGATAGAGATTTAGATTAGAGATTTTAAAATTGATAAATATTTAGCTAATAGATTTTAAGATTGACCAAGATTTAGGTAGGAGATTTTAGAAAATAAGAAAACGTGGGAAATGAGAATGAAAATGAATTATTTACTTCCTAAAAATGTAAATTTGAGTAGGAAAATGACTTTGGTTTATTTATATATAGATTATAGTTGACTTATTCGCACGTATAGAAAGCATACCGATGTTAAAGCTTTTTTATTATATCTGAATTAACAATAAAACTAGTTGTTTCACCCGTGCGTTGTAAAGGGGCATAATTTTTTAGTTAATAGCAGTACTAATAGGTGTTAGTCGTATTAATATAAGATCTAAAAAAATAAAATAAATAATGAGTCGCAACAATAAACTCAATTAATATATAATGAAATAATTCTTGAAAAATTTCGACAGAATTTCCCTCTATTTTATACCAATTCATCATGCAAACAATTGGGAGAAAATTCACTAAAAAACACAAATTTAATTTACACTATTTTTAAAGACATCAACAATTAAAGCAATTCAAATATAACACCATTACTAATAGTGAACAACAACATACAAGACAAAAAATAGAAACATCTTCGTGTTTTTTAACCAAAAGGATGAATGCACTCAAATATAAGTCACATCTATAATTGTCACATAGAATATAAAAATTTGTGTTATTATACAATTGAATTGTACTAAAATGATAAATAAATTTTAGATGAGCAGAATATCTCTGACATCGCTTTACACAAACACTGGCACTTTAGCATAAGAAACCTACAAAAATATTAGAAATAATATCATATTTCATATATGAACAATAAAACTTACTAAAAGTGTAATTTTCGATCATTAAGTACGTTGAGTTCCTTTTTTGAAATACAGTGCCACTAATGCATACGTCAATGCTCTGTTCCCCACATCTCCCAATTTTTTTTTTAATATTTACGTTATGTTAAATGAATAATATATAACTATCCCCTGATGGTGGGAGGCGATGGGGCCCACACAAATTTTTTTCCGTGTGAGCACGAGATCTCCTAATGCATAAATAGTACATATAGTTAATTTGTATAACTCTACCAAATTTGTGACGAAAACATTATACCTAAATAAATATAAGAGCATAAACACAATAATATATAAATAAAATCATTCACTTCGCATATCAAACCATGAATAACGTAAATGATTTGTGTAAAAAAATAATAAAGTGAATAATGTACCTGATGCGATTAATAAATATGAAACTATAAGTTTAAACACTTCTTTATAGATGATATTTTTGGTCATGATAGTTGGACAACCATCGCCATCATATATCACAAACTTTAAACCCTTCCTATACGTCACCCTCGAAACTACAACATACCATTCTTATTCAAACCCTAACTGTTTCACCTGTGTGTTGTGCAGGGGACAAATTTTTTAACATCTCTTTTTTTCATATATATATTGATTGAATATTGTATTATCATAAGAATTAGAATATAAGAACAACTAATATTCACCCAAAAGCCTATTTCTCTACCTTATTATGTTTTAATTTATACTTTAATATTGTAATAACTCTATATGAATTACAAAAATAAAAATAATAAAATATAATGTAATTTATGTCATTCCAAATTGATCTATTACAAAGATGATGGTGTAAGTACTCATAAGATAATTATAATTTTAAATCTAATCTTTAATAATTTAACTCAATAAATATGTACTTTTAGTTTTAAACCTCTCATTTCTTTTTTTCCATATATATTCATTCAACAATTCATTATGATACAATTAGAATAAGAATGCACTTCATACTCTTAACTTTTCTACTTCAATATTGCGTAACTAATAATATTGATTCATGATTGAGGTGCCACTTGGACCAATGAGGCACGAATTTACTAAGTTAACATGTGAACATTTTGCCACAAAAAATAAACGTTCCACGGAAAAAAAAAGTGTGAAGAAAGTACAATCAATCAACGAATTCACCTTTACAATTTAAAAAATTGTGTAGACTCAACCAAAAGGTATAAAAAAATAATGATACAAAAAAAAAGTATCAGTGCAAAGAAATAATAATTATTTTAATAATTTATCACAAATAATCCATCAAAGTGGGTCGATTCATATTTTAATGCATTTTATGCTTTTGATTAGTAATAATTGCATTACAAATTAATCTATTACAAAAAAATTAAAACATTTATTGGACTTTTACAATTGTGATGAAATTATGTGAATTAAAAATTTTAATCAATCACACAAAAAAGTATAATTAATTTTCACAATGAACATATTAGCATAAAAAGTAAATGATCTAAAGCAAAAAAACTAATAGTGTGAAGAAAGTACAATCAATCCACGGATTTATCTTAATAGTTTCAAATATTTGTGTCACTCGTACTAATGATTTAAAAAGTTGATAATATAAAAAAGGAAAAAATTTTATTATTGCGAAGAAACTATAATTGTTTCTTAACATGAGTGAGTTCGGCACTCTTTTGATTTGAACTATCTTTCTCTGCTGAAAAGTATTTTCCATGTAGGCACAAAAAATAAATGATTCAAGAAAAAAATTTAATAGTGCAAAGAAATTACGATCTATCCACAGATTTACCTTTAGTATTTAAAAAATTATGTTGTCCCATCCTAATGGTATAAAAGTTAATTAAAAAAAGAGAAAATAATTTACCACTGTGAAGAAAGAAATAATTGTTTCAAAGTTGCCAAAAATAATCTATCAAATTGGGTCGCTTAATATTTTAATTTATTTTATATTTGTATGTATTATAACTTAATCTACTGGAAAAAATTATAAAGTATATTGGACTTTTGCAATTGTAATGAATTCTATGAACTAAAAATATTAATCAACCGTACAAAAGAAGTATAATTTACAATGAACATATTGACATAAAAAATCAAATGATCCAAGGAAAAAATTAATAGTGTAAAGAAAGTACGATCAACCCACCGACTCACTTTAACAATTCAAAATATTGCATCACTCCAATTAATGATTTAAAAAATTAATCATGTAAAAAATTAAAAAATTAAAAACTTTAATAGTGTGAGACCAACACTCTTTTGATTGGAACTCTTTCACTATTGAAAAATATTTTCTATGTGGGCACAACAAAAAAAATGATCCAAAAGAAAATTTAATCGTGTGAAGAAAGTATAATCAATCCATAAATTTACCCTAAACCTAATGGTATAAAAAACGAATGAGAAAAAAAAAAGAAGAAGAGAGAAAATAAGTTGTCACTATGAAGAAAGAATAATTCTTGCAGCAATTTACCAAAAGCACTCAATCGAATTAGGTTGATTCATATTCTAATTTATTTTATATTTGTAAACAACAATAGTTGTATTACAAATTAATTTACTGAAAAAAATTATAAAGTATATTAGACTTTCCAATCGTAATGAATTATGTGAAATAAAAATATAATCCACCATACAAAAGAAGCATAGTAGTATAATTAATTTTCACAATAAACATATTTTCATGAAAACTAAATGTTCCAAGGAAATAAACTAATAGTGTGAAAAAAGTACAATAAATGCACGAATTTACCTTAATAATTTAAAATATTGTGTCGATTTGGAATAATGACTTAAAAATTTGATCATACATATACATATAAATATGTATATATATATATGTGTGTATATATATATATATAACTCTTATAGTGCTAAGAAACTATAATTGTTTCTTTATAATAAGTGAGTCCAAAACTCTTTTAATTGAAACTCTGTTCTACTATTGAAAAGTATTTTCCATATGGATAAAAAAATAAAAGACCCAAGATAAGAAAAATTAATAGTGCGAAAAAAGTATGATCAATTCATGAATTTACCTTTAATATTTAAAAAATTGTATCGTCTCAACCTAATGGTATAAAAAACTAATGGAAAAAAAAGAAAGCAATTTATTAGTGTAGAGAAAGAATAATTATTTCAACTGTTTACTGCAAACAATCCATCGAATTGGGTTAATTGATATTTTTATTTATTTTATACTTCTGAATAGTAATAGTTGCATTGCATATTAATCAACTTTATAAAAAATTATAAAATTTATTGGACTTTCACAACTATAACCAATTATGTAAACTAAAAATACTAATCAACCATACAAAAGAAGTATAATTAATTTTTAAAATTAACATATTGGCATAAAAACTAAATGATCATGGGAAAATAAATTTAAGAGTATGATGAAAGTTCTATGAATCTTCGGATTTGCCTTAACAATTTTGAAAATACTGTTAATGACACTTATGTAATCATTATTCATTATTTTGAAAAATAACTTTTCTGATATCTTGTTGGTACGTTAATCAATAAAATGTCCTTATTGATAATCTTCACTGTAATTTATGGCGGGATCTTAATATTGATCAAGAGCTACATATTCAATATCAAGAAGAAATATAGTCTAACAAAATGCTTAACTTGTGTTTACTTTCTAGGAAAAAGTTTAATCAATCAAAAAGAAATATTCAAGAAATAAAGACTATTGGTTCTTCTAATCAAATCCAAATGACAGAAACCATAAAAATTGTAACGGCCCGAATTCTAATACCCGGGACGACACATTATTTCTCTCAAACCTAACTTTTAAATACAAGGCGCGGAAAACTAGTCGGATATAAATGTCAAATCTTTATTTGCAAAAGAAACCTCCAATAAACAATGTTTTAAAAATAGGAGAACCAACTCGAACAAAATTTAATGATGAAAATAATAAAGAAAATAAAACCTAAAATGCTCTTGAAAATTTCTTATTTAAACTAGTTCTATTTTTTATTCTTTGCTAGCATGTTAATTACCCCATTGCCGACTCCATAATGCAAAGATTAAATAAGGTGGAAAAATATGAGTATTTTAAATACTCGATGAACTCATAGCAATAATAATCATTTGATATCACAAGTTGGGCACATAATCATGATATTCAAGCAAAACTTCATAACTCATGCTTATAAAAAGCAAGCAAACCTCATGCTTATAATAAAGCAAGTAAACTCATGCTTATAATAAAGCAAGTAAACTCATGCTCATAATTAAGCAAGTAACTCATGAATACAATCATACATGCAGGATATATAACACAAACAACTATTAATCTGCAATTTTAGGAAAAGTAATTTTGTAGATAGGAGTCTACCTTAACCCTCGAATTCGCGTAAAGTTATAAAAACCTTTAATTCTCTAAATCTTGCGCGTCGTCTACAATTAAAAGAAATTATTACATTAGTGCTAGATATTGAGTTTATAAAATAAATGAATGAATTTGGGATTCTATTAGTCTTGGAAACTATTTTAGTTTTACATAATGAAAATAAGTAAATAATAAAATAAAATAAGAATTTAATTTAAATAGAGTTAAATGAAATTAGATAATCCTTTAATAGAGCTAACTTAAAAATAGAATGAAATAAACAAAATAAGGATTTTTAATTTAATTAAAGTTAAGTGAAATAAACTTAAATAATCCTCATAAAGTTAAATAAAATAAGTTGAGCATTATAATAAATTAAGTAAAAAAAAACATACTATGATATAATAGGATTAAGCTAAATAAAATAAACTTACCATTAAAATAAAATTTAGTAAAATAATGCGTAATAATACAAATTATGATGAAACCAATTAATATTGGATAAAATAAAATAAGTGGGGATGTAATTGGCTAATGGAAAATCTTGGCTTTTGGGATTATTTGTAAAAGTAAGATATTAAAAATATAGGGACTAACTTTGATTAAAAAGTGAAACTTGGGATCGGGGACTAGCTTTAGAAGGAAAAAATGAGATTGGGCCAACTAATAAAGCTCTATAAAGAAGGAGGATTTATTATGCAATATCCTAAATAAATCCCCAATTTTAGAATTGTATTGCGAGCTTTCGTCACGGCTCTCTCTCTGTTCATCAGAAAAAGGAAGAAGAGGATTTCAAGCGTGCAAGCTAATTTCCAAAACTGATTCCTCTCCCAAGTTTTATTCCTCTTTAGATAGATTGTTAGGGTCTAGTTGTTAATCTAAGGGTGAATATACATATATATGCATCGGTATATATATATACATACTTATGATGGGTGCGTGAGTTTCCTTTTGTCGTAGTGAGTCAATTTGTGTGTGTGGATGCATGAAGGTGGCGATGGTGGTCTTTGTCTGATCGTGGTGATGGTCTTGTGTGGTGGCGGTGGGCGATGAAGGTGGTGGCTACATAGTTCTCAGTCGAGTTGTCGACTCGGCAATGGTTACGGTTTCAATGTATCAAGCATAACGCTCCCTACTTGGAATTTGAGCAATGGTGGCCAGGGGTGGGTTGATATGTACAAGGCGAGAAATTACACTGGCTGAAATTGACCAAGCGGCGGTGGCTATAGGATGCCGATTACGGGGTGATGAATGTTGGCGTGAGTTGATGAGTTGAGGATGGTGATGGGTGGCGTGAGTCAATGGTTGCCATGAATTTGAGGGAAGTCTTTGTAATGCCCGATGACTTGTGTTGTGTGAACTTATAGGGTGGGGAAAGAGAAAGTCGGTCGGCTCAAGAGTTCTTGATGTTGAGGCAGTTAGTCCAAGTAGAATAAGAAGACTCATAGACCAGCTCGTTTGTATTTATCACGGGATTATTGACTTCATTCACAAGGCGAAGATATTGGAAATTAAGTCCCCAAAGTGATCTGAGATGAATTATATGAGACTAATAAAGATAAAATTAGCTATTGGGATAATATTTTTTTATATAAATAAAGGATGTAATATTTGATTTAATTTATATATTGATATATTTATATAATCTTAATCGTGTAGGCGAGCGTGCGGGTTTTAAATAAATTTTGAGTAACTGACTTAGCGACACATTGGTTAAAATTTCCTTATAAAAGTTAGTCTTCTACAACCTTACCCACTTAAATTAATTTCGTCTCGAAATTTAACTTATTCATTCTCTAGGGTTGGCATTCAACTAATATGTCTTCTACCTTCATCTTCCTCACATTGGACACATTTGGCTATATACGGAGGGATTTTCTCGATTCTTTAAGATATGTACTTCTCTTTCTAGCGGTGAGAGTACCTCACTATGCCTAACAATTTTATCGGTAGGGTTTCACTATAGTATTGAGGTCAATAGTCCCTTCTAATGGCATTCTAACTTGAATATATTTCTAATTTCTTCTTCTACGAGTTACGGTCTAACTTCGACATATAACAACTATAGGAGAGAATATATGGCACTACAATTGATCAAGATATATAGAGGGATACTAAATGCGGTTTAGAATACACGCATCCACATCATAATGTTCTCGGCATCTCGCATGCCATTGCAAATGCTCGGCATTCCCTTTCTTGGCTTGCTCCATTTGTTTACCATTCCCATAATTCCTAGTTAGTCCATGAGCGGCAATCTATTACCATATGGCACAGTTGGACGCACCTAAAGCGGACTCCCTTTCCCAGAGGCATTCTCACGATGTGGCCCGACACTTGAAGGCGCAGAGGGGATGTTAGAACATTTGTCCTCCAACAAACTTCGGTGTTAGGTTTCTTGTTAGGCATTAGCTCCTGCGTTGTGGTTACGGTTTGAATCCTGCCATTTTCTTTTCCCTTGGAACTTCTCATTATTACGACCGCTTATGCTTGTCAAATGAGATCCCCGAGTAAGCTACGGCAGGCTTTCCTAACAACCTCTCCATAAGTGGAGCAACTCGAGGACACTCACGATTTATCGGATCTCGGCGCAAGCCCCTCTCAAAACGTCGTGCTCTCTTCTCCTGTATCAACTAGGTGCGAGCATAACGAAGAGTTCATCAAACTTCCTCTCGTGAGTCGGTTATGTCCATGCCCTCTTGTTTTAAGTCTATAAACTCAATCTCTTTGTAGTCACGGGCGCGAGAAAGTACTTGTCTCTTAGTCTCTCTTTGAAGCTGTTCCCGAGGTAAAAAGGCATTTCTTCGATGGTCTGATGCGGTTATCCGACTTCCACCAATGCCTGGCCCGCCCTTTAGCATGAACTCTGCGCACAAAATCTTCGGTCCTCGAGAGGCGAGGTTGTATGTGCGTAAATATTTCACTCAATCTCATCTAGCCATTCTTCAATGTCTAAAGGGCTTTTCAGCCATCAAAAAGTTGGTGGGCGGTACTACAGCTTCCTCCACGCGGATATTGCGAGAAGCAGGTCTTTGCATTTTGTCCGATATTTTGCATAGCACTGGTGAGGTTTTTGCATTAGAACCATCGAATTGGTGGTTCGTAGCTTCTCCTCCTGGCGTAGCGGCATTTCTAGGTAGTCGCGTCCGGACATCCTTGCAAAATAGAGATGCATTATAACATCCGAACCCCATCGTGGTGACATACCATAAAGGAGTAGATGACAAAATTCTCATATACTCTAATGATCTCTGAACTGAGGCATTCCTTGGTTTGTGTATCATGTCTAAGTATGACTTATGCTAGGCTCTAACTAAATGGGGTTATCAATTCTCTTCTAGTTAAATTACGAGGGCGTTTAAAGAAAATTCTTTCTTCGGTCACATCTTTAACGAAATACTTTTAAAACAATGTGCTCAAACTCTCTTTAATTTTCTTAAAAGTTCATCATTCGGATACAAATTTTCTTTCTTATCATTTATCGTAATGCTTCTAATAGGTATCCGAGTACATTCTTTAAAATAAAATTTCTTTCTTTACGAGAGTCGCCCAGTGGCGAAAGCGAGTGTATCACAAAATTTTGCAAAAAGTAGCTTGTTAAAGCTTTTTATTTTTATATTTTTTTTTAGAAAGAGTCTGCAGAATCGCTTTTAGAACTCTTAGCTCGATACCAGTATGCACGAATTCTAATACCGGGGCGCCACATTATTTCTCTCAAACCTAACTTTTAAATACAAAGCGCGGAAAACTAGTCGGATATAAATGTCAAATCTTTATTTGCAAAAGAAACCTCCAATAAACAATGTTTTAAAAATAGGAGAACCAACTTTCGAACAAAATTTAATGATGAAAATAATAAAGAAAATAAAACCTAAAATGCTCTTGAAAATTTCTTATTTAGAACTAGTTCTATTTTTATTCTTGCTACATACGCCATTAAGCCCCATTGCCGACTCCATAATGCAAAGATTAAATAAGGTGGAAAAAATATGAGTATTTTAAATACTTTCCCGATGAACTCACATATAATAATAATCATTTGATATCACAAGTTGGGCACATAATCATGATATTCAAGCAAAACTTCATAACTCATGCTTATAAAAAGCAAAGCAAACCTCATGCTTATAATAAAGCAAGTAAACTCATGCTTATAATAAAGCAAGTAAACTCATGCTCATAATTAAAGCAAGTAACTCATGAATACAATCATACATGCGATATATAACACAAACAACTATTAATCTTGTAATTTTAGGGAAAAATAATTTTGTAGATAGAGTCTACCTTAACCCTCGAATTGACGTAAGTTATAAAAACCTTTAATTCTCTAAATCTTGTAGCATTCGTCTACAATTAAAAGAAATTATTACATTAGTGCTAGATATTGAGTTTATAAAATAAATGAATGAATTTGGGGATTCTATTAGTCTTGGAAACTATTTTAGTTTTACATAATGAAAATAAGTAAATAATAAAATAAAATAAAATTTAATTTAAATAGAGTTAAATGAAATTAGATAATCCTTTAATAGAGCTAACTTAAAAATAGAATGAAATAAACAAAATAAGGATTTTTAATTTAATTAAAGTTAAGTGAAATAAACTTAAATAATCCTCATAAAGTTAAATAAAATAAGTTGAGCATTATAATAAATTAAGTAAAAAAAAACATACTATGATATAATAGGATTAAGCTAAATAAAAATAAACTTACCATTAAAATAAAATTTAGTAAAATAATGCGTAATAATACAAATTATGTGAAACCAATTAATATTGGATAAAATAAAATAAGTGGGGATGTAATTGGCTAATGGAAAATCTTGGCTTTTGGGATTATTTGTAAAAGTAAGATATTAAAAATATAGGGACTAACTTTGATTAAAAGTGAAACTTGGGATCGAGGGACTAGCTTTAGAAGGAAAAAATGAGATTGGGCCAACTAATAAAGCTCTATAAAGAAGGAGGATTTATTATGCAATATCCTAAATAAATCCCCAATTTTAAATTGTATTCTTGAAGCTTTGGAGTCCACGGCTCTCTCTGCATTCATCTGAAAAGGAAGAAGAAAGAGGATTTCAAGCGTGCAAGCTAATTTCCAAAACACGATTCCTCTCCCAAGTTTTATTCCTCTACCGATAGATTGTTGAGTCTAGTTGTTAATCTAAGGGTGAATATACATATATATATGCATCGGTATATATATATACATACTTATGTGCGTGGGTCGTGAGTTTCCTTTTGTCAAATCGTGAGTCGGTGTGTGTGGATGCATGAAGGTGGCGATGGTGGTCTTTATGCGGTCATTGGTGATGGTCTTTGTGTGGTGGCGGTGGGACGATGAAGGTGGGTGGCTACATAGTTCTCTCAGTCGAGTTGTCGACTTCGGCAATGGTTTTAGTTTCAATGTATCAAGCATAACGCTCCCTACTTGGAATTTGAGCAATGGTGGCGGCCGGGGTGGGTTGATATGTACGTGAGAAATTACACAGGTGAAATTGACCAACGGCGGTGGCTATAGGATGCCGAGTGCAGGTGATGAATGTTGGCCGTGAGTTGATGAGTTGAGGATGGTGATGGGTGGCGTGAGTCAATGGTTTAGCGAATTTGAGAGTCTTTATGTCAGATGACTTGTGTTTGTGTGAACTTATAGGGTGGGGAAAGAGAGAGTCGATTCGGCTCAAAGAGTTCTTGATGTTGAGGCAGTTAGTCCAAGTAGAATAAGAAGACTCATAGATGACTCGTTTGTATTTATCATCTGAGATTAACTTCATTCTCACAAGACGAAAGATATTGGAAATTAAGTCCCCAAAGTGATACGAGGCAATTATATGAGACTAATAAAGATAAAATTAGCTATTGGGATAATATTTTTTTTTATATAAATAAAGGATGTAATATTTGATTTAATTTATATATTGATATATTTATATAATCTTAACTGTAGACGGGCGACGCGGGTTTTAAATAAATTTTGAGTAACAGCTTAGCGACACATTGGTTAAAATTTCCTTATAAGAAGTTCGGGTCGCTACAAAAATTGATGAGAATTATAATTCAAATTTGATATAAACTATTGAAATACAATAATAAAACACGTTCTCAAAGCTGATTGACTACTAATCAAATCCAATAACAAAACAATCCAAACTAATCTAAAATCCGTTTAAAAGATATAACTATTGAAATGCAATATTAAAACCCGTTTTCTATTGGTTATTTCCACTAAAGGATATCTGCAATTTAAAAGATATAGATATAGATTCAATTAATTAAAAATATTGGATTAATATTACAACTGAATGATTACTTTAAAAAAAATTAATGTTACATGTTTCTTTTAGTTTTTGTGTACGAATTTGATGAATTGTAATTTTTTATCACACCAAAATGAAATCGTAAAAACTTGCTAATTTAATTAATTTTCATTTTTAGCTAATTTGATTTTTGAAAATAATTAATGTTTTCTAAAATTAAGTAAAGGGACCGATCTGATCATGTTATAAGTTCCTTTTAATTTTTATGTGAAATTTTAATGACGTTTAATTTTGTATCACACAAAAATTAAATCTGAGTGAAAATTGCTAATTTAGATTAATTTTCATTCCTTATCTAATTATTTATAAAAATAAATGTTTATAAAACTGGATTAGACCGGTCGGTTCAATCATGAATCTGTCCCAAATCCAGTTCGGTTATAGTTTAAAACCGGACTATTAGAAAACCGGTCAAAAATCGGTCAACCGACCAGTTTAACCGGTTTAATAGGTGACCTCGTAACGGTTGAGATCAATTTTTATTTTTTAAAATTTTATTGGTTTTAATTTATTTTTAAATTTTTTAAATTAAAAACGGTTCGACCCGATTCGACCATTTGACCCCTGAACCGTTGCCTTCTCCGATTTGCTGACTTGTTGGGTTTTCTAAACATTAATAAAAATAATTAATTATTTAAAAAATTAATTAGTGGATCCAATCAAATTTGTAAATTTTAATGTTATACTTTTTTTTTTAATTTTGTGTGAAAATTTAATGATTGCCAATTTTGTGTCACACAATAATCAAATATTAATGAAATTATTAATTTTAATTAATTTTATTATCTTAAGAATTAATTTTCGTCTCGTAGTTAATTATTTATGAAAAGTCTCTTATTCTATGTATAAATATAAATCTTTATAGTCAAATTAAAAAGATATAATAAAATAATAATTATAGTACTTATGCAAGGAAACAAAATTTAGATTTAATATTTAGCATTTAATATTTAATATAAATAATATTTTATTAATTTTTATGTTAGGATTGATTATAAATTAATAAAAAAGGAAAAATGAAAAGACAAATAACATGCAGAAGATAAGTTTTAATCAATGGAGATTTGAAAAAATCTAATTTTGGTGAAGGATAAGATTCAATATAGATAATGGTTAGTTAATTGATTATTGGAGATTAATTATTAATTATTAAAATAATAAAAAAATCAAAAGACAAAAAATGAGTTTATTTTAGGTGGGAAAACTAATTAATCTAATTAAAAAATATGCTGAAATTTCCCTACTTTTCTATATAAATATAGATATAGATATAAATATAGATATAGATTTCGCGAGCTTTTCTCATATTCTTGATGGATTTGAATGCCTTTTTTTTTCTTTTTCCCGTAAGAATTCTTATTAGAATTCCCTTACTTCGTGCTGCGTCAGTAAATAAGAGGGATAGTTGCATTTTTTTTTTCAAGAATTTGGATTGATTTTTTAAAACATAGCATATCTCTCTCTCTCTCTCTCTCTCTCTCTCTCTCTTTAATATTTGAAATGGAAAAAAAGTATATTTAAACTAACTATGAAAACCGAATTGATTTACAAAAATTGATGTATGAGAAATTTAGAAGTTTAAACATTTATTTATTTCATTATGCGTAAGTATGCATGCCATTCTAGTACTTAGCGTATTTTCCTGTTACCCAACCACTTTTTTCATTTTTTTACCCTTTTTTATAACTTTTTTATCTTGTTTTTCTTTACCCTAAATCAATCATATCCACATATCATATTACATTCACAGATCTCTACTATTCAACTCCACTCATTCTCTCTCATCTTTTACATTAAAAGCATTTAAAAACTATTAAAACCAACCTTTATCACCCACTATAAAGGTTTGCTATTACAAGGGTGTAGGTCGTGGGTTTCATATTAAAAAACGTAGATTTTCATCTTAAACATTTCCTTTTTCATTTTTCTATACTTCTTAATGGATTTTGTTTTATCATTTGTTTAAATTTTGTTGGCTTTTCGTTTTTTTTTTGAAATAATTATTCTACATTTTCATTTCATATAATTATCAAATATCTATGGTTGAAATTACTAGCAATATATTTGACATTTGGAATCTTTTCTTTTTCTTTTTTTTTTCACAATTGCAAAATGATAATTTTTTATTATAATTGATTATATAATGTAATTTTTTTTAGTGATCCGTGAAGGTTTATGGTTTCATTCTAACGCATCATGTAATTGTAGTTCATTGCGTATATTTTGTAAATCATCGAGTTGTTGTCGAGTCACATAATCACCTCCTTTTTAGCCGATTCTTCTGCTCGAGGGTTGCATGAGCTGCCGCATCTACTCCCTTCATCCGCCATGGCTGCATTCAATCTAGGTCCCATCGTGTTCTTTTGTGTGGCATGTTGGTGTTACGTAAAGATGACGACGGAACCATAGATGGTTTTAAGTATTCATCAAGAATGCTTTTTCTAGAGTTGGGTATGAGGAAGTAAATGAATGCTCGATAGTAGGGTGATGTCACATATTTTTGGAGCATATACTGAGATATTTATCGACCATGTAAATTATAATCGGCCGTACCTGGCCTCGATGGATGCAATGCGACTCCCGAAACTTTTGATGCTTGAGGCGAACTTTAAAAATAAAAATAAAAAAATACCCCTTTTTTCCTTGTTTCAACCAAATTTTCCCATTGTTTTCTCCAAACTTTTTGAATTTTCAATTTGTTGCAAAATATGGAAAGGAAATTGTTTCTATGCAAGATGGAAAATAAAAACCACCATACCTCCGATGAATTCATTTTCCACGGAATTCGCTAAAAATAAGCTTAAAATGCTTTACCATGGAATTTAAATTCCATTTCCATCTTTGCATCAAACCAAAAAGGAGAAAATTTTCATAAAAATATTTTCCTTTTTCACCCAATTCCATGAAACCAAACACACCCTTATTGTAAAAAAACGTATTTTTCTTGCGTTTGAGCCACCCACTTGTTTCGCCTTGAAGCAGAACCAACTCTAGATGGATGCGAAGGACATATCAAGATGAACAATTATATTGAAGTTACTGATGAGAATTTATGGGAAAGTCAGCGTCTTCTATCGATAGTTTGCTCAAAGGCTCGACCATCTCTATATTAAAAAAACTAGAGTGCCTTGGAAAAGATGCCAACACTACTAGAATAAGGCGCTTCAGGAACGGACAAATCCGTTCCTGAAGATATCATTTCCGTTGAAGATAATTATGAGAGACGGAACATATCCGTTGCCACAGCATGTAGCTAATACCTAGGTATCTAATACTTAGAAACGGAAGTATATTCCGTAGCTAATTAGAAACCGAAATAGCAACAGAAATGTCCATTGTTAATATTCTCTAGCTTCCTGGGAATTTGTAACAGCATTTTTGTTTCAAATAAGAACAATTAGATACGGAAATTGTCACGAGAGTTTTCGTTTCTTCACGGCAACGGAATTGGTGACAGGATTTTCTGTTTCAATCGAGAAAAATTAGTTACGGAAATTGCTACGAAAGATTCTGTTTGTAAAAATCAATGCTTAGCAACGAAAGTAGCCACCAAATTCCTAGTTGTTAATGAATACTGACCATCCTCTGACATATGAATGGCAACCAAAATTTCTGTTGTTGTCCATCAATGAAATGGTACTTAAAACCATTAAGGAGATAATGAATAGACAAATTATTTACATTTCAATATTTAATCAGACGGAAATGGAAAATTTCATAATTCTAAATGGATAAAGATTTCCATTAGTCAGAAGACAAGTAATTCTCTTTAAGTAATAATACAAGGACAAAAAGGAAAAAATGCACGGACATATATATACATACTTCTACTATTGTACAACTCATCCCTAATGACAACGACATGGGCACGGGATCTAAGTCCATCCATGAGAGTCAATAGTTGAGAAACAATCCTCCTTTCAACTTCACCATGAGTCTTCTCGCTTAGGTGCTATTGAATCAAGTTCATCAATGAAAATAATAGATGGTGCATTCTTTTCAGCTTCCTCAAATGCCTTCCTAAGATTGCTTTCACTCTCTCTAGCCAATTTGGACATAATTTCAGGTCCATTAATCAAGAAGAAGAAAGCACTGTTTCATTAACAAATCTAGCAATTAAGGTCTTGCCATCTATGAGGACCAGTAAAGCCAAAATTCCTTTTTGGCGTTTCACACCAATGGATTTGAAGCAATTGAGGCGCCGTAAGCGACAACTCGACCAATAGCAAGGCCATTGAAAGGACAAACTACATAAAGTGAACAAAGATATCAAACAACATTGAATTAGCAAACTAACGAAATTTTTGACTCGTGAGAGAAGAACAATCGTGAATGTAATGG
Source organism: Jasminum sambac (assembly GCA_018223645.1). Classification (NCBI taxonomy): domain Eukaryota; kingdom Viridiplantae; phylum Streptophyta; class Magnoliopsida; order Lamiales; family Oleaceae; genus Jasminum; species Jasminum sambac. The sequence goes on from CP073640.1 coordinate 40,336,942, forward strand.
TATAAAGAAGCCATAGACAATGGGGAATCAACCAATTTGCATCTATTAGGGCCAATCACGGCCAGGGTGAAGCCATAAAATTGTAATCGTGTTCACGGACTTATGTTTCGGTATGCATCAAATAGATCCCGGATGAGACCTTCTATTGTGTCATCCAGGGGCAGAACATGAACCCGCTTTCCATAATTGACGTCTGGGCACTGGTGAACGGATACTATATTTCCAAGCCGAACCCTCAAGTTCGTCCTAACAACCTTGTTCATTCTAATCTTCGGCTCCTCAAAAGTCTCATCAGCAAGAGCAACGCACACTGTATAGAGGCATAAGCTCTCGTAATCTGTAGCTCCTATATATTCAAAATTATGTAACGTCACAATTTTGATGCAAGAAATCGGCTCTAAAATATCAATCTTGTGTTTCTTTACATAAAGTTACTACATCGCACAAAGTGGTGGTAGATGACCAAAATGGGTAGGCACATAATGGAAACAGATAGTCGCTTATTATTTTCATTATTTTTCACAGATGACACGACAGCTGTAATAGCCATTGGATTTAAAACTCTAAGGGAGAAAAATCTACTTTTCTGCGTAATATGTGTCCCCTGTACTAATTTATAACTAGACTTGGCTAGATGTATATTGTGGCCTTCTATTTGTTAATTTTTGCAAGTCGTACATGAAGATGTATACAAAGCATACATGATAGAATATGTAAGAAAATTCGATTCTTTGATGCATTGCTTTCTATTATTATTACAGCAACGGACCGTCGATTTGCTATTCAATATCTGTTTATCTTGTAATTAGCAACGGATCTGTCGGTTCTTGATTTGTTGATCTGTTGCATTCTAGTAGTGCAACGTGCCACACATTAAATATTTTTAAAAAATTATAAAATTAGTTTAGAAATAATCCAATATTAATTAGTAGTAACTAAAAATATAATTAAAAATAAATTAATATTTAAAGCAAACATTTAATGAGAAAAAATTAGTTTTGGAAAGACTTTAAATATAATTTCATTTGTTAAAGTTCTAATACAAAATGTTAAATAATAAATATTATTAATTTATTTTCATCGTGTTAAAATTGTAGGTTTTGATAGGTTTGCTTAGTTATGTGAATTGGACTGTTAAAAAATAGTGGATATTTTTTACTTTTTATAATAAAATAGTGAGTAATTAAAATTATAACTGGATTTATATTTAATAATTTATCTATTTTTTAAGTAAATAGCAATTTATTACTCATTAGATTATTATAATTGAAGTACCACGTTTAACGGATGCCCTATTAGCAGTGCCAACATAATACACGGTTTCTAATTTAAAAAGTTAATTGATATTTTTCGTTTTTAATACGACTAACGTAATTTGCTCACTAACTAGATTTTAGATTGCACGCATTTTTCCTTTTCTAAGTATATAAAATTAAAAATAAAAAGGCTTCTTTCTAAAATTAAAATACAATTTACGTAAATGGAAAGAAATCAAATGAATTATGCAGATGCAGAAAATTATTGATATTACTACAAATTTAAGTTATATAAAATTAAGTATAATACTTCTTATACAATAAAGCTAAATTAAGTAGCAATTATAACTAATCCCTAAAAGAAAGCATAAAATCATAAAATTTAGAGTACGTCATATCCATTTCAAAAAGAAAAAAGATGTTCAATATAAATTTTATTAGTACTAACGAGAAAGACAAGTTTTGATAATTAAAGAATTTTTATATATTCATTCATAATGATTCATTTACAATTAATTAATCTCCACAAGCACTGTTGTGTTTAGCTGCTATCAATATATCATCAACATAAAGAAGTAAATATACAAACGACCCGTCCGTTGTCTTCTTAAAGTAAACACAATTATCATAATTACTTCTTCTGAAAGCATGAGTGGTCATAAAAGAATCAAACATTTTATACCATTGTCTCGCGGACTGCTTAAGGCCATAAAGAGACTTCTTCAACAAACATATGTAGTCTTCTTTTCGAGAGACTTCAAAACCTTCTGGCTGCTGCATATAAATGTCCTCTTCAAGTTCTCTACGCAAGAATGCAGTTTTTGCATCCAACTTGTAACACCGATAATCCCACATCGCTTGGGCATAAGAGAAGAGTTCAGCTTATAAGTTAAGAGACTCATCCAACTAGGCATGAGGCCTCTTCAGGTGAGCCCAAGAATAAAACCGTGCGGGGTAGGCTCAAAGCGGACAATATCATGACAAAGTGGATCAGGTCGCTAGCGGATCGAACCCAAATCTGTATGGCCCTCCCCAGGGTACAGCAGGCTAGATTCGGGTGGGCCATGACATGGATCGAGTCATTACAGATGGTATCAAAGCTAGTGCCAAACCAAAGCGTGGCCAAACGAAGACGTTGGGCCCCTTTAGGAGGGGTGATTATAACACCCGCAATCCCATATCACTTGGGTATAAGAGAGGAGTCCAGTTTATAAGTTAAGAGACTCATCCAACTAGGTATGATGCCTTTTGGGGTGAGTCCAAGAATAAATCCGTGGAGCTAGGTCCAAAGTGGACAATATCATGCTAAAGCGAATCAGGTCGCTAGCGGATCAAACCCAAATCCGTATGGCCTTCCCCAAGGCACAGCAAGCCAAATTCGGGTGGGCCATGATGTGGATCGGGTCGTTACACAACTGCTCTAACTCAAGATCATGCATGGCCACAATAATGAACAATGCTCAAATTAAACTGTGCTTGACAACTGGAAAGAACACATCTGTGAAGTCAACACCTGAAACTTGACTATAACCTTTAGCGACCAATGTAGCTTTATATCTGGCTTCTTCAATTTTTGGTGTTCCTTCTTTCTTTTTAAATACTTATTTGCAGTGAACTATTTTCTTATCTTTCAGCAGTTTCACTAAGTCCCAAGTGCCATTTTTACGAAGATATTCCATCTCTTCTTCCATAGCAATCATCCATTTATGAGAATCTTCTTGATAGACTGCCTCTGAATATGAAGAAGGTTCTTCACTAAAGTCAATATCCTCGGCTACATTTAAAGGATAAACAACCAAATCAGCTTCGACATACCTCTTTGGAGGTCTAATATCTCTTCTAGGCCTGTCTTTAGCAATAGAATATTGCGATGTTGGTGGTGGGACAAAAGTAGTTGTATCCTTTACCTACGGATTTGATGATGGTGTTGACTGAGATTGCGATTGTACATTTTCTGACCCGGTCGAAAACTCCACCCGAGTGCTTATTTTCTGCTATTTGTCAGAACATTCTCCAGAAGGTGACCGTCGAAGCATTGCAGATTCATCAAAATAACATTTCTACTAACTATCACATTTTTGGTTTCAAGACACCACAATTTATAACCTTTGACCCCAGATTTATAGCCAAGGGAAATACACTTCAAAGATCTAGGTTTGAGCTTACCATTATTCACGTGAACATAAGCAGGACATCCAAATATTTTCAAATTTGAATGGTTACTTGGACTACCGGACCATAGTCTTCTGGAGTCTTCTTGTTAATGGTAATCGAAGGAGGCCAATTAATAATAAAGCAAGTTGTAGAAACAACCTCGACCCAAAACGATTTCGGAAGAGTGGCATTGGAAAGCATACATTTCACTTTCTCAATTAATCAAAGTCCTATTTATTCGTTCCATTTTGCTATGGCGTATGAGGAACTGTGTAGTGCCTTAATATTCCTTCTGATTTTCAAAATGCATCAAACTCACCAGAACGAAACTCCAAACCATTATCTGTGCGAAGACGTTTTATATGTTTACCAGTCTGTTTCTCAATAAGGGGTTTCCACTCTTTAAATGTTTGCAACACATCACTTTTTGTTTCAAAAAGAACACCCAAACTTTTTGAGAGAAATCATCAATCATAGTCTGCATATACATTGCACCTCCTATAGAAGACACATTAAATGGCTCAAAGATCTGAGTGTATACAATCAAGTGTTCCCTTCGTGTTGTGAATACCTGTGGAAAACCTGACTCTCTTTTGCTTTCAAAAAATACAATGCTCGCAAAAGTCCAAATTAATAATATGCTGCCGATCAAGAAGTCCTCGTCTGCGCATTTCTACCAGTCCTTTCTCGCTCATATGCCCAAGGCGCACATGCCACAATCTAATAATATCAACGTCTGATAATGTAGAAGAAGTTACAAAGAAGTTACAGCTACTTCACCTGTAACTGTAGAACCTTGAAGGACATAATTTGACAACCCTTTAAAAACCTTTCATTGCAACCAATGCTCCTTTTGTGACCTTTAAAACTCCACCTTTACAACCAATTTGCACCCCTTTTTATCAAGAGTACCCAAAGAGATGAGATTTCTCTTTAGATCTGCTACAAATCTGACATCACTCAATGTCCGAACAACTCCATCAAACATCTTAATTTTGATTGTGCCGATTCCAGCAATCTTACAAGGTGCATTATTTACAAACAACACAACACCTTTAGAAATAGTTTCATATGTTGAGAACCAATCCCGATTGGAACACGCATGAAACGTGAAAGCTGAGTCTAGAATCCATTCCTCAGAAGGATTGGACACACCATCAAAAGCAACACGGAGTTTCGAATCAAGATTCATGGGGTGATAGGGAATATATTATAATGGTTTTTAAAGGTTTTTAATGTCAAAGAGGAGAGAGAATGAGTGGAGTTGAGTAGTTGAGATTTGTGGATGTGATGAGATATGTGGATGTGATTGATTTATGAGAGAGAAAAAAGTTGAAAAAAGTGTTTAAAATACTTTTAAAGAGGAACCAAACGGGGTATCAATTGTACGCAATCCTCAGGTTCGTTGTTGCAAACAATTAGGAGTTCTCCATCATTTTTGTCATATGTTGCAATGCTAGCTTCACTAGAATCATCTAGCCGCTTTCCATTCTGATTAGCAGCTTCTCTCTTAATTTTACTCTGCAACTTGTAACATTCAAACTTCATATGGCATTTCTTCTTGCAATAATTGCAGCACTAATCTTTATTCATGATTTTGACCTGCTTGTGTTGTTATTAACTCCAGAATTCTTATCACGTGTCCTACCGCGAACAACAAGGCCCTCTGCTTGAGCCTCGGATCCAGCAGAAATAGCTTTCGTCTTTTCTTTAGAGAATAGTGCATCATATACCTCATCCAAAATAAGAGTATCGTGACTATCTAGAATAGTATCTCTAAAAGATACATAAGAAGGGGGCAACAAGCACAACAAAATTAAAGCCAAATCTTCCTCATCATACTTTACCTCTAAAGCCTCCAAGTTAGAAACAACTTCTATGAAGGTGGTAAGGTGATCTTCTAGAGACGTAACTTCAACCATGCGATGGGAATACAAACATTGCTTGAGATGCAACTTACTAGTTAGACTTTTCGTCATACATAGCTGCTCCAATTTTAACCATAACGCGGCAGCAGTTTTCTCCTTCAAGACGTCCTGTAAAATTTGGTTTGAAAAATGAAGATAAATATGAGATAAGGCTTTTCGATCCTTACGTTTTTTTTCATCTGCGGTCCATGAATCCGGCATCTTATCAAACCCCAACAGTGTGTCATCCAAATCCATATGCGCGAGCACTACACATATCTTAACCTGCCATAGCGAAAATCTGGTGTTGCGACCTAAAAGCGGAATTTCATACTTCATGGTTGACATTATTGTAATCAAACCTCCACTCTGATACCAGTTTGTTAGGAATACAAACGATAATTGGCAACAAAATTAAAGAACAAAAGAAAGAACACACAGGTTTGTTTTACGTGGAAAACCTAAGATCTGGGTAAAAAACCCACGGACAGAGACCAGAGAAAATTTCACTATATCAGAGACGGTTACAAAAGATAATTTTCTGACTCTTACTATGAATGCCATGAGCTCTATGGCATGGTATATATAGGAGAAAAAATAAACATATTCTTAGTAGGACAAGAACACTAATCCTCATAGGATGGGGAATATAAATCCTAATAGAATAGGTAAATATCAATATTGAGAGAATAGGAACAAAATCATAATCGCAATAGAAATCTTCAACTTCTCCAAAATTGACTCGAAAAAGAATTCGGGTAACAATTTCCAATAGATTACATATTGCAACTGGCAAATCATGGAATTGCAAATTATGGTTGTCTAATACAACACAAAATGAGAGCAACATTATGGCAAACCAGTAGATAAAAGAAGAATTAATTATTTAGTACGTAATTAAGGAATTAATTATATTTCTGTTATAAATATTTAAATATTAATTCATGAGTGCCTCGAGGGAATGTAATATTATATTTTATTTATGTGAATGACTATTATGTCCCTGATGAAATTATGTAATTACGATTTTGCCATTCGAAGTTTCCCTATAAATAGGGTTTCAGTTATTAATGAAATTCATTCCTGTGAATTCCTTAGAATTCATTCTCTCTAAACTCTCTCTATTATTTCTATACTTTTATAACACGTTATCAGCACGAGTCTCTAACCTTTTAAGTAATATGAAGGGAATATGCTCTACAGTTGCATCTTGTAGATGATCTTACTCAGATCGAAACCGATTATTACACCAAAATTTTCAATTCTCAAGAATCCGTCCCAAACCAATCTTATCTTCCTCTCTCCATCTTCAATAATGCATTGCTCAATTCTTTTTCTTATTTCTCTCACGTTATCTCTTATTGAAATCCACTTAGTTTATCAATGATGCACATGATTACAAATCTTTTTGTCTCTCTATCTCTAACCTACCTCACTCTCTCTATCCAATCACTTATATGAAAATATGGTACAGAGAATAAATGAAAAGGAGAGAACGGATTTCATTAAGAAATCATAACAACCGTCGCTTCGACTTCATTTTCCGGCCAAACGAGATGACGTGAGCATAAAACGAGACCACATCATCGAAGCTCTCGACGAGGCGAGTCTATTGATATCAAATTTGAGTTGAAAAGGTTACCATAAGGAGAAATTGAGAAATTAGAAACAGCCAATGTTATCCGAGGAAAACGGAAATATATATTTGCGTTATGCTTGTTGAAACATGATAACTCTCCTCCCTTTCTATCTCTTTATCTATATATGTATATGTATAAACTTACAAGGTGCTGATTATTGATTACTTGACAGTGCAAAGAGGTCATGGATTTATGAGAATTGATTCTTCCTAGGCAGAATGAAAAAGAAGGGAAACGGAAAAGGACAGGTATATATATATTATATTATATTACTTTATAATATAATAATATATTAAACTATAACATTCGTTTTCTCGAGATATAAGGAGCGTACATTATCAAAATCAAATTTTCTCGACTCCATTATACTCGATTTAACGAGATCTTCGATTTGACACCAATATTGATAAGGTAAACTTTCAAAAATTTACAAATCAGTACCCCAACTTTTGAAAAAGTTACAAAAGGGTCCTTGGACTTGTGAATATTTACGTATTAATCCTTATACTATTAAAATTTTATAAAGAAATATGTGTAACGCCACGCATTTGCCAGGCGGCACTGCCGCCGGCAACTGGTAGCGGTTGGCAGCAGCCGAGTATGTATTAATGTTTTATAAAGAAATATGTGTAGCGACACGCACCTGCCAGGCGGCACTGCCGCCGGCAACTGGTAGCGGTTGGCAGCAACAGATATTTCGATTTACGGCCGTTTACTTTGAGAATAATTATATTTTGAAGAAATAGTTAGAACAAATTTGATTCTATAGATATTTAAGTCTCGCACTTTATTTATTGCAATTTAAATACTGCAACACCTCCTACCTGATGATGGGTTCAACCATCACTAAACGGAAGATTTTATATATTTATGCAATTTATATGCTAAGTGAAGGGTAATATCTTCTCCTAAGCAGACCCTACTCCCGAAGAAGTAGTTAATCATTATGCATTTTAATTCTCACAATTTAAATTCCGTAACTTTATATTTATTGCGATAATTTCCATGTGGTAGGTTCAACCACCTATTAGGGGAGAATTTAATTTCTGTAATTTAAATTTATGCACTTTGAAATTTGTATATATTTCCAATGTGGTGAGTTATATCACATGATTGGTATACATATTTTCAATATGATGAGTTATACCACACATTTAGAATACTTATTACAAATGTGGTTGGATTAAACCCCACGATTGGATAACTGATTTATATGAATATTCTATTGATATTAAAGAAGGGATTTGAGCAAGTGATGCAAGAATTTACCGTTGTATGTATTGATGAAATAAAATTGCTCAAAGAATCCCATTGTGATAAAAGAGAAAGAAAATATACCGTGGTGAAAAATCTCATTATGAGATTAGTATATTGTGATATGATGAGAAATGCTCTTAAATAAGCATTTAATAAAGGAATATTCAGTTTCCACGTCTATTGAATATTGATGGAGAAAATTGAGTAAGTGGTACTTGAAGTTACCATTGGATAAATAAAATGCTCAATAGATCCCATGTTGATAAATCAAAGAAAATATATCGCATGGAGAGATTATATGAAGTAATCTCATCGATGATATGAGATTGTATTAATATGAGAATAAAATACTCTTGAAGAAGTATAATCACTAGATTTCTGTATTTGACTAAAGCCAATATGATATTATTATTATTACTCTAGAAGAAGTACAAAACAGCCGAAGTGGAATATATTGAGAATATCAAAGATGGCAATAAACACTCGAAAATATAGAAATGCGAAAAGAAAATACATATTGAACCCATAAATGAAGGGTGCGTTTGAGTATAAATACTCGTAATTCGCCACCCTCAACATCGTGGTTCATAATGAGATATTTAAAGGATCCGATTTCTTTTTCGCTTGACACCATGGTCTGTGACCGACGGACCTGGGCTTCCCATGATTCTTGAACATATGCATGAAATTTGATAAGTAGTTCATCAACGCATTTCAGCGTAAATAAGTATTTTTCTCGCTAAATGAGAGATAAACTTATTATCTACACTCTGATCTAGGAACGCTAGTAAGCCATCAAAGAAATTGTTAACATTCAACAAACCTATTGGTTTGACATGAAAGTTCCACTGTGCCAACGATGCTATATTGAATATTTCCTCCGATTGTGTTGTAGCACTTTGGAAGGACAATGAAAGCATCACTATTATTCATCATATACATCATGCGGTTGTGGATAGATTGCGCTATAGCACCAACCTGCTTTGGACCCATGGTAGAACTGCTCCAATTGAGTATTAGATCCAACTAAATGGAAAGGTATTACACTCGAAACTCTTATTCCCCATGATGGTGCGGCCATTATAAGTCTAGCTAAAAGTTTGTTGTTGGTTCCTCCATATAGTATATTGATTTCTTGTCTCTCTAACTCTTTTACGAGTCGGTTTGCCATATCCACATATTGGATATGACCTACCAATTTAGATCCACCAAGAATACATACGGTTTTAATCTGGCGAGGTAAATGCTGACTTGTATGAGATGATTCTAAAATCTCCATATCCATCTCTACTCCTATCTCTCTTTTTGCACTATACTTTTAATGTATGAACATGAGAGATATATGAATCCCTCTATTTAAAGAAAAATTTTCAAACCAATAATTGATTGTACTATTTACTTTTTGACAAATATGAAAGAGAAAAAGGCAGAAAAATTTTAGTGAAATGACATATACCTGTCGGTGATTGAAAAATAATATATATATATATATATATACATATATATATCTTAAAAATTGAAAAATAATATTTACAACTACAAGAAAAACATTGATCTTCGTTATTACACCGAGCTTCCTTACATTAATATGAGAAAATTATTATACTAAATTTTTCTACTAAATTTACAAACTGGATCTTTTAAAGTAAGTATTTCAAGACTATAAAGTGCTTGTTGATCTTTGAATTTGGCCCATAAGGCCATCAACTCACCTTGTACGTGTCCACTAGGATGTGTCTCAAGAGCCTGTTGAATATCATCCAAAGGCTCCTTACTCAATCCATCCTTAATGAATGCTATCTTATCTTCTCGGTTACTAGACACGCACTTACGCATTTACATCGAGTGTCACATGTCCACCGAGCACATTTGTAGCACCCTCCTAATCCTTTTGCTCTCCGTTTCTTTGAAAAACTACTTTTACCCATACCAGATATGTACTTAGAAGGAATCGAAACCTCACCAGATAATCGAACCTTTGCTTCAATCAAACATCGAACATCTCCTGGGATGCCCTTATTCATTAGCATCCTCAACCTTTTGAGTCTACCTCGATAAATTCTTTTTAGAATTTTGATCGATAATGATGGATAGTATTTTCGAAGATTTGAGAGCATATGATCCATTATAAGATATGGACTCTTATTAGGATGAATTTTGCAATAATTTTGATGATCTATTTATAGAATAATACGACGGGTATGAGATACGACTCCGCGTTAAAATAGTAACATGAAGCGTATGAGGTACGACTCTGTAAAGCATAAGAGCTAAGACTCAGCTGATTGAACAAGAGCGGATGTGATGCGTATGAACCGTAAACGTGTTTGTACAAGAGTAGACAATAATGTCATCAAAGATGATGGAATATGTCGGTGAATTGTTTCTATGATAAATCATGTTGAGCACTATACAGATACTAGTGAAATCGATATAAGAATTTACTGAACTAGAAGTTCAATAATACTCGTTTGCAAAACCAGACTGACCATCCCGGTTTAAATAATTATTGAAATCAATATTTCAAGTGAAGAATTAAAAGAATTCTTCAACGATTGTTCTCGATAAATGATGAAATCATTACTAGCCAATATTGGGAATAAATCCCAAATATATCTGGAATAAAGGATGAGAAATATGGGTCCACTCATCCTCCATGTGGACTACTAGATATTATGATATGGATCCACTAGATAGTCACATGTGTATATGATTCGTAATTTGAAATTTACGAAATATTTGCTCACTAGTATGAGCATGATTTCAGTTTAATGATAAAGGTAGTAAATGTATATCCCAATACTTGAATAAATCCCTGAAGGATTGAATATGCGCATACAAGTGGGATATTATGTGGCAAATTATTTAAAGTCCTTCAATAAATTGCCAATATCGAGAATAGAATGCAAACTATATAAATTCTCATATTAAGGCTGAATGATGAGAACATATATGAGTTTTAGTGTTCTAAATTTTCTTAGCATGAGGGGGAGTATTAAAGGCTGAAAATGATATGTGAAATGCATCATACTATATCCTCACAATTAAAATATGAACTTGAAGTTCAGAGATGTATAAAAGATGCTATGAACAATCACATATATCAGTTAAGATGCTTTGATAAGTTAGCACGCCAAAAGCGTTGATATTATGAGATTTCCCCAATCATATATATCAAAGAAAATTATTAAAGATGGTCTTAATAACGGAGGCATATGCTCTTGAAGAGTATATAGACATAACTATATTGTGTAATCCTACAAGAGGATTGATAATGAGATATCTCGATAAGTTATGTCGATATGGGGAAAGAAATAAAATTAAAAGTGTCGACACATTATGAAAAGATAGCGCTACATACTATCAATGATAATGAGGATATTAAAATCCATCGAAAATGCCAATGCTGAAATATATGCCCTTATGATTAAGATGTTCATGCACGGGTTTAATGAGAAATGAGAATGAAACTCTTGAAGAGGTTTCAAATGTATTATTGTATCAGTGCATGCAATGGCTCAAAATATCTACATTGATATTGTTGAGAAATTCATATGCTGTACTCTTTTCCTTGATTGATGTTTTTGTCCCAAAAGGGTTTTTCTCAAACAAGATTTTTAATGAGGCAGCCCAATCTCAAATAATATGAAATCTCCAGAAGAGATTTAGGTATATATCTCGATATATTGAGAAAATGAGATCGAAGCTGTTGATTGCATATATGCACTGAATATAACATGATATTGTATAACATCTAAAATTTCATTCACGTGGAGATGAATGAAGAGTATCAACCAATATATATGATACTCATACAAATCTATGAAAGATTTTGAAATGCTTGCAGCATACTTGTATAAAATACGCGCTGCACTCTTTTTCCCTTAACTGAGGTTTTATCCCATTGGGTTTTCCTATCAAGGTTTTTAATGAGGCAACATTAAAGGCGTATTCACATGAATAATGTACTCTTTTTCCTTCATTAGGATTTTTCCCACTGGATTTTTCCTAATAAGGTTTTAACGAGGCATATTCATAGTATATTGAGGACGACAAGAGAAATCGACACAGTGTATCTATTGGATCAAGTTATAATAGAGATAATGATTTAAGATGGTTTTTCCTAATAAGGTTTTAACGAGGCATATTCATAGCATATTCATAGTATATTGAAATCCTTTACCAGAAGTAAGGATATCCGTCCTCAAGATATGAAATCAGATAGAGTAGCTGTACTCTTTTTCCTTCGATCAAGTTTTTTCCCACTGGGTTTTCTTGACAAGGTTTTAATGAGGCAGCACATGAATACTCATATACCGTTGATAGAAATCAGGGGGAGCAATATTTTGACGGAGCAATATTTTGACAAACCAGTATATGATCACTCCAAGCTGAAAATTTTATTTTGTTTGTTGAGTTTTCTCCGAACGGGTTTACAAGAAATTGCACAAATAGTCATTCAAGAGGGAGTGTTATAAATATTTAAATGTTAATTCATGAGTGCCTCGAGGGAATGTAATATTATATTTTATTTATGTGAATGACTATTATGTCGCTGATGAAATTATGTAATTACGATTGTGTCATTCGAAGTTTCCCTATAAATAGGGTTTCAGTTATTAATGAAATTCATTCCTGTGAATTCCTTAGAATTCATTCTCTCTAAACTCTCTCTATTATTTCTATACTTTTATAACAATTTCAAGTTAATTAAGAAAAAATCATTTAATAAGTTGCATCAATTCAATGCCATAAGGAATGATTTTTTTTTTTTGAAAGAAAATTAAGGAATAATATTGTATGTGTCAAAGAGGAATGATATCATCGGTGCATAATTAATGAATGTATATATTAATTAAATAAAAGTTAATAAGCACGTCATTTTTGCACATAGTTTTCAACCCATGCATTTTTTTATTTTTGTCGTTTCTCTCTTTTTGTTTTATTATTATTTTTTTTAACATTCGGTGTCTATCATGATGATTATAAGGATAAAATTATGATATCTACACATAATCGAATCAAATCAAGCCCTATATGGAAGAAAATGGTGTGTCATCAAAATTCTATATGCCATTAGGGATACGAATCTTTATATTATAAAAAGAGGAGTGCCACCTAGGCGTATTGCCATGTTGGCACTCCTTTAGCTAATTGTTTTAAAAAAAAAAACCTTATTTAATTAGAAAAAAACATTAAATGGCATTTATAATTTCATTTTCTTATTTAATTTATTTTTATTTCCATATTTAGTATTTTTATTTATTTCCAAGTTGACACTCATTTATCATAAATATAAAAAAAAAACCCGATTCGCAAACAAACATGAAATATATATTTAATAATTTTACTTTTCTTATTTACTGTGTGTGTGCACGCGCATATATATATATATATATATATATATATATATATATATATGTATATATATATGTATATATGTGTGTATATATATATATACACACATTTTTGAACTACGTATATAGTTGAAATCCTAATTCTAATCCTATCCTAATATAATAAAACTTGAAGTGCCAAGGTGTCAACGCCATATTTAACATTTTTTTAGTAATTAATTATTTTCATTATTTAATTTATCCTCCTTTTCTTATTTAGTATTGTTTCCTCATTTTTAAATATGTATTCTAATTTTTGATTAATTTATATAATTTTTTAATATTTGTGTTGTATGTATTAATGAAAATGTTAGAAGAGATCAAAGTTATACCTTATAGTATATATAGATATCTTATTAAAAAAAGTTAAAGTGCTAACTTTACACAGTCCCACGATTGGTAGTGGTTTTTCAATTTTAAAAAATAATTATTAAAAATAATTATTTAATCACCTCTTCATTCTTTTTTTTTTTTTGCCAAAAATTACAATTTTCAAAAATTAATTTTTTATTTTTTATATTTATCCTTATATGAATAAATGAAAATGTGATAATAGGTCAATGTTACAACTTACAATACCAATTAAATTAAATTAATTTTTAAAACGAGAATTAACTTCTTTATATATATTTTAATTTTTTAATTAAAGAATTAATTTTATATAAAATCTAACTGCTAATAAGAGCCACATTGGACATTGCCAATGTGGCACACATATGCTAAAGAAAACAAAAATAATAATTTTTGGAAAACGCATTAATTATAATTTTTCGCTTAAGAATGTATAATTTAGGAAAATCATAATATATAATTAATGGCTTTATTGAAAATAATGTCAAGATTAAATATTCTCGAATATGAAATACATAAAAGAGGAAAATCAAATCAAGTATTATTATATAACTATGAAATGTTTTTTGAATAAATGTAATTTTCTGATTGGGCATGAATTCATGCGTTTACATTAGTTGAAATTTACGGGGTTTTTGAAAAAATTAATTAAATTCTTTAATGTTAGTTTCTGCAATTACTCAAAGATAAAATATACTGACATGAGCCAATTACTAAGATACTTATTAAATACACGCATATATTTAATTAAAGGAAAATCGGACAAGAGCAAAATTTTCAATTATTCTACAAAACCATTACCGAAAAATCAATACGTAGAGTTTCACTTATAAATACATTGTATAGAGATTTCATCATTTTCACATGATATATAATCCGCATTGCATAAACTATCCAAAAATTAATAATATTAAAAAATACGTGGTAAAAAATGTTGTTGCGACCTAAATTTTGTCCGGTGCCAATGCACATCAAAAAGTTATTCCAAAAATGCCTTTGACTCCCTTTGATACCAAATTACCTTTCAAGTTTCAGATGCGACAATTCCTATTCATTGTGTTATATGATATGACTATCAACAAAAGTTTAGGGTAATTACTTTAGCAAGTGGTCATTTTGTTGAAAAAGCCGGTATTTATAAGTGGCAATATTCAAAGTTACAAATTGTGTAGGATTGAAAGATTGAAGGTTATTATATATGAAAAACATGAAAAGCCAACTGATTAGACGAAGAATGCTATTTTCAAACAAGTATTTTAAAAATTGTAATATTTATAGAGTTCAAATTTGGGACATAGTCCATATTTATTCATTTCTATTATCTAATAAATAATTTTAACGATATTATAAGTAAATTATACTGAGCCCGTGCATCGCACGGGTGCAATGCTAGTTATATTTTAAATAGAATATATCTATATCTATATATATAATATAGAAAAATAAATTAGTCTTTAGTCAATATTTTAAATGTTAGTAGTATTTTGAATAGCACTAATATAATTTTTTATTTTCTTTTTTATTTTTTATATTCTTGAGCGAAAAATGGACGTATCTATATATTAATAAAATGAGATCATTTTCCCGCCAAAAATTTTATTTTTATGAATTAAAAAAATAAAATTTAATTGTAAAATCACGCTTCGGATAATTACAAATTTGCAACTCAATCTTTCATTCCTCTTCTAGAATTCGAACTCTTATATATCTCTCATATAATATATGAAGTCATTTTTCCGCCAAAAGTTTCATTTTCTGAATTAAAAAAATAAAATTTAATTGTAAAATCACGCTTCGGATAATCACAAATCTGCAACTCAATCTTCCCTTCCTTTTCTAGAATTCAAACTCTTATTATATATCTCCTCGTGCAACGCACGAGAGAAAATACTAGTTCCATTAAAATCATCACGAAAATAGCTGGTCAATAAAAGTGGGAATACAATCAAACCAGCAGCCCTTACCAGTTTGTCCCGGATTTGAGACACCACACGCCACCCTTATGATCCCCAATTTGTATTAAAAAAATAAAAATAAAAGTGGGAATACAGTCAAACCAGCACATCATACTATTTGAAGAAATGAGTCTAGATGCTAAAAAATGAGCAATAATGTTCCTACATCGTGGAATAGATACACATGAAGAAAAATGAGCCATTTCAACTAAAGAAAGAATATGAAAATAAATTGAAAGGTAACCACGTTTTGCACTAATTACCTATTTTGAAATATTTTAACTAATATATGTTATATCTAAGTGGGTTGCTCTAGTGAAGAAATACACTCCCTTATCAGTTAATTGATCCAGATTTGATACACTATCCCACCCTTATGATCCTCTATTCTAGACTTAATGGTATATGTTATGAAATCTAGTTTCTCCCTTAATATAGATTTTTTATATTTAGTATATAAGCAATTGTATATTTACACGATCGATTAAAAATGATGGGTTACTTGACTTTCGTTAAAATTATTCGTGTAGCAACATATATGTTGCAATCACAATTAGTTTTATATATTAATGAAAAATTTTTACTTCATCCCCACGATTGATTAAAAATGATTGTTTACTATTGGAAATATATTTCCAAAAGGTGTTCAAATAAATATGAGTGTGGATTGCTAGGACGATGGAATTATATATATATATATATATATATATATATATATATATATATATATTATAACCATGCAACCGCATGGTTCGTTCTAGAGAAAAATTCTAGAACGGGTTGTACGATCGTAAAGAAAGTTCTTTGCAATGCAAATAAAGATCCAAATCTCAAATTATTAAAAGTTTTCATCAAGTTCAATCAAATTTATGTTTTTGGTTGATATAAAATTCATGTGGACAGAGTTGCATTTGCCTACCTGGACGAGCATGATAGGAGAAAGTGAAGATTTTGTGATTTCCGTAAATTGGTCATAACTCTTTCATCTGATGTCCGTTTGGACCCCATGACCAAATCCGAAAAGCTCTCGAAAAGTTCCAATTGACCACACACGACTTTATTGTGCAAATACAATTTATTTTCGATTTTCAAGACTGTTTAGGTCGTCAAAATTGTTGTTTTCTATTTTATTAGTTCATTTCTTACTCATTCCTATTTTATTTAATAGGGCCAGCCTAGTGCTGGTCTGCTAGCCCATGAGGATTTATATACATTTATTTAAGATTCCAGTTGTGTAAGTTTTTTCTTTGGTTTTATTTTAATAAGAAAAACCACTATTTTTCGGTTCACATTCTCGCAATCCAAAATACGTAGTTTGAGGGCTGTAGGTGTGCATACATCAAAACTTGATCAAAGGCTTGACAACTCCTCAAAGTTTATTGCCGGTGGATCCCATAAGCAATTTCTACAACGAGAGGGTGACTGTTACGACCCGAATTTTTGTATATTTAAGTTTCAACACTACTTAGTCAAAACCGATAATTATGGGTCAAAATTAAATTTTAAAAGAATTTAATTTGGTTTATAGAAAGTTTATGGACGTAATTGAGTTAATTAGAAGGTTGTGGGTTAGTGGTGCAATATTAGCTCATGAGGACCGACTTATATTACCCAAATAAAGGATGGGGTCTTAAGTCGCAAAATCAAATATATATATACACAATAGAAATCAAACAAGCCCTGAATTTGAAATCGTGGAACAACTGAGAACCAGAGCCGACGTCATAATAAGTGAAGAAAAGAAAAAGGAGAAAAAAAAAAGAAAAAGGAAAAAAAGGGAAAAGGAAGGAGGAAGCTTGGATTTGTCGTGGTTTTTGTGATAAGTATGTTTCTTCAATTTTATCTTATGGAATTCAAGGTAATTATTGAATCTAATTTTAGGGTTTTACCAATAGATATTGGGGATTCGAAATTTATCATTAATTTAGGTCAATAAGGTGTTATTAAGATATTATTTCGCCCTAATCAATTATTTTGAAGTGGAATTGATGGTTATTGAGTAGTGGGTGATGAAGTGGATTGAAACTGATATTACCTAGATGCTGAAAATTTAAGGATTCATTTTGGGATTCAATTGGGTGGTTCCAATAGTATGGAATATTGTTAAACCAATAAAAGAAGAGGAATAAAGCAACGGAATTTGGAAATTAGAGAATGTTAGAAAAGTTAAAACTTGGTATTCAATGTGGGTAGGCAATTGGGTAAAAATTCATGTGTATATGTTTTGATTGGAATACTATTGTATTTCAGGTGGTGACGAGACAATTGGGGAAGCCTACAAACCAAATTAGAAGCAGTTTGTAGTTCTGTGAGTGGAAAAATTATATTTTACAAAGATAGCATGTTTTAAATTCCAATGTTCTTTTCAGACTATTATGATATGTTATTATAAATAACTATTTCAGAAGATCGTGGATTTCATTAAGTAGCGTTTTCTTTTTAAAAGATCATGTGAATATTCTTTTAAAACCATAATAAAGTACCTCGTTAGATTTACTCGCTCTGCATTGTTGTGATGTGTTTCATAGTGTATGACAAGAATTACAGAGGTCTTTGGGACCCACTTTCGTACAGACATAGGTTTTGGGCCGTGTACGGGGGTGCTTAGCCTTTGGGGCTTGCTCTGCGCGCGTATAACTAGATATTCAGACATATCAGATTTTGAGTGACACACCACGTGTATTGAGAGTACTCTACATAAGTGTGTTGTTGCTTGTTACTACTTTTGATGTTATTTTTCAGTAGACCATTTTTAGTTACAGAATTCAGTTTTAGAAAGCAAAAATCCATTTGAAATGATGTAATTATTATTGTTCAGCTAAAGTAATTTCAGTTATTAGTATTATCTCAGTGATTTTCAATTATTTATACTATTTATGCGTTTGGTTATAAAGAGATTTTATGAAGATATTTTAGATGGAACATTACATATATTTATGAATTTATCCACTCACTGGGTTACAAAACTCACGTATTTTCTCCTAACGTTTTCTTATAGGAAGAACCGAGCTTGAGCAATATTGGATTGCCCGTGGAGTTCTGAGCCGACCACCATAGTATTCAGATGATTCATATTTTAACTTAGCAATCATCACATTTTGATATCCATGCCAAATATGGTTGAGGTTTTTATTTATTTATTATCATCATTATTATTATTATTATTATTATTATTATTATTATTATTATTATTATTATTATTATTATTATTATTATTATTATTATTATTATTATTATTATTCTTAATCAATGGTTTTAGAACTACTCATCATTTCCTCAATTATGATTCCTTTCCCATAATTTTTGTATATAATGTTAAATATTTTCAATTGGTTATTCCAATTTATTTAGGAAATCCTTTCACAATTTTTATAAGTTCATTTTAGTACAGAAAAATTATAGTTTCATATCAAATTCAGCTTGGCTTGGCAATGGGCCCAGTATTGGGTTGGCCTCCATTGTTGGCGCACGCCACGTGTCAAGTTATTAGAGATAATTTGATGCGAGGCGTGTCAAGTGGTATCAGAGCATGGTCTTGTTTTAAAGTTTCACTATGAATTTCCTTAAGTCTCGACGATTGCTTAAAATATTTTCTCTAAAGCTTTTAAAACTTCTTCATATGCAATTTCGTTTTCAACATATCACTCATTTTGTAATAAGTCATGAGTCGTGGTGGTAGAATTCCTGGGCAACTAAATCCGTTATTTCAAGTTCGGTGTCTTCCCAAATGGGAAGAAGTTACAGAGGTTGGTAAGTTGGAGTAATGATTCCAATAATAATGTAATGTATCAGATGTGGCTACTAGTAATTATTTGATTGAAGAATTTTCTTATATGCGGGAAATCCAGGCAAGGAAGGTAATACAAAGATTTATCAAATTGGGATGGACCTTCTTGTATGCACAATTTATGTATCTGATGTCGAGGCTTGGAAGGTAAACATATGCATGGAAAGTGTCTTCGGGATTATGGTAATTATGTGATGATTAGAAGGCATGTCTTATTGCGTTCCTATTATGAATTAAAGGATGCTCTTTTACAAGTTGGCGTTGTGCTACAACTTTGATTACATGGGAAATTTTTTAGAGGCATATTTGATTAGTTATTCTATACCAAGTTATTTTGGGATACTTATCGGCTTGATCGTGGAGGACAATTTAATTATGCAGGAAAATTGGTGTAATTGTGTAATTGTTAAATGAAACTTTGTTCCTTGGGAAGATTTAGAGGAGAAACTGATGGACCACTAGGTTAATAAAAGTAATTTTAGCAAGGTAAGCTATTGATTGTACAGATAGGCCGTACCAGAAATTATCCAGACAAAGGATTCCAATTGGGGAATGAACATCGTGTGAAGGTCATGTAGTCTTGTCATTTTGGGTACTAGTTAACTGAATTTCGGGGACGAAATTCTTTAAACGACGTAAGATTGGTACGACTAGATTTCCTCTACAAAATATTAATCTACCTTATGGTCAAAATCATGTTATTTTTGGTTCAGGTTCGAGGGACACCAGGATTTAATGGAGCAATCAATTAATAATCAAGGGTTTAAGTATCTTGATCTCTCCATATCCGAATACATTGAATTTCGAGGACGAAATTCTTTTAAGGAGGTAAGGTTGTTACAACCGAATTTTTGCATATTTAAGTTTCAACTACTACTTAGTTAAAGCCGATAATTATGGGTCAAAATTAAATTTTAAAGGAATTTAATTTCGTCTATAGAAAGTTTATAGATTTAATTGAGTTAATTAGAAGGTTGTGGGTTAGTGGTGCAATATTAGCTCATGAGGACCGACTTATATTAACCAAATAAAGGATGGGGTCTTAAGTCGCAAAATCAAATATATATATATACACAATAGAAATCAAACAAGCCTGAATTTGAAATCGTGGAACAAGTGAGAACCAGAGCCGACGTCATACGTGAAGAACAGAAAAAGGAGAAAAAAAAAGAAAAAGGAAAAAAAGGGAAAAAGGAAGGAGGAAGCTTGGATTTGTCGCGGTTTCTCGTGATAAGTATGTTTCTTCAATTTTATCTTATGGAATTCAAGGTAATTAGTGAATCTAATTTTAGGGTTTTACCAATAGATATTGAGGATTCGAAATTTATCATTGATTTAGGTCAATTAGGTGTTATTAAGATATTATTTTGCCCTAATTAATTATTTTGAAATGGAATTGATGGTAATTGAGTAGTGGGTGATGAAGTGGATTGAAACTCATATTACCTAGATGCTGAAAATTTAAGGATTCATTTTAGGATTCAATTGGGTGGTTCCAATAGTATGGAATATTGTTAAACCAATAAAAGAAGAGGAATAAAGCAACGGAATTGGGAAATTAGAGAATGTTAGAAAAGTTAAAACTTGGTATTCAATGTGGGTAGGCAATTGGGTAAAAATTCATGTGTATAGGTTTTGATTGGAATACTATTGTATTTCAGGTGGTGACGAGACAATTGGGGAAGCCTACAAACCAAACTAGAAGCAATTCGTAGTTCTGTGAGTGGAAAAACTATATTTTACAACGATAGCATGTTTTAAATTCCAATGTTCTTTTTCAGACTATTATGATATGTTATTATAAATAAATATTTCAGAAGATCGTAGATTTCATTAAGTAGCGTTTTCTTTTTTAAAAGATCATGTGAATATTCTTTTAAAACCATAATAAAGTACCTCGTTAGATTTACCCGCTCTGCACTGTTGTGATGTGTTTCACACTGTATGACAAGAATTACAGAGGTCTTTGGGACCCACTTTCGTACAGACATAGGTTTTGGGCCGTGTACGGGGGTGCTTAGCCTTTGGGGCTTATTCTGGGCGCGTATAACCAGATATTCAGACATATTAGATTTTGAGTGACACACCACGTGTATTGAGAGTACTCTACACAAGTGTGTTGTTGCTCGTTGGTACTTTTGATGTTATTTTTCAATAAATCATTTTTAGTTACAGAATTCAGTTTTAGAAAGCAAAAATCCATTTGAAATGATGTAATTATTATTGTTCAGCTAAAGAAATTTCAGTTATTAGTATTATCTCAGTGATTTTCAATTATTTATGCTATTTATGCGTTTGGTTATAAAGAGATTTTATGAAGATATTTTAGATGGAAAATTACATATATTTATGAATTTATCCACTCACTGGGTTACAAAACTCACGTATTTTCTCCTAACGTTTTCTTATAGGAAGAACCGAGCTTGAGCAATATTGGATTGCCCGTGGAGTTCTGAGCCGATCACCATAGTATTCAGATGATTCATATTTTTACTTAACAATCGTCACATTTTGATATACATGCCAAATATGGTTGAGGTTTTCATTTATTTATTATTATTATTCTTAATCAGTGGTTTTAGAACTACTCATTATTTCCTCAATTACGATTCCTTTCCCACAATTTTTGTATATAATGTTAAATATTTTCGAATTGGTTATTTCAATTTATTTAGGAAATCCTTTCACAATTTTTATAAGTTCATTTTAGTATAGAGAAATTATAGTTTCATGTCAAGTTCAGCTTGCCTTGGCAATGGATCCAGTATTGGGCTGGCCTCCATTGTCGGCGGATGCCACGTGTCAAGTTATTAGAGATAATTTGGTGCGAGGCGTGTCAGTGATAATAGTTGCTACACGGCGATTTGGAATCGTGTATAAGCCTATAAATTCCGATGATTCCCTTCTATCTTGTGGCCATTTTAAAGTTCTTTATTCATTTCATTGTAATCAATTTCGTACAGTTATTTATGTTCATTTTAGATTCCAACTCTCGTACATGAAATTTTTCTAACATTTACTTATGTTTCAATAAAATTATTCCTGTAAAAAAATATATATTACAATCATAGTTAATTTTACATATTAATGGAAAAAATATATTCTTATACTTCCTCCGTCACACAAAGATATGCTTGGTTGCTATTTTCGTTTGTCCCAGAAAGATAGACCTCTTTCATTCTAAATTATTAATTTTCATATATGCCCTTATTTAATATTCATTATTATTAAAAAAATAAAATTATTAAGTGTAATAATTAGTGAATTAAATGGTATTTTAGAAAATTTTCCTTATGTTTTACTTTATCAACAATATTAATTAATATTTTCTTAACCTGTGTGAAAAAGTCAATAAACTTATCTTTGTGGGACAGAGGAAGTACCATTTTTGTGATTTATCATGCACAACCATATATGCATTGGCGAGTCTTTGGGCTTGTTTATTAGAGGTTGAAAAAAAAATAATGTTTTAACTATGAATTTCAATCATGGATCAAGGTAGATGTGCATAACGATTGACACCATAGATATATGGTATAATCTTATTATTCTATCAATCACGTCATTTTTATATCAATGGGCATTACACATATCACTAAACATTATATCAATTATTATTATGTTGCTTGTTGTAATGTTGTTTAAATTTAATTCAGTTGTGCTTGGAATATAATTTGTGAAATATGATTCATAAAATGATGTTTGAAGTATTTTTTAAAAAAGAGGTGGAAACCAAAGTGAACTAGAGAAGTGAAACCAAAGAAAATCTTCATATGATAGCCTTTGCAGCCGCAAGGGTCTACATGGATTTTAAACTTCCTTGTTGCAGCAAACAATTTGTACCTTCCAGTCGACCGGCTATGCTAGAAAGCATATGTGGCCCTTCCAATTTTGGGGTACAACTCTTCATTTGGGATGCATCTCTTCGTCCAAATGACCTTTTTTTTTTTATGGAATGGTTCAACATCTGTTTATAAATGTTGAATTTGAGTTCTTTGTCATCATCGGAGTAAATTCATCAATCAACTATTGAGATTATATTCCGATTATTCCAAATACTCAAATTTTAAAGGTGTTCGTCAAGTTATACGAGATCATCATTTTTGCTTGGTGTATGATCTTGAAAATGCTTGATAAATCCTCGGAGCTTGTAGCCATAGAGTCCCACAAGCAATCTCAAAGACAAGGTAGAGGTAATAATCGCTTTCGGGCAGCAATCTCGAATCGCGATCAAGCCTTCAAAATTCGGTATTTTCGTTCCATATTTGTGATTATATTTTGTGTTAATTAATTATTCATGATTAATTTCTACGAATTATTTGTGTTTTTTAGATTCCAGCTCTCATCGAGGTGAAAATTTCCAACATTACCTAATATGGGGATTTAGCACTTTTCTTCCCTTTCATTTTACCTTGATTTGACTTGTTTTTAATTTTTGTAATATCATTCTTTACTTTACAACACATTTACAAATCAACTTTTTCATAAATCTCTATCTAACCTTTATATATATATATATATATATATATATATATATATATATATATATATTCTATTTGCTTAATGATTTCCTCTAAAAAAAATAACTCGACATGAACATTATATTTTGAGTGCATGAAATATTGATATGTCGGTTATTCGTTGAGTATTGAAGATGTGATCATGCTTTATCCTTTAATTAATAAATGCACCTCTTCAATCAAAATGTGTCACATCAGTTGTATTATATAAAAATTTTAAATTTGAATATCCGCCTAGAATTACTCTTTTCAGAATTCATTTTATATTATTTGAACTCATCTTGATTATTTTTAGATATTAAAATTTTACAAATTCTTATCAAAATTGATATTGCTGATAACGATTACAAGGATAACTGGGTTGAAGTTCATGGTTTGCATAAAGATCATGAACAAACCAATTAAACTACAAAAGAAGTGTTGAAATAAGTTTTTCAAAATTTGGATTAAATTTATTATTATCTATTACTTTATCCTTCGACTTAAAAAAAATCCTATTGTTGAAATATTGCCAAAAATAAATCCAAAAGGGAAAAAGGAAAACTTTGGTCAAAGTCCTAAACCAATTTGAATTAAGAATTGCTCTCCTTATTGTGGTGGGTTTAGGTTAATTGTTTTCCTATAAATTAATGTGTTTTCTCTTCTTATAAGGTGTGCCAAGAGGTACCAACCAAGTATGGATTTGAGAAAAAATAGTAGTTTAGTACTCTAGTTTGTGGTCTTTGTGGTAGTACAAAGAGTAGCAATTGGTGAGTGCAGTAAGACTTGATATATTTTTTCTCTCAGAATACTTGGGGTGACCAAATTTAGAGGAAAAATTGTGAGCCTAACATCTTGAGAGTTTCTTGTAACTCTTTTGTGGTTTGTACAAAGAGTAGAAAATTAGGTGTGGTAAAGTTCGGTTATTTTTTCCTGTAATACTTGGGATTGGGGTTGGGCGAGTGAAAAGTCTATATGATTGTAAAATTTTTCATATAGTGGAAAGCTTTGATGGTCCGCCCGTGGTTTTCTCCAGCTTGGAGTTTTCCACGTAAATCCTGTGTTGTTATTTCCATGCATAGTTATTTCTCCTATTTTTAGTATTTCTCAACTTGAAGGTAAGATCTTGGGACAATCAAGTGAAATCATATTCCTGATTTCCCAACAAGTGATATCGAGCGAGGTCCTTCAAAGTGAGAGTTTGGATCAAGAGTAGAAATATCAAAGTTCCAAATTGGATGTGGAGAAATTTGATGGAAGAATCAATTTTGATTTGTGCAAGATACAAGTCAAGGATATATTGATTCGCATGGATTATACAAGGATTTGAAAAAAGGCAACCCCTATGTTCTAACAAAGTTCTGGGTTAGTATGGTTGATAAAGATTGGGATGATTTAGATTTGATAGTTGCAAGCAAGATACGTGTTCGCTTTGTCGCAATGTTCTTACAAATATTCGTGAGATTATTTTCGGAAGGAGTTATGGCATGAATTGAGCACGCGATCTGACGAATGTCTTTCAAATCTATTGTACTTGGAAATTGGTGTGGGTACTTGAAATTCTCAATAGGATCGTAGTGAACTGGTGATTGTTGGAGTTATAATTGATAAATTATTTATATTTATCTGTTTCTTTCATTGCTTGTTATTTGAAAAGTGGAAGATGTGTAACTCCATGGAAAAGAAAGTAACTTGTTGCAAGTATGGATGAACCGGTCACGTGAGAAAATATTGTTCAGGTGGATTAGATTCCGCTACTGGATCTGACAATCCGACTCTCGCAGTGAGGCTGTTGAGAAGTATTGTTAGTAGGAATGTAGGATGGTCATCCTTATGGCATGTCGTTAGTTGCCATGATAGAGGATGTGTTACTACTAGCATGTTTGCACACCGGGCATTGGCCGCATCGATGCAGGGTGTGTGTTTGAAGTAATGTCGATGGCTGATGAGCTCTCTGGAAAGCCAGCAAGAGAGTTGCACCATAAATTTCAGCAGGTTTTATTTCGACATTGAGCCGATGAAATTCTTAGAATTTGTGAATAATTCTAAGTGGTTATACTCTTATGGTGGAGTATGTTAATTCTCTGGTTTTGAGAATTGGGATCGTCAAAGTGTGTCAAAAGTTTGCTCGGTAATTTTCAAGTATTGTGAACAAGATGGTAGAAGAGAAGATGAAAAGTTTTGGCTTATTTTTGGTAAGGTGGAGATTGTTGAAATATTGCCAAAAATAAATCCAAAAGGGAAAAGGAAAACTTTTGGTCAAAGTCCTAAACCAATTTGAATTAGGAATTGCTCTCCTTATTGTGGTGGGTTTAGGTTAATTGTTTTCCTATAAATTAATGTGTTTTCTCTTCTTATAAGGTGTGCCAAGAGCACCAACCAAGTATGGATTGAGAGAAAATAGAGCTTAAGACTTCTGGTTTTGGTGCTTTGTGGGTAGTCAAAGAGTGAAGAATCGAATGAGTCTGGTGAAGACTTGATATATTTTTCTCTCAGAATACTTGGGGTGACCAAATTTAGAGGAAAATTGTGAGCTCTAACATCTTGAGAGTTTTCTTGTAACTCTTTGTGGTTTGTACAAAGAAAGTAGAAAATTAGGTGTGGTAAAGTTCGCTATTTTTCCCTGTATACTGGGATTGGGGTTGGGCGAGTGAAAAGTCTATATGATTGTAAAAATTTTTCATATAGTGGAAAGCTTTGATGGTCCGCTCCGTGGTTTTCTCCGGGCTGAGCTTTTCCAATGAAATCTCGTATTGTTATTTCCACGCATAGTTATTTCTCTATTTTTAGTATTTCTCAACTTGGGAAGGTAAAGATTCTTTGGGAACCGCTGAAATCATATTCGGGTTATTTCCCAACACCTATAATTTTAAATATTTTTAAATTTACATTAAGAGACCTAACTAATTAATGTGACATAAATCCCCTTCAAAATAAATAAATAAATGACATAAATCCATTCATCGTCTTTCATTGTAACATACACCATGTTCGTGCCCATTATTAAAACCTTAAAACTACTTCCCGCAGATGGAAAACAATATTCGCATTGAAATTGTCTCATCGTACAAAATCAATCAGTTCACTGGCCAATATTGAGCCAAATATATATGTCTAATTTAAACAATTATAACTTTTTTGTATGTCAGAATTAAAAATGATGTGAATCGACCTACCATTGACAATTCACAAGTAAGATGATTGAACCTCAAGAAAGCTATAACAAGTTGTTTGGCAATGATTTTTGCCCGATATATTCAAACCCAAAAAAAAAAAAAAAAAATCCTAGAATTACTCATTCGAAGATATTAAAGTACACATAGTTTTTATGTGGTAAAATACTACATACTAATGGGGGTAT
Source organism: Jasminum sambac (assembly GCA_018223645.1). NCBI lineage: Eukaryota > Viridiplantae > Streptophyta > Magnoliopsida > Lamiales > Oleaceae > Jasminum > Jasminum sambac. The sequence goes on from CP073640.1 coordinate 40,364,505, forward strand.
GGGCCCCCCATTCAGTGGGTACTTTGGTCTTTTTATATTTTGTGTATTAGGCTGTGGTAGTGTGTGGTAGTGGATTTGTGTGTGCACCTAGAATTATTCACTAAATAATTATAGTTGAGCCTTGATCAATGATTAGCCTAACAAAGAAACGGGGAACAATGGCAGAGCCTTGATCCAATGACTACCCGAATCTTGAACTTACTAAATACTCGAATCACGCATAGACATGGCAATTTGGTTCGAGAGCTGGCTCGGACTCACCGAGCCTGAGCCGCGAGCACGAACAAGGTGCCCAGGAACCGAGCTGAGCCGAGCGGCTCGATTCTTGTAGCGAGCTCGCGAGTAGCAGCTCGCCTGGTCGGTCCAAAAAGCTGCAGTAAACTTTTTTTTTATTCAAAATTCAAATTTTGAATAAAAAATTTGAATTTTGAATTCAAAATTTAATTTTTTTAGATAATTACCAAAATGCTATTGAAAATATGTATAAATATGGCTGTTTGGAATTAGATTTTCACTACAAATTCTATATCTATTCTCTCTATAAACTTTTACTACGAAATTCTCCATAGTTTGCTCAATTGCTCTCTATATATTTCTTACTAGTTGCTACAAAATTCTACTCTTATATAAATCAAACAATTTCAATATCTATTATATATCTATATTCTTTCATTTTATCAGTTATCACATTTATCTATCCAAATAGCCTATATTTCTATTCTACAAAATGGATTCATACAATCAATCCCAACAATCCGAACCAATTCATGTTGATTCAAATAATCCAATCGATAATCAAAATACAACTTCTACCCCACGGGAAAGAGGTTCTCGACGAAGAACTACCACGTCCGATTGTTGGGATCATTTCACCAAAAAAGTTGAAAGAAACGAAAATGGAGAATCCACTACATTTGTCGTATGCAATTATTGTGTTAAAAAAAATTGGATTTACTGTAGGTGGTGCTACTACTCAATATTCTCGATATGCTCGTAAGTGTCTTGCTCAAATTGGAAGTAAGTCACAGCAAACACAACTACAATTTGGAGCCGGTGGTGAAGGAAAGACTTCATCTGGTTTAAATTTTTGGAGTTATGATCCGGATAGAACACGTAAAGGAATGGCCGCCCTACTTGCCGCTGCCGAGCTACCGCTAAATTTTATCGGAAATCCACATCTCACAAAATTCATACAAGAATGTCTTCAACCAAGGTACCAAAACGTAACTCGAAATACTGCACGTGCTGATTTCATTACTAAATATAAAAACTTAAAAGATCAATTAATACAAGGTATGCATCAATTTAACGGTGTTATTAGTTTTACTCATGATTTGTGGAGCGGTGACAATAATAGAAGATACTTATCTACTACTACACATTACATTGATGAAAATTGGATATTGCATAAAAAATATTGCTTTTAAAATCATTGAGCATCCTCATAATGCAAGTAATGTGGCCCATATCATATATGATATACTAATGCAATATGGCATACTTGATAAGGTTAGGAGTTTCACTTTAGATAATGCCAAAGTTAATGATGATGTTATTAGGAAGTTGAAGCCTTACTTTAATCTTGATTTTGATGGAGAATTGTTTCATGTGCGTTGTGTTTGTCATATAATTAGTTTGATTGTTAAATGTGCTTTGGATGGTATCCATTCAATGATAGATAGAATTCGTACTACTATAGTCCACATTTCTTCAGGGACTCGTAGAAAACAAGATTTTGAAAAATTATGTATTGAAATGAATTTACCCCCTAAGACTTTCGGTGCCGACATACGTGTTAGATGGAATTCTACTTATTTAATGCTTCGTTTATATGATGGTTATGAACATGTTATAATGGAATTTTGGAATAATCGTGCCAATGGACTTGAAGGAGATGATTTAACTATTACTGATTGGGAAATTTCTAAAGAGTGCATGAAGTTTTTTCAGGTATTTTATGAGGCGACGGTGAAATGCTCGGCCCTATACTCACCCACATCTTCAGTTATTTTGTTTGCTCTTAACGAAATTACTTTATATTTGCGTAAATATAGCATTCACCCTATTTTTGGAAATTTATTCCTTCAATGGTGGAAAAATTTCAAAAATATTATGATAAGATCCCACTATTGTATGCCCTTGGTGCGGTAGTGGATTCCGGATTAATTTAAAAGGAGCTTATAAGTTGTTGAAATCAATTACAATAAACATGAGAATGGACATAAATGTTGTTATTACTTATGATTTGAAATCTTCTATGATTCTTCTTTATAATCACTATGCAAACATAATTCCATCCGGTACAAGTGGTTACTGTATGATGGCGGAGGAGGTGGCCGAGTACTCAATAGGTTCTTCTTGGGCCATTTTGTTACAACGAGATAAAAACACATGGGAAACTAGTAGTTCAGGGAGTACTCTATTAAATCAAGATTCTTCTACTCCTATTGAGTTAAATCGTTATTTTTCTTTTGACTTTCTTTCACTTTGTACTAAATCCGATCTGGCAAATTTCGATTTGCTCCAATGGTGGAGACAAAATGAGTCACAATATCCCATTTTATCAAAAGTGGCACGTGACGTTTTAACTCCGCGCACTTCTACGGTTGCATCTGAGTCGGCATTTAGTGTCGGTGGTCGAGTTATGAGCGACGAGCGGTGTAAATTGAATGTGGATATATTTGAGTCATTGATGTGTGTCAAGGATTGGGAAGATGTGGCCATTCGAATACAAAATGAATGGGAGAAAATGATAGCTGATGAAATGAACACTTTGAGCTTCACATAGATATGTAAGATTATTTTAATTTCGATTCAATTTTTTAATCCATTTTTCATTCTTTTTTTATTATAAAAATTATTCACGTACTATATAAGTCGTGAATATTTTTAATTCCGCATATCTAATTGATAGCCGGTTCCAAACCCAAATAAAGGAGGAGGGTTTTTGTACAATGTATTATTGTATTTTTTATATAATAAGAATTTTTCGAATAAAATTTAAAATGTTTGTTATTAATTTATTTGGTTAATTTATTTGGACGTTTTGGTTCATTCAATCATTTCATATTTTCATTTATTAATTTATTTGCATATGAATTCAAATATTCGATAGTCGAATTACCGAATATGTTTAAACTTTAAAAACCCCAAAGTAGAATTAAAAAAAAAACGAGCCAAACGAGTAGAATATATTTACACAATTACACTTTAAAAACCACATACATCACTTTAAAAAATTAAAAACAAAAGGGCCCCTAAACCCTAAACCCTAAACCCTAAACCCTTAAAAAAACACGAGCCAAGCCGAGCCAATCGACTCGGGCTCGGTGAGCTCACGAGCTCGAGCCGAGCATGAACACCACACCGGCGAGCCAACTCGGCTCGACTCGTACAGTAAGAGAGCCTGAGCCGAGACCGAACACAAGCTGGCGAGCCGTTTTGACATGTCTAATCACGCATATGAAGTGATCCAATTTGGGCCCATTGGCCATCCTCAATAAATGTTGTGAATTGGAGATGATGTAGAAAAGAGAGATAGAGGGAAGATGATTATTTTATTTAAAAGTGAATAAAAAGAAGAGTAGGAAAAAAGCGAGGAAAAAGTAAAGAAAAAATGAGAAAAATAGAAATAAATTCAAAAATAATAATAGAAGAATTGTAGACGAATGTCTATTTCTAAATATAATAATGCGGGAATCTATGAAAAAGGGGTAAATGAGAAAAAAAAAGTGATTGAAGATAGCAAATTGGAAAAAGTGGGACCCGGTACACTATTCATGTTCCTCTCTCTCTAAAATCTATAACGAAAATTGAGATATGCATTAGAGACGACTTTATTTGATTAGATCGATTGTGCGTGTTACTTTATGCATAAAATTGAATTTTTTTAGATTTTGATGAGATATATGAAAGAGAATGAGTGAAGTTGAATGATGGAAATTTGTGTAATACAGATAGATCCCACCAGATATACAATAGAAGAGAGAATGAGTGAAGTTAAAAAGTGTATAAAAATGTATAAAAATTTATTAAAATACATACACTAACATATTAAACAAAACAAGTAAACAACACTTGTTTTAAGGAACAAGTAAACAACACTTGTTTTAAGGAATCAGACCCTCAAAATAGGAATCAGATCATATTTTCTAAAAAGGTAATTATATATGCACTACAATTTTTCTTTGATACACCACATGATAATTGTTTCTAAGGTACTTAAAATTTACTTTTTGTTGTAGTTACATCTTTAAATTTATGTACAAAAATTTCAATGACAATTCAATTACAATGAATTTTTTTATAGTAATAATTTATGTACAAAAATTTCATTATTTGGACATCGAATGATTTATTTATGTTTGATAATTTTAAATAAGTAAATATTAACAAATGCAAAAGTCCAAAATTTGAAATTAATCTCAACGATGCTAACATAATTTTTATATACATAATATTTTTTGAGCCAAAGATATTCATTATTAAATAATTAATTATAAAAATAGGAAAAAATAGTTGAAGGCCTAATATTAATAATAGGCAAATTGAAAACCATTCAGAACAAATAAAATATGGTGCACCAAATAGAATTTATAGTACCAATATAATTGGCCTTTCTAAAAATCTCCGCCCATACCCTCAAAATAGTGAACAACACTTGATTTAATATATTTAATTTAATAAATGGTTTATTGATCCATGCCCATTTGTGATATTTATAAATTTCACTACATTTTGATTTTTATTAGGACGCTAATGCAAAACTCGAATACAACTCTTTCAAAATTAATACTGTAAGCATTCTAAACTACTATAAAAATATATATAGATATTTATCGCATTTCGAATTACGGAAAAAATTAACAAAACTTGAATCAAAGTCAAAACGAAAGCATTTGAAGCTTTTTATTGCAAAGCATACGAATTGAAATTGAACAGGATCGATTATAAAGGCTAATCCAATTATTTTCTTTAATCTTTAACTAGCTTTTTTCACCCGTGCGTTGCACGGAAGGCTAATATATTAATAATTTCAAGGTTGGATATACATTAATACTATGTTAATAACACCACCAAGATAATAAATTAAGTACTCGTGAATGCACAAAACTTCTAAATTAATACAAGTGATGAGATAATTTTATAAAAAATTCAGTAGAGTTTCCCTTATATATCGTACAAATCATTCCTATAAAATATGCAAAGAACAAATATACAACAACAAAAAAACTTGATTTATAATTTTCCTAAACAACAAACATAATATAAAAACAACACCATCAATACCAGAATTGAGTCAGTTAAATCTAAACTTCAACGTTAACTTTCTCCAAGAATATCAACTTCATGTTAATTGTCATATGCATTGTAATACGATACTAACATACATTCTTATCTCGAACTTCAAATATACCCAAATGCTCATGGCCTTTTATGACAAACCTGTAAAAATATGAAGATATAGTATCAAAAGTCAAACATAATCAATCGAACTTGCTCTTAATGGTGGAATTTCCAATAATAAAGCAAGCCTACTTACTGTAGTCCCAGCTCATCTAAACTTTCGTACAGCCAATGATTTTTTCTTTAACATTGTTCTACATTTTATTATATGCAACTACAAATTTGAGAGGTATTAATTATACCCCCGTGCGATGCACAATACTGATACTGAATATGTGAATAATAAATTTTTAAAATCTAATTATGAAATATAATTAACATACATATATATTATATAAATGACAATGTAGCGAGTATAGACTCCAATACATTGTTCTTATCCCCGTTTGGAAAAACTTATCCTCACACCCACTGCATCCTCATTTAATCGAGACCGACTGATGATGATATAAGTATTGCAATAGGATGGAGACTCCTATTCCATGTCCCATCCTGTTAGAAAATTCTCATTCTTGTCCACGTTCCATCATGATTGTTTAATCGTATACTTTGACTCTAGCAGTAACCCTTGTGCACGGCACGGAGAGACATATCTATTGATACATGATTCCCATAAATATAAACAGAATAACATTAATAGTGTTAAAAATGATTACAAAAAAGTCACCACAATCTGGAATATTATATGATTTAGGTAACACATAGTCAAATTTTGTAAAAATTTTGATAGAGTTTCACTTGTAATTCGGATAATTCCATCCTGTAAATATCCAATAATTTAGGTACTTATATACTGTTTAGCAATGTAATTAATTTTGATTAATTTTGATTTATTATTTTATCACACAAAAATTAAATTTTGGCAGAATTTTTTAGTTTTAATTAATCTTTATTTTTTTAATTAATTTTATTTTAAAATAATTAATTATATCTAAAATTAATTAAAGCATCCAATCTTTTTTTTTTAATTTTAATGTTACACTTTTGTTTCAATTTCTACCCAAAAAATTAAATAATTTAAATTTTGTATCACACCGAAATTAAATCATAACGAAATTCGTAATTTTAATTATTTTTTATTTCTTCGCTAATTATTTGTAAAAATTATTAAAGGTTATTTTCATAAAATCTCCAAATATTTCGAGTTTGTAACAATTGCAATCACATCCCCTTTTTCCAATGTGGAACCCCCCAATTTTTAGATTAAGTGTCATTGGACCCCCACTGACCGATGCCATTCAATTCAACGTTAAATTAACTTTTTGTCATTTTCTGCACTAAAGTTTGGGGGTAAAACTTGAAACAATATTTTATTTCACAATTTAAATATTTTTAAAATTCACAAATTTTAACATTAATGTACAATTTAGCTCTAAATCTTGTTCAACATTCCAATTTTAACTTTATTTTACAATTTTACAATTTAGTCCTAATTTTTTTTCGTTTATAATTTCAACATTTTTTCCGAAAAATTGGGGGAGATAACCATAAATTTTGCGATGGTTAAGAAATTGGTACGAAATAAAAAAAAGGGTAGCGCTGTATGAATTTCGTTCAATTAATTAATTAATTAATTGATACTAACTTTAGTTGGTCTTCAACTAATTATATTGAATTTATTTGATATCTATTAAATAATTTTTATCGATAATTTTCAACATAATAACATTTCTTCATATTAATATCTAATTTCTCAAACTTTTCCTTAGCATTCGAGATGTGTATATTTCAATTTTAACAAACAGTTAACAATAAATATAATTATTTTATCTCTATAAAATTTTAGTAGAAATTTATCGTTGTAAAATCTATACCGAATATAAATAAATAATAAAATAAAATAACAAAAATTAAAATTAAAAATTAAAAACCCTGAACATGGCAGCTATTTCGTCGCCTATCAACCAGAGGAAAGCCTCTGGGCTTGAGATTGCTTGTTATACCAGAGCAGATCGGGGTTTTCCTTATGATGGGCTTTCATTCGGATTTGTTGATCAACAATCGGCTAGTTGTGCCATTAGCAATTAGCTGGTTGTACCAAGTAATGGTACAATTAGTAGGTTGTTGCATGCCGACGACTTCGCCTATAGGCAACAACGTGAGGGAAAAGCTATCTGAATTATCGCTGGTCAGGTAGGTGTTGTTGGATTTGGTTAGAGGTAGGGTTTGGTGTGGGGTTGGGGTTTTTGTATATTTTTTATTATTTTTTAAAGTTTTTTTATTATATTTAATTATTTTTCTATATTCGAATTATTTTTTATAGTGATATATTCCTACTGAAATTTTATAGATTACATTTATTATTAATTATTGGTTGAAATCAAAATGTGCATGTGTTTAATTCTAAATAATTTATTTAAAAAATTATGATGTTAATGCCATCAAATTCTACTATGTTGAAAATAGTCTATAAAAATTATTTAATCGGTGTCAAATAAATTCGATAAAATTAATTATAGACCAAACGAATTAGTATCAAATTAATTAATTTGAAGAAATTAATATCACGCTACTTTTTTTCGTATCAATTTCGCAGCAACCATACAATTTATGGACCATTTCCACCAATCTTCCAAAAATAATGTTGAAATTGTGAAATTAAAAAATTTAGGACTAAATTGAAAGTTAGAATTGTGAAGTTTAAAAAGATTTAGGACTAAATTGTACAATGTTAAACTTTGTGAAGTTTAAAAAGATTTAAAATTTTGAAATAAAAATTAACAAATTATTAATGCAAAAATTTCCGATAATAATTTAAAAGAGTGTATTTACTAAACTTAGTGGCACAAAGAATTAATGATAAAATAATATAGAGGAATATAGAGGAAAATGATGAGTCAAAAATAGAAAAGTTAAAAAAGGAATGATGCAAATTAATGATAGAAAGCATATATGGAGGGATATAGAGGAAAATATAATGAATAAAAAAATAAAAAGGTTAAAAAAGGAATCGTGCAAAGGCGGGAAAAAAATCTCTTTTTATATATATATAGATATAGATAACTGAAAGCAAAGGTTATTAAGTAAATGCTAAATCATTGTATTCCAAATATTGAAAGCAAATGCTAAATCACGTTAAGGAATGCTACGTTACAAAAGGACAAATACTGCAACATATAAAATAAATCAAGTGTACCTTGTACGTCACCATTAAATTACGCAGGTAGGAAACAAGTGTTGAGCAAGTGCTCAAAAACGTTGGACTCTCATATGTTTCCCCTGTAATGCATGATTATATTCTACCATGTACCAGTTACTAGATTCACATAAGGCTACACATTGTCACGCGGGTCGTGACAACATGCTCCGGCTCACTGCTATGAGAATAAGGTCATGCGATAAAACATTGCGGCCTCAACCCAACCGTTCTTTACATATGGTTTTGTTTCGATGCCTACATGTAAGCATATTACGGTGCCCACACACACATGGGCCGTCATGGGCGGAAGCGCGACATGTGTCTCCTCTGATGATAGGGAAAGGTGGCACCCATCTACCCATATGTGGTTTCCGTAACATACCCGCACGTTGTACAAATGTAACATTCATTACTGAGTAAAAAACTATGTAAAAAATACACCTAGCCACATTATACATGTCAGAACTAATTCTTTACGCAAATTCTTATGTTGTCATCGACAAGTTGCTATGAGACCACAACATTTTGTAAAGAAATACTACCTAAGAAAAAATCTGAGCTTTATCAAGACAAACCAATTGATAAATATGCAAAGAGCAGCTTCACCACAAGTCGGACATTGTACAATTACACAAGGCAGAACAAAATTACTTCTACATTACATCAATACCAAAAGCCATGCCATTTCACATCTGCCACTGCCCATCCCCCTCTGGGGAAAGAGCGGAGATCAATACAAACCTCAAAATAGGTGCTCAACTGCTTATAACAACGCCCATCATCTTCAACTTTACTGTGTCAACTTCTTCCCCTTCTTCCACTTGCCATCATTCCCTTAATCAAAATGGTCCCTATCAATTTTGGTCAATATCCACACTTCACATGATATACAATGTCAATATATTGGTATTAGAACACGAGCGCTTATAACAAATGGGCAAGAAGCTTGATACTAGAACCCTTTGTCACCAAATTATTTCAAAATTATTTTTGCTTAATATCATTTTTTGATATAATTTTTTGACATTGTTGTTCTTTTTTCAAACTAGTACTAGTACAGTACTAGTATAATGCCGGTGATGCAAGAGATTAATACAAATAAAATATAATAAAAGTATAATTTTTAAGATTTTAATGACGATCAACACACATATGGTGTAGTGGAATTTGGAATCGTCTCACATTCTCTCGGCCTAAGGTTCGATTCCCTTCCCCCGCACTCTCTTTGATCTTGTAATTTATTAAAATAAAAAAAAAAACATTTAATAAGGTAATTAAGTTTAATAATTAAGTTTAATTCTTAAAAAAATAATTAAAAAAATAAAATTTTATCTAAAAAAATGAAAAAATAATCAAGGTCAAAGTTATCTTTCATTTTAAATTTTCATACACATGGTTAATTTTTTTTTTTTAAAAAAAAAGACTTTAAAAATGTAATGAAAAACAAAAAGTCAAAATTATCTTTTAATCTGCTCCTCTTGGCCTTGTAATTAAAAAAAATGACTTTAACAACGTAATTAAGTTTAATTCTCAATCTCAAAAAAAAAAAAAAAAAAGAGGCAACGAAATTTTACCTAAAAAATGAAAAAAATAATCGAGGTCAAAGTTATCTTTCAATTTAATTTTTAACACACATAGTTAATTTGTCGTAGTTGAATTGTTTAAAAAATCGTGTACGATTTTTTTTTCCACCAGAAAGTAAACTTTGAGATAAAGTAAGAGTGATATGATTGAATTTTTTATAGTTTTTTATAGATTTTTATGTAAAAAAAAAACAAAAAAACAAAAAAGAGGGAATTGGTGAAGTTGAATGGTGAAGATTTGTGTAATACATATAGTCATCACGAGATATGTAGATATGATGAATTTGATCAAAAGAAAAAATAGATAAAAATGAATTAAAAAAATTGGGAAAAAGTGGCTAAAAAAACTATGCTATCACCCCCTAAATGTGCTCTGACAACTTAATCATTCAATGTATCATATTGAAGGTATTTTAAAAAATTAAAATCGCCATTTGTCAAATTATTAAATTATTATTGAAGTCGAAATACAAAATTATAGTGTCTATATATATACACACGTGTGCGTGGGGTAATCAACTTTCAACTGCGAAAATGCAGGCCGCATTTTAGTTCTAGTAAGTGTAATTCAACCTTTTAATTATACTAGCATGTAATATGTGAGTTGTATGTGATATTGCAAAGATGTCAAAATTTTCTATGCACACAATTTTTATATAAAAGGTGCAAATTAATAAATATCACTCAATAAGTCATTATGATTATATAGTTCAAATTAAAAAAAAATGGTTTCACAAAAATCTTGTAGATTAGAGCAAAAATTAGTTTTTTAAAATCTTATGGCTTTTATTATTTATCAAAGAAAAAACCAAAAAACTAACAATATAAAATGTAATGGTTCTTTACCTTCATCCTCTTACATCTAAAATCCAGTTGTTCCCATATACAAAATTTGAAATGTTAAATATGGAAATAAATAAACTCGAATAAAATGATATCAAAATCTATTTGAAAAGATTATTATTATTATTATTATTATTATTATTATTATTATTATTATTATTATTATTATTATTATTGGCTGTGGCCATGTGCAATGAAGCTTACATTTCTATTGAGTTGCATAAGTTCCTCAACTTTTTGGTTAGATATACAATAAGGCTTAAGTATTTGCTAACATTAAACACTATCAATGAGCATTGTTAAGTTCTATTATCGCTTCTTTGCTTTAAAAAATTTAAGGTGGATTTTTTTATTTACAAAAATGCATAAAGAGAGGCTGCACTTTTTGTTCAAAAAGAGAAGTAAAATAAATAAACATTGTACCTTTTCTATCTCGTACTCTTGGAAGAGACCGTCACCATGTTTCTCTTAGCAATTACTAGCATCAATGATTTTACTAAATACTATGCATATGAAAAATGGACGGGCGTGGAGTAAACGTTGTTATGATGATTATTTAATAACATTTAACAGTAAATAATAAAATTATTAAAGTTATAATATTTAATAAAGGATAAATTTGGATTAATACAAAAGTAGGGAGAGCATTAGAGTCCAAACTGTCACCATTTTTCCCTTCGCAATTACTAGCATCAATGATTTTACTAATTAAGGGTATGTTTGATCAAACAAGTTGATAAGCTAGCTGATAACCGATAAGCTAGCTGATAGCTGATAAGCCAACTAAGATTTATAATGTACAATTGATAGCTGAAAAGTTAGCTGATTTAAATATTAGTGTTTGGTAAAATTAGCTGAAAAGTTAGGTCAAAAATACAAAATAACCAAAATGCCATATTTAAAATAGTTACACTTCTCATTTTAAAAAAAGAAAAAGGTAAAAATAAAATAAAAATGAAAAGCTCGTGATTTTATTTAAAAAACTAGTCAGCTTATTTGAAAAGTTAGTTAAAAAAGCTTTTCAAATTACCTATAGCTTTTCAAATAAGCTTTTTTAACCAAACAAAGCTTATTTGTGTAGGATGAACTTATAAACTCATCAAATACGTTATAAGCTAACTTAGAGCTTGTTTGATTGGGGATAAAATTGATACGCACGGTATTCCGTGTAAAATATGTGTTTAATATTATATTGAAAAGTGTGTATTTGGTTGAAAAGAAGAGAAAGAAATGTGTGGGATAAAAATTATCCCCAATCAAACAAGGCCTTATTGTACTTATCAAATATACTCTAAATATTATACATTTGAAAAATGGATGGGTGTGGAGTAAATGGTGTTATGATAATTATTTCATAATAGATTTTTATGTGTTTTTATGTGATATAGGAGAGAGAATGAGTGGAGTTGAATGATGGATATTTGTGTAGTATAGGTAGGTCCTACGAGATATATGGATGTGAAATAGGAGAGAGAATTAGTGGGGTTAAAAGAATGTAAACGTATAAAAATGTGTAGAAGAACATGGGCTAATAATATTTAACAGCAAGTAATAAAATTATTTAAGTTATAATATTCAATAAAGGATAAATTTGGATTAATGCAAAAGTAGTGAGAGCATTAGAGTAGAAAAATATTTTGCAGAATACATATATTTACTAAAAGCTAATATGGTGTTAGAACTAGAACCTAAGGCCTCTTACTCAAAGTAATGGCGTTCTTACCATTTAAACCAACGCCATTCTTTTGTATTAGTTTCATTGACACATTAATTTAATCTATTATAAATAAAATTTAATTTAAAAATTTAATATAAATAATACAAGCCCTAAAGATATGTTTGACAGAGATATTGAAAAAAAATTACATTTGTTATTAAGAAAATAAAAATTGTATTAAAATCAAATAAAATTGCCAAAATATGAAATCTATATATTAATAACTAGAGAGAATATTTCCAAACAAAAGAAAAAACAAAAAAAACCCCTTAGATATAGGTAATTTACACCATATGATTAAAGGATCATAATAAGTATACCTTCAAGTTTAAACACATGGGCGTACACAAGAATAATGTCAAATATCATTTTTAGTCCTCTATCTAAGAGACATGGACAACCAAAATTGATGTAGATCCCATTCGTTTTTCTATTTTTTAAAATTTTTAAATGTTTTTCCCACATTTAATCTATATTTTCTTAACTTTTTTTCCTGACTTCTACATAATTTTAACTATTTTTTTACTATTATTATTATTATATAATTTATTTCTACCTCTCCCTTATTTTTTAAATTTTTTTACTATACATTTTCTCCTTTTTCAATTAAAGTATCATCTCCACTTTACTTGTCTCATCCACATTATGATAATATTTAAACATTTAATTTTTTAGTTAAACATGTGAGTGTATACCTAGACTTGTGAATTTGGGTGTCCAAGTAGCATCGTCCATGATTGACAGAGATAATTGGACCATGGTACAACACCATAATAAATACCATAATGGTTGACATAATGGATATGTGACATGATCCTACAATTTCAACCACTCCATCACTTTTAGATGGATGGTTATTAAATATGCCGGCAACCATTATGTCAACCATTATGATATTCATTATGGTAGTCTAGTATTTCCCGAGATAATTATGCCCATTCCGCAAAATAAGGGAGTCCACTCGACGTGAGAGTACCTGCAATGCATTCCCCTAAAATACCCTTTTTTCCATTCTAAAATATAGTTTTTCCCTCTATTTTACAGTTTCTTCTCCAATGCAAAATTCTAAATATGTCACATCAAATGAATAGTATTTATTATTTCCATTATTTTAGTTACTAATTGATTTTAATAATAAAATTTGGCACTAACTTAACTAATTAATTAGCTATTGGAGTAAAATTCACTATTAAGTACGTAAAATATTTGATTCATTGAAATGCAACACACGATCGTACATACAAAAATATAAAATACAACCATAATTTAAAAAAACAAAAAGAGAACATAACTGAAACGAACCGAGAACTACTTAACACCCACCATCGAATTGCTAGCAATAATTAGAATAGGTTGGATATAAAGGAGTAAACACTAGAGAGTGGTTTGAGTCACCAAAGGCCAAAGGTGATGGTGCGGGTCCTGTATCTTGGATGAATGCAAGATGAAGAAAAGCTATGTTAAGTTTGTTGATTGTACAATGTTTATATAAAGAACTTTCCTATTGCCAATTAACTTCATAAATAGATAAACAAATATAAGATGACTACAATTGCCATCTAAAATACAAGAATGGGATAAACTACGGTATACATGATAGATACAACACTAATATACAAATGGATGTTGCCTGGACTCCTTGATGGACACGGCATATGGTTTGATATGCAAGCATGTGAGATGCTATTAGTCCATTATGCCCCCCTCAAGACAAGGGGTGGTAACACTCCGATCTTGGCACATAAAAGGCTGTGATGTGACCCCAGCGGTGGTTTAGTTAGGGCATCCGCAAGCTGATCAGAGGATGGTTTATGAGAAATACGAAGCTTACTAGATTGTACTAACTGTCGAACGAAGTGATAATCGATGGCGAGGTATTTCATTTTAGAGTGAAACACCGGATTGGCACTGAGATAGGTGGTCCCAATTTTGTTGCAGTAAGCAACTAGAGCAGTGGAGAGAGTGACCCCGAGCTCAAAGAGAAAAGATATTAACCATTCAGTTTCAGCAACAGTTGCTGCGACGGATCTATATTTGGCTTCTATAGACGAGCCGGCGACAATGGTTTTTTTTTTGGAGCCCAAAGAGATAGATGTATGACCTAAATAAAGAATATAGGCACCTGTGGATGATCTATCTTCAAGATTAGCTCCCCAATCTATATCAGAAAATGCATGAAGAGACAAAGTACGAAATTTAAGAATATGTAGCCCATAATCAATAGTGCCTAATACGTAACGTAAAACACGCTTAAGTGCACTACAATGTGATGTGATAGGGGTATGCATGTTGTGATAGCTTATTTATAGAGTAAAAAAGATTTGGCCTGGTTAGAGATAGATACTACAATCCTCCAAGTAGTGACCTATACTCCCAATCATTCTTGAGTGGGATCCCTTGGGCCATGGTACACCAGAAATTTAATGCGAGTGGGTGGTGATGGTTTGGAAGCTGGTTAAATTGGCTCGAATTAGGAGGTCATGGATATATTTGCATTGAGTGAGAACAAGGCTAGTAGGTATATAAGGGACTTCAATCCCAAGAAAATAGTTGAGAATACCCAAGTCCTTAAGTGAGAAATGTTGCGAAAGCTAGTGGATAGGATGATTGAGGGTTGGGAGAACTGCCGGTGACTATTATATCGTCGACATAAATGAGCATGAGAATAGTATTGTTGTGATGACGGTAAATGAAGATAGACGCTTCTGTTTGAGAGGGAGCAAAATTGAGTTGTTGGAGAAAGGTTTTGAGGGATTGGTACCAAACACGCAGAACTTGTTTAAGCCCGTAGATGGATCTATTTAACTGGCACACATGATTAGGATGAGTCAAGCGACAAAAACCCGGGGGTTGACGGATGTAAACCTTTTTAGTGAGGTGGCAGTGGAAAAGGCATTGTTGATGTCAAGTTCACGGAACTGCCAGCCAAAATGGACAGCTAAAGTGAGGATAAGTCGAACTGTTGTGGGTTTAATTATCGGGCTATAGGTCTCAGTCTAATCAAGGAAATGCCTTTGTTGGAACCCATGAGCAACAAGACGAGCTTTATAACGATCAATAGAGACATCGGGCTTCCTCTTTATTCAACACACCCATTTTGACCCAGTTAGATTTTGTTCAGGCGAAGGGGGAACTAATATCCAAATGTCATTACATAGTAGCGCTGAATATTCTTCACGCATAGCTTGTAACCATTGAGATTTGGAAAGCACTTATTCAAATTGGTGAGCTCTCGGGGTAGGAATTGTTCGGAGATGGAGGGGGAGCTTGTTTAGCTAGAGCACGAGTTTGCATGGAGTGAGTACGTTAGGTGGGTGGCTGCGATTTAGGTACAGTGGTGGCAATGGTAGATTGTGGGAATGGAGAATTTATATTGACAGTAGGGGCACCAATCAAGCTGGACAGTTCGGGAGCTCATGTATTTTGCTCTGTTTGGCTCATCAAAAGTTAGGGTTTGGTTCTTCAAAAGACAGACTTGGACTTGGACCGAGTCAAAAAATTGGGAAATGGATAGTTCGGGTTCGGCTCATAAAGTTTGTGGACCAGCTCGTGAGCTCGTCAAATTTTAATGTATTGCAATTTTAAATTTTTAATTGAAAAACTATTTTCATTTCAACTATTTTCTAGTTTTATCATGTCCATTTTTAATTAATTAATGTCTACTTTTAACTAATATAGACAAGTCATGCTAATTAAGCTAAGTTACTAAGTTACTTAAGTAATTATTAAAAAAAGAAAGTTACTTAAGTAATTGAACATTTGAAATTGAAAAAAAATAACCGAGCCATTCGCAGACTACTCAGGTCTGGCTTGTGAGCCAGACGAGTCGAGCCGAACCTGAGTAGGGTATTTGGACCACGAACTGAGCTCGGCCACGACCCAAACTCGAGCTCTTTTTTAATGAGCCAAGCTGCTTGGCTCAACTCGTTTGCCACCCCTAATTGACGGTAGTCTCGTTTGGTGGAGGAGAGTGCATGCATTGAGGTGTGGGTGGAGTCATCGGCGAGACAAGTTCTATTTGCCGGAGGAGATCTGAGAGCCGTCGAGTGTGAAGTAGAATAGATGGCGACGTCAAGGGGTTGGAATTTGGTATCTTAGTAAGGGAGAGGGATGATGGGGACGGTGTGGGGTGGGGCCAAATTGGTTTGGGAAGTTGGTGAAGAGTGTGAGAGTTGAAATGGAATTTGTTGTAGGGGAAGTGTTTGGTGAAGTTGCTATAGGAGAAGTAGAGTTCATACCTGGAGAAGTGGATGGTGTCTAGTAGACTTGGGACTGTTCATTCCATTCTTGCATGCATAGTGACGTTAGGGTGAGAGGAAGAGAAAATTTGGGAGTTGTGGATGAGTATGCAATGTCTAAAGGCGTCACAGTAGGTGGTGTAGTTGAAAATGGAAAATTATGTTCAACAAACGTCATGTGATGAGATGTGAACACTTTATTTGTATCCCAACTGTAGCAAAAATACACATTTTGGATACTGGAGTAACCGCAAAAACACAAGGATTAGATTGGGACTCCAATTTATTATTTGCATAGGGATGAAGTTAAGGAAAACATAGACAACCAAAGACCCATAATTTGGCGAAATTGGGTTATTTGTGAAAAAGTTTTTCAAAAGAGGAAATATAGTTTAAATTTTCCTTTGGCATTCTGTTGATCAAATATACAATTGTGTGAAAAGAATATGGGCAAAATTTTGTAGGCATAGACGCAAGATGTAACAGGCTTAAGCCAGTTTCAACAATGTGTCTTTGATGACGTTTAGCAGGACCATTATGTTTTGGCATGTGTGGTGGGTAGATTAAGTGTGTGATATCGTTTGTTGCAAGAAATTGTATTAATATATTCACTCCCGTTGTCACTATAAAGATGTTTAATTTTACAATGTGAAAAATTTTCAATGAGGACTTTGAATTTGATGAAAAACTCCTTGACGCCACTTTTACGGTGCAAAGTATATAACCACACATAACGAATGTAATGATAAACAAAAATTAAATAATGGACACGGCATATGGTTGGACATGCATGCATATGAGATGCCATTAGTCCATTAGGATATAGTTCTTTAATTATTCGAATTGAAGTACTCTTTTCACAAATGTTCAATTAAAGCATTTCGAAGTACAAAATGAGCCTTTTTGTCCCTGATCTTTTGGAAGCGAGCCATGCACTCATTGAAATAAGTATTTTCATCTGTCACCACCTCAACTTGAGGACTAGGAGATTCTACCCATTCTCGAATTGGAGCCTCAACATCATGTTCTTCCTCTATGATCATGTTGTGCATTATAATGCACACGTTCATGATATCGTGCAAGACGCATTTTTCCCAAAATTGAGATGGACCAGCAACTATTGCAAATCGAGATTGCAAAACTCCAAATGCTTATTCGACATCTTTTCTACAGCTCTCTTGTCGCATTGAGAAATATTATTCTTTTTTCCGGCGTGGCTCATGGATTGCTTGAACGAGAGTGGCCCATTTTGGGTATATGCCACCAACTAGGTAATATCCCATGTTGTATTCGTGTCCTTGGATAATGTAATTAGAGGGTGGTATAATACCTTTCGCTAAGTTTCAAAATAGTTTAGTTTTGTGTAACACATTAATTCACTACTTGAACCTGGCATGCCAAAGTTTGCGTGCCATATCCAAAGAACATAATTTGCGACGACCTCTAGGATAATTGTCGGTGCTCTACGTCTGCCTGAATATTGGTCTGCCCAAGCTATTAGACAATTTTTCCATCTCGAGTACATACAATCCAAACTGCCTAGCATTCCTGTGAATCCACATTATTCACCAATGTCCAAATATCGACTCCCAAAAACCTCCACAATTACATGTCAAAACTCCTTCAAACTTTGAATTCTTGTGGACTCGCCTGTTTTAACATATTCATTTGTGGCATCTGTAAGAACATGATACAAAAGCATTCAAATGTAGCAGTTACCATTAGCTTTTGTATGGAAGAGAACCCCCGTCAGCCAAGTGCATCTTTTTTTTGCTGAAAGTATTTGTCATTGGATTCCAAAACTTCCATAATGCGTAAAAATAACGGCCTAGACATACAAAAACGCCTACGAAACATCGCATCATTATAATGTGCATTCGTGCAAAAGTAGTTGTTCCACAATTGGAGATAAACACCCTTACGATCACAATAAATGACTTCCCGCGGTGTACGAGATTTCCCAAGTGCACGAGGGACTCCTTGTTGTTCCTACAAGTGCGTTAAAAAGGGGCTATTGTGATTATACAGGCGAATGGCAGCATTTTAACGGGCTTCAATATCTGCAAGCTCATTCGCAAATTGCGCTTGAAGCTATATGATATCAAAGTTTTAATTATTAGAAGGATCACCATTGTCGAAATTCATTTTACCAGTGAATAAGCTTGCTGGTATTATCTAAATGGATATGAAGCTGAACAATGTTTCTATGAATGATTCTCTCAACATAACTACCTACCTTATGTAAGTGAAAATGTAAACATCTCATTTTTTTTATGTGTAATGATCAAAACCGTTGATTAGATTGCATCCGTTTATAGCTATTGGATGGGATTTTGGTATCTTATCCTAACAAACCTCCTCGGTTTATGCAATCTGGCCAATACATCCCATCAGATAATATATCTCGATTTGAGTGAAATGATAAAAAACGTTAATCGAATCACTTTATTTACAAGCGTCGGATGAGATTACCCTATCCTATTGTAATCTCCTCGTTTTATGTAAACTGACTAGCTTCCAATAGGTTTGACCTATTCTTTTGATCATTATAATTTAACATCGTATCTTGTCATCGGATGCCATATCTCAATTTGAGTGAAATGCTCAAATTCTTTCATCAAATTGCCTTAATTTACATGCTCGTTCGCAAACTACCCTGTCCTATTGTAATCTCTTCATTTTACGTAAATTGACCACTAACTTTCAATATGTAACGCCTATTTTTTTACCATTAGATTATAATATCGTATCTTATCATCGGATACCATATCTCAATTTAATTGAAATGATCAAAACTGTTGATTGAATCGCTTTAATTTATAGCCATCGGATGAGATTACCAAGTCCTTTTCATCATATCTTCTCGTTTTATGTAAACTGGTCACATATTATCTTACTAGCTTTTATAAATTCATGCCCATCCCTTGCACTTTTGTCGCCAAATACCACTCTCTTAAAAAAAACTCTATCTCTAAAATACATCATGAGTTCCAGCAACCGAGATTCCAACTTCTTTCCTGAAGAAGACATGCATCTGTGTGGCTTGAAATTTCTCGAAACCCGATAATAGGCTGTAATCAATCCGGTGAGTACTTTTGAAGTTGTATAGAGAAGGAATATAACTCCTCACAACCAGCACACTTGCGCAAACGGCCTTTAAGACCACTGGAAAATCGTTCAGGTGTTATAAGAACTACTATTATAAAACTATGGGCCTGTATCGATCAAGTGGGGGATCTAAATCTGAGTAGAGAAAATGAGAAAGACATCATAAAACGTAGTTGACAAATGCTAACTATTTTTTGTTGTTTTGTAGTCTGAGTTTGCCAAAATTATGATGCTGCAAGAGGCGGCCTTAAAAAAGGGCTTTAGGTTTGATCATGTTTGCCCAACTCTTACAAATTGTAAAAAATTTGGAAAAGACGTCGAAGTGGATTTTCCATAGTACGAAACACATTCTATCCAGTTTGAAGGATTATACATAGGCGGCACTTCTTCAGATTCTCAAGCGTCAGCTACTGCTGGATTATCTTCATTTTCTATTGACGTTAACAAAGACAATCCAGGTAGTAGTTTAAGCCAACGATGGATTTGGGTTAAAAAGGCAAGGCAAAAATAAAAGGTGAAACAGAGTGTTCAAAAGTGATTGTTAATTTCATTGCAGCAGTTATTACCAATGGGTACGATTATAGGATACAAAATCACAAGTGAATATGGGTCGGATAGCGCAGTTCTAGCAAGAGACGTGGACAATATTTTAGATCTAGAATTGCACAAATAATTTCACATGGAACAACTTAAAATTCTTCATAAATGATGCCAACAACTAGAGAACGAACAACAAGACCCCGTATATCCTTATGGAGATTTCTTTACTGATCTTGGAGGATCTGGGGCCGACCTACCTCCTTTTTAAGGTCATCCTTTTCCATTGAGTTGCTCGTGGTTTTCAGTTTTCATTTCATCGAATGTTGTTGTTTGCGTGTCTATTTTATTGTGTTTCTACGTCTTCTGTACGATTGCGTTGATGTTTGCTTGTAATTTTCATTTCGTTAAACACTGATGTTCGCGTTTTCTTCATGTTCTCTTTGTACCACTTCTGCCAGTAATAAAATTAATGCATTGCTTTGGTTAGTTTTCATAAAAATTTTGTCAATCCAATTCAATAATTAATTCTAGCCCAAGCCTTATATTTAGTCAACCCGACTACAAATTTATTGTAATGTTTAACAAGGAAAACTATTTTCATGCCAAATGAAATGAAACTATTTTTCATCACATTGATTTGTTTAAACAAATATTTGACAACCAATCATGCCATTTTGCAAATATTGCTATATTAGTTTCAAAACATTTGAATAAATTACCCAAATAATTAAATTAAATAAGATAATATTACACCAATTAATTTAAATATAATAATACTAATAAATACAAAGAAGTGATACAAATGGAATAAAAATATTTTGAATACAATGTTAAGGTCAAAATTGGAATGAAAAATGACACCCTAAAACTTGAAGTGTGCTACAGTGACCCTTCAAATTTGGGGTGTCACTGTAGCAAGCCCCCCAAATTTTGCAGGTTTATCTTTTGCATTGGAGATAGGGGTGGCAAACGAGCTGAACAGTTTGTGAGCTCGTAAGTTCAGCTCGTCGAAGCTCAGGTTTGGCTCGTAAAAATACGAGCTTGAATTTGGACCGAGCCGAAAAATTTGAAAATGGACAATTCGTAGTTAGTTGATCTAGTTCGTGGACCGATTTAGGAACAAGTCCAATAAGCCGATCCACGAACGGCTCATGGGCTCTTCCACGAGCTGGCTCGTGAAACGAGCCCACGAGCTCCTTAATGGACCAGCTCAGCATCAGGTTCAAATTTGAACCTGGTCGTGACCGTTGTCAAATGGTCACCATTTGGTGGCCGTTTGACAACGGGCACATGGGGGTGACAACGGTCACCATTTGGTGACCATTGTCACCAATTATTTTCTTTTTGTTTTTTCTTAACTCTATATATATCTTCTCCATTCATTATCTTTTCATCCAATTACTCTCAATTCTCAAGTTCTCTACTTTTCTCTCAATTGCTATTTGCTTATTTTATATATCAATAGTTAATACACAATACATATACATCTCTCCCTACTTCAATTATCTATTTATCCATACCATTTATATAATTATATTTTACTTAAATTTTTATATACTTATTTTCTTCTCAAATTCTATAATGGCATATTCACAATCTTCAACTTCTAGCCACTTTGTGAGTAATAGAAATCTTGATGATATTCTAGTTCCCCACAATTTGGAGGAGTTTGAAAATGAAATGAATCTTGAAGATATTAATGAAGATGGAGATGCAACAACTGCTAGTACAAAGGCCGGCACCAAAAAACGTTCGACTAGGGCAAAAAGAGCCTAGTGTTGGAACTATTTGATTTGATCAAAACAAAAGAAAAGGACGACCAAGGAAAGCCAATAAAAAAAGCTCAATGCAAAAATTGTGGCGTTCTTTTCTCTTGGTACAAAGGCATTGGTACTACTCACTTCAACAGACACTTTAAGAATTGTAAACCGGGAGGCGTCATAGCTACAAATCTGGCTCAACTACAATTTGGTTCACCTGGGGTCGTCGGTTCTTCTAGTGGCTCTCCCAGTCTAAATTATTGGGTCTACTCACAAGACCTAATGCGCCGAGAAGGAATGGTTATGTTCGTGGCAAGTAGTGAGTTTCCACTTTCAATCGTAGAAAGCCCATATTTCACGAAATTTGTTCAGAAATATCTCCAACCAAGGTACAAGCCTATTTCTAGAAATACTTTACATGCTGATTGCATTCTTCATTATAATTATAGAAAGCAAGTATTTATAGAGGCCATAGTTGGATTTAAAGGTAGTTTATCATTTACTTTGGATTTATGGACTGGGATTAATCATAAAGGTTATATAGCTATCACTACACACTACATAGACAATCAATGGCTATTGCACAAAAAAATTATGACTTTTAAAGTTACTGATTACCCTCATAATGCAACGAATATTGCCAATGTGATACTTGAAATTTCAAGGGAATTTAGTTGTGAAAGACGAGTTCGTAGTTTTACACTTGATAATGCTTCTGTTAATGGAGTAGTAATTGATCAATTATCAACTAAATTAAAGCCTGAATTTGATGGAATTTTGTTTTATGTTCTTTGTGTGCACCACATATTTAATTTGATTGTTTAAGTTGGAATGAAGCTTATAGAAAATGAATTGAAAAAAAATTAGGTATGCTTGCAATTTCATTATGATATCACTGGCGAGACAACAAGCTTTTGATGCACAATGCGATGAACTTGGAATACCTCTAAAATCATTCGTAACAAATGTAGGACATAGATGGAACTCAACTTATTTAATGCTTGAAGCTTGTGAAGGTTATTCAAATTTAATATCTGGATTCTATAACGGTCGACACACACACGGCACACAATTTGACGTAAAAGCTGAAGATTGGAATACTGTTTTTGAAATTAAAAAAATTTTAAAAGTATTTTATGATGCTACAAATGACTTGTCTGGTGTTTATTATCCAACTAGTCCGAAAGTGTTGGAGCATTTTTATTTCATTGCTGAAAATTTTCGTGCATACAAGTCGGATCCATTATTTTTTGATATGATTGAAGTAATGGAAGAAAAGTTTAGAAAATATTGGGAAAATTTACCTATGTTATTTCCTTTAGCAATGATAATGGAACCTAGAGTGAATATAGCGGGAACAAAATTCGTGATAAAAGAGATATTAGAAAGATTAACTTTTGGGCAGCCTCTTTTATATTCGTTGCTTGAAGATTGCCTTTGTATAATATACGAGTTCAATGCTGCACAATCAGGTAAAAATATTCAAACACCCAACCCCGCCCTTGTATCGACATCAAACACAAGACCCAAAAATTTTATGTCCGTCTTTATAAATGTTAAGGATACTCCTGATTTTAGTAGTAGTTCTAGCTCTTCTTCAATATATTGCCAGGGTTCCAGCGAAATTCTATATGAATTGAATCGGTATTTCACACAAGACTATCTTAGTATCATAGATGAAGAAGAATGAATGAATTTTGATGTTCTTAAGTATTGGAGAAACAGCGAGCGTCAATACCCAATTGTTTCTATGATAGCACGAGATCTACTATCACCTCCAGTATCAACTGTAGCATCAGACGCCGCTTTTAGTGCCGGTGGTAGAGTTTTAACTGATTACAGGTCAAGCCTTAAAGAAGGCATATTGGAGAGTTTAATGCGTTTAAAAGATTGAGAAGATGTAGACACACGACTACAAAACCAAATAAATTAGCTTATGGACGAGCATGTCGGAGAACTAACATATTACTAGGTAAGTAAATTTATTTATTATTTATTATTTTATTGTCTTTATTCTTCAATCTTTATGTATTTTTTTCTTTATTTTTTATTTTTTCATTTGTTTTAAAAAATAATACACATGACGATTTGTTCGTGTATAATTTTAACTCCACCTACATAATATTGGTAGCTAGTCCCAAGCCCGGATAAAAGGAGGAGGGTTTAAATTTTAATGCATTGTAATTTTTTTATTGAAAATATATATTTTCTTTTCTAGTTTCTTTTTTTAACTTTCAAGTTTCAATTATTAATTAGTATAAATGTGTAATAGTGTCTTATGTCTATTACTTTAAAAAAACAAAAACAAAAACAAAACAAAATGAGCTCAAGAGTAGCTCGGCTCAATTCGTGAGCTACACAAGCTCGAGCCAAACCCGAGCCTCGGGCATGGGTCATGAGCCGAGCCAGCTCGGCTTGTTTCACAAACGAGCCGAGGTCGAACACGATTTGGACGACCCAAGCCGCTCGGCTCGGCTCGTTTGCTAGTCCTAATTGGAGAGCATCGAATGACAACCTTCAAATTTTACAGTTTTGCCGTTTGCGTTGCAGATGGTTGGAAGTGAAGAGGGTTGGATGGGATTTTGTTTAGGAAATGGGAGTTGCTACATGAAATTGCAATATATAGTCATGTCCAAGTTAATGCTACCAATGTTTCACGGCTTGTTTGATTCAAATAGAGATTCTCAATTAATTTATAACCTTTAATTTATTTATAAAAAACCAATTAAAAAATCAATTCATAACCTTCAATTTATTTAAAAATTCAAAAAAAAAAGATAACAAAGGATTTGGTGGGCAGATTTGGTGGAAATTTTGGAAACAATTAGTCAAGTTAAAGTACATGTCTTGTCATCCTCATAAATGTTTGGGAAAGAATTAATCAAGTTAAAAGTACACATCTTTTCACCCTCATAAATATGTCCAATCTTCATAAATTGGAATGAAAAGAATGACATCTCAAGAAAGAATCACATTACGCAAAAAAATGAATAATAATAATAATAATAATAATAATAATAATAATAATAATAATAATAATAATAATAATAATATGCACTAAATATTATTATGACATTAATAATAATAATAATAGTAATAATAATAATAATAATTAATATTATTATATACACTAAAAATTATTTCATGGCAAAGAGTTAATCTGTATTCAAGTAAAATTGAAAATATCAAATCAAAATAACAACAAAGCACATGCCATTATGCACTAAGTTTAGTGCAAATTGTTGAAAGGTACATCAGGTGGTACATTTGATCGCATTAAAAATTCGCTTGAAGAAGAGTTATTTAAAAAAATAATAAGAGTAGTAAAATTTTGGACAAACAAAAAGAAAGATAGTATAACTATATTTGTGGTAATATAAGAATCTTTTTCTCTCTAGCATGGAGATCCGGTTTTATCCCCCATCTCTGGAGGGCTTTTTTTTTCTCTTTTGATCTCAACTTACCATACTACTCATCCTAAATTTCTCCATCTTTCTTTCCATTTTCTCCCTCCTCAACGATGTCTCTGGAACAAGCTCGTGCCAATTTAGCATTACAAGATGAAGATTTTGGTTTAGAGTTACCAGAGGACATCGCACCGGAGAACAATGACTTCCATTTTTGCTTGATTGGCCGTTTCCTTACTGACCGTTGCTTCAATATTAATGCCATGAAGCGTACTTTTGCTGATGTGTGGCGTCTCGTTAAAGGAGTTTGTATTAAAGATTTGGATGGGCCACTATTTATTTTTCAATTCTTTCATACCATTGATATGCAGTGGGTTTGGGAAGGAGGGCCCTGGACTTTTGATCAATAACGTTTGATTCTTAAGAAACTTGAAGTAAATGACAATTTTTCGACAGTTGAACTCAACCACATGAATTTCTGGGTCCACGTCTATGATTTCCCTATGGGGTTTATGTCTGAACGTGTTGCCAAAAATGTTGGTGACTTCATGGGATCCTTTGTGACTATTGACCCCTCAAATTTCACTGGAGTTTTCAGACTGTATATGCGGATTAAAGTCTCTATCGATGTCTGCTAACCCCTTAAGAGAAAAATGAAGTTAAAAAAGCCAAGTGGTGATTGGATTTGGATCACATTCAAATATGAGCGCCTTAAAAAATTTTGTTTCATTTGTGGAAAACTAGATCACACTTAGAAATTTTATGAGAAACTATTTGAAAGCCCCAATGGTTGGTTGATAAGCCTTACAGCTCATGGCTTCGTGTTCCCTCCCGCCGATCCCAATGCCAATTAACTAGCAAGTGGCAACGTCAAGGTCAGTTAGAAACTCATGGTGATGTCACCGCCGGCGTTGATGACTACATGCAACTAGATAGGACTCTTACCAGACAAGATCTATCATTCACGTGCCATGCAAAAAGAAAGGACAACATTGACAATCCCAAAGCTTTGATTGGGGAAAATATTCATGTTGATGAGGCAGGCATTAGTAGGGTTCCTAATTTAGAAGGCAACAATTCTGGAATTATGATCCCTCAAAATCAGGATGCAAATTGCATGCATGGTTTAATTATTTCGGATCCTAAACAATGTCGTGTTGAGGATGAGAAATTATTGGACTTAAACTCGATGGACTCTTCTTATGACTCAACCTATAACGCACTCGCCGTTCCAAAAAAGGGACCAGTGGTGGGCCTCGACCTGTAGGCCCACTGATCTCAATAAGTACCTTATGTTGGAACTATCGTAGGCTTGGGAACCTACGTGCAGTTCAAGGACTATTGGACCTAGTTCAAGAAAGAGACCTGATTTTATTTCCTTGATTGAAACACTTACCCCGAGGGCCAAGAATGGAATTTATATCGCTGCAAGCTTGGTTATGAAGTGTTGTTTGTTGCTAATACCATTAGTCATAGTGGAGGTCTGGCATTGTTATGGAACAATAGTTCTATGGCTAAGCTGTTCAGTTATTGGCATAACCATATTGACATTGAAGTGTCTTTCCCGCACCAGCCTACTTGGAGGCTGACTGGTTTCTATGGTTTTCCTGATCATAATCACCATCGTGAAAGGTGGAATCTACTCAAAATTCTCGCTCTCTCATCCTCCATTCCATGGTGCATCTTGGGCAATTTTAATGACATTCTCTTCAGCGATGAGAAGATTGCGGGATCTCCCCAACCCTCATGGCTTCTTAATAGATTTGCCCAAACCATTGATAGGTACTCTCTCACCGATTTAGGTATGGAAGGACATCGATTTACTTGGTACCGTGGGCATCAAACTTCACACCACGTTGAGGAAATGCTTGATCAGGCATTGGCCAACTCGACTTGGAGGGAGGTTTTCTATGATGTTGTTGTTCATAATTTGGGCTTCCTATACTCGGATCATGCACCTTTATTTCTTCAGCCATCTAGTCCCTCGCAATGCCATCGTAAGCGATGTTTTCATTTCGAAAATTTCTAGCTAACTAAGCCAGATTATAAGGACTTTATTCATGCACAACATGATTCATCTCCCCTTCATTATCATATAAGATTCTGTGGAAAATATCTTCTATGTTGTAGCTCTCAGTTCAAAGGTCAATTCCACACTGAACTTTGTTAGGTAAATGAGGGTATGCATAGGAATGGAGGGAAAAATGAGTCAGTTTTGATCCAACAATTTACTACTGCCTAAAAGTGTAATTTTGACATTCTTCAGCAACAAGAAATTTTCTAGAAGCAGCGATCTAAGAAAATCTAGTTAAGGGAATGGGACTCTAATACTAAATATTTTCAAGTAGCTTGCTCAGCAATGAAGAAAAATAATACCATTCATCGACTCAAGAATGAACAAGGCATTTGGCCTACTAAGGATTCTGGGTTAAAAGAGTTAGTTGCTGGCTACTTCCAGCAACTCTTCAGTTCATCTAGAGGTGATGCTACCTCTTCCTTTATTATTGATCATGTAGATTCTTGTATCTCTCAAGCCCATAATGATATCCTTATTTCCCCGTTTGATGCTAGCAATGTATGCTCTGCATTATTTAGTATGTACCCTGATAAGTCCCTAAACCTAACGGAATGAATCTAGCTTTATTTCAACGAAATTGGGATATTGTCGGGGATGACATTACGACATTCTGCTTGGATATTATCCATAATTGCAAGCTGCCATGTGAGCTTAATGATACTTCTATCGTCTTGATCCCTAAAAAGTAAGCTGCGGAGTCCATCAGCGATTTGAGGCCCATCTCATTATGTAACATGCTTTATAAAGTTGTGGTAAAAATACTCACCAATAGGCTCAAAGCTGTGCTCCCGAATATTACTTCAGATTCTCAAGGAACTTTTGTCCCTAGCAAACTAATTGCAGATAATATCATGGTCGCTTTTGAGGTAATGCATTATTTGAAGTGTAACACTCAAGGTAAAGAAGGGTTTGCCGCGTTGAAGATTGATATTAGCAAAGCCTATGATAGGCTGGAATGGAGCTTTCTTATTCTTATGATGCAAAAAAGGGATTTCCACACAAAATGGATTGATCTAGTTACCTTATGCATTTCATCTGTTTGATATCACATCTTGTTTGATAGAGATAAGCCTGGCCCTATTATTTCGGCAGGGCTGCCCTTTATTTCCATATCTCTTCATTCTTAGTGCGAACGGACTATCTTTAACATTGAAGAATCTAGTAGCTAGAGGGGATCTTCATGGTTGTAAGATCACTCGTGGAGCTCCCGTTATTTCACATCTTTTTTTTGCAAGCAAAGCCCTTTTCTTTTTTCAGGCTAATGATAAGGAGTGTGATCGGATCAAGAAAGTGCTGCATGAGTATGAACTTGAATCTAGTCAGGCTATCAGTCTTGTGAAATCCTCCATTTACTTTAGTTCTAACGTGGATTCGACTAAGAAATCTCATATTTGTGTCTCATTAGGCATTAAAGTTGGGCGTGGCCATGAAAAATACCTCGGTCTCCCGTCTTTTGTTGGCCGTAAGAAGAAATAAATTTTGCCTTCATCAAAGACCGAGTGTGACGGAAGATCCAAGGATGGAAGAATAAACTCCTTCGAGACCCGGTAAGGAGGTTCTCTCGAAAACTATTGCTCAAGCCATGCTAAATTACGCCATAAGTGTTTTGTTGATCCCATTTGATACTTGTACAGATATCGAGTGGCTTATGAACTCATTTTGTTAGGGCACTAAGACTAGCAATTCCAAGGAAAGCATTAACTGGATGAGGTAGGAACATCTTTGCTATCCTAAGAATATAGGAGGCTTAAGCTTTAAGCTCCTCCATGAATTTAATCCGCCCTTCCAGGGAAAGAATCTTGGAAGTTTGTTAAGGAACCACAAGCTCTCGTCTCTGAACTGTTCAAAAGCCTAGTACTTCCCCCAAACATCTTTCTTTAACGCAAAGATTAGTTATCACCCGAGTTTTATTTGGCATAGTGTGCTTGCTTCCCAATTCATCCTCCATCATGGCTGCAAAATTCAAGTAGGAACTGGTGAATCTATATAGGTTTGGAATGACCCTTGGCTGCCTAGTGACACACAAGGGACACAAGGGACCATCTCCTCAGCTATAATACTGAAGGGCAAGCCGATTGAAGTTCGTCAGCTTATGAAAGTTGGGGAAAATAGTAGGGATTAGAACATTATCAAGGATCTTGTTCACACTAGTGACCAGTAACTTATTCGCTAAATTCCTTTGAGCTCCCGTGCCATCCTAGGTCATATTGTTTTTGGCGTCTGGAAGCAAAAGGTTCATATTTGGTTACGAGTTGTTATAGGCTTGCTCATTCTCTTCACCACTTTGCTTTTCTCCGTCCCAAAGATCCCTTTTGGAACTTGATTTCGTATATGCGTGTTCCTCCAAAAGTTAAAAACGTTATTTGGCGTGCTACTTCCAACGTCCTCCCGACTACCGACTTGCTTTGGGGCAAAAAGGTGCCTATTAATCCCTTTTGTCAACTGTGCACTATTAATGATGAATCCACCTTCCATTGCTTGGTGGGATACAATTTTGCTACTTGTTTATGGTCAGAAGCACCAGCTGATCTCTCAAGAATCTCATCAACTAACATGAAGAGTTAGCTACTTCATATGCTGTATTCAGTCAACAAGAATAAAGCCGAGTTGATTGCCATGATTTTTTGGGCTTTACGAACGAATATCCATGAGGTTGTGTGGAATTTCAACTCCTTCGCGATCATTAAGGTCCTTAACTTGGCAAAGCATTATCTAAAATACTGGAAGTTTTCCCAACAGTCAGTTTCTAGGCTGAAAGTTGCCGGTATTCAACGACGAAACAGGGAATCTCAGAGTTGGGTGAAACCTCCAACACGTGCGTGCAAAATCAACGTTGATGCAACCATTTTCCAATAGTAGCAATGAGCAAGAACTGGGATGATTATTTGAGACAACAATGGCTTCTTCTTGGGTGCTAAATCAATCTAATGGAGGGGTGTTTCTCTCCCAATGTCGCCGAAGCCCTTGGAGTTCGTGAGGCTCTTGCTTGGGTGAAACAAAAGAACCTCTCGGCTGTCATCATAGAGATAGATGCTCAACTTGTATACTTGGCGCTTTGCTCCCGTCATGAAGACCTCTCCTATTTTGGCTTGGTTGTTGAAGATTGTCATGCTATGGCCTCCGAGATCTCTAGTATCTCTTTCTTTTTTGGTAGGAGGACTTCGAACCAAGTTGCTCACAAGCTTGCCCGGGCAATTGGTTCTATGTCAGTCTCTTTTGAGTGTTTAATTTCGATCCGAACTTTGTTCGTGATGTACTTATTTCCGATGGTTTGATTGAATAAATTTATCTTCTTCTTCAAAAAATAAATAATAATAATAATAATAATAATAATAATAATAATAATAATAATAATAATAATAATAATAATAGTAATAATGGTCCTAGAGTAGTAAACTGGAACCAAAGGATATTTTTGTTCTAAAATTAAAAAATAAAATTTATTCTCCAATTAGATTTTTAAATTGATATGTACAAATTAATTATACTATTAATATAAATTAATTATTGTAATCAATATCTATTTAGAATTAGAATTTAATAAATTTAAGATCCGATTTTTTTTAACAACTTACTTTTGTACTAATTTAGATGATTTTTTTTTTGTCATTGATGAAACTAATTGTTGTGATCGATAAAAATTTAAAATGATTTAATGTCATATCTATTTATTTTTTATTTTTTATTTTAGTGCCGAATGGATGCAAATTGATTGTTGTAATAATATAAGTTAATGATTGCAGTTGACATCTATATCTATATATTAATAAAACCAGCACATTTTCCCGTCACTTTCACCTATTTTTCTGAATTAAAAAATTAATTTTTAGTTATGGCAACGAGTTTTACCGCTTCTACATGTCTTTTCCAACTCGACTTATCACCCCTCATCTTTTGATAGAATCACTCCTTATCCCTCAAATCCGGGTTATTACCATGTGTGATTTTTTTAAATATCCCATCCATATCTTTTTACCATGAAAAAAATAAAAATATGTTATTATAATTTTTATTTTACACATATTTTAAATTATAACTTGGCCATAAATCTCCCCGTGCAATGCACGGGAGAAAATACTAGTAAATTGAAAATTCAATTCATTTTAATTTGTACCTATTTCAACAAAACAAATAGAAAAAGAAACTTATTCCTTCGCTTGTTGAGATAAATAAATACAAATCAATTATTAATTTAATTTAGATTTAAGTGGCCCTTAATTTAATATTTGAAAATAAAAAATAATAATTCCCTAATTAGTTTTTTTACATTAATTGACGCAAATTAATTACGATATTTATATAAGATTTAGTTAATAGAAATTAATTATCCACTAATAAAACAAAGTTAATAGAAATTAATTATGGTATTGATATAAACTTATGTTTTGATTATAATATCGATTTTTGTTTACCCTTCCCACTAAAACAAAAATTTAGTTTTGATCTAGTGTTTAATTTCGACATCTTAACTTACCCAAATAATAATGCAACCTCATATCACATCATGATTAAACAATAAACAACATACCACATAATGTTATTCATATTATCACATGATAATTTGGGCATGATAAAGTACCCAAATCCTAATCCTAATCCTATCCCAATATAATAATAAAAGAAGTGCCAACTAGACACTACGCCATGTTGGCAGTGTCAAGTTGGCATTAATTTATGAGGAAATTAGGCTTTATCATGCTTTTAAGTTTGTTTTTACAAAAATCGGGTATTTTGAATTTATTTGCTTGAATCCGGTATTGCCGGTCCATCTAACCTGGCCCAGTTATTTCCTCTTGATGGTGTTTCTTCCAGTCCTTGTTCATTCTTGGTGTTTTCTCAGCCATTTTCTTCGGTCTCGTCCCTCGTCTCATCTCTAGCACACTCTCTCAGTTTGCTCGCTTCTGGTGTTTTGTTTGTTTCGTTTCTTCGTTTGTTTCCTTTCTGCTGTGAAAATGGTTCGAACTCGGTCCCCTCTAGGTGGACAGTCTTCTTCGCCTTTAGTCGCTTATTCGAAGTGGCCTTCTAAGAGAAAATTGTCGTGTCATAAAAGATTGTAGTAAAAAAATCCCACTGTAATGTAAGTTTTTTTTTCCCTATTTTTAAGAATTTGTCTATTTATTTAGAAAAATAAACGAGGGTTAAGGTTCTGATGTTTTGCATTTGGTTTTGAATTTTTTGTACAATTTATTTTCTTGTATCAATTGTTGTTAGTTTTTTTTCGTGTCTTTGTCATCTATTTCGTAGATCTGACTTTTTTTTACAAGCTTAAACCCTCGTTTATGGTTTTTTAAGCTTTGTATGTTGTACTTAACTTGTTACGCATACTGTGTAACATGTGTGTAGTCCCATGTGTTGTATTTCGGAAAAAAAAATACATTGATGATTTGGTTCTAATGATGGCAGAGTTGAAGATGAACGAGATTATGGATCCTGATCTTGACAAGAAAGCATTTGCTGATCATCTTCTAAGGATTCACTTTGAGAAACTTCCCAAAGAAGCTTTAGTGATACTTGGGTTGCGCACATAAGGGTGTGATGTTTGTTTTTGGTGGTTTAATATATGTTTAGTATGGTTTAATACATTTGCTTATTATGTGTGTAAGAATTGTGTAATTGATCATTATATTACACTTTTTGTGCAAGGCATTTATAATGTAGACGATCTGTAATTCATTGGTCTATTACACATGAATTGCTTATTTCGTGTAATCAATTTTGTAATTCGTTTGATTATTTCACTTTATGTGGTGACATTATTCAACTATGCAGAATGTATGAAATCTCAAATGTATTACAGATTCTGTGTTAGCAATTTGTAATTCATTAGTAACCAATCTGTATTCAATTATGCAGAATGTATGAAGTTTCAAGTGTATTACAGATTCTGTGTAAGCAATCTCTAATTCATTAGTAGCCAATTTGTATTCATTTACTTAGAATGTATGAAATTTCAAATGTATTACAGATTCTGTGTAAGCAATCTGTAATTCACTAGTAACCAATCTGTATTACAGATTGGTTACAAGACATTTGTAACCAACCTGTAATTGGTGATTACACGCAAGTTATGTACAAAAATTGAATCACCTCAAGACATCTTCTTTTTAAGTAATAAATATCATAGATTATATATTATAGAATATTAGTATCTGTTCAATGAAAATAACTTGGAAAATAACAAACTTAAAATGTCATTGCTGAATTTGTTAATTAAAAATTAAATCTCGAATTCTTTTACTTTCTTCTATTCTTGCATTGATTTCGGATTGTCGTTCTGTTTCAGGTCTGATGTAATTGGAGCATTGCATGGTCTCCTGTTGTGGTTGTACCCTTTGCATCTCCCACACTTCATCTTCACTTGTGGTTCATCAAATGACTTGTGCATTGATTCAACAAGTCTTCCGGGACGTCTCTTGCTTTGTGATGGGTGAACAATCACAGCTTCCATATCCTCTGGCAGTACCCATTGGGACCTATCTCCAAGTGGATATATGTTCCTTTTGTATGTTGATAAGTATGTCTCTTTTGTATACATTTGGCTGCAGTAGTCGTAAACATTCAGTCATCTACTTCCAGTCACTGCAATTGCATGAGCATATGGTATTTTGTCGACTTGGAAACTTTTACAGGTGCAAGTGTTGTTTTGTATGTCAACTGTTTGTGATGTCATTCCATCAATGACTTCAAATAACACATGAATTGATGCAAGAACCTGTAGTAATTTTTGTACTTTGTTCAATATAATGTTTATAATGGATCTGTAACTAACTCAGCTTTCTTAATTTTTTTTAAATGTATCATTGTTTCACATAATCAAACTTACCTTCATTCTAGCAATTCATAAGAGTTTTCCCTGAGCTTCTTTTCTGCGTTGGGTGCTAAAGGTATGAAGGTTCCCTCGGCAATTGCACGATTTATATCATAGCATCAGATCTTGTTACACGCCAAATGTAATACAAGGAGAACACATTCTCTGAGTTATATAATTTAAATGCATTGGACATTAATTGTGATGCTTGTTACACGTCAAATGTAATACAAGGAGAACACGTTTTATGAGTTATATAATTTAAATGCATTGTATATTAATTGTAATGCTTTTATCTCCCTACTGTTCACCTTGTTTTTGGAAAACACACATCAATGCTTCAAGTTTGCAAACATCAGCAACAGAAAAGCAAATATGATCACTCTTTTTTTTAATCTTCACAGCTAAAATATTCCACTATTTTTAGTTGTAGATAACAACAACTCAGATGTTTAAGGCACGAAGGTTCCCTCGGTAGTTGGATGGTTTATATCATAGCATCAGTTCCTGTTACACGTCAAATGTAACACAAGGAGTACACATTCTATGAGTTATATAATTTAAAGGTATTGCACATTAATTGTAATTCTTGTTACACGTCAAATGTAATACAAGCAGAACACGTTCTATGAGTTATATAATTAAATGCATTGCACATTAATTGTAATGCTTTTATCTCCCTACTGTTCACATTTTTTTTGGAAAACACACATCAGTGCTTCAAGTTCGCAGACATCTGCAACAGAAAAAGCAAATATGATGACTCTTTTTTTTTAATCTTCACAGCTAAAATGTTCTACTATTTTTAGTTGTAGAAACAATAACTCAAATGCTTAATACATAATTCCATCAGATCTGTCAAATACCAGTGAGATTATAATCCTTAGCTATATTTGTCTTTTTTGTATGCTGTGTTGAAGCTGTATTTTTGCACTCCCCGTACCTTGCGACGCCACCAGTGTATTTGTGTTGTCCTTCGTTGCTTTGCACTCGCCGACGGGTGTTCTTGCGGTGGGTTGAATCTCATGATCTAGCTGCCCGATTCTCTTCTTCGTTGTTTTTCTTCTCTCGTTTTATCTTGGTTCTGTGTTTTTTGTTGTGTTCTTTCAATGCCATACCGGTTTTAGATGGGATATTGGGCCGGGTTCGAAAATACTGGATTTTACTAATTTTCTCTCAATGTTTGCGTCTTTTGTGTAATTAATCTTGATTTACCTGATTTTTGAAATTTTAAACTTAAGCATATTAGTGTAAAAATCCCTTAATTTATTTACAATTAAAAAAGGAAATTTTTATTTTGGAAACAAATATTAAATATGCACTTTATTATTTTATTTTTCTTATTTATTTTTATTTCATTTTATTTATTGAGTATTTTTTATTTTTTAATTTTTTAATTATGTATATAATTGAAAATGAACCACATGCAAGTATTAATAAAAATGTTATATGATGTACAATGGCAATTGAATTATTTTTAAAAATGAGACTTAAATTTTTTTTATATATTTTAATTTTTAAATATTATATTTTAATTTTTTATATATGTTTTAGTGTTTGCATTACAGTGTTAACTTGGTACAGTGCCAGGTTGGCAGCAGTTTTCCATTTTAAAAAGTATATTTTTATTTATTTAGACAAATTAAATAATAAAAATATTTTTTATTTACTTAAGACACAAAATCAATTCAATATTCAAAATTCAATTCGAACAAAATGTAGTACAAAATTAGTTTTTTTTTGTTAAAAAAAATATATTATCTAAATTTTATTCCCAAATATTATGTTCTTATCTAAAATCATCAATTACGATAATTAACATAAAATTTTTCTTATAAGATAATATTTCACACCAAAATTTATAAGCCATTATTGAAATCTATAATATTACATATGTTTCTTTATTTTTGTTATATATTCATAATAATAATAATTTGTTATCTTATTTTATAATATTATTTTATTTAAATATATATTAGTTGTCATGTGCAACGCACGGGAGTAATACTAGTTGGATATTAAATCAAACTAAACAAACATTATAAACAATTTATATAATTTTATAAGCATAATATAACCCAATTAGATTATTTGTAACACATTCAAAATGAAGGATTCTTATAATCTTCTATTTCTTCAATATTTTATTTCCGTGGAACATACGGAGTGTAACCAGTTTGAGCATCCACCAACATATCATCGCAAAAAGTTAACAAAACTTCAATCGAAAGAAAAGCCATTAAAGCTTTTTATGTCTGCAAGGCATATGAAATTCAACAGCATCATCTTAGCAGGCAAAAAACTTACAAAGCTAATCCAATTATCTTCTTGAAGCTTAAATAATAACCGAACGAAGTGTTATTAAGTAATACAATTTCATAAAAGATGAAGGATACAAGTCCTTGACCCTCATTTGTTCTTTACATAATCTGCTACAAAACTATGTACGCCAAACGACCATCACCCGTACATAATACACCTAGCCACATTGTAGACGTTTAAAATTCTCCACTACATCACCTCTCCGAGATATAGCCGAACTAGTTCTTTACACAAATTCTAAGTTGCTACACGACGATGATATCCTAACTAGAGTCGCATCAGGTCAAACATATGATATGTAAGAATCTAAAGCTCATTTGGAATCACTTCTGAAAAGTCAAGTTTTCTTTTCAGTATGCTAAAACTACTCCAAACAGACCCCTTAAAAGGGACTACTAAATATGAACTGTGCCATAAGTGTGCTGTACTTGAAATATTACCATATTTTCGAGTAGTATATATGTCGTACAAATCAAATGACTAACTTTCCTTTGTCTCTTCCCAAGGGCACAGCATTTGAAACTGTGTTGACATCTAAATAACTTGATGTGCAGATCATGCAGGAAATGGTGACACGAACTGAATCAGAACCAATAGGCTACACATGCCCTGTCTCACTGCTATAAGAAAACATGGCAGCCCCAACTGTCATAACCTTATCTTGTACAAAAGTGACATTACTGACTAAAAACTATGCACAAAATATGCCTAGCCACATTGTACATGTTTAAAATTCTCCACTACAAGATATAGTCGAACTAATTCTTTACACAAATTCTAATGTAATCATCCACAAGTGTCTACCAGAATATCACATTGTAAAGAAATACCTGGGAAAAAAATCTGTGCTTTGTAAGACATACCAATTGCAAGAGAGCATCTTCATCTCGAAATCAAGCACTGTAAAAAAAGCCCAAAAAAGGTGAAAACACAAGGCAGGAATATCAAAATGGGACAAAGAATCTTGAACACGGTATGAATAGTAAACCCAACATATATTGATATCCTGTCCTTAAAGTGAAAAACTACTTCGACGTTAAAGCAAGTTACAAATGGTGAATCACCAGAAAATGATACCAAAAGCCATGGCATTTCATATCTGCCCATCCCTCTTGGGAAAGGGGGGAGACCATTTTCATTACTGCTAATTAGGACTACTTCTACATGATTATATCCACAAAGTCAAAATAAAACATTATTACTAATATAATATAATAATTATCTAACTAAGAACCGCATAGCAAGGTCCAATCTCAACGAACAGCATAGAGACTCAATATATTGAAATGTAAAACTATGTGGGAATTTTGATTTTAAAGATTCTTCACTCTCATCAGCCCCAAACCACCTACGGAGCTCTTGGAAAGTCTGTGAAACAAGATTGTACCTTATGGTTTTACCGGGAATTTCCAAAACGAGGAAGTCGTCCTCGTCTATCTCACCCCGAATCACACAGAATATCCACACCCCCCACTTTCTCGGGTTACCGTGGATTACCCCAGGAAAAATCAGCATCAAGTGGTGACAAATCAACCTCGTACTTGACAAACCACTCAGAATAGTCCCTCTTCATTTCATAGACATCGAACTTTGGCCTCCTCACAATCATGTGTAGATGATCACAAGACTCATATAGATCGAATTGGATTTGCCCCTCCAGTTCTAATGGGATAGGTAGCATTGGCATTGTTTCGAGCCTCTCCTCGTCGAGGACGAAATACACACCCTCGTGGAATGTTGTTATGATGTCTAGTATGGGCTTCATCTAACTGGGCCTTGATTACATTGTGCCTCCCAAATGCCCAGAAGAGAAGAGAGGCTAGCGTGTTGTGTGATCGAGAGATCGTCTTCCTCTTCATCCTCTTTTTGAATTCTGCTCTACCCCTTTCTCCAAATTTTCTTCCCCAACCTCCTCTTCTTCTTTATAATTCAGTTCTATTTGATTGTATTTCATCAGATCAACCATTATCAATGAAATATCTATATTTGAATTTGATGTGATTAGCTCGTAATTTTCATCTCTGTGATTTTTGCACCGAGAACCATGGGTACAAAAATCACAGAGATGAAAATTACAAGCTAATTTCAAATATAGATATTTCATTGATAACGGTTGAACTGATGAAATACAACTAAATAGAACTGAATTATAAAGAAGAATGGGAGGTGGGGGAAGAAAATTTGCAGAAAGGGGTAGAGAATTCAGAAAAGTGGATGAAGGATGAAGACGACCTCTCGATCACACAATACGACATAGGAGGTCCTGTCTTATCTTCTGTCTTCACTGACTATATAGCATACTGCAGTAAAAGGTAAATTGGGCTAAAATTTGGGCATTTGGGCTACACAATGTAATCAAAGCCCAGTTAGATAAAGCCCATACTGGACATCATAACAAATGTCCACTTATTGATCCAGTGAAGCGCACCATTCCAATACACTCCATTGAGAGAATGTAGTTGATGGACGAAGGACCGTGTTAAAGATACTTTCCAACGACCAGTTTCAGATGAATAGACTTCGAGATAACATGCAAGCTCCGTTTCGCTCAATTCTACTTCTTCAAGACAAACAACTTTGAAGTGAGGAGACTTGGCTGGATCAAAAGCTAAGTTCATATGATCTATCCGCGTTTTTATTCCAGGTTCTTGATCTGGCTCTGGAATATTAACGAAGCGATTTAGAGTGGGATCATAGACATGGTACTTCCCATGTACAAAGTCCTGTGGGAGATGGCTTCTACAGAGCAACAGTCCATTGCAAGACTGTTGAATACAAACATCAGACCTTGGATCATGATTATCGAACCATTGACGAGGTGGATTCGATGGGTTTTGGACGGCAAAGGGGATATAGTCATACACGGGGCAAAGCACATGGTCATCGCGGGGCAAGAAAAGGCCTAAACCGGGATTTGATTTCGGGTTAGGGCGACGCAGATAACAGAATTTCGGGTTTGTGATCAACTCGTACCAGCGAATGGATACTTCAGTGAAGCAAATCAGTGATCGGTGATTTTATTGGCAGGCGTAACAGGATTTGAGTTAAGAGATCGTCAACTGAAACAACAATTTGAGCCGATGTTGGCTGTTCAGGTTCATCGGGTGTTGGAACACTCATTTCTTTGTTTGTCAGCGTGAGAAACCGCGGACCTGCGCAGCGGTGGACGTCGAATTTCCCGGTTTGGTAGCGAGATGAGTGAAGACGACGCCGGTCGGTGTTGTTAAGTTGGCGGTTAGAACTTAGAAGAGGATGGACTCTGGAAGATTGCTTGTGTCTTCAGAATAGGAACGTTTTATAATAATATAACAAGAACCATCAAAAGAAGTGCTCAACTGTACTTAGCCAATTTATAAATGGGGAAGAACTGGATGCTGGACAGGGGAGGATCCTCGACAGCGTGATGACACCAACTGATTTTAAATTTGTTTTGAATCAATATTTATCTCCTTTATCAAGATTCATGCTATCCAGTGATATTCGAGTCAATTTTTAATTCCTTAAAATAAGAGTTCGATTCCCCATTTTTACGCTCTCCTTTATAATTCCAGAAAAATATTTATCTTAAAAGAAGAGTAGGGATGAGAATAATTATTTTATTTTATGTGAAAATACACAATAAATACTTTCAAATGATATAATTTTAAAGAGGATTAAAAAATTTAGAAAATGTGTAATTTTTCTTAAGTTATAACATATGAATTTTACGTAATTCCAAAAAAAAATCATGAATGAAATACAAATGATTTAAAACATGAGAGTGGAAGGTGAACAATTATTTAATATGAAAGTATATTAAAAAGGCTTTCAAATTGTCCAATGTGAAAGCATACCGTAAATCTTTTCAAATGATATAATTTTCAAGAGGATTAAAAATTTTGAAAATGTGCAATTTTTCTCGAGTTACAGCACATGAATTTTACATAGTTCGGAAAAAAAAATTCATGAGCAAAATACAAATGACTTAAAACACAAGAGTGGAAGGCAAACAATTATTTGATATGAAATTATATTGAAAAGGCTTTCAAGTGATCCAATTTTTAAGAGGATTAAAAATTGAAAGAAAATGACAAATTTTTGTAGGCTATAATAATACACGAATTTTAGATTCTTCGGAAAAAATATTGAATGCAATATAAATATCACAACAGACATCAAATATTCCATTTAACGAAAAAAAAAACTCACATATTAATTCAATATTCAACTGAATCAACTTTCATTCTTTTTTTAACATAATCAATTTTCATTCTTATTTTCATAAAACTAAAGAGATATTTGGGAATTAGAGGGTTTTCCTATTAATTTTTAATAAATTGTTTTCTTTATTCAT
Organism: Jasminum sambac; assembly: GCA_018223645.1. Classification (NCBI taxonomy): domain Eukaryota; kingdom Viridiplantae; phylum Streptophyta; class Magnoliopsida; order Lamiales; family Oleaceae; genus Jasminum; species Jasminum sambac. The sequence continues at coordinate 40,405,786 of CP073640.1, forward strand.
TTTATTTTTGTTCTAAGTGGTAAAATCATTTTATTAGGTTTTAGAGCCAGAAATTGACATAAAAGATGTTCAACAGAGCTATTGTATGCTTGAAGAGGAAAATGAAAAGATAGGCATGTCTGATTTATACTAAATTTGGTCAAAACAATTTTGTTAAATGTGTGATTGAGAACTAGAGTAGAAGTATTAAAAACTATAATAAAAATTATAAAATCAATATATGAGTGCTTGAAAAGATAAAAAGGAAAAAATAAATTTAATTTTTGAAAATTTACTGTGCATAAAAAAGTGATAAAGATATGTTTCACAAAGATATTAAAAAATGATTTTCACATATGTTGTTAACAATTTTTTAACAATGTATTAAAATCAAATAAAATTGCCAAATATGCAATGCGTATCCTAGCTAACAATAGTGAGAAAGAATACTAATTAATTTTTTATTTAAAATTATGTTAGATAAGCTATCTTCATTGTTGAAGTGACAATGCCACATCAATTTGAGCATTATTTGCGACATATCAATGATGACTGATAATATGATTGAAAGATTAACTATCTACATTTAAATTTATACACTTTTATCCTCAAGGGTATATTGTAAAATACTATTTTTATCCCATTTATCTATGAGAGAGAACAAAAATTGATGTCTCATATACCTTTTTAATCTTCTTTAAATTTTTTTAGTTTTTTTTAAAATACTTTTCACTCATTTTCATAAGTTTTAGCTACTTTTGCCTGCATAATCATTTCTTGCACCTCTAACTCTTTACAAATGCACATCTAGCGAAATATCTTTTACTATAATTAAGTTTTGAAATTTTTTCCCTACTTGTTCTCTTTCATCCATATTATAGACAATATTTAGACCTTTTGCATTAAGATCTTGTTTTATTCACATTAAATTTTATAAATTAAATTTATTTTTTCTTTATTTTTTAATTACTTATATATTAATTTGAGAAATTTTTTTATTTTTTAATATTTTAAAAATAAATTTAATTTGATGAAGTTTAATCACAATAAACAGGCCCTAAAGATGTGAGAGTATTCCCAAGCTCACCAATTTAGGGTATGTTTGATTGGTAATAAAGTTGATATGCACGTAATTCTGTGTAAAATGTGTAGTTAATATTATATTGAAAATGTGTGTATAATAACACGGAATTGTGTGCATATAACTTTGTAACCAAAAGAATAAGGTCTTACGTACACAAGTAGCGTGGTGCATGATTGAAAGAGACAATTTCACCCATTCCATGAAATAATGATACGCATGGTAGTCGGCTCCGGCAGCACCGACGTGAGGTGAAGGTTAGTGCAGTGAAGAGCGTAGGACGTGACTTTGTTTGGGAAAAGAGAGTTACTACAGTAAATTGCAGCGAATAGTCATGTCTCAATTAACGGCCAACTTTCTTTTTATTTTTTATTTCCTTTATTTTTTATTTTTTATTTAGCATAAATTACTCCAAAAGGCCCTCAACCTTTTATTCTTTTTGCACTTTGGTTCCCAACCTTTTTTTTTCTGACAATACAACTCTCAACCTTTCAACGGTTAGCTCTATTGGTCCAAATTAACCTGGTTAACGTACAATATCAGGTTATTAGGTCTTTTCATGTTTTATTTAATAAAATAAAGATTCCTTTAGTAATTTGAAATCTATTTTTACTATTTTACTAATAGACAAAGATTAAATCTTCATTTACAATTTAAAATCTATAGCATTCAAGTCCCAAAATTATTCAAAATTTCAACACAAATCCTAACAACCACACACCGCCTATCCTATCCTTAAAACTCATACCACTCCAACCCTCTCCAAACCCCATAACAATTGTAAAAACAAGAGAGAAAAACTTAGTTGCTCAGACACTCTGGGAAAACTTTTGTAGTAATGCAAAAAATATACTTGTGTTTCACTTTATTAATGGGAAAATTCCCGTCTTTTCTAGTGACAAACATAGGGGTTTTCTTTGTTTTCACATTTGGTGTGGGATAGGGAGATTGTTGAAATGGGTGCAGGTTTTTAGGTTGGGTTAGATGGGAATAGATGCTAAGGTTTTTGTTGGAAATTCGAATAATATAGGGTTCAAATACAATATTTACAATAATTTTAAATTACATATGTGGATTTAATATTTATTTATTAATAAAAAGATAAAAATAGATGTTAAATGATTAAATTATCCTTATTTTATTAAATAAAAAATGCAAAAGACCTAATAACATGCTATTGTAGGTTAACTAGGTCACTTTGGATCAATGGGGCTAATTTTTGAATGTTGGGGGTTGTGTCGTCAGAAAAAGGTTGGGGACCAAAGTGTAAAAAGAGTGAAAGGTTGGGGACCGTTGGAGTAATTTACCCTTTCATTTGTTTACCATTTAAAAAAAAATCAATTTCCAAGTTAAAAATGAGCAAAAAATCATTTCCACATAATTGTAAAAAAGAAAAAAGTCATTTCCACATATAATTGTAAAATGGATTATTTTTACTTTTCATCTCCATTCTTGGCCCTTTGAAACTAGTTTATCCATATTCTTCTACCAATTTATTGAGTCCCCACTCTTTTGGAAAATACATAGCATTCATCCCTACTTACAGATTCCATCCATTTTCATCGTTAACTTACCCTGTTTTCTCTCTTTCTTCTATCTTAATAAGGGTAAAATTGGAATCTTACAATAATAAAAGATTTTCTCTCTCCGAAGTGTAGAAATGAAATAAAATAATATTGTCCAAAAAATTTAAAAAATAAATGTTTTTGAAAAAAAAAAATCCCACCTTCACCTCCCCCGCCACCCCACACCAAACCCCAGCCCCACTACCCTATCCCTAAACCCTAAAATTCGAAATTGATTACCAAAGGGGGTTCCCTTGAACTATGTCACCAACAAGGTCGTCCACTCGAAAATTAAGGAATGAGTGAATGTCGCATTTCTTGTAATTTTGGGGCGGACAACTTCACTGGCAAGAAATCAAGGGGAATCCCCCTTGGTGAACAATTTCACATTTTAGGGTTTGAGGTTTGGGGTGCCGAGGCTACGGTGGGATTTTTTTTTTTTTTTGGCAATTTTTCTTTTTTTTCTTTTTTTTTTTACATTTTTGAAAAATATTAATTTATATCATTTCTATATTTTGAAAAGAAATTTTTTTATTATTGTAAGATTCCAATTTTGCCTTTACTAAGGTGCAAGAAAAAGACAAAACAGGGTTATTGAATGGTGGATATGGATGGAATTTGTTAGTAGGGATGAACGTTCCAAAAGAATGGGGACTCAGCAGGATGAAATGGTCTCAAAATACAAAGAAAATGGATGGAAAGTAAAGATAACCCTTGTAAAATTGTAAGAGGCCAGTAGTAGGACGTAAGGATATTTTTGTTCTAATTAAAAAATATGACATCAATTCAATAATAATAATAATAATAATAATAAAATATGACACTTTTTCTTTTTTTCTTTTAACAGTGATAATTTTTTGAATTAAATATCTCAAATGCCCCTCAATTTTATCAAGTCTATTCAAAATACAATTAAATTTTAAAATACATTTTCGGAATGGCGCGCGCTGTAGATTAAGTATACCTAAAGGGAAATTTGTGCAAATGGTCCAAAAAAAGTGGTGCTTACTGCAAGATTAGGCCAAAATTATATATATATATATATATAGAGTTTGATTGGTCCAAAAAAAAGTTTTGGTGCAAGTTCGGTCCACTTGGACGGAATCTATCAAATTTTACCATTAGTTAAGTTAAATTTTTAATATTTTTTAATCTTCCCAGAGGCATTTTGGCTATTTTTCACTTATGGTTAATAAACCACAATTGCCATTGAATCCATAAGTTTGAAACATGTATGAGTTAGTCCAAAATTTTAGTTAAATCAAATAAATTTACTATTATTATTTATTTATTTATGTATTTGGTCAATAATTAATTTTATAGGATTAATTTGATGGTAATTCAATAGTTTACATCGAAAATATTCAATACCGCAACATTTGTTTGCATTAATATCGTAACTTTAAAAACATTTCTTTATCATTAAAGAAGCTCATATTTTGATTTTAACCTGCAATTAATAATAAATATAATTATTGTACTATATCTCCATAAAATTTTAGTAGGATATATCAATATAAAAAAATATGCCAAATATATAAAATACAAAATATAAAAAAAAATTATATATCTCTATTTTGGTAATAAATGTAATTATTGTACCACATAAAATTTCAAATAATAGTTAATAATAAATGTAATTATTGTATCTATATAAAATTCTACTGCGAATATATTATTGCAAAAAATATACTGAATGTAACTAAATAATAAATAAATAAACATTCAAAATAAATAAATAAATAAAAATTTTAAAACACCCCACGTCATCTCCCCACGCCCAAGGACCCACCAGTAGCGGCGGTGGTGTTTCTAACACCACTAATTGCTAGTGGTGTGGTAGTGTTTTGAAACACCACTAGACCGTGGGGGTGGGTTTTTTGAATTTTTATTAATTTATTAATTTATTTTTTTGAAATTATTTATTTATTTATTTTCGAAGCATCACTCTTGTCATGGAGGAAGTTGTAGCCAAATACTCTCAAAGATTTCAACCGACGTCTGGAAAGACCACCAAGCTAATTGATGCTTTCACTGAGGGATTTTGAGTGCACTACTCAGTTTCAATCTAACATGTTGCTGTTTGCTTTTACGTTTAAACACTACCGAAATTGGTTTGAACTTTTGTTAAAATTTTTACAAAACTTAACATTATGTTTTTTGTTCAACATTATATGTGGATCTATACCTAAAGATTCCAACTTTTAGTTATGGGGAATTATATGTTACACGGTCAAGAGTTACAAGTCGAAGCAGATTGAAGATACTGATATATATAATACAAATGGTGAACAAGCAAACTCAACAACAAATGTTGTCTGCAAAGAAGTTTTTCAAAATCTGGATTAGTTGTTTTTCTTTTTTTCTTTTTGGGAAATCGGGCAGATGGGTCCAAAAAAATGTGCAATTGGCAAATTTAGTCCAAAATAAACAAACATAGCTAAATTGGTCTAAAAACATTTGAGGTACAAGTTTAGTGTAAATAAATAGAATCCGTCCATTAAACCGTTAATCAAAGTCAAAATACCATATTTTGTCCTTTTGTGAATGGGTATTTTTGTAAAAATATTAAGAAAAATTACACAAAATGTCCTCACCTTTGTGGGTTCTTAAAATTAGGTCCTAAAGTTTTTAATTTAGTTACATTAGTCCAAAATTTTAATTAAATTATATAATTTTATTTTTTATAAGTGTGAATTTGGTTCATAATTAATTTTATCAAATTAATTTAACACCAATTACATAATTTTACCGAAAATCTTCAATGCAACAGCATTTGTTTACGTTTCTAATTTTATTTGGATACGACAATTCATTTATAACTGTTTGTTAAAATCAAAATGTGTCCGTCTGTATTTCATATTATTTTTTTATATTCGTTATATTTTTATTTTTATAGCAGTACGCGCCTATTAAAATTTTACTAAGATATACTAATTATATTTATTGTTGACTGTTGGTTAGAATCAAAATGTGCCCGCATCTGATGCAAAAGAAATGTAAACAAATGCTGTTGCGTTAAAGATTTTCGGTAAAATTATCTAATTGATGTTGAATTAATTTGATAAAATTAATTATGGATCAAATTCACATCTATAAAAAATAAAATTATATAATTTAATTAAAATTTTGGCCTAATGTAACTAAATTAAAAACTTTAGGACCTAATTTTAAGAACCCACAAAGGTGAGGACATTTTGTGCAATTTTTCTTAATATTTTTTACAAAAATACCCCTTCACAAAAGGACAAAATAGGGTATTTTGACTCTGATTAACGGTTTAATGGACGGATTCCATTCATTTGGACTAAATTCCCACCTCAAAATTTTTTTGGACCAATAGAGCTATGTTTGTTTATTTCGGACTAAACTTGTCAATTGCATATTTTTTTGGACTATCTGCGCCAATTTCCCTTTTTTTAATAAGATGTTATTCATTTATTCAAATTGGCAAAATACATCGAAACAATATAGATTCAACACCGCTAAAAATCAGAACGGCAAATCTGTGAACAAGCTCACAGCACCCAAGTTAATAACAAGAAATGGCAAAATGGCTAGAATGTGAAAAATCAAATTTGGCTGGAATACCCATGCATTCGGATCTACAACGTTGACGCCCAAATTTGGATTGAATCAATGATGACTCGAAGTTGATATATTAGTCTAAAGCATACGAACAATACCGCAACAAGATGATGAAAAACCAAAACACCACACCAAGGCGACGAAATCACAAAAAATACGAAGAAAAAAATCAGATCTATGTGGATAGACCACTTCTTGTAAGATAAAAAAAAAAAAAAAAAAAAAAAGAAAGAAAGAAAGAAAGAAAGAGATGAAGGGGGTGATTTCAGTCAAAAAAAGGGGCCAAAATCACCTCATACGGTGCAGTTGAAGGTTCATGAAGAAGAGAGGGGAGAGCAGGCTAGTAGAGAGAGAAAGAAAGGATGAGTTGTTGTGTCTTTATTTCTTTAATTTTCTTAGATTCACTGTACCACAAATATTATTTCATTATATGTATGTATTTAGTGATGGCAATGGGGTGGGTTCGGGGAAGGTCACCTTACCCCATGATACGTCCCATTTAATTTTTGTATACCTTAACCCGTGAGCCGCTCCGCGAATTGGGGCAGATTAGATCGCAGAGTGCAAGAGGGATACTAAACCCGCCCCATTTTGTGGCTCTTTCGTACATTTTTTCCTTGTAATTTTCAAAATAATACCATTATAGTATTTGTGTTGGTAATTGATTAATTGTGTTGATAAATAGTTAATTGTGTTGGTGGAAGTATTGAGTTTTTTTTGTTGAAGTAAAGTATTGAGCAATTTTCTAAATTGTAAAATATTATCACCAAATTATGTAAAAATAAAAAATTTACACGGGCAGAGTTCGGGTCGGGGCAAGGCCTACCCGTCCCATCCCGTGACCCATGACAGAGGCAGGAAACGAAGGCCGAACTCGTCCCTCAACAAGCGGGTCACTATTTTTTCGCCCCATTAGGGGCGAGGCCCCATCGGATTCGGGTTATCGCGGGTCATTCTACCATCACTCTATGTATTTGTGTCCAATTTCATATAAAGCATAAAAATTTCTTAGTTTTCATCAAAATTAGGAATCCATCCTCTCTTCATGTTGATTATTGCACGGGCTCCGTTCTAAAAAGCTCGCTTAGTCACTCGCCTAAGCACGCTTAAGCTTGAGGCTTGAGGTTCACGCTTCATCACGCTTTGCGCTTTATCACGCATTGACCAAGCTTTTACCGCGCATCATCACGCTTAAGTGCGCTTAGGCTCGAAGCTTGAGTTCAACGCTTTTCCACGCTTCGCACTTTTTAGAACATTGTCAGGTAAAAGGACTACTAGCATGCTCAAACACACGAATATACCGTTCAAATACATTTTTAAAGGATTAATTTTATCGGTGTGCTTGATTCAATGGATTTTCTATCTAAAGTGTCAAATCAAGGAAAAAATTTTCCAATTTTAGTATTTTATATGAAATTTTCATGTACAACTCATTGATGCACCAAATTAGTCAAATTCCATGGAAAATCCAAACCAAGGGAGAAGTGAAAAATTTCGGTGGAAAATCCAAATAAAAAAATATTTCTTTGGAAAACTTTCTATGTAACCAAACACACCCTATGGTCATTATAGTATTAATTAATGAAATTTCAATGCGTTCAAAAAAGTTCAAAAGTTTTAGCAATGGATACTGACGTTTACTTGTGCTTTGACTAGAAATCATTATGTTATATTTTTAAATATTTTGATTATATTTCACCATTAATTGTACACGTAGATGCCACGTGTACAAATATTATGATGTGATAAAAAAAAACCATTTTAAATCAAATGAGACTTTAATATTTATGTGAACTTAAAGTTACATAAATTATGGTTTGATTTTATTTTAAGTAACTTTTTATGTTTATGTCGCTTAAAATCATCAACGATACCATGATAGATGTGACTCACATATGCGTGCCTAACATCGACAAATCATCCCAATTTTTAAGAAATAGTAAAGTCATCACCTGTGAAAGTATAAATGAACTCCAATGACAAACGTTGAAATTTTTGAAGTTGAGGGACTGTTTGTAATTTCTCTAAAACTTCAACAACACTTAATGAAATTATCACTATTTCCAAATGCTTTTTAATTTATTTAGAATTCAAGTCCACATCTAAATTTATTTTTATTTACTATATAAATAATGCGTTGGTCTTGTCGCCAGTATCAAATTGGCATCAAAATCGGTAAAAACTAGTTGTAATGAAATCTTTATTTTCCTCCACATTCAGACTTTTGTGTATCAATTTATCATGTGAAGTCTCTGTCATTATTTTTCGATATTTAGCCGATGTCATATGATAGACAATATGGGTGGTCATGCGATCGTCTCAATACGCTCCACGAATTGGCATGACAATGAAATTTTAATTCTCAATGTAAGTCTCCGAAGATAAATTACTTAGTTTAATTGAATTACCTTATAAGTCCCCAGATTTTATGCTTTAATAATCTTGCTCTTAAATCTCAAATTTTCAGTTTTGGTCCTTGAAGAGCTTAACTTTCCTATCAATTTAGTACCAATCGAATTAAAATGTTTAAATATAAAACTTTGTGGGGACGTTACAGAGGGCGTTACAGAAGATCTGTCCAGAAAGCATTATCATGATTTTTATCAATTTTGATAGGAGTTTGCTTTTGTTTTATAATGAATTCAATTTTTTATCTAGTTATCGGGAAGTTTTTTCAAAAGAGTATCGGTACAAAATGTTCTTACTCGTAGTTGACGTTGTGGAATTTGTTCCAATCTTTTATTTCTCGGCCAAAACCCCCTACCTTCAATATTTTGTGACAAATACGTCAATGTCATCACATTTTATTAATATAAATCCCCTAAATGCATTACTTGGACATTCAATTTACGGGTAAACTTAGAAATTTATGGGTCCTTATTAATTATAATTGTACTTAGTCCCCAGACTAGTCTAATTTTCAATTGCGGCCGTTATCTCAAATCATCATCTAGATTTTAATATTACGTTACTCACACAACCCCACCTCACTCTCCGACTCTCTTTTACCAAAATCTCGATTATAATTCACCACCAAGGTCGATACAAACTTTGCATCTACTTTACAATAAGGTCAAGAAGACAACAAGGACATTTACTTTCAGGTTTTGCAAACATATGTTAAAATCACAAACAATCCCATTCTTAAATGCCATCTATCACTCATTTTCAATTATTATACTCTCCATTTATTTTCAAATGTGAATGTGAAATTTTCGAAGATGCTACTGTCGCATAATTGGGTGCAAAATGAGAAGCGCAATATAATTATCATCCCATTGACACTAAGGGTGTGTTTGATTGAAGGTGGAAAATTCGAATAAAAAATATTTTTCACTTAAATTTTCTCTTTGTGGTGTTTGATTATAATATTTCCCATCGAAATCATTTTTCTTGCAAGGTAAAAAATATGTCATTTTCCTTGAAAACATAGAAAAAATTTTCTCACCTAAACTACGAGAAAACATTTTCCATGAAAAAATATTTTCCATCGAAATTTTTTTTTCTTCCAATCAAACACACCCTTAACTTATGAGGCATTCAGTATGATTTCTACTCGAGATTAAAGTCATAAGGTGGCATCAGATTTATTATTCGAAAAATGTCCTACCTGTTGTGTCCAAAAATCTCTGGTTGGACCGACGTGAATGACGAATTCATTTAGTTTTGAGAATTGTTATTGTGTGACGTATCGCGTGATATTAATCAATGGTGGTAATGGGCAAGTGGACGGCTGAGGAATTGATATGCACATGTAAAATTAAAAATTTATCTTCAAATGGAATATCTAAATAAGCATTGACTTTGCACCTTAATCCCCTTTCGTTGTTCACATGTGAATTTGTTATCGTGTCTATACATGGGGGATGGATACAACCTGTTCTCCTATAAGAGGGGATATATATCGCACATCTATCTATATGTGAGTATCGTAACATATTCATATGTGAATAATAAAATAAAACTGACTTTGCACCCTATTAATTTATATTAATGGAAGGGACGCATTTGTTATAAAACATTGAAGGTATAGAGAATTTCGTCAAAAAAGGAAAAAACAAAACGATGTGGGAACAAATTACATAAAATATTGCCTAAGATGACAAAAGTAGAGACGCTTGGTGCCAATTATCCTTTCTAAAATATATTAGTAGGAGATTATTGACGCTAAAATATAAGGGGGCGTTCTCTTTGCTGTTTTCGGATCGTTTTCTGTTTTCGAAAATACTGAAAAAGCGTTCTGTTTATTATTTTCGAAAACACATTTTCGAAAACATTTTCAATATTTGTATAGAAAACTCGAAAACGTCTTTTTAGCGTTTTCGGATTTTAAACTTTATATTTATTACATTTGAGTCTCAACTTTTCGTTTTTGTGCATTTTAATCCAAACCACCAACGACCACCGCCGGCAACCGCCAACCACCACCGAAAAAAAAGTCAAATCACCAGATCTGACGGTCAAACCACCAGATCTGGTGATTTGACCACCGAAAGCCACGAAAAGTGGTGGTCGACCACCATATGAAGGTGGTCCGACCACCAACAGGTGGTCAAACCACCTGCAGAGGTGGTTCGACCACCATTAATGGTGGTTCGAACCACCTCGAAGGTGGTCGAGAACCACCTCGCTGGTGGTGCGAGCCACCATTTCATGGTGGTTCGCACCACCTTCAGTCGTCGGCGATTGTAGAGAGAGAGGGATGAGGTGGGTGGGGGTGGGCTGGGATGAAGAAGATGACATTTTTATTAATTTAAAAAATTTAGGGACAGTTTTGTAATTTTTATTATACCAACTTATTATATTTCTAAAATTATAAATCAAACACGTTTTTTATTTTTTCTTTTCAAAAATAATTTTCCAAAACAATAAACCAAACGCATTTTCAATTTTCTCAAACCACCAATTAAAAACAAAAAACGCCAAAATATTTTTAAAAATAAAAATACAAAATACAAAACAAAACGCCCCCTAAATAATCCAAAAATATATTCAACTTATAAGCGAGCTAAGTAATAATTATATTGCGCAAGCGATATATTTTATTCGTTATCTTCCCAGTTTTGTGCAAATACCCTCCATTTTCTTTACGCAAGGGAATTTGTCTGACTGTGAAGAACACCCGAAAGCTTTAGGTTTAATCAGCAATTTCATTTTGATTTTTTCGGTATGACCTATGATGGTGCGATTGAGGAACCAAGGGGCGATTATGTGCAATTGGAGCGAGGTTTTGATGGGGAGGCATCGATGTCATCGGGATCGGGGAGCGGCGACGGCCGGTGGTGCTGTTCGCTGTGGTGGTGGCTGAAGCTGGTGTTGGTGGTGACATTTGTAGTGGTACTGACTGCTGTTTTCTGCAAATGGGTAGGACCGTTCTTCATGGACAAGGTCATTTTTCTTCACTAAATACCTTTGAATCTTAATTACTTTCGTGGCTTTTCTGCGTTAATCTTTAATTTTTGAAATTTTTTTGCCTGTTTTCTAGTACAGTTGTTGGATTATTGATTTCAGGGTAGGTTTGATTGAGATTTTTATTTGAAATGATGATCGTAGGCCAATTTGCACATCTATAAAAAGTCAAAAGGAAGCTAATGAGTACAAATAAGACGTGTATGTGCTTGGTGTGTGAATAAGGGAAAAGTAAAAGAATTGACAAATTAGCTCTAAAGACTGAAGTACTAGTAACAGCCTCTTTTTCAAAACCCCCAACCCCAACCCCCCAAAACTGGTGTGAGTGCTACAGTTGTTTTTGTTTTTGTTCTTGTTTTTCCTTTTGTGGTTTATTCTTTTTCCTTTTATGTTCAGTTGGAACCAAATAATGTGTTCTTATTTTGATATTGTGTGCAGAGCATATGTCGTTATCTAGGATTTAAAGTCATTATTTTCAATACCAAACGTGTATATGCGTCTTGAAGGTGAATGGAAAGATTATAGATCCCTCGGCTTCTTCATGCCAATTTGACATTGAAAAGCAACTTTCTTGGTTTGCTCCATTGTACCATATAATTTAAATGATCCTAGGCCTATTTGCACATCTTTAAAAAGTCAAAAGGAAGTTAATAAGTACAAAATGTGTTAATAGGCGAATTAATAAATTTTTGTGGTGTTTTCTCCAGGAAATTTTACCCATAATTCATTGGGAAACAAAAACATTCAGCTCCGAAATGCTAGCACTTCTAGTATTTGCTTCTGTGGCATTATTTCCAATCGTGCTTTTACCCTCGACTCCTTCGATGTGGGTTGCAGGGATGACTTTCGGATATGGGTATGGTTTTCTGCTCGTCTTTGGAGCAGTTGCCATCGGTATGTCTCTTCCATATTTCATTGGTTTTCTTTTCCGACATAAAATCCATGTACGTAGTCTTCTCTGTTTTCCATTTGGTGTTACATTATGGGGAGTGAATGTGAGTGTAATTGTTTCATCGTCTCTTTGTAGATGTGGTTAGAGAGGTACCCAAAGAAAGCTTCTATCATAAGATTAGCTGGGGAAGGAAATTGGTTCCATCAAGTCAAAGCCATTGTATTGATTAGGATTTCTCCCTTCCCTTATGTTGTATATAACTACTCTGCTGTGGCTACCAATGTTGGATATGGTGCATACTTGTTGGGCTCACTTGTGGGAATGGTACCAGAAATATTTTTTGCCCTCTACACGTAACTCTCTCTCTCTCTCTCTCTCTCTCTCTCTCTCCCCGCCTCTCTCACAAAAATTAAAATGTATGCAAATTATGTGATAATTTTTGGAGTTTTTCTTGTGGAATGAGTGATGGAGTTTTGGGTTTTGTAGTGGAATTTTGATAAAGACATTGGCTGAGGCATCCGGTGATAAGCAGTCATTGTCAGCATCACAGATAATTCTAAACGTGGTTGGATTTTGCGTCACAGTGGCTACAACAGTGATAATCACATTGTACGCTAAAAGGCGCCTCGATCACCTGCAAAGGGAAGAGGACCGTCTATTGTTGCATTGAAGACGAATCCACAGGAGGAGGTTGGCAATAACTACCAGTCCATTTGTGTTCACACTGGTAGAATTATCTATAGTTCCTTTCTCCTTCATTGTAGAACGTATATGTGTATATATTTGAAATCCCTACTTTTTTAAGGGTTCCATTAATGTAAATACTCGGTTTTGCATATCACTATATTTTAAAAAATAATGATATGCAAACACAACTAAAGCCGATTATCGGGGTTTAAATATTATTTTGGATGCATTTGAATTGTTAAATCAATCATTAATTTTGTTATCAGGCAGAATGTCAGATGCATAGTACGAGTTGTGCTGTAACGCATTAGTCGTTCTTGAACTTAAATGTACTTGTTGATGCAAAGAATAATTACTTGATGTGTCGTCTCGAAAAAAGAATGAATGCAGTCTTCTAAATGAACAGGATGGACGAAATAATAATCGAAACCACAGATTACAAATTAAGAAATTACCAAACCAACCAATGTAAGAGGGGCTTAAATATGTCACATGCAGTGGCGAATTGATTGGTTTGGCTCGAATCATCGAGACAATTGTGAGGATGCATTAGAGCACCTCCAATGCTAATACGAATTGGAAGATGATGTGAATGAAAGAAATAGAAAGAAGATATTTTAATTGAAAAAAAAAAAAAAAAAGAAGAGGTTGGAATGATGCATAGAGAAAATTGCTGAAATCTTATTCATAAAGCATCCAGGGCCTGCTTAGTAGTGCTTACCAAACATGCACCAAAAGGAATTAATGGAATTTTAGCACTAAATCAACACACAACAAAGAAAATAACAAGAACAAAAATAAAAGCATCCCATTATGGATGCAAGGATCCAGTCTTCCACCTAATAAATACTGCACAAAGAATTGAACCCTCATTTCCAGAAGGTTATTTTTGCTAGATTTTGCATCTGCATCTATCTACATTCTTAAAAACATGGCACAAGTCGCATGGTGCACCAACATTTCAGAGGATGAAGAACGACGGTCTTACCGCCAAATTACGATTCTGTCCTCCTATGGACCAAGAAACACCAGCCCAGATTATATCATTGGTGCAAATTCACACCCTTAGCATCAGGAAATAACAATTTAACTACGTGATATACAGGTGCGAATACGTTCAACAACTACTGGAATATCCTTTTCCCTTAACGTGCTGAAACATAACCGAAACCACCCAGGTTCAACACAGTGACATGATGATCCGGGAGTAGCATTTACCTTTGCCACATTTAACAGTTTCTCCCACAACTGTAACTCTCCTTTTTCACTGTATGATGGGGTTAAATTATTCATGTCAGCCCAGCAATAGAATCCCCCATTACTCTTTGTGCAGTCAATACCTAGCAGTTTTAACCCGCCCACAAACAAAATATACATCCTTCGAACCCTCTCCCTGTTGATCTTGATAAGTCTCTGAATGAATCTTGTATGTGAAAGCATAGAGATAAGCACGCGCTGTGTTGGAGCAGACACAGGTGAGAATCTTGCAAGTTTTTTAGCAGCAGATAAAACACTCTCATTGTATGTATAGATTACACTGATCCCATAGCCGGGAAGTGAAATGTCCTTTGAGAGACCATAGATTATATGAACTCGATTTGTGTCAAATTCTTCTGTGTCAACTATTTCAGCCATGCTTACAAACTCTTCACTTCCATGAGTTGATCCAGCGTACAATTCATTAGAGATGATATGAATGTTCTTCTTGGTGGCAAAATCCAAGAGGCTGTAAAGCATTTCACGGGTGTACAGAATTCCCACAGGATCCGAAGGATTCGAAATTATTATCCCACGAACTTTGAGACCACGTTTCTTGGCCTGGTTAAATGCTCGATCGAGAGCAGCTGTACTCAAACTGAAGCTGTCTGCACTGCGGCAAGGAACGGGTACAATCTCCACCCCAGTTCTCCATTTCACATCCCGTTCAAGTCTGCAGATTGAATTGATATGAAATAAAACTATAACGAAAAGAGGTCATTTGGTAATAAAAGCAATGAAACTTACTCTGGATAGTACGGAGATGGTACAAGAAATGCATTTCCAGGATCAGCCAGGCAGAAGCTGAGTATCTCCATTGCAGAAGCAGCCCCAGCAGAGAGCACTATTTGTTCAGGGTTGAAGAAACGCGGTTTCTCTATGACTTCAGACATGAACTCTGCCACAGCCTGTAGTATCATGAGGGGACTTGCCATGAGTTAGTTAAGAGATTGCCAAAAAGATAAGGTTGTAAGTTGAATCCTTCAAAAGTACAAGGGTCGATGTGCAATCTAGATGAACTAAAGGAATTAAGGAAGTACTATCAAACTGAGAACTTAAATAGGAAAACAGGAGATGGAAATAAAATGATACCAAATGAGTAATGAGCTATTATGCACAAGATTCTCCATTTTCCATTAATAGAATAACACCACTTGCACTTGTAATAAATAGCTAAGTTGCTTCCACTAATACTGAGGTTCATACTTATAGGTTGATATATAATAAAGTAATAAACTATTGCAGCCAAAGAAAAATCAGCAGTCAGTCTTCAAGTGCTATGGAAATGAACAACCTAAATTTTCTGATAAGCAAGAAGAAGAATACCCATTCCAGTAGCTTATTTCTAAAACTGGTACAAGATCAGTCCCTCATATTTACATAATCAGGTAAATGTTTCAAACCTGAAGGGGATCGACATGCAGTCTAGATAAAGCAAGAGACCTTTGTTAAATTCATACTTGAATAAGCATCATCTGTTTCTACAGTTACTATGAGATTTCCACATTCACGAGACTAAGTTTGTCTTCGTTTTAAATTTTTTCCACTTGAAAAATTAACGTCTAGTCTTTTACTACACAGTCAATGTTGAACATCCATATTCAACCCAAAAAGTTAATTTTTGTTAATTTTTAACAAAATAAAGTATACCCAAACACAAGCTTACAAATTTATTCCATTGAACTGCCAAAGGAACTAGGAAGACTAACCACTTTCGATTCGACCAACCCATCAAATGACTGATATGCAGCAATCCCGCTTATACCCAAGTCACATATTATTGATTCCCTTGTGTGCTCTGCCAGCCACTCTTGAACCATATCCAGCAACAACTACATACACATCAATAAAGAAACAGCGAACACCTTCAGTTTACAAACTGTCAAGGTAATATAAAGAAGATTAACCAGATAGATTCTCTCCTCTACAAAATCATATACATGCATGATGCATAAAGCATTTTCACATCACATACACATCACTTATCTTTCTGCTTCCAAAATCATTCAAGCATACACAAATTAGAGTGAGAATGGCTACTGCACAAACATAAAGACAATCACAAAGATATTACTTATTCAAACATAGAAGTTACCATTTTCATTTGCTTTACCCTCCATCTTCTTGAAACTGGACAGCAAATCAGTTATTTCGCTAATTAAATCGACATGATGATCCAATTCACAAACTATCTATCCTGGATTCGAAGATTAGATATGTACCTCCTTCTAAAACAGACAATAAAATTTTCAAATACTTCTATATATGCAGAAGAAGACATACATACAGTTTGCACTAGCTTTATGCTGAACATGGAGACAAACATCTAATCACATAAATTCATTTCATAAAGGGCATAAAGCATAAAAGGAAAACAAGAGGAACAATTTTCTGTGAGAAATACCCACTCTATTTTCAGCCAATCCAAGTTGAATTACACCATCTGGATTATTCATTTCATCATACGGGTCGTCTGCAGCTCGCTTCAGGCCTACATAATAAGGTCCATCAGCTTGCTTAGCAATTGCATTAGCTCTAGACGACACCTGGGCCGGGACGCTCGTCCCCCGGGGAGAAAGCAGTAACCTCGAATGAACCCTATGCAGAGTCGACGCCTCCGGAAAATGGGTCTCCGACGGCGGCGAACTCTCCGGTCGCGGGTGAGGTTCGTCAGTCTTTCGCCCACCCCTTCCCTTGAGGTAGAGCTGAAGAAAGTAAAACAGAGCACAGGGTATTACTGAACCGAGGAAAAGGCCTCCCCGACCTTGCACTACACCTTGTAAGGGCACTATCACCCTCATCGCCGTCGTGGCTCGTCCGCCGCCAGTGGTGGTGGGGGAATTTCGGGAGTCTTTCATGGTGGGGTCATCCTGAAATCCGAAACGTAAGGGCGGAATGAACGAAGACAACTAATTTCCCTTTTTTCTATGTTTTGTTGTGTCAAAATTTGTTGGAATCAGTGACTGAAGAGTGGCTGATTTTTTTCGAGAAAAATAAAAAGAAATGTTTGAATAGCGTGTGTGAGAAAATGAGTGTGAGAGTGAGAGGGAGGGGAAGATTTCACATTTCAGTGACAGAGAAACTTGGCGATAATATTTGTTTGACGAAAATTTGCGCGGTACGCATTTTGGAAGATAGAGGATGAATCTGGTTGGGATCTTTTCTTGCTCATGGGCCAACTACGAATTTACTGAAATACCCTTAACTGCAGCATAATTTTTTTTCCTCAAGGGCACACTTTAAATTTCACCTTTTTCTAAAATGTTCCAATCTCATTTGTCATTCTCGTACTTCTCTACACTAAAAAGGAAAAACAAAACTAATTTTTTTTGAAATAAATAATTTATTGCTCATTAGAAACATTCGAATCATACAAAATTAGAATGAATTAAAGATAGTCTAGCTAGTTCATGGACCGGTGTACTAGCTTTCCACTTGACAAAATAAATAAAATACTCTTGATATTGACGCAAAAGGTATTTGCAGTCATTAATGATGCAGCCAAAGTAAGAGATATCATCATTATTACCATGAATAGCATCCACCACAAGCGTAGCATCAGCATCGAAAACCACCTTTTGTAAATTTTTACTTTTAGTCCACATAATAGCGTCTCGAAGACCTATGGCTTCGGCTTCTTTAAATTGGCATCATCCTGGCATATTCTTCGAATAACAGGCCACAAAACATCCGTTTTCGTCTCTCAAAAAACAAAACTAATTTGAGTACCGCATTTTCACAAGGATATAGTCGTACGCAATGTTCTACAAGGACCCTTCGTGCTTATTTGCACTTAAGCATATGTGTTTTCACACCCTTTTTCTTTTGTTCTTTTTTCACGTTTTACGCGTTAACTTCAATGGCCCACTTTTTGAACGCGTGGGCATTGTCAACAAATTTGCAAAATCTAACCATGTCGAGGAAGTGATGCTGCTCTCCTTCACACTAGTGTGCAGGAAAGTGTGCACACTCGGTGATGTGGTACCCTCACAAGGTGCCACATCATTAATTTTTTTTTTAATTTTTAATATTTTTAGTATCTACATTAGATGAGATGAATAATACATAACTGTCGCTTGATAGTAGGGAGCTCATGTGGCCCCCATAAATTTTTTCTTCTGAGTGTGCATGGTTTCTCCTACACACTAGTGTGTAGGAGAGTAAAACTTGCCGAGGAAGACTAAGATTGATGATTCTTTTCCTTGCAACTTTGCTCAATATGTGAATAGCATTGAAAAAGTTCAAACTGTTATAAAAGTATAGAAACAATAGAGAGAATTTAGAGAGAATGAATTCTAAGGAATTCTCAGGAATAAATTTCATTAATAACTGCCCTATTTATAGGAAAACTTCGAATGGCACAATCGTAATTACATAATTTCATCAAGGGTATAATAGTCATTCACATATAATAATTACATCTTTACCAAATTATTCCTCCACCAAATTATTCCTCATAATTCATAACCACCACATTATTCTCAATTATTCATAACACCTAATAATTATTCTTCAATTATTATTCATAACACTCTCAACGACTATTAATACAAATGTCTTCCTGACTGCTTGGAGAAAAACCTAAAGTTTTGGAAAAAACTTCCAAACCGATTGCAGTGATAGCTTGGAGTGGTTATATATCGCTTCATCAAAAACATTGCTCCCCGACGCCTATCTATCGGGCCAGATATGAGATTCACGTACGCTCGCTAAAACTCACAAGAAAACCCAAAGTGGGAAAAAACTTGATCAAGGAAAAAGAGTACACCGCCTCCGCTTGATTTCATATCTTGAGAACTGATATCTTTACTGCAAATGATTTCAATATCATCATCGCTTGGATCTAAAGCATTAGCTCCATTATAACTTGATCCAATAGATACACTGCATCAATTTCTCCTATCGTTTCAATATACCACTAATATGCCTCGCTAAAACCTTATTAGAAAACCCAAAGTGGGAAAACCCTAATGAAGGAAAAAGAGTACATTATTCATGTGAATACGCTTTGAAGTTGCTCTCATTAAAAACCTTGCTAGAAAAACCCAATGGATAAAACCTCACCTAAGGGAAAAAGAGTGCAACGCAGATTTATACAAGTATGTCACAGTATTTCAAAATCTTTCATACATTTGTATGAGTATCATATACATTGGTTTTATACTCTTCTGCTCATTTAGAGTGCATCAATTTTCTTACACAACTACAAAACATCTACCATGAACACATGTCTCCAAACACACAATTTAAAGCATATAAATTCATTGTAAAACATGTAAACATATAAGTAAACCTTCATAACTAACTAACACTTAAAATATATCATTTAACATTTAATACTCACTTAATAGGTTATTTCATTCCTGTGGTCTTAGCTCACCCTTTAGGGTACTCATATAAACACGGTTTAGCTCATCCGATCCCTTTAATTTCCTTTTCGGTACTACACACACACTCCAGAATTTAACTTTCATGAGCATGCAACATATAATGACCACCATGCTTATCTTTAAACTTGAGCACTAGTCATCATCATCTCATCATCTCATAAGTTAAGGATTTCACATTCACCATTTATCATCTTCAATATATCTCAATATTTTCATTATCATTGATCATATGTAGCGCTACATTTTCATATCGTGTTCCACACTTTTCAATTTCATTTCTCTTCCCCATATCGCATAACTTATCGAGATATCTCATTATCAATCCTCTTGTAGGATTACACAATATAGTTATGTCTATATACTCTTCAAGAGCATATGCCTCCAAGTATTAAGACCATCTTTTATAATTTGCTTTGATATATATGATTGGGGAAATATCAACGCTTCTAGCGTAGTTAACTCATCAAAGCATCGTAGTTTGATATATGTGATTGTTCATAGCCTTCATGCATCTTTGAACTTCAAGTTCAGATTTAATTTCGAGATATAACATGATGCATTTCACATATTATTTTCAACCTTTAATACTCCCTCATGTCGAGAAAATTCTAGAACACCAAAACTCATAGCAATGGCTTGGTAAGGATTTTAATCATATATGTTCTCATCATTCAAATTTTAATATGTGGGAATTTAGACTGCTTTAGATTCTATTTCTCGATATCGGTAATTTATTTGAGGACTTTAAATAATTTGCCATATAATATCCCACTTGTATACGCATACTCAAATCCTTCGGTGCATTTATTCAAGTATTGGGATATACATTTACTAGCTTTATCATTAAATTCAAAATCATGCTCATACCAAGTGAGCAAATATTTTCAGAAATTTCAAATTACTAATCATATACACATGTGACTATCTAGTGGATCCATATCATAATATCTAGTAGTCCACATGGAGGATGAGTGGGCTCCATACTTTCATCCTTTATTCCGTATATATTTGGATTTATTCCCAATATTGGCTAGAATGCATTTCATTATTTATCGAGAACAATCATTGAAGAATTCTTTTAATTCTTCACTTGAAATATTGATTTCAATAATTATTTAAACCGATGGCCAACCGATTTTGGTAAACGAGTATTATTGAACTTCTAGTTCAAGAAATTCTTATATCGATTTCACTAGTATCCGATAGTGCTCAATATGATTTATCATAGAAATAATTCACCGATATTCCATCATCTTTTGGTGACATTATTGTCTACTCATCGCTCAAACACGGAGTTACAAATATCATAATGCATCACATCCCATTATTATTTAATTCCAAATCGTAGTTTTACGCTTCATATTATTTATTTTAAAATCGAGTCTTATTTCATAATACGCCATATTATTGTATAAATAAATCATCAAAATTATTGCAAAATTCATCCTAACAAGGGTCTATACATTATAATGGATCATATGCTCTCAAATCTTCGAAAATACTATCCATCACTACCGATCAAAATCCTAAAAAGGATTTATCGATGTAGGTCGGAAAGATTAAGGATGCTAATGAATAAGGGTATCCCACAAGATATCCGATGTTTGATTGAAGCAAAGGTCTCGATTATCCGTGAGGTTTCAATTCCTTCTAAATACATGCCTGGTATGGGTAAAAGTAGTTTTTCAAAGAAACTGAGAGCAAAAAGATTATGAGGATGCTACAAGTGTGCTCTCTAGGGACATGTGACACTCGATGTAAATCAGGGGTACTTGTCCGTAAATCGAAGATAAAAATAGCATTCATTAAGGATGGATTGAGTAAGGAGCCTTTGGATGATATTCAACAGTTCTCGAGACACATCCTAGTGGACACGCATACAGGTGAGCTAATGGCCTTATGGGCAAATTCAAAGATCAACAAACGCTACTATACTGAAAACTTACTTTAGAAGATCCTGTTTAGTAAATTTAGTAGAAAATTTTAGTATAATAATTTTCTCATATTAATATAAGGAAGTTTCTAATAACGAAGATCAATGTTTTTCTTGTAATTGTAAAATTGTTTTTCGATTTTTAAGATATATATATATATGTATATATATTATTTTTCAATCACCGACAGATATATGTCATTTTCACTTTAAAAAAATTTCAGATTTTTTTCTCTTTCATATTTGTCAAAAAGTAAATAGTGCACTCAATTATTGGTTTGAAAATTTTTCTTTAAATAGAGGGATTCATATATCTCTCATGTTCATACATTAAGAGTATAGTGCAAAAAAAGAGAGATAGGAGTAGAGATGATATGGAGATTGTAGAATCATCTCATACAGTTTCGTACTTTACCTCGCCAGATTAAAAACCTGGGTATGTATTCTTCAAGGATCTAATTTGCAGGCCATATCCAATATGTGGATATGGCAAACCACTTGTAAAAGAGTTAGGGAGACAAGAAATCAATATACTATACCGAGGAACCAACAACAAACTTTTAGCTAGACTTATAATGGTCGCACAATCATGGGGAATAAGAGTTTCGAGCTGTAATACCTTCCATCTAGTCGATCTAATACTGAATTGGAGCCACCACTATGGGTCCAAAGCAGGTTGGGGCTACAAGCGTTTAATCCATCCACAACCGCATGATGTATATGATGAATAATAGTGATGCTTATCATCCTTTCCAAAGCGCTACAACACACCTGGAGGAAATATTCAATATAGCCTCGCTAAGTACAAAGTGAATCTTTCATGTCAAACCAATAGGTTTGTTGAATATTAATAATTTCTTTGATGGTTTACTAGCGCTTAGATCGTGGTGTAAATAATAAGTTTATCTCTCATTCAATGAGAAAATACTTATTTCTCGCTAAGTATCACATGATGAACTACTCATCAAATTTCATGCATATGCTCGTTGGAAGAATCATGTTCCGTCTGTTTGGGTCACAGTAATCATCGGTGTCAAGCTTAAAAGAAATTCTGATCCTTTAAATATTTCATTATGAATCCTAATGTTGATGGTGCGTAGTTACTTTGAGTATTTATACTCTCAGACGCATCCTCATTTATGGATTCAATATATATTTTCTTTCAAGATTTCTATATTTTCGAAAGTGTTTATTGTCATCTTTTGATATTCTCAATGTGTTCCACTTCGAACGCTTTGTACTTCTTCCGAGTAATAATAATAATATCATATTGGCTTTATTCAAATACGATATCTAGTGATTTTGCTTCTTCAAGAGCATTTTATTCTCATATTAATACAATCTCATATCATCGATAAGATTACTTCATATGTTTTCCATGCGATATATTTTCTTTGATTTATCAACATGGGATCTATTCAGCATTTTACTTTCGCTTCATTTATCCAATGGTAACTTCAAGTACCACTTGCTCAATTTTTCTCCATTCATATTCTAGATATATGAAGAAGTAATTTTATTCTCATCGCCTACTTCTTCGGAGAGTATGATTAGAATATTTGATCAACTACTTTTCCTAGTAGGATTCATATAACCAATCGTAGTATAAACCCACCACATTGAAATATGCACACCAATCGTGGTGGTATTACCCACCACATCGTGAAATATACTCAAACTATAAAGTGCATAAATTTAAATTGCAGAATTAAATTTCCAATAGGTGGTCGAACCTACCTTATGGGAATTATTGCAATAAATATAAATTTTTACTAATTTAAATTATAGAATTAAATTGCATAATGTTTAACTACTTCTTCAGAGTAGGATCTCGCTAAGTAGAAGGTATTACCCATCACTTAGCATATAAAGTGCGTAAATATATAAAACCTTCCGCTTAGTGACTAAGTAAACCCATCATCAAGTAGGAGGTATTGCAAAGAATTAAATTGCAGAAATAAAGTGCACAGAATTAAATATTGAACTGGCTTATTTGAGCAAATTTGTTCTTCTAGAACAAATACTCATTACTTACATTATAGAAGACACTTATCCTTCTGTAATAAGACATTACGTAATTTCAACTCTTCTGAAGTTAAAATAATATTCCGATCTTTTTAACTCAAATGGATTTCTGCCATTTATATAATCAATGGATTTAGAATTTCTTCATGAATATTCTATCCATTTTTCACTGCCGCTGTTAGGTTTGGCTTTACCCTAAGGGTAAAATTGTCCATTCCACCGCAGTTTGAAAATTGTCAAAAATATTTTATCAATGTTTTACGATTGAAAATTATCTCATTTCTACTTCAATTTATCAATATCAAAATATTCAAGGACTATTTTGTAACTTTTTCAAAGTTGGTGTATCGATTTGTAAATTTTGAAAGTTTGATAATAACATATTTCAAAACGAGTTATTACCCTATCAACGTTACAAATCGGCTTCATTAAATCGAAGTATAATGGAGTCAAGAAAATTTGATTTTGATAACGTATGCTCCTTATATCTCGATAAAACGAACGTTATAGCTTTAATATATTATTATATTATAAAATAATATATAATTATTATATTATAATGGAATATATATACCTCGCCCTTTCCTCTCGATCTTCTTCCTTTCTTCACACTCTGCACCGACACTTCCATTTGATTACCTGGCACGGGTTGACGGGACATGGCCGATCAATGGGAGGATTATTACTCCGGCACTTATAGCCAAATGGTTAGTTTCCTCCTTATGTATGCTCTCCAAATTGCTACAACTGCTTGTCACAAATTAGGTAGATTAATTTGTGGTTGGGGAATTATCAAGAAGTGGTGATTAGGATAGTGGAAGGAAGAAGGAAAAGGGCAAGTATATAGTCTTAATCAGGTTTATAGTCATGGAGCTGCCAAAGAAATATTGGTCATAATTCTTCAGTAATAATCCGCCGATATTGTAAGATCATCTATAAGATTTAATCAGAAAGATACTTCCTTCATATTACTCTGCACAGAGATCACACGATAACGCTATAAAAAGATGTAAACAATAGGTAATTTATAGAACGAATTCTGGCCGAATTCTCGTGAATTTAATTTCATTAATAATCGTTCTATTTATGTGAAACTCAACGCAAGACAATCGTAATTACATAATTTCATCAAGGGTATAATAAATATTCACATAGCATAATTACATCTTTTAATAAATTATTCCTCCACCAAATTATTCTCATAATTCATAACCACCACATTATTCTCAATTATTCATAACACCTAATAATTATTCTTCAATTATTATTCATAACACAAACTATGTGCATGGCCGAAGGGACGAAATGTAAATTGTGGAGAGAAAAGTCGTACTGGCAAAAGAGGAAGATGGACTTTCTGAACAAAATTTTGAAATCCATACCCAAACCAAAAATGATAGGTTGAAACTTGAACGTTTCAACTACACTGCTATAGTGGCTTTTTAGCACTTGTATCTTAAATTACAATAGTTAGTTAGTTACCCATCTAACCCTTATAATGGTAATACCTCAAATTATATGACCTAGTTACATAATTACATTTAGAAACCTCTAGAACAAAAAAGTACGATCCAACAAAAGAATGATGATCGAAAATATCAGCAAATAACTATCACATTTTATTTTATGATATAAAATTTATCTCTAGGTGATGGCAACCAAAAAAGATCCCTGGAGAGAAAGACATAATTTTCTCACATTTTTTACGCAAATATTTCACCACCCAAACTAATGGCACAAATTTCTCAAATATCTACCTTGCAACACTATCGCAAATTCGAATTTGCTCAATGCATAAAACTCGTGAACCAACCAAAAAAAAATCGATTTCAAATAATAAATAGCAGATTTTGCAGATGACATATTGAATTTCTTATATGGATGTTCTCCGACAGTCAGACACCAATCGGCAACCGCAGGTGATTAAGTGCTACATTGAGAGAGAAAACATATATATATATATATATATATATATATATATCTATATATAGATATATATATATAAATATATATATTTATACATATATATATATATATGTTTATATATATATACATATATACATATATTTATACATATATAAAAACATAATGTTTAACTATTACTATTACTTTTAATTTTATTTATTTATTTATTTTTTGAATGTATTTATTTATTTTTTCAGAAATGTGTTTTTAGTTTGTTAAATGTGAAGAGCAATTTGTCATTTTAAAAAATATTAAAACAAAATTTGAGAAAAATCATTCATTTAGAAGGACGATTTCCTATTTTTCAAAGATTGGGATCTCTCTTTTTCGGAAATGAAGTCAAATATTGAGAACGGTTGACATAATTTACCAAAAAGGTAAATAGACACTGTTAATTTCCTCACATAGTTGTACTTCAATAATTAAAAAAAAAAAATCCTCACATAGTTAAATATTTTTAACCAAAATTTTATGGAAAAATTAGGTAACGACAAGACTTTTTACAACACTTTTGATAATAATTGACAAAACACATTGCATTTACTAAAAATCAAGTCACATTATAATTAAATATATTAATTATTTATTATCATAATAATTTAACATAATATATGCTTATGCTTATTGTTATGTGCGGTTCTGAAATCTCAAGTAATCCGAAGAATCAAGGAAGGGCCTTGAGAAATGGCTGCTATATGCTATACTTGCCACATTTGTCTTTTCCATTTTCAACCACAAGGAATCCAACGCTCAAACCCAGCAGAGACAAAACACAATGGGACCCACTTTCCTCATTCTTCGGTGCTCCTAAGAAAATTGATACCTCTCATGAGAATGAGAATAATATGACAAATAAATAATTTTTCATTGATTGTATACAGATATTAAAAAATAGAAATTGATATTTTTATATATCACGGAAGATGTATTTATTATATTTGTACTAGTATTTTCTCCCGTGCGTTGCACAGGGAGATATATAAGAGTTCGAATTCTAGAAGAAGAATGGAAGATTGAGTTGCAGATTTGTGATTATTCGAAGCGTGATTTTACAATTAAATTTTCTTTTTTTAATTCATAAAAATAAAACTTTTGGCGGGAAAATGATATCATTTTATTAATACTAATAGTTTACTGCAAGGCCGCATCTTTATATGTAAGCGGTAAAATTCGCCATAATTAAAAATTAATTTTTTAATTCGTAAAAAATAGGTGGATCCGATCGTGTTTATATGTATCACGCCAAGAAAAAATCGTTTTGGAAAAGACATGTAGAAGCGGTAAAACTCGTTGCTATAATTAAAAATTAATTTTTTAATTCAGAAAAATAGGTGAAAGTGGCGGGAAAATGTGCTCGTTTTATTAATATATAGAATATAGAATATATAGATTAGATAATAAAAATATATATTAAGTGATAAGTATGCGTATATTTTTTTATCACTCAATAAATAAGTGGCACATTAAAATATCGATTAAAAATATCAGTATAAAATGTCTATCAACAATTATTCTTAATTTTTTTTATTTTTTTTATTTTTTGTAATTCTTGTGTTGGGCTTACTACATAGGGCACATGTTTAACCATTTCTGATCTTATTAACAGCTTTGAGGTAATCGATAATCATAATTCTTAACTTGAGCAAATGCCGTGTTTGCTACTTTTAGTAATCCACGGCAAAGCAAGATTGATATCCGGTAATGCCATGTTAATTAGTAGCTTGTATAAGGCCAATTACATTGGCACGGTAAATTTTGATTGGTACCCCACGTTTTAATTGCATTAAAGGGTTTTCATATTTGCTTTTTACTACAGTTAAGTCCCAACTTTTATTTGCCATATTTTTATAATTAATCATTTAATAATTAACATCTTTGGTCAGTAAAAAAATTATATACAAATATTATGTTAGCGCAGTTTGAAGTTAGTATCAAATTTTATAATTTTTGTATTTGTTAATATCCACTTATCTAAAGTTATCAAAAGTAAATAAATCGTTCAATGTCCAAATTATGAAAATTTTGCATATAAATTATTATTATACACTAATTCATTGTAAATAAAAGATTAAAATTATTAATTGAATTAAAAAAATATTTAAGAACCTTAGGAATAATTATTATGTAGTGCACCAAAGAAAATTTGTAACATAAATATAATTATCCCTTGTATAATTAGCGTGTCCAGTATTAGTATATGATTATAAGATGTTTTAGAAACGCGTTGCTCTTAGATCAAAGATAGATTTGTTAGAATTGATCGTTTTGCGCAAATTCACTTATTAATTAATCATGCATTAGAAAGAGAACAATGAACTTGTATTCTTTGAAGGTGTCACAAAAAATAAAGAATTAGTGATACGCTGCAAAACTTATTTCACACTACAATATACAAACGGTAAAATTACGATATTAAAGCATTTGAAGAGTATTATATATGTTGTGATAGTATTTAAGTAACTTTCAATTTTGGAAAATTATGAAAAATATCAAGCTATGACACTCATAAAAAAGTAAACTTCAACTATGCATGATACTAAAAATGGTGCATTTGTGCATTTGACGCTTTGGTTAATTCTCTTAAACCCAAATTTTAATTTGATAAAATTTTGATTCTTGAAGACCTATCTCTAAATTATTATAATTTAATACCCTCCATAAGGTAGAAGAATTAACCATATTCTTACATTATTATTATTACTTCAGGCAAAAATAAAAATAAAAATAAAAAATGAAAAAATCCATATTCTTGCATATGGCAAATGATGGGGATCGGAAGGGCATAGGTTATATGGTATTCAATTAATAACCTTGGGATGAAATAACCTAACTATAACTTAAAGATATAACCTAACTATAACTTTATGACATGTGGAAATATATGAGAAAACATTGAAATTCAATTAATAATTAAAGATTATATAAATTAGTTCTATGATTAATATGAATTCATTCTCTCCGAAATAAAATAAGTCACAAATTAATGCTAAAAAACCAACAAATTGGGTTGGAACTAAAGAACGTAAAATCGGGAAATTAAAGATTTATACATAAGTCATAAGACTCATACCAGGCTTGTTCGATTGCTAATGAGTGGAATTGAATTATGGAGATTTGTGTAGTACATGCAGGTTTTACAAAATATATGGATGTAATTGGTGTGACGACCCACGTTAAATTTAAAAAAGATTTGATAAAAATAATTTAAAAAGTGAATGCTATCATAGGCACAGTTGGAGTAGGGGGAACAAATTGGCGAATATTGGTAAAATCTTCTAGACAACTCTTAAAAGACACTTTGGCCTTTGTAATCTCCAATTGTTTATCCCTTATTTGTTCATATGATGATATGACCCCCCAATTTCAGAAGTTTCCATAATTCTAATAGAAATCATTTAAAAATTCGTTAAATGACATACAGTTAAAGTAATAATCAAATGGAAAAAACGCTACGCCGTCCAAAGTGAAGGCGTGATGACCCATAGATATTTTGCGCTGCATCCATGTAATTTGTTTAAAACATTTGAGTTGCAATTTTTGTCCCCCCAGTGTTTGAGTACTTTGGTGACCGGACAGTGAACTCTTCTTCATTTTATTTTTTTATTTTTTAATTTTTGGGTCTCTAAACTGCTAGTCATAATGTCATTAGTGTTATTTTCTTTCAAATTAGGTCCTTTAATTTGATACTTTCTGGGATGTTTCTCCATCTTTAGGTTCTTCAATTTGGTCTTCAAAATTTAAAACTTGGAACTCGAAGTGTGTGTGTGTATATATATATATATATATATATATATATATATTTCTACGTAGTATATGTCACGTTTTAAAGAATATAAAGCGCACCACTTGAGTTAAGATGTTGCTAGAAGCATTATTGTAACTTGTTTTGGGTTTATGCCAATCCGAGTGTCATTCTGGATTACCGTTCTTTGTTATCATTTCTATTGTTATTACTCACTAGATAACGTGGTACATGATCAAACTTGCTTTTCCATTCATTTTCAAATTTGAATAGAATAGAGATGTGGACTATGCTCTTTTTTTTTTTTCTTTTTTTTTTGTAATTATTTTTGCTACCTAGAAAGAATGATAGTATATTTATTGTATCTCAAGTAGTTATTGTTTTTACATGTTTTGAATTTTGATTTTTCCTTTATTGTAGGATTTCATGATTTTGATGCCTATTTTGTCACTCTAGGATTACAAACATGAGATATTTAGAAACACCATAAATCTTTGTTGTAATTAGGAAAATTTTTTAAAACTTTGTGCATAGAAAGCATTGTGGTCGTTATTGTTATTCAATTTTTATTTTTTATTTTTACCAAATTTATGTTAATTGTATTAAACAAAACATGAAGAATTGAAAATTAGTGTTTGTTTGCCAAAAATGACAGGAAAATAGATTGTTCTATGTTTTAATTATCTCCACATTTCAGCTCTCTAATTTGCAGACTGTATATATCTATTGGCTCCTTCATCTATTCTATCCTTTTCTTAATCCCTCTGGTAAATCTCTTCGGTTTTCTATAGAAGAGCAAAAGGGCACCAGTCATTATTTGGAAATTTGGCATTTTTTTATAGTTTATTTATTATTTTGGGTTGTTATTCCGCCCAACTGGTCCATGTAGATGAATTTCTTGTGTTAACAGTTCGTCTAATTGGGTCTATAAAGATTATCACTAGTCATGCGTGCACAATTGTTACTGCATTTAAATATTGGGTTAATAAATGCTTTATTGTTGTATAGTTAGCAACTGGTTACTATCCTAAAGTTGGATGAGTACTAAATTTACCATATGTTAATGTAATAAGTAAACAATTGTCAAATAACAGATGAAAAAATTGAATATTGTGACAAATGAGATACCATTGGTCTTGGAATGAGATTAAAAAATGACACATTATGAGCATGTAACAGATAAATATTTTGTAGTTAAAAAAGGGAGAGTAAAATTTCACGTCTATGGGTAATAAAACAAATGAAATTTATATAAATGTGTTTCAACATTGGGAAGGTAAAATTTCATGTCTACGTGCGATTCCAACAATGGCGAAACAAAATTTAAAAAATAAAATTATACCCATATTTTCCAAAGTTTTCCCCGCTATGCATTGTTTGAAAATGAGTTTTTCCCACTTGACTATTTTTCCCAAACAATAGAATGTTTTAAACCTCAATAACCAAGACTTGACAATTGAACCACATACATAATCACTTTGTAACAGCTGACACGATTGTTACAATATGAAAAAAGGCGTACATGGACTGTACAACTTTTACTACAACTGTTTTACTGTTAATCAAAGGAAAATTACATTTTTAACAGTATTATGATCTGTAACAAGATCAGCAAAAATGACTATCGAACTTCACAGTTGAAAGTATTTTCATATCTTGTATGTGTGCAGTGTGCAGATGCGAAAAGGGCCTGATACGGGATGTTCTAAGTTTTATATACTTGTCAAATATCCAGCCATTGACCTCACATCTTCTATAAAATGCCAGAGGTTTGATGACCACCATGGATTATAATCTTAGCGAATGCTCATACCCCTGTTAGGAATTCATGATCAGAATTTATATATTTCTGGGGGGAGAGAGAGAGAGAGAGAGAGAGAATCATCGAATACCTATTAATCCCAAAAACTGGCTGGGCTTCCTTTCTCTCATCAGAGCCGCATTGAATCTGCTTTGCTCCAAAGGGGGAGGTTAGCTTTTGTGTCACTGCTTGTTTTATCTATTAGAGAATTAAGTAGAAATACATCATATAACATGAGTAGAAACTGAACCACTTCATTAAAGGCCATAAACTACAAGAATATGGTACCTCGGATTCTTGCTGGAAGGAACCCCATCGGTTCTCTTTTGATCCCTTGTAATGAAAAACAATATCCAATCAAGAACCTCTAAACGAAGCACTCGACATTCTACATTCTTTAAATCTTTCGTAATGATTAATTAATTTACAAGTAAGAATGAGTAAATGGAACCTTCACGGATGCATTGATAGGCAATGGCAATTTCGTCTGGCAACCAGCAGTTGGTAGACTGGATTTCAGCGAGAGCTAGTTCAAAAAAGAGGGACGATGTCACCAGAAGCACAATCATTCAATGATTTAAACTTACTCATTTCATTGATTTGACAACTCGTTAACTTTTTGTAAACATTTTCTTTACTTTTCAACCACACAATCAAAAATCCTTTTTCAATAATCTCTACCAATCAAACACTCAATATGATTTTGTGCACACTAATGATAGAGAGAGCATTATAACGATCCAGTAAGTACAAATAGGGGTTATTAAATTTACCTTGTTTAAAAGTTCAATGGGTGGGTTATATTGAACCCTCTTCTCTGTTTGGAAATTAAATTCCTGTGGTAAAGGCAAAACAAACTCATTATTGTGTCCTAGAATTATGATTGCATAAGCTAGAATCAAATTTCAAATGCTAACTACCATTGGCACTGTGATTTCCTTCTTAAAGTTCCTGAAAACTCCAATTTCTCCTTTGCTTGACAATATCTGCATGATACAGAACTTGTAGTCACCATCTGGGTGACATAATGTTTCAACTAATAAAGGATATTGGAGAAGTTACCTTCTGATTCATCGGAAGAGCTTTAAAACCATAAGATGGCACAGACCCCTCCATCCTTGAAGCACCCATAAGATTGGACCTAATGAAGAGACGCATTAGGTACCAGGTAATGCACAATTTTAGACATTTGATAGAAGTCTGAATTAAGCATAACTCAAATTGAAGTCCGCCAGGACTAGCAAGAATCTAGAACCCGGTTCCCCAAATCTCCATGCTTAACTTTGGATGAACATAAAAACTTACAAGTTCGAGGATTATAAAGTGACATAAGAAGGACGAAGAGGTGTTAGCCCCATTTTAACAAACCAAGTAACACGAAATTGTTAAAAAAAACTGACAACTTGTTGCCACAATAATGATTTCTTATGGATGACAGAAATTTGCCCAGGCATTATTACCTTCTGGATTCTCCATTTGCGGATTCCATGCATGAATTAGCACTAAGTTCCTGCAACAAGAAGAGGTAATAAAACCAATGAGTAAACAAATTGCTAAAACATATTTTCAACTATCATTGACATTGTTATATTATTGTTTCAGATAGATAGTTGGGCAGAGATTTTGGGAAAATTGATTTTCGAATGTATGGACTGTGAAGAGTGAAGAAAAATTTTTAAAAATACGAAAAAGGTGCCACGCCAATGAAACGAGTGGTTGAAACTCAAAAGTGATGTTTAGGAAAAATGATATTCGGAAACAGCAGACGAGCGGTTAGAGTCAGATCACCACCAAGCAACACAAGAGATCATGGATATATTCTTTTCCATTATATTTTGGAGCAAAATTGTTACATATAAAGAATCATAGAGGTAACCTTATCAGAATTGTTGCACGGGAGAGTGGATGATGAAACTGCCAAGGAATGTTGCATAGCTCTCTCTGAAGTCTTCAAATTAAATTCCTGAAACCAACATTATGTAGGAAAAAGAGCCATGTAAGTTATCAAAATGTACCTTAAGCATTTACTTGATCGAAAAGCATATGTCATGCTCACTCACTTGAAACTCCGGTGGTCGAGGTGTGCTTCTTTTTGGAAGCAACAGCGAAGGACCTTCAAGAATCTGAGCGATGCAGACATATCTCAACTCATTAATTATTAGTACATAGGTCAAAAGATTTCATTTCTGAAAACAAGCTACTGACTTTTCTATTTAGTGGAAGAGCTTTGAATTTTCGAATAGTTGAAGTCACATTATCAGTTTCCCTATTAGCTTTTGGCCTGAAACAGTACAAATAAAATCAAACGGGCATCCCCAAAGCGCGTCAGAGCAAAATCCTTACGTAACAAAAATACAAAAGCATAAGTGTAACCAATATCTGTCATCAAATTGACCTTATCCTTTGCGCCCTATGTGCTGTTTCAAGATCAGGTTCCCTAGGAATAGTGATCCTTGGTTTAGCATGCATCATATTTCCATCAGCAATGGCATCCTGTATAATCATTTGAAACAACTCAGATTGAAAATAAAACTTCGCAGAAAATATCTTTCATGCTCTTCTTTCCTCTGGTACTTTCATGGAAGGGTTAGTTAGATAATGCAATAGATAATTGAAGCTGCAAACTCTACATTCTAGATCTTCTTCTCACATACTTCGGCGATCTGAAATTTTAGCAGACAACATTGCCTCTCAATATTAGAGATTCTACAGATGCCCTACAGTAATTTCCTCTCTTAATCGGATATAACTTATATTATGGAAGTCATCCTGACAGAAGTAAGTGGCATACCCGAGTGGGCACCTTATGAACAAAACTAGTTTGCTGAACCGCACCTACAACCTGTCACGTAAAGAAAAGTTATGCAGCATTAGATGTGAACAGAAATTACAAAAATATTACTGATTAATCACGTAACTGAGGAAAAACATCGAGGAAAAACGGCCATCATCCAATTGCTTAAATTAGAAAAACAAGAAAATGATTATAATCCCAACTTCTAAAAAATTATATCGCATTAATGGGTAGTTCCTGCAGTATCCCCAAAGGTTAAAAGGCAGGTCACAGAAGAATGGAAACCGCTTAAGAAGCTCGCATTAAAATTGAAAGAGAAAAGGAAAATCCTGAACCTTCCGCAGGTGACCTCCCTCAAGCTTTTGTCTTTTTGCAGCTTGATTTTCAATCCCACAAGGGTGACCTGCGCCTCTCTCAGATTTATCAATGAATGACTTCTTTGACCTGGTAATCAGAAAACTGTATTCAGTAACAAACATCTCGTACGGATTAATAGAACCTAGCTATAGATGAGAAAACCTTAAAAATCTTCATTTCAATGAAGGTAATGTCAGCAATCTCTGGTTACCAATGTTCAAAATGTTTTCTTACAAGCAAGGTTGACATTAAGCAAAGCTTTTAAAGAGAAAATTCCAACTAGCAATAAGGGTTTCAAAAGAAGAGAAGAAAAATCACCTGAGAGGTTGATTTTGCTTGGCCAATTGACTCGCTGTTGGCTTCATAAGTGTAGAGGTCCTTTGGGATGATGGTTTCACTGATAATTTTGTTTTAGCATTTGAAGTATTAGTCGTCATGTGGTTGTAAAACGTCAACCCTGCACATATACAAAAGGGCTTTACTAAGACTGAACGATGTTGTTGTGAATTATGTCCAATGCCAGGTATATAACCAACACAAAGACAAAGTGACATGACGTATAAGGAAAACAACGAAAAGCAGAGAACCAAAATATTTCATAGAAAATACAAAACAAGGTAAAACATAAGTATGGATTGAAATAAAGTGGAAACATATGAATGAATAATGATGATGTTCAAAATAAATAATCACAGGAAACATCACCTGCCGGTAATTTTCCAGAGAGATTCTGAAACATTGGTACACCACCAACTTGCAAATTTGTGGAAGTTAGTCCATCTTGCCCTTGAACTTCTTCAGGACAAACTATAATACCAAAGTTAGATTTATAGGAGAGATTTTTTAATTGTGATAAAAAATGGAGAAAACTATCAAATAATATGAAAATTTGTCATGTCATAATACCTTCATAAGTCACATCTGCAGCTGAAGTTTTGGGGTTTGTTTCAATGCCAGTGCCACTACCCAATGATTTAG
The DNA here is from genome assembly GCA_018223645.1 of Jasminum sambac. Classification (NCBI taxonomy): domain Eukaryota; kingdom Viridiplantae; phylum Streptophyta; class Magnoliopsida; order Lamiales; family Oleaceae; genus Jasminum; species Jasminum sambac. The sequence goes on from CP073640.1 coordinate 40,441,229, forward strand.
TGATTTCCACGTCTTTAAGTTTTGTGGAGGTATTAATATTCTCCAATGCAATGTCTTTTGCTTCAGCTAACCTTGCCACAAAAGCTGAAACAAAGATCAACACACCAAGGCAGTGTAAATTCAAGGCCACAAAACAACAAAAGTGGAGAAGATTAGCAAGCATAAGATACACTGAATGACAGTTAACCATAGCCAAAATTTTATGATAACTCGACAGTATTCAAAAATTGTAAAATTTTGGGACTCTTACCATTAAATAGCATGAAAAACCTAATGCAATTTTTTGAAAATTGTGAGTATAAAATATCTAAATTCGCTCATTCGCATATTTTATTACCATTATGCCGCTAGTAACACTTTCATCTCTAAACTTTTAAAATCAACAGCCTTCTGTTATATCAGTTAAAATTGAAAGTAAGTGCATTTCTCCTAAGGAACTTCTACTCAAGAAGGTTAATAGCATAAATTAACCTTCAGAAACGAAAACTGATTTACTTATTTTCAAGCTTAACTAGATAAGCTTGCTTCATACAAAGGCGACAAATCAGGTAATGGTTAAAAGCAATCTCAGTGCTAACTTCTGAAGTAAAAAGGCGACAAATCAGTAATTGGCAATGGCAGAGCAAGGTACAAGCACCTAAACGTAACGTACAACACAAGATATTAAACCCTTGGAACAGAAATGTGAGTGATGTAAAATAAATTCAAATAAGTTAGAAAGAAAACGTACGAGACGGTGGATAGCTTCCGGCGGTCTGGAACCAGAGCTCGGCACGTCGAGTCTCGGCAAGTGACTCGGCTCGGGTGAAGTCGAAGAATCGAGCAGCATCAAACTCGTAATCAAAATCAATCTCAGTGACCACGAAATTGTATTCCATTTCGTCGTCCATGGCACTGTTATTACAATCATCCATCATTTCTTCTTCCATCTCTTTCGCCTTTCGTCTCGCCCTTCAATGGGAGTCTGCAAAATTTCTTTCTCGAAATCGATAATGGAAAAAAGCTGTGAGTTAAAGCGAAGATAGAAGTTTTCTTGGTTCTTGAAATGCGAGAAGAATGGAACGAGAATCGAAAAGAAATGGCGTCCGATAGAGACAGGGGCTACTGCGCCGCTGCGCGTATGTTGACAGAAGGGGTGGGGTGGGGGTGCGTGCGAGGTATGGAAACTTGGAAAGGGCCTTGGCGGATCCGGAAATTTGAATTGGGGGATATATGGAGGATCCGACTGCGGAAGTAACGTTAACATTTAATTTTGAGAGAATTGCAGGATTGGTCCCCAACCTATTCCCAACAATTAATTGTCAAATTATATATACATACAGACATACTACTCCTTTGATGCTTAAAAATTTGACACGAGACAAGTTTCATATATCTGTAATCTGTGTGCGTATATGACTGATGATTTGACAAAGATTTAGACGTTGATTGCTTTAAGTAGTTCTACCGTTTAAATTTTCGTTTGAATTTTTGCTTAAGCTTGTGGTTAATTACGCATTTATTGAAGGTCAATTTGTATATTTTCAAATAAATTTTAGTCCGATAATTATTTGGACAGTAATAGCCATGTTACTTTTTAACTTCGAGGAAAACATAAATTAAGAGTTCCTAGGCAATTGACTCACTGTTTTTTTTTGGGGGTGGTGGGGGAAGCCAAGCCAATTGTAAATTGATTTAAAAGTTTCATATCTTTTTAGGAAAATGCTAGATGATCGTATAAAATAGAAGGTAACACTATTTGAACAAATTTAGTTGACAATTTGTTAACCACCAAGAAAAATATATAAATAATAATAATAATAATAATAATAATAATAATTATAATAATTAGTATAATTAATAAATATATAATAATATAATATAATATAATATAATAAATATTAATATTAATATTAATATAATAATATATAAAAGGGTGGATGAGTAAAAATTTTTTCTTTTCCTATTTCACCCTTACATATTTTTAAAATTCCCGATTACCATTAACTCATTAATTAAAAAAATTCTTCTTTTCATTTTCTTTTCCTTTGTTCCCTTTTGCAATTCTTATTTTCATTCCATTCTTTTGTAAAAGATTGACGTCATATTTTGGTTAATAATAATATATAAAAGGGCGGATGAATCTACTTTTGATTTTCTATTTTGCTCTTACATATTTTTTAAGTTCCTTATTCACCATTAACTCATTAATTAAAAAAATTCTTGTTTTCCTTTGTTCCCTTTTGTAATTTGTAATTCTTATTTTCATTCCATTCTTTTGTAAAAGATTGACGTCATATTTTGGTTAAAAAATGCAATATGTTTTTCAAATAAAGAAAGAATTAAAGAAAGTCTTACTCCCTATATGTTATTTTTTTAAATTTTGAATTGAATAATAATTCCAAACCCACGCTATTTAATAATAATCAATTGAAATATATAGTGTGGATAACCATTTATAAAATCATTAGATTTTTATTTAAAGTAAAATTTACAATTTGACTTTTAGTTTTTAACATTTCAAAAGAAAATATTAGATAAATGAAGTGATGTTGCATGACAATTTCTAAACCATTTTGATTTATAAATTATTGTCAACAATACTATAAATCACATGCAAAACACGTGTTATAGACTAGTAGATAGCGAAAGAGCATATCCAATTCACTATTTTTGGACAATGTCTATGAGTAGAGTAAAAAAAAAAAAAAGAATTGAGTGGGCCACATATTTTTATCTATTTTCTTTTATTTTTTCTTAATTAATTTTCTCTTATTCACTTCATTTTTTCATCATTTTTTCTCATTATATTTGACACCACTTTTACAAATATACGTCAACTTAAATCTTTCACTATAATTTTATCATTATTTTTAAATTTTTTCTCTCTCTCCTCTTTTTCACTTTGTCTACTCTTTTTTTTTCTACGGTTTTTTAATAAAAACTATTTAATTAATATCAAATTAATTCTATAAAATTAATTATGGACCAAATAAATATGTATAAAAAATAATGGTAAAATTATGTAATTTAACTAAAATTTTGGACTAATATATATATATATATATATATATATATATATATATATATGTTAAAACTTTTTGACTTGATTGTAATAGCCCCCAAAAGTTTGGACCGTTTGTGCAATTTGCCATACATAAAATGACCAAAATGCCCTTAGTAAGAAGACAAAATAGCCAAAAATAGAAGAATTAAGTTCAACAATCTACAGATTCCATCCATTTGAATGAAATGCGCATCAAAATCTTTTATTTGGACCAATCCAACTACCTTTTTTTTTTGGTGACCACACTCGTAGTTGACATACTCCTTTTGAACAGTTTACGACCAACTGCCTTTAAAATAATTATATTCTCTCTATCTCTTTAACTAGACATTCAAAATAGACATCAATTGGGAAGGCTCAGATGATTCTCGCCATTGAAAGCTTGTTGTAAGCTGTGTGGACCATGGCTTGCTTCTTTTGAAATGTTGGGGAATTAAAGTAGAGGGCTAACGATGCAATTTTGCATTAATATTATCTTGTGACGAATTTGTCCTCTGTTGGATAATCCTTTCCTGATTTTATCTTCCATTGACATATGGAGGATGTTTATGTGATATTGACATTGACTTCGACGGATGCCTAAAAATGAAAACTTTGCAGATGCAGTGCATAAATCATTTTTAGCCTTTTAGCATGGTTCTTCCTCTTGCTTATTTCAAAAACTGAGCTTGATATGTTGACAAGACCACCATCACTATCAATGGGGTGATATGGAATCATTTATAATAGTTTTTAAATATTTTTAATATAAAAGAGGAGAGAGAATGAGTGGAGTTGAGTGGTGGAGATATATTGATGTGATGAGATATATGGATGTGATTGATTTAGGATAAAGAAATAATGAATAAAAAAATAGTAAAAAATAGTAAAAAGTTGAAAAAGTTGTTCCCTATCACCCTTCAAGTCGAATCACAATAAAAAAAAAAAAAATCATTTTGGCTCCATCAATTACAATCTTGACCAGAACTTACTAAAATATAACACAACACCAATGATCTCAAAGTAGGAAAAAGGAAAAGGCAGAAACAATATTGGTATCGCTAACAAGGGGGATGATCAAGAACACCCGGGTGTTCCGTAGTCACGGAACTCCCGGGTGCTTTTACGGGTCCGTCCGACCTCCGATTTTAATTCCGGGACCGGATATAGATTCAACACGATGAGGCGGACTTCCAGAAAAAAAAATTTTTTGGACACCGTGGATGCCGGTGACGACCGGTGACGAAGATGTATATTATATTAATAGAAATTTTTATGATTAGAGTACTTATCTACTATTAAAAAAATGACTAGAGTGTTTATAAACACTGTAAATCTATTTTGAAAAAGTAATTGTAAATGTTTGAATAAAAAAAGTGATTTAGAAAAATTTGACATGTATGGTTGGGAGTATGTGCAAATTTCTTAATAGATACATAGCCAAGCAAATGCTTAATCATATTCAAGATATATAGCTCGTTTGATATAACTTAAATTTAATTTAAAATTAATCAAATAATCACGCTTTATTTTGTTTTTCATAATTTTTCCTCCCGTTTTGACTAAATACCACTTCAAATTCAATCTCAAATGAAAGATCTTAATAAACAACAAAGAAAATCATGTGAGAATCATTAATATTATACAACTTTTTTTGCAAGAATAAATCGCATTAATTTGAAATATCAATATTATGTAAAATCAATACAAATTAATGTTATGCATTGATGTTAAAATAAATTTTAAAAACTTAATACAAAGTCAAACTTGTGTTTACCTGGTCGTCGTTCTCCTACCAATTAATTGACAAGATGCCAACTAGTGTCCGGATTGTTGCCACATGGTATAAACCCACCCACCCTCTGATAATGGGGGGCACGTGGCACCATCGAGGCGCTAGTTGGCATCTTATGATACCAATTAGTTGGTAAAAGAACAGGACCCGTGTTTATATATGTTATGAAGAAACTAGGATGTGAAGATGTCAACTAATTAGTAGGAGAACGGGAACCGTGTTTACATGTGTTATGAAGAAAGTAGGGTGTGAAAATGATTGTCAAATTCAAATGTAGTATATCTTATTTTGGTGACATATGAAATCACCATATATCTTATGGGTTTTGAAATTTGAATGAGCAAGGGAACCGGGATAAGATTGGCATTTTGTGGGAAGTTGATGGTTTATTTGTCTTTCGCGAGAGGGACAAAATGTCATTGGAGGTTGGGCTCCGCCTCGGCCGGCTGAAACCGGTCTGTTGCTCCTATTTTCAGCGGCTTCAACTTTGTCCTTAATTTAGGCTTTCTTCTTTTCACGTTAAGTTGCATTTATTCTATTACATGTGTGGTTAAAATTAAAAAAATATATTAAAAATATTTAAAAAAATATCAAATTAATAGATAAGTAGTTAAGCCCCTGTTCTTCTATATATTTTTATATATTTTTACATATTCTTTTCAATCCCACTAATTTTCTCTCCTATTTCACATCCACATATCTCGTGGAACATACCTGTACTACACAAATCTTCACCATTCAACTCCACATATTCTCTCTCATATATCACATAAAAATACATAAAAATCCATTTTTATACATAGCCTAACACCCTTTTTAAAAAAGATGACTGAGAAAAGATAAATTTAAAATAAGAAAAATTTATATATATTTAGAACAAGCTCTTAATTGCAGTATTGATCGTAACAGTTTTACTAATTTGTTTGTCAGGTCCATATCCTGGGGCATACTTTAACGAATTTAAATTACCACTTTTGACCAAATTCTAAAGAGACGGGAAAAAAAATTAAAATGTTTGGCTAGTTTTATCACTTTGACAAAATAAATTTATTGCTCCTTCGAAACACTAAAGTCATACAAAAGAGAGGCATTTAAGAACGTGCCAAGTTTTATCTTTTATTTGGCATAAACATATGGATAAATAATTGTTAATCGCCTGTTAGGGAATAATTTGTAAATTTTTTAAACACTTTTTATCATTTTTTTATCCATTCTTTCTTTATCCTAAATCAATCACATCCATAAATCTCAACCACCCACCTCCACTCATTCTCTCTCCACTTTTACATTAAAAACCTTTAAAAACATTTATAAACTACTCCATATAACCCTTAAACTCAAAACATTTCATTAGTAAGAAACATTGACTTTTTCATTACTCATTTTTATTTACGGGTGACATCTTTTAAATTGTATGTTTTACTAATGCTGAACCTGGGAAACATTTGTTATTCCCAAAAAAAAAAAAAAAAAAAAAAAACACTTAGGAAAAATTTCTTATTTTGTCGCATTCCATTCATAACCAAAAGTTTGTTCAAACTGACAAAATATCATATTAAGGACGAAAAGTAAAAATTACCCATAGAATAGAGGAAAATTATAATGAACTCAAAAAATTTCAACATGTCCTCGGATCCCAACTTTTTCGTGAAGTTGTCCTTAATAATTTTTTCTTTTTTTTTCCTTAAATTTTTGTCACTAGCATAATAATTAAATTAGCATTTTCCATCAAGATCTGGTCAAATATTATAACATAGCAACATGATTTAACGTAAAACGTAAAATAAAATTTTAAAAAAAAAAAGAAACAAAAAGTTCGCATGCGAATAAAGTTGATGTTTTCGTATTTTATCACCAGTTTAATAGTTTTTCACTCTGGAAATTGTAAAGTAATATTTTGATCAAAAATTTACCTCGAGGACAATATAATTAAATGCAAACAATGAAAATATATATTTTTCAATAATACTACACTGTCATATTCTTTGATATAACTAGTATTTTTTACCCGTGCGTTGCACGGGGTGATATATTAAAAATATTAGTAAATCCTACTGATATTAATATTATAAAATCAAAAGATTAATATTTTTTAGCGTGCTCTTACCCAGCATTTACACCCGTGTATTTTATGTGATTAGTTTTTTAACAAATAATAATTTTGATAAATATTAATGGAATAATTAATTTATGATTAGTTATCAATTTGTACCGTACTCTTACCTAGCATTTACACCTGTGCATTATATGAGATGATAATTAGTGATAGAGATTATGTTAATATATCACATTTTACTTATCGTAAAATTAAATCTGTTAAATATGTATAAACATAAAATTAAATACTATAGTTATCAAAATAAATATAATAAAAAAACTCTATCAATTTTCTTAAAGCCTATGGTTTTTTTAAAAAAATTATTCTATATTCTATTATATACAACTCCAAATTTTGAGAGATATTAATTACATACTCGTGTGATGTATGGTATTGACAATGAATATATGAATAATAAAATTTTGGAATTTAATTATGAAATATAACCAATATATATTTATATTATAGAAATAATAATATAGCGGGTACTGACCCCAACACCCTATTTCTACCACCTCTAGAAAACACTTATTATCGCCTCCACCCACTTTCATTTAATCGAATCTGAGCAAGGATATTATAAGAATTGCAACATGATGAAGACTCTCATTCCCCGTCCTCATTCTGCTAAAAAATGCTCATCCCCGTCCATGTCCTATCATGATCGTTTAATCAAAATTTTTATTTATATTGTTTAAACGTATATTAATGACATCTATTTCAATAAACACCTTCTAAACATAGTAAACATGTATATTAATATATTCGACATAAACTCACCAATTTAATCTACTCAGCATATTAATAACATTTTTTTAAACTCATCAATTTAGATGTTTATTTAAATAATTTAAATTATGTAGGTTTCTTAATGTGGTCGATAAAAAAAAATCATTGATATTTAATCATATTTTTTTTTACCATATTTAATGCTATAATCAAATTTAAATTAATTTGAATGAGATAAATAAATTTGAATGAGACAAATGACTTGAAATATATATTATAATTAAAAAAGAAGAGTTAATCGATGATCTTTAAAAATTGAATAAAATCTAAACAGATAAAAATCGTTATAAAATGAATCATTTGAAGTAGTTGGGATTCTTAATATATATTTAAAAAAATAGAACCCTAAATAGATATTTAATATAGTCGAGAGACAATTAAGAAATTCCAATTGAATCGCAGAATTTGAATCTTTGATTGGGTCGATAGCCAATTATTTATTAAATACGTAATTTATAAAAGGGATTTTGACGCAAATAGTCCCAAAAAACTAGCCATATTGCAGATTTAGTCCCAAATAATAAAAGGTAGCGCAAATGGTCAAAAAAAAAAACTTTGGTGCGCAAATGGTCCATTTGGATGGAATCCGTCCGTTTAACCGTTAGTCAAAGTCAACTGCTGGAAACTTGGGTGCGCATTTGGTCCATTTCATTTGAAATAAATTGCACAAAAGGTCCTAACTTTAGATATTATTACAATCAAGTCCAAAAGTTTGAAAAATGTATACTTTACTCTCAAATTTAGTTAAATTGTATAATCTTTTATATTTTATTTTTTCTATGGGTGCTTATTTGGTCCGTAATTAATTTTATTGAATTAAAATTAGTCCCAAATTTAGTCTCAAATTAGTTAAATTTTATAATAAATTATAATAAATATAATTATTGTACCTATATAAAATTATTATTATGAATATAAAATTATAATATTTATTATTAACTATTGGTTAAAATCAAAATGTGCGCATCTCTAATGCTAAAGAAAATTTTCGAAAGTTGTGATACTATATTAATACGAACAAATGCTACTGTGTTGAAAATTTTTGATAAAAACCATTCAATCGATATCAAATTAATTCAATAAAATTAATTACGGACCAAATAAGCACCCATATTTATTAATACGAACAAATGCTACTGTATTGAAATTTTTTGATAAAAATCATTTAATCGATATCAAATTAATTCAATAAAATTAATTACAGACCAAATAAGCACCCATATTTATTAATACGAACAAATGTTGGTGTTGAAATTTTTTGATAAAACCATTTATCGATATCAAATTAATTCAATAAAATTAATTACGGACCAAATAAACACCCATATTTTATATGGGTGTTTATTTGGTCCGTAATTAATTTTATTGAATTAATTTGATATCGATTAAATGGTTTTTATCAAAAAATTTCAACACAGTAGCATTTGTTCGTATTAATATAGTATCACAACTTTCGAAAATTTTCTTTAGCATTAGAGATGCACACATTTTGATTTTAACCAATAGCTAATAATAAATATAATAATTTTATATTCGTAATAATAATTTTATAAAGTTGCAATAATTATATTTATTATAAATCATTATACAATTTAACTAAATTTGGGACTAATTTTAATTCAATAAAATTAATTACGGACCAAATAAGCACCCATAGAAAAAATAAAATATAAAAGATTATACAATTTAACTAAATTTGGGACTAAAGTATACATTTTTCAAATTTTTGGACTTGATTGTAACAATATCTAAAGTTAGGAACTTTTGTGCAATTTATTTCAAATGAAATGGATCAAATGCGCACCCAAGTTTTCAGCAGTTGACTTTGACTAACGGTTAAACGGACGGATTCCATCCAAATGGACCATTTGCGCACCAAAGTTTTTTTTTTTTTTAATTATTATGCCTACCTTTTATTATTTGAATTAAATCAGCAATACTAGCTTTTTTGGGACTATTTGCACCAAAATCCCTTTATAAAATAAGCAATTTAGGTATTTATTTACGTATCAACTTATTTAATCTTTATTTATTAAATGTGTAATTGAAATATTTATTTACTTATCACTAAAATTAGACCATCAAATTAAAATTTCTAACATTCGTCAATTTAATTAATACAACTCAATTAATATAAGTATGATGTGGACAATTAATTGTAATAATAGAGTCAAGAATAAATAAAAATATTAAAATTATAATGTCTCATGGCATTCATAAAAACAAATATTTTACAACAATATACTTGATAGAATCATTGCACTTAAATTGAGTAATAAAGAAAAAATATATTTTTTCCTCAAAGTATGATTTTCCATCATACTTGACCAACTATATGTTTACTTTCACAAAAAAAAAAAAGAAATAAAATATTTGTTCCTGATTTTTATAATACTACTCGGAGAGGCTATAAATTAATCCCGTTAAAAATTATTCAAATGTATAACATTACAGAAATATTAATTTATTTTTAACGTTTTCATAAAAATTTTTATTCAATGAATAAGAAAATGTCAAGTATTATAGTACACGATATTTAGTAATATTTTGTAACTCAGTTTTTTTCCTTTTAAATTTTTTAATTTACATATTTATCTCTTTAAAAGGAAAACCTCAAAATTAAGTGAAATTATTTCTTATGAAAATTGCAATTGATTGTAGTAGCGGCGGTAGAACTGATCACAACAATGAGGAAGACAATTCCTTATTTTCAATTTACTTATCATATTCTATATATAATATATAGTTAACTTGAAAAAATATTTTAGAATAAAAGTAAGAAAAAAATATTTTTCATAAAATAAGTTTTAATTAATATTTTGAAGAATAGTGATATGTAAAGTGTTACATACTAAAATATACGTGGTGTAATTTATCAGTCTCGAAAAGGGGTAATTTCATTTTAGTAAGTAATTTTTTCCAATTTTTGTTTAACATAAGATGTGTTTTGTTAAGACTTAATGAAATGCACTGTGTAAATATAATAATATCTTAAAACGTGTTAGGTAAATTGTAAATACACTAAAACACAACGTGTATTTAATAAATGTTCCTTAAATAAAAATACGTCTTTGGCTCTTATTGATTATCATGATATAAGATACTATTAAGAAAAATTATCTTCTTTGGAGCTAAAAAATAATATCTGAGTATTGTAATAATTTGAACCTTATTATAATTGATATACAATCTTATAATAATTAAGTACGATTAATCAAGTCATGTGTAAGTAGTATAATTATGTTATATAATCTAAGATAAAAAAAATTGCTGAATAACTCGAATAAGACTAATTATATTCACGCTATAAAATATATTCAAGACACCATAATTTAATTGTTTGAAAAAGTCTTAATTTTTTTATGATAACAATTATGTCCTCGAAATGCATGATTAATAATTTTTAGTAATTAACTTACTTTGTACGTAAATATTAATTTATATTTTGATATTTTATTAGAGATATTTAAATTAAAAGAAATATTCACATTTTACGTCCATTATATTTAACAATATTTAAAAGTATGATGAATAACTAAGTAATTTGACGTTTAAATAAATAAAATTTTTTGATAAAAACGACCTTGATAGGAAAAAAGTTATAATTAGTTAAAGATTAAAAATAATCAATATTGATTGGAAAGTTTTGAGACAAAAAAGATCATTATAGCTCAAATTTATAATTAGCTAAAGATTAAAAATAATCAATATTGATGGGAAAAAAATTAAGGTTGTAATTACATTAAGATGTAAACATTGAGAATATTTAAAATAAATATAATGTAAATTATCAATAAAATGTGTTGTGGTAATATAATTACCCATCGGATTATTTAAAAATTTTCAAAAAAACTATTTTATAAAATCAAACGATTAAATTTTCATACATTAATGTGAAGTTGCAATTGTCAAGTCTTGAATGTTTGTTGGAAATTTCATTTTAATGATCAATATAAATTAAAATATTTACATAATTGTAATATTGATAACTATCTAAAATAGGCAAATATGAAGAACATTAATTATATCTCATTATATTAGAAATGCTAATTATATGGACTAAAATGATAGTACATTAAGGAGCAAAAAATTATAAAGGACATGGGTGGAAACTATAATCAACTGATTAAATAACTAATTTAAAAAATAAATGAATTATTAATATATATATATATATATATATATATATATATGTATATATTAGGTCAAATTCATAGGGAAAAAATGATCTGGAATAAAAAAGTGAGTAAAAGTTAGAGAAAATAATGTGTTTAAGTGGAAAAAAGACTGCTTATATATATATATATATATATATATATATAGATTTTCAAAATTTTTTTATCTTATTAATCTATGTTAATATCAATTTATATTTATATAGGAAACTAATTTTATATATTTGCGTTAAATTTTAAAATTTTAAAAATAAAAATTTATATATTAATACTATACTCATTTTAAAGCTCTTGTTAAGTCAAATAAAATAAAGTAATAATTTTTATTTTTTAATTTAAATTTATTGTTAGAAAATGGAAAAAAGGAGAGGGAGAGAGGGAATATTTAAATAGAATGGGATTGGTAAAGCAAGTTGTAGAAATCCCATTAAATATGGAAACTCTATTATTTTAGGTGATTTTCATGTGTACAATTTTAGAAGATTTAGAATTTTGTTTTGGTAATAATAATATTAAAAAAAAAAGAAAAAGACCGAAAAAGACCAAAAAATCCTTGATTTTAGGCGGGAAAATATTAAAAAATGAATTAAAAAATAGGGTGAAATACTCTGGTATTATATATATAGATTAGTGACATATAACTAGTAAACTTTCTATCTTGCCATAGAACGATTGTATTTACGTTGGATATAAATGGTTTTGAAGTCATAGTTCAGGTACTAGCAGTGCATATAGAAGCTGACTGCCGAGAGTAGAGCAAGTGTTGTGTTGATACCAAAAATAGTGATGAATACTTTTGTACCAATTGAGAGGGTGTAAGGGGGTTGGTTAGGCAGTACTAGCTGAGCAAAAGCAAGATTTTGTATTTTTTGCCGAGCTGGAACAAGGTGTTGATTACAGAGGAAGTGAGATCCCCCTCAATGAAAATTAAATCTTCTATTTATAGTGCAAGTTACATAAGGGGTCATAGGTCATCATGAGCAAAAGCAAGATTTTGTATTTTTTGCCGAGCTGGAACAAGGTGTTGATTACAGAGGAAGTGAGATCCCCCTCAATGAAAATTAAATCTTCTATTTATAGTGCAAGTTACATAGGGGGTCATAGGTCATCATGGGATGACGGGACTAGCCTAGGTGTCATGATTGCCTTTGTAATACCTGCGCAGCCGCCAGCATTTATGGTGATGGTCTTGGGAGTTGTGCGGCCGCCTATGCATTTATGGCGATGGCATCTTGTCAGCCGCAGAAGTTGTCAGTGTGTCAAATGATACATGGATTGTCCTTATTGTCGGCCATTCTAGTGGTTGGGGTCGGTCTACCATCTCTACCGACCTGGGCCTCCTGCCGATCTGGGCATCAGTTGTGGTATGGTCCTTCCACTAGTCCCGAATTGAGCTCGGACAGGCGGAGCCGGGCTATGCCCTCATCTGAACTGCCCTCGACTCGCATTATCCCGATTTATCCGACATGTGCCTCCAACACGTCAGCAAGGTTGACCCCACAGCAAGGGGGGCTTGAACCGGACTTGTGCCACGTCAGCACAGTGCCAACATGTTGCATTCCCATCTAGAAATAGATAGAATCTACGTAGCAACCGTGAGATTTTAACCTAAAAAGTGCACTTAAATTGAGGGTGTTTGCATATAAATTTTGATATATTGTTATGAATAGGAAGAGAGAGAGAGAATAAGTGAAGTTAAATGTATGACAGAGATTTAACAATTTAAGTAGATCCTATGAGATATGTGGATGTGATTTATTTGACCAAATTTGAATTTTAAAAAGTATGAGAAATTATAAATTAATAAGAGTATGGAAACATGCTCTTACCGGTGTGGTGTATGACAATATGATCACTAGTTGACGGCTTTGATGTGACATTGACGTTTTAGATTCCCGCCAATCAAAGTTGATGAGCATAATTTAAATAATGAGCGTCGAAAGCAATGTAAAAAGGCTTTTGACTTAGAATACACTTGGAAGAGTATATGTCCAAACGTAGCAAACCCTTTCTAACAAAAAAAATACACCGCTGGAATATTGAGATGTGTGTCAAATAAAGTGTTAGGACGTGACTAAAAGTTGGAACTAAAAAATTATTTATGTTGAATAAAATGTTAATTATTTATTTTGAGCAAAATTTATGATATTTGAGCTTGCGATGTAATACCATCAACTACTTGAAGGTAATATGAAATGGGCACTTTTGGAGAAGTATAGAAGATATATCTCATATCTCAATAGAGAAATTATATAATCGTAAATTGAGAATAAGGGTGGACACATTCTTCTGTGGATGTTCTTTGTCATTGATCTAACTAATGGGAGCAAGCAACTTGTCTTGATCGCTGTGACTAGTGCAGTCGTGAGTAATAAACTTGACAATGCAAGAGAATTAAATATCATATGATTGTCATACAATTTGTCATAGTTCGCATTGAGTGGTATTTATTATATAGAGATGGTTTTGGTGAACTTTAATGTGCTATGAGTGAGAACAATCCTTGGGGTGCATTCTATTTGTTTTAAATTTTTTATTTTGAGTTTTGAAAATGTTTTAGTATTTTTTGTTATAAGTATATGTTTTCAAAAAATTGAAAATGTTTTTGGTTTATCATTTTGAAAAGAGAAAAGAAAATATGATTAAAAGAACTATTATAAGAGTAATTAATATATTTGATTAAAAGAGTAATTAATAAATTATATTTTTAGTGAGAAATTCTATCATAGCGATCTATTATTGTAAACTTCATATTAGTAGTGTGCATACACCATTAATTCAACTTGTTTAAGAACTATAGGAACAATGTCTTAAATTAATTAATAGACATTTCATTGATTAATAGATTTTTCATTGTTGGTCACCAATTAAAGAAATAATTTAAAATTGTAATAATCGAGTTAAACCATTTAACTAACACGATAATTTGTCTGTTACAATAATTTGACTTATATGAGTCATACCACAAAATATGTAAAATTAGTTTAATTAAGTTGATAAATTTATAAATTTATATTAATCGCAACTTTGTTATTTTTTTATGGCATTAGTGAGGAAATTTATAAATCAATAGCAACATTGTTAATTTCTTTTATTTAAATGGAATAATATTTTTCGATGTAATTCGTATAGTATAAAAGATTTTATTGTTCCTAATATGAAATTTTTCAATAAAATAATAATATTTTAAATTTTTTTTGTCTACACATTTAATATTTTTTTAGAGAACGATTTCAACCCGAAAATCCAAGTCTAAAATAGAATTTTATTGATAATAAAATACAGATAACAGGGAAGAAGGGAGACTTAATACTTTACCTTCAGAAAGTGATACAAAATAGGTAAAGTCTAAGAGCTAAAAAAATAATGCTACACATATTGCGAAACTACTCTAACATTAGCCAATTTTAGCTTATCTAAACATAATAATCCTCTAATCTTGCCTTGGAGATCCTCTGGTAAGCAGAAGGAAAATTGTTTCTCTTGGTACCCTCGATTAGCCAAAAAATCTGCCACACTACTAGCTTCTCTCCATGTACGCATGAAAGACAACTCCATCTTATTTTGAAAGTCCCTAATTCTCGTTAGAAAGTATACAAGATTCCACAGAGCATCATACCTATTATTGCAGATATCAATAACAATAGCAGAGTCAGATTCAATCCACACAGAAGTGAAGTTAGCCTTCCAGCACAATTCAATCCCTGTGAGAATCGCTCGCATTTCAGCCACTATAATGGAGGTAGGTCCATAGTAATCATGAAAAGCCCAGATAGGATCCCCTCTATGGTCTCTTAGCACACCTCCGCCACAGTACATAGGTCCCCTTTGAGCGTACCATCTGTATTCAATTTCACAAATATAGCCGGGGCCGGGTTTGGTCCACTTAACAATATGAAGTTCTCTCTTCCTAACTCTTCTCCACCTAATAGCAGTTTGACCAAAGGCATTAATGATATATTCTGTGGACTTAATAAAGGCTATGGAGTTTCCTTTTTTCTTTTTTTTTTCCTTGTATTAATAGACATTTCATTAAAAAAAATTAAGCATTATAATAATTAAATTTTATATTAATTTATTAGAACTGTTGAAGCAATATAATAATTTTAATCTTTTGAACTAGGATACTTCCTTGAAAAATGATAATAACAATAATTTTAACCTTGTAATAATTTATTTAGGTAAATATAGTAATTAGTTTCTATTAATCAAATCATGAATAACTACTTTAATTAATAGCACGTGACACTTGTAACCGGTTATACACCTGTCTGATACACGAGAATCATTAACGTTGTTCAGACTCGATTTTATATTACATGAGGATTAAAATTAATAATCATGGAATGTTGGCAATGTCAAAAGGCATTAACGTTCCTAAAATAGAGTACTCAAAAAAAAAAAAAAAAAAAGAGCTCTAACATTCCTAAATGTTTTGATACACAACATTTGTATTTGGATTTGTTTGTACATCATTATTATTTAAGATCATATTTGGTAAAAACTAAAGATGAATAGATAAAAATCATGCATTCATTTGGATCCTTGTTGACTTGTCTTCATGAAAGGATATTTATATCTAATAAAAGCATTAATTTACAAAAGATGATAATATGTAAATACTATGGAAACAAATAATAATAAATATATAAAATTGGAGGAACCCCTCGTTCCACTTTCGTTCTTGCATTAATGGAAATGTTTAATGCACTTGTGTGACTCTTAGTACATCAAACTAGTCTATCACCCGTGCGATGCACGGGAATTTTCTACTACTTAAAGACATATTTTTCTTAATTATAAAAAATGAATTGAGATATAGAGTATGGAAGTCATGAAATAAAAGTAATTTAATCTCATTATCTTATTACAAATGATCACAAATTTTAAAATTTTCTTATGTCCAACATTGGTGGTTGTGCTCGTGGGAGATTGAAAATATTGATATATGATAAACCTTCAATCCTTATTACATATCAATATTTTTAATCTCCCGCTACTCGCAACTCTAAATATTGCAAGACAATTAATGAAATTGGATTTAAGGGTGAATAACTTTTGAAGAAATTCTTGCATCAAGACTAATAAAATTTGCAAGATAATTAATAGATATATAACAAATTTATTGAAAAATTAATAAATTTATTAAACACTAATTAGTTGATTCCCAATTAGATAAGTGTTGTCTCTAAAGTATGAAGCTGAGTGTGAGAAAGTGAACTACATGTTATAGTAATCTTGCGAATACGAAAAATATATAGATAAGCATGAACTTAAAATCGTTAATATTTTTAGACCAAACTTCTTTATTAATATAAAAAAAAATTAGCAAAAATTGCAACAAAAAATTACTTTAGGAACTATAGTTAAAATCAAAATATTGTTCTGTCAAATAAAAAAAATTATATATGACATTTTTAAGTAAAACATTTTTCTAATATTTTTTTTATTTTAAATAGATAAGAAGTTTATTTACCACTAATAAAAAAATCCAATTTAATCTCTACAATTAAAAAATTAAGTTATTTTTAGTAAATAAGAATATGTGCTCACAAATGTATATAATATATGATATTTATTTTAAAAATATGTAGTATAAATATTAATTAATTTTAGTGAAGCAAAACCATATTTTAAAAGAAGGAAGCTAGAAATTCTCTAACAAAATGCATCAATAATTAAATTTTAATAATTATAATTTAACTTATAAAATATTTTAAAAAGAATTTTCAAAAACCTTTCCAATGTTGTAATAAAAATATTATAATTTTCAATTACGGAATAAAATATTCATTCAACTTTTTCAAAAATCTTTTTATATTTGTATATATAAGCCCAATTGTTAAGACGGCGATTGCTTCAGAAGAAATCAACTTCCACCTTTTATAGGCCAAAATTCCATCTTCTCTATCAAGTTTCGATGTGGGATTCATATCTACCTTTATAAACAAAAAATTCAATCTTCTTTATCAAGTTTCGATATGGAATTCATAACTCACTTACTCCCACTTAAAAATGAATTAATAAAACATTAAAAATGCATAAAAACCAACTAAAAATGAAAAATTGAAAATAAAGCATTTAGATCAAAACCAAA
The DNA here is from genome assembly GCA_018223645.1 of Jasminum sambac. NCBI lineage: Eukaryota > Viridiplantae > Streptophyta > Magnoliopsida > Lamiales > Oleaceae > Jasminum > Jasminum sambac. Next base: position 40,459,208 of record CP073640.1, read on the forward strand.
CAAAAACAATCAAAATGAACAAAAGTCATAGAGAAACCGGATAGAAAAGCGATTTAAACCGATCAAATAAAATAATAATGAAACTTTTGAAAAAACTTTTTAATATTTGTATATATGAGTCCAATTGCTAAGAAACCAACATTCACATTTTATAAACAAAAAGTTCCATCTTTTTATTACGTTTCGATGTGCGATTCATATCTACCTTTATAAACCAAAAATTCCACCCTCTCTATCAAGTTTCAACATGAAATTCATATCCCATTTAGGAATTAAGAAAAAATAAAAAAGACATAAAAATCAACTAAGGGGGAATCGAAAAACAAAGCATTTATATCTAAACCGATCAAAAAATAATCAAAACTGGCAAAAATCATAGAAACCCCTATTTAAACTGGTAAAATAAAATAATAATAAAGTTTTTCAAATTTTTTTTAATATTTGTATATATAAACCTAATTGCTAAAGCTCACGATTGTTCCATATGAAGAAACCAACACCCATCTTTTATAGACCAAAGAATTCAATTTTCTTTATCAAGTTTCGATGTGGGATTTATATCCCACTTAATGGACCAAGTAAAAAAATAATTAATAAAAAAATTCATATCCCACTTAGGAATTAAGAAAAATTTAAAAAGGGCATAAAAATCAACTAAAAAGAAAAAATCGAACAAAGCATTTTGATCTAACCCACCAAAAATCAATCAAAACCGGAAAAAATCATAGAAACCACGATTTAAACCGATAAAATAAAATAATAATGAAAATTTTTCAAAAAACATTTTAATATTTGTATACATAAGCCTAATTGTTAAAGCCCGATGATTGTTCTACATGAAGAAACCAACCTCCACTTTTTATAGACAAAAGAATTCAATTTTCTTTTATTAAGTTTCGATGTGGGATTCATATCCCATTTACATTTAATGGACCAAGTAAAAAAATAATTCAAAAAAAAGGTTTAAAATTGTCCCAAAAAAAAAGAAAAAAACATTAATTGCGCATAGTTAGGTAATCGAACCCTTGCCACTTGTGCGGCATCGCATTTAAAGGCAAGTTCGCAACCAAGGCCAATTGCCTAATTGTTTAGAATCACACGCTATATTTATTACAAATGTAAGCCATAAAAGAAAAAAAAAAAGGCAGCCTAAACGCGTGAAGAGGAACTTTAGGCGGGAAAATAACCTCTGGATTTATATAGTAATAGATAACGGCAACGCTCAGAAGTTTCAACAAACACTATAGCACGGACATAAAACAACAAAACCATTTCCCTAGATTATAATGAAGACCTAAAGTCCAATATAAATATTTTTTTGACACTATTTTCATTATCTACCTAGAAATTAAATGATAGATGGAAACTTAATTTGTTAAAAAATATCAGAAAAAAAAAAAATCAAAAAACCATTTTTGTAACTGGCCATCCAACGAGTAGGTAGTTTCATTTCACCAGAATCAAGCGGACGATTGAGCTTGAGTCCTTGACAATCAACTTGTTCTTGGTTTAATTTGGTGTTTTAAGCAAGCTGCACACCAGCCTCCAATAACATTACCAGCTTGTCAACATAAAAGCTTGCCCAAATTAGGGAACCCATCCATAGTGAATACTCAATCAAAGCACAAGCTCAAACAAATTAATTTTAGAAATTAACTAACTAATAAAACAAATTAATTTTAGAAATTCAGGTCTATGTAAACAAAAGATATGTGGCAGAAAATAATTAGCACAACAAAGCACCAACTGAAAACCTATCCAAATAACCATATTTCAATTGTAACTGTTTTATTAAAACACAAAATTATATAATATATAGATAGATTTTAACGTGCGCATTAGTTGAACTTTAAATGTCGAAATTTATATCTACATCTTTGTTTCCACAAAAATGGAAGAAGAAATTATGTAGAGTAATATGGTGTTGGTGGCTACTTTCAACCCTACCCAATTAACCTAATCTAAGTCTAAGCAGGCTGCGGTGCAGAAATAGGGCAGTAGATGGGATTGGCCAACTCGTCTCGAACTAACCTCATTGCCATTGCTAGATTGTGTCAACCTTTACGTGCTAATTGCCCCTTTTTTTTGGGTTATAACACTGAGGGTATGTTTGATTGGTGATAAAGTTATCATGCGCGGTATTCCGTGTAAAATATGTGGTTGAGATTGTATTGAAAAATATGTGTGTGGTTGAAAATGTGTGTGAGGTTGTACGGAATTGCGTGCGTACAAGTTAATGTCCAAAAGAACAAGGCCTGAGTCCAAAGCAGTGTCATCATGTAAATAAAATTAAAAAATTATAAAGCACACGTATCATCGAAGTCTCTTTCCTCTCGAGTAATGCATCCCGATGCTCTAGAGTTTCTTTTATAAGATAATTAGTTTTGATGCAAAATCCAAATAGATCTCATGAGATCAAAATGTGCTATCTAAAAAAACTTGCAATGTTAATAATCATGATTTATTTATATATTTTTACCATTTATGACCTCCAAGATATCGTATAGAGTATGGAACTATGAAGTTAGGGAAAAAATAAATAAACAAATAAAAATAATAGCATTAAAATTGTCTGAAAATGTTTATCAACTTTAGGACACTTTTATAGTGTTCTAAGAATTGTGTTACGACTGGCATTATCGTACATCAAAAATTGTATAGGCAGGAAATGGTTTAGGAAAGGGTTTAGGGAAAGAACATATACTTCCAAAAATACCGTTAATGAAAATCACATTTGGAGGGTCCACCCCACCCCCACCCCTACTCCCTGCGTTAAGGGTATTTTTGGAAGTTCATTTCCATTTCCTAAACCATTCCCTGAACCATTTTCTGCCCATCCAAAAGTTCATCATACATATATACATATTTCTCTACAAACTGATGAGGGATTTCCTTCTCCACACCAACTCCCTTCAATGTGAATAACATATGCCACAATCAAAAATTCAATTTTTTCTCTAATTATTTTAAACAACTAAGTATAATATTTATTTGATTATTTTTTTATACTTTTAATATATTTTCTTTACTTCTCAACCATATATCTAAAAATCAAATTTTAAATAATTTCTATAAAAAATGCCCTTGTCATTCTAATATATATATGCACAATCATCATCTTTGATCTGATCAAATCAAAAAGTTTTATTGAAGATTGGAATTTTTTGTTTCAACGTTACTCTGCTTTTCGAACCTGTAAATTTCCCAATCTATTAATTTGGAAAAAATGTAAAGCGTAAATACTGGAAAAACTATATTGAAATATAAAAGGACTAATTGACACAAACAATATCTCGATCGGTACACTGCATTTTGAAGATGCGTTTTAGAAATTGTGACGCTTTGGTCCTTCTTTTCACATTTTATCGGCTTGATATGCATTTGAAGAAGAGGACAAAAATACCATTATTTTTTATTCAAATAAACTATTTTGTTGTTATTATTATTAGTATTTTTTTTACAATCAAATAAACTATTTTTAACCACAAGTGAACACAAAACTTTTAAGCACTACATGAAAATAATCCTAGTTTTTTCTTAAGTTTTACAATTTTAAATTTACCTTTTGATATATTTTTATTTTGGCCCATAATTATATTTAGTCTCAAAATAATTTTACAATATCTTTTATGAGATTAACACAATGTTGGCGTTAATACTACAGTTTTCAAAAAATTTCTTCTAATATTAGGCATAGGAAAATTTTAATTTTAATCAACCGAAATAGGTACACACTATTATTGAAACTAAAAAAATCATTTAGCAAAAAATATACCTAATGGGACAGAAATGAAGGAAAAAAATAAAATAAAATGATGGAGCTGAAGATTGGTTATACTGGAAAGTGGAATCTACATTATATACATGGCGCTTACGATTCGGTGTCCACTGTGCTTAGAGACTTTAGAGTTGTTAGAGCATCTCCAGTGCTTAGGTCTCTTCCCAATTTGTATTTTTAGAGAGAGACACTTACAAAAATTTTGAGTGGACCAGTAAATTTTCAATTTTTCTTAATCATTTTTCTCCTATTTTACTCACTTTTTCTTCATTTTTTCTTCCTTGTTTTCCATGTAATGTCTAAATTCACACATCCAACTTTACATCTTCAACTACTATTTTATTATTATTTTTGAATTTCTTCATATCTTTTTCCTCTTTTACACTTTTTTATCTCTTTCCATTTCCCTCCAATTAAAATAATTAATTTCACTCTATCTCTCTCTTAAATACACACCCACACTAGACGTCTTCCATTGGAGATGCCCTTAGGTGGAGTTTGATATAGTATGTTCTTCTTAATTTCTTGTGAGCATGATATTTGGAGACCCTTTTGGATTATAACATTTTTAAAAGAAAAAATGTTAGTTTTACACTTTGACTATGTTCGTTAAATTTTTTATGAAACGAAAAATAACATTTTAGACTAGTAAGTGGCAAAAAACTAAAAAGATATATGTAAGAAAATGTGAAAAACATTATGGGTTGATAAAAATAGGTATAAGAAGAAATAATTGTTGAAAAATTTATATCAACTGATGAAGCTCTTTGATAAAGACCGTCACTGCTAGACCTCCCGTGGGGTTCTTATGTTTGTACAAGAAGTCTTCACGGGGTGGTTGTGACTTCAATTTTCTGAATTTCTGAATTAAATGCGACGTGAAGATACCTATTAAAGTTGATTTTGGTACTAGATACTTGGACAAGAGAATAATGTCCATTTATATTGGCAGTTTTGGATTCTTCCGTGCATTGATTATGTACGATTGTGAATATATATCCTTCTCATTTAATTTGTGGTCTCACCTTTTTATTAGATTTGACACTTCTGTTTCAAAAAATTCAATGACATGAAGGGGACCATGAACAGGATCTGTTGAAATTTATACCTCAGATGGATTCTTTTGAAGCATCGGGAAAATTGATCTTAAAATAATGACCGACGAGTATGTTGATTTTAGTTTGTCATATAGAGAGGTGAATAAAATGGATATTAAATAACAAATTTACATGTTAAATGTTTGACTACTATAATCGAATATGTGTGTGTTATAATATCAATGTTGGGAAATAAAATTATCTCTCAGTCCTAGTATTCCACTCACAATTCCCATTGAATGCAGGGAGCTCGTGGGGCGAGGGCAGTCAAATTGGCTAGTGCTTGGAGAAATTTTTCTTACTAGCGCTGACAATATAATATTGTCCTAATCAAATATATTAACTTTCATTTAGGAGATACGTGCTCATGTTTTTCTTTTTTCGAAGACGATAAACTTATTCATTGATCAAATCAGCTAAGAGTACATTGGAAATAAAATAAGGTGGAGAATTAGACCAAGCAACATGACTATTTAAATTTCTAGCGTTCGGTGCTAGAATATGAGCTACGTTGTTCACCGATCTACTAACCCAAGTGAATCTAAGATTTGGGATGTCCCGAGCAAGAGAGCGACATTCTTCAATGAGTAATCCAAAGTAGGAGAGATCAAGATCATCACTATTTAGTGCCTTATGAACCAACAGCGCATCTATCTCAATCTCCTGAACTTGGGGAAAACTAGACTTTAACCACGAAAGGGCCTCTCGAACTCCAAGAGCTTCGGGTAAAAGTGGGTCGACAATTCCTTGGACTGGAATGACTTTAGCAGCCACAAAAGAGCCTTTATTATCACGTATAATGAGCCCCAATCCACTCTTCTTCTCTCTAGTAAATACGGATGCATCCACATTCAATTTGAAATTAGCCGAAGTTGGTGGTCTCCATTGAGCAACGCTTGAACCCGCAACATCGAAAGTAGGCAAAGAGGGTGTTGTATGCACTGTCTGCCACTGCTCCAAAAGGCTACAAGCTAAAGAAAGAGCCTTAGGAATTGTAAGAGACCGGGCTTGCCAAACTATTTCGATTTTTCCAAATTGCCCAACATGTCATTGCAATGAGAGCGTGGTCCAGCTGATTATTACCCAAGATAGAGTCGAACCAATCCTTAAAATTATTTGCCATGGGAGAAGTATCAATAACATCAACGGTAGCCCCATGCTCACTGAGCAAACTCACACCTAACTAAAGAGTGAATGATGGATTCATCATAGAGGTGGCAAATCGGACAAAGAGGGTCAATGGCGACGCACTTGAGTCGCAACTGATCTGCAGTAGGTAACACACCTAGTGATGCCCTCCAAAGAAAGTTTCACACTTTAGGAGGGATGCTAACATGCCACAACGTATTCCAAAAAGGTTCGGCTGCAATGCGGGACTACAAAGCGGAGTTCTCCATTAATCTCCTATAGCCACTTCTCACAGTGTAAGCTCCTTTCGTATCATGGATCCAAAAGAGACAATCTGAACTCTCTACATTAGACAAGGGAATTTGCAAAATCTGGTGGCGATCATCGACATTAAAGATTCCTGAGAGGAGATTAGAGTCCCAACATTTCAAACCAGCGGCAAAGAATTGGTCAACGGTGGCACTCTCACTTCCCGGGGCTGGTGTAGAAGAAACAAGGCCCTGATCAGCATTAGGCAGCCATAGATCATTCAAGATGTTAGTGGAAGAGCCATTACCAATTCGGATTCGGCTTCCGTCCTTAAGCAGAGATTGAGCAGCTAGTATGCTTCGCCAAATGTAGCTTGGTCTATAGCTGATCTTAGCGTCCAAAAAAGAACTCGATGGGAAGTAGCATGCTTTGTAGACTCAGGCCACTAGAGACGATGGATTAGAGAGGAATTTCTAACCTACCTTAGCAAGAAGAGCAACATTAACTTCATGAAGTTTTTTGAAACCCATTCCCCCTTTAGCCTTGGGTAAACAAAGCTTGTCCCACGCAGTCCAATGGATTTCCCTAGCGTTCTTGTGATCAGATTTCCACCAAAACCTGTTCAAAATTCTTACCATATCTTCGCAAACTTGGTTAGGTATAAGAAACACACTCATAACATAGTTAGAGACACCTTGGCCAACTGTTTTGATGAGAATTTCCTTCCCCGCTCGAGAAAGATACTTCTCGTTCCAGCCTTGCACGCGTTGCCACACCTTGTCTTTGATATAATCAAACACCTCACGTTTCTTCCTTCCAATAATAGAGGGCAACCCAAGATACTTTTCATGGAATTGAAAAGCTTGAATGCCAAAATAGGACCGAATAAAAGCTTGCAATTCGTGGTCAACGTTGCCACTGAAATAAAGGGAAGATTTGCTAAAATTCATAGATTGTCCCGATTCTACTTCGTAGTTATGGAGCAACTCTTTGATTGTCTCGCATTCCCTAGTATTGGCACAGAAAAATAACAAACTATCATCTGCAAAAAATAAGTGCGTGAGGGATGGAGCGTGCTTGGCAATTTTATAGCCATGGATGGCATTGGAGCTTTTTTTAGACCAAATCAATGATGACAAGCACTGAGCACAAAGAATAAAAAGATACGGCGACAAAGGACACCCTTGACGTAGCCCTCGTTCTGGAATGAGAGGTCCAATATCACCTTCCTCATGCACAATATGATATCGAACAGAAGAAATGCAAAGGATAACCAAATCAATCCATTTAAGAGGAAACCCCAGTCTATGCATTACCTTATGAACGAAGCTCCATTCAAGGCGATCATATGCCTTGCTAATGTCGATCTTGAGTGCAACCAATCCATGTTCTCCCCTCCTTTTCTTCTTCATACAATGTAGTGCCTCAAATGCCAACATCACATTATCCTGAATAGACCAGCCGGGAACAAAAGCGCATTGAGTGTTTGATATAATGTCTGGCAGAATAATTTTAAGACGATTAGCGAGAACCTTGGCTATAGTCTTATATAAAACATTACAAAGCGAGATCGGCCTGAAATCTTGCATAGCTTCTGGATTAGCTTTCTTGGGAATGAGAGTAACTAATGTGTTGTTCAAGCCAGTGGGGCATGAGCATGAATTAAGGCATTGTAGGCAAAGAGAAGTGATGTCTTCTCCTACCATGTCCCAGAAATTTTGAAAGAAGGTCGGATTCATGCCGTCCGGCCTCGGAGCTTTGTCTGGATACATTCCATGGATAGCTTTATGGACCTTGCCGGCTGTGAAGATGGCAGATAAGCTATCAATATGATGGCCAGAAAGTCTCGAATCCATGCAATTTACCACTGAGTTAGACTGATTTTGGGGAGCAAGCGACATAAAAAGAGTCTGAAAATAATCGTGGATGGTATGGCGAATTGGGACCGTCCCGAATTGCATAAAACCATGATCATCACGAAGCGCCTGAATAGTATGTGTCCTTCTACGAGCTGAAGCACTTCTATGAAAGAATTTGGTATTGCAGTCACCTTCCTTAAGCCAGAGTGTCCTAGAACGTTGCTTCCAATAAATCTCTTTCTGGTGCAATGCTTTGAAATATTCTGATTGTGCTCTTTGAAATGCAAGAATACCATCACCATCCTTTCTACTATGTAATCGTGACATGGCAGCTTTATTTTGTCGGCCAGAGCCTCCCCAACGTAGCAGGTCACCACCACAGGAGTTAATATGGTCTAATAAAGGTTCCCCAACAGATTTGGCCCAACTGGAGCTCACGAGTTCTCTACAATCTGAGTCTCGCAGCCACATATTCTTGAATTTGAATCTATGATGAACACACCTAGAGAAGGAAGCTGCTGGTTTCAAGAATGAAGGCGTATGATCCAAAGAAAACTGGCCCAAATTGTGTACACAGGCGCAAGGAAAGATATCCGTCCAAGATGCAGAGGCAAAAGCCCGATCCAATTTTTCCTCCACCCAACCTGGGGAGCCTTTGCTCTTGAACCATGTAAACTGGTAGCCCATTAAGCCCAAATCACACAAATTATAGTCTTCAAGTGCCTCTTTAAACCCACTAAGGAGCCACGGTGGGTGTTCATGTTGGCCCATTTTTCTCATGTTGGTAGAGGAGATCATTAGAGTCCCCCATGCAAACCCATGGAAGGGATGATGCGGAGGCAAGAAGACGAAGTTGGTCCCAACTCTCGTGACGTCGGGTACGATCCGGATTACCATAATAACCCGTGAGACGCCACTTAGGAAAGCCACCAATATTGACCTCCACATCAATATAGAAGCGTGACATGCTAATTAATGAGCCCATAGTTTGGTATTTCCATAAAAATGCGAGACCACCACTACGACCAACACAATCAACAACAACACAGCACTCGTAATGCAATTTATTTTTTATAGATGTCATTTTTTTATTACAAGATAAAGTCTCAATGAGAAAAATAAAATCCGGCTTATGCGCGTTGACTAAGTCAACAAGTACTTGAACTGCCCGTGGGTTGCCTAGCCCACGGTAGTTCCAAATGAGTATACTCATGATGATCAGTGGGCCCGCGCCATAGAGCCCACCATAGCCAAGTTTTTTGGATCTTCACTCATTGGAGCAGCTTGAGTAACTAGGTTTCCCGAGTCCATTGCAGCATGATCTGCCAATTTGCGCCTTTTTTGGTCCATGATCGTGAGGCCCAATTCTTTATTGGAATCATTTTCATTAAAGTCAACTGTGGGAATTTCCTTAAATGAAGAATTGACTTCCATATTCAAGGGATTTGACTCCAAAAAATTTGGGTTAGGATTGGTGGAGTTAGGACCCAAAATCTCGTTCTTTCCTTTGGACACTAGTGCATGATTTTCGGCCTTTTGCATGGGATTGTCCTCATCCGTGTCATCAACTACACCCTTACCAAAATTTGAATTCGCATGTTCCGACGAAGATCCCCGGAGCCATTTATCGCCGGCCAGACTTTGAGAATTCCGGAGGGAAGCACGTAGGAAGGATCCGTATGGACGTTGTACCTCGGCACCACCACCTTCGTAAAGATATTCACATGTTGAGTCGAAGTGACCTATGATGCCACAAATAAAGCAGAAAGTAGGAACTCGCTCATATTTAAAATTGACCCAAATCCAATCTCTCCCGGGTTTCTAAGTTTCATCCTTCTTTTCAACGGTAGGCGAATATCCATGCAAACTCTAACACGAAGAAAGCTTTTCCAGCCACTAGAAAAATTGTTTGGGTCGGAAGCGAGAAATAAGCCAACAAAATTGCCAATCTGGACTAAAGCACGTTCCGATCGAAATCCAGCCGGGACATCATGTATCTGCACCCATAAACTCGTATGAACTAACTCAATGAGAGAGGGATTCTCATCTTCTTGAAGATGTTTGAGCAGCAGGAGATGGTTATTGAAAGTCCAAGGACCATTGTCAAGCACTCGATTCATATCAATGGCATGGAAAAATTGAAAAATATAGGTGCCTCCTCCCAGATCCTCTATACAGATTCCCTTTTTAGGTTTCCAAAGGGCCGCCATAGTACTCCTCATCGAAACAAAATGGATAGATCTATCCATTAGAAACCTCCCCACCAAGCAAAACCGATATTCATCACTCTCTTGATGCAGGTCGTCGTCTTCCAATTCAACGCCTTGCTTCTCATCGTTGATGACCAATTTAGAATACAAATCCTCAAGAGCCATTAAAGAATGAAGGAAGAGAAACTCGAGATTAAGGAGGGAAAATAGCCAAGCTTGTCAAAAGACAAGAGAGACAGAGCACTCCATAGGGAGTGAAATTTTAAGTAGATACGTGCTCATGTTAGGATTGAAATTTTGATAGATTTTAATGTGAAAGAGATAGAGAATGAGTAGAGTTGAATGATGAAAATTTGTGTAATATATATAGATCCCATTATATATATAAATGTGATTGATTTGATCAAATTTAAATTTAAAAATAACAAATACAATAATATGTAAAAATTTGTAAAAATTTATAAAAATTTCAAACCTAACATACGCATGTGAAATTCTAGCACAAACAAAATTATCAAAATATTTTATTTTCTTAAAAATACAAATGTTGAGGTTGAACTAGAATTATTGTGCAACTATAGTTTCCCAACAATTAATGTCAATTTGAAATTTAAGCAGATTTCAAACTCCCCAATACAGCAGTTGCCAATAATAATAATAATAATAATAATAATAATAATAATAATAATAATAAAGAACAGAAAAAGACACTAGCCTTGTGGGTATATAAATGCAATCACTACAACAATTTTATGTTTTTCCTACAAAATATTTTTATAGGAAAACATTTTTATTTGTGGAAAAAGATCTTTTCGGCCAAAAAAAAATTCTTAGCAAATTAAGCGCGTGTTAAGGTATGTATTTTTATGTGTTTTTATGTGTTTTGATGTGATATAGGAGAGAGAAAAAGTGGAATTGAATTGTGGAGATTTGTGTAGTACAAGTAGGTCCCACGAAATGGATAGTGTGAAAATATATAAAAATATGTAAAAGTGGGTAGGAGAACGGACGCTAATTTGTAGCGTAAAGATCTAATGAAAAAATATTAGGTGATGAAATTCAAAATTTGTTTACTAATGATTTTCAGGACAAATCCTTTTAATTTGTAGCGTCAGCATGGAATGAAAAAAATATTATGTGATGAAATTCAAAATTTGTTGGTTAATGATTTTCCACGCAAATCCTGTTGAGATGAACATAATTTATTGCGTAAGTTCTCTCCCGGTCAAATTATTTGACTTCTAAAGTTACATTAGACTACAGCATCAATTTTGGGGGGTTTGGGTTAAATTAAATTATTCCAAATATTTTATTTTTATTTATATAGGATATAAAAAATGTGGCTTTGATCTAGAAATCACCGTATATCCCCCATCATTTGCCTCATAATAATATAATATATGTTATAAAATCAAAGTAAAAAAATACCTTAAATGCTACAAGAGAATAGAGAGGAAATATATTGAACTTTCTTCCTTCTTCTTCATACATCAATTCATGAATTGAGGTCTATTTATAGACCATCAAGTGTAGAATCAAAACAAAAATGATGAGTCATATTACACATAATTATCAATCAAGTTGTACAATTATTCATGAATTATTTTCATCCTCATATGATTTCATAGTCATTCACAACTCATTCACAATAATGATCCAACTTTTGAATTATTTATAACACTCCCCATTGAATGACTATTTATACAATAAAGTTGATTGTGGTGCCCATGTGTTGCCTCGTTAAAACCTCGTCAGAAACCTGGATAAAAACTCGATCAAGGAAAACAAGATAAACCGCTTCCCCCGATGTTCACCAGAGTATAAATATGCCGCTTCATTAAAACCTTGTCAGGAAACCCAATGGGATAAAAACCTCGATCGGGCTGAAAGAGTACAAGATTTACTCCCCCCTCATAATGACATTGTTCAAGGTCCTTAAGTCGCCGATGCCAATTTGGTACACCAATTTTCTAAAGGTTGATGTTGGTAATCGCTTTGTGAACAAATCGGCTAAATTGTCAATTGAGCGACTTGTTGAACATCACTTCACCACTTTTCTCAAGGTCATGTATAAAAGAATTTTGGAGAGATATGCTTCGCTCTATCTCCCTTGATGTAACCTTTGTTGAGTTGTGTGATGCAAGTCGCATTATCCTCATGCTAACAAGGCTTGATTTTTCTTTTATCGAGGATAGCCTACATGATGTTTGTATATGATGAGTCATATTCCTTAACCACATACATTCCCGACTTGTCTCATGAATTGCAATGAGTTCAAGATTATTTGATGATGTTATGCCAAAGTTTGTTTTGTAGATTTCCAAGATATAGCGCCTCCTCCACGCCAGTATACATATCCCGCTTGGGACTTGCTCTTATGGGGATCTGATAAGTATCTCCAAGGTCGTGATATCCAACTAAAGTAGATCGAGAATTATGTGAATAAAATAAACCTAAATCGACGCACTTTAGATAACGAGAATGTGTTTAATACCATTCCAATGTCTTTTGGTAGGTGTATGACTATCTTGCCAGGAGATTTACGTAAAAGCTATGTCCGGGTCGGTGCAATTTGTCGATAATGTAATGCTCCAATTGCACTAAGATACTAGATTTCGACCAAGGATTTCTTCCCCATCTTCGTGTGGCCTAACGCCGCCCCTTTCAACATCAAGTGTTCGAACGACAATAGGTGATGTTAGAGGTGTGCTTTATCCATACCAAATCGCTTCAAAACCTTTTCAAAAGATATGAAGATTGATGAACAAAACTCCTTCTCGGGAAATGTTCAATCAGAAACCTAGACAAAATTTGGTTTGCCTAAATCTTCATCTCACCAAATTCACAAGTACTTCATCGCTTCATTAATCTCTTCGTGAGTTCCAATGAGATTTAAATCATCAACATAGACTCGCTATGATTGCAAACCAAAGATCCGCTTTCTTTATGAAGACACAAGGACAAATGTCATCATTTTGTATCCCCTTTTAATGTGTAATTACTTAAGCAATTGAACCACATTCTTCCGGATTGCTTCAAACCATATAGTGATCTTTGCAATTTAATTGATAACACATTATTTGGGTAATGCACTAAGTGCTTCGCACTTTTATTCCTTCTGAATTTTCATATATATCACTGCCAATGAACCATATAAATATGCAAAGCATTACATCCATAAGACGATGTCAAGTTTTTCTCGTTACGCCTGCACTTATCAAAAATCTAAAAGTAATAGCATCCATTACTGGAGAATACGCTTCTTCATAGTCAATTCCCTGGTCTTTGAGAGAATCCTTGCGCTACAAGCCTTGCTTTATACCTTGTAACTTCGTTTTCCTATTTCTTTCATTTAAAACCCATTTGTATCCTACTGTGATTACATTTTTTGGTGTTTGAACTACATGTGTCCTAATACTTCGCTTATACAAAGAATTTAATTCAAATTTGTATGGCTTCCTTCCATTTTGGCCAATCATTTCTATTTCTAAGAATCTTTAACAGATTGTGGTTCAATCCTCACTTTGCACAATTTTACCGGCAACATTAAAGGAGAATATATCATCTACAATGTTGCTTTCCTGCTCCCATAAGTTATTAGATAGTAAATAATCTATTGATATCTCATGGTTTTCAATACTTGCCCTCATGGAACCTCAATTTTCTTGGATGCTTCGGTTCTCTCTGGAACTTTAAATATTTTATTTGATTGATCAATCGCTTTTATCATTACTTCGCAAAGATTCTTTGCTGGTTTTTGTCTTGTATTCTTCTTCTAGGTACGTAATCCTTGGAACCAATCGACCACGCCGGGCATTTTTTAGATTCATTTGTCAGAATAGTTGTCCTCATGGGACATCAATTTTTGCTTGTATTCTCTACCTGTGATATGCGACTTGGTGACTTTCCTTGTATTCACAAATGCATCGTGCGCTTATATGCGCTCTTGCAAATGAATAAGATTTTCAATTCTCTCTCACATTTATTGCTTCTGGGATCAAAGTGAGCTAGAGTCTTCATTCCAGAAAGTTCATTTTTTCTTTTCAGATGTAGTTTTGTACTCTCCCAGTTGTTGGAAAATTCATTTCATTAAAATGACAATCATTAAAGCATGCATTAAATAGATCACCTCGTTAAAGGTCTCTAGGTACCCTGATGATCGACTATGAATTAAACCCAACATAAATTCCAAGCCTTCGCTAGACCCATTTTGGTACGTACTGGGGTGCAATTGGTACCAGATTTACAACCAAAAATTCAAGATGAGAAACATTAGGTTCTTGACCAAAATGCTAATTGTAAAGGGGAGTATTGATGATATGCAGCTGGTCCGAGATTTATCAATGCCATGGAAGATGTAATATAGCATGTCCCCAAGTAGAAGTTGGGAGTTTTGACTCATAAGCATAGGCTCAGCAATAAATTGAGGCGCTTAATAAATGATTCTCGCCAATCCATTTTGTGTATGGACATGAGCAATGTAATATTCAACTTCAATTCCCATAGTCAGCATAATAATCATCAAATGCTTTTGATCTAAATTCACCAAAGATTATCAAATCGAATGGATCGATCGAATAATCAGTGGAAATGAACTCGCAATTTTATAATTTGGGCTAATAGTTTAGCAAATGCATCGCTTTCTAGTTGAAAGTAGGCAAACATGTGACCATCTAGTAGATGCATCAACTAAGACCAGTAAAATAACTAAATGGTCCACAAGGTGGGTGTATAGGTCCACAAATATCACCTTGAATTCTTTTCTAAAAGTTGGCGATTCAACATTTACCTTTGTTTTAGAGGGTCCATGACTAATTTATTTTAGAATGCTTCACACATGGACACTCATTTGGTAAAATAGTCTTAAGGTTCTTAAAAGGATGTCCATGTGAGCTTTAATTATTCGCTGTAATCATAGTCGCTCCCGGTGCCCAAATCTATCATGCCAAAGTTTAAGAACTCTTTTGAGTCAATAAATTTTGGTTTTATGATGTTGTTAGACTCAATCGTTTCTTATGAATGTATAATACATTCCAGATGGAAGTTTATGGAAGTTTTTCTTTAATCATATGCTCGATAGAAATGAGTTTATGTAAAGATATTCTTTATTATTTTCTTCCATTGTTTCAATGTGATATCCATTTTTATGATATCCTTAAAAACTAAGCAAATTTTCCTTCGATTTGCTAGAATAAAGTGCATCATCTATATTCAATTGTGTATCATTTGGCAGATAATACGAGCTCTACCGAGCCTTCAATAATATTTGATGCACCAGTAAAATTGTATAGACATAATTTTCTCGTATTGTTAAATCCAAGAAAACTTATCTTGTAAAATAGTATGAAGTTGCGCTATCGCCAGGCAAAATATCTTGGCAATTTGTCATGGTCTACAAAAGAAATTTAAAATATAAAATTCATACCAGCTAACAAACAACAATTACATATAACACTTAATGGAAAATAACAATACAAATATAAAGATAACAATTCCACACTTATCACACAAAGCATTATAGAAAAATATTTCACACATAATACACCATAAATATAATAATACTTCATTAGAGAATTATTTAATTTCGATATTTTCCATCAAACTTCCAATGTTTGTATGATTCATGGATCCGGGAAAAAGTCGTGAGTATCAAATGAGTTCCATTGACTCCGCTATCCCAATCAAGAAAATTGGTTTCAACTTTTTCTTTTCCTTTCTTTTCCCTTGGTTTCGAAGTTTATATAAGTCCACCAAATGCTTTGGTGTACGCATATGTACGGACCAATGCCCGCAGTATTCCACATCGACAAGATCCGCCATTACCGCTTTTATCAAATGAATCATTTCCATTATTTTTCCAAATTTGAACCTCCGCTATTATGTTGCCGATTCTACTCATTATATCGTGAAATGAGCTTCTTCCATTATCATGTTGGAATTCACGCCTAAACCCTCGCCCACTTCACGCGGCCCACGCCCACGCCCACGCGGCCCACGCCCACGCCCACGCCCACGCCTGGTAATTATTTTTTCTAACGCTGCATTTACCTCAGGCCATATAGTTCCATTTGTTTCGTATCACCGTGGATCCCGCTGGACGATCCCATGGTTTTTCATGAGTAGTTCATTATTTTGTTCGCATTAATAGCAAGATACAAGTTCCGAATACGCTTGAAATTTACGCTCGACATCGCACGCAGAGCATCGCTCGAGGCATGGAATGTTGAAAAGTTTTTCTAACATATCTTGCTCAAGAATTTCTTCACCACGTAGCAATTCGTAACGACTCAATAATTCTAATTGTAATCTTACAGATTTAAAATCTTGCAGCGCAAGTGCATCCATCGATATCCGCCTTGGGCAGACGATACTCTCTTTGGTGATCAATCGCCTTTAAATTTTTCCACGTAATCGATGGATCTTTGATCGTGAGGTATTCTACCATCGAGATGCATGTAGGTGTCGCCGAAGGAAAATTAACGCGCCAGACGATCTCCGCCGGGATCTTTCATTTCATTTGATTATTGTTTCACCTAACCCTTTTGAGATCAAGTGAATCTCAAAGATCAAGTGTCCGTGATGAATAATTATCACCGTAAATATCAAGAGCGACAAAATCAAGTTTTGCAAGCGCATTTTCAAAATTTAAATGAGCTAGTATATTTTGTTTGAAATTTGAATTAGTACTGTGGCGCACAAATAATAACAAAATAAAATTTAAAAATCGTGGATTATCTTGTAATAATTAGGCCGATACATGCCATCTATAAGACGAACTCAGAAAGATATTTCCTTTACTACAAGAGTGAGCTCTAGTGTCAGACTCATAACGTTGTTATAAAATCAAAGAAAAAAATACCTTAAATGCTATGGTAGAGTAAATATATCAACTTTCTTCCTTCTTCTTCATACATCAATTACATGAATCGGCGTCATTTATGTAATTATCAAGTGTGAATCAAAACAAAAACGATGAACATATTACACATAATTATCAATCAAAGTTGCATAATTATTCAAGAATTATTTTCATCCTCACGATTTCATACTCATTCACAACTCATTCACAATAATGCATCCAACTTTTGAATTATTTATAACAATATATTTATATTCTAAGAATGTCAGAGACAAGATTTTGAAACCGTGAACCCCGTGTTTGTCGAGTACCTCCTTAACCAAATGAGTGTATGTGTGTGTGTATATATATAGAGAAACAAAACTCCTCTAATAGTTAAATCTTCTAATGATTAATTTACAAATATGTGGCTTTTTTTTATCCACACAAGTTAAATATTTTACTTCAACTTTCTAGTAGAGAAAAGGTACAAATTTTTGCGGCCACAAGTTCTTGAACCTTGGAAATATTGGATCAAAGCATATGCCCATGAAACCTTTTGCCTGTTTGTTTTACTTTTTATTTTGTTCGGCGGGGAAATATAAATTATTGTTAGAAATCTTAATTTTTCTTCAAAAAAATTGTAATGAAATCAGACCCGAAATCCTTTTTTTTTTTCTTTTGTGATTGTGGGAAAGGAAAACTTTGGCTAAAAATCTTAACTTGTCTGCGAAAAGATTGTGGGGAAAACTATATGCCAACAGAATTTTTTTACCTTTTTTTTCGGTGTGGAAAAGATAAACTTTTCATGGAAGTCTTGATTTTTCTATAGAAAAATTATAATGAAAATTATATGCATATAATTTTTTTTTTTTTTTTGTGGGGAAATGTCATTTTTTTTTTTATAAATCTTAATAATTTATTCGCGGAAAAATTGTAGGGAAGATAAATTTTTTTATTTTTATCTTTTGTAGTTAACATTCTTTTTGGGTAAAAGAAAAGTAAAATATTAGTTAACGTTAACAAAAAATTTAACTTGTGATACAAAATCATTTTTTCAACCAACATGCTAATACGTTCGATCCATTATTGTAGAAATAAATTTAGGTCCTAGCTAACACATGACACTGCCGTGTAAATTAACACATCTGCATGTTGTGGAATGTGGATTGAGTAAGAAATTTGATTGTTTACCAAAAATTAATAATATCCTAATCTTAATTGTGACCCCAACAAATACCTTTAAATAATAAAATTAAAATAATATATTTCCTAACAATTGATGGAGTAGATATCTCGACTATTGAATAGCGATCAAAATTAATCAATTTAATACACTTTTCCTTAAAATAATTGAAGGAGTAGATACCTTGACTGTTGATAAGAGAACCAAATTAATCAATTTGATACACTTTTACTTTTAGAGTCTAGATGTATTATCTCCGATCTAATTTCATTAATTGGCTACTCAATACAATTCAAAATAGTCAACTTACACAGTTACACTACCAAGTGTATTAATTATTACCCCTATCAATAAATAGAACCCATTTTAATTTTCACAAAGATTAAAAAAATACAATTAATAATATTTATAAAATAAAATTCAAGATTATTTTCCTAATATGCTATTTCATTTATCAAATATTTTATTTCAATTACTTTATTTTGGTGATAATAATATACATTAAATAAATGCATATAAGCTAAGTAATATTTTAACTACATTTTAAAAATGAATGGAGCCTATGTTTTGGGACGCAAAAAAAAGAAAAAATAGACTATATTTTTTGGACGAAGGTAGTAATACATAGCAAAACAAACAAATATAAAAAAGGGCTAGTTGCAAAACTGTCCAAAAAATTAATGTAATTGCGTAATTGTCACTAACCTTTTTGAAATTTGTTCGGGATTTTAGCACATTTGGTTCAAAAAAAGTTGTTCTAGTCCGAATTTGGTCCAAATTAAAAAAAGTAGCTCATTTGGTCCAAACAAAGTGGTTCGTGTGCACGTTTATCCATTAAATCATGAGTCAAAGTCAACTTTTAAAAATTTGAATACGCGTTTGATCCATTTGACTTGAGATAAACCGCACAATAGGTCTTAACCTTTAGTTATTATTATAATCAAATCACAAAGTTTGAAAAATATATACTTTAGTCCCAAAAGTTTGAAATATATATAAATTAGTCCAAATCTATATATTAATAAAACCAGCATATTTTCTCGCCACTTTCATCTATTTTTCTGAATTAAAAAATCAATTTTTTATTCTGCAATTATGAACGGATAATCACAAATCTGCAAATCAATCTTCCCTTATTTTTCCGAATTAAAAAATTAATTTTTTATTCTGTAATTATAAACGGATAATAAAAAATCTGCAAATCAATCTTCCCTTCCTCTTCTAGAATTCGAACTCAATCTTCAAAAATTTCAAGCGGATTCTAATTGAATTCACGCCATCACAAATCTCTTGATTTTATCATCATCAACTTCTCCAACCTTCCCTCACGCAAGCAACAAAAATACTTGTCAGAGTACTCGAACATGTCTTTATTCGGAAACAATTGCAGTTTATAACTGTATATGATAATCATCCAAAGATTCGCAAAGATGTTTCAATTCTCTAATTATCTCGGACATATGTTACCCCGTGCAACGCATGGGTAGAAACACTAGTTTTAATTAAATTGCATAATTTTACTTTTTTTATATATATTTATTTGGTCCATAATTAATTGTATCCAATTAATTTGATACTAATTAGATAGTTTTTATTGAAAATTTTTAATAAAATAGTATTTATTCGTATTAATATCTTAATTTTTCAAAAAAATTCTAAAATAATATTCACACATATTTTGGTTTTAAACAACAATTATAACTATTATATCCCTGTAGATTTTTTTAGTATGGGTATATTACTGAAAAATTATATTGAAGGTAGAAAAGTAATAAAATAATTATCTCATTAAAATTAAACAATTTTTACCGACAATTGGGAAATTGGCACATATTTTCCAAAATTGAAATTATGAAATTTATCAAACTAATTTGGTCATAGTTAAATAATTTTTATTGAAAAATTTATAAATATTAACACGCACTTGCATTGACTGTATAACTTTGGAAAAACTTTTTTCATATTAATTGCAAATTAACAACTAAAAATATTAAAATAAAAATTGCTAACCAATAAAAATTAATGAAATTGTTATATCGCCATAAACTATAACGTAGATATTAACGAAACATACTCAATTTAATAAAAAAGTTTGTAGAAATAAAATAATATTTTTTCCAAAAAATATACCAATAAAAACTAAAAAAAGAAAGAAATTAACCAGCACCTATCTCTCCCCCTCACTACAGTCCCACCAAGTGTGCGACTACCGGTGAGGGTCATGCGGCGAGGGGTGCGTTGATCTTGATCTTTGCTAGTTTCTTCTCGCTTCTTCCTTTTTATAGTTTTTATTGGTATATTTTTTGGGAAAAGATGTTATTTTATTTCTACAAATGTTTTGATTAAATTAGGTATATTCCGTTAATATCTACGTTATAATTTACGGCGATATAACAATTACATTAATTTTTAGTTATTGGTTAATAATTTTTATTTTAATATTTTTGGTTGTTGGTTTGCAATTAATATGAAAAAATTTTCAAAAGTTATACGGTCAATGCAAGTGCGTGTTAATATTTATAAAATTTTCAATAAAAATTATTTAACTATGACCAAATTAGTTGATAAATTTAATAAATTCAATTTTGGAAAATTTATGCCAATTTCCCATTTTTCGGTAAAAACTGTTTAATTTTGATGAGATATATATTTTATTAGTTATCTACCTTCAGAAGAATTTTTACAATGATATACCCGTGCTAAAAAAATTTAT
This sequence comes from Jasminum sambac, assembly GCA_018223645.1. NCBI lineage: Eukaryota > Viridiplantae > Streptophyta > Magnoliopsida > Lamiales > Oleaceae > Jasminum > Jasminum sambac. The sequence goes on from CP073640.1 coordinate 40,480,266, forward strand.
AGGTTATAATAGTTATAATTGTTGTTTAAAACCAAAATATGTGTGAATATCATTATACAATTTTTTTCAAAAAATTAAGATATTAATAAGAATAAATGCTATTGTATTGAAAATTTTCAATAAAAACTATCTAATTAGTATCAATTTAATTGGATACAATTAATTATGGATCAAATAGACATATATTAAAGAAGAAAAAGTAAAATCATGCAATTTAATTGAAATTTGGACTAGTTCATACATATTTCAAACTTTTGGGACTAAAGTATATATTTTTCAAACTTTGTGACTTGATTGTAATGATACCTAAATGTTAGGACCTTTTGTTGACTTTGACTTTGACTAACGGTTTAATAGATGGAGTCCATCCAAATGGACCAAACATGTGCCGAGCCACTTTTTTTGGACCAAATGCTTACTTGAGTAACTTTTTTTGGACGAAATGCACCAAAATACCAAATTTGTTCATACCAAGTTTTTAGGTAGCATGACGAAAATGCCACTCCTTATCAAAGAACATCAGTCGAAACAATTACATTGAATTCGTTCTTGTTCCAACCAAGATCACTATAATTGGCCCAATTTTTTCAACCCATTCCCACCGACCTAAAAAGGAAAAATAAAAAATAAAAAAAAGATAGTCGTACTAATATTGGGATTGGTGGCCAATAGTATTAGGATATTACTATAATTTTGACATTCGGTTTAAATTCTGAACTTGCCCATCCTTTTGGGTACAGGGATGCTCCACTACTTGTCTTGTTTCTTTTCCTGATGTAGGGCTACCTCTCAGTTGAAAGCTATAAGAAAATATGTGGTTCTTATGGAGCCAAATTGCAATAGATTGATCTTTTTTTTTCCTGCTTGCTTTCACTAATGTTACTCAGAAAGACTAGCAAGGAGGTTGGTTAGCGAAAGGAAAACAATAAGGTTTTCTCTTAGCTAATTCATTCATTAGTTAAGTGCGTTGGCCGTGTTAAAAGAATCGTTGATGCCCTATTCAATGGATTTTTAAGAGGATATCCCTATCAGGTTTCGGTTAAATAACCTAGGACATTTTCGTTCGTAGAGATGGGGTTCCCATTTACCCATAATGGAGAAGCCGCCCCACCAAACCCTGCCCGATATCGTCACGAACAAACCTCTATTTTGTTTATTTATTTATTTTTGTTTTTAAACTACAAAAAAGATTGAGAGATTTGGAACCCAAACCAAGAATGGTATCGGAAGCGTTTCTTATATAAAGAAAGAAAAAAAAGGGGAACCAACAACAGAAAAATGGATTGTCTTAGTGCTCATCCTTTCCACTAGTCGAGAAGGGAAAAAACTGAGGCATACTTGGCATATTAAATAAAATATTATTTTTATTTTGCGAGTCATTTAATATTAAATGTGTAGCATGATATAACATCTAAGGGCCATCGGTTGGTTTGAGATACTACGGGTTAGGTGTCTGGGTAGAAACGCATTGAAGAAATAGCCATAATACTTCAACTGTAAACATTTGTCTAGGATAGCATTATAGGGATTGACACTTTGTTTGGTTTCGAAAGACCAATGACTTTGCCAATTAGGGTAAGCGGTTTGTCTTAAATGTGTCGACAGAATCCGATCGGAGTGGCAGAATCTACGTATGTAACTTAAATTGTAGGTGCATTTTACGGGACTGCAAAAGGTTGAGTAATTATTAGATGTGCCATTGCTAAAAGCATTAATCGACTGTAATCATCTGGTGGATTACCTTAATCTAATATGGTATAGTGCTTGCTGTTCGTGAATCACAAGGTTGTTTAATGTGCCAATGAGTGAAGTACTATACAACGGCCAATACCTTGGTACGTTGAGAGTCAAAGGGGATCAGGTACTAGATACTCTATCGTACATAATCTGCCGCCCTGTCCAAATAGGCTAAGAGTCCACTTGAGCATTCTTTTGAGATAACAATTTGAAATCTGTAAGCATAGTACTTGGGGATGCCTAACTAATGTACCATGACGACGTCATGAAGAAACTGTCAAAAGAATGATAGCTCAATTTAGATAATAATTAGAAAGGCAAAATAGTCATTTTATCACTGATCTAACTATTTAAGGTCAGACGAGGGTAATGCCACTTTGGTCATTGGTCAAAGGATATAATTACAGAGTGTATTTTAGCTTTTGTGATTTTATATGTTCATGAGTTTTCAGTTCTCTACCTATAGTGGTACAAGTGGGAGCTTCGTTTATCTCAGGAAGTCAAAGGATCAACTGGTTAAACATACTCGGGTTAGCGTTGAACATATACATCTGATCAGGTCCTTCTAGTAGCTCTAATGAAGCTTGCGGACTAAATCGCACATCGATTGATAGTTGTAAGCCGCATAAGGAAGAAGAACATGGGGCTTGGGCTTGTAAATAACTTAAGGTCCAACTACGATTTAAATTATGGGCCTAAGACACTTGTGTAGGGATTTTTCATCCCACATTGCTTGCAAAGAAAGCAAGTAGACATTTCCTACTACAACTATAAATATGGGTCTCTTGCTTTCTTTTTCTCGTCCCAAACAGTTTACTTTGAATTGTTTTGAGAGAGCTGATTTACTTCAACACTCTTAGTTCAAAGTTTTATTTTCAGTTTGAGTTCTTCTTTATTGAGGTGCCCACTCACCTCTTTTGGTCAAGCTTTTGGTAGTTATACTAGACAATGGAATATGAATTTTGTTAAAATCAAACACAGTTTTACATGATATGGGCACCAAAGTTCTACCTTTTGAAAAATTTAGAGACTATTTAAGTATGCTAATTAGACCTTAATGTTAGTATGAAAATTAATTTTCCTGACATAGTTTTCTATTTTGTAGATAATAAAGAAACGATGGAGTTAACTAGATGAAAGCTTTTAAGCGTTCACTATAATTAGGTCCATATCAAGGTGAAGTTTGTGGGTTTGATACTCATTATTTACAAAAGCTTCTTGTGTTACAACTTTAAGAGGCACATCTTTCTTTCTTTCTTTCTTTCTTCTTCTTCTTCTGTTCTGTTCTTTTTTTTAAAAAAAAATAAATTTTGGAAAAAAATTGATCTCAACTATTGAACTTAGAGATTGGGTCGTTAGTTATGGCATGTGGGATATATGACGGAAAATTTAATGATTTCCCTCACTTTGTCATTTGATGCTCTCTTTCTCTTTCTCTCTTTCTTTCTCTCTCAAACAACTACCTAATTTTCTAAATGTAGTCTTCGTTCCATGTTGTAAAGGGATCTTTACAAAACTAAAAATTTCAAAGATGGAAAATACAATAATCATATCAAACATTACTAATATCAGGAAATGAAATGGTTGAGAATCTTGAGTCACTAGCCAAGTTGCTAAAGTAGCTAAAATAGTGATAAATCTTGTAGATCAAGTCCGCATTGTTGTTGGGTGATTGGCTAGTACAAACTTGGGTGATCGCCCAACAGCAATCTAGGCATAATCTAGTTTTAGACAGGGCAATCGCCCAATGCCTATATTTCTACTGGGCAATGGCATTGGGTGATTGCGAAGATCAACTTTTGTGATTTATAGTTTTTTTTGGTAGCATGAATCAAAAGGAAATAATTGCGGAAACTAACAAACATATACGAAAAATATCCAAAAAGTAGTAGTTGCAGTGGAAAAGTGATTGGTAGAATCCAAACATGAAAAACAGAGAGTATAGGCTCAAAACAGACTCTTTTTGTGAATCCAAGCATATCGAAATGAAGTATTTAGCCATAAGAGAAAGTATTAAAGATGAAATAGTGGTCATTGAACACATAAATAGTAAGTTGATGATTACAGATCCTTTGACAAAAGGCATGTTACGATTCAAGTTCAAGGATCTAGTAGACCGTATGGCACTTGGTTTTTAGTTTGATTTCGGTTGTACGTGACAAGATCATTATTTAGTGAAACTCTATCTCAATTATGATATTTTTTGTTAACTTTAAGTTTTTAAAGTTAAATTTATTTTTGGCATTTTTATTTTTCCATGTGTATACAATTAAATTAATTGAATTTTTAATTTGGTTAATTTAGTTTTATTTTAATTGGATCTATCACATGATTTTATTTTTAAATTATCTTAGGATAATTATTGATTTTGCACATGTGATAAAATCTTGGGGAATCTTGGAGATATGTTTGAAAGAGTCCAACTGGTAGGACTTTGAAAGAATACACGTTTGGAACTATCTTGGATTCCAAGATTTTGTCAACTTGTCAATTTGGTAAGAATTCTTATTCTGCAATAATTGGTACATATTTTATTTCCCATTATTATTCTTACCTTATATTGATTATTTTCCATTAATCAAGGTATTATTTTCCATATAGGACTTTGTGGTTTTAATAGAATCATAACTCTTGCCTAACAAGTCACTTGAACACATTAAATACACAATACATGAAGCAAGGATGGGAGGTGAAAAAACTAGAGGAAAAAGACAAATTTAAGGTCTCCTAATTTATGTAATTATTGTACAAGTTATTTGGACTAGAAAACGCCGAAGAGCATAGCATTCGAATTCACGCTTTCCATCGTCCATGAAACACGAGAATGTGCCGTGCTTGACTCTGTGTATTAAACCATCAAGAAAAGTTTGGTCTTGTTTGTGCACAACAGCCTTTGATTAAATCATTGGTCAAATCTCCGGGAGGAGTCCAATCACTAATAGATCAGCCCACAACGCTAGAAGATCAACACGGAAGGTGCAGATCTATTGCGAGCTCGTGGTTACAATAATTTGTTGAAGAGCAATGGGAAGTTACCTTGCATTACATGCTAGGAGAGAGTAACATGGAGTGTTTTTCCCTATTATCCTTGATGTTGGTTAATTTATGGGTAAATTACCCTTTAGCTTTGTTGTAAAGATTTAAATTGATTGGATTTAGTGGATTGGTTTTGCTCGTAGGCGACGGGCACGTGGTTTTTTACCCTGCAGGATTTTCCACGTTAAATAGCGTGTTCATATGTTTATTTACTGTTTTAATTTCTGCATCACAAACAGTTGCACCTGGCACAATTAGTTTAGTAGGACGCATCTGACTGACGTGCATTTACAAATTGATCGCACAGTTGGACAGTAACTTTCACTAGAATCATCTAGGTCACAGAACGAGCTTCACACATATCTCACTATTTTAAAATAGATTGTTTAGACAACTTAGAATTTTCAATTGGTATCAGAGAGGGTTCACTTCTATTGAGTGAGATCCGATTGTCTAATATGGATACACCAACCCCCCTCCAACCCCCTTTGCTAAATGGAACTAATGATGCCTATTGGAAAATTAGAATGAAGATTTATATCCAATCTATAGATAAACGATGTTGGACTACTATTCTTGATGGGTACACTGCACCCACTGTCACTGTTAATGGAGTTATGTCTGCTAAACCTAGAAGCACTTTTACTAATCGATAACGGATTGCTGCTTCTTATAACTCTAAATCTCTTAATGCTATTGTTTCACAGGTGGATACAAGAAAATTCCGAGTGATTTCCTCATTGAGGACGGCTTAGGAAACATGTGATGCATTACAGGTTGCGAATGAAGGCACTAGCGCGGTTAAATCATCTAGATTGCAGATGATCACTCAAGAATTTGATCAACTCATCATGGATGACCAAGAAGACTTCAAAAACTTCTATGCAAGGCTAAGTGATATCACCAACTCGGCTGAATCTCTCCGTAAAACATACACCGATGAAGAGATTGTGAAGAATATCCTTAGATCTCTACCGGACTATTTTCTTGCAAAGGTGACTGCAATTGAAGAAAGCAAAGGTCTTACAACCATGAAAGTTAACGAACTTGCAGGTTCCCTAATGACCTATGAGTTGCATTTGATCGGATGGAAAATTTGCATAGAGCCAGGATTCCGTTTAAGGCAAACTGTATGGATCTAGATGAATCTGACAGTAACAGTGAGGATCCAGATGAATCTGACAGTAACAGTGAGGATCCAGATGAATCTGGCAATACTGTAGATGATGAGATAATGGTTGTCTTTATAAAGGAGTTCAAAAAGTACCTAAAAAACAATTCAAACTCCTACAAAAGAAAAAGTAAGAAACGTATAAAGTGTGAAGAGTATGAAGGCTATGGGCATACCGTCTCAAAATGTACAAACACTTTGAAAATGACCACGAATATCATATAAAGTGATGAAGAGATAGATGCATCTGACTCGGGCTCAGACAAATCTGAAAATCAGGTAATTACTCTTCATGCTCAAGATTCATCTGGTACTAAGGATGGCAAATGAGTTGAGCCGAGCTAGCTCGGCTTGTCAAAAAGGAGCTTCGGTTCCATTCATTGCCGACCTCAGCTCTAGTCGTTTCACAAACGAGCCGAGCCGGCTCGGTTCGTGATCCAACTCTTGAGCTTGAGTTCGACTTGGCTCGTCGGGCTCACGAGCCGAACCCGAGTAGTCCACGAGCGGCTCGATTAGTTTTTTTTACTTACAATTTCAAATTTTCAATTACTTAAGTAACTTACTTTTTTGAATAATTATTTAAGTAACTTAAATTAATTAGCATGACTCATCCTTATTGGTTAAAAGTAGACATTGATTAATTAAAAGTAAACACGACAAAACTATAAAAAAAATCGAAATGAAAATAGTTTTCCAACTAAAAAATTTAAAATAGCAACGCATTAAAATTTGACGAGCTCACGAGCTGGTCCACGAACTTTACAAGTAGAACTCGAACTGTCCATTTCCTAATTTTTCGGCTCGGTCCAATTCCAATTCCGTGTTTTGACGAGCCGAACCAAGCCGAATACACGAGTTCACGAACTGTCCAGCTCGTTTGCCATCCCTATGTGGAGGAGAGAGGTAGAGAGAAAATGATTGTTTTAATTAAAGTGGAATACAAGAATGTGTAGAGTAAAAAGAGATGGAAATGCGAAAAAGAAGAGAGATGTAGAAATAAATTCAGAAAGAATAATAAAATAGTAGTGGATGATATGAAGTTAGATGAAGGAATATGAAAGTGATATGGGAAGCGAGGAAGAAAAAGTAGAGAAAAAATGAGGAAAATAAAAGAAAAATGATTAAAGAAAATAAAAATGTTAAAACATATGGGACTCATTCTAATGTTTTGTGTCTACATCATTCTCCAGTCAGCTAGGTTGGGTTTTCCTTCGCAATGACTTTCTCTTCATGAGGCTTAAGTCCCATTCCTCTCGTTGACTTAGAAACCAACTCTCGATTTAACCCTTTGGTTAGCGGATCCGCTAGGTTATCTTTTGACTTCACATAGTCAACAGAGATAACTCCTGTGGATAGTAGTTGCCTAATGGTATTGTGTCTGCGACGTATGTGCCGAGACTTACCATTATACATATTGCTCTGTGCCCTTCCAATTGCCGATTGACTATCAAGTGTATACAAATTGCTGGCATAGGCTTCGGCCATCTTGGAATATCCTCTAAGAACTGGCGAAGCCACTCAGCCTGTTCACCACACTTATCGAGGGCGATAAACTCAGATTCCATAGTGGATCTGGCTATAACTGTCCTTTTAGAGGATTTCCATGAGATCGCCGCACCTCCCAATGTGAATACATATCCACTTGTAGACTTTGAGTCTTTCATATCAGATATCCAGTTAGCATCGCTATATCCTTCAATCACGGCAGGATATCTGGTATAGTGCAGCCTATAATTACTAGTATATCTCATGTATCTTAGTACTCTTACAATCGCTCTCCAGTGTTCAGATCCTGGATTACTTGTATACCTACTTAGTTTGCTAATTGCGTAGGCTATATCGGGTCTTGTACAACTCATCAAGTACATTAGACTCCCGATAACTCTAGAATACTCAACTTGAGAAATACCAGCCCCTCTATTCTTTGATAGATGTTGACTTGTATCTATCGGGGTTCTAGCCACAAGTGTATCATCCTTGTTAAACTTCTCTAGAATCTTATCCACATAGTGAGATTGGCTCAAGATGAGACCATCTGATGTTCTCGAGATTTTAACACCGAGGATAACATCGGCCAAACCCATATCTTTCATGTCAAATCTTGATTTCAACATGCCTTTTGTGGATTTAACCATCTTATCATTACTTCCAACGATAAGCATGTCATCAACGTAAAGACATAAAATGACGTAGCCATTGTTAGTGTCCTTTACGTACACACACTTATCACACTCATTTATCTTAAATCCACATTCCAGTATGGCATTGTCAAATTTCTGATGCCATTGTTTTGGTGCTTGTTTTAAGCCATATAATGATTTCACCAATTTACACACTTTGTGTTCTTGCCTGGTTCTAAAACCCCCAAGTTGTTCCATGTAGATTTCTTCTTCTAAATCTCCATTTAGAAAGGCTGTTTTGACATCCATTTGATGTAATTCGAGATTGTGTAAAGCTGCAATCGCGAGTATCATCTTAATGGAAGTTATTCTCATAACTGGAGAATAAGTGTCAAAATAGTCAAGGCCCTCTCGTTGCTTATAACCCTTTATTACAAGTCTGGCCTTGTACTTATCAATAGCTCCATCTGCCTTCATTTTCTTCTTGAAAATCCACTTATATCCTAGTGGTTTGTTCCCGGGTGGAAGGTCCACTAGTTCCCAAGTGTGATTTTGCAGGATGGATTCAATCTCACTATTGATCGCCTCTTTCCATTGAGGTCCTTCAGAGGAGTTTACAGCTTCTTTAAAGCTTTGAGGTTCACTTTCTAGCATATAAGTTAGAAAATCCGGACCAAAGGATTTTTCAGTTCTAACTCGTTTGCTACGTCTTGGTTCAACCTCAACTTCCTGTTCCATTTTTTGGTCCACTTCTTCGTGTGGTCGTTTTGAAGAACTCGCTCCTTCTCTCGACTTGTATGGAAATACATGTTCGAAGAAAGAAGCATTTCTTGACTCCATTATCGTGTTTTTGTGTATATCTTCGATTTTAGAATCGTACACAAGAAACCGATAAGCACTACTGTTGTGAGAATATCCAATGAATATCCCATCAACAGTCTTTGGACCGATCTTTACCTTCTTAGGTGTCGGTACGGCCACTTTGGCAAGACACCCCCACACTCGCAAGTGTCTGTAAGAAGGTTTTCGACCTTTCCATAACTCAAATGGGCTCTTTTCCATTTTCTTCCAGGGTACCCTATTTAAAAGGTAGTTAGCTGACAGCACAGCCTTCCCCCACATGTTCTGGGGTAACCCAGAACTGATCAGCATCGCATTCATCATTTCTTTCAATGTGCGATTCTTTCGTTCCGCTACCCCATTTTGCTGAGGTGAATATGGCACAGTCGTCTCATGGATGATTCCGTGTTGGGCACAGAAGTCACCAAGGTGATTCATATTCACCCCGACGATCACTTCTCAACACTTTGATTTTCTTGTTGAGTTGGTTCTCTACTTCATTCTTGTAGAGGATGAATTTCTCTATTGCTTCATCTTTACTTTTAAGAAGATACACATAACAATATTTTGTGCTATCATCTATAAAAGTGATGAAGTATTTATTGCCACCCCGTGTTTGTACAAATTTTAAATCACATACATCAGTGTGAATTAAATCAAGTGGTTCACTATTTCTTTCAATAGTTTTAAATGACGGCCTTGTCAATTTTTCTTCAACACAAGTCTCACACTTGTGTCCCGGGTCAATGTGGAATGACGGTATGTGGTCCAAGTTAATTAATCTACGCAGCGTATCATAATTAACATGACCTAGTCTACCATGCTATAAATTGGAAGACTCAAGCAAGTAAACAGAAGAGTTATTCATCTTATTCATTTTGGGCTTAACAGCCATTACATTGAGCTTAAATAGCCCATCAGATACATAACCCTTGCCAATAAACACTCCACTTTTAGACAAAATAACTTTATCAGACTCAAACACCATATGAAAGCCATGTTTGTTCAAAGAATGATCCGCATACGTGGTTCTTTCGGATCTCCTGGCACATACAAAGACATTGGTGAGAGTCACTCTTTCCTGACGTCATTCTCAAAACCACTTTTCCATGGCCTTTGATTTCGGAGGTAGCCGAGTTCCCCATGAACAGCTTCTCTCCATTTTCTGCAACTTCAAAGCTATGGAATATCTCTCGATCAGAGCATACATGACGGGTAGCACCGGTGTCAATCCACCACTCTCTTGGATTCGACCCGACCAGATTCACTTTAGAGACGACTGCTACAAGGTCCATGTCGGGAGCTTCGTTGGCCTCAACCATATTAGCCTCCCTTCTCTTCGGAAGTTTGCACTCCCAAGCCTTGTGACCAACCTTGTCACAATTGTGGCATTTTTCCGAAAATTTGGGTTTCGTGACCCCTCCATTTGGTCCCAAATTATGGCCTTTGTTTGGCAGCCCATTTCTGCTCGGTGGCCCATTTTTGTTCGGTGGCACGTATTTTCCTTTGTTGCTTTTCGAGCTTTGACCATGTTCCACCACGTTGGCTTTAGCAGCCATCGAATTAGCCTGTTTCTTGCCGAATTTCTCGCCGTTTCTTCCTCAATTCGCAATGAACAATGAGCTCTTCAACGGTCATTTCTTTCCGCTTATGCAATGTAATTCTTGAAATCGTTTCCAACCAGGTGGCGACTTATGAATGACAAATACCGCCACTTGAATGATTCACTCACAATCATCCCTTCGGCATGAACGTCGTGCATAATTACTTGAAGTTCTTGGATCTGACTGATCACCGTTTTGGAGTCCACCATCATGAAGTCTAGGAATCGACCAACAACAAATTTCTTTGTGCCGGCATCCTCAGTTTTATGCTTACGTTCCAGTGACTCCCATAATTCCTTTGCCGTTTTCATGGAGCAATACACACTGAACAGTGAATCACTCAAGCTATTCAAGATATAGTTCCGGCACAGGAACTCCGAGTGTTTCCAAGCCTCAACAGCACTGACAACTTGGAAATCTCCCTCACCCTCTTTCAGGTTTGGGGCCGTCTCAGTCAAGAATCTCGCAAGATTCAATGTCGCCGATAGAAGAACATCTTCTGCCACCTTTGAAATTCAACCCATCGAACTTCTCGGGCTTCTCATTGTGGTTCACGTGAACTGTCACACTAGGACCGGCCCCAAGATTTGGCACATGAGCCGTCCCACTCGGACCGGCCCCCACATTTGGCATAGAAGCCACAGTTGTAGTCACAGCAACTGTTGGAGTAATAGTTTGTGATACGGGAGCCACCACGGGCGTTATCGGAGCCACAGTTTGTGCCACTTGAGGCACCACATTATGTCCAGGAGCCACAACATCGTTATTTTGGTTGTTTTCCATTTGAGCAGTTCAAAATAAACTCTGAAATCTAAAACAAGTTCCAAAATCAATATATGACTTGATACATTGGGGGTACCGGCAACATACAGATTCAATTCAAATGATGATTAAGACAAAGTGTTAACAATTCAACTCAAGTGTGCATGTATATGACTACCAATATAGAAATTGCATGTTAGAATTCATCACATGCAGAAACTGAAATTGGCAGAATAAGGTAATCAATTGAGACATAGGCTTGACCCATCATCCACTACAGTGACAACCAAGGCTATCACATCACACTCATACATGCATGCATAATACCCAAATTAAGTCAACAATATATGTGGAATGTCAAAATCGAAATAGTGAAGTTATAGCAGCTGGCATAAATCAAAGCCATAGCATGGAGAATCCTCTGAATATATATCATCACCTACTAAGTCAAAGTTGCATAGCAGAAATCACTTTGCACATAAGTGAATGAATTATCTATAAGCTAATTAGATTACTTAATATATTCAGTGTATGCATATAGTGACTGCACGAAAGATATATAATAGTAAAGTGATAGCAGTGGATTCATATATGCAGTGCACGAAACATAGTTGTAGCAGTGGATTCATAATCTGTTTTAGCAAGTGTGGCGAGAAATCACTTTAAGCTTGTAAGATAATTTGCTAAGCAGATTATACGAACACACAGATAATACGAAAGACATTCAACATTCGAATAGCATGAATTAACAACAATACACAACAATTGATAAAAAGGATAAGTGGAGGTAGCCGAGTCTTGCGTATTGCGCAATTTCCTTAAAGTGATTTCGCCCTCACCACGGAACGATCACCTCCCAGGATACAACGGCTAAATCTGTAGTCGCAGGCGAACGGAATGCAGTGCCAGAAACTAAGTCACGAAGCTTGAGGAATATGAGAACGAAAACTTCAGAGAGACCGGAAGGAAGAGAGAATCTCCGCGAGTTGTTTTTTTTTTTCCTTATCTTTTTTGAGGACTGCGGGGAATGCTGATAAAATGGGTGCAATGGAGCCTCGGGATAATGAATGGAGCGGTTACAGCCATTACTGCAGCTGTGTAATGGAGAGGCGTTACCAGTACAAGCATTACAGACATTTTGTAACGCAAAACTGTTATCATTACAGCCATTCTGTAACGCAGAGCCGTTACCATTACAGGCATTACAACAGAAATGTAATGCAGGCGTTTTCATCTCAATTTCGGTTGTGCAAAACTGAACTTGTACCCACTGGCCAAATCCGGTGCGACATTCGTGTCCGCAGGTCGCGCTCGAGCACAAATCTCAAAGCTCGTGTGGAAATTGGCTCGTGATTTCCACCCCCCCTGCGGGCGCGTAGGCCACGGAGGATTGTCTCCATTACACTTGGTTACACTTCCACCATTGTGTACCCTTCAACAAGTTGGTCCACATTTTTGTAATCTTCCTATGTGGAATTCCAACTTTCCCATCTACTCCAATTTCCAATGTCCCATTCACACCCATTGTTTACCCATTTCTTTCCAACAATTTTTTTATATAATTCTTAATATATTTTCTCATTTTCATTTTAATTATTTTTTTTTTCATTTTTGGTATAATTTTGCAACTTGGTCTTTTAGTTTAGTTATGGTATATTAAACACTTTGTTCAATTACACACTTTCTGCAATGCGTTAATTCAAAAAAAAAAAATTTAGTACAAATTTCCAATTTAATTTTTTCCTATAATTCTTCAAACATTTTCTAATTTTCATTTATTTTTTATTTTTCTTACAAGTTCGTAGTTTGACACTTTAATTTAATTGATTTACATTGCACACTCTATGTATGGAGCATGTAATGGATTAGAACACCATTACACACTTTGTATAATATATAACACTCTCTGTGTAATTCATATTGTGAATTTTAATTTAGTTTTTTTAATTTTCATGTGATCCTTCACAGATTTTTTTTTTCATTTTCATTTTAAATTGTTTGTTTTCCTTTTCTTTTATAATTTCACACCTTTTATTTAATTAATATATATTATACACTATGTGTAATGAGTTTTTAATTCACTACAATACTATAACACATTAACAATTATATATAATGCATTACACATTCTCTTTAATCTATTCGTAATATATTATATTTTCTTTGTAAACCAAATGTAATTTATCAAATATTATCTATGATTCATTACACTGTATTTGTAATGAGTGATATATTCTTTGTAATTTATTAAAGATTATCTATAATATATTACAGATTCTCTGTAATTCATTTATAACTAGCTGTTTCACCCGTGCGTTACACGGGAGATAAAATTTTCAACTAATAACGTTATTGATGGATGTTAATAATATTAACATAAAATCTAAAAAAATAATTAAAATAAAAAATGAGTTACAGCAATAAACTTAAAGAATTTAACTTGAAACAATTCTATCAAAATTTCGATAGAATTTCCCCTATATTTCATACTAATCTATCGTACAAATATGTAAAGAGCAACTCACGAAAATCCACACAACTTAATTTACTATTCTCCATAGAATAGTAACTTAATTAGCATTTATACCCGTGCTTTTCATGGGATGATAATTCGTGGCAGCAATTGTTATAATAGATTACATTTTGCTCATTGTAAGATTAATCTACTTATGTAAACCCAAAATAAAATGACATTAAATGTTATAGTTATTAAAATAACCATACTAAAATAACTCTAATAACATTCGTAGAGCTCATAATTTTTTCTTTAAAATTGTTTTACATTTTATTATATGCAATTATAAATTTTGAGAGATATTAATTATTATACATCAGTATGATGTATGTTATTAATAATTAATATGTAAATAATGATTTTTAAATTTTAATTATGAAATAGAATCAGTATAAAGATATATTATAAAAACAACAATGTAGCCAAGATGCAGTCAGCATACCCTACACTTTGTTCTTGCCATTTGGAAACACTTATCCTCGTTCGACCCATCCTCATTTACTCTGCAAAATTTGAGCAGATGATATAAGAATTACAAACTTCCATGCCCCGTCCTCGCCCCCGCCCCGCTAGAAAATTCTCATCCGTGTCAATGTGCCATCGTAATAGTTTAATCCAAAATTTTTGTTTCGACATTTTATTTCTTTAATAAATACATTCTAAATATATTAAACACATATATTAACATATTAGGTATAAACTTGCTAATTTAACATATTCGACATATTAAATATTGAATGATTTGATATAACATTTAAATTAATTTCGATAAGACAAATAAATTGAAATATATGTGATTAATACTTAAAATATACAATCTAACTGATTATACTTAAAAATAAAATAAAACATCAACAGGAAAATTCAAGTATAAAATAAATAATTAAAGTAAGTAGGATTCTTAATATTTATTTAGGAGACAGAAATTTAGATAAATATTTAATATAGTTGAAAGCCAATTAAAATAATTCAATTGAGTCTTACAATTTCAATAATTGATTGAGGTGATAGCCAATTATTTAATAAGAATTCTTAGATTTATTCCCGAGCGATAGCGATATATTGAACCAAAGATTATTATATAATTTTGGTTGAGTAGTATCAAAATAGAAAATCATTACTATTTGAATACCTATTTTGAGATTGTTACTTAAAAAAGAAAAATGGAGCAGATCCTTTGAAACACCAAGTAATTATACAAAAAAATATTATTATTTTGTCACAATCTGTAACTCAAAAGAAATATCATAGAAAATACAAAAACATATGAGAATAAAAAAAGCATATTTTCAAATAAAAATGATACTGAAAAAGTAAATAAAGTTAATTAGGGACTAATGATCACTCGAATTACTTTACAATAAGATATAATACCCTAATTGTAAGAATCCAAAATCTTATAGGCGTTAACTTAACTTTATTTTAAAATGCATAAAAAGGTAAATTAATTTCGTAAGCACATTTTTTGTCTTCAGAACAATCTAATTAATTTTAATTATTTTTCATTTTTGAAATAATTATGTTTCCCCATTTTTAGCAATTTAATTAATTTTGATTAATTTTCGTCTAATAAAACTATCTCAATTTTTATCCAATGAAAATATATCCAATAAAATCTGAGAAATATAATTAATTGTAATTAATTGTAGTATAATTAATTCTAATAAAATCTTGTTTTTAGCTAATTTTTTATAGAAATAATTTATTATTTCTAAATAATTAGTATTTTAACCGCAATTTTAAGAATTGTATGAATATAATTTTAAAGATATTTTACAATTAAAAAGATATCTTGCATGTAAAAAGATGTCTTTCATTTTTTAGGGAAAATCTAGCCAACCATGGAAATGTAACTAATTATAATTATTATTTATCTTTTCATTAATGTTATATTTCTATTTTAGCAATATAATTAATTTTGATTAATTTTTTCCAACAAAATTGCGTCAATTTTTGCCAATTGAAACCAAATCCAATTAAATTGTAACAATATTATTAATTTTAATTAATTGTAATATAATTATTTTTAATTAATTTTTATTTTTAGCTAATTATTTATGAAAAGAATTCATTATTTCTGTGATAATCATTTTAATATCGGCCGACTTACTTTACAATAAGATTTAATACCCCAATTCTAAGAATAAAAAATCTTATAGGTGTTAACTTAACTTTATGTTAAAATACATAAAAAGATAAATTAATTTCGTAAGAATATTTTTCTTTCATGTAGCAATGTAATTAATTTTAATTATTTTTCATTTTTTGAAATAAAGTTATGTTTCTATTTTAGGAAAATTAGGAAAAATCTAATCTACAATGGCAGTCTAATTAATTTTAATTGTTATTTATTTTTTAATTAATGTCATTTTTCTGTTTTGGAAATATAATTATTTTTTATTTATTTTCGTCAAACGAAACCATGTCAATTTTTGCCTACTAAAATCAAGTCCAATTAAATCTTAACAGTAGTATTAATTTTAATTAATTTTAATAGTATTAATTTTAATTAATTGTAATAGAATTCGTTTTAACTAATTATTATTTTTAGCTAATTATTTATGAAAGGAATTAATTATTTATAAAATAACTATTTTACTATCATCACTTTTAAGAATTGTATGAATTTAATGTTGAAGAAATCTTGTAATTTAAAAGATATATTACAATTTAAAGGTTTTTTTTCATTTTTTTAGGGAAAACCCCCCCAGCAATTTAATGATTTCTTTCATTTTTTAAATTAAATATATTTTTCCTTTTAACAATGTAATTAATTTTTATCAATCTTTGCCCACTAAACCCATGTCTAGCTAAATATTGACAATAGAATTTATTGTTTTAATTAATAATAGTTTAAATAATCATAGTTAATTTTTACATTTAATTTAATTATTTTTAAAAAATAATTAGTTCCAAAATAATTGGCTTGATAACCATAATTTTAAAAATTATTTGAATCCAATTTAAAAAATATCTTACAGTTGAAAAGATATCTTGGAATTTAAAAGATATAAATATATATTCAATAAATTGATCTTATACATTTATTTTAATATTTTAATTTAAAATTAAATAAATTGTAATTTTTTATCCCATCAAAATTAAATTTTAGTGAAATCACTAATTTTAATTAATTTTCATTCATTAGCTAATTATTATTTTTAAAAATAATAAATTCTTTCTAAAATTCATAAAAGGTCCAAGCTAAGTTTTTAATTTTCATGTTACATATTTATTTTAATTTTTATGTAAAAATTTAATAAATTGTAATTTTTCATCACACAAAAAATTAAATTTTATAGAAATCGCTAATTTTAATTAACTTTTATTCTTTAGCTTATAATTTATAAAAATAATTGATTGTTTCTAAAACTAATTATTGGGTCCAACCTAATTTTTAAATTTTTTAGCACGCATTGGGGATCATAGTAGTGAATTTAGTCTCAAACTTGAGCCAGCTGCTGGTAAGGTTTTTTTTTTTTAATTTTTGTGTAAAACTTTATTGAATCGTAATTTTGTAGTGTAAAAAAATTGAATCTTGGTAGGATTGTTAATTTTAATTATTTTTTGTTTCTTAGTTAATTATTTACAAAAATAATTAATTAATTCTAATCTTATTTTTTAATTTTAATGTTAAACCTTTATTTGAATTTTTATGCAAAAATTTAATCAATGGTAATTTTTTATGGCATAAAAATTAAATCTTAGTAAAAACTATTCATTTTAAATAATTTTATTTTTTAAATACAAAAATTATGAAAAAACAATCAGTTAAAAATTTATTCCAATTTTCGGAACACCCTTATATTGTCCGACACATAAATATATATTAATTGAAGATTTGATAGAAAAAATAGAAAAAAATTGAAATTTGTAATATTTGAAAGAAAAATATATAATACTTTTCCCAATAAACTAAATTACAACTAATAATAACAGAAGCTAATGAGGTAGCAAATTAAATTTGTAATTTGTTATTGAAGTTTGGATGTTAAAGTGCAAAATAATGAAATATCTTATTATATTTGAATTTTACGCACAAACATCAATTAAGTGTTGTAACAAATTATCAAAATTTTTTAATCTTATTACATCAGTAGTCATTAATCTATATTAATATCAATTTATATTTAAGTTGGGTACTAATTTATATATTTGGGGTTAATTTTAATTTTTTTAAAAATAAAAATTTATATATTGATAGTATACTTGTTTTAAAGCTATCATCAAGTCGAGCAAAATACAATCACAAATTATTATGTTTTATACGTAGGAAAAAAAAAAGAGGAAATGATAGAGAGAATATTTAGATATTATGAGATGGGGTAAAGTAGGGTAGAAATAATTAAATAAAATCTCTATACATTAATATTAATATATTAGGGAAAAAAAATAAAAGAGAGTTGGATATGGATTAGGAAAGAAAAAATAAAAAGAGAGTTTATTTTAAGCGGGAAAATGGATTTACGACAATAAAAAATATAATAAGAAAAAAGCTTAATTTTCTATATATATAAATTATTCTATATATAGATAGAAATTTATATTAGGCAAATTCAATAAGCGGGAAAAATTAGGAATGTTTTTGGAGGAAAAAAGCTGCTTTATATATATATATAGATTTATTACATATTCTCTATGATTCGTCATAGATTATTTGTAATAAATGATATATTCTTTGCAAATAATTATAGGTTAACTGCAATGTATTACACATTTTTTGTAATACATTATATATTCTTTGTAACTCCTTAAAGATTATTTATAATGCATTACGTATTCTTTATAATAAATTTGTACAGACTCAATTATTTGAGTCTTGCATCCAATATCCAAGGTAAAGATATAATAATAATAATAATAATAATAATAATAATAATACCCCAGGTAAAAATCTAAGTAAATAGTCATTTAAACGAGTAAAAATAGTTCAAATCTTCATGTTACAAATAGATTATACACAGATTACAAATTCATTACCCATACACTGCAAGAGAAAAAGAAGCTTTGATCTACTGATTATAGAAACGTAAAAGTTATAAAAAGAAAAAGAAAATATGGTGTTGTGCAGAATAACTCCCAAAAAAAAAAAAATCTTTCAAAATTCTGATAACTAATACAAAATTTACACTCGGCCAAGGATTCTTAGTAGAACCTTTTACATTTCTCTTACACTCATGTCGCTGTGATGGAGAATTTTCAGAGGCAGAGCAAGAGCGTGTTTCAGCCATACTTCAAAGATTAATTTTTTTTTTCATATTAGTCAAAATCAAATATCAATAAATTGTACATTTCATGTCATCATTCATTGTTATTCATATATTTTATAGTCTCTACCACTATTCAATCTAAAAAAAAAATAGTTTTTAGGTAAACAAAAGTTTATTAAAACACACTGCAAATAGTAACATTAAATTAGAAGTAGAAATGATTAAAAAGAGCGTTGGGTTTTTGTAAGAATAAAGAAGAGATATCAAAAATACTGGGTCACCATGGAATAACAAGAAAAGGTATAGTGTCAATGTTATATGTAAAAAATGGTCATGGTCAATATAATACTTTAATTTGCACAACAATATAATATACACAATATCGAATCGTAAAATCATCAATCAATTATAAGATTTCATATTTACATATTATTTTCCGCACATGCAATCAATTAATATTTACAAGAAATTTTTATTTTTTTAGTACAAACGAGATTTGGTAGAAAACATTAGAAGGGCAATGAAGACACATGTAAGCAGAAAACAAGTTCTATGGGCCACTTCCTAATTAATTATTTCATCAGCATTGGAGAAGTAGGAACAGACAAAAACCTGTTGTGAAACAATATAGATAATAGAGAGAATATAGAGATTGAATTCCTAGATCAATCTTATTAACAAATGAATCTCCTATTTATAGGAGTTTACAATGGCACTGTTACAATATTATATAAATTTCGTAATTATTACTGTAGCTCCACTTACTTTGCTTTCCACCGTCTTACTGTAGATCCACTTACTTTACTTTCCACCGCATCCACCATTGTCTGTCTCCGTCTTTTCCTTTGTCATCCACTCATTCATATTGGCCCAGTATTATATAACACTCCCCCTTGAATGAATATTACTACAAATAATTTGCATCCTTGTTTGGAGAAGTATTCAATACAACTTTTAATATGATTGTAAAAGAGCTTGGAGCGATCATAAGAGTTATAGTCATTCAAAATCAAATTATATACCGATCGCCATCTAATATTGTTGCCTTTGTTTTATAGTTTGCAAATAGTAGAGTGACTGTTAATGTGCCAACTGTCTTGTTAAAGATCTTGTCAGGGAAAAACTTTTAGAATAAAAACTGAGCAATAAGAAAAAGGTTTGCTCCCCCTGATGTCGATCATCCTTATAAGAGTATCCATATGCTGCCTCGTTAAAAACCTTGTTAGGAAAACCCAATGGGATAAAACCTTAGTCAAAGGAAAAAGAGTGCAACGCGTATTTTATACAAGTATGCTTCAAGCATATCAAAATCCTTCAGGTATTTATATAGGTATCATATTTATATTCATTGCTTAATCGACAATCTCGATCTTACACTTTCACTGTATTGAGATATATATATATCCAAATCTCGTCTCAAGATTTTCTATTCATTATGATTAAGCTGCCTCATTAAAAACCTTGTTTAGGCAAAACCCTTTGGGATAAAAACCTCAAATTAGGAAAAGAGTACAACACGAATTTTCCTTCACAACAATATCATTGTTTTGAGCCATTACAAGCACTGTTATCTATAATCTTTTCAAGAGTTCTATCATCATTTTTCTTCTCAAGCCTGCATATTAATACCTTTATTATAAGAGTGTATATTTCAATATTATTCTTCGATATATCTCAATATCCTCATTATCATTGATCGTATTTAGCGCTACATTTTCATATTATGTCAACACTTTTCAATTTCATTTTTTCCCCATAATGACATAATTTCTCGAGATGTCTCATTATTGATCCTCTTTTAGGATTATACAATATACTTGAGTCCAGGTACTTTTCAAGAATGTACGTCTCCTCTATTAAGGTCATCTTTTATCATTTGCTTTGATATGAACATATTTGGGGAATTCTTATTTAAATAATATCAATACTTCGGGCTTGTTAAAGTATATATAGCTAGTATATGAGATCGTTATAATCTCTCGTGCATATTTCAATCATGATGCATTTCATATATATCATTTCCAACTATTGATACTCCATCCCATGCTAAGAACCAAATTCCATACAATTCGTATGATTTTCATCATATATATTCTCAGTATTTAGTTTTAATAGGGGAATTTATTCAGTTTGTATTTTGTTCTCAATATTGGCAAATTGATTGGAGGATTTTAAATATTTTGCCAATTATATCCCACTCTTATACGCATATCCACTCATTATAACCTTATTCAAATTATTGAGATATACATTACTAGCTTTATTAGATCTGGAACTCATACTCATATTATGAACAAATCATTTCGTAAATTTTCAGTTGCGATATACACATGTGACTACATAGTAGATCAACATCTTATTATCTAGTAGTCTACATGAAGGGTGAGTGGGCCCATAACTCTCATCCTTTATATATATTACAGGTATATTTGAGATTTATTCCCAACATTGGTTAGTAATGATTTCATCATTTATCGAGAACAATCATTTGAAGAATTCCTCTGGTTCTTGATTTCAATAAATTATTTACATCAATCGAGTTGGGATCTATATAGTGCTCAGCGTGATTTATAACTTTCATCATATGCATAGCTCACCGACATATCCCATCATCTTTCGGTGGTATTATTACCCGTATTACTGTCAAACGTTGAACCTTAGTCCATACGTTTCATGTTATGATACTGTTCCAACGTGGAGTCTTACCTCATACGCGTTTATAAATCACCTGGATACTTACAATATTCACCCTAATAAGGGTCCATATATTATAATGGATAATATGCTTTCAAATCTTTGAAAATACTATCCATCACTACCGATCAAAATCCTAAAAAGGATTTATCTAGGTAGGCTTGAAAGATTGAGGATGCTAATGAATAAGGGCATAGCATAAGATATCCGATGGTTGATTGAAGCACGTGTTCGATTATCTGGTGAGGTTTCAATTTCTTCTAAATACATGCCCGGTATGGGTAAAAGTAGTTTTTCAAAGAAACGGAGAGCAAAAAGGTTAGGAGGATGCTACAAATGTGCTAGGTAGACATGTGATACTCGATGTAAATCTGTGGGGTACTTGTCCAGAAATCGAGAAGATAAAATAGCATTCATTAAGGATCGATTGAGTAAGGAGTCTTTGGAACAGGCTCTTGAGACACATCCCAGTGGACATGTACAAGGTAAACTTATGGCCTTATGGGCCAAATTCAAAGATGAACAATCACGTTATAGTATTAAAAAACTTACTTTAGAAGACCCTGTTTGTAAATTTAGTAGAAAAACTTAGTATTGTGAGTTTTCCATATTGATGTAAGGCAAATCGGCGTAATATCGAGGATCGATGTGTTTCTCGTAATTATAAATATTGTTTTTCAATTTTTGATATATATATATATATATATTCAATCACCAGCAGTGTATGTCATTTCACTGAAATTTTTCTGCTTTTTTCTTTTTTCTTTTTTCTTTTTTCATATTGTCAAAAAATTAATAGTGAAATCACTTATTGGTTTGAAAATTTATCTTTAAATATAGTGATTCATGTATCTCTTACTCATTCGTTGAAAGAGAGAGATGGAGGTGGAGATGGAAATGGAGATTTTAGAATCATCTTATGCAAGTCAATCTCCACCTAGCCACATTAAAACTATATGTGTTCTTGGTGGGTCAAGACTGGTCGGTCATATCCAATATATGTATATGGCAAACCAACTCGTAGGAGAGTTAGGGAGACAAAACATCAATATACTGTATGGAGGGACCAATACCAAAATTTTAAGGAGTCTTACAATGGCCGCACAATTATGGGGGATAAGAGTGTCAAGTGTAATACTTTTTCATCGAACTGGAGTCAGTAATCGAATTGGAGCCAGTACTGCTATGGGTTCAACTGGACTGACGCTACAAATGCAATCTATTCACGACTGCATGATGTACATGATGAACAATAGTGATGCTTTTATTGTCCTTCCAGGTGGCTATAATATGCTGGAGGAAATATTCAATATAGCGTCATGGGCACAGTGGAACTTTCATACAAAACCCATAAGTTTGTTGCAGATTAACTATTTCTTTGATGGCTTGTTATCATTTCTAGATCAAGGTATAGAACATAAATTTATTTCTGGTTCAGCGAGAAAAATACTTATTTCCTCCAGTACGGGTGTTGAGCTACTCATAAAGATGCAATCATATGTTCAAGAGTCTATGGAAGTCCAGGTCCGTCAATCACAGGTCATTGGTGTCAAGCGAAAAAGAGATTCGGATCCTTTGGATCTCTCATTATGAACCCTGATGCTAGGGGTGGCAGAGTTACGGAGTATTTATACTCTCGAGACGCATCCCTTCTTTATGGGTTCAATATTTATTTTCTTTTCATATTTCTATATTTTTGAGTGTTTATTTTCACCTTTTGATATTCTCAATATGTTCTACTTTAACTTGTTTTGTGCTTCTTCTAGAACAATAATGATATCATATTGATTTTATTCAAATATAGAGGTCTATTGCACCATCAACATAATATCTATGACAAGTGTTTTTCAATAGAATTTTCTTATCATGTCGATACGATCTCATTGTACCAATGACTTTATTTCATTTTGGTATTTTGGTATTCGTACAATTACTCCATGCGATATATTTCTTTAATTCACAGCATGGTATTTATTGAGCAATTTTCTTTTATTAAATTATCTGGTGGTAGCTTTCAGTACCTTTTTCTCAATTTATCCAATAATATTCAATAAACGTGGAGAATGAACTTTTTCTTTACCAATTGTTTCTTTGAGCATTTCTCATCATGTCGATATAACATACTAATCTCATAATATTGATGAGATTTTTCACCATGGTATTTATTATTTTTCATTGATCACTATGTGATTTCTTGAGCAATTTCACCATGGTATTTTTCTTTCTCTTTTATCACGATGGGATTCTTTGAGCAATTTTAATTTATCAATACATATAGTGGTAAATTCCGACGTGATTTGCTCATATCCCTTTGTTAATGGCATTCTTATCAAATATATATATATATAAATTAATTTTTTTATTAGTACCAATCGTGGGGTTTAATCCAGCCACATTAGTTATATCAAGATATAAATTGTAAAATAATTAACTCATTCCGAATAGGTGGCGCAACCCACCTTGTAGGAGGTATTACAATCTTTAAAATGCATAAATGTAGGTTATAGAAAGTAAAATTTTTTGGTGGCATGACCCACTCTGAGATAACCAAACTATACAAATAATTAAATCCCCTTTGGGTGTCACTGCTTCCTTTTGAGTGTGGTGCAGGATAATTAATTTATAATACTATATGGACAATTGACCCTCCACTAGTAGGCCAAGCCTCCTTTAAGTGTGGTCAATACTTATTCAACGTAAGTTATATAGATAATAATTACTTCTTTAGAAATAATAAATGATTAGTAGATGATATTATCTATCACTTGGTATAAAATATAGAAATGCATAAAACCATCCAATTTTTGATAGTTTAATCCATCACTTAGAAGGTATTGCAATATTTAAATTATATAAAAAAAATTGCTTGGTGGCTTAACCCACCACTTATAGTATAAATTTGTAATTAAATAAATTCTTGATGGTATTGCCCACCATTTAGAATAAATAATTCGTAAGTAATAAATTCTTGATATATATTACTCACTAATAAAAGAACACCTAAACCGTCCCATATGGCGGTAAAACTTTTAAAATGATCCAAACGATAGCACTCAATTGTCTTTAAAAGTTGCAGAAAATTGCCACCATTTACTTTTGTTTTTAGCTTTAGTGAAGGAAATCCAGTGTAAAGAAAATATAAAAGAGATTTGGAAAAAAAAAGAAAAAGTTGATATGACTTTAATGATTAAGGTATTAATGATTTTGTCTTTACTTTTTCTTTAATCATTTGCCAAAATTCTCTTTTCCCTCTATCCGTATGTAGTATTCATATGTTTATATTAGTGTAGAAAAGAAATGAACGTAGGTGTGTTCTAGAGAGATCAAGATAATCTGATTGGAAGATCAAGGGTGGATATCGGTTGGAACAATCTGCCATAGTGGAGGAAATTTGGGAAATTCGGGAAATTCAGCCAATTAAAGAGTTTATTGTGTAAGTCCATTTTATCGTAATAGAATGTGTGTGCTGATGAAACTTTGGCAACTAATTTTGGGAGGCAAAAGAAGAAAGTTATTTGTGGAGTTGAGGCTAAAAATTCATCTTTGAGTACAATAAGGAGGTGAAGTTTGTGAATTGAGTGACTGCGTGTGCATGTGTGAGCAGCTTTTTCTTACGCTGGGGATCCTGATAGAATTAATTAACTCAAATAGATTTCTATTACTAAATGGAAATTGACGAGGATGGTCGTTGACTATAGGTGGCAGGGAAGGTGGCATAATAGCTTGGTTAAGGAGAGACTCGTGCTGATAACGTGTTGTGAAACAATATAGATAATAGAGAGAATATAGAGATTGAATTCCCGGATCAATCTTATTAACAAATGAATCTCCTATTTATAGGAGTTTACAATGACACTATTACAACATTATATAAATTTCGTAATTATTACTGTAGCTCCACTTACTTTGCTTTCCATCGTCTTCCAATAGCTCCACTTACTTTACTTTCCACCGCCTCCACCATTGTCTGTCTCTATCTTTTCCTTGTCATCCACTCATACATATTGGCCCAGTATTATATAACAAAACCAAAGAAAAAGGATGAACTAATTTTGGTTGTAAAGATTGGAGGCCAGGTGTGGAACCGTGATTACCGGATTTGTGCACATCTTTTCACTTTACCGGATTTTTGTGTTGTGAAACATAAAAGAACTATTTTACCTAATTCCCTCTTCATCTAATTCAATCACCTCGCAATTGACCCAATGTCAACCCGGTTAAACCATCGGTTGATACCGCAACCCGATGACTCGAAAAGTAATAACCCATCTGGGTCATTACTTATTTAAATTATTGTATTTTTTACTTGTAAAAAAAAAACCACCTTATTTCCATGAATGTTTAAGGTTGAAAAAAGAAATTAACACCTTGTTAGTGTATGTGTATTTATGAGTATTTATGAGTTTTGATGTGAAATAGGAGAGAGAATGAGTGGGATTGAGTGGTGGAGATTTATGTAGTACAATGGGTCCCAGAAAATATGTGGATGTAATTGGTTTGACTTTTGATGTGAATGTGTTAAAATGTGTAAAAATTTGTTAAAAGTTGTAGAAGAACGGGGGCTAAATCATTTCTTATCAAAATAAAAAGTTAAAAAAGTAAACCTTTTTCCCAAGTAAATATTTACCACGATTAAATTTTTTGAAAGTAAATAATCCAATATCCAAAGTCATTTATAAGTGTGTGACTAGCATGGGTGATTTAAAGATTTTTCTTCTAAGTTTCATACTAGTATTCAAAGTGAAGGGCATATTCTTAATCTTCTAATCATATTATCGATTATAGGCTTGAAATAAAATCAAAATTCATCAAGGTTACTTGTCAACTTTCAATATTCATCAAAAGGTTAGTGATATTGATTAAAATAAAGCCAAATCAAATCAAATTATGAATTAGGCAAGTATTCTTAAGGTTCATGGATGTAATAAACATTTAATTACGTTTACCCGATATAATAGTTATAATAATTGTTAATTATGATCTTGAACAAATTTCAATGATGGTATAATTATTTTATTTCAATCTACCAGTTTGATGAGAGTTGACCCGCCAGTTCAACCATCGGACTACGGTTGAACCAACAATCCAGTGGCCCAACTCTCTATTCGGGTTCACTCATGGGCTGGGTCTGATAACTATGGCCTCTTGAAAATTACATACGTAAAACAAGAACTTATATATGCCAACTATATATGTGAAAATGAAAATTTTATTTAACACTTCTTTCAAAAATTGATATTTTTTCTTTTAATGATAAACACATGATTAATAATAATAATAATATATATATATATAAAGAAACTAATATTTAATGCTTCTATCCAAATTACACTTTTTTTCCTTTTTTCGAATAAATGTGCCACACTGGCACTGCAAACATGGCACTGTCTAACGTGACACTTCTACTTTTATTAATAGGTTGATATGATATGATTTGTTAACCTGTGTGCCATCTTTTATTCTGAAGTCGTATTATGATTAGGGTATTTAATTTGTGCAAACTCTTCAACAAAAAGAGTACATTTGCAATTAAATGGTGAAACTATGACATGTTTCTAAAGTACCCTTAGATTAATAAATAACCCACTTTTAGAGCTTCACACCTAATAATTCGGAAGTTGATTGAAAGAAAATTCAAAATTTTATTGTACAATTGATATTAACTGTATGTTAGCCCTTTGATTTTTATAGATTTTTATGTGAAATAAGAGGGAAGATGAGTGGAGTTGAATGATAGAGATTTTGTGTAGTACATATTGTTGGTAAAAATAGAAAATGATGTTGCTAAATAGATTCGTTCGCATATATGAAACAATCCATAATATAAAATTACAAGATAAAATTGGAGAGAAATGTAAAACCGATGAGTCGAGGCTTGCGTTCCACTCAATATCTTTAAAGCATATTCGCCCTCACCGCGTTATCACGAGCGTCTGCCTCTCAGGATACAACGACTCGAACTGCATTTGTATTGCAATCTAACCGAATGCAGTGCCAGAACTCGATCATCAAACGACTAGAGGATGCAAAGTTTAGGAGACTGAAAAGGACTTGCAGGATGTCGTGATGTTGTGTGTTCCATTTCATTGTGGGAGAAAGGGAGCCCAATTTATAGGCAGTGAGGAGCCTTCCTATTTATTATTGTCTTTGCAATGGGAGTTACAAAATTGATTGGTGTCATTAGACAACCATCAAGTCTCAACCGTTACACATTGTATCGTTAGTGTGACTGTAACGACCCGCCTTTTCCTACCCGCATGAAATACATTTCATTTATACATTTAAAAGTGGAAGCGTTTATATATACATGTCAAAACATATTTTGTCCGTTCACCTAAACTATTACAACATAAACAAAACAAAATGCGGCCGCAGGATGTTTAGGTTTCCCCCTTCTTCCTCACATCCCACATCACGCTCGGGAGGATTCTCCACCACCGCCTGCACATAAAACATCAATATACAACATAATGAGCCACGGGGACTCAGTAGGCAATAGATGCAAATGCTAATGCATGCCATGTTCATGCTTTTGGGCCCGGTTGTGGATCATGTGCTTACAAGGCGCCGTAACATCATCATATCATTGGCCGTCCCGCAAAGGTTCTTTTACGCTTTGCAGTGCTGTCGTAATGGCCATCCCCCAAAGGTTCTTTTACGCTTTGGGGCACCGTGGGCCGTCGTCTAAAGGTTCTTTTACGCTTTAGACCGCCCGTAACATCATACATATTGTAAGCACACAATCTACAACCCACATATGCATGATCATACTTTTATGTCATACATACTTCATCCTCTTACCATTTAGCCTCATATGCTCTTCATCATATCATAGCTCATCTTGTATCTATCATTGTAACATAGCATAACATACATAACATCATCTAACATACTCTAACATAACATAGCATAGTAAACCCTACCATAACTTAACCTATCTCTTCACATAACATAGCATACCATAGCTTCATTTACCAATCCCTATCATCACATACTTCATCATATATTCATAAACACACGTTACACCCATGAAATACAGCTATTACCTACCTCAAAAGATAAGAAATCAAGCTAATGAATTGGGTGGATACTTCCTCTTCTCCCTTTCCTTTCTTCTTCCCTTCCTCTTGTTGAATCTAAGATGACAACTAGAAGTGATTAAATGATCTACAAGCCAAAACTCATATAAAATTCTTAGAATCACCTTTGAGAGTGTTCTCTAGAGTTTTGGGAAGTTGGGGTCAATAAATGGCCGAGCAAACGTGTATAAACCCTATCCAACAGTTTCTGCCGACCTACATTTACGGCCGTAAATTTCCATGTTACGGCCGTAACTCCCAAATTTACGGCCGTAACCCATAACCTTACGGCCGTAACCCATACGATACGGCCGTACCCCCAATGTTATATGCCCGTAATGAAACCTCTGTAAATCCATCCCTCTCACCCTTCAAACATTACGGCCGTAAGCATACTTATTACGGCCGTAAACCCAACATTACGGCCGTATCCTCAAGTTGTACGACCGTAATAAACTCTCTGTAAAGTTGGCACCCTTCATAACTTACGGCCATAACAACATTATTTACGGCCGTAAACCATAAACTTACGGCCGTAACTCTCCAAACTGCAGAATTTTCCTCTTTTCGTTTCCTTTCTTGTCCGGGATGCCGTTTCGGATTCCGGGGTACATCCTATACATCAACTCATATAGTGAACATATCATCTACCCATATAAACATTATCACAACATCTCCTATCTCTCGGGACGAATTTGGGCGGGGCGTTACAGTGACAATTTCTTAAATGAAATGGAAACGAAAATATGTCCAATACATGACTGAAAATATTTCCAATACACGACTTTCACATTCTAGTCAATTTTTGTACGCATGTCACTCTCGCACACAAATTTAAAGGCTCGTGTGGATATTGGTCCGTGATTTACAATGAAACAATTGGTTACATTTTAGAAAGTGTTAACCATATTTAAGTTGGTCCAATTCCACTTCATTTTTCTACGTTTTCCATGCAATGTCACTTTCCTTTATTCTCCGTTATGGGATTGTACTTCCCCCTTTAAGGCTCCTTTCAACATCTCACTTCATTTCAAATGTGGGATCAATTTCACATTTACATGTGAAAATTCTATAAATTGCCCAACAATTCCCCACATGAATGAAAATTGATAGACACGGAATATTTATACACATGGGATACTTTGTGACACAGTTCCACGTTCTAACCCTGCATAGGATAGGTCGGTATTACCTTTTGAACCTTCCCTTGTGAAAGTATATTTACTTTACTTGCTGACTAACATACACGATGTCCTTGAACTGTTCTGCCATTCGTGTAAACAATGATGTACCTCGCACAAGATTCTTACTAACACCATTAAGTTCTCGCAGGTATGTTCGTTTATGGCCATGGATCATATGCCTGGTTCTTCGAGAGTTATTTAAGAATTGCGCCTCAACAATTCCCTTCGAAGCGGCCCCCTACTTCTCTTTCTCATAGGTGATTCATTCTCTAGTAATAGCCTGCACTACTCTGCTCGAATTGCTCATATCTTCAGTGCCTAGGAACCATTAAGAGCTTATTTCTCAACCCTTTGTCGTGGGCGTCAGTGTTTTTTTAAAGGAATAGATTGAGGGATAACCTCTATAGTGATCTCAAGCAAGGTTTTGCAGTTAAGTTGTTCCTTTAAACCTAGATCTTGGGATTTCCAATCAACTAGGTTGGGCTTTCCTTTGCAACGAATTTTCTCTTCATGAGTCTTAGAGTCTCATTCCTCAGGATGATGTTGCAACTAACTCTCTACTTAACCCTTTGGTTAGTGGATCCACTAGGTTATCTTTTGACTTCACGTAGTACACATTGATAACACTTATTAAGAGTAGTTGCCTAATGGTATTAAGTCTGCGACGTATGTGTCGAGACTTACCATTATACATATTGCTCTGTGCCCTTCCATTTGCTGATTGACTATCACAATTTGTACAATTTACTAGCATAGGCTTCATCCATCTAGGAATATCCTTTAAGAATTGGTGTAGCTGATGAACGATTCAACTTCCACACTTGTCAAGAGATGATCAGCTTAGATTCCATAATGGATCTAGCTATAACTTGTCTTTTAGAGGATTTCCATGATATCACTGCGCCTGCAAATGTGTATACAAATTCACTTGTAGAGTTTGAGTCTTTAATATCAGATATCCAATTAGCATAATTGTATCCTTCTATCATAGTAGGATATTTGGTATAGTGCAGCCCATAATTATGTATAATTGTGTGTATATCTCAAGTATCTTAGTATTCTTAAAATCACTTTCCAGTGTTTAGATCGTGTATTATTTATATATCTACTCAATTTACTAACTGCATAGGCCGTATCGGGCCTTGTACCATTCATTAAGTACATAAAACTCCCAATTATCTTAAAGTATGTAACTTGAGCAACACCATCATCTCTATTCTTCGATAGAACACTTGTATCTACTAGCGTTCTAGCCATAAGAGTATTGTCCTCGTTAAATTTCTCTAGAATCTTATCCATAATGGGATTGGCTCAAGACGAGATCATCTGGTGTTCTAGAGATTTTCACACCAAGGATAACATCGGTTAAACCTATCATTTCGAGTTGAATCTTGATTTCAACATGTTTTTTTTTTGTGGATTCAATCATG
The DNA here is from genome assembly GCA_018223645.1 of Jasminum sambac. Lineage (NCBI taxonomy): Eukaryota > Viridiplantae > Streptophyta > Magnoliopsida > Lamiales > Oleaceae > Jasminum > Jasminum sambac. The sequence goes on from CP073640.1 coordinate 40,511,648, forward strand.
TTATCATTGTTGTAAATGATCATTATATCATCCACATGGAGACACAAAATGATATAGTCATTATTACAGTCTTTAATGTACACATGTGTTCCACATTCATTAATCTTAAATCCATTCTTCAATCCACTTTCCAATGTGGCATTGTCGAATATCTTGTGCCACTCTGGAACGACACACCCACATTCGCAAGTACTTTTAGGAAGACTTTTGCCATTCTCATAATTCATAGATTCTTTTCCTTATCTTTTTGGGGCACCTTATTTAAAAGCTAATTGGCCGAAAGCACAACCTCCCCCCACATTTTTGAGGCAACTCGGGACTTATCAATATCGCATTCGTCATTTCTTTCAATATGCAATTCTTTCGTTCAACAACACCATTTATTGAAACAAATATGATGCCTACCGTATTGACTTTTCTTTATTGTTAATATGTCAACTCTAGAAGAACTTCTATATAATTTCATTCACAAATCACAAACCCAGTCCATTACCAATTAGGGAATTAGTAGTGTACTTCTTTCTTGCTTTACAGCATTGAGTTTCTCAATTGGAATGTTTCCAAATTACTCATGCTCATCATAGTAAAGCACATTTCCAACATTTCGACCCCCACAATTCTAGGGTAGTCTTGATTTGATAATGGTTGTGGAGTCCACCATCTTACAATTGAAGAACCAACCAATGATAATTTTCTTGGTCATGGATTTGATATTTTCCTATCTAAGGACCCTCACAATTCATTTGTTGTTTCATTGAACTATACATATCGCATAACAAATTTGCCAAACTATTCATTTATAGTTATGTCAAAGAAATCAGAATAACAATTCCAAAGCATCAACGGCACTGACCGCAGGCATATCTCCATCCCCCTTTTTCAGGTTTGGACCTTTTTCATTCAAGAATCTCACAAGATTCAACATCGTTACATAGAACAGCATTTTATATCGCCACTTCTAGAAGTTTGACCAATTTAACTTCTTAGACTTTCCCCGTGATTAATTGGGACCATCACACTAGCACTAGCTACATGACTTGGCACAAGAGCCACATTCTTCGTAACGGTAACTATGAATCACCATATGTGACACATGAGTCACCTAATGTGCTACTAGAGGCACGGTCGGTGCCACTTGAGGCACGATATCATTTCCAAATGCCACAACGTCATTGATTGGAGTAGTTTCCAGCTCCATCAATTCACTAAATTCTAAAACACCAAAAACTATTAGTAATTTCAACAAAATCCTTAATATTAGAATGCCGAATCGGAACTTACACTAGATAACGAATAATCTTTTAGCTATTGATCGGCAAACTCAGGTCAAATGATGAAATTACGATGAATAGCGATCAACACCATTGCTTATTGACTATAAAATTATAGTCACTACAACAATCGCAACATGTATCAATTCGGAATTAGAAATATATATGGGCATATATCAGCCATATGAACTAATTCAAAACCTGATCCAGAATTCAATTAATAACAATTCTTAAGTGGGATCAAATCATTCAAATGCCTAAGTCATATAAATTTGTAGTGACCAATCAATATCGACAACTGAACACGCATATATAATCTGGACGGTTGAATGCACATAGGACGAATTTACTACTAAAAGACAGATTCACGATAATCTTAGATCATGATAATGTAATAATCAATTCCAATGCAGATCAATGAACAAAATAGTAACCAAAAATCGGAATTCTTGGCGTCATCCGTATTGCAAAAGGCACGAATCTAAAACATACGGCATTTAACCGAAAAGGTGAATGGGGGCTAGTTCATATTCAACTCATGAGACATGTATGTGGGAATGCCCAGATCATGAATTCAAATCAATTTAATACTAATATCGCATTCACCAATAACAATCTATCTGTCAAAACTGAACCACATGCGTGTATATATATGCATTTGCATATCAATGTCATTCTTGGATCATCTACATATATTGACCTTACATAATTCTACTACGAAATAAACTATATTATTAATATTCATAAAAAATCCACCAATACATGGTTATTAAGCACATCAATGAGTGCGTTAAAACTTATAATGGACTTCTCTTCAAAATAGTCATAACCGACTATAATTTATGCGTACATATATATTAGCGATATTAACAATATCAAGAAATCGGAATTAATAACAGCCTGGAATTTTTCATAGTACCACAAACCAATGGAAGAAATTGATCGTTTTTAGAATTAATATGCCTTAAGTTTGTTGGTAAAAATTGAAAACGATGTTGCCAAATAGATTCGTACACATATATGAAACAATCCATAATATAAAATTACAAGATAAAATTGGAGAGAAATAAAAAACCGATGAGTCGAGACTTGCGTTCCATACAACATATTTAAAGCAGATTCGCTCTCACCTCGCTATCACTAGCGTTTGCATACGATGACTTAAACTGTGTTCGCGTCGCAGTTGAAAAATGCAGTGCCGGAACTCGGTCACCAAACGACTTGAGGATGCAAAGTTTAGGAGACTTAAAAAGGACTTGTAGGATGTCGTCTTGTTGTGTGTTAATTCCTCTTCGTTTTGGGAGAAAGGAGCTCCATTTATGGGTAGTACGGAGCCTTCCTATTTATTATTGTCTTTGCAATGGAAGTTACAAAATTGATTGGTGTCAGTAGACAGCCATCAAGTATCAGCCGTTACATCTTGTATTATTAGTGTGGTAGTTTCTTAAATCAAGTGGAAACCAAAATATTTCCAATACACGGCTTTCACATTCAAGCCAATTTGTGTACGCATGTCACGCTTGCACACGAATTTCAAGGCTCCTGTGGATATTGGACCGCGATTTACAATGTAACAATTGATTACACTTTATAAAGTATTAACTATAAGGGTGATTCGGGTTTATTTTTAATGGTTTTTAAAAGTTTTTAATGTAAAGGAGGAGAGAGAATGAGTGGAGTTGAATGGTGGAGATTTATTGATGTGATGTGATATATGCGTATGATTGATTTAGGATAAAGAAAGAATGTATAAAAAAGTGGAAATTCATATAGAATTAAAGATTGTACGTGAAAGAAAGAAAGAATTAAGGATTCCTTTATTCTCCATTCTGGGATTGTACGTCCTCTTTAAGGCTCCTCTCAATATCCCACATCACTTCCAATGTGGGATTGATTTAACATTTACACGTGAAAGTTCTACAAATTTTCCAAAACATATATCCTATGAGATACGTGGATATAATTGGTTTAACCAAAATCAATTTTGAAATAGAAAGAATAAAAATTTTAACTTGATTGAATTATTTTTTTCCTCTTGAAATTACAAATTTACAAGTATAATCTGCATAATAAGAAGTGCAAATTCATATAGAATTAAGGATAAGAAGGCTAAAGAAATAATCCAAATTCATGGATCTTAACCTAGTACCTTAAGGACCCTAGAGCCTCAACCTTGCCAACGGGGAAAGGCCTCATTGGAAGGAAAATTTGTTTTTAATCATCAAGTTGTTTAAAAATGTTACGAAATAAATTGTTAAAAATTGTTTAAAAGTATTCCGAAATAAATTGTTAAAAACTGTATAATACGAGTCCTCAAAATACATCGATAAAAAGTGAACGGATTGTGTAATACAGGTGTTTTTTTTTGGTCCCATTGCTAAGATTACAAATATTTTCCTATTCGTAAGATTTCAAATAGTTTCTGATTTTACCATAATTAACAAGATAATTTTCTCAAAAAAAAAAAAAAAAACAAGATAAGGTTTAACAACGTCAGTAATTCTTTGCTAATTTTCTGTTGGAAATCTGCATAGTTAGTTCTCAATTTTAGCGCAGTTAGATTTCTCCCCCCAAAACAAGCTTGCACTGATTGTACCATGGAATTTAAATTCTATTTTTAATTTTAAATCAAACACAAATTAGGAAAATTTTCATAAAATCCATTTCCACCCTATCAAACACAATCTTTTTTATTTTACTAGTAAGCAACACGTGCTTTGCGTGCGATAAGGAAACTGTGTCAATAAGATTTTTTTTTTTGTTCAAATTATCTATAAAATTATGTTAACCGCAAATGATTTTTTTTTACATAAATGATTTTTATTTGTAGAGACATCTCTCAAACACGCTTGACTACAATTCAAAAATGAAGTTTTTGATTTTGAATAGTTTTTAATATTTGAAAACTTTTAGCAAATGATTGATAAGGAAAATGATCTCCTACCCACTGTGGGTAGGATATTCTACCCACAGTGGATACATGTTCTCTCCTGATTGGTGGGGGGTTGGTGGGGTCACTCCTCCCACTAATTAATGGGTGACACCTACTCATTGTGGGTAGGATATCCTACCCACAGTGGGTATAATATTGATCATGGGTGATAGGAGTTGATTTTTAATAGTTTTTAAAGGTTTTTAATGTAAAGGAGGAGAGAGAATGAGTGTAGTTGAATGGTGGAGATTTATGGATGTGATGTGATATGTGGATATGATTGATTTAGGATAAAAAAATAATAGATAAAAAAGTGGTAAAAAATTGTAAAAAAATAGCAAAAATTATAAAATTATGATAATGATATTGTACAAACAAATTCTACCACAAAATAATAATAATAATAATAATAATAATAATAATAATAATAATAATAATAATAAAAATAAAAGGAAACGAAGGAAATTTCTTACCAACTTTTAAGCAGAAATACATGAAATGCTCCCTTGCTTATGTGACTTCTCTACTAAATGACTTGATGAAATATAAAATATATATACATATAACATAATTGTTTTACGTGAATTTATGCCACCAGTTGGTTTAAAACTAAAATCCATATGCTATTTGCCTTTGGTGAAACAATAAGCATGTTATTTCTTGCATTGTTTTTTCTATTCTTGATCTATGAACATTACTTATTTGACAATTTTTCTTGAGACTTTTTAGAGCTAGAGTAGTGTTAAAAAAGAAAAATTAAGGTTATTCAGAAAGGTGAGAAATTTTTTTTACTATAGAATGTAATGTAAAAAATGAGTATAGCGAAAGCAATTTTGAAAGAAGTTTTTATTAGACACCATCCTGTGCTAACAAAATTTAAATAATAATAATTAGCTAGCATTTTTGTATATTCAATTTTAACCTCATATACTTCATAAATAAATAAATATCATTGTCACATTTTTTGTAACTTTTTAACTTTCCTCCAAGAAAAAAGGAAAAAAAAACTTTATCAAACAAGCTCTAATTAAATTATCATCTAAAATGTAATATGAGGGAGACAATTAGACATGCCTTGTAGAAATAGATTCATTTTGCTGTCTTTTTAGTTTTTTAGCTGGAGATATTTTACTATATTGATTAAATTTTCTCATATAAATTTAGTGAAGTTAATCAAGAAATCATTAATCAATTAATTAATTTTACTATGGTTAATAAAACACTAGAACTTTCAGCCCCCGTGTGTTGCACTAAAAGATATATATTCACAGGATATACTTTAGAACATGTGTAAGAGAAAAAATGCAAAAATTTTTCTAAAATTTGCGATAGAATTTTCCATATATTTCTTCGTTATGTCACCCTCTGTGTTGCATAGAAAGATATCGCAAATACGCCTATAATGCCATTGCAACATATTGTTGTAATAGACTGGTGCCTATAGCTGTACTATAATTAAATTCTATTATTGTAATAGGGTTTTCTATCGATTGCAACAATATTTATTGTCATAGTAGTTGATTATATTGTGACAATAAATGTCGTTGCAATAGACTAGAAACACTATGGCGACGATGTCTTCTGTACCTACATCCGTCATCGCAATATCTTTATCCAATGCAGCGATTTTTGTTATCGTAATAGAGGTTTTACCTATTGGCAATAAAATTAATGATCCTGTAAAAAATAATTGTTATTATTGATATTTATTATAATTTATTGATTAATTTAATACTTCTGTTTCGGCATATTAATATTTTAAGAAAAGATATAAGTAGAATTGAATATTAAATTTATTTATATATTACAAAGATTGATAGAGATTTAGGTTTTAAGATTGATAGAAATTTAGCTGGTAGATTTTAGGATTGACCCAAATTTAAGTGAGAGATTTTAAGAAATAAGAAATGGTGGGAAATGAAAATAAAAATATATTATGTAATTTTGAAAAATATAAATTCGAGCAGAAAATATCATTGATTTATTTTTATATAGATGCTCGTTTTGTACTAAAAAAAAAAGAAGGGAAAAAAGTAAAACATGCAAGGTAGCTTTTATTTATTACCGTGGGCCTAACACACTCAGTGAAAGAGAGAGAACTAAAATAAAATAAAACCACCACTCATAAGAACAGTGTTGCAAACAGTCAAAGTACTGTCTCCCCCCTTTTTTTTGACTAAGGGGGGAAGGGACGCAGTCCTGGGGGACGGGGGTAGGAATTGAACTCCAGCCCTTCGGCTGAAACGTGAGCGTCTTACCACTGCGCCACGCGTTCGTTCCTATCTCTCCTTTTAATATAGTAGGATAATATGAGGGGGATAGTTAGAAATGTCTTGTAGTAATAAATTCATTTTGCTTTCTTTTATTTTTTAGCTAGAGATTTCCCTATATGGATTAAATTTTCTCATATAAATTTAGTTAAAGTTAATCAAGAATTTATTAATCAACTAATTAAATGCTAGGTTTGTATAAAATAAAAGGGAAAAAAAAGAGAGGAAAAAAAGTAAAACATTCAAGGTAGCTTTACTACCGCTAGTGTCTGTTGGTATGAAATCCAAAAGGATTTATATATAAATAAATAAATAAATAAATATATATATATATATATATATTTATTTATTTATTTATAGTATGATTTGTTATTTTCTTTTCTTTTTTCCTAATAATATGATGTGTTGTTTTGGAGTACAAAGTGGGAATGTAGGGTGATACCCCTACTGTATTTTATTTATTTATTATCATAAGGTTATATTTTATTGGCTGGAAAATGATCATTTCTTTCCTTAATATTGTGCTGTCTAACATTGGCAACAAGAATTTTGTAACGACCCGAAAATTCGAACATGAATAGGTCATTTTAACGGCCTCGTTATAATCCCCAATTTAATTAGGTCTCGTCTAACCCTAAATTATTAAACCCTAATTCTAATTTATCCCCAATTTTAAAACCCCGATTTCGAATTTTCAGCTCCAAATTGAAAACCCTAAACCTAACTTTACATCCAAGCATTTCCATATTTGGGGGAATTGACTTTCTCTTATCAGATTATTCATTTTACCATAAATAACTTATTGCAATCTTTAACTATGGAAATAATTTTTCCTCAAGACATTCCTTATTGATAGATTTCAAGGCTCTACATAAGCACAAGCACTCACGTTATATCTCACTACAACTCTTCCTTATTAGCTAGATAATTCCTACCACCATAATCTTCCAGCTTCTATCGCAAGAACACACACACGCACACTGTGATATGACCGACAAGGAAGAGAGAAGGAGAAGAAGATGGAGAAATTGAGTAAGAGGGACCTACCGATTGCCTTCATCGGCGTCGTACCGATCACCGCCTCCACCATCACCTCCGTCTCTCTCTACCGTGATCTCTCTTGCGATCTCTCTCTCTCTGCCAGTATGTGTGTGTGTGTATATATATATATATATATCTCTCTCTCTCTCTCTCGCCGACGACATCACCGGTTGAGGGCCGCCGCGCGGGTGGTGGCGCGTGACGACCGGCCACCCTCGGTGGGAGTCAAGCAAATGTCAAACTTTCCTTTTTCCCTTTCTTCTTGCTGAATTCACGTCTAGAATGGAGAGAAATAGGTAAAGCTGATTTTGTTATCTTATTTACAGACCAAGTCCCCAAACTTCTTTTAATTATTTAAAGGTCCGCAAGTTTTAGTTTCTTTTAAATTGAGTCCTATGACTTTCCAATTTGGTCAATTGGTATTTAAGTCCAATAACTACCTTTTTGACCTTCAATTTAGTCCCTACATATTATTTATTTAAGCGATCCCGACGTTCTATGCTATTTTCAATTGAGTCTTCAAATTTTTAGATTCAATTAACTAATATTTAAATCCTTCAATTTTCGGTTGACTTTCAATTTAGTCCCCAACTTTATTTACGCACGAGATCCCAAAGTTTTAATTTACTTTCGACCGAGTCCAATAGTTTTCAAGCACGGTCAATTGTGGATTTGACCCTTCAACTGTCGTTTGACTTTCGAATTATTCCCTAGAATTCTCTAAGTTTGCAAACTAGCCCCAACTTTTAAAATTTAGCGATTTCAATCCCTAGACTTCATATTTACTCAATTTAAACCCTATTTTTAATAATTTCCTTTATTTTTGAGAGTTTATTTACCCAAGAGACTAATTAGAGTTTATGTAATAATTTTAGGATTAGACGAGACGCGATAACCTTAGAGATTTACATTTGTACAGCTCAAACTCCCAGTTTAAGGTAGATCTCTATCTACAAATATTTCTATTTTCAAAAGCGCATAGATGATTAATTCTTATTATGTGTTTGAGTGTGGTGCTTATTTCCATGAGACTATTTTGCTATTTTTAGCATATGATTCAGAAATTGCTTGATCAAGCCCAGACATGAGACTATTATTGCTTTAATGCAATAAGATAATGAGAATTACTTGCTTAAATGCATGAGACTATACTTGAACTTTTATTTATTACTTGTTCATGAAATTTATTACTTGGATTACATTATCACGTGTTTACATGTAATATGGAATTATTATTATGCACGAGATCTACTAAGTATTTCTATAAAATACTCATATTTCTTTTCTTTAACCAAACATTTACAGATTGTAGAGTTGACGACGTGGCGACGGGCGGTGGACTAATAAAGAGATTATCTAGAACTCATCTAAGATTACTTATTTTTATTATTTTATGCTGAGATATTAAACTATTTCCTTATATTTATTTCGTTAATTTATTTCCGCATCAGTTTATCTCAAAGTTTGAAATATCAATATTTGATTGATAAATAGTATTCTGCGAAGTTTAGATTACCGTTGATTTCGGTTTTCAAAAGGTAGTTTAGAAAGACGACATCGCATTCCGGGTATTTAAAACTCGGGGTGTTACAAATTTCCTTTTAAAAAAGAAATTCTATTCAACATAATCCAGAAGCCTTAGATTATTAAGATATATTGGAATAGACATTGTGTGTAAAAACATTTTTCAATAGTTGATCGCGAGGACTTTATTTTATCAAGCTTATATGACCAAAAAAAGAGAAAAAAATGTGAATGGGATTTTTACATCCAGATATCACTCCTTGCGACTCCTTAATTACCATGAATTTCTATAAAAATTTAAACTGTAGCAGTTGAAAACGTTTAATATGAAATAAATATATATCAAACTTTAATTTAATTTTAAAAATAAGAATTAAGTAAAATATACTATTAATTATGTGGAGCGTAAATGAATCCATTAAAAATGAATTTTAAATTCAAATGCCTATTCTTTTAAGTCCAATGACACATCGTTTCAAGGATATATATATATATATATATATATATATATATATATATACACAACGGCACATGAATTATACACTCTCCTATTAATTGTCACATAGTCAAAATCACATTCACCATAAGAGATGCTATTTCATTTACGTGTACACGAAACATGTGTAATTCTCATTTGATCGTGACCCTCACATACGAGACTTTGAACCAGTCAAAATTCCTATTACCCCCGATATTTATGCACGTTTGATAAGTCTCACTATTTTACCAAAAAATGGACGTTCATATTCATATATGCGGAATTTTCGCATGCATACAAATAATATCAACTTTTTTTCCTGGGTAACAGTCAACCCATAGAAAATTCACCTCCGTAGTTTGACAGCTGTTCAGTTTTTACATGCATCCAAAGTTGAGGGTGATCCAACTAGTGAATGGCAAACATACCTCGCAGCGTCGATATTTGACTTTTTTAACAACGTATTGAAAATTTTAAGTTGTCTAAATTCTATTTAAAACAACTAGATGTGAGTGTGATGCGCACAGTTAGTCAGATAAAACAGATAGTTTATATTTGTTAAATGAGCTGGATGTGTCTGGATGAGCCAAATGTATCTGGATGATGAATGACGAGTTGACGACCAAAAACAATAGATATTGTGCAATAATATAAAAATTGTAAAATAAACACTGCACACAGGATTTAACGTGGAAAACCCTGCAGGGTGAAAAATCACTTGCTCTTCGCCTACAAGCAAAAACAAATCCGCTAGATCCAATCAATTTAAATCTTTACTAGAACAATCTAAGGCAAATTTGCGCATAAATATTGTAACACCTAAGAAATGAACTAGAAAAACTCCATGTTTCTCCTTTCTTAGTATGTAATAAGAGTTGACGTCACGTCACTCATCAATGGCTTCTTGTAACCGCGATCCCGTAACAGGTCTGCACTCCATGCGTTGATCTCTTCACATTGTGGGTTTATCTATTTAGTGGAAGGACTCCTCCTAGAGATTTGATCCCGATCTCAATTGATCAAGAGTTGTTGCACATAAATTAATTCAAGAGCAGCTTGAATAATTCATGCACACAGAGGAGCAAATGTCACGTTTTTAGCCGAGCATGGAGGAGCCGATTTTTGTGCTTTCCACGTGTAGTCTGTTTGTTCCTCAATGTGGTTTATTTAATGTAATTAGTTATTTTGCGAATCAAGAAAACCGAATTACCATAAGACACCTACTCCTACAAGAAAACAATCCCTTGTTAGTTGTAGGGATAATATAGATAAGGTAATTTAATAATATGAAACAAAAACATTACCTTATCATGTACCAAGCCAATATAGTATAGAACTCTTACTATAAAACAAGATGCAACGAATGTGGATACTTTTAGTAGTAATAGGCATGTATAGTACAGAACTCTTACTATAAAACAAGGTGCAACGAATGTGTATACTTTTAGTAGTAATAGGCATGTACTACTAGGGTTTCCATGCCCAAGTTGGACTCTCTTATAATTATCAATACAAGGAGAGATTATCAACAATTAATTAAAATCATGTGATAATAATTCCAATAAAAATACAATTATCATTAAATCAACCTAATAAAATATTCAACTAATTTAATTATAAATGTAAAAAAATAAAAAATCCAATATAATTAACTTTAAGGTGTGTTTGATTGACAAAAGATTTCCAGGAAAATGTCAAATTAAAGAATCCACTTTCCAACTTTATTGTTTGATTGCAAGGTAAAAAAAGAAGTGATTTTCCTTGGTACAATCATTTTAAGCACTTTTCCAGAAAAATAGATTCTTTGTTGGGGGAGGGTAGGAGGTTTTCTTTAATTTCTTATTTTCCATCCTTACCAATCAAACACACCCATACTAGAAAATGAAGTTAACATGCAGTTTCTTTTTCAATGCTTGCGGTGATTAGAGCATCTTATGCTAAGCTTGGTGTCACTCATTACTGAGGCCTTGTTATATACACAAGTTAATTTATTTATTCTAATTTCATGTAGAATTAGAGTTGAAATTTGGAGAAGATATATTCAAAAATATAAATAAATTATTAAATTAATATTTGAATGGTGGAAAAAGATGAGAAAGAAAAAATAAATTTGAAAATTTAAAATTTAGTGTGAGAATGCCTAAGTGTGCAAGGCCCTATTTGATGTCGATTCTTATTGCTTGTTCGTTGGAACTTTAACCAAATATTTTCCATCACTCATTATATGTTTTTTCTATTTTCGTATAGTACTATTTTTCTACCAAAAATTCAAAAATTATATTTTCGATGATCTCAACTGTTAACGTTAATTTCATAAAGTTAATTCGCTAGCATTTTCTATTTTCCACTTTTGTAATTAAATTAATTGAATTTTAATTTGATTAATTTAATTATGAATTTTTTTAAACTTTATTATCATGTGGACTTTTATTTTAATTAACACGTGATAACTATCTCTTGATTGGGTTGGAATAGCAAAAGAGTCGATGTTGGACTAGAAACCCCAGTGTCACACGCCTAACGCCTAGGGCTAAGGTTAATGTCCACATTCATTGCACCTATCAGTACGGTAAAAATCCTATTCTATGCCAACTAGGTAGGTAACTTTGTGATAAGGTAAGATTTTTTTTTTTTAATTTCCTTACCTTATTTTGATTATCGTACAATTAACAATTGTTTCTTTTCCTGGTAGGATTAGGTGTTTTTATGGAATGAGGATTTCTTGCTTGTCAAGACTTTGAATTGCATTAAAAACACCAAAATAGAGAAGCCATTGGACACATGACCTTGAGGAAAAATTCAAACATGGCCCATTCACGTGAACTCTATACTACATATTTACAGAGGAAAGTTTCAGCCTCCCCATTGCTTCACAAAACGTGTTCTAGGCTTCTCATGTACATGACTCTTTCAAGTATTGCTTGATCTAGTTTATATACACCATATTTTGATTCATTCAATTGGTTTGAAGGATCTCCGGCAGGAGTCCAATCTATTATGAGAAGAATCCCAATGCTGAGAGATCATCACGAGAGTGTAGATCTGTTGCGGGAGTCCAGGAAGAGCAATGGAATGTTACCGTTTGATTCATTCAATTGGTTTGAAGGATCTCCGGGAGGAGTCCCATCTACTATGAGAAGAACCCCAACACTGAGATATCATCACGAGAGTGCAAATCTGTTGCGGGATTGTGGGAAGAGCAATGAGATGTTGGCTCGCATTGAACGCTAAGGAAGAAAACATGGAGTGTTTTCACATTTTCTTAGATGTTGATAGGTTTTATATGGAAAACTATTCATAGCTTACTTGTAATGATTTAAACTCTTTGGTGACTAGTGGATCAATTTTTGCTCGTACGCAATGAGTACGTAGTTTTTCACCTAACACGGTTTTCCATATTATGATATGATCAAAGGTCCTCTCGAATTTAAATTTGGTAAAGATGGACACCAAGAATGTCAAAGAACTATATTTCGGGGCCTCGACTAGAAGTTGAAGTTTGATGGTCAATTGGGTGCAAAGGAGCAAAATGTTAATAAGGATAAGAGTCGAATTTCAAAATTTCTTGAAAAATTGAAACCCTCTTCGTCTAGGTTCCAACGCACTTTGAATCAGCTCAATTGGAGTTCGGGATCAAAAGTTATGAGGAAAACATTGAGCAACGCACACTCGACCACGCTGATAAAGTAAACGACCGCTCTCGCGATCGCATAGTACAAAAAATGAAGTTTGGAGAATTTTCACCTGAGACTTACACCTTGTTAGTGTATGCGTATTTATGAGTATTTATGAGTTTTGATGTGAAATGGGAGAGAGAATGAGTGGGATTGAGTGGTGGAGATTTATGTAGTACAGTGGGTCCTAGAAAATATGTGGATGTAATTGTTTTGACTTTTGATGTGAATGTGTTAAAATGTGTAAAAATTTGTTAAAAGTTGTAGAAGAACGGGGGCTTAGTTATGGGTGCAACTAAGGAATAACGGCCGTAAGTCATACGTGCATGTGGTCGCATGTGCGATGGCATGAGCAAAAAATATGGCCTACGTGTTTTTTTATTTCCTTTTTCATTTAGAACTCTTGTTTTCAGTATAGTTTGATTAAAATTCAATGTTTTAGGTGTTTTCTTATTTACCAAGTTTATTAAGGGTATTTAGGATTATAAATACCCTCATTAGTTCATTGTTAAAAAAAAAGTTTTTGGTTATTAATAAAAATTGAGAATTTTACTCTTGGGTCGAGAATTTATGTTCTCGTTTAATTCCTTTTGGTGAGAAATTAATAATCTTTATCAAGAATCCATCCAAGGTTCTTGACTTCTTGTGGTGAATTTATTGGGATTGCAGCTGGTTTACGGGTCCGATTTCTTGGTTGTTGGACAATTTAAATCCCAAATTTGATGACTTTGGGTAAGATCTGCAATCTATTGACACAATTCGAATCTTAGTAGGGTTGGATCGTACCACGTTAATTCTGGTGTTCTGTTTTTATTTATTGTTTTTTGTTTCTGAAATTTTGTTAGATACGTCTGTCACAATTTCATTTCATAGATAAATCTGGTTAATGAACACTTCCAAACTTATCTTGCTATAAAATAGTAAACTGTTTGTGCATGTATTTGTGTTATAAAACACTATTCAGATCAGTCTGAACTTGTTTAAATAGAATTTAGATGACTTTAATTTTTGACCAACCAAACATGCACTTGCTAAGAGAAGCTAACAAGAGTTTGTAAGTTTGAGAAAGCGAGTGGGGAAAAAGTCAGAACCTATGATGACAAATGATGAAATGTGTAGTTCAAAGGAAAAAAAAAAAGGAAAGTGATTTAACAAGCTTTATAACATAAAGTTAATTTACTATACAAGGATTATACTATGAGTATCTCTGTTATGGATTTTCGTAAATGATTTTTCAGTATGTAATTAATACGTTGATAGATATATATATATATATATATATATATATATATATATATATTAGTATTTGTACTCATGCGTTGTATGGGATGAAAATATTCTAAAGAGCAAGTCATATTTTTTTAAAAATTATTCCCGCTCGAAAATCCAAGCGAATGATAAAATTTTATTGAAAGCAAAAGTTACAACCGGGGTGGGGTTAGGGCGTTTGATACTTTACCTCCATTGGAATTGCAAAGAACTTATCGGATAAAAAAATCAAAGTCTTATTTAACAATTGTAAAGAGAAAAAATATGACACGAAATAAAGTAAACGCTAAACAAATTTGACATACAGATAAGGGACTCCCAACCTATCTAATCTTGCGATGCCTTTGGCAACTTTATCAATCTCCAATTTCATTAGAAAAGCCTTACATTTCTAGTGAGAACCTACAGTAGCCATTCAGTTTGCAAGTTGATTTCATTCTCACCAATGTGTGAAATTCGATAATAAATGTTCTTGAGATGAGACCTAATTTTTTCAAGTATATAGATAGAATTCCAAGCGCTAATTTTGTCATGAGAAACGAAATCCACAACTGTGGCAGAATCCACCATTATCTAAACTTGTTTATTATCATAAGCAATACAATATTGCAATCAAGTGCACACAACTCAATGTACAACAGTAACAGAGCAGGTCTCATAGAAGTCATAATATGCCGAGCACAAGACCCTCTATAATCACGTAGGACATCACCACTATAGGCGCCAATTTCCTTAACAGATCCATCACAATTAAGCTTATACCAACCTGGTGGAGGTTTTTGCTAGGTGATAAGAGACTCACTGGGAGTTCTCAATTTTTTAGGTTTCGCCACTGAAGCAATTTGATTGAAGATAAACATAGCACGTTTAATGATGCGATGATGACTCATGCTAACACCCTATGTTTAGCTTTATTTCTATCCAACCAAATAAACCAGAATACAATTGGTCGAAGAAGAACATGAAGGATGCTATCCTTACTTCCAAAGATCGCCCAATGTGTAAGCAAATTATTGGGAGAGTTTTACTACTTGTTTTCAATCCTAGCTAATTCATGAAAATAAGATTACAGACTAAAGAGAGTCTTATAAATAGAAAAAGAAACACGCATTAGATGCAAACGTAATTGAAATGATAAAGAAATATTACCCAATAATTAATGTAAAATATTTATGTCGTGTTTCACATTAGATATAAAAGTGTAGTTGAACAATATTGCATGACAATCAAACTAAAATAGTTAAAACATAATGTGCATTAAATAGAAGTGAATTTGAATAAACAGAATAACATTGCAACGGCATGCATCTAAACCAAATAAATATTATAAATGATAAAAACTATTTTAGGATATTAGGCCTAATTCCTCCTAAAAAATCGGCTTGTTAGAGGAGGTTTGCCCTCACCTTATTAACTGGATCTTAGACATCAAATTACCAGATGTGAGATCTAACACGCCCCCTCACGCTGGGCGTGTTGTCGCAGTACGCCAAAATTTATTTTATTTCCTTACTCGGTTTCAAAACTACAAATTAATGTAGAAGTGGTAAGTAAGGGTCGAACCCAAGAGGAACGGTGTTTAATCTAGTTGTTCTTATCAATTAATCTAGAAATGGGGGTTTTGTGAAGTTGGATGAAATTCAAAAATAAAATGACAAAATAAAAGAGATGAAAATGAAACAATTGAAGATATATCTAGTTCTCGGGTTCGGTTGTGTTAACATCTTGTGTTTATCTTTCCCATGCAACGTGTACTATCCCTTCTTCAATTTATCAACTCTCAATTAACCAAGAAGCTCTGATTAACGAATTCTTCCTTAAGTGTATTAAATTAAAGTGAGTTCTTTAACTTAACATCTAGCTATTGGATAATCCTAAACAAGTTCTTAGGATTTAATGCAATGCCAGTGTGAAATGAACAAGAAGAATTAGTTGAATTAGATGATCAATTTCACAAACTTGAATTAATACATCTAAGTTGATTTATTAACAAATATGCACAACATTAGTTTGCTCTTGTGGATTGGAATCTAGTGACAATTACGGATCAAAAGTTTCAATCCTAGCACATAACTTGAACTTAAAGATTAATTGATTCAATTGGCCAAAGTGAATGCAATAATCACATAAATTCAAAAGCGGGTTTAAAAGCATAACAAATCAACAAATTGAAGTAGAGGAATAGATAAAGCGTTAGCAAAGAGTTAGAAAAGATAACAACATGATAATTGAACACAACGTCCCCTCGAACTAGATAGAGAAGTCTAACTACTCATATTAGCGGGTATCACCAGCTATATGATAGATTATACTTCACTATCTCAAGTAATATATAAAAACTATAGAAATCACGTAAATAATGCTAAGAATTAAATAGAAGTCTAACTACTCATATATGCGGGTTAAATACTTATAACGCCAGCGTAGTGTATCACCTACGCAATATATGAGAGATTATCTTTCTCAAATATGAAAAATAAAATTAGGAAAGAAACTAGAGAAGAAATACTCCGTTAATCATATTCACGGCCGAAGTATCGTCGATTGATTTTCCGAACCTATATTTAGGTTTTTACTTCCGCCGGAATATGAAAAACTAAGAGCTTTCAAGCTACAACTAAGAACAAATGATGAAGAGAAATTTATTGAGGAGAAAGTTGGAGAGAATCACAAGCTAATTCTCTCTACAAGTTGTGTGATTCAAGCTTGGAAATGCCTCTAGTTATAGGCAAAATATTACACCAAAAATATTAAAAATCATAAAGTCTTCCTTCATGAGTCTATTGTGGTGTGCTCAGATTGTTTTATCTCTAAGAAGTCAAGAAAATACAAAAACACGTTTATGGTAGGTGGAGTCATTGGTCAAAATCTGCGGGCGTCGGCGTGACTCAGTCGCCGTGTGCCGACTCGAGTCACGCGCGATTCTCGCTTAGTCATGGCGAACGGGGAGGCCAGGGGACGGTTGCGGCGTGACTCGATCACTTCGCGGTGACTCGAGTCACTTGCGGCGATCGAGCATGATCGGGCGTGACTCGAGTCACCCGAGTCACCCAGAAATTGCACACCAAGTCCCTCAACGTTTGAATGTTGTTCATTTTGGTCCTTGCGAAATTGCATTTTGGTCCTTTAACTTTCTGAAAAGTTTCACTTTGGTCCCCTGACTTTTGAAAAGTTGCACTTTGGTCCCCAACAGTTTTGGAAGTGATGCTTTTAGTCCTTTTTCTTCAAACGGCCATAACTTTCACTAGGAAACTCAGATTTGCGATCCAGGAAAAAGTTTGGGAATCCTCTTTTGATGTTCTTCGACTTTAGAACAAGAAAATTGTAAAACAGCTTTTCATAAAATTGCATCGGAGGTCCTCCATCTTTGATTCACTTGCCTTTTGGTCTCGAAGTTTTCGTTTTCATCCGATTTTCATCCATTTTGACTCCTTTTGATTCTTTGTGACCCTAAACACCACAATAAAGGAAAAACACATAAAACGGAACATATAACATTAATAAAACACACAAACACGTAAAATAGAAGAGTTATTTAAGTGCTTTTCTAGCACTTATCAAACTCCCTCACACTTAGGCCCCATTGTTAGCCCTCGAACAACAACCATCTGACACAAAACAACACACTTGATTTTACATGAGATTAACAACTTTAAACATTGAAATCCTTCTCTGAGATAGTGACTTGCTTAATCAACATTCTCCCGAACCATGAAAATTTCACTTCTTCTCAAATACACAATGGCTTGTGAGTGTGTGCATTTAAGGTTATCATCCCATCACTAACGGAACCAAATGAAAGCTTACAATGTTCTATCCAAATCGACCCGAAGTGGTCAAATATTTCCTTTCATCTCTCGTGATCCCACTCTTATTTTACAATGATTCCCATGGATCCTAAAAATTACTCAGTTCACCAAAAATCATCGATTGTGCTTGCAAAGAAAAAAAAAAAAGGGCATGGCAGGTGTTTTATCGCAAATATGTCTTCAATTTAAAGAGTGTTTAGATTAGGCACTTCAAACCACTGAGGGAATTTATTTATCTTACTTCACACTTGGGTAACTATCACATTTCTTGCGATTTTCTTTTTTCTCTTTTTTTTTTTTTTGATGAAGAAGAAGAAAGGTTTTGCAATTTTCTTTTCGACTTTTACCCACGGTAGCTTTCACACTACCCATTTCATTGGAAGCGACCTTCTTCACCTATTCGAGGTGACTTCACACTCTGAGGCAGGTAGCTCTTTCCTGTGGTCCCTCTCCTTATTTCGAACATAAAAGTAAAATTCATTCTCAGTATAGGTCAATGCTTTTTCCAAACTTTTTAAACTCTGTCAATAAAAGACACATTCACAAAAAATAGATACCATGCGATTATAACTCCGCCTTGCTAACAATTGATGTTTCCAAGTTACTTTGAGCAGGACGAATGGATAGAAAAAAGAAAAGAAAAAAGTTAGTTTACTATGGTCTAGAAAGTTAGAAAAAAAAAATCAACATTTTCAACCTTCAATTTGTGTTCCAGAGAATGATAGTAAATTACCTTATAAACGTGCTCAGGTAATTTAGCCAGCTATGCATAGAGAAGAACAGAACACAATAAATTGATTTTTTTTTCGGGATCCTGCAATTTTAGCTAAATCACGCAAATTAAGCTCAATCATATTCAAAAGTTGCTATCTCATGCAAAATTGTAGACACAAAAAAAAAATCACAAGCAGATCACAATATGCCACTCCCTCACACTTAAATTCTACATTGTCCCCAATGTAGAAATATAAATACCATGTAAAAGAGAAGAAATGGAAACTCCCCTATGGTAAGCCATGAGTCGTGCCGAGTGGGGATGGTGGTTGCACAATGTAGCGCTTCGTAGGAACACATCGACAATCCAAGAGCAAACGACCCTCTTAATGAAAAGGTCCTCCATATCGCCACATGACACATGGGTATGTTTACCATTCAATAAAGAACAGCCCCACAAGAACCAACAAATGGGAGAACGTTTAGAGCAGAACGTCCAACTCAGACACTTCTCAAATGAATGAGACGTAGTTTTACATCTTCGGATGGGTGCTAGTGATCACACTCAAAAGTTGTTGCTCAATGGGTAGGCCTTTTCCTTCTACTGATTACAAGGCAACATCTTCCGTAGAATGCGCTAGAAAAAAGCGGAGAAATAAAAACAAAAACAATGAAAATTTCAAAAGAAAGATAAAAATAAGAGAAAATGCTTGGGTTGCCTCCCAAGAAGCGCTTTTGTTTAAAGTCGTTAGCTCGACACAGTTCCCATTTGTCAAGTAGGATTCCTCAAATCCATTGCAGCTCCACTTTGTCTTCGATGGCTTCTCAGAGTGTCTTGATTTCTTATGATCCTTCTTGAATTCTTCTCCAAAAGTTTTTGGTCTCATTTCTTTCCATGGCTTCCTTCTTCGAGATGAGGTAATTGTGCTTTGGCTCAATCTTATGTGTTGTGCTGGCTCTGCAATTCAACTTACACAATTCTTGCACAAAAGGATTAGTTGAATTAATTGCAAAGACAGAACAAGCATTATTAGGGCGCAATGAACCATCAAAAATATTAAAGTTCATTTTTTCCTCATCAAATTCCATGGACAGTGTACCCTCATAGACATCAATTTTAGTGCGAGAAGTGTAAAGAAATGGGCGTCCCAATATGATAGGTGTAGGGTGAGGTGAATGTTCATCGACCATATCAAGCACGTAAAAATCGTGGAAAACTAAACCATTTATTTTGACTAGCACATCTTCTATCACTCCATCCGGGTATGCATTGGTACGATCGACTAGTTGCACAATTACGTGAGTTTCTTTTAGTTTTCCTAGATTTAGTGAAGCATACAAGGATCTAGGCATGACATTTATGGATGCTCCTAAATCTATAAGTGCTTTATCAATATGGTGATTGCCTATGGTGCATGGGACAGTGAACATACCAGGGTCTTTGCATTTTGGAGGCAACTTCTTCTGGAATACCCTGAACGGTTTCTCCCATTTTGATCATTTCATTTCCCTTCAATTTCTTCTTATTAGTGCAAAGATCTTTCAAAAACTTAGCATAGCGTGGAATTTGTTTGATTGCATCTAATAATGGAATGTTGATTTCAACTCTCCTAAATGTGTCCAAAATTTCTTTTTCCTTGTCATCTTTGTTGGTTTTCGCTAATCTACTAGGGAAAGGGGGAGGAATTGTTTTAGCAATGATATGAGAGTTAGGACTTGCCTCATTTTCAAACTTTTCATCTTTATCTTCATGTGTGGGAACTTCTTTGTGAGGGTTTTCAATCTCTTTTCCACTCCTTAAGGTTATGGCACTAACATTCTTTGGATTTACCTCAGGTTGGGATGGTAATTTCCCTCAGATTGTGCTTCCGGTCGATTGATGGCGGTTGCCAATTGACTCATCTGGTTTCCAAGTTTTGAATGCTTGATTTGGAATCTGTTGAAATTTCACGGTGTTAGTTGCTAATGTTTTCACCATATCCTCGAGAGACATACACCGATTGTTGAGATTTTTGTTGAAATTGCCCTTGGGGTTGGAAATTCCCTTGTTCTTTGGAATTGGCCTTGAGGTTTGTTAGGAAGAATCACAGGGGGCTTGTTGTTTCCATAGCTTAGATTGGGGTGGTCTCGCCATCCTGGATTATAAGTGTTTGAGTACTGGATTGTATTCTTGTCTTGGGAATGGGAAATTATTTGCTGAGTTCACTTGTTCGTTGTTATCCACTTGTAGAACAGGACAAGCATCTGTAGGATGTCCTAGATTTGTGCATATGCCACATGCTTTGACTTGCGGATTGTTTCCTACAACAATTTGTTTGAGAAGATGTGTTAGTTCAGAAAGTTGGCTTTCAATATTGGAGTTACGTACCTCATTTACTCTTCGAATGTTCGTTTCCCGGTCTGTACTGAATTGTTGAGTGTTCTCAGCCATGTTTGAAATCAATGTTCTTGCTTCAGCAGGGGTTTTGTTCATCAGAGCTCCTCCACTAGCAACATCAACCATGTTTCTGTCTGATTGACATAAGCCTTCATAGAAGTATTGCACTAGGAGGTTTTCACTGATTTGGTGATGCGGGCAACTTGCAATGAGCTTTTTGAAACGCTCCCAATACTCATAAAGAGTTTCTCCATTGTTTTGGCGTACTCCAGAGATATCTTTCCTGATATTTGCTGTCTTTGAAGCTGGGAAGTACTTTTCGAGGAAAAGTTGCTTCATTTGAGTCCATGTTGTGACTGAACCTGGTGGTAAAGTGTACAACCAATATGTGGCGGCATCTTTTAGTGAAAATGGAAAAGCTCTGAGCTTGATTTGCTCTTCAGTGATGCCTGGGGGTTTCATGCTATAACACACCACATGAAACTCCTTCAAGTGTCAGTCTGGATCTTCCGGATCGTCCATGAAAAAGATGGTAGAAGATGTATCAAACCCAGTTTATTTCGAAAGTTTTACCTTCTTCTACGGTTGGAAAGGTGATACACAAAGGTTGTTGAGTAACCGGGTGTTGCGGTTGTTTGAGAGTTCTTTCGTTATTGTTTTTACGCCATTTCTCGTTCGATTTGTTTTGCTTGTCTTATTCGTCTTCGAATGGATTTCTCGATTTCTGGATCGAAACTTTCAAGAATTCGATTAGTAGATCGGGTATTATGCATGCAAGTGAAGAAGAATTTTTTTTTTTTTTTTAAAAATTAATTAATAAAAACAACTAAATTTGTTAACCGTTCCCCGGCAACGGCGCCAAAAACTTGGGCGTGTTGTCGCAGTACGCCAAAATTTATTTTATTTCCTTACTCGGTTTCAAAACTACAAATTAATGTAGAAGTGGTAAGTAAGAGTCGAACCCAAGAGGAACGATGTTTAATCTAGTTGTTCTTATCAATTAATCTAGAAATGGGGGTTTTGTGAAGTTGGATGAAATTCAAAAATAAAATGACAAAATAAAAGAGATGAAAATGAAACAATTGAAGATATATCTAGTTCTCGGGTTCGGTTGTGTCAACATCTTGTGTTTATCTTTCCCATGCAACGTGTACTATCCCTTCTTCAATTTATCAACTCTCAATTAACCAAGAAGCTCTGATTAACGAATTCTTCCTTAAGTGTATTAAATTAAAGTGAGTTCTTTAACTTAACATCTAGCTATTGGATAATCCTAAACAAGTTCTTAGGATTTAATGCAATGCCAGTGTGAAATGAACAAGAAGAATTAGTTGAATTAGATGATCAATTTCACAAACTTGAATTAATACATCTAAGTTGATTTATTAACAAATATGCACGACATTCGTTTGCTACTGTGGATTGGAATCTAGTGACAATTACGGATCAAAAGTTCCAATCCTAGCACATAACTTGAACTTAAAGATTAATTGATTCAATTGGCCAAAGTGAATGCAATAATCACATAAATTCAAAACGGGTTTAAAAGCATAACAAATCAACAAATTGAAGTAGAGGAATAGATAAAACGTTAGCAAAGAGTTAGAAAAGATAACAACATGATAATTGAACACAACGTCCCCTCGAACTAGATAGAGAAGTCTAACTACTCATATTAGCGGGTATCACCACGCTATATGATAGATTATACTTCACTATCTCAAGTAATATATAAAAACTATAGAAATCACGTAAATAATGCTAAGAATTAAATAGAAGTCTAACTACTCATATATGCGGGTTAAATACTTATAACGGCGTAACGCCATGTATCACCTCTGCAATATATGAGAGATTATCTTTCTCAAATATGAAAAATAAAATTAGGAAAGAAACTAGAGAAGAAATACTCCGTTAATCATATTCACGACAAGTATCGTCGATTGATTTTCAGAACCTATATTTAGGTTTTTACTTCCGCCGGAATATGAAAAACTAAGAGCTTTCAAGCTACAACTAAGAACAAATGATGAAGAGAAATTTATTGAGGAGAAAGTTGGAGAGAATCACAAGCTAATTCTCTCTACAAGTTGTGTGATTCAAGCTTGGAAATGCCTCTAGTTATAGGCAAAATATTACACCAAAAAATATTAAAAAATCATAAAAGTCTTCCTTCATGAGTCTATTGTGGTGTGCTCAGATTGTTTTATCTCTAAGAAGTCAAGAAAATACCAAAAACACGTTTTATGGTAGGTGGAGTCCATTGGTCAAAATCTGCGGCGTCGGGCGTGACTTCAGTCGCCTTGTGACTCGAGTCACGCAGCGATTACCCTAGTCACCGCGCGAAGCAGGGAGGCCAGGGGCGGTTGCGGCGTGACTCGATCACTTGCGGCGGTGACTCGAGTCACTTGCGGCGATCGAGCATGATCGGGCGTGACTCGAGTCACTTGCGGCGCCGACTGATCACGTCTGCGGTGACTCGAGTCACCCGAGTCACCCAGAAATTGCACACCAAGTCCCTCCACTTTTGAATGTTGTTCATTGTGGTCCTTGCGAAATTGCATTTTGGTCCTTTAACTTTCTGAAAGGTTTCACTTTGGTCCCCTGACTTTTGAAACGTTGCACTTTGGTCCCCAACAGTTTTGGAAGTGATGCGTTTAGTCATTTTTCTTCAAACGGCCATAACTTTCACTAGGAAACTCCGATTTGCGATCCGGAAAAAGTTTGGGAATCCTCTTTTGATGTTCTTCGACTTTAGAACAAGAAAAATTGTAAAAACGGCTTTTCATAAAATTGCATCGGAGGTCCTTCATCTTTGATTCACTTACCTTTTTGGTCTCGAGTTTCCGTTTTCATCCGATTTTCATCCATTTTGACTCCTTTTGATTCTTTGTGACCCTAAACACCACAATAAAGGAAAAACACATAAAACGGAACATATAACATTAATAAAACACACAAACACGTAAAATAGAAGAGTTATTTAAGTGCTTTTCTAGCACTTATCACACGCACAGCGTGGACCACGCCAAACAACTGTGGAAAAATCGATATTGGGGGCACCCAACATCATAAATTGGCCTAACTCGGATACCATCTTAGGATATTGGACCTAACTCCTCCTAACAATAGGCCAATTTATGATGTTGGGTGACCCTAATATCGATTTTTCCACAGTTGTTTGGCGTGGTCCACGCTGTGCGTGAGGGGGCGTGTTAGATCTCACATCGGGTAATTTGATGTCACTAGTACAGAAATTGGATTTCGCGGCGCTCAAAAGTGGCTTTAAGAGACGATTTTCGCGCGCCTTATATTAGAGAGCTGTGAAAAGTTTCAAGGCTTTAGGAGGCAGTTTTTAACCGCCTCTTAAAGTACATTATGCGGCAGTTATTACAACCGCCGCACAAAGTTGTATAGGCAGCGGTCTTAAACCGCCACCTGTTTGCAATTTTTTTTTTTCATTTTTGACCCTTTGGGCGGCGGTTCTTGATCGCCGCATATTTCCATTCTTTTTTATTTTTATTCCTTTGGGCGGCGGTTAATGACCGCCGCCTAAAGTAATTTTTTTTTTGTGCTATTTTTCCTGTTTTATAGCTGGCCACACTATTCACCAGCATATGCTTATTTGCTATAAATACCTGTTATCTACTCAACCACACTTAATTACTTGTAACAACTAATTTGAGAAATAAATTGCACTAATCATAGAAAAGTAGACTCAATTCCATAGATATTAACAATAAAATCACAATAAAACTTCAACTGTTCACTAATATCACTACAAACTTCAAGAAAATGAAGGAAAAACGTTAACTGATCAAAAACAAAACAACCACCAATGTCACTAGAAACTTCACAATAAAACTTCAACCGTTCACTAATGTGAAAAACATTACAAATTCGTAACAAAAGCTTACAAATCTGAAGCATATGCATCTAACAAGTATTTTGCCCAAAGGTTTCTAACCTCGTCTAACTCATCTTGTGAGTACTCCATCCAACCAAAATTGACCTGCAAGAATGATCTGACCATATATTAATTATTATATTGCAAAACTAAATATAGAAAGCACAAAAAGAAGATCTCCAATGCATCAAAAAAGGTTCTCCAACAGAATCTACATACCTCTGTCATTGAACTTGCGTGTGCATGGTATCGGACAATGTCAAGCATGAATTTCATCACATAATACCCACATTTGTTGCCACCAGGCTGTCGCAGGCACTAATTTCAAGTCAAAACAATCATTAATGACACATCTAGAACTCAAGTCAAGCACGTAAATACTAACTTATAATAAGTAAGGTCATTATACCTCTAACTTGACCCAAGTGAATGGTAGCCTGGTCCTAGTGCCTATACGCTGGTGGTACATGTTAAACACCCTAGTACATGAACGGCAAACAATACGTTATTAACTAAGCACAACAAAAATGAGAATTAGTGACACGAAAATGGAGATATTTTGTTATTAATGTTAAAGGTTTCAATAAATACATACGCTCTCATTGCCAACTTAAGATTACTGACAGTCTTCCTATTGTTGTCAGCCTCATTTCTTCTGGAATTGACAGGGCTTGATAGCGAATCTAACCTGTATATAGTGTGATCTGCAAGCGAGAAGACAAGCAGTACCCAATGCTACCTAGTACTATTTCGAAAAGTGTAATTAGCTCAATGACGTCCTTAGGAAATGCTATGTATTGAATCGACACTAATGCATACAACACAAAATGGCACAGTTTAAGTAATCTTACTAAGAGATATGAGGGGGGCCATCGCGTATCTTTTGTCACGGTACTAAACTAACTTGTCGGCTGCTCTCCCTATATACGTCGGGTTGAACATGACTGTCTCTGCAATGTCGTAAGGTGATAGAAACCCAACCGAGTCAATGGAGATCCTGTCGCAGTGCTCATGCAGGTACCTAATGAGAAAAGAGGTAGTGAGAACCGTGACATGTCCAAAGTCATTAAAAGTAAATATCGAACTAACTCACATTTCAAATAACTTCAGCACACTTATATCCAACCAGCCCATATTTAGAAATAGCTCAGCGTCTTGGAACTTGATGAATATGATTTCCGTGTCATCCATAAACACATGCCGATTTATGGTCAATGAGAAGCCGTTCTCTTGGGCAAGAAATGTATTCAACAATGTAGCCAGCATCTCCATTGGCGTGGGCGCAGCGGAAGACTGAGGGGTGTAAGTCCTTGTTGAATTGTGCATAGATCTGTTCCCATGTTTACGCGTCCTTGGGGGTTGCGACAGCTGTACTTGTGCTCATGATAATTTAATCACGGTAAAACGTGAACTGTACAACTCAAATGCATTTATTACGTTAACTGATGATCCTTAAGGATTTGTAATTTTTATTACCTCGCCGATGTGCACTAGATTTCCAGGCCACTCAATCTGTCCTAGATGGGCATCACTTAGTGTGCTTCGGAATTGATCTGGCACGGGTAGGGCATACGACTCTGCATCCGCTGAAAGTATCTCGTCTCTTGTGACTAAGACATTGGCTGGAACACCTACATCGCTGGGCCCATACATTGAAGTGGGCCGCATGACAACTCCTCTTGCCACATATCGATACTCACCGTCAATCAGTAGTGATAGGGTACATCTTGTCTTTCCCTGTACAACATTGCACAAAACAAAAAAGAAAAGTGGTCAAACAAACAACAATACAATCCAATGTAAAATACCTAGCATTGCAGTTTAAGTACCTTAAGAACATCAAACGGGTCCGGCTGCTCGGCAGAATGACAACTGCTCCGAGTAGGAATCACAGGCGTTATGGCACCAGAGGAAAGAGATAGATCAACCCCTATAGTTTTGAGCTGTGCATGCACATCCTCGAGGACCTTCGTCCACACCTGGTTAGTAATTTGCTCAGTGATCTCTTCTTGCCACTTGCGCATCTGTTCAATAGGGAGCCCTGTTGCCGTGCCCTGATCGATATTGAGTGTCTTGGTTGTTGCCCGCACTGGCCCCCTCCATCGACCACTGTGTTCTTTCTTTCCCATTGCCTCCCCCAATACATTGCGGCATCTATCTGGGACAAATGTTCCTTCATTCACTTGGTTCCCCATCTGTACCTATCTCGACAATAATGTGAAGAATCACATTACATCTTGTAGCCCTAGGGAATATAGTACTTACGAACACAAAGTATAGTTTTAAAAATATAGAAGTCTTACAATTTTAATATAAATGTCATGTGTCTGCTTCTTGGGGATGTAGTACTCTCCGTCGCTTCTTTTTTTGTGACGCCCTCGTATCCAATTCAGACTTCGATTGTCGGCATACGGAAGAGACTTCGATTAGCCTGCTTCCTAGCATACCATGACTTTTCCATGTGGTGTGGAAAGATATTTTGCTTGGCATATTCTTGACGCCTTCACACTCTTCTCCTACGGGAGAACGTAATCCAAACCAGGAATTCAGATTTACGACGAACAAACTCTTATAATAATTAGGAAGGAGAAAGATATTATGTCAATTTACACAGAATAGTTTACAAACCTTAAATTCGTCCGTCTCTCTTTTCTTCTTAAACTCCTCTAAATCCTCAACAGTAATCCAATTATACATCCCAAATGGAAGTTTACCCTGTTGGACGTACTCCCTATTAAGCTTGGATTTCCATGTCCTCCACGCCTTCCGGGCAGCTCTCAACGCTACTTCTTTAGCGTCGTCATTCGTAATGTAGAAAAATTCCTACACATCCAAACCAGGAATTTCAATGCAAGTACACAATACTATACAGGGCGACTTCGTTGTTTGTTATCTATTCGTCTAACTTCAGAATAGTAATTACCTTTGTATCGTTCCGGATCATGTCCTTCACACCTTACAACTCCGGATTGTTCCAATTATCTACTGTTATCCGCATACGTTGCCGACATAGTACATTAATGTGGTCAACAAATGCCGACCTGTAATCTCCAATAGGCGAGTGTCCAACATCAAACTCTATACCACTGAGCCCCAGTGACGGATGAGGTGGCCGCTTAATATTCTTCCCAGTATAGGCCCCTCTTATTTTCTTTGTCTTCCTGTTGGAGGAGCCGCTTGTTTGGTCCATGATCTAGTAGTGCATCTGCACAAAATTATAAAACACACATCTATCCGTAACATGTAGATAACATGCATAAATAAAATGTAAGCCACCTTATGCATATTGGAGAAAACAACACATCATTTAATAATAATAATAATAATAATAATAATATCAAATTATTGTAACTTGAAAATTGGTAAATGTGTACAATATTAAATGTAGATGATTACTCACTTTTAATCACGGTTTATGGTCGATCCACAATCCTTCCCCGAGGTCAGGTCTGGCGTATTGTGATTCCCTGAGCTGGACATCCGTTGCTGAAGACTGAACGCCTATGGAAAAAGGGGGGTATCATCAAAGTGATCATACTCTTCTTCATCGACCACATCCCCGGCACCAACAATATGTCTCTTGCCTGGAAGGACAACAGACCACTTCGAGTTTGACGGATCGGTAACGAAGAACACTTGTGTCGCTTTCAATGCAAGTATAAAAGGCTCGTCCACATAGCCCGGCCGGTCCAAATCAACGAGTGTGAATCCTAAATCGTCAGTTTTCAAACCCCTATTGTTGTCAACCCATTTACATCGAAAAGGTGGAAACTTTAACATCTTGTAATCAAGTTCCCACATCTCCTCAATGACACCGTAATACGACAACGAACCATCGTCCCTTGATAGTGCAATCAATATTACCCCATTGTTTTGCATCGTGCTCTTATCATCTTGACGCTTGGTGTAAAAAGTGTATCCATTTATGTTGTACCCTTCATACGAAGATATAATTGTAGAAGGTCCATAGGCCAACCATTTTACCATTTCTAAAACGTTATTAGACGGTTGTGAGATCTCATACATCACTCGCTCACTGAACCATCTCACAAACATTCAGTTGTGCTCCTTTGTAATCCACACGTCAACCTTCGTGGGGTTAAGCTAGCGTAAAGTTGACATGTGATCATCCATATAAGGAAAAACCTTTTCCAAGTGTTGCAACACAATGAAGTGTGCTTTCTGTCGAACATCAATGTCGGGAGTGATAGAACGAAACCGGATTGTCCCCTTACCTATGAGTCTTCCCTCGTGCCGAGATTTAGGAATGCCGATAGCTTCGACACCATCTAGGTATCCATTACAAAACTCGATTGCCTCTTTAGCGGAATAATCTTCAACTATGCTGCCCTCCGGTTGGTATCAGTTTCTTACGTACCCCTTCAAGACA
The DNA here is from genome assembly GCA_018223645.1 of Jasminum sambac. NCBI lineage: Eukaryota > Viridiplantae > Streptophyta > Magnoliopsida > Lamiales > Oleaceae > Jasminum > Jasminum sambac. The sequence goes on from CP073640.1 coordinate 40,541,304, forward strand.
CTCATATATTTCTCGAACGAATATATATACCTTAAGAACACTGGACCACAAGCCTTAATCTCCCGCACCAAGTGTACGATCAGATGCACCATCACATCAAAAAAAGATGGCGGGAAATACGTTTCCAACCGGCAGAGCGTGTTCACGACATCAACCTACAGATAGTCTAGTGAGCTGTGGTCAATTACCTTACTGCATATTGCGTTGAAGAAGAAACACAGCTTCGTCAGTACCAACCTTACAGGATCATCCAAAATCCCACTAATTGCAACTGGTAGTAAGTGTTGCATTAACACATGACAGTTGTGAGACTTCAAACCGACTAGTTTCAGATCTTTTGTCGACATGAGCCAGGATATGTTAGACGAATACCAAGATGGAACCTTGATCGATTTTAAGCACTCACAAAAACTTTTTTCTTCGGTAGTGTCATAGTGTAACAAGCCAGTGGTAGATATGTATGTTTTCCATCTTCTATCGGTGCAAGCTTCTCACGTATTCCCATATTCATCATATCCTTCCTAAATTTGATGCCGTCCTTTGTCTTTCCTGAAATGTCTAACAGCGTTCCAATTATACTGTCGCATACGTTCTTCTCAACATGCATTACATCTACGCAATGTCTCACTAGTAAATGCTCCCACTATGGCAAATCCCAAAAAATGGATCTTTTTTTCCAAAGTCTCTTGGGTAGTTGTTTAGCAGTCTTGCCAAAAACGACGTTAATGTCATGAACCCGAGAATAGACCTCTTTCTTGTTAGTGGTTGTGGCTATGGACGGTACTCAGTTTGGTCATTGAAAGCGGCTTTGTTTCTACGATAGGTATGGTTTGGAGGAAGAAACCTCCGATGACCCATGAAAACATTTTTCTTGTAGTTGTGCAACCACAGATCGTCAGTTTCATCACCACATATCGGACATGCTTTAGGACCTTTGTTAACGTACCCCGATAGATTACCATACGTTGGGAAATCATTAATAGTACAAAATATCATGGCTCGCATGGTGAAATTAGCCTGGGTGTTTTCGTCAAACACTTCAACACCGTCATTCCATAACATTTTTAAATCTTCAACGAGTGGTGCCAGATAGACGTCAATGTCGCGTTGCGGTTGTTTAGGCCCTGAGATTAGTAACGATAGAATAATGTGTTTGCGTTTCATACAAAGCCATGGAGGGATATTGTAGATAACCAAACGAATAGGCCGCGTGCTATGTCGACTATTCATATCACCGTGCGGATTCACTCCGTCCGTGCAAAGTCCCAGTCTAAGATTCCTATCATCGTCGCCGAATTCAGAAAACAACCTATTGATGTTTTTCCATTGAGGAGAATTGGCCAGGTGCCTAAGCTTCCCGTCCTTCTTCCGCCCATCTGCGTGCCAGCGTACATTTTTTGCATCTTTTGGATTAGCAAATAATCGTTTAAAGCGTGGTATTATTGGTAGATACCACAAAACCTTTGCCGGCAGCCCTTTCTTAACAGACTGTCCATTTTTTCCTTACGCTTATACCTCGATGTACCACATTTCGGACAGACGTGCAAATCTTTGTACTCCCGCCGATACAAGACAGTCGTTCGGACATGAATGTATTTTCTCGATCTCCAAACCTATCGGACATAATAATTTTTGGCCTCATAAGTGGAAATGGGAAGCACATTATCTGATGGAAGCATTGAACTTAGTAGTCACAATAGCTCAGTGAAGCTCTTATCGCTCCAACTGTTTGCTACTTTTATATTATACAACTTGAACACGACAGACAACTTTGTGAATGTACTACAACCAGGATACAATGGCGTTCTGGAATTCCTGAAAAGGCTCCCAAGTATGTGAGGCCTGTCAATGAAATCATCATTTACATCGTGCATCATTTCCTCTAAACGATCTCTAGAACCGTCACACTCATTAATACTCACATTTTTTTGAGGGCAGGTTCTTGTAAAAGTTTCATGGTGACCAATTTTGTTGGGGACCGTAGTGATCCTGCTTTCCGAAAAACTTTCTCTGTGCCAATACCATTGAGTATAACCCTCCTTGAATCCACGTGTAATCTAGTGATCCCTAACCACATTAGTGCCACTAGCAAGTATTGTATTCTTATAATTACGACAAGGACACCAAATAGATATTTCTCTATTTTTCATCATATTTTTGTCTGCTACCCTAATAAAATAGTCAACACCTACCCAATATTCTCTTGCGATACGACTACCGTACATCCATTGTCTTCGATCCATTAGTCGAAGTTTATGTTTATCACACAGTTCAACACGTACCCTGCTGGTTATGCGAGTTTCTAGAGCTTGCTTCTCTTCTTGAAATTGACTATGTGTTTAGTTCGTAATATAATTCCCGAGTAAAGCAATGGAAGCGTTAAGTAAGCAGTAGTTAAAGATAAAGAATAAATATTTAGTTTTCACATAAAGTGTCCTATTACCTCCTTATAACTCAAGCACCAAAGGGCAAGGGTCCTAACCCATTCGTCATTGACATGTGAATCAGGCGAAGTGGCATATCAAATCATGTTACATACAATGTTATAACCTCCTATGTAAAATTTGGCAGCATCTCCCCTTATTCCCCTAAGTGTGTGATCTACAATACATGTAGCACACGCTCAGGGAATGACGGGGAGATGCAACCAAACTTTTACATTGGATGTTATAACATTGCACATAACATAATTAGATACGACATCGCTTAATTCACAAGTCAATGACAAACTGTCCAAAAATGGGACAATTCGAAGTTAAGAGTGTAAATTACATACAACCCAAATACTTTGAGGCGTGTACCTTACAAACCTATCTTCGGACGGGTACTCTAAGCTTGGTGAAAAGTGCAATAACATGTAGCAAAACACATATATGTAATCATAAAACAAATAGAAGAGTCAAACACTACTTAAAATAGTATGTGTCGCTTCAACGGTGCTAAGGTATGGCCGACGCTACTGACGTATGAGGAATAGGTCTCTGTAAAATGGGAACAAGGTAAATTACGGAGCAATATTTAATATCCATTTCATTTTGAACTTTTAATAATTTATCTTTACGTTTTATGAATTATGAAGCATGTTGTAGCAAGTTTTTCATTACCATTAATGAAATATGAAGAGTACGTTTACTTACTCTAATTTTCCATTTACTTTTTAATTATTTACACACACTAAATCTAATTTTATTATTTTCAAAATATTTAGTTTGTCAAATCTAATTATCATAATCTTTTCTTGTTTCCCCATCTATGGTTTTTCTTCTTTTTTTTTTAGTAATAATAAATATAACATTACATCTATGATTATGTTGGATGCCTCAAGTATATATGAATTACAAAAAAAAAAAAGTGCAATATATACCATATAATTTTCTAATTTTTTCGTCTCCATTTAGTTTCATCTTCTAATGTTGTTCTCCTCTTTTCTTTTTTCCCCCCCACTTGCCTCCTACACTAATAATTTGTCAAATCTAACACACATCTACATGTCTTTCTTTTTTCCGCCATCTATGATTTTTCCCCTTTTTTTTAGTAATGATAAATATAACGTTACATCTATAATTATATTAGATGCTTCAAGTATATATGAATTTAAAAATAAAGTGTAATATATGCCATATAGTTTTCCATTTTTTCTTCTCCGTTTAGTTTCTTCCTCTAATTTTGTTCTCCTCTTTCCTATACTATTTTTTTTTCAAATCCACTAATTTAATATTCATATACTAATTAAAATTGTATATCCATCGTATACTAAAAAATAATTAAGGTTTACTATTTCCATTTTTTCCCCACATTTATATGTATCCCATGGAAGATGAATATTTAAAAAAAGGAAAAAAAAAATGAGACCAAAAGATCGCGCCAAAAATGAAGGCGCGAAAATATGAAAAAAGGCATACGAATGGGAGTGTATACATTACACTAAAATCAAATACAAAAATTGCATACAATACAATGCTCATGTTCAGGAGTATATATTTACACACATAAATCAGCATTCCACACAAGAATTTGCAAGATCCACAAATTTCAACCATAGAATCAGAAAACTATATAGAAGATATGAAAATTATGAAGTTATACCTTGTTTGAAGGTCGGTAGTAGAAGCTAACTTATCTTCAATTGAAATTTGCAGCTGAAAATCGGCAATGGAGGAGCCAAAATCGGCTTAACTCTCGGCCGCTAGTTGCTGCTTGTACTCTCTGGTTTTCGAAAATGGAAGAAGCTAGGTTGAAGACAAAGGGGGTAATTAAAAAGAGCTTTATGTGGCGGTTAGTGACTGCTGCATAAAAGCTCTTTAAGCAGCGGTCAATAAGACCGCCGCTTAAAGCTATTTTAGGCGGCGGTTTCCCAAACCGCCGCCTAAAATATGCATCTTTTCCCCGTTTTATTTACAAAAATACCATAGATGGAATTTAAACAGCTCTTGAGTTTGGAACCGCCTCCTAAAGTGGGATTCTTAAAGTGTAATTTGTAGTAGTGTGTATAATTTCCATCTGCAACAATAAATATATTGAATAAAACAATTTTTAGTTTAACAAAACACAAAAATACCATTATTTCCTGTACTTAATGGATTCCTTAAAGAAAGATTTTGATTTTCCAGAGATGCATTTTCAATTCTTTCCATAGGAGAGATCGAGGACCATATCGTTGAGACCCTATGTTCTCTGTATCAAGATAGTTAAATGGAAAAAATTGAATTAAAATTCCAATATATATATTTATATATAATAGACAATAAAAATTTAGATAATATTAGGGTGTAACTATTTCAAATAGTTAAACATTTTTGTAAGAATAATTAAATACGACTTAGTGTTGAAAGTATCGGTTTGATATTGAATACACGAGACATTCATCTTTACATAATAAATAAATATAATAATGAATACGTAAGTAACCAAGATTTTAACCCACATGCGTATTAGAAAAAAAAAACTCACATATCTTAACATTTTATTGTTCCATTTTTTTATATGTAAATTTCTAAACCAAATATTACCCTTATTATATTTGCGCATATGCGTAATTATAATTTTGTAAGTCTTTTTTATTCTAAACGTTTTAATTCGGTCTCACTTTTTTTATATGCCACTAGTACACAATTAATATTGGACGTCCCTCATTGGGTGGCGTCTCTGTAAAAAACGCTACTCAAAAATAACGGGTGGCGGTTGTTAGAAAAAACCGCCACCCAAAATGCATTAAATTTTTTTTTTAAAACTTTAAGTGGCGGTTCTCCCATTCCAGAAGAACGGGTGGCAGTTTTTCTCAAGAACCGCCACCTAAAGTTAAATTTTTTTTTAAAAAAGCATTTTGGATAGCAGTTTTTCTAACAATTGCCACCCGTTCTAGAATAAAGGGTGGCGGTCCACCCATTTGTCCATTGTCAAATCTAAATAACACACGACGTCAATTATCAGATCTAACTTTTAATCTCCACCCTCTCTCTCTTAGTTTCTCTCCGGCCTCTCAACTCAACAACGTGGAGACTTCAAATTTTCAAGAATTTTGGCCGATTTTTGGAAGAAAAAAATATGAAATTACAGAATGGTTGACGTAGATGATGTTTTGAAGAAGAAGCTTGGTTCTGGGACATACAAGAGTTTGATAAATTGATTATTTCTTTTAATTTTTGGTTCCAATTTGTGATTGAAATTTCATCGGATCAGACGGGGGAAAAGAAGGCTACAAAGTCGAGCTAGGTGTTTTATATATTTTATTTTTGTGTATGTTCATCTCAGATCTACAAGTTTAATGAATTTTTTTTGTATATTCATCTCAAATCTGCAAGTTTAATGTATAGATTTTCACTTTTTGCATAGTCATATGTATTTTTTCCTTTATCTTACTTTGGTTTTCTGTAATTTGGCGGTTCTTTAATATTTTTGGTTTCATCTCAAATCTATCTTTCATTTTTTTATTTTAAAAATAGGTTTTAGGTGGTGGTTCTTAACACTAGAACTGCCACCCAAATTAAAAAAAAAAAAGAGAACGGGTGGCGGTTCTTACAACTGGAATCGGCACCCGTTGTCTCATAAAATAAAATAAAAATTTTGGGCGGCGTTTTGGGAACCGCCATCCCTTCTCAAATACATTGGGTGTCGCCACTTTTGGATGGCATTCCAAAAATTACCACCCTTATCGTCGTGTGTATTGTATTTAACATTTCCGTGTGATCATTTTTATTTTTAACTTTCAATAAAGCGTGAATTTTTATTAATGACACTTTTGAATTTTTAATCTAAAACTTCTACTACAAGAAAGTCAATAATAAATATGTCATTAAAAAAAGTAAATAAAAGTTTCAGCAAATTTTTTTTTGAACTTAAATTAGATTCTACGTACTTTGCATGAAAATAATTAAACTCAAAACTATATAAGAAAAATATCATATAGAGTTCTTATAAGTTCGAATTCGGCGGGTTTTCAATCAAGAATATTTATTTCATATTTCTAAAAATACTTATTAAAATCTCTCTTCTATTTGTCCCAAAAATTAATATATAAATTTATTGACAAATAAGTAACTATTAAACCCAACTTAATCAAGTCTAAAATTTTCGATATGCAATTTTTAAATTTTATTTAATATGCGACTTATATTTAAAAGACAGCTGCTAAAAAAATTCTTTATTTGATTCAAAATGAAAAAGGAAAGTAAAAATTCCCCAAACTTTGTTTCAAATAGTACATATTTTAATATCATTTCTTTACATATATGTCACCTTTTAAACAAAATATGACCCGCTTTACAATTGTGTATATGTGTGATTAATATTTTCATGTGCTCATTTTTGTTCTTTAACTTTTTAATCAATTGTAACTTTTTTAATATAACTTTTTAATTTTAAATATACAACTTTTACTACAAAAGAGTCACTAATAAATATGTTATTAGAAAAAAAAGTAAACAATAGACTCATCATATTTTTGTTTGAAATTAAATTAAATCGTACGTTCTCTATATGAAAATAATTATCAAATTCAAAACTAAATAAGAAAAATATCATGCATAGTTCTCTTAAACTAGAATTAGTCGAGTACAATCGACTATATTTATTTAATATTTTTAAAAATAATCAATAAAACTCCCAGTAATTTTCCCTTTTGAAAATAAGTGACATGCATTTTGTTGTATAAGCAAGTAGAATTATATTTTATTGCTCTAAATTGTACTTGCCTTGTTTAAAGTTACGTGTACACGTATATGGACCTTCACGTGTACAATTTTCCGGACTAAATATTGTAAAAAGTAATGCATATTACCATATTAAATTCTCATCGGTTACCTTAATTACAAACGCGTATAATGATATTTAATTTTGGGTTGTTTTTCCATGATGATATATAGCAATGTAAGTTAAAAAAAAAAAAAAAGATTCATGCATTGGGTAGGAGAGTGTGTTTTCACACACACTGGTGGAAGAGCTTTTATTCCTTAATTGTGCTTCAACTATTGAATTTATCACACTTAAAAAACACAACATATTTAATAAATATATCTAATTTGTACTAGCTCTTTATGCATTTATTATTTAGATTTATTACTATTATTATTTCTTACAATTTCTTATTCTTTATCCGTCTTTCGAATATTATGATTGTTGTAATGTATCAGTGAAATCAGTGAATAAATATAGTTAATTTACATCTTTATTATTTCCAAGTCAAGTGTTAATTAAATAACAATAGCATTTCTTTCACTTCCTTCTCCGCCTCAAATTTTTTTAATCAATTCCACTATAAGAAACTGAACCTTTGGGGGGCGACTTGTCGTTCCTGTAGGCTCGTCCCTATAGAACATCAGGGACAACATCCAGTCATGTCACCCCTAAAAACCCAATTTTCAGTAGTGTTCCTTTGCGTAATTGTATACATTTTATGAGAAATTGATTCATGTTTGTGCTGGATTTGCCAAGAGTGACGGGGCTTGAAACTATAACTTCAACCTTAACAAGGCGATGCTTTAACAAATTGAATTATGATCCCAGTGAAATGCAGGATCTAGGTCACAGAATAGGTAACAATTCACTTCCACAACTGCTACTGCTAAATCACAATTTCCTCCAAATCTTGTCTCGTCGAATAATAAGGAAGAGAAAGAACCAGTTAATTTTATTTTAAAAAAATGTATGGACTAATATGACATGTAACACCCCATCTGGATTCATACCTGATTTCGTATATGATGTTTATCTGATTTCGTATGGGATATGAAATGATAAGGATATGTTTTGATACGATGAATATATATATATATGTGTGTGTGTGTGTGTGTGTCTGTGTCTCTGTGTGTGTGTTATGTTTACGGCATGTTTATAGGTGTATTTGATGCCTTGGCAACCATTATAGCCTTCAAATTCACATTGTAAAGAACATTTCAGCAGGGACAAAATTATGGTCGTAAATGTCTTGCGTATGACCGTAAAAGTTACGTTATGGCCATAAATTTATATGATACAACTGTAAATTTTAAAGAGAAGAGGTGAAAATTTTCAGAGAGTTTTATATGGTCGGTATGATAAAGTGATACGGCCGTATGGTTCATGTTACGGCTGTAATTTATGAGTATAGAGCCAAAAGTTTGATGAAAGGCAAGGTGTGGAAAATTTTTAGAGGCCAAGATACGGCCGTACTAGATGATCTATAAGGCCGTATGTTGTTATTTACGGCCGTAATTTTGAAGGATACGACAGTAATTTTAAGTCGGCAGAAATAGTATTTCTATACTTTTCTCGCCATTTCTTGATACATATCCACTAACCTCGGTTCCAACACTCGTAAGACACCTTCATGAACCTCCTTTGACATGCCTAAGCCCCCATATCCTTGATTGATCTATGATATATGTTGTTAAGTAGAGAGGAAGGGAGAAGGATGAAGAAAGGAAGAGGAGGTGATGGAGCAAGCTTGAAACATCTCCTCGCTTGGTTTTCTTCACTTCAAGAAGGTCGGTAATAGATGAATTGCATATGGTAAGAGGTAAACATATGCATTTGTAAGTGTTAGTTGGCTTTATGAAGAAAAGAATATGTTTAGGAAGATTATGAGCATGATACTAACTATCTTAGATGTATTGTGAATATGCTGTTGTATATGTGTGGTTGTGAATGTAGTTCCATAGTCTACGTGATCCCGCTTACAAATACAAAGGAAACTATGAAAGTGAAGAGATATGATCAAATAGTGATGTATTAGTCGCAAACCAATGAAGTACTTGCCTGAATATCATGGGTTAATGACTTTGGTATTACAATACATTATATGTAATATGCTTTATGTGGATGTAATGTGGCAATGCTGATGAATATGTGATGAGGATATGATTTCGAAGCCGAGTGCAAAAGAAATGAACTTTGGAGGATGATCAACTTGATTGAATGACGTTAGCATTGGCGACATGTTATATGTGAAATATCTAATGCATTGATTGGGTAATGCCTTATGTACATGATCAACGCATGATTGTGAAGCCTTGTATATGTAATCTGTATTGATGACGACGAGCTTATGTAGAGAAGATACCAAGGCCTTAAGATAAGTTATTTGCACAATCATGTCCTGAAAACATATGTATATGAGGTTGCCTATCATGTATTTCCCAAATACGAAAGCTAAGCTGGCCCAATGGGGAATCGAGCCCCACATATGATGACATGGCCTTATGTGGTGGCCTAATGGGTGAGTGTAGCCCTTGGGCGATGGCCGAACACAGGATCTAAGCCCCAAATGTGATAAAAGGCCGGGCCAAAGATGAAATGAAATAAGATGGCACAAGTGTATTCGCATGATTAACAACATGGTTCAAGGAAAGAAAGAATGTGACATGCACGTCATGCGTTTGCATCCACATCTAGTCCCACTGAGTCTTTATGATTTGTTATGTGTTCATTTATGTTTTTGAAGGTACAAAACATGCTTTATGCGTGAGAGATGGTGAAGAGTCCTCCAAGCTTGATGTGTGATGATGTGTGAGGGAAGAAGGAATCTAACTATCCTGCAGTACGTCTAAATGTCAGTTAAAACCCTTAGAGTTATGTCAATATGTAAGAAAGTTTTAAAACCAAAGTACGAACTCATGGTTTCATATATGCTATGTACACGAGTAACGTTGCCATAGGGTTCACTATGTAACAATGAATGTACGTGCACAAGGTTATGATGTAAGGTATTACCGTGCACATTACGTAAGATATGACGTTAAGATGACGTATATGAATGTGGGACTAGAGGGGCCGTTACATGACATCGCTTATATTTTATTATTTTTTCTTTGTTCTTAATGTATATAATATAATATAATATAATATATAATATTGTCGAACGCAATTATTCAATTTTTGTCACAATTAGTTGATCAATTATTATTTTTCCTCTTGCTTAGAATTACAATGAGTGTACCTAAAGTTAAACAATTAATGTAGCTAAAATCTTTGACTAAACTAATATTACATTGCTTGATCTCGGTTTTATCATTCGTTTTCTTATGATTCCGAGTTTAAAAATATACATGAATTTGATTGAACCATGAAGTCATTATCGATGTATTATGGAATTGTTCAAGTCATTGTAAAGTTATAATAATCTTTTTGTCTGTTAAAGCTCATTTATTTCATATAATTGTAATATTTTTCCACCCTTATATTATTTAAAAATTGTTTAAGTCCTTGATTTTTATTGCGTTTTGTATTTTGTGGACCAGGTAAAATGTTGGATGAAAATGGAGACAATTTTCAAGTTTTAGAAAAGAATGAAATCAAAGGATAAATCGACATAGTAGCCTCAAGCCTAAGGCACGATCACGCCTTATCAAATTCGAGCTACTAAAAAACGTAGGGACGAGACTCCATAAACTAAAGAAGTATTGGACTGCTCGAAGGCCCTATTTAATTATTCCTACTCCCAAAAAGAATAGGAATATTTTATAGGGACCTTTAATGTAATTTTAGGAATTTTATATTTAAGGAAGGATTAGATTTTTATTAGAATTAGGAAACTAGAATCCTTCCTTTTATTTTCTCTCTTATTATTTCCTAGATAATTTTTAGATCTGGATCTGGCCCAAGAGACAAAAAAGACACGTTTAAAATCTTGGCTAGAAAACACACGTGATTAATTCTTGACACACTACACGTTTTCTCCATCATCTTCAACCTTAGGATTGTTCTTCATCTTCTACACGAATTGCTAATTTTCTATTCCAGTTCAAGGTTAATTGAAGATTGACTCTACAACAATTCGCCGATACACATTATAGGTATCGCCCATTGGGTGGCGTTTTTATTTAAAAACGCCACCCAAATTTTTTTTATTTACTGGTATACAAAGGGTGGCGGTTGTGACAAAAATCCGCCACCCAAAGAAAATCTAAAATTAAATAATAAACTAAATAAAATAAAAGTTGGTAGTTGTAACAAAGAACCGCCACCTTTTGTTAAAAAATGGGTGGCGGTTCCTTATTATAACCGCCACCTAATATCTGACATAAATTAAATTTAAAAAAATAACTATAGGTGACGGTTTCTCAAATTAAACCGCCACCCGTTGTTAGAGTTTTTAAATTTAAGAACAGTTTTCGGTGGCGGTTTCGTTGAAGAAACCGCCACCCGTTACTCACAAATTAATAAAAAAAAAATATTTTGTGTGGCGGTTTTGGGTGAGAACCGCCACCCATTTACTTCATAAAGCAATTAAAAGCAAAGGCAGCTAATTGACCACGCAACCATTATTATTCTTTGAATCGTGTCTGGCTTTCTTAGTTTCTCTCTCTATTTCTCTCTCTTTCCCCAAAACTTTCTTCTCTCAAAATAGATCTTAGATCTGTAGGTTTATTTTTTTTTCAAAATACTCGCGATGAATGAATGCATATGTGGTGTTACTGGTGGCCGTGTGAAAGTGAGAGGGGGATTAAATTGAACCGGGTCAATTTGGGGAAAACGAGTTTCAACATGTACGGATGAGCTTCAACACGATTTTGGGAAAATGAGTTTCAAACACTTCCAGCTTGATGCGAAGCCACTGATTCATGACAGAATGCAATGCCTCGGGTCAGATTTGGGTTATTCTTTTTAATTTCTTGGCTAGTTTTTTGAATTTATTTGTGTGATTTTCGTGTTGTTTTCTGTAGGAGGTTCCCATCGAGCTAGAAGTGTTTGAGAATCTGAGATGTACCATTTCGGGTATTTCAATTGAGGTTATTCAAGAAAGATTAGCCATTTTTTGGCACAACAAGCTTGAGGTCGTTTTTAATGGTTATTGCTTGTCTTTTCCATTTTTTGGGTGTTGAATTATTATATTTTCAACTTTGAATGTTTTTGGAAAATGATTATTAGGATAGTGATAGTTGAATTTGGATCTAGGGATTTCTTGTTTTTGTAATGTGAATTTAGTGATAAAAAGTTGTAAATGGGGTGTTTAATTTACGAAAGGGTATATTCTTGAATTATTTGAGGTTCATTTATAGGGATTCCTTTGTAATGCAGTTTGGGAAAAAAATAAAGCAGGGGTGGCGGTTGTTAGTTCACAACCGCCACCCTAAACGTTTTTTTTAAAAAGAAATTAACAATGGGTGGCGGTTGTTCTTAAATACAACCGCCACCCGTTGTCAGACATTGGGTGTCGCCATTTTGGGTGTCGTTCAAAAAACGGCTACCCTAAGTCCAAAACAACCGCCACCTAATGTCTTATCTGTACTAGTGATTGCAAGATCTACTCTATTCTTATATTGTTCTTCTACTTAATTTTCTCTATTTATATATTTTCTATGCTTGATTGAAATTATTGTTTTGATTAATTATACAAAGTGCACGTTGTGTGATTGTTAAAAAATAGATCGCCAATTAGGATCCTAAATCCGCAATTGTTTAGGTGTTCTAATGTCTTTGGCAAACAACATAATTGATTAGGTCAAAATTTTCAATTCATTATTGTGAAAATATATAATCTAGCTTAAACAGATCATCGTATGAATTTGTTGGTTAGAATTGGTCTCTCTAGAAATTAATGCTATTGATAAATTAAATCCTACAGTCGTACCTAGGGTTGTTTATTGATTAGAGAAATAATCAATGGTCGTGCCCTGGTTATCGAACAAGTAAGGATGGATAGGTCGTTAGGTCGTACCAACAACCATAACCAATTTAGAGAAAGCACAGAAGAATTCATCTTTGCATCAATGATCAATTTGTGAATCAATTATGAGATTATTCCTTGAACTAGATATTTTTTTTATTCGATTATTCCTAATTTTATTTTCTTTGCCATTGTTTTAAATTTAATTATTTTAATCTCAATATTCAAAACCCCCCATTTTTATTTTATTTAGTTTTATTTTAAAAGAATAAATCTTACCAATCCCTGTGGATACGACCTTACTCACTGCTATTACGAATTATATTTTAGAGCAAGTATTTTATTATTTGTTGGATTCGACACCCACCAAATTTTTGGCGCCGTTGCCGGGGGTTGGTGTCAATTAGATTTATTTATTTATTTTTTTCTTCTTTCTTTGATGCTGCGTTTTTCTAGCGCAGGTGAACTTCAATACTATCCTAAGACTGGGAAGACAACTCGAAGATTGATGAAAAAAGCTAAACTGAGAAAACAAGCAACTTCATCCCCTGAACGGAATACAAAAGCTAATTTGATAGACTCCTCATCCAGTGATTCTGAACTAGAAGAAAAAATGGCTGTTCCAGAAAGAACTCTAAGGGAATTAGCTGCACCAAATGTGGATCCACAATCGCTCTGTATTCAATATCCAGCTTTAGAAGCAGACTTTGAGCTGAAATCTGGTTTAATTCACTTGCTTCCAAAATTTCATGGACTCGAGAACGAAGATCCTCACAAGCATCTTAAAGAATTCCACGTGGTGTGCTCGACAATGAAACCTCAAGGAGTGACGGAAGAACAGATCAAAGTACGTGCTTTTCCGTTTTCGTTGCCCAATTGGGCAAAGGATTGGTTGTTCTATTTACCTCCAGGCTCTATAACAACGTGGACAACGATGATGAGATCATTTCTTGATAAATTTTTTCCTACTTCACGTGCTGGAAACATTAGAAAAGATATTTGTGGAGTCAAACAGAAAGAATCTGAAACCCTCCATGAGTATTGGGTGAGATTCAAACAACTCTGTGCAAGTTGTCCTCAACATGGGATGTTCGATCAACTTGTCATCCAATATTTTACGGAAGGATTGCGCCTATGGAGAAAAGGATGATGGATGCAGCTAGTGGAGGAGCTATAGTTAACAAAACGCCCACCACTGCTAGGGAATTGATTTCTATCATGGCAGCCAATTCACAGCAATTGGGTTCAGACAAGACACCCGCAGGGTGAATGAGGTAAATGCGTCTTCACTTGAATCTCAAATAGCTAATCTAACATCTATTGTTCAACAATTGGTTGTAGGGAATGGACAACAAGAGAAGGTTTTCGGGATATATGCAGCTATCAATCATCCGACCGATGCGTGTCCCACTCTTCAAGAAGATCCTTTTGAACAAGCCAATGTGGTTGGAAGATTTCTAGGTCCACCACAAAGAAAATACAATCCCTATTCAAACACACACAACCCAGGGTGGATGGATCATCCTAACTTTAGCTATGGCCCAAAACCACAGTTCCAACAATTTCAGCCTCCACAACAGCCTTCCTCAAGTTCTGGTATGTCTCTAGAAGAAATTGTTAAATCACTTGCAACTAACACACAACAATTTCAACAGGGAGTTTAGCAATTTCAACAAGAGACAAAAACCAGCATCAAGAACTTGGAGACCCAAGTGAGTCAGCTAGCATCCAGCATGAATAAGCTAGAGTCTCAAGGTAAATTGCCTTCACAAACTATTATCAATCCAAAGAAAAATGCTAGTGCAATTACGTTTAGAAGTGGAAAGGAATTGAAATAATCGAGTAAGGTTAAGCAAAGCAACTTAAAGGAAGAAACTGAAAAGGAAGTTATCCCTCCAACTGATAAGTGAGAAGAGCTCAATAGAAGTTAACCCAAGGTATTGGTGACCCCTCCTCCTTTTCCTACAAGATTGAATATATCCAAGAAAGAAGAGGAAGAGAAGGAAATTTTAGAGACTTTTCGCAAAGTTGAGGTAAATATCCCTTTACTTGATGCAATTAAACAAGTACCTCGCTATGCTAAGTTTCTTAAGGAGTTGTGCACAAATAAGATGAGGTTAAAGGGCAATGAAAAGGTAAGTGTGCGGGAAATTGTTTCGGCAGTTCTACAAAGAAAAGTACTTCCCAAATGCAAGGACCCTGGTATGTTAACTATCCCTTGCAAAGGAGGTAATATTAGGATTGAGAAAGCCATGTTAGATCTTGGAGCTTCAATAAATGTCATGCCTCTATCAGTTTATTCTTCCTTGAATGTTGGTCCATTAAAAGAAACGAGTGTGATAATACAACTACCTAATAGGTCTAACGTGTATCCTGAAGGAGTTCTTGAAGATGTTTTGGTACAAGTTAATGAATTGGGTTTTCCTGCGGACTTTTATGTGCTCAATATGGAAGAGATGACTCATCTAATCGAGCACCAATCTTGTTAGGTAGGCCATTTTTAAAGACATCTAGGACTAAAATTGATGTGCATGGTGGAAGTCTTACTATGGAATTCGATGGTGATGTGATTAAATTTAATATCTACGAAGCCATGAGATATCCTAGTGACGTGTCCCCCGTTTATATTTTAGATGTTGTTGACCCTTTGGCACAAGAACATTTTGATCTTCTTGATGACGATAAACTGAGAATTGCACTTTACAGGAATTTCACTCTTGAGGAATTGAAGAATTTCGAATTTGATACTGACTTATGCGACGCCATCTTTGAATTGGGATCTCTTCAATCTATAAGGTATAATGTATCTCAAGTTGATTTACCACGCTCTCACACAAAACTTCTTCCTTCTACTATGCAGACACCGAAGTTGGAGTTGAAACCTCTATCAGACCACCTAAAGTATGCGTTCCTAGGAGAAGGAGAAACCCTCCCAGTGATCGTCTCCAAAGAGCTCTCTGTAGTGGAAGAAGATAGGCTAATTCGGGTACTTTGAGAGTATAAGGACGCAATGGGATGGACCATAGCGAACATCAAGGGATTGAGCTCTGCCATGTGCATGCATAGGATCCTACTAGAAGATTGCAACCCTTCTAGGCAAGTTCAACGAAGGTTGAACCCACCGATGATGGAAGTGGTAAAGAATGAACTTTTGAAACTTCTCGATGCTGGTATGATATATCCAATTTCAGATAGCAACTGGGTAAGTCCGGTTCAAGTCATCCCTAAGAAAGCAAGTATAACAATAGTTAGAAATTCTTAAGGTGAGATGGTGCCCACTCGTGTTCAAAATGGGTGGAGGGTTTGTATCGATTATAGAAAATTAAATGCAGCAACTAGAAAAGATCACTTTCTCCTCCCCTTTGTCGATCAAATGCTGGAATGTTTAGCGGGCCGTACTCACTATTGTTGTCTTCATGGTTATTCTGGTTTGAAGACTAGGAGAAAACCACATTCACTTGTCCCTTTGGCACTTTCGCTTATCAACGGATGCCATTCGGACTCTACAGCGCTCCCGCCACATTCCAGAGGTGTATGGTTAGTATATTTTCCGATTATGTAGAGAACATCATAGAGGTATTTATGGATGATTTTACGGTCTATGGTGATTCTTTTGATGTATGTTTAACCAACCTTACAAAAATACTTAGAAGATGCATAGAGATGAAATTGGTTTTGAACTATCAAAAATGTCATTTTATGGTTGATCAAGGTATCATTCTAGGTCATATTGTATCCTTTAGAGGCATTGAAGTTGATAAGGCTAAGATAGATGTTATTAAAACATTGCCTTACCCCACAAATGTGCTGGAAGTTCGTTCTTTTCTTGGACACGCAAGGGTTCTACAGTATTTTATCAAAGAGTTTTCTAAGATTACTCAACCCCTGTGTAAATTATTGCAAAAGGATGTGGCATGTGATTTTGATGAGGCTTGCAAGGGTACATTTGACAAATTGAAGGATATGCTCACTTCAGTACCAATTATCCAACCACTGAATTGGAATCTTCCATTTGAGATCATGTGTGATGCAAGCAATCACGCAATTGGTGTTGTGCTTGGACAAAAATTTGGAAGAGCCATCACGTCATTTACTACGCCTCTCGAACACTTGACAATGCACAAAGCAACTACTCTACGACGGAAAAAGAGCTTTTGGCTATTGTTTTTGCTTTAGAAAATTTTCGCTCATATTTGCTAGGCACTAAAGTGACTATTTATTCTGACCATGCAGCTCTTAGGTACCTATTCTCGAAGAAGGAGGCCAAGCCCAGGCTCATTCGATGGATTCTCTTGTTACAAGAGTTCGATCTAGAGATACGTGATAAGAAGGGTGCCGAAAACTTAGTTGCTGATCATCTAAGTTGACTTCCCACGAGTGAAGAGCCATCACCATTCGAGGACAACTTTCCGGATGAGTATCTCTTTTCTATGCAAGAGTCAATCCCATGGTACGCTGATATAGTTAACTATTTAGTTACTAGAACACTATCGAGTGATTTGGCTAGAGCTCAGAAAGATAAAATAAAAAGTGATGCTAAATACTATGTGTGGGATGACCCCTATTTGTGGAAACATTGTTTTGATCAAATCATCCATAGGTGTGTAACCCAACATGAAACTCTTTCTGTCTTGAAATTTTTCCACTCATATGCATGTGGAGGTTATTTTGGTCTTAAAAGAATAGCCCGAAAGGTATTAGAGTGTGGATTATTTTGGCCGACTTTATTTCATGATTCATATTTGTTTTGTAAATCATGTGAACAATGTAAAAGAATTGGAAATATTGGACATAGAGATCAAATGCCACTTGCCCCTATTCTTGTTTATTAAATTTTTGATGTGTGGGATATCGATTTTATGGGTCATTTCCTTCCTCTTATAGCAATGTTTATATTATTCTTGCTGTGGATTATGTTTCAAAATGGGTAGAAGCTAAAGCTACCCGAACTGACGATGCTAAAGTGGTTGTGGATTTTGTCAAGAGTCATATTTTTGTTAGGTTTGGAACATCAATGGCAATTATCAGTGACCGTGGGACTCATTTTTGCAATAGAGTGGTTGAGGCTTTGCTAAAGAAATACAATGTGACCCACAACATTTCTACCACCCGCAAATGAGTGGACAAGCAGAGGTGTCCAACAGAGAAATAAAACGGATACTTGAGAAAACGGTCAACCCTAACAGGAAGGATTGGAGCTTATGGCTTGACAATGCACTCTGGGCTTATCGAACAGCCTACAAAACTCCTATAGGTATGTCTCCTTATCATTTAGTGTTTGGGAAGCCTTGTCACCTTCGGTCGAGTTAGGAACACAGGGCATATTGGGCTATCAAGCATTGCAATATGAACATGGATGAATCGGTGAAGAGAGGAAATTGCAATTACAAGAGTTGGAAGAAATTCGTAATGATGCCTATGAGAACTCACGGATTTACAAGGAGAAGACGAATGCCTTCCACGATCAAATGATTTCCAGGAAAAAATTCTCTATTGGTCAGAAAGTTTTACTATATCATTCTAAGTTGAAGTTAATTCCTGGTAAATTATGCTCTAGGCGGGTAGGGCCTTTTGTTATTACTAACGTATTTACTCATGGCACAGTCGAGATCCAAAGCTTGTACACTAGTAAAACGTTTAAAGTCAATGGTCACCACTTGAAACCTTTTTATGATAGTTTTCAAACGAGTAACGTCGATTACATTAGCTTAACATGTCCAATTTACACGATTGAAAGGTGGCAACGTCTAGCCAAAGACGTTAAAGAAAGGCGCTATTGGGAGGCAACCCAAGTTTTATTGTTTTTGTTTTGGTTTTTCCAATTCATTTATTTTCATTTTTTATGATTTTATTTTAATTTAGAAGTGTAATTAATTGGGTGTCACTTTTCTTAGGTGGGAGACAGGTTTTTCTTGGTTATAAGCATGATGGAAATTAACAAAAAATCCGTTGGCTAGAACGTGCCCACGCCATGTTCTTAGAGTTTTTAGGTAAATTTTTGAACAAAAATCCATTGACTAAAACGTGCCCACGCTTTGTTCCTAGAGCTTTTAGGTAAATTTTTGATAGAAGAATCAATTGACTAAAGCGTGCCCCGCGCCATACTCTTAAAACTTTTAGGATTAAATTCTAATTTCTCTTTATTCTTTATTTCTTCAGTCTTTTATTTCTCTTTATTCATCCAAAAAAAAATGTTTGCAGAATTTAGTAACGTGGTCAAAGCCCACATCAAATTCAACCACCCAATTGCATTTATCCAATTGCATTCTTCAATTTTCGATCCAACTCTCTAGTTATGCATATTTATTTATATATTTTTAAATTTTTTTGTTGCTTTTTATTATATTTTCATTTTTATAAACAAAAAAAACAAAAAAAAAACTTGAGCAACAAGTTTCACAATTCCATTTTAGGCAAACTCCTATTCCTGCCCAAATATCGTAACATTTCTAAATTCTTTAAAATTTCCAAATCTCATTCACAGACAAAATCAAACTTTTCTAATCCCATCCAACACAAAATAAATAAATAAATAAATAAAAAATAAAAAAGTAAAAATTGCACGTATTCTGTTTAGTTTCCAAATTCCACAACCACATCCTACTTCAATTCTTGGTCAATTCAACTACCCAACCAAACCAACCCACCCCACGAACCAACCTATCCTATATATACATCTTGTCATCTCTCTTTTCCCCCCTCAATTCGTCACTAGTTTTTCACCAGTAACATTCCAAGCACCTCTTTTCTCTTCACCACCGACGTCGACCACCACCTTCACACCGACAACTACAAACGTTCTTCATCGGCAACCCCCACCTTCGACCTATCTTCTACCCACAACAGTGCAATCTTTTCCTCCATCTCGTACAGCCGCCTCATGATCATGGACGCCGACTAGCCACCTTCTTTTCAACACCCGGTCGCCGACAACCACTATTTTTTCCGACCAATTGACTTAGACACATTCAACCATCGACAATCTTCCTTGGCAGTAACCTGTTCTTCATACACGCCACACACCTACGCACCTTTTCCCCTTATGTTTCTCTCGTCACTAGCCGCTATTGGTACCCCAGCAATGACCTTCAACCACTATAACTCTTTGTGATTGTACAGGCCGACCTTCGATATAGGATGGGCAACTGCAACTTCCACTCACGGATCAAAAGCCAAGAAAATAGGCCCGACCATGTCAATCGCTCCACCTCAACCGACTACCGACGACGACGATGTTCCAGCTCGAAAAAGGGCTCGAATTGGAAAAGGATTGCACATTCTACCTCCCTCCGAAACTGATCTGAATGGGAATCTCAAATTTGCCAAGAAATGGGATCAAAACCGGTATAAACTTGTTCGTACTCAAAGCATCGTTCTATGTAAGTGTATTCACGAACCCACTTTGGCGACTTTGAATTTAGCAACTAAGGTACGTGAGTTAATTGAGCATATCGCATGACAGCCTTATTTTGCTATTACATGTCCGGCTTATATTGAGCTTGTTCAAGAATTTTACGTAACTTTTGAGTTTAAGAAACTGGATAATTTTACGTTAAGTAGCCCACGGGTGGTTCAAGTTAGATTAATGGGAAAAGAATTCAAACTTTCGATCACTGGATTTAATTTTGCTTTTGGATTCATCACTATAGAGTATGCTAAAACGGAAGAATATTTGAATAGTTCCTGTGATTATAGTGAGGATTTTGAACCCTATGGTCTATATAGAGAATTGTCCACTAATCACATGTTTGACCCAAGTAAGTCCAAAGATACATTTCTTCGTGAACCTGCTTTGATATATATTCATCGACTTCTTGCATTCAATTTTTCGGGTCGAAAGGATTCTGCTGGGGTCTTAACTAAATGTGAGTTTTATTTCTTGTGGTGTATGCTAAAGAAAAAGAAAGTGAATCTGTGTTATTGGTTAGCATCTCAATTTGACAATGTTGTAATGGCTAAACATCCATTGATTTTAGGTTCTTTGATTACACATTTAGCCGTACATGAGAAATTGATTGATCTTCATGATAATAACCTTCATCTTGCTTGTGAGATACAACCGTTGGACTTACATTGCTTGGAGAAAATGGGTTTGGTTTCTAAGTTTGCAGGTAAGTACGAATTTGAGACACCGGGAGCTATTCATCGCGGTCCTAAACCTCGACGACCTAAACGTGCCGCCAAGGCGCTCACTTTGGCTTCTACAAATCCCCTTTCCTCGTCTCTAGCTATCGTACCCTATCATGAGCACACAGATGAATGTGAGAACGAAGATGATTGCATCACATGAATTGACATGCGCATTGCACGAACTGAGAAGAACTTGAATACATTTTTTGCGCATATAGGCTTCGTTCCACCTTCTCCCTGATTCTTCACCTTTCAGGGGAGTTTCTCTAATTTTTCTTATTTTTTAATATTTTTTTTCGCTTCTAGGATTTTATTTTTTAGCTTTTCCTTCATTGAGGACAATGTGCGGTTTAGGTGTGGCGGAGAGTCTCGATGTTCTTTTTGCTTAAATATTCATTTTAATTGCACTTCATTTTCATTTTAATTCTAGTATCATATTAGTTGCATTTTAACGTCATTTTTGTATTTTGATGTTATATGCTTAAAAAAATGAAAAAAAATGAAAAAAGTTTTGAAAAATCTCATTGGAATTTTGGATTCTATTGATGTTTTTCCCATATGCAATTTAGATTATTGTACTTCATTTAGATGAGTTGAGATGCAATAGGGGATTAGCATGAGTAGATGAGTTCTTATTGACAGCACTATAATTGATTGCTCTTAGCGGTGGATTGAATGAAGAATGTGTGGGATTTGATGCACAATATCCCTAATTTTGTGAGCCTTTGAGCCTACGAGCATTTACAATATCATGCTTCATTCTTTGATTGTGTGATTATCATGCATAGTCGATTTTCTTCTAGAACTTGCTTTGTTATGAATGTTGGTATGCCCCGTTGATAATTGAATGCATCTAAAAAGTAAGGGCACCTAGGTAAAGCCAAATTTAGCTTCCGTAAAGAGCCTACCCTTGAAATTACCCTTAGAGAGCCAACTTTGGGCCTTCTAGCCTTTTATTTTGGAAATTAACCATATTACAAGCCTTGAAAATCCATTCTTTGTTAATTTCCCCTCTTTTGAACCTTAAGTTGAAGGAATGCTTAAACTTTTTCATATGTAGCTTCAACTAATTTTGGAGATGTTCAGATATGATGAAGAACAAAAGGTTCACAGTGCAATTCTCACCCTTCTCTAGAAGTGAGAATAAAGTGTTCGAGTATGATCTACATGACTTTTTGATTTCGCAAAAAAATACAAAAGAGATGAGGAAGAGAATGAAAAAAAATAAAGAAAAAAAATGAAAAATAAAAAAAAATTTGAGGAAAAAAAATTTGAAAAGAAAAAATAGAGAGAAAAAAAAAGAAAAAAGCGACAACAAAAAAAAGTAGAGTATGCAAGTGAAAGGAAGAAGCGTGAATTGTGATTGTTGAATAAGTGGTTCCAATGCGTTAGGTGAAGTTTGTGAAGTTTATTTTTGAATTAAGTTCTCGTGGATAAGTTGTGCAATTCCTTTGATGAAATACCCTAAATAAATCGTTCTTATCCCACCTTACCCAAGCCACGTTACAACCCTATTTAAGACCCTTATTTGTATTCAAATCATTGGTAGAACCAATGTGATATATTAGCAAGCCTACGGTAAGGATCTTCTATGTATTGACTTGAGAGTATATTCCTATAACCTAAACACTTTGAGTGTATTGAGTGAATCCTATCTGAGGGTGTTAAATCCCACTACATTTGGATTTCGAAAAATTGTTAAAGTGATTGATTATTTGTGTTGGTTAGTGGGAATTTACTCTATTTCGTGTTGGTTCTTGAGTGTGTGGAAGTTTAAATCCTTGAGACACAATGGTTTGGATTGTTGAAGGATGGATTTAAATTTTTAAGCAATTAATGAGTTGATTTGTTGTATGCTTGAGGGCAAGCATTGTTTAAGTGTGGGGGAATTTGATTGCTCTTAGCGGTGGATTGAATAAAGAATGTGTGAGATTTGATGCACAATATCCCTAATTTTCTGGAGCTTTTCACCTATGAGCATTTACAACATTTTATATATCATGCTCCATTCTTTGATTGTGTGATTATCACTGTCCCAAAATTGATTAAATAAGCTTACCATTTTCTTTTTATTTTCTTTCTTAAAGAGGAATAAGCTTATCTTTTTTTTGGAAGAAAAATGGTACATGTTTTTGGTAAAAGTTTTACACAATTAAATATAATAAGGTGTTCTAAAAAAAAAATCCCAATCTCTTACAGGTTTCGAACAATTCATGGAGTTCATTCTTGACCTAGGCCTTGCACTACTCTGACCTCCTGTCCAACTATTGTAAGATCATTAATTTAATTCTACACTAGCAAAATTTTACAAATATTGTCAAAATCACAATCACGAATAAAACTTACATGCATCGCATAGGTTAAAATCTAGTTAACTATAATAATTGATTTACATCAATAAAAAAATAATTAACTTATATCAATGCCATATTTAATTTTTTTGTATAAATAACAAAAATTAATTTTGTAATATCTTTTATTTTTCTATTTTTGAATAATTAAATTAAGTAAATGATAAATTTGTGCCATTTATAATAATCGATTTATATTAATACCAATATGAACTTGTGCCAATCTTTATCTTTATTATATCTTCTTGTTAATAAAACTTGAAGTGTCACCTAGGCAAAGTGCTACATTGGCAGTGTCAATTTGGTAAGCAATTTTATAGAGATTAATTGCTCTTCTTATTTAACTTATTTTGCTTTCCATATTTAGTGTTGCTTTCTTTATTTTCGTTTTTTTATTTACATTTTAATTTTAATTTTTGTATAAATTTAATGTTTCAAATTATATATAGATATATATTTAGCACAATGTCGTGCTGGCAATGCGAAGTACGTGATTTTCTATTTTAGAGAAAAAAATCATGCTTTATTTATTAAAAAATAAATAAAAATATTATTTACTTATTTTTGCCATGTTAAAAGGATTGCTGTAGATTGTTTTCATGGATAATCCGCATTGAGCAGTTCAAACAGCGGCTTTTTGTCTTTTTTGTTTTTTTTAAATGAAATAGTGAGTGCTTAAATTATAGTTGAATTTATGATGGCAAATGAATCAATTAATCAGAAAAGAAACATAGAACTACAACTTCCATGCTCCATTTCATCATTTTCAAGGCCACTTAACAAAAAATTCTTAAAATTCTTATTAAATTATCTCTTCACTTTTTATCCAAAAAATTACAAGTTTTAATGATCGTAAAATGAGTTTTGACTTTAATTGGTGCTTTCATTTTAGACCTTAGGCTTCTTAAACATAATACTCTATAATGTTTCAAATATCAACATTTCAATATACATGTGGTGTTGAAAGAAGTTTTTCAAATTTGAAATTGGCTATTTAGGTTTTTAAAATTTATATTTCGACACCCACACCTATTTAAATATTTTTAAACTTCATTTTAGTACAAAATGGGGACATAGAGGTCGGATGGTATTTCAAACTCGGGTCAAATGCCGGTAAGGGAATACCTTTACCAATAGGCTAAACCCTTTGGACTTGATTATATAATTAAAACATATTTTTTTTTCATATTCTTGTCAAAATCACTTTAGCCGATAAAATTTCCTTGCACTGCACAAGGACAAGTACTAGTTAACATAAAAAGAAATTCAGAAAATACATGTATCGTATTATGTATATATAATCAATTAATATACATATATATATATATATATATATATATATATATATATTCATTTGCATCCAAAATTGCAATTCTTCTGCATTTATTTTAGCAGATATAGCATAATTAAAGAAAGTATTTTTTATAATGTCTAATGAAATACGATTGAGTACACTAGTACAAAAAGGGCTTAAGGTGGCCTTTGTTTTGTATTAAGGGTGGCGATTCATTGGATGCCACAAAAAATTGTGACATCTAATATCGGCATAAGGGTGGTGGTTCTAAAAACACCACCCAAAAAAGAAAGGGTAGCAGTTGTTTTTTTTAAAAAAACCGCTACCCTTTCTTCTTTTAAAAAAAATTTCATGGACTTAGGGTGACGGTTGTTTTAAACAACCGCCACCCTAAGTTAACCTCGGGTGGCGGTTGTTATTGATAACTGCCACCCGAAGTCTATTTTTTTTTCAGTTTACATAGGGTGGCGGTTGTGTGTACAACCGCCACCCAAAGTCTTTTTTTATTTTTTAA
Source organism: Jasminum sambac (assembly GCA_018223645.1). NCBI lineage: Eukaryota > Viridiplantae > Streptophyta > Magnoliopsida > Lamiales > Oleaceae > Jasminum > Jasminum sambac. The sequence goes on from CP073640.1 coordinate 40,566,674, forward strand.
AAAATTACATAGGGTGGCGGTTGTGTTCAACAACCGCCACCCGTTGATCATTTTTTTAATTTAATAATTAAATTAGGTGGCAGTTCCTATTGACAATTGCCACCTCATATCAATTTTTTTGGCTGCCTAATGCCCATTGCATGTACTAACAAATGTATATGCTAAATCACCTAACCCCAACAAAACAACCTGTAATTGAACTAACATCGATACCATTAAAAAAGAACCTGTAATTACACTAATAGCAATACCATTCACAACTACGTGCCTCAACTTAGGTCTAATGAAACAAGTAGAAGCAACTCCTACACAAAGGATGCAAAGTATTAGCCACAACACCAACTAACAAATGAAGTAAATACAACCTAATGAAACAAGTAAAAGCAACTCCAACACAACCGTACAAGTACACAACTCCAGCACAAGTCCATGACTATATAAATATACATATGACCATAATGCACGAGAACATAATAAAACTAGAAGGAAAATGAATTTAAACCTATAAATTATCATTTCATAACTTCTCGAAAGAATTCAACCCAAATTTCTCGTACCAAATCGATGTTTTTTTGAGAATACTCTTCGGCTCCATACACCTATAAGTGAAATGAAAGATAATCAGTTTTATACACACCCAATAAAGTACTGAATACTTAAATAATTAACCAATCTACATTCTGCAGTGACACACCTTTTGTGGATCATCGCCTTGACCATATCTTATCATTATGTCATTCATATTTTTCATGACACAGTAACTACACTCATCACTTCCTGGTTGTTGTATACACTACAATTTGTACATAACAAGAAAATAAAAATAGTCATTAACAAAAAAAAAATGTATTTTGAAAGAAATTCATATATCTTCCAAACAGAAATGAACAAAAGTATTAAAAAATAACTTTTGTTGTTAAAAGATATATATGTACATACCGAAAGTACTTTCCATTGAACACTACTTCGTCGTACACCTATTTTGTCCCACATCACTCTGAAAACTCTACAAACTTTAAATTATATGAATAATATTAATATATAAGAAGCGATCTAAACTCCAACTTATCATACAAACTAATAAATGAAATGAAAGTCATTGGATATTCTCTTACACGCTTATGAGCGACTTGATAACTAAATTTCTCTTCTGATTAGTCAATGAATCCATTACGTATACCTTATTGGCTGAGAGCTCAATGAAAAGCAATAACCAGTGATGGCTAACAAATGTGACAGTTGGCTTTTTAATAACATATGTATGAACTTCGAACTTAAAACATTGGATGTATTAAAGTGTGTGTGATCTTACTCTTGGTGGTACGACGCCAAAATATATTTCTTGTCACTTAAATTGCACAACGTATCATTAATGTATCGTGAAGCTTCCATATGTTGAGATTTAACCATAACTGCAGCTATTAGTGACGGATTTATGAAACCAAATGGTATTTCATACAGCTGGCAATTCCGATGAATGTACCTATTACATAAAATACGAACTTAGAAGTTTATCGAAAACTAAAAAGTAAACAAGTTATGTAATTTCAAATCGGAACTGAAGTCTCACAATTGAAATACTTCCAAAATAAGAGAGCTCAACCATTTCATCGCCATGAATTCGGCGACATCAATAGCAGTAACAAAGATTTCGGTGTCAGATGATCTAGGAAACAAGTCATCGAGTGGGACCTCTAACATACCATTACTAGTAGGCATCATATTGATCAAATCGACCAATAGCTTGTAAGAGTTAGGAAGACCCTGGTACGTTGCTTCATCAACGAGATTGTGTTGTGCAGTTGCTGACATAACAAAACTTCGAGGCTTCTTCTGTTTGTCGGCTCAATTCTTCTTCTTACGTACAGTAGTATCCTACAACGGTACTAGTCATTACAACATGACATTAAAGGATTCTAAAGTATTAACTACTATAAACGCTATTACATAATTTTCAAACAAATAAATTAGTAAAAATCTATTAGAAGCCGTCTGTTAACTTATATTTTCCAAGTGAACCTGGCTTTTAGGCCACTGAACAAAACTTCCCATGGCATCCCCTAACACTACTTAGTCGTCTCGAACTGGCATGGGAAGAGGCTTCCGTACCTTGATATTTCCTTCTAAGAGTTGGCAACCATGCACAACCGTATCTTCGTTAATGGGGTAGCAAATCCATTGTGCGACCTGTTGTATCTAGCTTTCATATAGTATGGATAGTATTCAATCAGTAATTTTCTATCGGTCCTAAAAAATATCAAGCAACAACTATTGTTAGCTCCTACAATGATTGTGAAGCTGATTATCTATAGTATTTTAAAAATAAATCAAATTGGCTCATTATTTATAGTATTGTAAAGGTAAATAAATTTTTTTAAAAATACCGTAATGGCGATGAATGGATCTAGCGCACCCGAAACATGATAAACACTGCTATTACTAGCAGGTCTAGTATTGGCCATCGTTGCTCTCATCCCAGCAAGTACTTGGATACCTAGTTGAATGAGGGTATCAGCAACTCTTTGCTGAACCCTATTATCAAATTTGGTATTCAGTTGACTTTGAACCTCCCATGCAACCCAGCTGTCTAAATCATCCCGGTCCAAATTGTATTTCTTCGATTGTTCAGACGATTTTCCAAAAACTGCCCTCACACTACCTACGTATCCACCGAACATCCTCGGCCGACACGGATGATCCTCTTTTCCTAGAGCTGCTAAAAGTATGTCGTGCTGTCTGGTCAGGACAAATGTTCAATCCTCAACTTCTTTAGATTTATCCACCTGCTCCAATCAAATAAATATTAAGTGTTAGCAGTTACCATTGGTTAAATTATCAATTATATGCACAATTGGAAAGAAATACTCATAATCTTGTCATAAACATTTATAATACCATGTGGATATATCAAAGTTCCGTCCGGCTGAACTTTTAATCTTGCTCGTAAGTAATCCTAGGAACGATCACTTTCTAAAATGGAATCGCTAACAGACCCGCAAGAGGATAGGTGCCCTAAAGGGTCATTCTATGCCCACACTTCCTTCATCCCTACGTAGCCTGCGGATCCCATGTGATGGGGATACTTATTATGTGACTCGCTCTCCTTTGCTTTCTCACTTGTATCCTTTGAGAAATTAATATACCATTATTGATTTGATTTTAGAGAGAAAAAAGAAAAGAGTGATTGCATAGTTAATTGTAATAGCTAGAGAAGTATACCTGGAATTTTTTACTCATCACTATTTCTTTGAATTGCTCCCAATCTTCAACGGTAATGAAGTTATAAACATCCATTGGGGTATCATTTCTTTTTTCCTTATCGTGAATCCACTTCTTTAAGAGCTTATTCTTAAAATTTCTCATTTGTAATCCAACTTGTGAAATAACTTTCTTCTTAAGTTTATCATCTTTCAAATTGCACGTTGTCTGTAATGTTAAAAAAATTCAACTCTTAACCTTATTAATAAGAATATAAGTGTTAACCAGAGCACATAATTGCAATTTGTATCTTATCACCTTAATGTCTTCCCAAATGGTATTCTTTAGGCCGCTTTCCACAAGTCTCCAATCACTATAATTTATATTTACCTTTGAGCGCGTAACTACACCAATATAATGTCGGAATCCCGTGCCACGTACCCCCCTCGGCCGATCTAGGTCATCAAAATCATCATCTGTCAAATGAATTCTCTTTCTCTTTCTCTTCCACTTTACATGATTGTCAGTCCTCTCGATCGTCTAGTACCCCCACAGCACACGGTTCTCCTGATGTTGATAAGGATCTAGAACCCGACATATTTGCGTCCTATTAGCACGTGTCTGCACATTCAAAAATATTAATAATCACGACAATAATAAATAAGAACCTACAATATATAAGAATGAAAAATATTGCAACCGTTGTAGCTGAAAATAACATATGGTGTGCAAATAAATTTAAATTGTAAATAAATAGTAATGGAATAAAATTTAAATTACCAATAAATAGTAACACCGGCTGATCATTCCACGCACTCTCCCTCATGATGGTCCGAACGCAGGTAATTTGTTCCAGTGTTGTATTCCTGAGGATCTAATATAGGAAATTTAGTTGAAAATGGGGGTGTTTCATCCCAGTGGTCATATTCATCTTCATCAACCACATCACCAATCCCAACAATGTGTCTCTTTCCTTGGAGGACAACTGACTACTTTGCATCGCCCGGATCAGTAATGTAAAACACTTGCTTAGCTTGTGATGCAAGTATAAATGTATCATTCCGACTTCCAACCCAAGAAAAATCTACCCTACTGAAACCCAATTTGTCAATCGATACACTTTGTGCGCTGTCCATCACTCGCATCGAAATACGCACATCTGAAACTTCGTGTAATCAAGTTTCCAAATTTCTTCAATGACACCGTAGTATGTATCGGCCCTATTATCAGTCGATATTGCCACCTGTGACACTCCACTATTTTGCATCATGCTTTTTTCATCTTGACATTTTGTATAAAATGTATACCTATTAAACTCATATCCCTGGTAAGATGTCACACGCGATGGGTGTCCGTAAGCCAACCACTGCACTGTCTCTTCAATCATTTCCGGCACATGCGTCAATTGGTTCATTACTTATTTTTGAACCATTTTGGGAAATAACGATTATGTTCACTAACCAACCACCTTTCCCCTTTCAAAGGATTCTTCACTCTTAAAACTACCATGTGCTCATCGAAGTATGGTTGAACCACAGCAAGATGATGCAAGACTAGAAGATGAGCTTTGGCTAGGTTTTCAGTAGTGGGATCGATCGGCTTGCGTCCAACAATGCCCTTACCGTTGTTGTGAAAATAATCGCAAGTGTACGATATCGGCACAAAAGTAGTAAAGTGGACCTTTTTAGAGTCCGGATTATCGTTCCCACGAGGACTAGTTTACTCAATATCGGTTCAAACTAATCTTAACAAAAGAAAATAAAAATATAAAGATTAAATATTAGTTTTTTAGCAAGAAGATAATAAAGTACTTGAAAATAAATTGCAAAAATTATAAAGGTTTGTTGAATTAATGGAGAGTGAAGTTGGGACTCCCGATTTATCTTTAGATTTCCTATTTGATTTCTCCTCTCAATTTCTAATATCAAGTTGTGTTAGATCGAATTCACGAAATTGATTTAATTTACCTCTCTCGAGTTCAAATTAATCCTATTTAATTAAGTCAACTACCATATCTCTATGCGTAGTCTAAATCTCAATTAAATGCATTACGTGCATAGGAATTCATAAATATCCACCTGTCACGTGGGATCTCAACAATTATAAAAGTCTATCTCTAGCTCTTATGTAAATTGCCGGATTTTACTACGTGGTCTAAATATTTAACTTACCTCTCGGTTTGTTAAAATTCACAAATCATTGATTTAGTGGCCAAGTAAATCATGCATTAAACATAGTAGTAAAATCAACACATAAAATAAAAGCACAAGAAATTGAGAGTTAAAATCAAATCATAGATCTAAATTACATCGTTCATCCCAACTAACAAATTTAGTTGTTCATACTAAAAAGCGAATAAATAGCGAAAATAAAAGAGTTCATCACCGGTTTTAGGCTAAGAATCAATAATTGAAAGTAGATCTTGCACCAAGCATCAGCTTTCTTTTGACTCTCCTCCAAAATCCATGTGAATCCCTCGATTGCGGCGTGTTCTTGCTCTCCAATTATCCTCCTTCAAAAGCTCTCCAATTATGTCTCTATTTATAGCCCCCATTCAGGCTTTTTAAGATGCCCAAAGTCGTGTAGATAAATAAGGTAGAATCCAATTAGGAAACGAACTTCGGAAATTCGCGTGTTGCTGAAGAAAGAATGTTGCGGCCGCACATTTCTAGCCTGCGGCCGCAACATGCCTCCCTGCGGCCGCACATGTCCAGCCTGCGGCCGCAGGTCAATTTTTATGCGGCCGCAGATTTATTCTGCGGCCTACAGATCGTTTGTCGGGCTTTTTCTCCATTATTGCGGGCGCAACTTGTTGTTTTGCGGGCGCAACCTATTATACCATAAATAATTCATCTTTATTTGCAATATTTGGTCCTCCAACTTTGGTTACTTTCTTATATTGGTCCAAAACTCTTCGATTTCGTGTAAATTCGCCCTCTTCTCATCCTTTATTGCTATGCACTCGATCCATGTTGATTTTCTACATGAAAATAATTAAAATGAAACGCAATCAAGCACGATATAACACATTAAACACGAACAAAACTCTAAAATAAACACATTTAAAACACTTATCAAACACTCCCAAACTTAATTCTTGTTCGCCCTCGAACAAGGAACTCAAACAAAACATAGACAACAATCACGCGCTAACCACCAACCACAAAACATAGAAAATACTCAAAACACGTCAAGCATTGCACTCTTCGCCTCAGGTCTATAAAATACTAATGGAACTCCAGCTGGACCAAATAAATAACCACAAAACTATTCACTCATCATGTACACGACATTCGGTGTGTGTGTGTGCTAGTCATTGCTCGACCCAAATCCATGCTGGAATGTAATCAACGAACACACCATGCACAACCATGCCCGTATTCCCTTGTGGTAAGTTTGATCTCACCCCACTCGTAGGATTCACTCCTTATGCTTTTCTCTCAAATCCCGGGGTATTTAATCAATGTGGTATTCTAGAAATATTTCCATGCATTTTTCCACACAGGACGTTAAGTAAAAGTGACTAGATGTTAAGGAAACTACCGCTATCCATCCATCCGTCTCTACTCCAAGTTTCCAAATCTCTAATCTTTGAATCTTTTCCCAACACTTCAAACCCCTATCAATCTTTATTTCCCGGATTTTTTGTTTTTTTGTTTTTTTGTTTTTTTGTTTTTTTTTTGTATGATATGCAAATGCAATGCCCCAACAATAATGCTTTCTCAAGGACCCGTGTAGCGAGCTTTAGGTCGATGACTCCCGAGCTCGTCACTCAAGGCACCAGGTAAAATACCCCTCAGACTTTATTACTCGAGTCAATGAGGCAAGAGAATGGGGCATATATGCAATGTGAATGATGTCTTTTTTTTTCTTCTTTTTTTTTCTTTTTTCTCTCTTTTTTTGTATTTTCTTTCATTGGGGATTGATAGCATTGGTCAGTGCCGGTACAGACTCGCCAACCAAAGAATCCTTCGACTCAAAGTAAAGACTTCAAAACATCAAACTGCAGTTCCCCAAACATAGAGTCACTACTCTTACCACCCCCAAACTTAGGCTTTAGCTAGTTTGGTCCTAATATTCGGTTTGGGGAAGATTACCTATTTTTAAGGGTTTGAACAAGTTGTTACAGGTAATGATAGGGAAAACGGCATCTAGATTACACCCAAACATAAATCCAAGTCACGCAATGACTATGTGCTCAAAATAAACTTAGTCGCGCACCAACGAGTGACAAAAAGATTTTAAAAGATCAAGTGAATGTTCAAAGGTCCAACTATCATCCTATGCAATTATGCTCAAAAGAAACAATCATCGGCGATACAACACTAAACAAAGACATCAAAATTTATTATTATTATTAATTTTTTTATAATAAAAAAAACAACACAAATATTACGACTCAACCAAACACACATGCAAAAATTAAAATCACACCATCACAATCACCCCCAAACTTAAAACCAACATTGTTCTCAATGCAAAAATTAGGGTAAAAGAAGAGAAAAGTTACTGAACATCCCAGCAGATTAGTTGTGGTCTTGAGGGGCGTTGGGTCCTTGTGTAACTTGAGATTGAGCTTTGATATTAGTTCTGCAAAACACACACCTCATAAGAAGCAATTATATTAATTAAAAAAAATAAACATGCATACAAACTAAGAAAAAGATAAGGAAAATAAAGTCAAGCACGCAAGCACACATAGAAAGAAATAAATAAAGGAAAAAAACATTGGGTTGCCTCCCAATAAGCGCTTTATTTATAGTCTAGAGCTCGACTCTTGGTGGCATGGTCATGGAGGTTTGAAGCGGATTTGGGAAGCCCTGAATTGATTGATGTTGTCTTCCCTAGCCTTTTCCAGCTTTTTCCTCTTACATTTTGGTATCCACAACTCATGCAGGTTGCTCTGAGCTTTCTTGTCGGGCTTGTTCGGTTCAACATCCTCATTCTTTACTTCCTTGAGCTTAAGACAACTTTCACCTTGAGCCTTACTTCGTTGAAGGATGTTGAATGTGACTTTGTCTTCATCAACCCGCAACATTAGCTCGCCTTTTTCCACATCAATTAATGCACGTGCAGTGGCTAGGAATGGTCGTCCAAGAATGAGTGGCATTCTGCTATCCTCTTCAATGTCCATGATCATGAAGTCTGCTGGGAAAATGAATTTTCCCACTTTAACCAGAACATCTTCTACTATGCCATATGGACGTTTGATTGTTCGATCTGCTGGCTGTAATGTCACTGTCGTTTGCTTCGGCTCGCCCAAACCAAGTTTTCTGTAAACAGACAGTGGCATTAGATTAATACTGGCACCTAAATCACATAAAGATCTATCAAAGTTTAAATTTCCAATATTGCACGGGATAGAAAAAATCCATGGATCTTTGAGTTTAGGTGGTAGCTTATTCTGCAAGATTGCACTGCATTCTTCTGTCAGTGCCACTGTTTCAAACTCCTCTAGTTTTCTCTTCTTCGAAAGCATCTCCTTCATGAATTTTAAATATAATGGCATCTGAGCAAGAGCATCTGCAAATGGAATGTTGATGTGCAGCTTCTTGAAAATTTCCAAAAATTTAGCGAATTGCTTGTCAAGTTTGCTCTTTTGTACCCTCTGTGGAAACGGAATGGGTGGCACGTAGGCTTTGACAGGAGTTGGAGCTTTCTTCTCAACTTCTTCAACTACCTTTTCAGAACTAACTTCAATCGATGGGTCAGTTTCCTCTTTGTCCTTCTTGTGCGCCTCGACCACCGAACCTTGGGGTTCCTTCTCCGCCCTCTTGACCTGAATTTCTGGCAATTGAACCCCGCTCCTCGTGGTGATTCCTGGCACCTCCGCTTGTTTAGCAAGAGCTCTCAACCTCTGAGGGAAGGGGATTGGGGATATAAAGGTGGGCGTGTTGTCGCAGTACACCAAAATTTATTTTATTTCCTTACTCGGTTCCAAAACTACAAATTAATGTAGAAGTGGTAAGTAAGGGTCGAACCCAAGAGGAACGGTGCTTAATCTAGTTGATTTTATCAATTAATATAGAAAAATGGGGGTTTTGTGATATTTGAATAAAAATAGAAAATCGAACGTCAAAATAAAAGATTGAAATAAAACAATTGTACAAAAATATCCAGTTCTCGGGTTCGGTTGTGTCAACAACTTATATTTATCTTTCCCATGCAACGTGTTACTATTCCTTCTTCAATTTATCAACTCTCAATTAACCAAGAAGCTCTGATTAACGAATTCTTCCTAAAGTGTATTAAATTAAAGTGAGTTCTTTAACTTAACATCTAACTATTGGGTAACCCTAAACAAATTCTTAGGATTTAATGCAATGCTAGTGTGAAATGAACAAGAAGAATGAGTTGAATTAGATGATCAATTTCACAAACTTGAATTAATACATCTAAGTTGATTTATTAACAAATATGCACAATATTCGTTTGCTACTGTGGATTGGAATCTAGTGACAATTACGGATCAAAAGTTCCAATCCTAGCACATAACTTGAACTTAAAGATTAATTGATTCAATTGGCCAAAGTGAATGCAATAATCACATAAATTCAAAACGGGTTTAAAAGCATAACAAATCAACAAATTGAAGTAGATGAATAGATAAAACGTTAGCAAAGAGTTAGAAAAGATAACCACATGTTAGTTGAACACAACGTCTCCCTCGAACTAGATAGAAAAGTCTAACTACTCATATTTGCGGGGTTTCATACTTTTTAGCGAGTGTTCGCTTTGTATCACCACCACTATATGATAGATTATACGCAAAATATAGAAAACAAGTAAATAAATGCTAAGAAATAAATAGAGAAATAAAAGGGAAAAGAGAAACTTATCGACGAAATGATCCGCTAATCATATTCACAGCCGAAGTACCGTTGATCGATTGAAGCCTTTATTTCTTCCGCCGTAATATGAAAAACTAAGATCTTTCAAGCTAAAACTAAGAACAAATGAAGAAGAGAATTTTATTGAAGAGAAAGTTGGAGAGAACTACTAGCTAATTCTCTTCCACTAAGTTGTGTCTTTCCTTCCTTACAAATGCCTCTATTTATAGGCAAAATTTCACAAGAAAACATAATAAAAAATTGTACAACTACTCCATTATGATTCCACTAATTGGTAACCACCAAATCATGATCTTAAATTGCTCCATTAGTTCAAATATTGTATCATGGTATCGGTAAGCATCTTGGCTGAATTGTGCAATTGGAATTTCCTTTTTTTGATATTTTAATAGAAAGTTATGAATTTTCTACCAAAACATGGCCCAAGAAATCCTCCATTCACATCACTCTCGGTTTTGCCCATTTTTATCCATGATATGATCCGAATCATTTGAAGAGGTCAACATCGAAGTTGTAGCCCTCTGAGTTTCCTTTGTAAAAATATAAAGTGCAGGTCAATCCGAATTTTGTAGCAAAAGTTATGGTCAAATTACTGAACTACGGCAGTAAATTCGAGCTGCTGATTTTTTTACGCTTTGTCCTTTCTCTTCAAATGACCATAACTTTCACTAGGAAACTCCGATTTGGGATCCGACAAAAATGTGGAAATCCTCTTTTGATATTCTTTGATATTGGCACAAGAAAAATTGTAAAAACAACTTTTCATAAAATTGCATCGTAGGCCCTCCATCTTTGATTCGCTTGTATTTTGGTCCCGAGTTTCGCTTTTCATTCGATTTTCATCAATTTTGACTCTCTTTGATTCTTTGTGACCCTAAACACCACAATAAAGGAAAAACACATAAAACGGAACATATAACACTAATAAAATACACAAATACATAAAATAGAAGAGTTATTTAAGTGCTTTTCGAGCACTTATCAAACTCCCCCGCACTTAGACTGTTGTTCGCCCTCAAACAACAACCCATATGATACCAAACAACACTCTGATTTTACATGAGATAAACAACTTTAAACGTTGAAATCCAACTACAGATAATGACTTGCTTAATAAATATTCTCCCGAACCATGAAAATTTCACTTCTTCTCAAATACACAATGGCTTGTGAGTGTGTGCAATTGAGGTTATCATCCCATCACTAACTGGAACCAAATGAAAGCTTACGATGATCTATCCAAATCCTGACCCGAAATAGTCAAATATTTCCTTTCATCTCTCGTGATCCCACTCTTATTTTACAATGATTCCCATGGATCCTAAAAATTACTCTGTTTACCAAAAATTATCAACTGTTAGCACTGCAAAGAAAAAAAAGGCATGGCAAGTGTTTTATCGCAAATATGTCTTCAATTTAAAGAGTGTTTAGATTGAGCACTTCAAACCACTGAGGAAATTTATTTATCTAACTTCACACTTGGGTAGCTATCACATTTCTCGCAATTGTTTTTTCTTTTTTTCTTTTTTTTTGATGAAGAAGAAAAAGAAGAAGAAGAAGAAGAGTTTTGCAATTTTCTTTTCAGCTTTTACCCCACAGGTAGCTTTCACACTAAACCCCTTTCATTGGAGGCAGCCTTCTTCACCCATTCGAGGTGACGGCTTCACACTCTGAGGTAGGTAGCTCTTTCTTGTGGTCCCTCTCCTTATTTCGAACATAAAAGTAAAATTCATTCTCAGCATAGGTCAATGCTTTTTCCAAACTTTTTAAACTCTATCAATAAAAGACACATTCACAAAAAACAGATACCATGCAATTATAACTCCACCTTGCTAACAATTGATGTTTTCAGGTTACTTTGAGCAGGACGAATGGATAGAAAAAAAAAAAGAAAAGAAAAAGTTAGTTTACTATGGTCTAGAAAGTTAGAAAAAAAATCAACATTTTCAACCTTCAATTTGTGTTCCAGAGAATGATAGTAAATTACCTATAAATGTGCTCAGATAAATTTGCCAGCTGTGCTTGGAGAAGAACAGAACACATTTTTTTTTCGAGATCTTGTAGTTTCAGCTAAGTCACACAAATTAAGCTCAATCATATTCAAAAGTTGCTATCTCATACAAAATCGTCGACACAAATAAAAAAAATCACACGCACACCACAATATGCCACTCCCCCACACTTAAATTCTACATTGTGCCCAATGTAGAAATATAGAAAGCATGAAAAAGAGAAGAAATAGAAACTCCCCTATGGTAAGCAATGAGTCGTGCCGATTTGGGGATGGTGGTTGCACAATGTAGCACTCTGAGGAATACTTCGACAATCCAAGACCAAGAGACCTGCAATCAACATATTTATAGAACACGAAAAACAACAGCTGAAAATATTTTGGTTTTTTTTTTGTGATGAAGAGAAATTTATATACAAAGCGACTTTGGGAGTTGACAACCCTCTGAATATCTTGCAAGAGTATTCACATCAAATTAATGATATGATTCCATCAAGTCCGATCCGCATGGAAACTATCTCAATCAAAGATACTCTCTACAAAAGCTTTGACAACCAACCTTAATGAAAAAGGTCCTCCATATCGCCACATGACACATAGGTATGTTTACCATTCAATAAAGAAACAGTCCACAAGAACCAACAAATGGGAGAACGTTTAGAAGCGAGCGTCCAACTCGGACACTTCTCAAACGAATGAGACGTAGTTTTACATCTTCGGATGGGTGCTAGTGATCACGCTCAAAAAGTTGCTGCTCAATTGTTAGGCCATCGAGTTTGGTTTCCAACAGACGTTGTCGTTGTTCCAACAAATTATCAAACTCTCTCACACTGATTGCGAGCTGGCTGTTTCTCCTGATAGACTTTTCGGCCCTACACGTAATCGGTCCATCCTTGAAGAAAACAACATGTCTATATTGTGAATAAGTTTGATTTCGAGTACAATGAGGTCCCTCTAATAGCTTTCCACATTTAAAGCAACTTTTAAGGCGCTTAGCACGTCGTTTGCGAGCAGATCGGGATGACCCTGCCCCAAAAGCTATGACGTTCCAAAGGGAACGCTCATACTTGTCAACAAGTCGAACAATCTGAATCTTGATATCAAGAGGCATAGAGAAAGAGTCGAGTACTTGTAGAAGAGCAACAATACGTAGAGGGGATGCCATAGAAAGAAATGAAAATTCAGTGCACTTTGAGGTATCTGCAAAAGACTTGAAAGAAGAAGGTTAATAGAAGAGAATACAGTTCTTTAAGGTCTACTGAAAAAGACCAGTTTAACGCCTTTGGGCGGGATACATAAACCAGTATCCAAGGTTTTTTTTTTGTTTATTCTAGAGCGTAACACAAATGTGTTTCCAGAGTTAACTCCGTATTCTACCATCTGAAGTTAGCTATTCCACATTCATAACCTTAACTCTAAATCCAATTCATTCGGATCTCTTTTTCTTTCGCTTAATTCCTCTGGCCAATTGATGACAGGCACTTCTACATGCATTTGTGGTACATAAGCTTCTAATTTCTCCAATAATTCCTCAATTGATGGTGTAATAAAAATCATTTTTAAAGTATTAGGAGAAATCAGCTTTTGATGAGCTAAAAATTCGAGAAATGCCAATAAACTATTGAAATGGTTTTGAATGTTTAAAAGACCAATTGGCTTAGAGTGTAGATTCAACGTGGCCCAAGAAATTATGCAAAAGATCTGTTCCAAAGTTTCAAAACCCCCTGGTAATACGATAAAAGCATCCGAATGCATTATCATCAGTGTTAAGCGTTCAAACAACGATTTAGCCTTTACCTCAACGCCGATGGTTCTACCATACACCTGTTTTAGAGGTGGCACAGTAATACCAATCACTATTGATCCTCGTACGTACGCAGATTGAACGGCACACCCTATCAGTCCATGGTAACCTCCTCCGTATATTATCTTTCCCTTTCGATCTCCAAGTACTGTTCCAACTTCGACTACTGGTGCTAGAAGCATTGGTTGTCCCATATTGATTCCACCAAAGAGACTTATGACCCTCAATGTCCTCTTTGAACTCCCAGTTCCGGCAGAAGTAGTAGCCTCCATAGGTTGTCGATTTTCACACTAAAAACTGACACAAGAACACAAAAACAATTAAAAATAACAATATGTACACGTAGTTGTGATTGTGGCTCACATCTTCCTCTGGTTTTACTTCCAGAAACGGCTTAAACGCCTTCTATGAGTCGGGGATAGGCTTCCCATCCAGTTTTCTTATAGTGGCAAACAGGTCTTTAAAGTCAGATTCCCAAGACTATATCGTTCTCCTTCCTTTTTAAATTCACTCCACAGATTGAGAAGTTCGATTTGCACCATTCCACTAGGATGCGTCTCAAGAGTTTGATGGATATCATCCAAAGACTCCTTACTCATGCCATCCTTAATGAAATTTATTTTATCTTCTCGATTTGTGGACACAAATCCAATGGAACGGTTACCTGAGTTGCAGGTCCATCGAGTGCATTTATAAGGCCATCTAGCACATTTATAGCACACATTCATTCTTTTTGCTCTTCGTTTCTTGGCAAAATTACTTTTGCCTAACCCTGGTGCATATTTAGTACTTAAAGCTAGCATTTCACCTCCTAATCGGACCTTTGCTTCAATCAACCAACGGATATCCTCAAGCATTTCCTTTTCCATCAGCATTTTTAACCGTCCTACTCTAGAATAGTAAATCTCTTTCAAAGCATTCAAAGGCAATGACGGATAATATTTGTGGATTTTGGAAAATTTGTTATCCATTGAAAATTCAAGTGTTTTGGAGAAGTAGAAGAAAAGAGAGTGCTTAGGTTGCCTCCTAAGTAGCGCCTTTGTTTATAGTCGTTGGGTCGACTATAAATTTTTTTTTTTTTTAGTTACGTAACACACGAGAGAAAAAGAAACACTGAAGTAATAAAATTAAAACCATCAAAATCAATAAGCATAGTAGATTATCACACTCTTCCATATTTTCACAGATATTGAAGAAGGAAAAAAAATAAGAAAATTTGAATTACATAATCAATTAATATAAGGAAAAGACATATATATACAAAAATATCACACACATCCATGCTATAAGAAAAAAAACAAATAAGAAGAAAAGAGGAAGAATAAGAAAAAAAAATCAAGAAGAGAAGAAAATTACCTAATCACTGCTAGAAAGGAGCACTCACAGAGTAATTGAAATTGTGGTTGTGGTTTCAAGTGGAGAATGATCTGGATTTATAGTCAAATGAGCTCTGTTTCAACCGACAACCATGCATGTAGAGTGTGCTGGAAAGAGTACGATGGGAGGAGTATCCGAGAAGACGCGTTGACAAATTGTCCATTATCAATAATTAATCCCCACACGTTATCAATAACTATTGCTAATCACCGATTTGTGAGCCATCATGTCTCTTTCCAAATAATTGTATCTCCGGATATCTTCCTTCTACAGTTACAAGGCAACATCTTCCTTAGTACGTTAGATAAAAAACGGAGAAAAAAAAACAAAAATAATAAAAATACCAAAAGAAAACTAAAAATGAGAAAAAAATGCTTGGGTTGCCTCCCAAGAGCGCTTTTGTTTAAATTCGTTAGCTCGACTTAGTGAGGGCATGATTAGCTCGGACTCTCCAATGTAATTTCTTCCATATTTGTTGTAGAGAATCCTTCATAGTATGATTTGAGTCGATGTCCATTCACTTTGAATATCTTATTCGTCTTCAAACTTTTGATTTCAACTGCACCATGTGGAAAAATGTCAGTAACAACAAATGGCCCAACCCATCTAGAACGAAGCTTACCCGGGAAGAGTTTTAGTCTGGAATAGAAAAGTAACACTTTTTCTCCAATAGTAAACTTTTTTTCTGGAGATTCGTTGGTCATGGAATGTCTTCGTCTTATTCTTGTAGATCATTGCATTTTCATAAGCTTCGTTCCGAATTTCTTCCAATTCTTGCAGTTGAAGCTTCCTGTGGTCACCTGCTGTTCCCCAATCCATATTGCATTGTTTGATTGCCCAGTAAGCCTTGTGCTCTATTTCAACTGGTAGATGACATGGCTTTCCAAACACTAATCGGTATGGTGACATCCCAATCGGTGTTTTGTAAGCTGTCCGATATGCCCAAAGTGCATCATCCAGTCGGTTGCTCCAGTCCTTTCGATTAGTATTAATTGCCTTTTCAAGAATTGACTTCACTTCCTTGTTTGAGAGCTCTGCTTGTCCATTCGTCTGGGGGTGATATGCAGTTGATACTCGATGTAGAACTCCATATTTTCTTAACAAAGACTCAATGCTCCGATTGCAAAAGTGAGTACCTCTGTCACTAATCATGGCCCTTGGAATCCCAAACCTGCTAAAGATGTTAGATTTGACGAATTCTGCAACTACTTTAGCATCGTTAGTTCGTGTGGCTTTTGCTTCTATCCATTTAGAAACATAGTCAACTGCTAGTAAGATATAAGAGTGGCCAAATGAATTTGGATAGGGTCCCATGAAATCAATACCCCATACATCAAAAATTTCGCAAACTATGATAGGAGTTTGAGGCATTTGGTTTCATTGGGACAAGTTACCCGATCGCTGACACTTGTCACAGGATTTGCAGAAGATATAAGCATCTTTGAACAGTGTTGGCCAGTAGAATCCACTTTCTAATATCTTCTGAGCCGTTCTCCGTGGTCCAAAATGTCATCTACAAGCATATGAATGGCAAAATGTGAGAATGGACTGAAATTCTGACTCTGGTAGACACCTCCGAATGATTTGATCTGAACACCTTTTCCACAAATAAGGGTCATCCCATATGTAGTATTTGGCATCACTCTTTAACTTATCTCGTTTTGCCTTGGATAAGCCTGCAGGGATTAACCTAGATGCGAGATAGTTAACCAAATCAGCAAACCAGGGAGAATTTACCTCAGCAACAAATAGACTTTCATCTGGAAAGGCTTCTTGCAATGGTGTTTCATTTTCTGTTCTTACGATCCTGCTAAGATGGTATGCCACAACATTCGCTACTCCTGATTTATCTTTGATTTCTAAATTGAATTCTTGAAGTAGGAGGATCCAACGAATGAGCCTAGGTTTTGCATCCTTCTTTGTGAGCAAATATCGTAGAGCTGCATGATCTGTAAAAACAATTACTTTAGTTCCTAAGAGATATGATCGAAACTTCTCTAAAGCAAAAACTACAGATAAAAGTTCTTTCTCAATTGTGGTGTAGTTTGCTTGGGCTTGATTCAATGTTCGTGAAGCGTAGTAGATCACATGTGCAGCTCTTCCAACACTTTGCCCTAGAATTGCTCCCACAGCATAGTCACTAGCATTACACATGATTTCAAATGGAAGGTTCCAGTCGGGTGGTTGAATGATTGGTGGTGTTGTGAGTCGTTCCTTGAGTTCATTGAATGCCTTTTTGCATCTATCATTAAATTCAAATGGTATATCCTTTTGCAAGAGATTGCATAGTGGTGATGCAAGCTTTGAGAAGTCCTTTATAAACCTACGATAGAATCCTGCATGTCCAAGAAAAGATCGAATTTCCCGCACAATGGTGGGGTAAGGTAATGCAGAAATAATATCTACCTTAGCTTTATCAACTTCTATTCCTCTTTCTGACACTACATGACCTAACACTATCCCTTGTTCAATCATGAAATGACATTTTTCCCAATTAAGAACGAGGTTAGTGTCAGTGCATCGTTTTAAAATTAGTGTCAAATTGTCCAAGCATGCATCAAAAGTGTCTCCCCATACACTGAAGTCATCCATGAATACTTCAATGATTTTGTCAATGTAATCTGAGAAAATACTCATCATACAACGTTGAAAAGTTGCAAGGGCATTACATAATCCAAAAGGCATACGCCTGTAGGCATATGTTCAAAATGGACATGTAAATGTGGTTTTCTCTTGATCTTCTGGGGCTATTGCAATTTGAAAGTATCCTGAAAACCCATCAAGAAAGCAGTAATGAGTATGTCCAGCCAACTTCTCGAGCATTTGATCAATAAAAGGAAGGGGTAAATGATCTTTTCGAGTTTTAGCATTTACCTTCCGATAATCAATACATACCCGGTATCCAGTTTGCACTCTTGTTGGTACAAGTTCTCCCTCTTTATTTTCGATTACAGTAATTCCGGATTTCTTTGGTACTACTTGAACTGGACTAATCCAATTATTGTCTGAAATGGGATAGATCATACCTACTCCTAATAGCTTCAGAATCTCTTTCTTCACAACTTCCATCATTGGTGGGTTCAATCTCCTTTGGGCCTGTCTTGATGGTTGAGCTCCTTCTTCAAGTAATATCATGTGCATGCAGACTGATGGACTTATACCTTTGATATCTGCAATCGTCCACCCAATTGCTTCTTTGTGATCGCGCAAGACTCGAACGAGTTTTTCCTCCTCCACTACAGTTAACTTTGATGACACTATCACAGGGAGTGTTTCACCATCTCCAAGATAGGTGTACTTTAAGTGGCTCGGCAGAGGTTTCATTTCCAATTCAGGTGCCTGCACAATTGAAGGTAGCAATTTGTTAGGAGGTTCTTCTAACTGAATGGTGTTGACATTATACCTCTATGGATTGGTCATCAATGAATTCAATCTTTGCAATCGTGTTTTCAATTCATGATCAGCTCTACCTCTTTGTCTTCAATGTATTCCAGTGATTCACAAAGTGCGGTCTCTAACTCATCTCTGCAATTTAGCTCAAAAACTCTTTCTACAATAGGAGTCATGGTGTTAATGGCATGGACTGTACAAATGTCACTAGGATGTCTCATTGCATCATAGATGTTAAATTGCACCCTTTCCTTGTCAAATTCCATTGTTAAGATCCCATTTCTCACATCAATAATTGCTTGGGAAGTCCACAAAAATGGCCTTCCTAACAATATAGGTGTAGAGTTATGGGAGTGATCATCATTCATGTCCAAAACATAGAAATCGGCTGGGAATACAAGACCACCTACTTGTACTAATACGTCCTCAACTACTCCATCTGGATAAGTATTAGATCGATCAGCAAGTTGAATGATAACACGTGTTTCAATTAGTTTAGCCAATTTTAAGGAAGCATAGGTTGATCGTGGCATAACATTAATCGATGCTCCCAAGTCTATTAAAGCTCGATCTAACTTAGTGTTACCAATTGTGCATGGAATTGTGAACATACCTGGGTCTTTGCATTTTGGAGGCAACTTCTTCTGGAGTACCGCTGAAACGGTTTCTCCTATTTTGATCATTTCATTTCCCTTCAATTTCCTCTTATTAGTGCAAAGATCTTTTAAAAACTTAGCATAGCGTGGAATTTGTTTGATTGCATCTAACAATGGAATGTTGATTTCTACTCTCCTTAATGTGTCCAAAATTTCTTTTTCCTTGTCATCTTTGTTGGTTTTCGCTAATCTATCAGGGAAAGGGGGAGGAATTGTTTTAGCATTGATATGAGAGTTAGGACTTACTTCCTTTTCAAGCTTTTCTTCTTTGTCTTCATGTGTGGGAACTTCTTTGTGTGGGTTCTCTATCTCTTTTCCACTCTTTAAGGTTATAGCACTGACATTCTTTGGATTTACCTCAGGTTGAGATGGTAGCTTTCCTGCAGATTGTGCTTCTAGGCGATTGATGGCAGTTGCCAACTGAGTTATTTGATTTTCCAAGTTTTGAATGCTTGCCTTTGAATCCTGTTGAAATTTCACAGTGTTAGTTGCTAATGTTTTCACCATATCCTCGAGAGACATACCTGATTGTTGAGGTTTTTGTTGAAATTGCCCTTGGGGTTGAAAATTCCCTTGTTGCTGGAATTGGCCTTGAGGTTTGTTAGGGAAGAATCCTGGGGGTTTGTTGGTTCCATAACTCAGACTGGGGTGATCTCGCCATCCTGGATTATAGGTGTTTGAGTATGGATTGTACTGTTGCCTTGGGAATGGAAAATTGCTTGCTGAATTCACTTGTTCATTGTTATCCACTTGTAGAACAGGACAAGCATCTGTAGGATGTCCTAGGTTTGTGCATATGCCGCATGCTTTGACTTGTGGATTGTTTCCTACAAAAATTTGTTTGAGAAAATAGGTTAGTTCAGAGAGTTGGTTTCAACATTGGAGTTACCTACCTCATTTACTCTTCGAATGTTCGTTTCCCGGTCTGTACTGAATTGTTGAGTGTTCTCAGCCATGTTTGAAATCAATGTTCTTGCTTCAAAGAGGGTTTTGTTCATCAGAGCTCCTCCACTAGCAGCATCAACCATGTTTCTGTCTGATTGACATAAGCCTTCATAGAAGTATTGCACTAGGAGGTTTTCACTGATTTGGTGATGCGGGCAGCTTGCAATGAGCTTTTTGAAACGCTTTCAATACTCATAAAGAGTTTCTCCATTGTTTTGGCGTACTCCAGAGATATCTTTCCTGATATTTGCTGTCTTTGAAGCTGGGAAGTACTTTTCGAGGAAAAGTTGCTTCATTTGATTCCATGTTGTGACTGAACCTAGTGGTAAAGTGTATAACCAATCTGTGGCAGCATCTTTTAGTGAAAATGGAAAAACTCTGAGCTTGATTTGCTCTTCAGTGATGCCTGGGGGTTTCATACTATCACACACCACATGAAACTCCTTCGTGTCTGCATCTTAATCTTCGCTTGATCGTCCATGAAAAGATGGTAGAAGATGTATCGAACCCGATTTCAGCTCGAAAGTTTTACCTTCTTCTACGGTTGGAAAGGTTATACACAATGGTTGTCGAGCAACTTCAGGAGTTGTCATTTGTTTAAGAGTTCTTTCATTGTTGTTATCAGCCATTTCTTGTTCTTGTTTTGCTTGTCTTCTTCGTCTTTTAATGGATTTCTCGATTTCTGGATCGAAATTTTCAAGAATTCGATTAGTAGATCGAGTATTATGCATACAAGTGATTTATTTTTTATTTTTTAAAAATTAATTAATAAAAGCAACTAAATTGGTTAACCATTCCCCGGCAACGGCGCCAAAAACTTGGGCGTGTTGTCGCAGTACGCCAAAATTTATTTTATTTCCTTTCTCGGTTTCAAAACTACAAATTAATGTAGAAGTGGTAAGTAAGGGTCGAACCCAAGAGGAACGGTGCTTAATCTAGTTGATTTTATCAATTAATATAGAAAAATGGGGGTTTTGTGATATTTGAATAAAAATAGAAAATCGAACGTCAAAATAAAAGATTGAAATAAAACAATTGTACAAAATATCTAGTTCTCGGGTTCGGTTGTGTCAACAACTTATATTTATCTTTCCCATGCAACGTGTTACTATTCCTTCTTCAATTTATCAACTCTCAATTAACCAAGAAGCTCTGATTAACGAATTCTTCCTAAAATGTATTAAATTAAAGTGAGTTCTTTAACTTAAGATCTAGCTATTGGATAATCCTAAACAAATTCTTAGGATTTAATGCAATGCTAGTGTGAAATGAACAAGAAGAATGAGTTGAATTAGATGATCAATTTCACAAACTTGAATTAATACATCTAAGTTGATTTATTAACAAAGATGTATGATATTCGTTTGCTACTGTGGATTGGAATCTAGTGACAATTACGGATCAAAAGTTCCAATCCTAGCACATAACTTGAACTTAAAGATTAATTGATTCAATTGGCCAAAGTGAATGCAATAATCACATAAATTCAAAACGGTTTGAAAAGCATAAAAAATCAACAAATTGAAGTAGAGGAATAGATAAAACGTTAGCAAATAGTTAGAAAAGAGAACCACATGTTAGTTGAACACAACGTCTCCCTCGAACTAGATAGAAAAGTCTAACTACTCATATTTGCGGGGTTTCATACTTTTTAGCGAGTGTTCGCTTTGTATCACCACCACTATATGATAGATTATACGCAAAATATAGAAAACAAGTAAATAAATGTTAAGAAATAAATAGAGAAATAAAAGGGAAAAGAGAAACTTATCGACGAAATGATCCGCTAATCATATTCACAGCCGAAGTATCGTTGATCGATTGAAGCCTTTATTTCTTCCGCCGGAATATGAAAAACTAAGATCTTTCAAGC
This sequence comes from Jasminum sambac, assembly GCA_018223645.1. Taxonomy (NCBI): domain Eukaryota; kingdom Viridiplantae; phylum Streptophyta; class Magnoliopsida; order Lamiales; family Oleaceae; genus Jasminum; species Jasminum sambac. Next base: position 40,588,779 of record CP073640.1, read on the forward strand.
TAAAACTAAGAACAAATGAAGAAGAGAATTTTATTGAAGAGAAAGTTGGAGAGAACTACTAGCTAATTCTCTTCCACTAAGTTGTGTCTTTCCTTCCTTACAAATGCCTCTATTTATAGGAAAAATTTCACAAGAAAACATAATAAAAAATTGTACAACTACTCCATTATGATTCCACTAATTGGTAACCACCAAATCATGATCTTAAATTGCTCCATTAGTTCAAATATTGTATCATGGTATAGGTAAGCATCTTGGCTGAATTGCGCAATTGGAATTTCCTTTTTTTGATATTTTAATAGAAAGTTATGAATTTTCTACCAAAACATGGCCCAAGAAATCCTCCATTCACATCACTCTCGGTTTTGCCCATTTTTAACCATGATATGATCCGAATCATTTGAAGAGGTCAACATCGAAGTTGTAGCCCTCTGAGTTTCCTTTGTAAAACTATAAAGTGCAGGTCAATCCAAATTTTGTAGCAAAAGTTATGGTCAAATTACTGAACTACGGCAGTAAATTCGAGCTGCTGATTTTTTTACGCTTTGTCATTTCTCTTCAAATGACCATAACTTTCACTAGGAAACTCCGATTTGGGATCCAACAAAAATGTGGAAATCCTCTTTTGATATTCTTTGATATTGGCACAATAAAAATTGTAAAAACAACTTTTCATAAAATTGCATCGGAGGCCCTCCATCTTTGATTCGCTTGCATTTTGGTCCCGAGTTTCCGTTTTCATTCGATTTTCATCTATTTTGACTACTTTTGATTCTTTGTGACCCTAAACACCACAATAAAGGAAAACCACATAAAACGGAACATATAACACTAATAAAATACACAAATACATAAAATAGAAGAGTTATTTAAGTGCTTTTCGAGCACTTATCAAAAGGCCTTTGGTGGAACATATGGCACTGTTTCTTCTTCAATGGGTTGAACTTTAGGCGCGTCTCTCACTGTGTAGATGGCATTGGCATGTTCTCTTGGATTTTTTTCAGTGTTACTCGGGAGTGTGCCACGAGGTCTTTCTGCTAATTGTAAAGCCATCTGCCCAATTTGCACTTCTAAAGTTTTTATGGAGGCCTGTTGGTTCTTAGCATTCACTTCAATACGTTCCAATACCTTATCTGTCTTTTGCATGTACTATTGGATCATATCCCCCAAACTTAGCTTGTTCTCAGGTAGGGGATAGTTATTAGAGCTCTCCCCATATATGAGATTTGGATGAAATTTTCACCTCGGATTGTACGCCTGTGAATACGGGTTGAACTGTTGGCGGTTGGCATTTCCCATGAAATTTACCTGCTCGTTATGCGCTGCCAACAACATACAATCTGAGATTGCATGATTTGCTCCACAATTTTCACATATCGGAGTTGCTTGAGCTGAATGCACCCCTTGAGTTTGTGCCCGTACTAGCAGCTCCACTTGTTTGGTTAAAGCAGCAATTTGAGCATTGGTGGATGCTATTGAATCGTTCTCATGCGTCATGGGCCCTTTCTTCAAAATCACACGATTGGATGGGAACATCGTGTGTGTCTTGGCGATCAAGTCCAAAAGATCCCACGCTTGATTCACTCGTTTATTTGTGATAGATCCATTAGAAGACGAATCCACTATGGATTTGAACTGTGGGGATAATTCGGAATAGAAGTACTGCACGTGGGTTCCCTTGTCAATTCCATGGTTGGGGCACCTTCTCAACAATCCCTTGAACCGATCCCAAGCTTCATGGAAGCTCTCACCGTCAAACTGTTGGAAGGTGGAGATATCCAGCTTTATTTTTGCAACTTTGGCCGGTGAGAAGTATTTATTATAGAATTTTCTGGCCAAATCGTCCCATGTCGTGATACTTGCATCAGGCTCGGAGTCTAGCCACTCCAAGGCATTGTCTCTCAACGTGTACAGGAAAAGTCGCAGCCTTATAGCGTCTTCATTAACCCCGTCAAATTTGAAGTTTTGGCACATCCGTAAAAATCTTGCCAGATGAGTGTGCGGGTTCTCCTGAGCGTGCCCATAAAATTGGAGGCTATTGCTGAACAAATTAATCAGATCGGCGCGCAATTGAAACTCATTTCTCCCAAACGGAGGGTACACAATGCTTGATCGAGACGGGGCCGCCGGTGGAGTCAAGAATTTCGCCATAGGTAGATTTCCACCGTCGGCGTCATCGGCTCCCTCTTCATCATCTTGTTCGGCATTCCTCCGATTAAGCAAAATCATTCTTCTACGTGCCTCTTCTTCTGCCTCAGCTCTTCGCCTGGCTTCTTCCTCTACAGTGCGTTCCATGATTAATTTGACTCTGGCTCTTAATGTGCGTTCAATCTCTGGGTCAAATTTTTCCAAAATGCCCCCTTGAGAGCGGGTCATGCACCGAGCACAAATTTCTGAAAAAATTTAAAGAAAAACAAGTATCAAAGTTCTTTTATAAATAAAAACTAAAGTAAAACTAAAACTAAAATTAAAAATATGATTAATATAAACCGATATTAAATAAAAAGTAGTCCCCGGCGACGGCGCCAAAAACTTGTTGTGAAAATAATCGCAAGTGTACGATATCAGCACAAAAGTAGTAAAGTGGACCTTTTTAAAGTCCGGATTATCGTTCCCACGAGGACTAGTTTACTCAATATCGGTTCAAACTAATCTTAACAAAAGCAAATAAAAATATAAAGATTAAATATTAGTTTTTTAGCAAGAAGATAATAAAGTACTTGAAAATAAATTGCAAAAATTATAAAGGTTTGTTAAATTAATGGAGAGTGAAGTTGGGACTCCCGATTTATCCTTAGATTTCCTATTTGATTTCTCCTCTCAATTTCTAATCTCAAGTTGTGTTAGATCGAATTCACGAAATTGATTTAATTTACCTCTCTCGAGTTCAAATTAATCCTATTTAATTAAGTCAACTACCATATCTCTATGCGTAGTCTAAATCTCAATTAAATGCATTACGTGCATAGGAAGTCATAAATATCCACCTGTCACGTGGGATCTCAACAATTATAAAAGTCTATCTCTAGCTCTTATGTAAATTGCCGGATTTTACTGCGTGTTCTAAATATTTAACTTACCTCTCGATTTGTTAAAATTCACAAATCATTGATTTAGTGGCCAAGTAAATCATGCATTAAACATAGTAGTAAAATCAACACATAAAATAAAAGCACAAGAAATTGAGAGTTAAAATCAAATCATAGATCTAAATTACATCGTTCATCCCAACTAACAAATTTAGTTGTTCATACTAAAAAGCGAATAAATAACGAAAATAAAAGAGTTCATCACCGGTTTTAGGCTAAGAATCAATAATTGAAAGTAGATCTTGCACCAAGCATCAGCTTTCTTTTGACTCTCCTCCAAAATCCATGTGAATCCCTCGATTGCGGCGTGTTCTTCCTCTCCAATTATCCTCCTTCAAAAGCTCTCCAATTATGTCTCTATTTATAGCCCCCATTCAGGCTTTTTAAGATGCACAAAGTCGTGTAGATAAATAAGGTAGAATCCAATTAGGAAACGAACTTCGGAAATTCGCGTGTTGCTGAAGAAAGAATGTTGCGGCCGCACATTTCTAGCCTTCGGCCGCAACATGCCTCCCTGCGGCCGCACATGTCCAGCCTGCAGCCGCAGGTCCATTTTTATGCGGCCGTAGATTTATTCTGCGGCCTACAGATCGTTTGTCGGGCTTTTTCTCCATTATTGCGGGCGCAACTTGTTGTTTTGCGAGCGCAACCTATTAAACCATAAATAATTCATCCTTATTTGCAATAGTTGGTCCTCCAACTTTGGTTCCTTTCTTATATTGGTCCAAAACTCTTCGATTTCGTGTAAATTCGCCCTCTTCTCATCCTTTATTGCTATGCACTCGATCCATGTTGATTTTCTACATGAAAATAATTAAAATGAAACGCAATCAAGCACGATATAACACATTAAACACGAACAAAACTCTAAAATAAACACATTTAAAACACTTATCAACCGTCAAGCCTTCCCTCATGTCGAGATATAGGAATACAAATAGGTTCGACTTTTGCTAGGTAATTGATAAGTGCTAGAAAAATACTTAAATAACTCTTCTATTTTACGTGTTTGTGTGTTTTATTAATGTTATATGTTCCGTTTTATGTGTTTTTCCTTTATTGTGGTGTTTAGGGTCACAAAGAATCAAAAGGAGTCAAAATGGATGAAAATCGGATGAAAACGGAAACTCGGGACCAAAAAGGCAAGCGAATCAAAGATGGAGGACTTCCGATGCAAATTTATGAAAAGTTATTTTTACAATTTTTCTTGTGCTAAAGTCGAAGAACATCAAAATAGGATTCCTACACTCTCTTCAGATCGCAAATCGGAGTTTCCTAGTGAAAGTTATGGCCGTTTGATGAAAAAGGACTAAAAGCGTCAAAGCCAAAACTGTTGGGGACCAAAGTGCAACTTTTTAGAAGTCTGAGGACCAAAGTGAAACTTTTCAGAAAGGTAAAGGACCAACATGCAATTTGTGAAGGACCCAAATGAACAACATTCAAAAGTTTAGGGACTTGTTGTGAAATTTCTGGGTGACTCGGGTGACTCGAGTCACCGCGCATGTGATCAGTCGGCCGCAGTGACTCGAGTCACGCCCGAGCATCCTCGATCAGCGCCAAGAACCGTCCGAGTCATGCCTGCAACCGTCCCTGGCCTCCCGTTCGCTGGCGCGGTGACTAAGCGAGATCGCGGCGTGACTCGAGTCGGCACATGGCGACTGAGTCACGCCTGACACCACTGCAGATTTTGACCAGCGGACTCCACCTACCATAAAACGTGTTTTTTGGTATTTTCTTGACTTCTTAGAGATAAAACAACTTGAGCACACCACAATAGACTCATGAAGGAAAACTTTTATGATTTTTTAATATTTTTTGGTGTAATATTTTGCCTATAAATAGAGGCATTTCCAAGCTTGAATCACACAACTTGTAGAGAGAATTAGCTTGTGATTCTCTCCAATTTTCTCCTCAATAAAATTCTCTTCATCATTTGTTCTTAGTTCTAGTTTGAAAGCTCTTAGTTTTTCATATTCCGGCGGAAGTAAAAACCTAAATTTAGGTTCGATTAATCAATCGACGATATTTCGGCCGTGAATATGATTAGTGGAGCATTTCTTCACTAATTTCTCTTCTTCTTTTATTTTTCATGTTTGAGAAAGATAATTTCTCATATATTGCAGAGGTGATACACGGCGTTACACCGTTATAAGTATTTAACCCGCATATATGAATAGTTAGACTTCTCTATTTAATTCTTAGCATTATTTACGTAATTTCTATAGTTTGTATATATTACTTGAGATAGTGAAGTATAATCTATCATATAGCAGTGGTGATACCCGCTAATATGAGTAGTTAGACTTATCTATCTAGTTCGAGGGGGACGTTGTGTTCAATTATCATGTTGTTATCTTTTCTAACTCTTTGCTAACATTTCATCTATTCCTCTACTTCAATTTGTTGATTTGTTATGCTTTTAAACCCGTTTTGAATTTATGTGATTATTGCATTCACTTTGGCCAATTGGATCAATTAATCTTTAAGTTCAAGTTATGTGCTAGGATTGGAACTTTTGATCCGTAATTGTCACTAGATTCCAATCCACAGTAGCAAATGAATGTCGTGCATATTTGTTAATAAATCAACTTAGATGTATTAATTCAAGTTTGTGAAATTGATCATCTAATTCAACTCATTCTTCTTGTTCATTTCACACTAGCATTGCATTAAATCCTAAGAACTTGTTTAGGATTATCCAATAGCTAGATGTTAAGTTAAAGAACTCACTTTAATTTAATACACTTAAGGAAGAATTCGTTAATCAGAGCTTCTTGGTTAATTGAGAGTTGATAAATTGAAGAAGGAATAGTAACACGTTAGGGGAAAGATAAATATAAGTTGTTGATACAACCGAACCCGAGAACTAGATATTTAGTTCAATTGTTTCAGTTCATCTCTTTTATTTTGTAATTTTATTTTCGAATTGTATTCAACTTCACAAAACCCCCCTTTTTATATTAATTGATAAAAACAACTAGATCAAACACCGTTCCTCTTGGGTTCGACCCTTACTTACCACTTCTACATTAATTTGTAGTTTTGAAACCGAGTAAGGAAATAAAATAAATTTTGCCGTACTGCGACAACACGCCCAGTAATCGATACAAAATTCAATGACTTCTTCAGCAACATAACCTTCTACGATACTGCCCTCGAGTCTAAATCGATTTCTCACATATCCCATCAGGACACCCATGAACCGTTCAAATTGATACATATTGTGCGAGAATATCGGACCTCACTGCTTAATTTGTTGAACCAAGTGAATAACCAAGTGCACCATGGCATCGGAAAAAGATGGTGGAAAATACATTTCAAGCTGACAGATGGTGACAACAACGCTTGCCTGTAGTCTATATCACTCATCCGGATCAATGACCTTACTGAATATTGCATTGAAGAAAAAGCAAAGTTGTGTAATTACCGCCTGACATTTTCAGGCAGTATACTGCGAATAGCAATCGGCAATAGCTCCCGCATCATAATATGACAATCATGAGATTTCAATCCAACCAACTTCAAGTCATTCATCGACACAAACCGTCTGATATGTGATGAATAACCTGATGGAACATTCACCCCTCTCAGACATTTACAAAAAAAAAATTCTTTCTTAGACAGAGTGTAGCAAGTCGCTGGTAGGAATGAGCGCTTCCCCGTCTCTTCATTAGGTGCTAACTCCAACCGTATTCCCAAATCCAGCATGTCCTTTCTAACATTGATAGAATCTTTCGTCTTGCCTGGAATGTTTAGCAACGTTATGATGATATTTTCGCAAACATTCTTCTTTATGTGCATGAAATCGATATAATGTCTCACCTCCAAATACTTCCAATAAGGTAAATCCCAAAACATCGATCTCTTCTTCCATATACTCTTTTTAGTCTGCTTAAAAGCCTTATCGAACTTAACTGAAATATCTTTAACTCGTTCGAAAACCTCTTCCCAAGACAATGGCAATCATGTGACCAAGTTCTCAGGTTTCCATTGAAATCCTCTTTATTTTCTCGATATCTATGATTTTTCGGAAGAAAAACCCGATGAACCATGTACACAATTTTATTTCGATTATTCAAATATAGGCTACATGTGGCATCTTCGTACATGGGACATGCCTTACCGCCTTTGATTGTGTAACCCGACAAGTTACCAAAAGTTGGAAGATCATTTATGGTGTAAAATAGCATTGCACGTAAATTAAAATTCTCTAGGCGATTTGCATCAAACACCTCCACACCCTCATCCCACAACCTCCTTAGATCATCAGCTATGGTCCTAAATACACGTCGATGTCATTGCACGGTTGTTTCGGACCTGAGATTGGCAATGACATCATCATGTATTTGCGCTTCATAGATAGTCAGGGAGGGAGATTATAGATCACCAAAGTACCGGCCAAGTGCTATGCCGACTGCTTATGTCGCCGTGTGGATTCATTCCATCTATACATAATCTGAGAGGAAGATTCCTATCTTCATCCCCAAATCTCGAAATCTCCTATTAAAATTACACCATTCAGGGGAATCAACCAGATGCCTTAGTTTCCATCTTTTTTCCTCCGTTCTGTATGCCACACCAATTTGGCTACATTATCTGCATTTGCAAACAATCACTTAAACCTTGGAATGATGGGTAAATACCATAATACCTTTGCTGGAGAACCATTCTTACCCGCACAATTATCATTGCAGTTCTTTCTCTTATACCTTGACACCCCACACTTCGGACACACATGCAAATCTCTGTACTCATTCCAATGCAATACACAATCATTTGGACAAGCGTCTATCTTCTCAATCTCCATACCCAACGGGCATAACATCTTCTTCGCCTTATACGTTGAGTTAGGCAACTTATTATGACCCGGAAGCATATCTATTAAAAGCTCCAATAACGCCGTGAAACTTCAATCACTCCACCCACTTTTCGCTTTCAAGCTTAACAATTTGAACACAGCTGATCACTTGTTGTATTTTACACAACCAGGATACAAAGGTTTTTCGGAATCGGCAAACAATTTATCGAACTCATGGGGCCTGTCAATGAAGTCATCTTGCACATCACGCAACATTTCATCCAAACGATCATACTCCACATTCATATCCGTATTTTCTTCATGACCGTCGTTGTCACTACCCAACCCATTTTTATTATGCCCACCAACGATGCCACCACTGCTCGTACCAGACACTATTTGCTCAACATGCCAAAACCAACACGTGCAACTAATCTTAAACCCATTTTTAAACAAATGTTTTCTCACTTCTGCAGGGGTATCATAACCAACCGTATTATTACATGCTGAACAAGGACAAACAATCTTATCCTTCTTATACTTCTTTCTGTCCTCCTCAGCGCATTTCATAAACTCAATAACTCCGTTTACATATCCAAGAGAAGTAGGATTTCCATACATCAAAATCCGATTCATTTTGAATGACCGATAGAGTTATTTTTCTATAATTAACCATGTAATAATATCATTACGTATAGTTTCGCTATTTTTCTCTTATTAAGCGTGAAATGGAAATGTCCTAAATCTGCCTTATAACTCCGTATCGAATCGAAAGGGTAGGGACCTAAACCATTCGTCATCTATGCACGTAATATCAAACTGTGATTTTTTGTGTAGAACCAGTATAGTATTTTATTGTAAATTTCGGCAGCATCTCCCCTTAGTTCTCCTAAGAGTGCAATTCACGTAAAACGTAAGTCACACCTAGAGAACAAAGGAGGATACTACTGAAATTAACGTAAATACATAACCGTCTATACAAAATATTAAATTTATCCCAGATTGATTTACGCAGATAGATGATAAACTCTCCACTGGGAGAATTCAAAGATAATCTTGTGCATCTTAAACTGAGCAACAATGCGTGCATAGTTAATGACATATAAGATCATCTTCAAATGGTTATCTAAGCTCAATGCAAGTGAAGTGCTATGTAATACAATAAATAAAATCAATTATAACAAAAAGATGGAAAAGTAATTCGACAATTTGATTTATTTACATCACAAAACTATTCGAATTACTATAGTAATTAAAATGATATTAAATAATTCTATTCTTGAGCTAATTGCTATAATTGTAATAAATTATAGTCATTCTAATTATATAAATATAATGTCTACGAAATTGTTATTACTTTTATTGAAATAATATTATTCCAATGCTCCTTTCTAATAAATTATATTTATATAAAATTAATTTTAATTTACCTATTATATATTAAAATGTAGTTCAACATAATTTATAAATATTGCATGCATTATTTTATCATAGTAGAATACTAATTGCTATAATTTTAATAAATTATAATCATTCTAATTATATAAATATAATAACTAAGAAATTGTTATTACTTTAATTTATTGAAATAATATTATTCCCATGCTCTTTTTAATAAATTATATGTATATAAAATTAATATTAATTTATTTATTACATATTAAAATGTAGTCCAAGATAATTTATAAATATTGCATGCATTATTTTGTCATGCGTAGAATACTAATTAAATTAGGGACATATCAAAAAATTAAAATTAATATTATTTCATAAAATATCAATTTTAATAACTATATTAACAATTCATTTTTCAATTTTTCTTATGAGTTATTTATAATTCCTCTAAAATTATTCAAAAAAATTACTTAACTAAATAATACTAACCAATCTAACTATCATAATACACTAATTCAATAATAATGTATATAAATCCCAAGTATATATCCATTGCAACAAATAATATACGGAAATTTGAACAAAAAACACATCTAATAGCAACAAATTAACAATAGAATTTGGAGATGGTACTTTCTAACCTTCAAAATACGAAAATATGTCACCAATTGATAGGGAGAGGACGAGCTTTCTTCAAATGTGGCTTCAACAACCAACAAAATTGCCCCAAATCCAATTTCTAGAAAATACATACAATTTGGGATGTTAAATTCCGCAAAATACCATAAATTGAAAGAAATACATCATGAGGAAGAACCTTACTTCAAATGTAGTTCCAACCCATGACCAATTTGCAGCCAAATCCGCGTCAATGATGGAATTTCGATTGTATTTTGCCGACCAGCTGTTTCTTTTCGCGTGGGGTGTTGAGGATTTTTGGTATGCTGATGAATTGGGGATAGATTAGGTGTTTTTTTTTAGATTTAGGGTGGCAGTTGTAATAGAATCGCCACCAATTAATTTAATTTAATTTTTTTAATTTTTGGTTTAGGGTGGCAGTTTCGTGTACAACCGCCACCAGATTAATTTTATTTTATTATTTTTTAATTTTTGGTTTACGGTGGCGGTTGTGTGTACAACCGCCACCCGATCTACAACTTAGGGTGGCGGGTTTTCAACACAACTGCCACCCTTTAGCTTCACATTTAAAAAAAATAAAAAATAAAATTAGGGTGGCGGATTATTGCTATAATCGCCATCCTTTCTTGAGTTCCCGTATCACAGGTGGCATTTTCATTAAAAACGCCACCTAATAGGCGTCCCCTAAAATTAGTTGTGTACTAGTGGTATATAAAATCATTCAACTTACACAATCGTTACGTTTTTAATTTTATAAATAAAACTGAACAAATGTCAAGGTAAAGAATCATTTCTAACATGCACATTTGTTTAAAATTTATTTTTTAATTTAATAATTGTGCATTTTAAAGATGTCAAGTACTTTTCCCATTTTGGAATTTTCATTTTAAGCAATTTTTGTTTAATTGTGAATTTTAAAAGACCTTAGGTATTTTCATTTTAGACAATTTTATTTTTACATAACTGTATATTTTCAAAGTTTTTAATTATCTTTCATTTTTAAAAATTTATTTTATATAATTTCGCATTTTAAAAAAATCTCAGGTAATGCTATTTTCGCGTATTGATACAATATTTTGAAACATGAAAATTTACGAATGATTTTCTCTAACTAGTATGCATATATTTGTTGAATTGATGCATTATTTGTTCAATTGTTGCTTTGCATTGTTGATGGATTAAAGGGAGTGTAAAAATTAGTTCTAAATAATTTAGTCAATCAATTAGATTCTAGTAAATAATATGACGTATTTTTTTCTCTTTGCTATTCATAAATTTTATCATGTTATCATATTTCAAATTGCGTTCCCTCCGTTAGCTAGTCCATTTTTTCCCCTTAAACCCAAAAATACAACGTGGGAAATAAAACCAATTTAATGAACCAAATCAATTTGACATCATCATATATCAAAGAAAATCGAATTGTTATTGCAATGTAACCCTCTTTTTGCGGTCTTTACATGGGGTGCCAAAAAGATCAACTGATTCCCACATTTACTTGCTATCTTAAAATTTTTTTTAAAAAAATTTGTGTTAACAATCACTTATCAATTCAAATAACTTAACAATTTAACTATGAAATTAACAGATTAGGCAAAAATTAGGGCAAATAACTTAGAAAAATACTTAGGTTGCTATCATTCTTGTCGACACCACTGCCTCCACTGACGGGTCTATTGTTAGTCACTGGCGACCAAAACCATAATGGTTGTACTTTTCGACGACCAAGACTGCTAGATCTGGTGGTCTAGTTTGCGACCGACCACCAAATTGTGGTTAGGGTTGATGACCCCACCACCAGATGGTGGTTGAAACCACACCACCAGATGGTGGTCTGGTTTCGAGACCTGACCACCAGCAACTAGTGGTTTAGCTTGGTTTTGGTTTGCGACCAGACTGACCACAGGGTGGTAAATTTATCTATAGTAAATATTATGAAATAGTTATAAAATGCATTATTCATACATAACAAAAATAATCAAGAATATGAAATATTATAAAGCATTTCAGTAATGCATTTTGAAAATTCGAATTGTCTAAATTCTGTTATTAATGGTCAGATTAGACTTCACAGTTTGTCGCGGAATTAGATTAGTCTAACGAATATTCAGTGTCCCTGATACGTCTAGCGATTACGATATGTCAGATGTGTCTAGACGTTAACAGAAACTGTAAAGTGCAGAAAATAATAAATAGCACCAAATTTTACGTGAAAATCCCCGCATGGTGAAAAACCATGTACTCGTGGCTTACAAGCAAAAACCAATCCACTAAAATCCAAAGAGTTTAAATCTTTACAAGAAATCTAAAGGCTAATATACGCACATATTAAGCAACACCTAAGAAATTAAATGAAAAAACTCCATGATCTTTCTTTGTTAGTGTATAATTTGAGCTGACATCCCATCACTGATTATTGGCTTCTTGTAACTGCTATCCCGCAATAGATTTGCACCTCCCGTGTTGATCTCTACATGTTGTGGGCTCTTCTATTTATTGATTGGATTCCTCCCGGAGATTTGAGACCCAATGCAAAGCAATCAATATTAGGGTGTATTTATTGTAACTAATTATTTGTGGACCAAGAACACTTGTTACCATAATACACCTAATCCTACAAGGAAACAAACTATTGTTAGCTGTAGGATAATATTTACAAAGTAACTAGATAATATTAACAAAGTAACTAAATAATATCAAAAAATATCATTGCCTTATCTTATATCAAGTTATTACAGCATAGAATTCTTACCATAACACATGATACATTGAACTTGGACACACACCCTAGAATCACACGCCTACTAGGGTTATTAGTGCCCAATAGGTCTCTCTTGTTATTTCCATCAAAATAAGGAATGATTATCACAATTAAATTAATGACTAAAATAATACATGTGATAATTAAGTCCAATAAATAAATCAATAATTAAATGAACTAAATATAAAATTCAATTAATTTAATTATGAATATAGAAAAATAAAAATACCAATTAATTAACTTTAATAAAAACTACGTAAATAAAGTTAACACATTTCAATAATGTTGTACCAATTTTGATCCAAACCATATCTTGTGTGACGTTGAATGTTAATTCGACCCAAAATGCAAATTTATTTTGAATAGTTTGAACTTTAATCAACGCAAATAGTTATCATGCAAAAACTGCACTTACAATGACGGTGACATAAATATTTTTCAACTTTAAATTAATGCCATAATATATATATATATATATATATATATATATATATATATATATATAGGTGACACCTTGTTTAGTTTTATATAGGGGTTTTAAGACAGTTTTACCTTGTGTTTTGGTGAATTTAGGATAGGAAAGTTACTGCAATTTAAATGGGGCGTCCAAATTGAAAAATTTCTGTAGATTTAATCTCCCACGTGTCATTAGATTACCAATTAATGGAATGAGTTATTTTTTTAAAACAGTTCAAACCCGTCCTAACTTCTTGTTTTCTTAACATTTGGATTTAAACAAGTCAAATAACATTTTAATTATTAATAACTAGTATTTTTTCCCGTGCGTTGCACGGGGAGATATATAAGAGTTCGAATTCTAGAAGAGGAATGGAAGATTGAGTTGCAGATTTGTGATTATCCGAAGCGTGATTTTACAATTAAATTTTATTTTTTAATTTAGAAAATGAAATTTTTGCGGAAAAATGACCTCATATTATATGAGAGATATATAAGAGTTCGAATTCTAGAAGAGGAAGGAAAGATTGAGTTGCAAATTTGTGATTATCCTTTTACAATTAAATTTTATTTTTTTAATTCATAAAAATAAAACTTTTGGCGGGAAAATGATCTCATTTTATTAATATACAGATAATTATATTTTATAATATATTAGACAGATGACTTTCACACAAATGATGCAATTATTGTATAATTATGATATTAATAAAGTTTAGTAGTGTTATTTTAAGAAAAAATATTTATAAAAAATTGCAATTTTGTGAATCATTATTTTATTTTCTGTATCGGTTAAAAAGTAAGACGAATTAAATAAAACAACTAATAAAATAACATATATTGCGATTTTTCTTGGCCTATTTGTTGTACAACTTTCGGAATTAGCACATTAATGTGAAATTTTATGACTTCAAATGGGATTTGTAATTTGAGGATTTTAAAAAATATTTTTGCACTCAGAAATAATTAATAACTTAATCGATGATCTTTAAAAATTGAGTAAAATCTAAACAGATAAAAATCGATATAAAATAAATAATTTAAAGTAGCTGAGATTCTTAATGTTTATTTTAAAAAATAGAATCTAAATAGATATTTAATATAGTCGAGAAAAAATTAAGAAATTTTGATTGAGTCACATAATTTCAATCGTTGATTGAGTCGGTAGCCAATTATTTATTAAATAAATAATTTATGAAATAAGAAATTTAGGTATTTATTTATATGTCAACTTATTTAATCTTTATTCATTAAATATATAATTGAAATATTTATTTACTTATCACTATAATTAGAACATTAAATTAAATTTTCTAGCATCTGTCAATTTAGTCAATACAACTCAATTAATGTAAGTATGGTGTGTACAATTAATTGTAATAATAGAGTCAAGAACAAATAAAAAATATTGCAATTGTAATTGCTGGCGGCATTCCTGAAAATAAATATTTCACACCAACATACCTGATGAAATCTTTCCTCTTAGTTTAGTAATAAAGAGAAAATATATTTTCCTCAAGCATGATTTTCAAATCATACTTGACCAAATATTTGTTTACTTTCACAAAAAAAAAAAGAAATAACATATTTGTTCCTGATTCTTATAATACAACTTAAAGAGTCGATAAATCAATCCCGTTAAAGAATTATTCAAATATATAAAATTAAAAAAATATTAATTTATTTTTAACGTTTCGTAAACAATTTTTATTCAATGAATAAGAAAGCCAAATTTAATAGTACATGATATTTGGTAATATTTTGCAACTCGTTTTTTTCCTTTTTTTAATTTATTTATTTACATATTTATCTGTTTAAAAAGAAAAATCTCAAAATTCGATGAAATTATTTCTTGTGAAAATTGCAATTGATTGTAGTAGTAATAGTGTTAGAATTGATCACAACAACCACGAAGACGATTACTTATTTTCAATTTACTTATCATATTTCATTTATCGTATATAGTTAACCTGAAAAAATGTTTCCAAATAAAAGCAAGGAAAAAATATTTTTCATAGAATAAGTTTTAATTAATATTTTGAAGAATAATAACCTGTAAAGTGTTACGTATTAAAATATAGGGGGTGTAATTTGTTAGTCACAAAAGGGATAATTTCACTTTAATAAGTAATTTTTAAAATTTTTTTCCAATTTTTGTTCAACGGAATTAGATGTGTTTTATTAAGACTTAATGAAATGAGATATGTAAAATATAATTTCTTAAAGCATGTTAGGTAAATTATAAATACACTATAAACACAAGGTATATTTAATAAATTTTTCTTAAATAAAAATGCTTCTTTGGCACTTATTGATTGTTATGATATAGATGCTATCGAGAGAAATTATCTTATTTAGAACTAAAAAAATCCGAGTATTGTAATAATTTGAACCTTTTTATAATTGATGTGCGATCCTCTATAATAATTAAGTGCGATTAATCAAATCGTGTACAAGTAGGATAATTACGTTATATAATCCAAAATAAAAAGGCTAATTATATTCACTATAAAATATATTGAGTACACCACAGTTAATTGTATGGGAAGGTCTTTAATTTTGTTTATGATAACAATTATATTCTCAAATTTTTTGTTATATTTTTATAATTAATAATTTTTAATAATTAACTTACTTTGTACGTAAATATTAATTTCTATGTTAATATTTTGTTAGAGATATTTAAATTAAAAGAAATATTCACATTTAAGTCCATTATATTTTACAATATTTAAAAGTATGACGAATAAATAAGTAATTTGACGTCTAAATAAATAAAACTTTTAGACAAAAATGATCTTTATAGTCCAAATTTATAATTAGTTAAAGATTAAAACTAATCATTGACGGGAAAAAATGTTAAAGTTGCAATTAGATTAAGATGTAAACTTGGGAACCTTTAAAATAAATAGAATGTAATATATCTATAAAAATGTGTTGTGACAATATAATTGTCCCTCTGATTATTAAAATTTTTCAAATAAACTATTATATAAAATTCAATAATTAATTTTCATACATTAATGTGAAGTCCCAATTGTCAAGTCTTGAATGTTTGTTGAAAATTTAACTTTAAAGGTCAATATAAATTAAAATATTTAAATAATTATAATATTGATAATTATCTAAAGTAGGCAAATATGAATAACATTAATTATATCTCATTGTATTAGAAATACTAATTATGTGGACTGAAGCGATAGAATATTAAGGGGTAAAAAAAAAATTATAAAGGCAATGGGTTGAAACTATAATTGACTAATTTAAAAACTGAATGAATTATTAATATACGGGAAAAAAGTTCTTATATATATAGACACAGACAAATAGATAAGCTAATTAATTTCCAAGTAGTAAAAATAACTAAATCAAATTTAGAAAAAATGTGTGAATTCTAAAAAGTGTGAATCCTAAAATGATCTACATAGGAGATTGGAAGAGAATATTTGTGATAATCCTAGAATTTAGGAGCACGTGTAGATAGTCTAAGAAAAAAACATGTTAAATTTTTAACTAATAAAAATGATAATTTGGAATCAATTTAGGGCTAAAACAATAGGGCCGAAATTGAGGTAAAAATTTCAATGCGTGAAAATTTAGAAATGACAGAGCTGATAAAAATTAAATAATAATTAAATAATGAAATAAAATCATATTCGATTAAACATATAAGGAAATGTTGAAATTAAATAATTAAATAAAATCCTATTGCATTAAACAGACAAGGAAATGATGAAATTTTAGTGCAACCGGATAAAGAAAATTTTTTGATCAGGAAAGTTAATAAGAAAAGAAGCTTATTATTATTATTGTTGTTGTTATATATATATATATATATATATATATATATATATATGTATATAGATATAGGTTTTCAAAATTTTTTATATTATTAATCCATGTTAATATCAATTTATATTTATGTTGGACACTAATTTTTTAATTTTCTTTAAATTTTAAATTTATAAAAAGAAAAATTTTTATATTGATACTATACTTATTTTAAAGTTCTCTTTGAGTCAAATAAAATAAAGGCATTTTTTTTTAAATTTTTTGTTGGAAAACGGAAAGAGAGAGAGGGAGAGTGAGAGAGGGAGCGGGAGAGGGAGAGAGAGAACATCTATATATTAATAAACAGAAACTAATTCTGGAGGGAAAATTCCCGCTCATTTTTCCAGCCAAATTTGAATATTCTTTTCCGCTTATATCACATCAAATATTTTAGATTACTATAGATATATAATTTACAAATTAATATATTAATATATAGGTTATAATTATTACGCATCCTATTTTAGATTACGCATCCTATCAAGTAATTTACTAATTAATTATCACGCGTCCATTATTTTAGCTGAGGAGTTGCCTGGTCCCACTTGCCATATGAACTTCACGCCTTTGTTCCATTTGTTCCATTTCTAATTTACCCTAATTCACCTAGCCGGTTGCGCGTTTCTACCTCACTCGATGATTTTCCCTTTTTTTTGGGCAATTTGATCCCTTTTTCTTCTCTTAAATCCAAATCGATTTGATATATATCCTTTATTATTCAGATTCTTCTAGCTTAGAATCCCCAATTGGTCCTTATCTTTGGCAATTTCATTTCTCACACATCATTTCGTATCCTAGATATACTCAAATTTTTGGAATTGATATGGGTGAATCTGCTATTACCATATCTCTGTGTATCAATTGGTCCTTATCTTTGGCAATTTCGCCTCTCACGCATCCTTTGGGGTTGAAGGTATACTCAAATTGTTTGATTGATATGGATGAATTTGGTATTACCATATCTCTATGTATCAAGTATAAACTACCACAAGTTTAATTAATGATGGGAAGACAATGGTGTCAGTAATGTATTATATTTTGGTTTTTGGATTTACAATGTTGCCAAGTTCTTCCAGCTTCCTCATTTTGAATTTCTCACTTTCATTCACCAACTGGAAATAAGAATAGAAGATTGATGTTAATTATTATTATTATATTTAGAAAAGAGTAAAGAATTTATTTCCTTTCTCTAATTGATATAGGCAAATCTCTTATTAAAATTTCACTTCTGGAGTTTTGCAAATTTTCTGTTCGATTAATGTAAGTTTTTCTTTTTCTTCATTTACTAATGTTTACTTTTTCAGTTGTTTTTGAGTGTTTTGCCTACTCCGTTTTATTCGATCAATTTCTCCGTTGATCTTTTAAACTATTCATGTTGTCATGTTGACAAATGTAGAATTAAGACAATTTTGAGGAGTACATGTAATTTTACTTCTTTCCCATGATTATCGATGATGGTGAAGGGAAACTTATAGTTTTGTTTCTAAGTTTACTTTTGCCTTTATATTTTACTTTGCTTTTGTATCTTTGTTAATATTGTTATATTTTAGAAGGATACACTAAAGATGATTTAGAGAATATTTGCTCCACTTTACTCATAGTGCTTCTCTTCGTGCAGATTTACTTCATCCCCAGATTCACTTCGTCGTAGATGCCAATGTCAAAGACAATCTTTTTTCATCCCTGAGTTAATCCATTATATTCCTATTAAATATTTTTTTTAATTGTTGTGAATTTTAGTTTTAAATGTTTAACAGTTATTGGTTTTAGATTGTGAAAATCAGGCGGTTAAGTTCTTTCATATGTGATTAAGTTTGAAATTAATAGTATATTATTTCATCTGCAAGTTGTTGCCTACTTTGTATTATATACTTTTCTTTGTTTCAGCAACTAAATTGTTTGCATGCTTTCTTTTTATTAGCTATCCATTGTCTTGGTTCAGTTTGTTGATTGTTTAGGTCATGTTTAGTTTGTGCTTCCGCTCATTTGTTTTCATTGCTTGACATGAAGTAGCTTCTTTGCTTTATTAGGCGGCACCAATAGCAACTTCGGGTACAAATGAAATCAGCAGCAACATCCTCAGTTGGCGAGAAATAAAAAACAGCAGTGTTGCCCAGAATCGAAGCGGCCTGGTCAAGAGCACCAAAGCAAGCTCTACTCTGCCAAGAACAAAGAAATACTCTCACCGCATCAAGAATAAGTGAGACATCAAAGAACCAAACTCACGTCAATTCAAGAACAAAGAACTAAGGGAAAATTAGCATAAAATCGCCCTCGCGGAGCTTGAAAGTACTATCTAGGGAAAAAAATTTATAATATAGTTTCAAGTAAACAATCTAACTAATCTACATGTTCATCTTCCAAAGAAATAACATCATATAATTATCATCAGATATGGTAGAAGCACGTCGTGAATGTTAGGCATAACTCTAAAATTCGAATATCCTAATTACTCAATAGTTATAAGTGATTGGTGAATTATTCTTCAAACGTTCTTTCCGTAACCATGGTGATTTGCGAGCACATTTTTATATAAAACTAATTTAAAGAAATAAAATTACATAGAGAATGAGAGAGTTTACTTACATTGCTTAGATAACAAACTTAAAAGTTTACTCATCGCGTGTACTCGACATTTAACAACAATCTCAAACTTTACTCCATGTTCTCCCTCCTTCATCATCCTGTATAACCTGAAATGCTATACTTTGGATTGTCGTTGGCCTTTGAAGTACTGTCTTTCATTTGCGTTAGGCTTGCCAATCTGAGAACCATAAATTAAAATCCAAAACAGGAAAAAACAGGATGATAAATTGTTAACGGTTAATGGTTGAAATAATTACACTTTGTTTGCACCATTAATTTATTTTTCTAATTTTTTTAAAACTTGAATCAACACAATTTATCAAGCTGTTCAAAAATTCTTGAGTCCATTATACATTTTCTATATTATTATTATTATTATTATTATTATTATTATTATTATTATTATTATTATTATTATTATTATTATTATTATTATCATTCTTTTTTCTATATCATTGCGCTGAGTCTATAAAATTAATTAATTTTTTAAATCACATAATGCATTAGAATCACCTTCCGTTTTATTTTATTTTATTTGGAAATTTTTGGGAAAAATTTAATGATGAAAACTCTTTTTTTTTATGCAGTGACTTTTTTCCATCAACATTAAGAAAAAGGTATGTGAAATTATTTTTCTGGATATTCCATGCAGAACCCAAATAGTGAAAAATAATGCATAATTTAAGTTAATTATAAAAGACACAATAAAATATAAAATGATGAATTAGAAGTTAAATTAATTGAAAAACAAACAATAAAATCGTGAAATTTAAATTTGGTATAAGATGTACTGTCTTTGGATAGTACAAATGGTGCAAAAAAATGGTGTCTATGTTCAAATTTACACTCAAAAAGGCATAGTTAAATCTGTTGTATTCAAAAATAAAAAAGGGTTACTTACACTTAATATCCCTACTTTCCTGCATTTGTTGATATCTCATTATTTTTAAGTCAGTACATTCAAGCCTTAAAATTTTAATTTTATGACTTGATCATAAAACACCATATCATTTTTACTTTTCATTCGTATTAAATTTTCCTTAATACTAATAAAATTATTAATTTTTAAAAAATTTATAAGATAAAAAAGGGACATGGCCTCATTCTTGCCCTGTTGGTCCGCATTTACGGTGGATACCCACCCCGCTCAGGGCGCGAGATGGTGGACTGCAATCGATTCAATATATAACTCATGCAACACATACATTAAATCTAATTAGAAGTTGATGGATAATTATAGTTTGTATACCATTAATTTTTTTATTTGCACTATCTAATTCTTATGCCATCTTAGTTTTTTGTGACAATTATTAAAAATACTAACTGTAAATTTGGGTCCACTTCACTAATTATTTATATTGTAATTAATTAAAATTACATATATTGCTAAGATTTAATTGGAGATCGTTTTATTGGACAATGATTAATTAAAATTAATTATATTGCTAAAAAGGGAAGGGACAAATATAATTAATTAAAAAATAATTAAGTTTAATTAGATTGCTACCGGTTGGTAAGATTTTCCTTAAGAAATGAAAAAAAAAATCTTTTAAATTACAAAATATCTTTAAAATTAGAATTATATAATTCTTAAAACTATAGTTATTAAACTAATTAATTATTTTAAATTAAAAAGTAATTATTTTAGAGTTGTATAGTCATTTTCACATATTGACATTTTTTAGAAACTCAATTTTCTAGGACATATATTTACATGTTACAATTTCCAATGTTCGAAATGACATCATGTTTAAAATCATCATCTGCAAAAAAGATAGGAAATCAAATAAACTACAAATATGGCGGTTACACAAATTCATCAAAATTCATCATAGTTGAATTAATTTTTTTTAATTTTTTACAATTGTCTAATAAGATCTTAATATTTTTTTCCTTTTTAAAAAACATTATGTTATTTGTGTATGGACATTAGATTTTATAATAAATAATTTAAAATTATTTATTCTATGCCAATTTTAATTTACTTTGGATTTTATTCAATTTTTAAAGATCATAGATTAAGTTGTCCATTTTAATTATTAATCATATCGATTTTAAATTATTTATCTTATCCAAATTAATTTAAATTTGATATCACCTTATCCAGTATTTGATGAAGATAATATAAAATAAATGAGATTTTTTTTATCAACTACATTAAAAATCCCATATAATTGAAATTATTCAAAATGAACATCTAAATTGATGTTTTAAACAATATCTTAAATTGGTGAGTTTATATTAAATATGTTAATATACATGTTCAGTATGTTTAGAAGGTATTTATTGAAAAAATTGGATATTAATAGTATATATTAAAAAAGTACAAATAAAAATTTTCGATTAAACGATCACGATAAAGCGTGCACGGGAATGACGTTAATATAGACGACTTAAATTGTGTGATGTAATGACTTGCCATGGTGCGAGGCTTAGACCGACCAAGAGAGGGAAAATAGGCAGAATTGTACTACTCATACCAACAAAGCACACACTTTTTTTTTCTAGAAATCTATAGTAAGAAACTCCAAAGTTAAGTGTGCTTCACCTAAGGTAATTCTGGGATGGGTGACCCCTGGGACATTTTCTCGGGGAGCGTGCAAGTGAGGTCAAGGATGCTGAAGAGACATGTGTTGGTACAATGGGGTCAATTGTCGACCTAATTTAGCATCCCCACGAGATGGAGATGGGGTAGCACGAGGCAGCCCGGTGTTGAGACAATTAAGGTAGTGTGACGCAGTCGAGGTCGCGACATGTGATGTATAGGATTATACTGAATATACTGAATTTTTTTAATAATCATTTTCAAGTACTGGTAACAATGTTTTATTTATATTTTTGGAAATCACGTATTAATGTACACGGCTTTCGTGCAACGCACCGATGTTACCGCTAGCGTATTCAACATTGATGAGATTTGTTCTTACTTGTGTTATTGTAGGTTACCAGGTGTACTGATCACACATCCATTCCTTATGTGTCGTGTGACAAGAAAGCCATGGAGGAAAGACTAGAACAAATTGCCCATTGCACATTCAAAATTGTTGTATTTATGAATGTTATAGCATACTTGGCGTTGCCGTCCAATGTAATTTTGTGGATAATTAACGAATGTTATTATTATTGGATACTAATGTAAAATTATGTAGTTCATAGAGATTTTTGTATTTTTGTGTATTCATGTTGATTGTCACAAGTTGTGCCAATATTTATAGGTTGGAATTGAAGGAAATACAAACGAAAATTTGTCGATTTTTTTAAAAAAAAGTGAACATGCTTTACTTAAATTGTGCGATGTTTCGGATTGTAGTGTTATTTTCTATAATTGTTTTTAATACCATCAATATTAATTTATATATATTCATGAGAATAACATATCAATGTACCCAGCCCCCGTGCAACGCACGGGTGTTACTACTAGTTTAGATAGAATGGGATTGGTAAACCAAATGGTAGAAATTCCATTGAATATGAAAATTTTATTATTTTAGGAGATTTTGCTGTGTAAAATTTTAGGAGATTTAGGATTTTAATTTTGGTAATAATAATATTAATTAAAAAAAGAAAAAGACAAAAAAACCCTTAACTTTAGGCGGGAAAATATTAAAAATGAATTAAAAAATAGAGTGAAATACTCTGATATTATGTATAATAAATACATAGATATAGATTTTTTTAAACTGTGTGAAAAAGTCAATAAGGCTATTTTTGCCGGACGGAGACTAAAAAATTTATTCAATGCAAATATTACATTTAAACTTAAATCTCGTTTGACCGACCAGCACCTCTAAGACATTGAACTGGTCAAAACTAGCCGCAGTATTTTGCATATTTGGTAAGTCTCGCTATCTCTTAATAGAAAATGGAGCCCCATATGTGTATAATTGTAGCATGCATACAAACAAATAACAACTTTTTTCCCTTGTAACAGTCAACCCGTAGAAAATTGGCCTCCATAGATCGACTGATCGACAACTTTGATCAACACGCATACATTGCAAAATGAGAGACCGTCATAGCTGACTTTCTTAAGTGAATAACGTGGCCCCAATATGTAGATGGAAAATTTTAATATAATTGTGACAAAGAAGCAGGGCTAAGTACTGGAAATGCTTTCCATTTTACTTTTCTTGTTGCAGCCTCTATATAAGAAGCAAACTGGTTTCTGCATTCTTCACACATCCTTCCTCTAATAAATGATGGATTTCTCCTACTTTATTATGATCCCCTTTTTTATTCTTGTACTTATTTTTTCCCCAACTCTAAGCATAAGAAATGACAAGGAGGCCTTGATCTCATTCAAGTCTCAAATTACCATTGAATCTCCAGATTCCCCTCTCTCGACTTGGGACGACAACGTTTCTCCATGCAACTGGACTGGGGTCGTCTGCAATAGACAAACCCAACGAGTCGTTCAACTCCATCTTCCCAACCTTAGAATGGCTGGTTCCATAAGTCCATTTATAGCTAATCTCTCCTTTCTTACAACACTCGAGCTACAAAACAACCAGTTGAGAGGAAAAATCCCAGATGAGTTGTGCAATCTTCCTCAGCTTCGTTTTCTCAACCTGAGCTTCAACAGCCTTGATGGCGCCGTCCCAATTAACATAAGCCAATGCAAACGCCTCCAAGTCCTCGATTTGATGCAAAATCAGATATCAGGACAAATTCCTCAAGCCATTAGTTACCTTAAACAGCTTCAAGTTTTGAATTTGGCAAGAAACCAGCTTTTGGGCTCGATTCCACCATCGCTTGCCAACATATCATCTCTTAATGATTTGAATTTAGGAACAAACAACCTAGGCAATTCAATACCTCCCGATTTATCACGTCTTCGAAATTTAAAATTTCTTGATCTCACCATTAATAACCTCACTGGTATTGTTCCTCCCTCTATATACAATATGTCTTCTTTAGTTTACTTAGCCTTGGCTTCCAATGATTTTTCTGGCGATCTCCCCCGAGATATTGGATTCACATTGCCTAATCTTCTTGGATTCAATTTTTGCTTCAACAAGTTCACGGGCACTATTCCATCATCTTTACACAACCTCACAAATATTCAAGTCATTCGGATAGCACATAATCTCTTACATGGGACTATACCACCCGGGCTCGGAAATCTCCCCAATTTGATATTTTACAACATAGGTTTCAACAGATTTGTGAGCTCACCCGAACAGGGTCTTGATTTTCTTGAATTACTTTACAACAGTACCACTTTAGACTTTCTCGCCATAGATTTTAATCTTTTTGAGGGTGAGATTCCGAGTTCCATAGGCAATCTTTCAAAGGTTCTTACAAAGTTTTACTTAGATGGAAACAATATCTATGGCACTATACCTCCCTCAATTGGTGAGCTCAGGGGACTCCAACTATTAGACTTGAACTACGCTTCGGTTTCTGGTGAAATCCCTCAAGAAATTGGCCGATTAGAGAGATTGCAAGTCCTTGGATTGGCAGATAATAATCTCTCAGGCGAAATACCGAGTTCTTTAGGCAATCTAAAAGAATTGAGTAAGATTGATCTATCTAGGAACAAGTTGGAGGGTAGGATACCTACTAGCTTCGGAAATTTCGCAAATTTGATTTCCATGGATTTGTCTGATAATAGACTCAATGGAAGCATTCCGAGAGAGATTGCGAGTCTGCCCAAATTAAGTGCATTCCTCAATCTTTCACGGAATTTTCTAACAGGTCCTTTACCCGACGAAATCGGGCTACTGGAAAATGTAGTGTCGATCAACGTTGCAGACAACAAAGTATCAGGTAACATTCCGCGGTCAATTGGGAACTGTAAGAGCTTGGAGCAGTTGTTACTTGCAAGAAACACGTTTGTGGGACAAATTCCAGCCAGTTTAGGAGAAGTCAGAGGTTTGGAAATTCTTGACTTGTCCTCCAACAACCTCTCTGGCTCAATTCCTCTGGACCTACAAAATTTACAGTTGTTGCGACTCTTAAATCTCTCTTTCAATCACTTGGGAGGAGAAATTCCATCTCGTGGGATTTTTTCAAATTCACCATTGGAAGTTGATTTGGAAGGCAATCAGGAGCTTTGTGAGGGTTTTCGCTGTAGACGTATCCAAGCTCGTCGAAGAATAGCTGTTTATATAATAGCAATCCCCATCGCGATAGCAGCACTCTGTTTTGCAGTCGGCTTGCTCTGCTACCTAAAAAAAGGCAAAGGAAAGACGACTGGAATGTCAGAATCCTTTAAAGGACAGCATCAAATGATTACCTACGATGAGATCCGACAGACAACTATGGACTTTAAGGAAGAAAATCTGATTGGACGAGGAAGTTTTGGATCGGTTTACGGTGGAGTTGTACGAGGAATGGCAGTTGCTGTTAAGGTTCTTGACATGAGTATGGCGAAATCCCAGAATATCTTTTTAGCCGAATGTGAAGCTTTGAGACGTATAAGGCACCGTAATCTTGTAAAACTTATCACTGTATGTTCAAGCATAGATTACAAGAATGATGAGTTTTTGGCTCTGGTTTTCGAGTTCATGGGCAATGGAAACTTGGATGATTGGATAAGAGGAAAAAGAAGGTATGCAAATGGGAAGCCATTGAATGCTATGGATAGGCTTAACTTGGCAATAGGCGTTGCTTCAGCCATAGACTATTTACACAATGAAACTGAAATCCCAATTGTGCATTGTGATTTAAAGCCAAGCAATATTCTCCTAGATCCAGACATGACTCCCAAGGTCGGAGATTTCGGTCTTGCTAAGTTGTTGATTGATAATGAGACCGGTATAAGTTCTGCACACACTCTCAAAGGTACCATTGGCTACATTCCTCCAGGTTAGTTACTTACTAATGTCATTATATCAGTACTATTTATCCATTATTAGTTATGTGATAATTAGTTCTGACTTTAACCTATTAATTATTTGACATATTCAGAGTATGGTTTTGGGGAGAAGCCATCGATTGCGGGAGACGTTTATAGTTATGGTATTCTTCTACTCGAGCTGTTTACCGGGAAGAGCCCCACAGACGAGATTTTCACGGGAGGTTTGAGCTTAAAGAATTGGGTCGAAAAGTCTTTTCCCACCTACTTGGATCAAGTTGTCGACCCTGAGCTGTTCGAGGAAACAAAGGTTTTTCTAGGTGAGGGGCAATGCACTAAGCCAGATGATTGTCTAATCACAATCTTCCGGATTGGCCTTCAGTGTACGGTTGATTCTCCTGAAGAACGCATAAGCATCAGAGATGCTCTTGGTAAACTAGCAAGTGTTAGGAGCATCCTTCAAAGAGCCGAATTTACTGAAGAAGAAATTCCCAATCATATTAACTCTTTCCGAGGGACACCACCGTGACGTTCTTCCTCCATGTCATCTGCCATGTCGAGGTTGCAGTAATGTTAATACTCGACAACAAATTTCCTTTTTTTCCTTTTTTTCTTTTTTCCTCTGGTTGTACGTGTAACGTAACTGTATATTTTACTTTTTATAGCAATGATTTGTGACGAGTGTAGAACTTTTCCTTTTTAATTACATACTGGTTCTACACTTCTACCTGTAGACGAGTTAGAGAAAATCCGAATTCTAATGATCCTTCCAGCTAGCTTTCTGTAAATTTAGCTAATACTCATCGACGTTTAAAGTTGTAACTAGTTATTCACTTAATTTTGATAATTGTCGGGCATTTACTAACCCAACATTCAAACATACTAATCGAATGCGTCAGGTGGCTAATGGTGTCCTATGCACATGGAACCAAATATATCGATTGGTAACACGGAAATTAACCCACACCATGCAAACAACGTAACTACATCAGAAACACGAATTTTTCATGTCCTATTTTTATTTAAAAATTTTTATTTTTATGGTTTATCTAGTTATTTGTTTGGGGTCAATTAATTCCTTGTCTAAGCGGTTGATCCAATTGATTCTACATAGCATGTGGTTAGCCTACATGCAGGAGTACTTGCTTCTTCTTTTTTTTTTTTTTTTCTTTTTTTCCTTAGTTTTTTTGAATCGTGCAGGAGTACTTGCTTGATATATTTAAATCCCGGCTTATAACAAATGGTTAATAGTTGACATTAAGCACAGTTCACTATAATCTTGTGTTTCAAAAAAAAAAGACTTAAAAAATAATTTATAGTCCGAACAATTACTTTTATTTTCATTTTCCATAGTACTGGAGAAAATTGCTTTAGCTCAGAATTTTTTATTGAAAGATTGTTCATTATCTACTTGTATGACACGTACTTCTCGGTGAATGTATAAGTTTCTTTACTTTTACGGGATTCATACCCTAAGGCTTTATATTTTCCGGGGTTGTAGATCATTATGTAATATTTTGCAGGTAATTCTGTTTGATGTGAGATCGATTTTCACATCGGTGGACTGACATTCACGCATTAGCCGTGGAGCAATATCGAGTAGAAAGTTAAAAGGTAGCAATGGAAAAGTCAACAATAGCCTCCGCTTGGACTGATGTATCATGTATGTAATGTCTTCCATGTGATTTTGATTCAATATGTGAATTCGATACAGTGCTCATATGTGTGTGGATCACCGCCCGCGGCGGGGGGGGGGCATGTGGTATCCATCCGGCCACATGTGAGCACCGTAGCTTACCTACATATTGACATGGATTTGGACCGGTGTTCCATGACCAAAAATATTTGAGAAAACTTAATGAAGTAGTGATTGAACATTGTGTATTGTTTTAAATTAGTTGAGGTCATGATAATTTTCTTTCTTCAATAATTTCTTGACTCAAGTATTATCCACAATCCACATATCTTATTTACCTTAGTTTACTTGGTAACAAAAATCTTACTTTGTCAAAAAAATTTTAATTTGCTTCCAATATTTGGACGGCTCGTTTTGAAACAATGCATCATACTCTCAATCATTTAGATTCAATATGTATCTTCTACATATTTCATGTTGAAAAGTTATTTGTTACATATGTACTAAGTTTAAAATATGAAAATTATATTATTGTTATTATGTTAACGTCAATGTCTCAATTTTTTAATTTAATAACAAGATTTACTATTTTGATGACAAAAGTTTAGTGAGTGAATTTGATTCTAGAATTGAAAAAAAAATAGTGCTAAAAAAAAGTTTGCGACGTCATAATAATAACTAAAGAATATTATTGAAATATGACTATATTTTATAAAGATTTTTGAAAACAAGAAATGTTTTAAATCATTGTTGAGCAGAAAAAGGAAAGTATTGAAAGTTGAAAAAGTTATTATTTTGAATGATTGGTGGAAAATAATGTTAGATAGAATGATTTTATGGAAAAATGTTTGTCAAATAACGTCTAAAACGTCACATATGACACTTACAATTATGAGGATCATTCCTTTTGAAATACAACAAAGATATGAAAGAAGCATACTAGATCTATGATTTACTGAAAATATAATATTTATTTGATCTGATATACATATTATACTCATTACTTTATGATTGTTGAATGCGCGTGTATATATGTTATCATGACATCTCTATATATATAAAAGAAGGAGTTCCTACCATAATTAGTCCTGTATTTTTCCGCCTAAATGTCATAATATTTTTTTCTTTTCTTTTTTTAATGAAAGCCTCCTCTTTTCTTAAATGGTTCTGATGAACTATGTTAATTATGGGAAATAGGAATACAGTTCCCTAAATTCATCAGAACCCTAATTAATTTATTTTTCATTTTTTGATTGATTTCTATTTGAACAGATATATTTTTATCATATCTTTTACTTTTTAAAAAGAAATAATTCAAGGTTTTAAAATTAACTTATATATTAAAAAAATTTATCTATTTTTCCTGCTTTTCCTTTATAAAGGTAGATATTTGAGACGTACATTTTTATGTCTAAAGTATTTTTTTCCAGATAATGATTTTTTTTAACTTTTAGGTAATATATTTTTTTCTTATCAGTACATTTTTTGTGTTCTAACTAACTGTGTACATTAAATGTTCAACATATTCAAAATAAATTTATATTAAAGATAGAAATTATAAATTATTTACTTTTTAACTTTTCCTTGGCATCATAATCTTTTAAAATTAGTTACGTAAAAAAGACAATATAAAATTATTCAAGTCTGAAAACAACAATTGATATAAAAAAATTTTCTACGACATAATAGTTTGGATTACAATTTGTAAAATATTATTGAAATGTATTTTAATAGTATATAAGCTTTGTTATTTTTATTGTATAATAATAAATAATGCATTTTCTTATTTTACATCAATATTTTATGTAAATTTATCATTTTAATACGAGTAATTATGAAAGTTAAAATATATTTGACAAATTTCTTTACTAGTATAATGAAAGCACAGGATTCACCGTGGAAAGTCATTAATGCATTCTCCCACCTAAAAAATCTTGCCTCAAACCGAGCTACTTTTTTTCTTGAAAAAACACACACATATATATATATATATAGATAATCCACATTGGTATAGCTTTAAAGTTCAATTCAGCTATATACAAAAATTTTAGGGATCATGGAGTTGACCCACTAATTGAGGGCTCTACCTCTTACCGGGAAGGTCATGAATTTGAATCCATCCCCACCCCATTGTCCCCAAATCAAATATATATATAGTAAAATCTCGATAATTTAATACTCGATTAATTAATAACCTTCCTAAAATAATATTTTTTGTTAGACCTCACTCGGAGACGACGTGCTAAATTAATAATTCGCTAAATTTATAAGATAATAGAAATTCGAGAATTCATATAGGCCTCTGCAATATACAAATTAATAATATCTTAATATATATAATTAATTATGCATTTATGATGACATCATAAATAATAACTCAATTGGGACTTGTCGCTTCTTGAAATTGATGTCATTTTAAATCTGATCTTAAACTTTTTTTAACATAATACTCCCTCCGTCCTACATATATAGTCCACTATTTTTTTTGGGTTGTTCATCATATATAGTCCATTTCCTTATTTAGTAGCATTTTTTTTATATTCATTTACTATTATATCCAAATCTTTAATGATTTGTATTCATTTAAATAAGGGCAGCATATGAAGTTAGTTGTAAAATTTACTATTCCAATACTATTTTTAATCCTTGTGAAGGAAACAAAGTGGACTCTATATGTAGGATGGAGAGAGGAAAAATTTTGAGTGTTGTCTTCTATGGTGCAACAAAAAATTATTCAATGCCTCGTTGCTTTGAGAGCTTCCTTTCGTGAAGATAGCTCCACAGCGGCCCTTCATCTTCAACTTTAAATCTACTTTTTCTCTTTTATTCTTTTCAACAACTCAAGCATTGATTTGATAATTTGTTTATATTTTTTAATATATCTTCTTCAATTCTTAACCACATATTTAATACAAAATTTGAGAAGCACAAATTTTATGAAGACAACAAAGCCTTCATCACTTTGCTCATTTTCCGTGATGCTCTCAATCATCTCCTCTGTCAACATCTCTGAAATTGTGTTATTCTCTTATTAGTAGTTCAAGAAGTATTTGACATCCATTCATTATGATAATAATTCAACCCTAAACCCAATAAATGATTAATTAACAAATAAATTAATAAATTATTAATTTATCGATTATTTAATATCTCGCTAAATTAATAAATTTTGTCAATCTCAACACTATTAATTTATAAAGGTTTCCCTTTCAAAAAAAAAATTATAAAGGTTTAACCGTATATATATTTTTAAAAAACTACCGTTGATATAGATTTAAAGGATTCCACATGTTACAAATTAGTGCTATAAAAACAGTCACACATACAACCAAAAACAAAAAACTTAAGCTAGTCGTCGAGTATTGAAATCACTACATCCTCGACATGGCAGATAATATGGAGGTAGATGTCGCAGTCATGTTCCTCGAAGAGACTTAAATGATTGGACATTTTCATGTTCAGTAAATTCAGCTCTTTGAAGAATGTTCTTAACACTTGCTAGTCTACGAAGAGCATCTCTCATGCTTATGCGTTCTTCAGGAGAATCAACCGTACAAGCAAGGCCAATTCCCAAAATCGTGATCAGACAATCATCTGGCTTGGTGCATTGCCCCTTAGCTTGAAAAATCTTTGTTTGCTCAATTAGATCAGGATCTACAACTTGATCCAAGTAGGTGGGAAAAGACTTTTCCACCCAATTCTTTAAGCTCAGGCCTCCCGTGAAACTCTCGTCTGTGGGGCTCTTCCCTGTAAATAGCTCTAGTAGAAGAATACCATAACTGTAAATGTCTCCTGCAATGGATGGCTTCTCCCCAAAGCCATACTCTAAACACATCAAATTAATAGGTTAAGAGCAGAACTAATGTCACATAACTAATGATAGATAAACAGTACTGATAATAACAGTAGTAGGTAACTAACCTGGAGGAATATAGCCAACGGTCCCTTTGAGAGTGCGTGTAGAACTTAAACCACTCTGATTATCAATCAACAGCTTAGCAAGGCCGAAATCTCCGACCTTGGGAGTCATGTCTGAATCCAAGAGAATGTTGCTCGGCTTTAAATCACAATGCACAATCGGGATTTCAGTTTCATTGTGTAAATAGTCTATGGCCGAAGCAACGCCTATTGCCAAGTTAAGCCTATCCATAGCATTCAACGGCTTCCCATTTGCATACCTTCTTTTTCCTCTTATCCAATCATCCAAGTTCCCATTATTCATGAACTCGAAAACCAGAGCCAAAAAATCATTGTTCTTGTAATCTATGCTTGAGCATACAGTGATTAGTTTTACAAGATTACGGTGCCTTATACGCCTCAAAGCTTCACATTCTCCTAAAAAGATTTTCTTGGATTTCGCCATACTCATGTCAAGAACCTTAACAGCAACTGCCATTCCTTGTACAAGTCCTTTGTAAACAGATCCAAAACTTCCACGTCCGATCAGATTTTCTTCCTTAAAATCAACAGTTGCCTGTCGGAGCTCGTCGTAGGTAATCATTTGATGCTGTCCTCTAAAAGATTCTAACATTCCGGCCGTCTTTCCTTTGCCTTTCTTTAGGTGGAAGAGAAAGCCAACTGCAAAACAGACTGCTACTATCGCGATGGGGATTATGATTATAAAAACTGTTGTTGTTCGACGAGCTCGGTTATGTTTACATCCAAAACCCTGGCGAAGTTCTCGATTGCCTTGCAAATCAACTTCCAACGATGAATTTGAAAAAACCCCACCTACTGGAATTTCTCCTCCCAAGTGATTGAAAGAGAGATTTAAGAGTTGCAACAATTGTAAATTTTGTAGGTCAAGTGGAATTGAGCCAGTGAGGTTATTGGAGGACAAGTCAAGAATTTCCAAACCTCGGACTTGTGCTAAACTGGCAGGAATTTGCCCCTCAAACATGTTTCTTGCAAGTAACAATTGCTCCAAGCTCTTACATTTCCCAATTGACTCGGGAATATTACCAAATAATTTGTTGTCTGCAACGTTGATCGTCACTACATTTTTGAGTAGCTTGATTTCGTCTGGTAAAGGACCCGTCAGAAAATTCTGAGAAAGATTGAGGAATGCACTTAATTTGGGGAGACTCACAATCTCTTTTGGAATGCTTCCATTGAGTCTATTATTAGACAAGTCCATGAAAATTAAATTTTCCAAAATTCCAAAACTAGTGGGTATGCTACCCTCCAACTCATTCCCCGATAGATCAATCTTACTCAATTCTTGCATATTACCTAAAGAACTTGGGATTTTGCCTGAGAGATTGTTATCCGCCAATCCCAGGACTTGCAATCTCTTCAATTGGCCAATTTCTTGCGGGATTTCACTAGAGACTGAAGTGAAGCTCAAATTCAATAATTGTAATCCCCTGAGTTCACCAATTGAGGGAGGTATAGTACCATAGATATTATTTCCGCCAAAGTAAAACTTTGTGAGAACCTTTGAAAGATTGCCTATGGATTTGGGAATCTCACCCTCAAAAAGATTGGAATCTATTGCAAGAAAGTCTAAAGAGGTACTGTTGTAAAGTGATTCAAGAAAATTAAGACCCTGCTTGGGTGAGCTCACAAATCTATTGAAACCTAAGTTGTAGAGTCTCAGGTTTGGGAGATTTCCAAGCCCAGGTGGTACAGTGCCGTGCAAAAGATTATGTGCCATCCTAATAACATGAATATTTGTGAGGTTGTGTAAAGACCACGGAATGGTGCCGGTGAATTTATTGATGCAAAAATTGAATCCAAGAAGATTAGGCAATGTGAGTCCAACGTCTCCAGGGAGATCACCCCACAAATTGTTGGAAGCCAGTGCCAAATAAACTAAAGACGACATGTTGTATATAGGGGGAGGAACAATACCAGTGAGGTTATTAA
Organism: Jasminum sambac; assembly: GCA_018223645.1. Classification (NCBI taxonomy): domain Eukaryota; kingdom Viridiplantae; phylum Streptophyta; class Magnoliopsida; order Lamiales; family Oleaceae; genus Jasminum; species Jasminum sambac. The sequence continues at coordinate 40,622,637 of CP073640.1, forward strand.
TGGTAAGATCAAGAAACTTCAAATTTCGAAGACGTGACAAATCCGAAGGTATTGAGTTGCCTAGCTTGTTTGTGCCTAGATTCAAATCAATGAGGGACGATACCAGTTGTTGGGAAACTAGGACGCTACTAATTCCGCCCAAGATCAGTGGGACGAATAAATGCGACTGAGAAAAATAATGGACGCTAAAATAAGCACAAAATAAAACACCGAAATTTAACGTGTTTCGGCCAAACTGCCTACGTCCACGGACCCACACCAATATATTTCACTATCACAAAAGGAGGAGTACAAAAATACTACACTGTATTTTCTCTACCTACACAAAGGCTTTAACACTCCACTCACTTTTATCTCTCGTGTATAGCTTCTACACTGAAGTTCCTTCTTTCTCTCTACACAAGATACTCTGTGTTGTTTTGGTGGTAAAATGGATCCTGAAGCTGCAAACATGTCTCGTATTTATAGCGAAAGATTGGAGTTGTTGGGCACCTACTCTTGCTTAATTCAAGAAAGGTTGCGCAGTTTTTTCTTTCTTTTTCTTGTCTGCCAATTCTTGGCCCATCCTTTTTGACTCCTTTTTTTTTTTTCTTTCTTTGACAATTGTGGGCATGCCTCCACAAGCCCATTCTTTTTGACTTCATCTCCTACCACCAAACTCACTAACAATCTCCCACTTGAAGACTGATTTCAATCTGTCTTCACAATCAACTTTCACCTTGGGACATCTCATTTTGCGCCTACGTGAAAAATATGATGTGGGTCATCACCTTTGTCTTCATTGTAGAAGACCAGCCGAGTGAGCACGCTCAATTTCTCCTTGGTTCTTGTTTTTCGTCATCATGTCGGGGGTTTTGGTACCTTGAATCTTTTCAAGTTTCAACACTTCATCTTCCAAAAGTGACCTGATGAAATGATAACGGAGTCCAATATGTTTGGTCCTCGAATGAAATGCCGAATTCTTTGCGGATGTATCGCACTCGACTATCACTGCGCCAAGACATTCTTCTCTGTTCAAACCCACTCGCCAACAAACCTTGTAACCATATCATCTCTTTGCTAGCCTCGGTTACTGGCACGTAGTCTGCTTCTATAGTTGATAACGCAACAATCTTCTGTATCTGCGAAATCCAACTAACTGCAGTAGCACCAATCAGAAGACATAACCGGTAGTGCTTCTTCTGCGATCTACATCACCAGCAAAATCTGCATCTACGAAACCTCGTAGTGTCACCTCGCCTCGTCTAAAACATAAGCATTTATCAGTAGTTCCCCATAGATATCTCAATATCCACTTTACTGCATCCCAATGTCGCTTTCGTGATTTGCCATATATCGCTCACAACTCCCCTTTGCATGAGCAATATCTGTGCAGTACAAACCATGGCATACATCAAACTTCCAATGGCTGAGGCATATGAAATTTTAGCCATGAAGTTTCTTTTCTCCTCTGTCTTAGGAGACTGGTCATTGGATAGACGGAAATGATTAGCTAATGGCGTGCTGACTGGCTTTGCACTGCTCATGTTGAACCTTTGCAGGATTTGATCAACATACTTGGCCTGTGACAACCGCAAAACACCCTTTGCTTGTCTCTACAAATTCTCATTCCTAGAATTTGCTTTGCTTCTCCCAAGTCCTTCGCTTGAATTCCACCGATAGTTGCTTCTTCAACTTCTTGATCTCGCCCATGTCCAGAAGCCGACTACTAACATGTCATCGACATAAAGTAGCAAAATGATATAGCTGGACTCGAACCGCCTGAAGTAGCAACAATGGTCAGCATTACACTTCATGTATCTATTTTTCTGCATAAATCCGTCAAACTTCTTGTACCACTGTCTAGGCGCTTGCTTTAAGCCGTATAGGCTCTTCTTCAATTTGCATACCAGCTTCTCCTTTCCTTTCACTGAGAAGCCTTCCGGTTGCTGCATATATATTTCCTCCTCTAAGTCACCATGGAGGAAAGCAGTTTTCACGTCTAACTGCTCCAAGTGCAAGTCCTCTGCTGCAACAATGCTCAACACTGATCGAATTATTATCAGCTTCACAACTGGCGAAAATATCTCTGTTTAGTCAATTCCTTCTTTCTGCTGGAAACCTTTGACTACCAATCTCGCCTTGTATCTTTTCGAACCATCATGTTCTTCTTTGATTCTGTACACCCATTTGTTGTTGAGAGCTTTCTTCCCTTTGGGCAACTCAGCTAGTTGCCACGTCTGGTTGGAGATGAGAGACTTTATCTCATTTTTCATTGCAAGCTCCCACTTAACAGAATCTCCCACCTGACATGCCTCGTCATAGCATTCAGGTTCACCGGCGTCAGTGAGCAACATGTAGTTAATGTACTTCCGATTCGGAACATGAGGTCGACTTGACCTCCTCACAATGGGAATTGGAGCTGGAGACTGTGGTGAATCAGCCTCCGAGATGGGCTCCTCTGTCTGCAGACTCTCATCTATCTGCTTCGACATACTGCCTTCCGCAGTATCGTCCGGAACATATGTTGGATCGTCGTTTGTTGTGTCATTGGACTGCATTGCATTTCTGTCCTTGTACATCACCTTTTCATTGAATATGACATCCCGGCTTCTGATGAGCTTTTTGTTCTGATCATCCCAAAAGCGGTACCCGAACTCGTCTCCACCATATCCAACGAAAGTATACTTTAGTGATTTGGAGTCTAATTTACTCATGGCATTATCACTAATGTGCACATATGCGACACAACCGAATACTTTCAAATGAGAAAGTTTCACTTCTTTCCCGCTCCAAACTTCTTCCGGTATCCTGTACTCCAATGGTACCGACGGTCCACGATTAACTAGGTATGCCGCCGTATTGGCGACTTACGCCTAAAGCGTTTTGGCAGCCTGGCATGTATTCTCATGCTTCGCTCTTTTCGTCAACGCTCGATTCATGCGTTCTGCAACTCCATTCTGTTGCGGTGTTCCTGGCAACGTTCTCTCCAGTTTGATGCCATTTTGGTAACAAAATTTCTTGAACGCCATGTCTTCGTACTCTCCATCATTGTCAGATCTCAACTTCTTTACTCTCAAACCAGTTTCATTCTCCACCATGGCTTTTCACTTCTTGAACGCCTCGAACACATCGGATTTGTGTCTCAAGAAGTAAACCCACACCTTTCTCGAGTGGTCATCAATGAAAGTCACGGCATGACTTTCCGCCAATCGATGAAATCGCTGGCTGACCCCACACATCCGTGTGGACAAGTTCAAGCTTCTCTTTCTTGAGTTACGCCACTTGTATTGAAACTCACCCGCTTACGCTTCAGAAAATGCAACTTTCGCAAAAGTCTATGTCAATAGACTGAAGCCATGGTAGTTTCCCTTTTGCATGCATGTACTTGAGCCCTTTCTGGCTCATATGCCCTAGTCTTTGGTGCCACAGGTTCGCATCCTTGCTATCAGCAACTGCGATTGTCATACACGCACTCACCGTCGTGTATAGGGTGCCACTATCCTTGCCACGTTCGATTATCATGGCCCCCTTGGTGATTTTCTAATTATCACCAGAGAAGCTTGTGTCACATCCTTCTCTCGACAACTGTTTGGCGGAGATCAAATTTTTCCTCAATTCTGGAATATGTCTCACGTCCTTCAATTTCCATACAGATCCATTGACATTGATCTGTACTTCTCCTATGCCCACCACGCTGCAAGGATGATCGTCTCCGAGATATACTTCTCCGAAGTTTCCCGATACATAATTTGCAAAAAAGTGTCGATTTGCGGTAGCATGGAACGATGCTCCAGAGTCTATTACCCAATAATCGGCCTTCTTCTCCATGGAGCATATCAAAGCATCACGCGCTTCTTCGGTCACGACATTGACCTCGGTCTTGTTCTCCGTGTCCTTTGGAGCTGCCCTACACTGATGTTTGTAGTGCCCAACCTGACCGTAATTCCAACATTCAACAGACTTTAACTTGTTGGAATTTCTGTGATTTTTGGATCTCGGTTTGCCATTCCTCGACTTGCTCCGTCCACGCCCATGCTCTCTGTTTGAACTTCTGCCTCTGCTATCTACATTGAAAGCGGCCCCGGAAGTTGAAGCTGCATCTGATTGTCTCCGGATCTCATCAGTCAAGATCATGCTCACAACGTCATCGAACTTCAATTTCGACTTACCGGCCGAGCTGCTGATGGCTGTGACTGTGCCATTCCAGCTCTCAGGCAACTGCCTAAGAATTAATAGAGCTCGAACCTCATCACTAAAAGTGATTTCCACCGTGGTCAATTGGTCTACTACCTCATTGAATTCGTTGAGGTGTTCTCCAAATCTCCCGCTTTCCATCATCTTCATATTGAACAATTTCTTGATCAAATGAACTTTATTTCTTTATGACAATTTTGTTCATACATGCTGGATAGAGCTGCCATGAGAGACGCCGTTGTCTTCTCATTTTTAATGTTGAAAGCGACCGACTTTGATAGGGTCAATCTAATTGCGCCGAGAGCTTTTCGATCAAGCACTTCCCACTCGTCGTCTTTCTCGCCTTCTGGCTTTTCTTTCAACGGTTTATATAGGTCCTTCTGATACAAATAGTCCTCCATTTGCATTTTCCAATATCCAAAATTTTTGCCATCAAATTTATCAATTTTGGAAATTCTCTCGTCTGTCGCCATTACTCCCACTCGAACAAAATGTGATTTTTCGAGAAATCGTTTCTGATGTGGAAGATCAGTCTATGCTGCAACCACAGAGCATACTAAGAATTTCAAGAGATATCACAAACGTGGCTCTGATACCAGTTGTTGGGGAACTAGGACGCTACTAATTCCGCCCAAGATCAGTGGGACGAATAAATGCGACTGAGAAAAATAATGGACGCTAAAATAAGCACAAAATAAAACACCGAAATTTAACGTGGTTCGGCCAAACTGCCTACGTCCACGGACCCACACCAATATATTTCACTATCACAAAAGGAGGAGTACAAAAATACTACACTGTATTTTCTCTACCTACACAAAGGCTTTAACACTCCACTCACTTTTATCTCTCGTGTATAGCTTCTACACTGAAGTTCCTTCTTTCTCTCTACACAAGATACTCTGTGTTGTTTTGGTGGTAAGATGGATCCCGAAGCTGCAAACATGTCTCGTATTTATAGCGAAAGATTGGAGTTGTTGGGCACCTACCCTTGCTTAATTCAAGAAAGGCTGCGCAGTTTTTTCTTTCTTTTTCTTGTCTGCCAATTCTTGGCCCATCCTTTTTGACTCCCTTTTTTTTTCTTTCTTTGACAATTGTGGGCATGTCTCCACAAGCCCATTCTTTTTTACTTCATCTCCTACCACCAAACTCACTAACATTGGCGAGAGATGGTGGAATCGAGCCCGATAGATGGTTTCTAGCCAAATTCAAAACTTGGAGCTGTTTAAGGTGACTAATCTCATGAGGAATTTGTCCTGATATCTGATTTTGCATCAAATCAAGGACTTGGAGGCGTTTGCAATTGCTTATGTTAATTGGGATGACTCCATCGAGGGCATTGTAACTCAGGTTGAGAAAAGGAAGTTGAGAAAGATTGCATAACTCATCAGGGAGTTTTCCACTCAACTGGTTGTTTTGTAGCTCAAGTGTTGTAAGAAAGGAGAGATTGGCTATAAATGGACTTATGGACCCAGCCATTCTAAGGTTGGGAAGATAGAGTCGAATGACTCGTTGGGTTTGTCTATTGCAGACCACCCCAGTCCAGTTGCATGGAGAAACGTTGTCGTCCCAAGTCGAGAGAGGGGAACTAGGAGATTCAATGGTTATTTGAGACTTGAATGAGATCAAGGTCTCCTTGTCACTTGTTATGCTTAGAGCTGGAGAAGCAATGAGTACCAGAATAACAAAGGGGATCATAATGAATTCGGAGAAGTCCATTTTATATTGGAGGAAGGATGTGTGGAGAATGCAGAAACCAGTTTGCTCATTATATAGAGGCTGCCTGCAACGAGAAAAAGAGAAGGCGCGATTGATGCAATGATCATTGTTCGAAATTAATGCGAGAAGCGTCATTATTTTATTTTTTATTTAAAAGGAATTGTAATTTTTGTGGCACATGAAATTAATTTAATATATATGTATTAATCAGGTTTTGGAGATTATGATATATAAGTGTTTTCCGAATTAATTTTTGTATGTTAATATGTACTAGTATCACGCCCGTGCGATGCACGGGAACAATTAAATTTATGTACGATAAATAATTGATATAAAATTATAAATATGAATGTTGAATTACATAATTGATGTAATTTATGCATAGGAGATTGTATAATTGTAAAAAATTATTAAAATCTATACTATTGTATATTATACTCAATGCAAAAATTGTGGAGTAAATTCACAATTGTAAATTATAAAAATTTACGTGCATCGCATAATTAAGAAGGTTATCAAAACTTGTAACTTTAATTCTATTTACCGTGTCTAGCATTGTACAACAATACTCATGAAGATTAATTAATTGTAAATGAACCATTGGGAATGAATATATAAAAATTCTTTGACTATTAAAACATGTCTTTCTCGTTGGTACATATCAATTTTATATTGAACACATTTTTTTCTTTCTGAAATGGACATTACGCACTCTAAATTTTATAATTTTATGCGTTCTTTTAGTACTGATTAGCTGTAATTGATACTTAATTTTAGCTATATTGCATAAGAAGTATCATGCTTAATTTTATGTAACTTAAATTTGTAGTAACACCGCCAATTTTCCTCATCTATACAATTCATTTGATTTCTTTTCATTTACATAAACTGTATGTTAATTATAGAATGAAAAACTTTTTATTTGTAATTTTATATACTTAGAAAAGACAAAAAATATGCAATGCAAAATTTAGTTAGTGAGCTTATCACATCAGAAGTATTAAAAACAAAAAATATCATTTAATTATTTTAATTAAAAATAGTATGTCATGTTGGCACTGCCAATAGGGTGTTCACCAAACGTGACACTTCAATTATAATTATATAAGGATTAATAAATTACTATTTTACTTAAAAATAAATAAATTATTCTACATAAATCCAGTTATAATTTTAACCACTCACTATTTGATTTTCAAAAAGAAAAAAGTAAAAAATTCTCACCATTTTTTAATAGACTAATTCACGTAACCAAGCAAAACTATCAAAACCTATAATTTTATCACGACAAAATTAAATAAAAAATTATTATTTAATATTTTGAATTAGAACTTTAAAAAATAAAATTATATATAAAGTCTTTCCAAAAATAAATTTTTTCTCATTAGATGTTTGTTTTAGATATTGGTTATTTTCAATTATATTTTTAATTACTATTAAGTAATGTTGGTTTATTTCCAAAATTAATTTTATAATTTTCTTAAAATATTTAATGTATGTCACATTTGCATCTTTGCCTAGTGGTGCTTCACAAATTATAATATAAAAATTGATGGTATGATAATATAACAATTCAAAATATAAAGATAAAGATTAATAAATTACTCTTTATTTAAAAATAAAAAAATTATTCAGTGAAAATTCAATTATAATTTTAGCGCGCCCTATTTTATTTAAGAATAATCCACTATTTGAATAATCCAATGTACATTACAAATCAAAACTATCTAAAACTATAACATTTTTTAATACGGTGAAAATAAAATACTTATTGTTTAATATTTTTAATTAGAAATTTGAAAAATGAAATTATATTTAAAGTTTTTCGAAAACTATTTTTTTCTTATTAAATTTTATTTATCACATTTAATGATAAATTTATGTTTTATTAAAAAATAATTATATTTAAAGAATTTTTCCTATTTAAATCTACCAATTAATATTGGTTTATTTCCAAATATAGAATTTCCTTTTTATTTAACTACAAATTTGATTTTTATGTTTTTTAATATTAATGAGTGCCACGTTGGCACTACTGCCAACGTGGCACTCCTATTTTTATAATATAAAGATAGGATTAAACAGGGCTCTGCACTCAGTCCTTTTTTGTTTGCTATAGTTATGGATGAGCTTACGAGACATATTCAAAATGAGGTACCATGGTGTATGTTATTTGACGATATAGTCTTAGTGGATGAAACCAGGTGTATAAATGATCAGTTAGAACTATGGAGACATACTTTAGAGGTTCGTGGTTTTCGGTTAAGCAGATCAAAAACAGAATATATGGAGTGTTTGTTTAGTGGTAAGCATAGAGTGGAGCCTCTTGTGGTGAAACTAGGTAGTGAGGTAGTCACCAAGAGAGATAGCTTTCGTTATTTAGGATCCGTGGTTCAAACCAATCTTGACATAAAAGGTGATGTAAATCACGATTAATGTTGGATGGATGAAGTGGAGAGGTGCTTCGGGATTCTATGTGATCGCTATGCCTTTAAAATTAAAGGGAAAATTTATAGAAATTGTAAGACCAGCATTACTATATGGTAGCGAGTGTTGGCGATTAAGAAGGTAGATGAACACAAATTGAATGTTATGAAATGCATTATCTTGAGGTGGATGTGTGGTAAGACTAGGAAGGATAAAATTACCAATGAAGATATTCGTAGAGATTAGGAGTCGCCTGATTGAGGATAAGATGAGGGAGAACCGATTGAGATGGTTTGACACATACCTGCGGAGACCGAGAATGCACCCGTGAGAAAGAGTGAGAGTATTAGGGTAGGAAATATAAGGAAAGGTAGAGGAAGACCGTTCAAAGCGTGGATGCAAGTCATTCGTGCGGATATCTTTATTAAACGGTAGATGGGCAAACTTTGGATAGGAAGGCGTGGTATAGCAAAACTCATACCCACGATCCGACGTAGTTCTCATATGGTTCCATACAGCCGACCCCTATCTGTAGGGAATAAGGCTTAGTTTGTTGTTGTTGTTGTACACATACAAATTAGTTATCGTGGAGTGTAGATCTACTATTGCAATTAATAAATATTTAGACTTTAATTAATTTAGGATCCTTTTTTTTAGCTTATTCCTGCACTAATTGAGATCAACTTTCTTTGATATTGATAAAATTAATTATTTTAATCGATAAAAATTCACTATTTATTTAATTGTATATTCAAAAAAAATTTACAAAATAGAAGTTATTCCTTAATTAGTTTTCTACATTGATTGATACAAAATTGGCACTCTAATAATATGTTTAATTATTCCCAATCCGGCATATCTATAACGCAGAATTTTGGGCAGCAGATTACTTGATCCACGTAAATAGTTTATTTTACCTAATTTTGAATTAAACAAACTTAAAACATATTTTCACGTAATTTCCTCTTGATTTAATTGGTAAAATTTCCCAAAATTGTATTTATTGGTCATTTTTCCCTTTTAAAATTTAATTTGCTCCATTAGCTAGCTATTCCTTTTTTTTTTTCCTCCTTAAAACCAACAATACACTGTGGGAAATAAAACTATTTTAGTGAACTAAATCAATTTACGATGATCGTGTATCAGAGCCGCAAGCAAATCAAATTGATCCATCAAACTCTTTTTCACAAATTCAATTTAATTGGCTCCTAGGTGAAATTCTAAGTCCGTCCCAGATAAATGTACGATTTGGTATTGCGTTAAATTCCCAAAAATTTATTCAACATACGTGTTACATTTAAACTTGACTTAAATGTCGTTTGACCTTGACCCCGCTCTTGAACCAGTCAAAACTCATATTAGCCACAAGATTTTGCGTGTTTGATAAGTGAGGTATTTATCCGTTTCTTACACATGGCAAGAAATAAGACATTTAAACAGTCTGTTGTCACTATAGCCTCGTACCTATAAAGCATTAGAGGCGACAGAACATGTCACCTCAATGCTCTACATGCACAAATTAGTGTATCATTATGTCTCAAAATTAAGTGAATATATAACTAGTTACGATTTTAAACTTAGGTGAGTATTAGTTAAATTTGCGGAGAGCTAGCTGGAAGGATCATTAGAATTCGGATTTTCTATAACTTGTCTATAGGTAGAACCAATAAGTCATTTACATATACTTCGTAAAAGGAAAGGTTCTACACTCGTCACAAATCATTGCTATAAAAAGTAAAATAGTTATGTTACACATCAGAAATTGGTAGAGATTAATTACGACACTTATATAAGATTTAATTAATAGAAATTAATTATGGTATTTATGTAAATCAATCTATATATATATATATATTATATTTATATTTATATATATAATACCAGAGTATTTCGCCCTATTTTTTAATTTATTTTTTAATATTTTTCCGCCTAAAATCAAGGCTTTTTTGGTCTTTTTCTTTTTTCTTTTTTAATATTATTATTACCAAAAAAAATTCTAAATCTTCTAAAATTTTACACATGAATATCTCCTAAAATAATAGAGTTTCCATATTTAATGGGATTTCTACAACTTGCTTTACCAATCCCATTCTATCTAAATATTCTCTCTCTCCCTCTCTTTTTTTCCATTTTCTAACAATAAATTTAAAATAAAAAATAAAAATTATTACTTTATTTTATTTGACTTAACAAGAGCTTTAAAACGAGTATAGTATTAATATATAAATTTTTAAAAATAAAATTTTAAAATTTAATGCAAATATATAAAATTAGTTTCCTATATAAATATAAATTGATATTAACATAGATTAATAAGATAAAAAAATTTTGAATATATATATATATATCTATATATATATATATAGATATATATATATATATAAGCAGTCTTTTTTTCCACTTAAACACATTATTTTCTCTAACTTTTACTCACTTTTTTATTCCAGATCATTTTTGCCCTATGAAATTTGACCTAATATTATATATATATATATATATATATATTTTAATAATTCATTTATTTTTTAAATTAGTTATTTAATCAGTTAATTATAGTTTTCACCCATGTCCTTTATAATTTTTTTGCCCCTTGATATACTATCGCTTTAGTCAATATAACTAGTCTTCTTCACCCGTGCTTTGCACGAGAGGCTAATGTATAAACAATTATAGGGTTGGATATAAGTTAATACCATGTTAATAGTAACACCAAGATAATAAACTGAGTAGCCGTCAGCGCACCAAACTTAAAAAATAGTATAAACGATTATAGAATTCTAGAAAAATTTCGACAGAGTTTTCCCTAAAACTCGTATAAATTCCTCCAATAAAACAACCAAATACTTGATTCACAATTCTCTTCAATACCTCAACAATAAACATAATGTAAAAATAACACATCAATATAAGAATGAAGTCATTTAAATATAAATCTCAATAATAACTTTCACCGAGAACATCAATTAGATGTTAATTGTAAAATATAAAATAATACAACAATAACATACATTCTTACACGAGACAAACGTCTCAAACTTTAGGTATACTCAAATCAACTTGGAGTTATGTGACAAACCTGTAAAAAATATGAAGATGTGTTATCACAAGTAAGACATAATCAATACAACTCAATCTTGATGGTTGATTTTTCAATAATGAAGCAACCCTACTTACCTCAATTTAAGCACAATGTTACTCATGGATAATGGCTGCATATAGTAAATTTATACATCTCCAAAAAGTCTCTCAATAGCGGCATAATCTCTCTACAAATACAATAATATAGAACCAATATTATATAAATAGAATGATAGAGTGTGTAGATAGCTTGTATGTAAAGAAGAATAATAATATAAACCACATACCTGACACACTTAAGATGCACTATGCTATAAATTACTAAAAACCTCTTTGTAGATAACAAATGTGGTGGTGTTAGTCGGTAGTCCATTGTCATCACATAACACAAACTTCAGTCCCTTCCTGTTGGTGACCCTCGACACAGCCACGTAGAGTTGGCCATGAGTGAATACTGGCTTCCTCAGATAAATCCCAACATTGGTAAGCGTCTGTCCTTGACTCTTGTTGATGGTCATCACATAGTAAACCATCAAAGGAAACTGTCTCCTCTGAAAAGTGAATGGCAATCTGATATGAGACGGAGTCAGACTCAGCCGAGGGATTAGAAACTCCTTGCCGGAGTTAACCCCGGATAAAATTCTTGCCTCTATCACATGAGCACTAAGTCTGGTTATAATGATGGCAACGGGTCGGGTTCGGGTCGGGTCGGCCATACCCGAACCCGAACCGCGATGCCGAACCCGAATCCATACCCGAACCGAACCGTGGGTAATTCGGGTCGGTTCGGTTCGAGTATCTGTTCGGGTCGGCTTTTATACCCGAACTGCACCGTTTTTTTTTTTTGTAAATAGAACTTTAACCAACATGTTAACAATTCACAAATATAGTTAATACTTAAGTCTCATTGGTAGAATTTAGAATGCACACTAACACAACACTTGAAAATTAATTTTTCATTTTATTAATTTTATTTTTTTTTAGGAAAAATATATATATTCGGGTATTCGGTTCGGGTTCGGGTATGACGCTAAAATCCATATCCGAACCATATCCGTCTCGGGTTTTACTATCAAAAACCATATCCGACCCACCGATCCATCGGTTCGGGTTTTTTCGACCCGTTCGGTTCGGGTACCCGCGGTTTTCGGGCTTTTCGGGTTGTTTTGCCATCCCTATCTGGTTACTATAAGCCGAGTGCCATTACATAGGCCAGCGGAATGATAAATATTACGCATCAACATCACCGGAACCCCCACCTTCAACTTCAAAATATGACTCGGCACACTGGAGCACTTAATCCCATTCAAAGATTCAGGAGTGTGAATTGTATTAAGCAAATCACAGTCAGAGTCATCAGACTTACAAGTGGAATCGGAGCTATAATACATCTTCATCTCCAACTCATTCAAACCCACCATGTAGTCGTTCACCAGACCAACATTGTCAAGGGTAGGTGCAAGAATGGCTCTTCCATTCAAGTATTGCGGGGATTGCCCCTCTGTCAGAAAGTTCGGATATGTGGTATCCACGATACACTTAACGGAGTCAGACGAATGACGAACCACGAGATCATCGGGTATTTCGATGGTGGCCTCGCCATCATTCGGCCCCCCAATCTCTCCGTCTCCAATGCTTAGAATCCATTCAGAAAACCTTTGAAGTTCATCCGACTGTTCATTGCCAAGGAGATTACGCAGCCGCATATTCCTAGTAAGTCTTAATACTTTGCAATGGTCCCACATATAGGAGGCGTTAAGGGAAGCATTCACTATCTCTTGCCTGGTTCCCTTCGGTATAACCGGAAGAATCTGCTTGAAATCCCCTCCGAACACAACGGTCTTCCCACCAAACGGTTGACGGCTACCATGCGGATTACTAAACCTTGTAATATCTTTTATACTACGATCCAAGGTTTCAAAACAATGCTTATTCATCATGGGAGCCTCACCCCAAATTATCAAACAGGTCTTTTCTATAAGTTCGGCCAAATGACTTCCCTATTTGATATTCCACGTCGAATCCTCATCCGCATTCAACGGAATAGCAAACCTAGAATGTGCAGTCCGTCCTCTCGGGAGAAGAAAGGAAGCTATAACACTAGATGCTACATTCAGTACTATTTCTCCACGAGACCTGATCGCAGCCGACAATGTCCTCCACAGGAATGTTTTCCCTGTTCCTCCGTGACCGTACAAGAAGAAAACACCACCCTCATCGTCGTCAACTGCATTCATTATTGTGTCATAAACACCACGCTGTTCATTTATCAAATCGGACAACAACCTAGAATATGTAAGGAATAACTCACGAAAATCCACACAACTTAATTTACTATTCTCCATAGAATAGTAACTTAGTTAGCATTTACACCCGTGCTTTGCACGGGATGACAATTTGTGGCAAAAATTGTGATAATATATCACATTTTACTCATTGAAAGATTAATCTACTAATATAAACCCAAAATAAAATAACATTAAATGTTATAGTTATCAAAATAACCCGGAAATGTTCCGGAACCATCGATGGTTCCGGATCTTATGGAACGCTCGGGCCATTTTGATGGCCCGTTCGATCTCCGTTTTGAAATCCGAAACCAGATCTGGAATCAGCACGGCGAGTGAGAGTGCCAGGAATTTTCCGAATTTTTTCCGGCGACACCATAGCCGCCGTGACCACCGGTCAAAGTTTTGACAATATTTTTGGCCAAAAACATGCCAAAACTTTGACCCGTGGTTAGGGTGGCTACGGTATCGCCGAAAAAAATTCGAAAAATTCCAGGCACTTCCCCTCGCCGTGGTGATTCCAGATCTGGTCCCAAATTTCAAAACGGAGGTCGAACGGGCCATCAAAATGGCCCGAACGTTCCATACTTAAAAACCGCTCGATGGGACCGGATCATTCCTGCAAAATAACCATACTAAACTAACTATACTAACATTTGTAGAGCTTATCGTTTTTTCTTTAAAATTGTTTTATATTCTATTATATGTAATTATAACTTTTGGTAGATATTAGTTATACATCAGTGTGATATACGTTATTAGCAATTAATAAGTAAATAATGATTTTTAAATTTTAATTATGAAATATAATCAGTATAGAGACATATTATAAAAATAACAATGTAGTGTGTACAGTCCGATAGACCCTAACGCCTTGTTCCTACCACGCGAGGAAACATTTATTCTCATTCCGGCCCATCTTCATTTAATCTAAACTGAGCACGGATGATATAAGAATTACAATATAATGGGAACTTCCATTCCCCGTCCTCGCCCCACTAGAAAATTCTCATCCCATCCACGCTCCATTGTGATGGTTTAATCAAAGACTTTTATTTCTATATTTTAATATATGTGTTACTAATATTTTATTTCTTCAATAAATACCTATATACTAAACATATATATTAACATATTAGGTATAAACTCACTAATTTAACATATTTGACGTATTAAATATTGAATGATTCGATATAAAATTTAAATTAATTTGGATAAGATAAATAAATTGAAATATATATGATTAATACTTAAAATATACAACCTAATTGATTATGCTTAAAACTTAAATAAAATCTCAACTGGAAAAATTCAGTATAAAATAAATAATTCAAAGTAGTTAGGATTTTTAATATTTATTTAGGAGATAGAAAGCTAGATAAATATTTAACACAATCAAAAGCCAATTTAAATATTCTAATTGAGTCGTATAATTCCAATAATTGATTGAGTCGATAATCAATTATTTAGTAATAATTCTTAGACTTATTCCCTAGCGAAGGCAATAGCTTGAACCAAATAATTATTATATAATTGTTGGTTCAAGTAGTGTCAAAATAAAAACCCATTACCATTTGAAGACCTAGTTTTGGGGCATGTTACTTAAAAAAAAGAGTAGATCCTTTGAAACACTCTTAATTATATATTAAAAAAAGAAGAAATATTAATGTTTTTCCACCAACTATAACCCAAAAAAAATATTATAGAAAATACAAAAACATATGAGAATCAAAAGAAAAGTATGTTTTGAAAAAAGAATGATACTGAAAAAATAAATGAAATTAATTAGGGACTAATAATCAGTCGACTTACTCTATAATAAGATATAACACTCCAATTCTAAGAATCCAAAATCTTATAAGTGTTAACTTAACTTTATTTTAAAATACATAAAAAGACAAATTAATTTCGGAAACACATTTTGCATCCCAGTGGCAATCTAACTAATTTTAATTATTTTTCATTTTTTGAAATAATTATGTTTTCCCCTTTAGTAATTTAATTAATTTTAATTAATTTTTGTCCAATAAAACCATCTTAATTTTTATCCAATGAAAATATATCCGATTAAATCTAGGAAATATAATTAATTGTAATATAATTAATTCTAATTAATTCCTTTTTTTATCTAATTATTTATAAAAATAATTTATTATTTCTAAAATAATTAGTTTTTTAACCGCAGTTTTAAGAATTGTGTGAATCTAATTTTGAAGATATTTTATAATTAAAAAGATATCTTGCATGTCAAAAAATGTCTTTCATTTTTTTAGGAAAAATATAGTCAACCATGACAACCTAATTAATTTAATTATTATTTATTTTTTTAATTAATACTATTTTTTCTGTTTTAGCAATATAATTAATTTTGATTAGTTTTCTTCCAACGAAACCATGTGAATTTTTGCCTATTGAAACCAAATCCAATTAAATCTTAATAGTATTATTAATTTTCATTAATTGTAATATAATTAGTTTTAATTAATTTTTATTTTTAGCTAATTATTTATGAAAAGAATTAATTATTTCTGAAAGAATCATTTTAATTTCTACACTTTTAATAATTGTATGAATTTAATTTTGAAAAAATCTCTTAATTTAAAAGATATATTGCAATTTAAAATATTTTTTCATTTTTTAGAGAAAACCCAAAGCAATCTAATTTTTTTATTTTTTAAATTAATAGTATTTCCCCTTTTGACAATATAATTAATTTTAATTAATCTCTATCCAATGAACTTATGTCCAACTAAATATTAGCAATAGAATTTATTATTGTAATTAATTATAGTACAAATAATTTATTTAATTTTTGTGTTTAAGCTAATTATTTCTAAAAAAATTAATTATTTGCAAAAAAATTGCTTGATAACCATAATTTAAAAAATTATATAATCTAATTTTAAAGATATCTTATAATTGAAACGATATCTTGGAATTTAAAAGATATAAATATAGATTCAATTAATTAAAAAATCAATTAATGTTACAATTGAATGATTAATTTAACAAAATTGATGTTAGATATTTCTTTTTAATTTTTTTGTAAAAATGAATTAAATTTTAATTTTTTATCACACCAAAATTAAATCTTTGCGAAATTACTAATTTTAATTAATTTTCATTTATTAGCTAATAAGTATTTTTAAAAATAAAGAATTCTTTCTAAAATTAATTAAAGGGTCCAAGCTAAGTTTTAATTTTTCGTGTTACACATTTATAAAATAAAGTTAGCTTTAGCATATATTTTCGAGATAAAAAAATTTAGGCATTATTTTTATTTTATTTATTCTAAGGTAAATCAAATATGGAATAGAATTAAAAGCTAAAATAATTTATACATTTCATTATATTTGAATTTTATGCACAAATATCAGTTAAGTGTCGTAACAAATTATCCATTTTTTTAATCTCATTATGTCAATAGTCATTAATCTATATTAATATCAATTTATATTTAATTGGACACTAATTTATATATTTTCGGTAAATTTTAATTTTTTAAAAAATAAAAATGTATATATTGATAGTATACTTGTTTCAAAGCTTTTATCAAGTAAAACAAAATAGAATCACAATTTTTTTAAAAAAAATTTATAGGTAGAAAATGAAAAAACAAAAGGAGAGAAAATGATAGAGAGAGTATTTAGATATCATGAGATTGGATAAAATATGGTAGAAATAGATTAGGAAAGAAAATAACAAAATAAAAAGAGAATTTATTTTAAATAAGAAAACGGATTTAAGACAATAAAAAATATAATAAGAAAAAAGCCTCATTTTCTATATATAAATTATTCTATATATAGATCGAAGATTATATTAGGAAAATTTTATAGGCGGAAAAAATTGATGATGCATTTAGGCGGGAAAAAAGGCTCTTTTTATATATATATATATATATAGATTATTATTTTGGAAAATTAAATATTTATTTGGAAAACAATTATCTAGTTTTAAACATAAAATAAAGCTAGCTTTACCATATATTTGCGAGATAAACAAATTGAAGTATTATTTTTCATTTAATTTATTTTCAAGGTAAATCAAACATGGAATCGAATTAAAAGTTAAAACAATTTATGCATTTCATTATATTTGAATTTTACACACAAATATCGATTAAGTATCGTAACAATTTATTAATTTATATTTAAGTTGGACCAATGAAATCTAACAGGGATACCATAGGATTAATTAATGTTACAGAAATTAAAAAAAAAACTTAAAATACAACTCCAGTAAATAAGAGATCAACACTTACCAAGAAGATCATTACTATTTTAATCTGGCGTACTGAATATTTCATCAACTGTCTTGAATTTATATATATCCCTCGGAAAGTCTTGGAATTTATCAAGGGTGAAAGGTTTCACCTTGGTCACTTGCTTGAAATATAGCCTAAAAGGGTGGGGTGCCGGCCTAAAAAGGACATCATTTGCTTCAACTCGTAAATTTTTCATGCCATATAAACCATGCTCTTCAATCGTATCCCTAAACTGATCCCATAAATCAGCCTCGATTGTTGCTTGGATACGATTGCGCGCTTAATTAGGCAATTATATATAAAAGCAGCATTTTTTCCCTCCAAAATACATTCCTAATTTTTCCCGCTTATTGAATTTGCCTAATATAAACTTCTATCTATATATAGAATAATTTATATATATAGAAAATGAGGTTTTTTTCTTATTATATTTTTTATTGTCGTAAATCCGTTTTCCCGCTTAAAATAAACCCTCTTTTTATTTGTTCTTTCCTAATCCATATCCAACTCTCTTTTATTTTTTTCCCTAATATATTGATATTAATGTATAGAGATTTTATTTAATTATTTATACCCTACTTTACCCCATTGATAAGTGCTAGAAAAGCACTTAAATAATTCTTCTATTTTACGTATTTGTGTGTTTTATTAGTGTTATATGTTCCGTTTTATGTGTTTTTCCTTTATTGTGGTATTTAGGGTCACAAAGAATCAAAAGGAGTCAAAATGGATGAAAATCGAATGAAAACGGAAACTCGGGACCAAAAAGGCAAGCGAATCAAAGATGGAAGGCCTCCGATGCAATTTTATGAAAAGTTGTTTTTACAATTTTTCTTGTACCAAAGTCGAAGAACATCAAAAGAGGATTCCCAAACTCTTTCCGGATCTCAAATCAGAGTTTTCTAGTGAAAGTTATGGCCGTTTGAAGAAAAAGGACTAAAAGCGTCAAAGCAAAAACTGTTGGGGACCAAAGTGCAACTTTTCAAAAGTTAAGGGACCAAAGTGAAACTTTGCAAAACGTTGGAGGACCAACATGCAATTTATCGAGGACCAAAATGAATAACATTCAAAAGTTTAGGGACTTGGTGTGCAATTTCTGGGTGACTCGGGTGACTCGAGTCACCGCCGCACGTGATCGAGTCAGCGCCGCAAGTGACTCGAGTCACGCCCGATCATGCTCGATCAGCGCCGCAAGTGACTCGAGTCACCGCCGCAAGTGATCGAGTCACGCCTGCAACCGTCCCTGGCCTCCCCGTTCCGCGCGCGCGGTGACTAGGCAGAATCGCGCGTGACTCGAGTCACAGGTGACTCGAGTCACGCCGACACCGCTGCATATTTTGACCAGCGGACTCCACCTACCATAAAACGTGTTTTTGGTATTTTCTTGACTTCTTAGAGATAAAACAATCTGAGCACACCACAATAGACTCATGAAGGAAGACTTTTATGATTTTTTAATATTTTTTTGGTGTAATATTTTGCCTATAAATAGAGGCATTTCCAAGCTTGAATCACACAACTTGTAGAGAGAATTAGCTTGTGATTCTCTCTCAACTTTCTCCTCAATAAATTTCTCTTCATCATTTGTTCTTAGTTGTAGCTTGAAAGCTCTTAGTTTTTCATATTCCGGCGGAAGCAAGAACCTAAATATAGGTTCGAAAAATCAATCGACGATACTTCGGCCGTGAATATGATTAACGGAGTATTTCTTCTCTAGTTTCTTTTCTTCTTTTATTTTTTCATGTTTGAGAAAGATAATTTCTCATATATTGCAGAGGTGATACACGGCGTTACGCTATAAGTATTTAACCCGCGTATATGAGTAGTTAGACTTCTCTATTTAAATCTTAGCATTATTTACGTGATTTCTATAGTTTTTATATATTACTTGAGATAGTGAAGTATAATCTATCATATAGCGGTGATACCCGCTAATATGAGTAGTTAGACTTCTCTATCTAGTTCGAGGGAAGTTGTGTTCAATTATCATGTTGTTATCTTTTCTAACTCTTTGCTAACGCTTTATCTATTCTTCTACTTCAATTTGTTGATTTGTTATGCTTTTAAACCCGCTTTGAATTTATGTGATTATTGCATTCACTTTGGCCAATTGAATCAATTAATCTTTAAGTTCAAGTTATGTGCTAGGATTGGAACTTTTGATCCGTGAATTGTCACTAGATTCCAATCCACAAGAGCAAACGAATGTCGTGCATATTTGTTAATAAATCAACTTAGATGTATTAATTCAAGTTTGTGAAATTGATCATCTAATTCAACTCATTCTTCTTGTTCATTTCACACTAGCATTGCATTAAATCCTAAGAACTTGTTTAGGATTATCCAATAGCTAGATGTTAAGTTAAAGAACTCACTTTAATTTAATACACTTAAGGAAGAATTAGTTAATCAGAGCTTCTTGGTTAATTGAGAGTTGATAAATTGAAGAAGGGATAGTACACGTTGCATGGGAAAGATAAACACAAGATGTTGACACAACCGAACCCGAGAACTAGATATATCTTCAATTGTTGCATTTTCATCTCTTTTATTTTGTCATTTTATTTTCAAATTTCATCCAACTTCACAAAACCCCCATTTCTAGATTAATTGATAAGAACAACTAGATTAAACACCGTTCCTCTTGGGTTCGACCCTTACTTACCACTTCTACATTAATTTGTAGTTTTGAAACCGAGTGAGGAAATAAAATCAAACTTTGGCGCGCCGCGACAAGCGCGCCCACCCATCTCATAATATCTAAATATTCTCTCTATCATTTCCTCTCCTTTTTTTTTTTATTTTCTACGTGTAAAACATAATAATTTGTGATTCTATTTTGCTCGACTTGATGAGAGCTTTAAAACAAGTATACTATCAATATATAAATTTTTTTTTAAAAAAAAATTAAAATTTACCCCAAATATATAAATTAGTGCCCAACTTAAATATAAATTGATATTAATATAGATTAATGACTACTGATGTAATAAGATTAAAAAATTTTGATAATTTGGTACGACACTTAATTTATGTTTCTGCGCAAAATTCAAATATAATAAGCTATTTCATTATTTTGCACTTTAGCATCCAAACTTCAATAACAAATAACAAATTTAATTTATTACCTCATTAGCTTCTGTTATTATTAGTTGTAATTTAGTTTATTGGGAAAAGTATTATATGTTTTTCTTTCAAATATTACAAATTTCAATTTTTTTTCTATTTTTTCTTTCAAATCTTCAATTAATATATATTTATGTGTCGAACAATATAAGGGTGTTCCGAGAATTTGAATGAATTTTTAACTGATTGTTTTTTCATAATTTTGGTATTTAAAAAATAAAATTATTTAAAATTAACCGTTTTTACTACGATTTAATTTTTATGCTATAAAAAATTACCATTGATTAAATTTTTACATAAAAATTCAAATAAAGGTTTAACATTAAAATTAAAAAATAAGATCAGAAATAATTAATTATTTTTGTAAATAATTAACTAAGAAACAAAAAGTAATTAAAATTAACAATCCTACTAAGATTCAATTTTTTCATACTACAAAATTACGATTCATTAAAGTTTTACACCAAAATTATAAAAAAAACTTACCAGCAGCTAGCTCAAGTTTGAGACAAAATTCACTACTATCATCCCCAATGGGTACTAAAAAATTTTAAAATTAGGTTGGACCCAATAATTATTTTTACAAACAATCAATTATTTTTATAAATAATAAGCTAAAGAATAAAAGTTAATTAAAATTAGCAATTTCTATAAAATTTAATTTTTTGTGTGATAAAAAATTACAATTTATTAAATTTTTAAATAAAAATTAAAATAAATATGTAACATGAAAATAAAAACTTAGATTGGACCTTTTATTAATTTTAGAACGAATTT
This sequence comes from Jasminum sambac, assembly GCA_018223645.1. Taxonomy (NCBI): domain Eukaryota; kingdom Viridiplantae; phylum Streptophyta; class Magnoliopsida; order Lamiales; family Oleaceae; genus Jasminum; species Jasminum sambac. The sequence goes on from CP073640.1 coordinate 40,644,495, forward strand.
ATTTTTTTGAAAATAATAATTAGCTAATGAATGAAAATTAATTAAAATTAGTGATTTTACTAAAGTTTAATTTTAATGGGATAAAAAATTAAAATTTATTTAATTTTTAAATAAAATGTTAAAATAAATGTATAAGATCAATTTATTGAATATATATTTATATCTTTTAAATTCCAAGATATCTTTTCAATTGTAAGATATTTTTTAAATTGGATTCATATAATTCTTAAAATTATGGCTATCAAGCCAATTATTTTGGAACTAATTATTTCTTAGAAATAATTAAATTAAATACAAAAATTAACTATGATTATTTAAACTATTGCTAATATTTAGCTAGACATGGGTTTAGTGGGCAAAGATTGATAAAAATTAATTACATTGTTAAACGGAAAAATATAATTAATTTAAAAAATGCAAGAAATCATTAAATTGCTGGGGGTTTTCCCTAAAAAAATGAAAAAAAAAACTTTAAATTGTAATATATCTTTTAAATTACAAGATTTCTTCAAAATTAAATTCATACAATTCTTAAAAGTCATGATATTAAAATAGTTATTTTATAAATAATTAATTCATTTCATAAATAATTAGCTAAAAATAATAATTAGTTAAAACGAATTCTATTACAATTAATTAAAATTAATACTATTGCAATTAATTAAAATTAATGCTACTGTTAAGATTTAATTGGACTTGGTTTTAGTAGGCGAAAATTGGCATGCTTTCATTGGACGAAAATTAATAAAAATTAATTATATTTCCAAAACAGAAAAACGACATTAATTAAAAAATAAATAACGGTTAAAATTAATTAGACTTCCATTGTAGACTAGATTTTTCCTAATTTTCATAAAATAGAAACATAACTTTATTTCAAAAAATGAAAAATAATTAAAATTAATTACATTGCTACATGAAAGAAAAATATGCTTACGAAATTAATTTATCTTTTTATATATTTTAACATAAAGTTAAGTTAACATCTATAAGATTTTTTATTCTTAGAATTATGGTATTACATATTATTGTCAAGTAAGTCGGCCGATACTAAAATGATTATCATAGAAATAATGAATTCTTTTCATAAATAATTAGCTAGAAATAAAAATTAATTAAAAATAATTATATTATTATTAATTAAAATTAATAATATTGTTACAATTTAATTGGATTTGGTCTCAATTGGCAAAAATTGACACAATTTCATTGGAAAAAATTAATAAAAATTAATTATATTGCTAAAGCATAAATATAACATTAATGAAAAGATAAATAATAATTATAATTAGCTACATTTCCATGGTTGGCTAGATTTTCCTAAAAAATGAAAGACATCTTTTTACATGCAAGATATCTTTTTAAATGGTGATTCGTTTTCAATGGTTTTTAAAAGTTTTTAATATAAAGGAGGAGAGAGAATGAGTGGAGTTGAATGGTGGAGATTTATTGATGTGATGTGATATGTGGGTATGATTGATTTAGGATAAAGAAAGAATATATAAAAAGTGGAAAAAAGTAGTAAAATTTTGAAAAAGTAGTTGCGAATCAGGCTTTTAATTGTAAAATATCTTTAAAATTATATTCATACAATTCTTAAAATTGCGGTTAAAATACTAATTATTTAGAAATAATAAATTATTTCTATAAAGAATTAGCTAAAAACAAGATTTTATTAGAATTAACTAGTATTCGCACCCGTGCGTTGCACGGGAAGGTAAAAAACTTATTTGACAAAAACCAAATCGATGAATCAAACATTTCAACTATATTAAGAATTAAAAAAATTACAAATTTTGAAAAACTTCTTTGTACGCAACGTTTGCCGTTGAATTCGTCGGTTTTCCATCCCTATCACATATAAGAACTTTGAGTCCTGCACGACTTGTAACTCTAGAAACTGCAACATATAGCTGACCATGACTGAATACAGGCTTCTTCAAAAAAAGACCAACATGTGAAAGTGATTGCCCTTGACTTTTGTTGATTGTCATAGCATATGACACGATCAACGGAAACTGTCGTCTTTGAAACTTGAAGAGAAGTCTAATATCAGATGGAGTCAAAGACATTCTCGGAATGATAACAGTCTCACCTGCATTCGCACCAGACAAAATTCGAGCCTCCAAGATATGACTTCCAAGTCTTGTGATAATAAGTCTTGTTCCATTGCACAACCCAGCAGCATGATCAATATTTCTTAATAACATAACATGAACACCGACTTTCAATCTCAACTCATGATTGGGAACACCAGAACATTTTAATGTCAACAATTTTTCCTATGACATCTGCATTATTAATAAGATGTAGATGTCAGCAAGATGAAAAAATTAGAATGAGAATAAAATTTTTGAACTATTAATATTTACCAAACATCGCAATGGTATCTGCCTTAGGATCACGTGAAAGGGAGCCAAGATCTTTGAAATTGTAAATACTTATAGGAAATGTTAATCTCTTCTCAATATAGATTATGGTGATCCTCATGAATTTCAATCTCCATTTATGATTTGCGGCCTTGTATGCTAACTTGTTTGCGACAACTGTGAAGTGCATCATTCTGTAGAAACCTCCTTCATCAATGCGGTTTTTGAAATTTTCAATCAAATGGTCTGCCACAGTCGCTTGAATTCGGGTACCCTAGGAAAAATGATAAAGAAGTTAGATAATGCAATTAGAACATAGAATAATTAAGGAGAGAAATCACTTTACTTCTTCATCAACAAAAAGGAATTCCATTGATTTTCCACTCTCTCCATTTGGTTGGGAATAATGCAAAAACCATTTCCTAGCAACACACACGTATACCCCATTCGGATTTGTGATCGTTGATTTGGTTCAACTGACTCAACCAAGTTGTCATAACGAATGGTATGATATGAAAAAATTATAAATTCGTTTATGAATGAGAATGTGATTTTGCGGTAGACAGTGTGGAGGCTGCTCATATTTGTAGTGTGAATCTCATTTTGTACGGTTTGCACGACACTGTCCAGATTCGTTGCTATGCTGATTATTCGTGTGTCAAATATCGGTTTTTGGAATAAATGTGTCCGCCGTATAATTTGCTTCCTTAAGTGCAGAAATTGATATTTCCAGTGTCATGTTTGTGTAGTATATAATTTGTAGTCCAGGTTCATGGTTGTCTTAATTATTATTATCTTTCAAATCTCTATTTTTGGAAAATCTATTTTTGGAAATGACGTGTGGTGTTATATGCATTTATTTATAATTTATAATATATTAAAATAGTTATAAAATCTTACCTTTTATTTGCAAGAATACCATTTCCATCAATCAGAGTTAAAATCAACGTGGTATTAATTAATATATTTTTGATAGTATTTTGCAGTGCTAATTTGCTTTCTTAAGTGCAGAAATTAAGCAATCATTGGGGAGAAAACTCATCCATGAAGTCTGTTATTTCTAGTATTATATTTGTATATTATGTAGAATGTTGGCCAGGTTCATCACTGTATTAATAATTACTGTCCTCGTGTCAAATCTCTATTTTTGGAACAGACGTGTGGTGTTATAAGCATTTATATTTTATTAAATTACATAAAATCATACCTTTTTTTGCGAGAACGCCATTTCCATAAATCAGAGCTGAAATATGGATAGTATTAATTAATATTAATTTAATATTTCTGTAATACTTTTTTGCAGTGCCAGCGTGGCACTGCCAGCATGGCACTGCCAGTATTATTATATTAAGATTATACTACAATTAATTACAATTAATTATATTTCTCAGATTTTATTGGATATATTTTCATTGGATAAAAATTGAGATAGTTTTATTAGACGAAAATTAATCAAAATTAATTAAACTAGCTGTTTTACCCGTACATTACATGGGGGATAAAATTTTCAACTAATAACATTATTGATAGATGTTAATAATATTAACATAAAATCTTAAAAAATAATTAAAATAAAGAATGAGTTACAACAATAAACTTAAAGAATTTAACTTGAAACAATTCTATAAAAATTTCGATAGAATTTTCCCTATATTTCATACTAATACATCGTACAAATATGCAATGAGCAACTCACGAAAATCAACACAACTTAATTTACTATTCTCCATAGAATAGTAACTTAATTAGCATTTACACCCGTGCTTTGCATGGGATGATAATTCGTGGCAGCAATTATCATAATAGATTGCATTTTGCTCATTGTAAGATTAATCTACTTATGTAAACCCAAAATAAAATGACATTAAATGTTATAGTTATTAAAATAACCATACTAAAATAACTCTACCAACATTCGTAGAGCTCATAATTTTTCTTTAAAATTATTTTACATTTTATTATATGCAACTATAAATTTTGAGAGATATTAATTATTATACATCAGTATGATGTATGTTATTAATAATTAATATGTAAATAATGATTTTTAAATTTTAATTATGAAATATAATCAGTATAAAGATATATTATAAAAACAACAATGTAGTCAGTACAGTCCGACATACCCTAAACTGTTATTGCCACGCTGGGAAACACTTATCCTTGTTCCGACCCATCCCCATTTACTCCGGGCTGAACGCAGATGATATAAGAATTACAAACTTCCATGCCCCATCCCCGTCCCCACCCCCGCCCCGCTAGAAAATTCCCATCCATGTCAATGCGCCATCGTGATAGTTTAATATCGGCCGACTTGCATATTCTTGATTATTCGCCATTTATTATTGTTCGAAATCAATTGTACATCAAAACCCAATTAATTTTCTTGGATTATAAACTAATTTAACACCTAAAAGATTATATTATAGGTAAATAAAGCCCATCCATAAACACAATGCACAAGTTAAACAGCAGTGCCCCAGCACTTCATCACTCTGGGATGGGAATTTTACTCTATGACAACAGCAATACCACTATAGCAAAAACTTGATAGCAGGTTAGTCAAAAAATTTCGCATCATTTTCTTGACAAATCAATCCTCCATACTTTGCTAGTTTATTATTCTGCATTTTGTATTTCCCACTATCTGTTTAGTTCACAGTGAGACCTATGGCTTCGCTTCCTGAGGGAAAAACACCTAGGAACCTAATTTCACCAACTTAAACACTGCATTATACTTTGTTCTCATATTCAAAAAAGAACATACTACCACAGATTTAATATTGGAATAGAGAAGTGTTCTAACATTCTATTCAAAACAAAAACAAAATAAAATTTAAAAACAGAACACAAGCAGCGGCATTACCATGAAATACAAAAAGGATGAAAACCCATACAAAAAAAATCGACAATAATCATCACAAGTAGTGGCATTACCTTGTGAATAACGAAGAATATAAACTACTAAGAACTCAGATGTCTTGATTCTGCCCAATAAAAAAAATAAAATCAATAAAAAAACCATATATAATGTATACTATTAAAATTCCAAATCTATGCAAAACAAATACCAAGAATCCATTACCTCGTGCGCTGACAACCAGTTGAGGTTATGGAAGAAACAGCCGACTATTTTTATAGGGCACGATGGTTTCTTCTGGTTGAAGAATTCTAAGTGATAAAGTCGTCCTTACCATCATTAATACAATATGGAAAAAGGAAAAATTACCACAAAAATCCTAGACGATGTGGGCATCTCGAATCCAGCAAGATTTCGAAGCTTATTGATAAAATTAGAGCACAAGAATTAGGGCAAGGAATCGTGATTTTGGGAAGAAATATGGAAAAAGGAAAAATTATCACAAAAAATCCTAGACGATATGGGCATCTCTAATCCAGCAAGATCTCGAAGCTGATTGATAAAATTAGAGCACAAGAATAAGGGCAAGGATTCGTAATTTTGGGAAAAAATTAGGGAACTAATGATTTTGATACGTATTCGGTGAAACACGCTGTACGGGAGTGGAGTAGTAACAGAGGGAAAGGCCGTGCAACGATACTGGGCCAGGTCTTTGTCCACGGGTGAAAAGACGCTGCAAACAGATTCTGGGCCGGGTCATGAGGATTGGGTCAAGCTGTTGACCGCGTGTGTTTTAACAGTTATTGGGCCGCGCGTGTTGTTCAATTAATGGGCTGTGATTAAAACTTGGTTGGTGTTTAATTAAGGAATATAATAGGGCTGAGTTGGAGGAATGTTTTGGAGGGAAAAGGCTTTTTCGTTTTGGGGGGAAAATGCTGTTTTTATATATATATAGATATAGATTAGCATTTCTAATACAATGAGATATAATTAATGTTCTTCATATTTGCCTATTTTGGATAGTTATCAATATTACAATTATGTAAATATTTTAATTTATATTGATCATTAAAATGAAATTTCCAACAAACATTCAAGACTTGACAATTGGAACTTCACATTAATGTATGAAAATTTAATCGTCTGATTTTATAAAATAGTTTTTTTGAAAATTTTTAAATAATCCGATGGGTAATTATATTGCCACAACACATTTTTATTGATAATTTACATTATATTTATTTTAAATATTCCCAATGTTTACATCTTAATGTAATTACAACCTTAATTTTTTCCCATCAATACTGATTATTTTTAATCTTGAGCTAATTATAAATTTGAGCTATAATGATCGTTTTTGTCTCAAAATTTTCCAATCAATATTGATTATTTTTAATCTTTAACTAATTATAACTTTTTTCCTATCAAGATCGTTTTTATCAAAAAATTTTATTTATTTAAACGTCAAATTACTTATTTATTCATCATACTTTTAAATATTATGAAATATAATGGACGTAAAATGTGAATATTTCTTTTAATTTAAATATCTCTAATAAAATATCAAAATATAAATTAATATTTACGTACAAAGTAAGTTAATTACTAAAAATTATTAATCATGCATTTTGAGGACATGATTGTTATCATAAACAAAATTAAGACTTTTTCAAAAAATTAAATTATGGTGTACTCAATATATTTTATAGTGTGAATATAATTAGTCTTATTCGAGTTATTCAGCAATTTTTTTTATCTTAGATTATATAACATAATTATACTACTTACACATGACTTGATTAATCGTACTTAATTATTATAAGATTGTATATCAATTATAATAAGGTTCAAATTATTACAATACTCAAATATTATTTTTTAGTTCCAAAGAAGATAATTTTTCTTGATAGTATCTTATATCATGATAATCAATAAGAGCCAAAAAAGTATTTTTATTTAAGGAACATTTATTAAATACACCTTGTGTTTTAGTGTATTTACAATTTACCTAACATATTTTAAGATATTATTATATTTACACAGTGCATTTCATTAAGTCTTAACAAAACACATCTTATGTTGAACAAAAATTGGAAAAAAATTACTTACTAAAATGAAATTACCCATTTTCGAGACTGATAAATTACACCACGCATATTTAGTATGTAACACTTTACATATCATTATTCTTCAAAATATTAATTAAAACTTATTTTGTGAAAAATATTTTTTTCTTACTTTTATTCTAAAACATTTTTTCAAGTTAACTATAAGTAAATTGAAAATAAGGAATCGTCTTCCTCATTGTTGTGATCAGTTCTACCACCGCTACTTCAATCAATTGCAATTTTCATAAGAAATAATTTCACTTAATTTTGAGGTTTTCCTTTTTAAAGAGATAAATATGTAAATTAAAAAATTAAAAAAGGAAAAAAACTGAGTTGTAAAATATTACTAAATATCGTGTACTATAACACTTGACATTTTCTTATTCATTGAATAAAAATTATTTATGAAACGTTAAAAATAATTAATATTTCTGTAATGTTATACATTTGAATAATTTTTAACGGGATTGATTTATCGCCTCTCCGAGTAGTATTATAAGAATCAGGAACAAACATTTTATTTCTTTTTTTTTTGTGAAAGTAAACAAATAGTTGGTCAAGTATGATGGAAAATCATACTTTGAGGAAAAAATATATTTTTTCTTTATTACTCAATTAAGTGCAATGATTCTATCAAGTATATTGGTGTGAAATATTTGTTTTCATGAATGCCATGAGACATTATAATTGCAATATTTTTATTTATTCTTGACTCTATTATTACAATTAATTGTGCACATCATACTTACATTAATTGAGTTGTATTAATTAAATTGATGAATGTTAGAAATTTTAATTTAATGGTCTAATTTTAGTGATAAGTAAATAAATATTTCAATTACACATTTAATGAATAAAGATTAAATAAGTTGATACGTAAATAAATACTTAAATTGCTTATTTTATAAATTACGTATTTAATAAATACTTGGCTATCTACCCAATCAAAGATTCAAATTATGCGATTCAACTGGAATTTCTTAATTGTCTCGACTATATTAAATATTTATTTAGGATTCTATTTTTTAAATAAATATTAAGAATCCCAACTACTTCAAATTATTCATTTTATAACGATTTTTATCTGTTTAGGTTTTATTCAATTTTTAAATATCATCTATTAACTCTTCTTTTTTAATTATGAATAATATATATTTCAAGTCATTTGTCTCATTCAAATTTATTTATCTCATTCAAATTAATTTAAATTTGATTATAGCATTAAATATGGTAAAAAAATATGATTAAATATCAATGATTTTTTTTATCGATCACATTAAGAAACCTATATAATTTAAATTATTTAAATAAACATCTAAATTGATGAGTTTAAAAAATGATATTAATATGCTGAATAGATTAAATTGGTGAGTTTATGTCGAATATATTAATATACATGTTTACTATGTTTAGAAGGTATTTATTGAAATAGATGTCATTAATACACGTTTAAACAATATAAATAAAAATCTTTGATTAAACGATCATGATAGGACATGGACGGGGATGAGCATTTTTTAGCAGAATGAGGACGGGGAATGAGAGTCTTCATCATGTTGCAATTCTTATAATATCCTCGTTCAGATTTGATTAAATGAAAGTGGGTGGGGGTTTAGGTAAATGTTTCCTAGCGGTGGTAGAAATAGGGTGTTGGGGTCAGTACCCGCTATATTATCATTTCTATAATATAAATATATATTGGTTATATTTCATAATTAAATTCCAAAATTTTATTATTCATATATTCATTGTCAATACCGTATATCACACGAGTATGTAATTAATGTCTCTCGAAATTTGGAGTTATATATAATAGAATATAGAATAATTTTTTTTTAAAAAACCATAGGCTTTAAGAAAACTGACAGAGTTTTTTTATTATATTAAATTTGATAACTATAGTATTAAATTTTATTAATTTAATTTTATGTTTATACATATTTAATAGATTTAATTTTACCATAAGTAAAATGTGATATATTAACATAATCTCTATCACTAATTATCATCTCATATAATGCACGGGTGTAAATGCTAGGTAAGAGTACAGTACAAATTGATAACTAATCATAAATTAATTATTCCATTAATATTTATCAAAATTATTATTTGTTAAAAAAGTAATTACATAAAATGCACGGATGTAAATGCTGGGTAAGAGCACGGTAAAAATTATTAATCTTTTGATTTTATAATATTAATATCAGTAGGATTTACTAATATTTTAAACATATCACTCCGTGCAACGCACGGGTAAAAAATACTAGTTATTGTAATTGAAATTGATTTAAAGTTCATATATATTTAAATTTTAATTAATTTAATATTAAAAAAGAGTTGTTCTGAAAATATTTTGTGTTGTAACTGATGTAAATTAATTATTGGATTGATTTGTAAATCAATTAGTGTAATTGATACTAGTAGTGTTGCCGTGCGACGAAAGGAAATTTGTAAAAAAATTTAATTATATGGTCAAACAAAAAATGAAACTTTAATATGCATAACACATAAATGGGTGTGGATATCAAAATTGAAACTTTAAAAACATACATAGATAGTTTAAAATTTGAAAACCCTCTTTTAACACAACGTGTATATTGAGTTGATGGTGAGTCCTTTCTTCCGTCATGAACTAGTGGCACAAGTCCCTAATTAATAATGAATATTATCTAACAAATTATAGAGTAATATGTTTAGAACAGCCAAAGGTCCAACATGGAAGGACTAGTTGAAGTCAAAACCCATTTTGTGATCTGAATCTTGCAATTTTTTGACAAAAAATAAAACGTTGATTAAATGATAATTTTAATAATTAATTTTTTCAAGTAGCCTATGAAATGATGAAATGGGAGATGAAATTTGTAATTTTCTATTTCTTTCTATTAATTAATAAGTAAATTATTCATCATAAATTCAGTTATAATTTAGCTATACATCATTTGGTTTTCAAAAAAAAAAAAAAGGCACCCACTATTTGAGCCACCCAATGCACATTACTCATAAAAATTATCTTTTTAGTGTGGTAAAAATAAATAAAAAAGGATTTTTCATTTAACTTTTTAAATAAATAATTTTTTTTAGAAAATAGAAAGCCATTACCAATATGTATAAAAATTAAATATAATATCTAAAAATTAAAATGTATATAAAAAAGTTAATTCTCATTTTTAGAAACAATTTCAATTGCCATTAATTAGAAGTTATAAGTTTGACCACATATGCTTTCATTGTTAATGCATTCATTTAGTTCATTTTCAATGTCAATGCATCATATATATATATATATATATATATTCAAAAATTAAAAATTGTACATCAATTAAAATGTATATAAAGAAAGTAAAATAAGGAAAACAATATTAAATAAGGAAGCAAAATAAATTAATTAAATAACGAAAGCAATTAAATAAGGAATTTTATTTCTCTATAAAGAAGCTGCCAAACCTGCAGTACAAATGTGGCACTTTGATTAGTTGGTACTTCAAATTTATACACACTAGTCATTGGAATCGTGCTTTGCGCGTTGCTATAAAATAAAACTTTTTAATATCTTGTCAAAATACCTTGAATTTTTCTAATTCCTAATGAACAATATTATCTACATTTCACTGTTGTGAGATCATAAACTAAATTGGGCACCAACCAAAGACAATTTTACATATAGTAATTTATAATGATTTATGTAAATTGTAATGTTAATTTAAAATAGAAAAATAATTTACAACGGGCGATTGGTTAGTATAATCAAATAAAATGACAAAAGCGAGAGAAAGAAATTCATCATTTGCGACGTGAATCGTCCAAGCCCTAAATCCTAAAAATATTAAGGTATTCAATATCGATTTTTGTGGACCTTTTTTTAAAGTCCTTTAAAGTCGTGTGATATTAAATCGAGACTTTTGCTGGTGATTTTTAAAGACTGTTGTAGAAATCCCGTAGGAACTAATCTTTTAGTGAAAATGGAAAATATAACTAGCGAAAGTTTATAATTCACCCCTAAGATTTGAAGGACTTTTATCAAATGGAAAATCTAACATTCACCTCCATGATATGAAAAAATTATTTCATATTTTAAGCACAATATTATTATTATTATTTATGTATTTTCACTTATTATTTTTCCCGTTTTCCTTTTTAATTATTATTATCGTTTTTAATGTAAAAGGGCCTTATAGAATTCTTATTAGAAATTAAAGATTATTGTTTTTTCATATTTTTACTAAATATTTTTATTTATGTGATAACTGCAATTTGTTATTGGAGTCATTCTATATGGAGATTGAAAATTGACATTTTTAATTGGCATGGTTAATGTGGTATAATTCATTCGATGATCACAATGTTCACAATGTTCACAAATATACTTCCCTAAGAGATCTCATTGGCATAAAACAGAGGGCGCAATGTGTGGATAAACAAACTTTTAAATTAAGCTTGCAAAAACACAAAAATGTGTAAAAAAGTGTAAAGCATCTCAAATTTTTTTCACGCTTCATACTTTTTAGACCTTACTTATGATTGCCCTCTTCCATCATCTTTTTATAGACATTTTTTACTATTTATCCCTTACAATATGTATAAATTTGAACCAATATCTTAATTTTATAATTATTATACAATCAATTAATTTATAAACAACTTCAGCTATGTGTTACGTACAACGTAAACTTATAGATTATAATCTCACAAATAGATTATACACACCCAAAAAAAAGAAAAATCATCATTGGAATGTGAATGGTATGAACATTATTACATTTGCAATTAATTGGTACTTATGGTATTTTAACTTTTAACAAGCTTAATCAGTAAACAAATTTTTTTTTCCCAAGCATAGTGATAGAAATGTAATTTAAATTAACATGTAAGGGTAAAAATAGAAGAAAATGTTCTTCCTCCCATAGCCCATTTATCCCTTACAATATGTATAAATTTGAACCACTATCTTGATTTTATAATTATTATATAATCAATTAATTTAATATAAAAAATTTCACCTATGTGTGACGTACAACGTAAGCTTATAGATTATAATCTCACGAATAAATTATACACAAAAAAATTAAAAAAAAATCATCATTGGAATGTGTATAGTATAAATATTACTACATTTGCAATTAATTGGTACTTATGGTACGTATTTTAACTTTTCATAAGCTTAAACAAGTAAATAAATTTTTTCGCTAGCATAGTGATATAAATGTAATTTAAATTAACATGTAAGGGTAAAAATGGAAGAAAATGTTTTGCCTCCCATAGCCACTTTTAATAGAAGGAAGATTAAGATAAGACTAAGATAGATTACTAAATTTAATAACTGAAAATTTTTAGGAAACTTATTTCCAAAATAGTTCTTTTATATTAGTTGATATATATTAATTGTTTTATTGATATAAGATAATTATCAACATAAATTAATTATTTTATTTTTATAAATCAATTATTGTGATCGATATCAATTTAAAATTGATATATATTTTGATTTTACTAAATTTAATGTTCATAATAAAACAAATAAATCTTATTCGCAAAATACTTTTTTGTGTATTAATTGATATATGTAATATGTAATTTTTGCTAATTTATTCGCAAATTACCTCATGGATAGCATAGATTTATTACTAATTTTTAGCTAAAATTAACTTATACTACTTAATTAAAATTAAAATTTATTTTCAACGACATATTAAAATTAATGCAATTGTTGCCCGGGTTCGATTCTCATCCCACATCCCCCAACTAAAAAAAATGCAATTGTTGCAACCACCCATGTGACCTTTAGTTTTACTGATATTTTAAATTTTGTGCCTCTTCAAAATTATTTTCACAATTACTTCTACGATATTGATTTGTGACGAGGCATCATTTAAACAAATGGTATTTTTAATGTTTCTCTAACACTCCCTCTGTCCCATATATATAGACTTGTTTGATTTTTCACAAAAATTAAGAAACGTATTGAAAACACATATTTTGTGAACCTTGTTACTAATTTATCCTTATTTAATAAGAAGGTTATAATTGAGTATTAAATAGGGGATATATTAGTAAAGTATTATAAATTTAATCTCTTAAAAAAGAAATAAGTCTATATATTGGGGATATCTAAAAAAAGAAAATGAGCCTATATAATTGGTACGGAGTGAATATATTTTTTCCTTTTGAATGCACTTTGTTTCCTACCAACAATATTAGTTTTTTCTCTCAGAACAATTTGCATAACTAGTTATTTAAAAAAAAGTTATCCTTTCACACACTTATTATTAATTAATCTACCAACAACCAGGCCTTAAATGCACTACATTTTTGTGGATTTAAAAGAAGCTTTATTGAGTACTGGTGTAGGCCGGTGCGATGCACAGTAGGTTTGAAAGTTTTAGTATATGAAAATTTTTACCACCTAAGAGATATAAAATCTGTGGAGAATTTTTTCTTTTGTAACAAAGGTACAATTTGAAATATTCAATTTGACCAAAATATTAAATATTTCTCAACTTTAAATTAATGTTATAATTATAGAACAAAAAAAAGTTGCAACCGGACTTTTGATTTTTCTATATTTCATATAGTTTTCATATTTTTATCGTTGTTTTAGAACTTAAATAATTTTAAAATTTAAAAAGATTGTCATATTGAGGAAAAGTTAAAAAAAAAAGTAAATAAATTATAACTTTTACCTTGTGGTTACTTATAGATACGCTACGGTGCTCACACATTAGTGGATGGGTGTCACATGCCCCTCCCCAACATCAGAGGGACACATATCACGCTTCTAGCCATACAAAGGTACTATAGTGCTGCCACATGTCACTGCAAAAAATTAGGCTTTTGGGAACGGCCTATCGTCCCTATAATTTTGTGCATGTAGAGCATTGAGGCACCAAGTTATGTCGCCTCTAATACTCTATAGGGACGAGGCTATAGGGATAACAGACTACTCCTAAATATCTTATTTCTTGTCATGTGTGAGAAACAGATCAAAACCTCACTTATCAAACACACACAATCTTGTGGCTAATATGAGTTTTCACTAGTTCAACGTCCTCTAAGAGCGGGGTCAAGGTCAAACGAGATTTAAGTCAAGTTTAAATGTAACACGTATGTTGAATAAATTTTTGGGAATTTAACCCAATACCAAGTAGTACATTTATCTGGGACGGACTTAGAATTTCACCGAGGAGCCAATTAAATTGAATTTGTGAAAAAGAGTTTGAGAGATCAATTTGATTTGCTTGCTCTGATATATGATCATCTTAAATTGATCTAGTTCACTAAAATAGTTTTATTTCCCCCAGTGTGTTGTTGGGTTTAAGGAGGAAAATGATTATTTTAAATTGTATTGTTGGGTTTAAGGAGGAAAAAAAAAAGGAATAGCTAGCTAATAGAGCAAATTGAATTTTAAAAGGGAAAAATGATCAATAAATACAATTTTGGGGAAATTTTACAAATTAAATCAAGAGGGGAAATTACGTGAAAACATGTTTTAAGTTTGTTTAATTCAAAATCAGGTACAGAGTGAGTTTTTTGCTTTTGAATGCACTTTGTTTTCTACCAACAATATTAGTTTTTCCTCTCAGAACAATTTGCATAACTAGTTATTTAAAAAAAATAAAAGGTTATCCTTTCACACACTTATTATTAATTCATCTACCAACAACCAGGCCCTAAACGCAGTACATTTCTGTGGATTTGAAAGAAGCTTTATTGAGTACTAGTGTAGGCCGGTGCGATGCACAGTAGGTTTGAAAGTTTTAGTACATGAAAATTTTTACAACCTAATAGATATAAAATCTGTAGAGAATTTTTGCTTTTGCAACAAAGGTACAATTTGAGATATTCAATTTGACCGAAATATTAAATATTTCTCAACTTTAAATTAATGTTATAATTATAGAACAAAAAAAAAAGTTGCAACTGGACTTTTGATTTTTCTACATTTCATACAGTTTTCATATTTTTATCACTGTTTTAGAACTTAAAATTATTTTAAAGTTTAAAAAGATTGTCATATTGAGGAAAAGTTAAAAAAAAAAAAGGTAAATAAATTTTGACTTTTACCTTATAGTTACTTGTGGACACGCTACGGTACACACACATTAGTGGATGGGTGCCACATGCCCCTTCCCAACATCAGAGGGACACGTATCACGCATACATCCGTACGTAGGTATTGTAGTGTAGCCACATGTTACTGCAAAAAATTAGGCTTTTAGGAATGACCTATCGTCCTTATAAAAGCATGATTGGCAACTCACTTTTCAAAAATTTTCCACTTTTTTCCACTTTTTTATACATTCTTTCTTTACTCTAAATCAATCACATCCACACATCACGTCACATCCATAAATCTCCACCATTAAATTCCACTCATTCTCTCTCCGCCTTTACATTAAAAATCATTAAAAATCATTAAAAAATACTCCCAATCACCCTATAAATGAACTTTTCTTAGTGATAATTGTTGAGCGTTCACTGACCCAACATTCAAACATACTAATCGGATGCGCTAGGTGGCTGATGGTATCCAATGTTGAACCAACAACATCGATTTGTAACACAAAAATTTGTGGTTTTTATGGTTTATCTAGTTATTTGTTTGGTGTCGGCTAATTCCTTATGTAAGCGGTTGATCTCATTGATTCTACATGGCACGAGGCCAGCCATGCATGCAGGAGTACTTGCTTGATATATTTAAATCTCGCCTTAACAAATGGTGGATAGTTGACATTAAGCACACCTGATTAATTATCTTGTGTTTTAAAAATACTTAAAAAATAATGTCTAGTCCGAACAATTACTTTTGAAAAATAATTGTTTTAGCTCTACTAAGAATTTTTTTTTTATTGAAAGATTGTTCGTTACATCGTTACCGACTTGTATCATATGACACGGTCTTCTCACTGAATGTAAAAGTTTCTTTACTTTTTGGGGATTTATTGTTAGATACTTTCTCAAATTTATTTTTAATTCGATTTTTACAAATGATTTACCACTTCAATTAATGTTTGCCGCTTTGCGACTGGGGTCGAGGGGGTAGCACCCCCTGTGGGGGCTCAGGGGCAACACCCCCAAAAGGTAAACGGAGTTTGTAATTGTTGGATGAAAGGTTACATGCGAAAAGTTGTGTCTGTTGGATTAACAGACACACATGCTTGATGAGACACGCCTAAGGACGCATCTATTGAAGCAAAAGAGACGCATCTCTTCCGAAGAAACACAACCCTTCCCAACAACCATAACCACCTATTATAAATACATCGATTTAGGTCGTTTGCAAACAATCCAAAATCAATACATCACGCATTCATCACTACATAAGGCATCATCAATTTCACAATTCAAGTTTTTCTTCGGTTTGATCAAATGAGTAACAGTTTGAATCAAACGAAGAATTCCATTGTCTCCTCTGAGAGAATTTCCATATACCCGCAGTGACATTGGTACGGGAGAAACGTCTCTTAAAAGATAACGTACAGTATGTGCCTTGGAGTCATTACTATCTTTGATACATTACCCGAAATTCCCAACATTCATACCCTAAGGTCAATATTTTCGGGGTTGTACATCATTATGAAAAGTAATATGCTTGATCTTTCTTCTGATAGGATTGGTTTAGTATTGCATATATTCTTGAAAAATGATACTTTTTCTACCTTTTATCGAATTCTCCAACTCAATTATTTTGATTCAGCTAATTGACGCAAAAAGGACCTCACGTTTAAGGTAGGTGCGGAATGAGGATCTATTTTCAAAATCTTGGCACTTTGGTCCCCATTTGCACATTTTCTTGGCAAAACAAGCATATTTGAGCTAAAATGGAAAATACTGCCATTTTTCCAATTAAACTAGCTGTTTCACCCGTGCAGCACGGGAGACAAATTTTTTAACTGATAACGATATTGATATATGTTAATAATATTAACATAAAATCGAAAAAATAATTAAAATAAAGAATGAGTTACAACAATAAATTTAAATAATTTAACTTGAAACAATTCTATAAAAATTTCGAAAGAGTTTCTTCTATATTTCGTACTAATATTTCGTACTAATCCATCCTACCAGTATGCAAGGAATAACTTACGAAAATCTACACAACTTAATTTACTATACTCCATAGAATAACAACTTAATTAACACTTACACCTGTGCTTTGCACGGGATGATAATTTGTAGTAGTGATTGAGAGAATATATAATATTTTGCATATTGCAAGATTAATCTACTAATATAAATCCAAAATAAAATAACCTTAAATATTATAGTTATCAAAATAACTCTACTAACATTAGTAGAGCTCATTATTTTTCTTAAAATTGTTTTATATTTTATTATATGCGACTATAAATTTTGAGAGATATTAATTATACATCAGTATGATGTACATTATTAACAATTAATATGTAAATAATGATTTTTAAGTTTTAATTATGAAATATAATCAGTATAGAGATATATTATAAAAATAACAATGTAGTGAGTGATGTCCGACAGACCCTAACACACCGTTCCTGTCATACCGGGAAACACTTATCCTTATTCCAACCCACCCTCATTTACTCTAGGGCGAGCGAGGATGATATGAGAATTACAAACTTCCATTCCCCGTCCATGCCCCGCTAGAAAATTCTCATCCCCGTCCACGCCCCATCGTGATGGTTTAATTGAAGACTTTTATTTCAAGATTTTATTTCTTCAATAAATACCTTCTAAATATACTAAACACGTGTATTAACATGTCATGTATAAACTTACTAATTTAACATATTCGGCATATTAAATATCGAATGATTTGATATAACATTTAAATTAATTTGGATAAGACAAATAAATTGAAATATATATGATAAATACTAAAAATATACAATCTATTTGATGATATTTAAATATTAAATAAAATTTCAATTGCCAAAATTTGATATAAAATAAATAATTTAAAGTAGGTGGGATTTTTAATATTTATTTAGGAGATAAAAATTTAGATAAATATTTAACATAGTTGAAAGTCAGTTAAAATATTCTAATTGAGTCATATAATTCCAATAATTGATTGAGTCAATAACCAATTGTTTAGCAAGAATTCTTAGATTTATTCCCTAGCGAAAGCGACACATTGAACCAAAGAATTATTATATAATTGTTAGTTCGAGTAGTACCAAAATAAAAAATAATAATATTTGAAAACGTATTTTTGGAACTTGTTACTTTAAAAAAATGAGCAAATCCTTTGAAACACCCGTAACTATGCAAAAAGAAATATTATGTTTTGTCATCAACTGTAACTCAAAAGAAATATCATAGAAAATACAAAAACACACGAGAATCAAAAGAAAAGCATGCTTTGAAAAAAGCATGATACTGAAAAAAGTAAATAAAGTTAATTATGGACTAATGATCAGTCGACTTACTTTACAATAAGATGTAACACCCCAATTCTAAGAATCCAAAATCTTATAGGTGTTAACTTAACTTTATTTTAAAATACGTAAAAACATAAATTAATTTTGTAAGAATATTTTTCTTGCCCGTAGTAATCTAATTAATTTTAATAATTTTTAATTTTTTGAAATAATTATGTTTCCCCTTTTTCGTAATTTAATTAATTTTGACTAATTTTCGTCTAATAAAAATCTCTCAATTTTTGTCAAATGAAAATATATCCAATTAAATCTAAGAAATATAATTAATTGTAATATAATTAATTCTAATTAATTATTGTTATTAGCTAATTATTTATAAAAATACTTTATTATTTCTACATAATTTGTTTTTAACCACAACTTTAAGAATTGTATGAATATAATTTTAAAGATATGTTATAATTAAAAATATATCTTGCATGTCAAAAGATGTCTTTCATTTTTTAAAAAAAGTCGAGCTAACCATGCTAATCTAATTAATTTTAATTATTATTTATTTTTTAATTAATGTTATTTTTCTATTTTAACAATACAATTGATTAATTTTCGTCCAACGAAACCGTGTCAATTTTCGCCAATTGAAACCAAGTCCAATTAAATAATAATAGTATTACTAATTTTAATTAATGGTATAAGAATTCGTTTTAATTGATTTTCATTTTAGCTAATTATTTATGAAAATAGTTAATTATTTCTGAAATTACCATTTTAATATTTACACTTTTAAGAATTGTATAAATCTAATTTTAAAGAAATCTTATAATTTAAACGATATATTACAATTAAATTTTTTTGAGTTTTTTAGGGAAAACCGGCATCAATTTAATAATTTAAAAACAAATTAATTATATTTTCCCCTTTAAGAATATAATTAATTTGGATCAATCCTTGTCCATTGAACACATGTATAGCAAAATATTTGCAGTGAAATTTATTATTTTAATTAATTATTGTTTAAATAATTATAGTTAATTTTTTATTTAATTTAATTATTTCTAAAAAATTAATTATTTCCAAAATGATTTGCTTCATAACCATAATTTTAAGAATTATATGAATCTAATCTTAAAAATATCTTATAATTGAAAAGATATTTTGAAATTTAAAAGATATAGATATAGATTTAATTAATTAAAAAATCGATTAATATTACAGCTGAATGATTAATTAAACAAAATTGATGTTGCACGTTTCTTTTAATTTTCATATATTAGCTAATTATTATTTTAAAAAATAATAAATTCATTTTAAAATTAATTAAAGGGTCCAAGTTAAGTTTTAAATTTTCTTGTTACACATTTATTTTAATTTTTATGTAGAAATTTAATGAATTGTAATTTTTCATCACACAACAATTAAATCTTACAAAAATTGATAATTTTAATGAATTTTTTTCCTTAATTAATTATTTATAAAAATTATTGATTGTTTCTAAAATTAATTATTGAGTTCAACCTAATTTTTAAATTTTTTAGTACAAATTCATAATCATAGTGGTGGGGTTTTTTCTCAAACTTGGGCCAACTGCCAGTGTGTTTCCTTTTATTTTTGTGTAAAACTTTAATGAATCTTAATTTTGTATCGCAAAAACATTAAATCTTAGTTTTAACTCATTTTTGTTTGTTAGCTAGTTATTTATAAATTAATTAATTATTTCTAAAATTAAGTAACGGGTTTGATCTTATTTTTTGACTTTAATGTTAAACCTTTATTTGAATTTTGGTGTAAAAATTTAATCAATGGGAATTTTCTATGGCATAAAAATTAAATCTTAGTGGAAATTTTTAATTTTAAATAATTTTATTTTTTTAAATACGAAAATTATGAAAAACGATTAGTCAAAAATTCATTTTAATTTCTCGAACACCCGTGTATTGTTCAAGACATAAACTTATAAATTGAAAATTTGAAAGAAAAAATAAGAAAATTTGAAATTTATTGATTAAAAATAAAATTGAAATTTATCACAAATATATAATATTTGTAGATTTTGTGTAATTACACTAGAAATTGTATTTAAGTACTATATCAATATATAAATTATTATTTTGGCAAATTAAATATTTATTAGGAAAAAAATTATCTAGTTTTAAACATAAAATAAAGCTAGTGTTACCATATATTTGCGAGATAAACAAATTGAAGCATTATTTTTCATTTAATTTATTTCCAAGGTAAATCAAACATGGAATATAATTAAAAGTTAAGACAATTTATACATTTCATTATATTTGAATTTTACACGCAAATATCGATTAAGTGTGGTAACAAATTATTAATTTATATTTAAGTGGGACACTCATTTATATATTTGTGGTAAATTTTAATTTTTCAAAAAATAAAAATTTATATATTAATAGTATACTTATTTTAAAACTCTCATCAAGTCGAGTAAAATAAAATCACAATTTTTTTATATATAGAAAATGAAAAAAATGAGAGAAAAGGATAGAGAAAGTATTTAGATGTTATGAGATTGGATAAAGTAGGGTAGAAATAATAAAATAAAATATATATACGTTAATATTAATATATTAGGGAGGGAAAAAATAAAGAAAGTTGGATATGGATTCGAAAATAAAAAATAAAAAATAAAAAGAGATTTTTTTTAATGGGAAGACGGAATTAAGACAATAAAAAATATAATAAAAAAAATTATCATTTTCTATATATATATAAATTATTCTATATATAGATAGAAGATTATATTAGGAAAATTTAATAAGCAGGAAAAATTGAGGATGCATTTAGGCGGGAAAAAAGGCTGCTTTTATATATATATAGATAAATTAGGCGGCAATTACATTTCAATATAAGCTTTTCAACACATACGAATTTGTCGATTTTTTTTTTGAATTTTTTATTTTTGAAAATGTTTCAATTTAAACTTTAAATTTTCATATATTTTTATTTGTGCCGACTATTTAATAAATTATTATTAGATCTTGCTCATAAAATACGGATAAACAGTGTATTTGAATCAGACCACAAAATGTCAATTGAAATTGCATATGAAGAAATTGAATTCAACCACTAAAATATATACAGAATAGAAAAGTATAAAATGAACAAAAGTATAAAATGAACAAAAAAGAATCTGAAAGCATTGAAATGAATTCAACCACAACAATCTAAAACATATTGATATCGCGATACTTGTCTGAATTGAACCATAAAAATATGAAGAAATTACATTCAGTTCAACCTCAAAAATATGAATTGAATATGCATCTGAATCCGAAAGTATGGGGTCATCTAAATCTCACTAATATAAATATGAAAGCATTGCGTCACCTTAATCTTAAAGCCATAAAATATAAATGCCAATCAATAATGGCATCACTTCTCACCAGCCAAACAGAGACACAAAATCCTAGGACACCACGTTTTGGTGGTGCCTCTTCTTGGCAAGAAGATTTTGAACATGAGAACATTTGCAAAAGCTCATTTGGTTTCGACTCCAAATCCGAAGCGATCAAAGGCATCGAATATGTGCAAAAATCCATCGCCAGATTACGTACTGGAAAAACAAAATAACAAATGCAGAGAAATGATGAAAAGAAAGGAATAACGAGGGGAACAACCTATTCTAGCGTGGAGGAGACAGAATCACTAATTCATCATTCCTTTGCATTAATTTTTAAGGGTTGTTTTGCTTTAGGGTGGTAATCAATCTTCCAGTACCAACACGATTTAATTTGACGTTTACAATCAATTGCCAAGCATATTATGCTTTTTGTCCGCCCCCCTTAGTTGAAATTTAATAATTTATTAAATAATAGGCAAAAATAAAAATATATCAAAAGTTAAAATTTAATTTGTAACATCAAAAAAATTTTTTTTTTTGACCAATTTGTATGTGTTGAAAAAGCTTTATATTGAATTGCAGTTGTCATCTAATTTATTTAATTGGACAGAAGGATAATATTGTCCATTGGGCTCAAAGGTCCTCACTTCGCCAATAAAATGTGAAAATAAGGGCCAAAATACCAAGATTTTGAAAATTTGTCCTTGTTTCGCACCTACCTTAAACTTCAGGTCCTTTTACGCCAATTACCCATTTTCATTCCCAAATCGTGTTTGTTATCTCTGTTATCAAATTGGATGAGATATTCCTTCTCACTACAAGAATTTGAGCTTTTGGGGAAGCCTGTCGCCCCTCTAGATTCGTGTATGTAGATCTTTAGGGACGATATACCATTGAGTCATTCCTAAAAGTCTATATACACGAATCTATAGGAGTAATAGGCTGCTCCTTAAGGTCTTATTTCTAGTAATGTCTTTGTGTATGTCATGTGCAAGGGCGGTCCTGTGGTTTGTGAGGCTTGAGTCGAAGTTTTGTAAAAGGGCCCCGGAACCATAGAATCGGGGTTTTGGGGGTTTCGGAGGCAGTGCCCCTGAATTTTTTTTTTAGTCAAACTCACGATATTAAGCTAAAAAAGTTTAGAAAAGGCATCAAACGTAACTCATCTTTTCCTTTCTCTTCATCGTCCCCTCCCAACTCATTTTGATTAGTTTTGACGTTTTCAACCGCTACATTTGCATTGACATCGGCTGGCTCATTAATTATATTTTCCACATTCTCTTCACCCACTTTTCTATTCTTAAAATTAAAGTACTTGTCAAGGCCTCCAACTTGACTTTATATTAAAGCGGCTTCCCTTGCTTTCTTTTTTCTCTTTTGAGCTTTAGAAGGATCCTTAGGAGGCACGATATATAATTGCTTTACTATGAATACCAAGAAAAATGATTAAAAATCGACATCAAATGAATTAAACAAATTCTTTTGCCAAACAAATTTCAACAACACAAATGCAACGGATCAAATCCACCCAATACTAATACTATTCTCAAGTAAATTAGAAAGTGGTCTCTACTAATTCAAAATGGGCCTAAATATTTGAATAAACATTGCTAAAAAGTAAAAAATGGGCCCAAATTTTTGGATTGAATACTTCAATTATTTTCTTATTACTCTTAAAATTGGGCCTAAAAATTTGGGTAGAATTCAAAATTGGGCCCTTCATTTAAAAAAAAAGAAGCTCTTAATACACAATTGGGACTCACGTATAATGGATAAAAATGGGCCCCTGAATGGTTAGGCCTGAGGCGACCGGCTCAGTCGCCTCATTACAGGACCGCCTCCGGTCATGTGTGTGTATATATATATTTCTTTTTCATACCAATGATGCCTCTGCATTATTAGTTTTTAATTCACGTCATTTTGTATGTACATTGGTACAAAAAGTAATGACTTGGCTACTCTCCCCTCTGTTGCTTTGTGTAGCATGAATCGTTACGTTGTACTATTATTCACTTGATCTATCACGGTAATATCATATACGATGATGTTTTGTAGGGTAACATCATTTTTTTAGTTAAAACATAATAGATGATGGTGTTTGTCACTATTTTGAATATATAGTTATCTCACATACTTTCTTAATTATATTGGTCGTGTTTCATTGCTACGCTACAATAGTAACACTGTTTGATGTGTGATTGATTTCCAAATTCCATGTTTTGAATGCTTTACTCTTTAAATAGTGTAATGTTCCTAGCATTATCCATTAATTTAGGTTCTTTCAGACTCTTAGTTTGGTCTCAAGGAAGAAACTGCTAGTTTGGTCCTTAGACGAGGAACAAGGGATTTTTGTGTTTGCATAAGAGTGTTTTCATTGTGAGAATGCGATTAACCAACGATTTTCGCATTCGTGGACTGACATTCACGTATTAGCCGTGGAGCAATATCGAGTAGAAAGTTTAAAGATAGCATGCAATGGGAGAAGTCAACGGTATAGCTTTTGCTTAGACTGATGTATGTAATATGTTTATATGTTCCCTGAACAAAAAATTTTCAGAAAGCTTAATGAACTAGTGATTGAAAGTTGTGTTTTGTTTTAAATTAATTGAGACCACGATAATTTTGTTTCTTCAATAATTTATTGACTCAAGTATTGTCCACAACCCATAGATCTTATTTACTTTAGTTTACTTGGTAACAAACATCTTACTTTGTGCCAAAATTTTTTTTACTTCCAATATTTGGGCAGATCGTTTTGAAACAATGCATCTTACTCCCAATGTAGATTCAATATGTATCTTCTACATATTTCATGTCGAAAAGTTATTTCTAAATATAATGATTTTATAAATTGAATGATTCTATTAATTAATCTGCTTTCATTAAACAAGATATTATAAACTATATTTTCTTAAATTCTGCTTAATCTACCAAAAATAAATGTAGAAAAATTGTAATTTTTTATCCAAGTGAAATTTATTAAATATATATGTATATGCATTAATCGGTAATTCTCCAACAAAATGTATCAATAATTAAATTTTGATATTATAACTTAAATGTGAAGATAAAATATTTTTTTAGAAAAATTTCGCAAACCGTAATTTCAATGTTGTAATAATAATACGATAAGTTTTTTATTCTCATTCTATAGATGAGAAAATGAAAATCTATACTTATTTCATCAACTTTCGATATGGGACTCTTCTCTCCCTTAGAAAGAAAATGGAAAAAAGGAACAAAATAATAATAATAATAATAATAATAATAATAATAATAATAATAATAATAATAATAATAATACGTAAAATAAAATTGAAGAATTTTCAAAAAACTTTTTAATACTTGCCTATATAGACCCGATTGGTAAGACTCAAATCATTGTCATATCAAGGAACTCATCCTCCTTTTATAGATGAGAAATCTCTCATTATTTCATTAACTTTTATGTGTGATTCGTCTCTCACTTAGAAAGAAAGAAAGGAGGAAAATAAAAGAAAAAGAAAAAACAAAGAAATGTGATTTAAAAAAAAACCATAAATGAACAAAAAGCAAAATAAAATGATAAATGAAGATAAAATAATATTGAAATATTTTTACAAAACTTTTTAATACTTGTGTATATATAGGCGTGATTACTAAGGTCCAAATCATCCCACTTAGAAAGAAGGGGGAAAAAAAGAAAAGGAAAAGAAATGTAGAAATAAAATAATGTTGAAATATTTTTGAAAAACTTTTTAATACTTGCATCTGTATATATGTGTGTGTGTGTGTGTGTGTGTGTGTGTGTGTGTGTGTATATATATATATATATGAGCCCAGTTGCTTAGGCCCAAATCATTCCGTATCAAGTAATTTTACCTCATTTTATAGATGAGAAATCCCACATCATTTCATAAGTTTTCAATGTGAGATTCTTCTCCACCTAAAAAATAATAATAATATTAATAATGGTTGTCTTTAAGGCAGCGCTGTGACCAAGAGGCCCACTAGCCTTGGTATAAAAATGCTACACAGCTACTATAAATGTTACAGTTTAGTCATTAAATTAAATAAAAAATAAAAAATGTATAAAATTAGCGCATTTGGCGGGAAAAGAGTAAAATCACTTCTCTTTTTATATAGTCTTTGATTATTGTATAAATAATACCAGGTTAGGTAATGTTATTCCTATAGTTGACTTATCATTTTTGTAGCATTTATTAATTTGTGAATTGTTGAATATGACGAGCTGAGGATTTATGGTTTTGTTCTATTAATGTTGAGGTAATTGAACCGTTTAATTACACAAAATAGTAATGGATTCTTGACTCAAGTATGAATTGAGTTGTCTTGCAAATGTGGTGGTAATAATATGTGTGGGGAGAGGGGTGGTTTCTTTTTTCTTTTTGTGATAGTGGACCACCAAGACTTGAGGGCCAATTGTGGTGGAATAGATCCATTAGTTCTATACAGGTATGCATTTCTACTTGATTTAGATCACAATGTTGTTCATTTCTAGTTGATTATTTTGATATTGGAATCAATTCAAATTCTTTACTATTTTCCTCTATGATGATTTGCAGAATAAAATTCAAGAAAATAGAATGGCATTACAAAATGGAGTTGTTCAAAGTTACAAGAGTAATATAGTTTTTGCTGCTGTAAAGGGTAGCTACTACCCACGCACAAGTGTTGGAATCTATTCCATTTAATAAATGACTTGTGCTATTTTCATTTTTGCTACTTCTTAGTTTCTTGTACAGTGTATGGTTTTGATGGTTAATTTCTTTGATGGTCTAGTTCGATTTGAGTTTTTGGCTTCAACTTTAAGTTATTATTACTTGGTTGTCTGGTGGAATACTTTCAGGTTTATAGATTGAAATTATTATGTAGAAATTGTGGGTTTTTAGTGTTTTGGTCACAATTAACAAGATATGTAATATCAGTACCAGGATATGTAATAATATTATTAGGGTAGGTAATGTTCTTCTTATGATTGATTTCTTTTATTTTAGATTTTTTTTATCATTGTGGAGTTATAATAAAGATTACCCGGGGTGGTAATCTAAAGAGATAAAATATGTACAGAGAGAAAGTGAGAGACGAGGAAAGTGAGCAATTGAATATTTGTTGGGATTACTGGGGGATGGTAATTTAGAGAGAGAAAGTCTGTACAAAGAGAAAGTGGGAGACGACGAAAGCGAGAAGTTTAATAGTGATCGAGATTATCGACAGTGATAATCTAGAGAGGGAAAGTCGGTAGAGAGAAAAAGCGGGGGACAAACGAAGCTAGAAATTGAATGGTGATAGAGATTACTGGGGTGATAATCTATAGAAAGAAAGTACACAGAGAGGTAAGTTGGAGATGAGAGAAAAAAGAAGTTGAATGTTGAATGAGATTATTGAGAGTGGTAATCTAGAAAGAGCAAGTATGTAGGAAAAAGAAAGTCATAACGAGGGAAAGAAGAAGTTGAATGTTGAACGAAATTATTAGGGGTGGTAATCTAGAGAGAAAGTGAGTAGAAAGAGAAAGTCGAAGATGAGTGAAGCGAGAAGCTGAATGTTGGTTGAGATTACCGGGGCGGTAATTTAGAGAGAGAACGTGCATAAAGAGAGAAAGTGAAAGATGAGGGAAGCGATAAGTTGAATGTTTAACGAGATTATCAGGGATGGTAATTTAGAGAGAGAAAATGGTGGATAAGGGAAGCGAGAAGTTGAATGTCGAACGAAATTACCGAGGGTGGTAATCTAGAGAGAGAAAATGTGTAGAGAGAGAAAGTGAGAGATTGAAGAAGTGAGGAGTTAAATGTTTGTCGAGATTATTGGAAGTGACAATCTAGGAAGAGAAAGGACATAGAGAGAGTCGGAGATCGGGGTGTGGAGAAGTTGACTGTTGATTGAGGTTACTTGGGGTGGTAATTTGGAGAAAGAAAGTGTTTACAGAGAAAATCAGAGACGGGAAAGAAAGAAGTTGAATGTTAATTTAGATTACTTTGGGTAATACTCTGGAGAGAGAAAGTGCGTAGAAAGTGAAAGTGAGAGACAATAAAAGTCAGAAGTTGAATTTTGATCGAGATTACCTCGAGCGGTAATCTAGAGAGAGAAAGTGAGAGACTATAGAAGCAAAAAGTTGCATGTTTGTCAATATTACCCGAGGCGGTAATCTGGAGAGAGAAAATATGTAGAGAGAAAATTGAAGACACTGGAAGGAAGAAATTGAATGTTGATTGAGATTATTAGGGGTGGTAATCTAAAGAGAGAAAGTATGCTCATTTTATTTTTTTTTAAGAAATTTTATTTTATTAGAGTGATAATTATTTTAAATTTTAAATTTTTAATTTCTATTTTAGTCTTAATATGTAAAAGATGAGTTAGTGATAAAAAAAGAGATATACTTGATTTAGTGGGCAATTTTCCCCCTTAAGTGTAGTTATTGGTCATTCTCTCTAAATGAAAATTATTTCTACAAAGATGCACCACTATATAAAGATTAAAGGCATTTGCCATAAATTTTGTGTACATATATCACGTAATAATAAAAGCATACCAGATGATGGATCGTCAGCTATTAGATAAGCATCTGCTAAGGGCATCTTCAATGCAAATTTCTATTCTCAATGTGTATCTTAGAGGGAGATGGAGAAAAGGCGATCATTTTAATTGATGAGGAATTGAAAAATGTGTAGGAAAAATGAGAGGAAAAAGTATAAAAGAAGAGAGAGATAGAAAGAAAATTGAAAATAATAATAAAATAATAATGAAAGATGTGATGTTGGATGTGAGAAAATAGAAATGGCGTAGGAACCGAGGAAGAAAAAGTGGAGAAAATGTGCGTAAAATGTGAGAAATGTGATTAAGAAAAATGGAAAATGGAAAATTGAAAATTTGCAGGACCCACTCAAAATTTTTGTGAGGGTATCTCTCCAAAATGCACATTTGAGAATAGACATTTGGATTGCAAATGTCCATTGCAATGGATGTGGATTGGGATGACGTAGAGGAGAGAAGTAGGGAGATAGTAATTATTTTAATTGAAATTGAATAAAAAGAGGCGTAGGAAAAAAGTGTGGGAAAAGTGAAAAAGAAAGACAGAGATAGAGATAAATGTAAAAATAATGATAAAATAATATTGGAAGATGGTAGATGGATGTGTGTTTTTGGAAGTGACACAGTAAACGAGGAAGAAAAAGTAGGGTAAAAGAGAAAAAAGTTGTTAAAAACAATGGAAAATGGAAAATTAGGAAAGACCGGAGAAAATATGCTACTCACCTCAAATTGTGTGTCACTCTCTCCTCAAATGCATAATGTTTAGAATGTGTGCATTGGAGATGCTTTGACATCACTACATGCACGTGTGTAAATAGAGGAACATATCATCACTTTCACGGTGGCTGTTGAGAAAACTGTCGCAGAAATTGAAAAAAATAAAATAAAAATTGAAAAGTTACTGTTATGACAATAAAGTTATTTGCCTGGATGAACAAAAACTACAGCAAGATTCATGAATCATGATCACTCACAATTTTTTGAATTTGTGCATCAAAATTAGTTACATCATCTTCATTTGCCACGATATTCATTATACTTTTTTTTTTTTTAAATTATCGTACTCGAAGCAGATCGTGGTATCAGACTTTTGATCAACTATCATTGATATACCCGTGCACATGTTGGATTTAGCTCAGAAGATAGATCAAGGACACCATTCGTTCTTGAAATAAAATTTTCGATAGATCGAATTATCCGTAAACTGCAACTAAAAAAGTAAAGAGGACTTAAAACGGTATAGATTTTGAAATAAATCCAAAGTTACAAATATATACTTATTGTCGATATTTGCAGTGGCGGCAGCCAGCGTCTGAACTTTGGGTATGCACAAATTAAAAACAAAAATTACCAAAAAACTAACGGAAAATTATATAATTTTCTTTCCTTTTTCTCTCCCTTTTCGGAATTGATTGTTGAAGTGTTACTTTTTCTATTCAATTCATTGATAAAGTAAACTTCATTTTAATATGGTCATGCATGTTCTTTACCATTATTTTTTTTAACTTTAATTTCTTTTTATTTTAAAAAAGGTCAACCAATGTTTTTTTTGCGAGTAATAAGTAATGTTCATTTTAATATATTTTAAGTAGTTGGAAAATTATATGTTCCAAAATTTCTATATTATTTAAGAAATATTTTCTTGAAAAACACATACTCATACAGATAAGTTCTCAAGAATATAGGTGGGGTATAATGGTAAATATATATAAAAAAATATTACTAAATATAAAAAAATAATTATATATGGAAGACAACTCAAAAAGAAAAATAAACTATATATGGGACAGAGGGAGTAATAAATAAGTAATAATAAATCATAAACCATAAAGCAATTACAATTTATAAGAATTAGCCGCTAAATTAAAAAGAGAAGAAAAAAGATTACAAGAAAAAGGATAAGTAGAAAACCAAAAATGGAAGAAAAGGAAAAGGAAAAATGTACAAAGCAGGGAGAGACGGTCACCCCGGGGGGGGGGCGCGGCCTCGGCATAGTTAATTTTGTTGGGATTCGCGTTAACCTTTACTATTTACTTTTCTAATATGGCTATTATGAAGCTAAAGCCACGTGTCTGTACTACACATCACTGTTGGGAAAAACTCGTATTTTTCCCCCACTTAAGATTTGGGCAGCGAAAATAACAAAACACAAACAAACAAGAAATTAATATAGAGAACACAATAATTAACGTGGTTCAGCTAATGTCAACCACGGGAGAAGAACTTCTTTATTGATAAAGAAAATCACTTTATAATTTTTCCTCACCTACTCGACTTCTCCACAAAATCTATATATTAATAAAACCATGATATTTTCCCGTCACTTTCACCTATTTTTCTGAATTAAAAAATTAATTTTTTATTCTGCTATCATAAACGGGTAATCACAAATCTGCAAATCAATATTCTCTTATTTTTCTGAATTAAAAAATTAATTTTTTATTCTGCAATCTTAAATGAATAATCACAAATCTGCAAATCAATCTTCTCATCCTCTTCTAGAATTCGAACTCAATCTTCAAAAATCTCAAGCGGATTGTAATTGAATTCACGCCATTACAAATCTCTTGATTTTATCATCATCTATTTCTCCAACCTTCCCTCACGCAAGCAACAAAAATACTTCTCAGAGTACTCGAACATGTCTTTATTTGGAAACAATTGCAGTTTATAACTGTATACGATAATCATCCAAAGATTCACAAAGATTTTCAATTCTCTAAATAACTCGGACATATATTACCCCGTGCAACGCACAGGTATAAACACTAGTTGGACAAGAAAAAGAACACAATACTTTTTCTTTTCCCTCTCTAATTTTTCTCTCACTATCTCTATTTTTCTCGTTTCACACGCGCTCCCTGAATCCATCTTTTTTTTTTTCTTTTCTTTCTCTCTAGACACAACTGCAATGATGCCTATATTTATAGACAACGTTTCTTATATGCATTTATATACAATAAAGTAAAATTCCAAAATTCCAAATTCAAGAAAGAAAACTTTTCTTTTCAAGCAGGAATTGTAGCATGGAATTTATGGCAACAACGTCTTATTTGGTGTCAATGAAAAGACAAGCATGAGTGCTGTAAAGTCAAGATACGTGGAAGAATGAGCAATTGACTAATTCTTCTACGTGTAATGACAATTAATTCTTTACGTGTTTTGTGGATGATATTATTCTCCAAACTTCATTTCCATGGAGAAGAGAAAATTCTTGAAATTAATTGGAGAACAATAAAAAGTCATTGTAAATAATGACAAAAGACCAAAGTCCTATAATAATATAATAATAATTTATATCTATATATTATTAAGAAAAGTAGAGAATTTTTAGTCTATTTTTTAGTTAAATTAATTAGTTTTTCCACCTAAAATCAAAGCTATACTTTGTCTTTTAATTTTTTCCTTTTCGATTAGTTAATAATCAATCCCTAACAAATAAGTTAACTAATTATTATCTATATTAAATCTTATCCTCTCCAAAAAAGAAAATATGTATAGTCAAAATTAGATTTTTTCAAATCTCCAACGATTTGAACTTATTTTTGACACGCCCCGCACCAAATTATCTCTAATAACTTGACACGTGGCGTGCGCCAACGATGGATGACAGCTACGTGCCGGATCCATCGCTAAGGCAAACTGTAACTGCTTGATTTTACCTTAATTTGAATAATAAGAAAATATTTTGCGGAAAATTTGACAGAGTTTCCTCTGTATTTTGGACATATCCATCCTGTAAGAGATTTATTCCAAGCTCCAGACATGCAACCCAACATTTGCACAAATCTCATTTCAAATCAAGAATATTGAAACCTTTAGAAACAAGCCCAACCACCATAATTCAATATCAGTGTCGCTTTCCAAAACTCAAATGAGAACGATGTCGAAAAGAATTAATGAATAACTAATGAATAAACGAATAGATCTCTTCTTAAAAAAAACCCTTTCTCGAATGAATGCGAGGTTTCAACTAAACGCTAGTAAATGAATGAATAAATAAATGAACCTACTAGCTAAATGGAAAGTAATGGTAGTGGTGGTCAACAGGCGATCCAAGCTCACGCTCAACTGCTTCCTGATAAGAGAAACATTAGGAAAATACGTGAGTTTTGTAACCCAGTGAGTGGATAAGTTCACGAATATATGTAGTTTTCCAGCTAGAATATCTTCATAAAAATTTCTTTATCCAAATGCATAAATAGCATAAATAATTGGAAACCATCGAGATAATACTAATAACTGAAATTATTCTAACTGAACAAACACTGATTATACCGTTTCAAACGGATTTTGCTTTCTAAAACTGAATTCTGTAACTGCGAATAATTTATTGAAAAGTAACATCAAAAGTACCAACGAGCAACAACACGCTTGTGTAGAGTACTCTCAATACACGTGGTGCATCGCTCAAAAGTCTGTTCTGTCTGAATATCTGGTCATACGCGCGCAGAGCAAGCCCCAAAGGCTAAACACCCCCGTACACGGCCCAAAGCCTATGTGTGCGTAAAGTGGGTCCCAAAGACCTCTGTAATTCTGGTCATACACTGTGGAACACATCACAACAGTGCAGAGCGGGTAAATCTAACGAGGTACTCTGTGATGGTTTTGAAAGAATTTTCCTATGATCTCTTTTGAAAAGGAAACGCTACTAATAAAATCCATGACTTGCTGAAACATTCATTTACAATAACATGTCGTGAAAATCTTTAAAAGCATATTGGGATTTAAAACATGCTATTTTATGAAAAATATAATTTTTTTTCCACTCACAGAACTACGAATTGCTTCTAATTCGGTTGGTAGGCTTCCCCAATCGTCTCGTCACCACCTGAGATAAAATTGGAGAAATACGCTTACCACGCGAAACCACGACGAAACCAAGCTATCTTCTTCCTTTTTCCCTTTTTCTTTCTTTTTTTTTCTCCTTTTTCTTTTCTTTCCTCGCGTGAATTGCCTCTGGTTTTCTTTCGTTGCTGTTGAATCTCACGAATCCCTCTTTTGGTTTCATACGTGTATATATATATATATATATATATATATATATATATATATATATATATATATATTGCAACTCAAGTCCCTGTCCTTTATTTAAGAGATTTAAGTTGGTCATTGACCCTTAATTGCGCCCATAGCCCACAAACTTCCAATTAAATCGATTTAGTCCATAAATTTTTTAATAGACTAAATTAAATTCCTTTAATAATTTGACTTTGACCCACAATTAACGGCTTTGACCAAGTAGTGGCTAAAATTTAAATAAATGAAAATTCGGGTCGTAACAACCTTACCTCCTTAAAAAGAATTTCGTCCTCGAAATTCAGCCAACTACTATCTGAAGAGGTGAGGATACTTAGCTCGCATTTGCTCCTCGTTTTCCCAAGTAGCTTCTTCCACTGGATGATTCTTCCACGATACCTGAACTAGGTTGGCGACCACCTTATTGTTTTTGATCTGTTGTCTTCTACCAAGTATTCGATCAGGTTCCTCATCGTAAGTCAAATTCTCCCTCACTTCAACTGGTTGTCCCTCTAGGATATGGGATGGGTCCGAAATGTACTTGCGAAGCATGGAGACATGAAAGACATCATGAATCCTAGATAGCTCACTTGGTAGAGCCAAGCGATAAGCGACTGGGCCAATTTCCTCAATGATCTCGTAAGGCCCTATATAACGTGGGCTTAGCTTTCCTCGTCTACCAAATCTCAAAACACCTTTCCATGGAGATAGACGCAGAAATACCTTATCCCCAACTACAAACTTAAGATCTCTCCTACGCTTATCTGCATAGCTCTTACATGCATCTGGCGACCTTCAATCTTTCTCTGATTATCGCTACATTCTCCGAAGTGAGTTGAACCAACTCAGGCCCCATTAACTCTCGTTCCCCCACTTCACTCCAACAAACTGGAGTTCTACATTTTCTACCATACAAGGCTTGAAAGGGAGTCATTCCTATGCTGGAATGGTAGCTGTTATTGTAGGAAAACTCCATCAGTGCTAGGTGATTATCCCAACTTCCTTTAAACTCAAGGGCGCAAGCTCGAAGCATATCTTCCAAAGTTTGTATGGTTCGTTCTGACTGACCATCTGTTTGCGGGTGAAATGCGGTACTGAGGTGTTGTTTAGTGCCCAAAGCACCCTGTAGTTTCGGCCAGAACTTAGATGTAAACCTGGAATCTCTATCTGAAATAATAGAGACTGGAACTCCGTATAGACACACTATCTCATCCACATACAACTTAGCCAATTTACTTAAAGGATCAGTTTCTTTAATCGGAAGGAATCGCGCGCTTTGTCAACCGATCAACAATCACCCAAACTCCATCATTTCCACGTTGCGTACGAGGAAGGCTAAACAGAAAATCCATAGTAATGTGTTCCCATTTCCACTCCGGAATGGGCAAAGGCTGTAGTAATCCAGCGGTCTTTTGACGATCTGGCTTTACCTGCTGACAAACTAAACATTTTGACACAAACTCAGCTATCTCTTTCTTCATGCCTAACCACCAATAATGATCTTTCAATGTGTGATACATCTTAGTACTGCCTGGGTGCATAGCATAAGCCGAACTGTGCGCTTCTTCTAAAATCTCCCTCTTCAATTCTTCAGTGTTAGGCACACATAATCTGTTCCCCATAACTAAAGCACCATCATCTGCGATCGTATAATCTTTTCGTAATCCGAGATCAACCTCCTCCTTCAGTTTCTTAAGTGACAAATCCCGAAATTGTGCTTCCTTAACCTTAGCAACCAAGGTAGGTCTCACATGGAAGCTAGCTAATATCCCTCCTGTTGGAGTCGTGGACAATTCGGTATTCAACTTCTTGAACTCACCAATCAACAAAGCTACCATTGCATTAGCCAGTGATGAGGAACTAGTCTTTCTACTCGGGCCGGCCACCACATTCGCTTTTCTGGATGGTAGTCGATTTTACAATCGTAGTCTTTAATCACCGAGCCATCTCCTCTGTCTCAAATTCAACTCTTTCGATCAAAGATGTATTTTAAACTCTTATGATCCGTGTAACCGCACTTCGCCATAAAGGTAATGCCTCCAAATTTTAAGAGCTAAAACCATGCCGGTCAATTCTAGGTCATGGGTTGGGTAATTCAATTCATGTTTCTTCAATTGTCTTGAAGCGTAAGCTATAACCTTCCCATTCTGCATTAAAACGCAACCCAAACCTTGCCGTGAAGCATCACTGTATATCACAAATTCTTCACCTGGAGATGGAAGTGTTAATATAGGTGCAGATGACAGCCTACACTTCAATTCCAAGAAACTTTTCTCACATTGTTCTGTCCAGGCAAATCTAGCATCTTTACGAGTCAAACTGGTCAATGGAAGAGCTATTCTAGAAAATCCTTCTATAAATCGACGGTAATATCCCGCGAGTCCAAGAAAACTCCGAACCTCTATCGCATTAGTAGGGCGTTCCCACTTAAGAACTGCTTCAGTCTTGATAGGGTCTACGTAAATGCCTTCTGCTGAGATTACATGACCCAAGAATACTACTTTGTCAAGCCAAAATTCACACTTACTAAACTTGGCATATAGCTGCTTGTCCCGCATAACCTGCAAAATAGTCTTCAAGTGCTCGGCATGTTCATCACGACTTCGAGAATAGATTAGTATATCATCTATAAAGACGATTACAAATCCAAGATATGGTTGGAGAACTCGTTCATAAGATCCATAAATACCGGAGCATTGGTTAATCCAAATGGCATGACTAAGAATTCATAGTGGCCATATCGAGACACAAGCCGTCTTCGATATGTCCGCCTCTCCGATCTTAAGTGATGGTACCACGAGCGTAAATCAATCTTGAGAATACCGTAGCATCTCTGAGCTAATCAAACAGGTCATCGATTCGGGGTAAGGGTTATTTGTTGCGAATAGTGACCTTATTCAGTTGCCTGTAGTCAATACACAATCTCATGGTGCCATCTTTCTTTTTCACAAATAACACTGGAGCTCCCCAAGGAGATACGCTGGGCCTGATGAAATCCTTATCCACCAAATCTTGCAGCTGAGCTTTTAATTCTTTAAGTTCTTTCGGAGCCATTTGATACGGTGCTTGTGAGATAGGTGCTGTCCCTGGTACTAGATCGATTGTGAATTCAACTTCTCTGTCTGGTGGTAAGCCTGGAAGATCCTCTGGAAATACATCGGAGAAATCTTGCACAACTGGGATATCTTCTCATTTTAATTCGGTGATCTGGGTGTCTATCACATGAGCCAAATACGTTGGGCAACCTTTTCTAAGCAATCTTCCAGCATCCAGTGCAGATATAACACAAGATGATAGAACCCTACGTTCCCCATACAAAATAATCTTAGGTTCTCCGGCCTTTCAAACACAACTCTCTTACGATAGCGATCCAATTGTGGCATGGTTCTCACTAGAAAGTCCATGCCAAGAATAACATCGAACTCACAAATTTCAAGAGGAACTAGGTTTGCCTTTAATTCATGATCATTCACCTTAACGACACAATCCCTATACCAATCGGCTACTACTAGTGACACCACCGAGTTGTCACCACCAAGAGTGTATCTAAAGGCTCTAACATATGGTCGATCAACGGAATGCATGCGAAACAAATGAGTGGGTAGCACCAGAGTCAATCAAAGTACGAGCATTTCTACCAAAAATAGACAACGCGTACCCATAATAACGTCGAGGCGACTCTCGGCTTCTGTCGCCGAGTCACAAAGAAAACCTTTCCCTGTGTCCTTGGACGTCCACCCTGGCTTCCTTGCTTACTACCACTGCTATTAGTGGTGTGAGGTTGTGCTACAGTCGATGATCTGTAATTACGGCCAGCTTGGACCCCTCTGGCCTTGTTTTACACTATTAGCACCTGATTGTGAAGACACGACGTGTGAAGCACTTCCCACCTGAGAATTTGGGCAATTAAAACTCAAGTGTCCTGCTTGCCCACAACGATAACAAACACCAGCCCCTTTAAGGCATTCTCCTTGATGGAACCTCCCACAAGTCTGGCACTGCGGATATGTACCCGTACGAGATCTATCATGCTGTCCTGAGTTAGTACCCTGAGAGTATGATCGACCACCACTAGGTTGTTGCACCGAGGCTTGGCTCTGCCCTGAACTTTGACTAGGCCCAAAACTCCGTGACCTAGACTTGAAGCTGTTAGTATGAGTGACACCTGGCCAAAAACTCTGCCTATTCTGCTTGGACTGTCCATGAGGGTTGCTTGATTGATTATTGGGGCTTTGGTACCTCGCAGTTTCTCCTCGACTATTTCCCTTAGCAATGTACTTTTCAATCCTCATAGCTGTCTCCACAAGTGCATTGAAATTTCCATGACCTTGATTTGTGACTGATTGTGCAATATCTCCCCGTAGCCCTTCTTCAAACCTCCTGCACTGATCACTCTCTGCTGGTACCAAATTTCTAGCGTATTTCAATAGCTCCATGAACTTCTTATGATATTGGGCAACTGTCATGGACCCCTGGACCAATTTCAGAAATTCACTCTGTTTACTGCTTCGGAATGATTGAGGGTAAAAAGCTTCGTCAAAAGCTGTCTTGAAAGCCTCCTGTGTAAAGATTCGGATCAGCTTGCCTAGCTTCGAAGGAATCCCACCAATCAGCAGCTGAACCCTTCAATAAAAATGAAGCAATTAGGACTTTCTTATCTTGAGGACATTCCATGATCCTGAGTATACGTTCGGTGCTCCTCATCCAGGCGTCTGCATCGGCCGGATCATCTGTACCTTCAAACTCTTTTGCTCCCAATTTAAGTGCCTTCTCGATATTTGTTTCTTGTTCACGTTCTGGCAAAATGGAAGCAAGAGCTGAAGCGAGCTGAGCCGTTATATTTGCACTTGGGGCTATATTTTCAGGTTCATTTCTATTCGGAGCCATATCTCCCTGTGTAAGCCCATCACGAGACTGATCAACAGACTCATCTACTATTCCCTCTTGCCTAACTTCTCCTTCAGGAACGTGTTGAGCATGAGATCGTGCTGATCAAGGAAGTTGTTGCACCACCACGTGCCATGATGTTCTACAAAATGATATGAAATTATAAGAAATGTGTAATGCAACTTTTATTGAGCTGGAGAAGAACACGTGATGCAATCCTAGACCCTAGACCATGCTCTGATACCAATTGACACGCCCCGCACCAAATTATCTCTAATAACTTGACACGTGGCGTGCGCCAACGATGGATGACAGCTACGTGCCGGATCCATCGCTAAGGCAAATCAGAATCGCTTGATTTTACCTTAATTTGAATAATAAGAAAATATTTTGCGGAAAATTTGACAGAGTTTCCTCTGTATTTTGGACATATCCATCCTGTAAGAGATTTATTCCAAGCTCCAGACATGCAACCCAACATTTGCACAAATCTCATTTCAAATCAAGAATATTGAAACCTTTAGAAACAAGCCCAACCACCATAATTCAATATCAGTGTCGCTTTCCAAAACTCAAATGAGAACGATGTCGAAAAGAATTAATGAATAACTAATGAATAAACGAATAGATCTCTTCTTAAAAAAAACCCTTTCTCGAATGAATGCGAGGTTTCAACTAAACGCTAGTAAATGAATGAATAAATAAATGAACCTACTAGCTAAATGGAAAGTAATGGTAGTGGTGGTCAACAGGCGATCCAAACTCACGCTCAACTGCTTCCTGATAAGAGAAACATTAGGAAAATACGTGAGTTTTGTAACCGATGAGTGGATAAGTTCACGAATATATGTAGTTTTCCAGCTAGAATATCTTCATAAAAATTTCTTTATCCAAATGCATAAATAGCATAAATAATTGGAAACCATCGAGATAATACTAATAACTGAAATTATTCTAACTGAACAAACACTGATTATACCGTTTCAAACGGATTTTGCTTTCTAAAACTGAATTCTGTAACTGCGAATAATTTATTGAAAAGTAACATCAAAAGTACCAACGAGCAACAACACGCTTGTGTAGAGTACTCTCAATACACGTGGTGCATCGCTCAAAAGTCTGTTCTGTCTGAATATCTGGTCATACGCGCGCAGAGCAAGCCCCAAAGGCTAAACACCCCCGTACACGGCCCAAAGCCTATGTGTGTACGAAAGTGGGTCCCAAAGACCTCTGTAATTCTGGTCATACACTGTGGAACACATCACAACAGTGCAGAGCGGGTAAATCTAACGAGGTACTCTGTGATGGTTTTGAAAGAATTTTCCTATGATCTCTTTTGAAAAGGAAACGCTACTAATAAAATCCATGACTTGCTGAAACATTCATTTACAATAACATGTCGTGAAAATCTTTAAAAGCATATTGGGATTTAAAACATGCTATTTTATGAAAAATATAATTTTTTTTCCACTCACGTAACTACAATTGCTTCTAATTCGGTTGGTAGGCTTCCCCAATCGTCTCGTCACCACCTGAAATAACAATAGTACTCTAATAAAAAATCTATACACATGAATTTCAACTAATTGCCTACCCACATTCAATACCAAACCTTAACTTTTCTAACATTCTCTAATGTTCCCATTCATTGCTTTATTCCACTTCTTTCATTGATTTCACTATATTTCATACCATTGGAACCAACCAATGGAATCACATAATAAATTTCCAAACTTTCACCATTTAGGTAATGTGAGTTTCAATCCACTTTATCACCCACTACTCAATAACCATCAATTCCACTTCAAAATAATTAGTTATGGCCAAATAACATCTTAATAACACCAATTGACCCAAATTAATGATAAATTTCGAATCCCCAATGTCTATTGGTAAAACCCTAGAATCAATTTCACAAGTTACCTCGAATTCCATGAGATAAAATTGGAGAAATACGCTTACCACGCGAAACCACGACGAAACCAAGCAATCATTATTTATATTAAATTTTAAATTTGAATTTTGTTTTCCATCATAAGTATTGATAATTATTATTTTTATTATTTTTAATCTAAATCTGAAGATTTATACCTACATATAGAATAAGGGCCTTTTATAAATAATGAACTATGAAACAAAAATTAATTCTTAAAAAAAATTAAAATTAAAAATTTCATTAAGATTTGATTGTTGTTTGATACAAAATTAGCATTCACTAAATTTTTACAACCAAATTTAAAGAAAAGTATAATATTAAAATTTAAAAATTAGATTTGACCCACTAATTAATTTTTGAAATAATTAATCATTTTTATAAATAGTTAGGTTAATCAAAATTAAATATGCTTTTCAAATGAGAAAAGTATAATTAATTTCAAAAATAAAAAATAGTTAAAATTCATTAGATTGCTACAATTTGCTAGATTTCTCCTGAAAAATGATTAAAATATTTTAAATTGCATGATATCTTTTAAATTATAAAATATATTTAAAATTAGATTTATACAATTCTTGAAACTGCATATTATGCTACTTATTTTTTAAATAATTATCTAGAAATAAAAATTATTGAGATTAATTATGCTGCAAGTATTAAATTTATTTGTGCTTCCAAGATTTAATTGGACTTGGTTGCATCAGAAGAAAATTTAGACGGCTTCATTGGATGAAAATTAGTCAAAAATAATTATATATATTTTTGGAACAAGAAAAATAGAATTAACATTTTAAAAAATTAATAAAAATTAACTATGCTGCAATGGATTGACAAGATTTATCCTGAAAAAGGAAACATATCTTTTAACTTGCAAGATATCTTTTAAATTATAAGACATCTTTTAAATTGCGAGATATATTTAAAATTAGATTCATACAATCGTTATAACTAGGTTATTAAACTAATTATTGTAGAAATAATTAATTCTTTTTTGCAATAATTTTATAAAAATAATAATTAATTAAAATAATAATATTAAAATTAATTATGTTCCCAAGATTTAATTGGATAAGGTTTCATTGGACAAACATTAATTAAAATTAATTATATTGCTAAAATAGGAAAATGTGATTAAT
This sequence comes from Jasminum sambac, assembly GCA_018223645.1. NCBI lineage: Eukaryota > Viridiplantae > Streptophyta > Magnoliopsida > Lamiales > Oleaceae > Jasminum > Jasminum sambac. Next base: position 40,686,065 of record CP073640.1, read on the forward strand.
TAAAAAAACATATAATTAAAGTTAAATAGATTTCTATCGGTAGGTAAGATTTCTTCTAGAAAATTAAAGATAACTTTTAGATTGTAATATATCTTTTAAATTACAGAATATCTTTAATAAACAATTCTTCAAATTGTGGTTATTAAGCTTATTATTAAGAAATAACTACCAGTAACACCCGTGCGTTGTGCAGGAGTCGGGTACATTGATATGTAATTATATATATATATATATATATATATATATATATATATATAAAAATTATTATTGAGAGAATTGAAAATGATTACAAAAACAAAACTACAATCCCGAAGATCACAGGATTTAAGTAAAGCATGTTCTATTTAAAAAAATGGGCAGAGCTTTGTTTGTACATAGGTCAGTTCAAACCTATAAATATTGGTACAATTTGCAACAATCATCATGAAGACATAAAAATACAGAAAATATCTATAAACGACACAATTTTACATTAGTAACCAACAGTATTAACATTTGTTAATTATCCACAAAATTATATTGGACAACAATACCAAGCATACTATAAAATCCCTACATTGTATGGGATAATTTTACAATATGTGTTCCTGCTATAATTAACCATATAGGAAAAGTTTTCCTCAATTCATTGATTAGTAGCACTGTGTAATTCAAGCTGATTTGATTCGTATCTTGCTCAAGCAGGGGATAAACAGGGGATGATTAGAGGATTAAGGACAAAAAAAAAAAAAACCAAATGATTCTCACTGCAATATGTGGAATAGAAATATAATTGACATTGGGGAGATGAACAACAAAAAACACCAGATTTATTGATTAGCAATGTTAGCGCAAAGATGCAAATCTGTTCAACCAAACCCTTATCAATTCATTGATCAGCATAACTATGTACTTCAATCCAAATTGATTCGTGTACTACTGCAAAAAGTTGTTGGTTCTCACAGAAATGAAGAATAAGATGTCTCAAATGGAAAAAGAAGGAAAAATCATATATCGTGCATTATCAGTATGATAAATCTTATTTGGAAGAATAATGGTATGAGAAGAAGACACTAAATGGTAAATCTCTTATTTTTAGAACATATATATTTATCCAAATTTTTGTTATTCAGTTGCCATTAGAATAGCAGAACAGAATAATAATTACCTAAAATATTTAATTATTGTACATTATCATAATGATGAGATATATATTGGTATGTCAATATATTTAATCAAGGTACAATATGAAAAATATTACTGGTGCACAAGATATAGCTACGATGGAAAATGAGATTAAATTAATTAATGATATTAACATATGATGAGATACTGGTATGTCAATATATTTAATCAAGGTACAATGTGAAAAATATTTCCGATGCACAAGATATAGCTACAGCGGAATATGATATTAAATTAATTAATGATATTAACATAGAGAATGAGAGGAGACAATGATCTTGGATAGTGAGAAAAAAAGATGGGAAAAAAGATAAGCTGATTATTCTAGGAAACTAACGATCGGAAAAGATAACAATAAAAAATGAAAAACGATTTCTAAAAAAAATTTAGGAGAAAGTTTTATTGTTAATAATCTTTTTATAATTTTTTTTCGCATATAAATTATGGTCATAGAGAAAAAATAAATAATAATGCCCAAAAAGTAATCTATACTGGATGAGCATATACATTGATACGTAACTGCAATAGATAATCGAAAATGAAAGCTGTTAATCTCTTTTTCATTTTATTTTTATTTTCAATTCTCTGATAATATTGAGACACGTGTGGATTAAATCATGAAACATAAAAAAAAATAATAATAATTTTGCACATATATTATTTTATACTGGTAGGCGATATCAAATGTGAAAGAGTAAAATACATGAGAATACATTAAACGTAATGTCTACGATGTCATTATTAAAAAAAAGGTTAATTGATCGCGTTAAAAAATCGATGATAAGGAAAAAGTTTGAAATTACCCATTTGACTTTATCTATTGTATAGTACGGGGTTTTGTCTTTAATATTGTGATGATGCATGTAAATTAGCTCTGTAGTCTATATATTTGTTATTGTAAATAATGATTCCATTAATTTTGAAAAAATAAAATAATAACAATTCAACTAAATGAATGAAGAAAATAAAAATTCTACAATGGCAACTAAGTAGAAAAAATTTGGCGATTGGAAAACCGAATAGGGTAATGAAGGATAATTCAATATATAGAAGCACTATCCCCGGCTATATGTTTGAGCATGTCTTTGAAATACTTCAATAATATTTTTTGTCTTTTTATTTTACTGTCCTATTAACTTTGAACTTTTGTAGGATGAACGCCATTAATTTGTGAAGTGGAAACTTGCTCATAGGAATTGTGAAGAAAAAAGCGTGTCCAATAGTACTATTTGCTACGGATGGATTAGCGTGGACTGTTTATATATCATGATATTATGAAGTTTAGAAAATATTAATGGTCAAAAAGATCTAACTATGGTTAAAGATGTAGACGACGACGGGTGCCGATGATATTAAAAAATTAAGAAAAAAATGCACCCAGAGCAAAAAATCATAATTAAGCAAAGTCATTCATAAAAATCTTCGTAGTACATAATAAGTTAAGATTAGATTTTCTTGGTTTGATTGGTCGTAATATTCCCATATCTATAAGGAGCATATAGAGCAAATGATTCTTTTTTTTCTTTTTGTTTTTGGTTTGGTGGGGGGTGTTGTGGAGAGGAGGGGAGTAAAATAAATGAGAAGACGATTATGAGTTGAACATGTGAAGAAGAAAAAGAGTAAGAACCCAATGAAGAAAAATAAGAAAGAAGAAGAAAAAGATAGTGAATGAGAATATGAAAAGGATTAAAGATATGGAAAGACAAAGAAGAAAATTCTTTGTAATTGTAAGTTTGGCCAACCAAACTTAATGAGAATAGATTAAATGGTCTGTTTTTCTTTTAGTCGGTGTTAATTTCTCAAATTGAAAAATATCAATTGTTTACTCTTTATATAAGAAAATAAAAAAGAGACGACGAAATTAACCACAAAGAAAATTAAAGACTGAAAAGTATTAGAAGGCAAAAAAAACATTTTTATTAACTCAATATGCAATTTTAAACATTCAAGTTGAGAGAGATAAATGAGACATCCATGTGAAATAAAAGAATCATATAATGGACCTCTCCAAAGATTTTCCATCATCAAAACTTGGTGGCATTTGTGGATTTGTGTTTTTTCCGATGTTGTTCAAGTGAAGAATATCTTAAAGTTTGTAATGTAGTTTTGTTTGGCAAGTAGAACTCAATGTATAGTGTGAGATTGAACTAAATTATTCTTACAAATTACAACTTGCAAAGCTTTCTTTTGCTAATGGAGTGAATGTTTCAGCAAAATATTGCTGAAGCTCTCAATTTCAAAGAAAAGGTTATGGCCAACCTTGCTCAGTCTTAATATTCTATTAGAATTTTGTCATTATTTGACCCACGATCACCCAAACCATGTTGGGAAAAAAAAGGAATCCTTGGAAAGAATGTATCTAAATAGAAACCTTGGAATGAAGGGAACGAAGAACCTGTTTTGTTAACAACGAAGACTATTTTTGGTTCCGTAAAGCAAAGAAGGGAATGAAGAATCTGCTTGTATGAACTTGGTAAAATCTACAAATCCAAAAACTCAAGTTCAAATCAAACATCTACAAATCAATATCCTATTCAAATCAACTCATGTTCATTCAACGAATTGTGATACACATCCGGTTCAAATCAACTCATGTTCAATTGTACTTAATCAATCCATTTACTTAGCCAACATCAACTCTCACACAGACAAAAAAAAAAAAAAACAGATATTAAGCTAACAACTTGTTGACTCGCTGGAAGGAATTTGACCAAGAAGAATTCATATTGACCACGGAGATTAGGAAACGCGCTAGATGGTTTAGCAGAAGGGAAAAACAAAGAGCATAAGAAAAAGTCATCCACTCAGATTCAAGAAATCAAAAAATTTTTCGATTAGTTCATAATGCAATTTATACATTGCCATGGACAAGAAGAACAAAAAATATTCAACAAATTAGCAGGATGAATTGAGAAAAAGAATCACTACTAGAAAAATGAATATTAGGGACATTAAATTGGGACAAAATAAATAATATGTCCCTATTAATACGTAATTAGGGGCAAAAATATATTTTGTATGTATTACCATTAATTAGGACAAATAAAACTGTAACTAATATTCAATTAGGGAAATAAATATATTTTGTCTCTGTTGATATTAATTGGGACATATAGAAATTCCTCTAGTATTAAATTAGGAATAAAAATATATTTTACATCTACTAATATTAATGAACAATGCCAGGTAACCATAGTCTCCATGACATAATAAGTGTTATAATAATCCAAAATACCTTTTAACCCTTAATATTTGTCTGACCTTTGTTTCATATTTTATTTCTTAATTAGGGCTTGTTCCAGTTTGCTGCATCATGCCTCTTCATCTTCTATGGCTCTTCGATCACGTTTTCTCTCCCGCCGATCTTCTTTCAAGCTATGCGATGGCTTTCTCTCCCAGCGCGTTCGTTCATCCCCTTTTTTATTACCATTCAACATCGGATTTATGCGGTAGGTCGAAGTCATTCAAAGGTCGCTAAGGATTCTTCTGACGAAATCTGGTGCGTATTTTTGTTCATAAGTTGCTATAGCTGTTTTATGTGAAATCCCTTTGGACATTTGATGCAACTGTACCTTTAATTTGGGAAACAACAAGTCCTTGCCATTAAGTCAATCCTTCTTACGGTAAAAGGCTAAGAGATACGAAGAATTAATTGTGATGCCCCATTCGTTTTCCCTAAAAATTTTCTATGATGATGATGTGATGTTGATGTTGAGTACGTGTTCAATGTAGTCAGATGTGTCTATAAGGATCTATGAGGTTATTGAAAGGGTTATGGCCATTTAGTGTAAACCGGGAGGAAAATGCAGGAAATTGAGATTTACAGCCGTAAGATTATTATTTACGGCCGTAATTGTGGTTTTATGGCCGTAAGGGTTCTTTTATGGCCGTAATTATATAACAGTGAAATATTCCAAAAGATGCAGAGAGTTTATGACGGTTATATACCGTCGAGGTACGGCCGTATAACCTGGGTTACGACCGTAATTATGAGACTTACGGCCGTAATATTAGTGAGAAGATAGACTGGGATTTACAAAATCTTCTTTACGGTCGTATGCATGTTGGGATACGGCCGTATGATATCGGTTATGGCCGTAAAGGTTATGGTTACGGCCGTAATTTGGGATTTACGGCCGTAACTGTATGAGTTATGGCCGTAATTTTAAGTCGGCAGAATGATGTATTTAGTCAACTTTGGCCATTTTCTTGGTATTTTTCTATACCATTCGACCCCTAGACCCCCCAAATCTCCTCCTAAGCCATTTGATCACTTTTTCAAGGTAATTAAGCTAGTTGGATCATCAAGTTTCCACCTAAGGTGTTTCAAGCTAAGGATTGGCTCAAAAGGAGTTGAGTAAAGCTTGGTGTGGTTGTCTACTCTTAGATAAGGTGGGTAATGGATACATGAGTTTGTGACATGGGGTATGTATATCTCTATGTCTATGTCAAGTAGGGGTGGACAAATGACGGTTCGGTTCGGGTATTGAAAGGATTGGGAATCGAACCAAAAATTTCGGTTCGGTTCCATTTATTCACAAGAACCAAACGGTTTCGGTTACGGTTCGGTTCCGATTTTTATTTCAATTCCCGTTCGGTTTTAGCGTCATCGTTTTTATAAAATATAATGAAAAAGTAATAAGCGACACAAATTCGTTTTTTATAAATCAAACACTATTGTAACTTATTGCGAAATTCGTACTAGTGATTGATAATTCTATTAGTCCTCTTGTTTGTTTTCCATTTTTGACTTGCCACTTTTGTGTAAAAGTTTCTTAACTTTGCCGAATTTTTCAATGATGGCTGGCTGGTAAACTAATGCAAGTCGGGAATGACTCTTGTGGTCATTGTGAATGAAAACTACAATAATAAGGTAATTAGTCTATGCATGTTTGAGAGGAGTATACTGATACTATGCGTCAAAAATATTCTTGCATGCAAAAAACCACGTTCTTAATTTCTCGAGACTTTAATGTAATCACTTTCAGATACAGGTGGAAGTTACACCAATAGAAAAATGCATGCGACGAACTTTGGCACTTTGTATTCATAATCAGAGTTCTCATCTTAATCTATGATATGTATGGTGTTTTGACTTTACACCAATAGAGGGTAAACGGTTTACGGTTCGGTTTTCGGGTATTGACAAAGAACCATTCGGTTTTCGGTTCTCTATCTTTCGGTTCCGGTTCGGTTTTATTTCTCAAAAATTTTTTAAATAACTGAACGGTTTCGGTTCTTTCGGTTCGGTTTCGGTTCGGGTGGTTCGGGTGGTTCGGTTCCGGTTTTTTTGTCCACCCCTAATGTCAAGGCTTATGATGTATCTCTTGATCTATATGTGAGTAGCCTTGTCTATGTGCTAAAGCCTTAGGGTTTAGGTTATGAGTTATGACCTATATGTTGATGTTACATATGTTGATGTTATATCTATGTTAAATGTTGTATGAATGTTCTTGTGAAGGATATATACAAGAAAGGCTAGTTACTGGCACCTTTATTGCATGATCATAGGATAAGAACATATGAATGTGAAGTTTCCTATCATGTGAATACACCCATGAAAAGTATATGTATGGTCTCACGGGAAAAGGCCCCGCAAGAGGATGGAGACCTTTGGCCGTCTCATGGGCGAAGCCCGCAAGAGGATTGAGACTTTTGGCCAAATACATTATGTTATGTTACGCTCTGGCGCCGATATATACACATGATAAGCAATTGGGCCCAAAGAACGAATGTGAACATGCATTGCACATGTCCATATTCCCACTGAGTCTTTATGACTCACCTGGTTTTTGGTTGCACGATTGTAGATATTTTAGGACAGGATCTTAGAAAGGGAGATGGCGGGGAGTCCTCCCAGACTTGATGTGTGGGAGCTCGTGTGGGGAAAAGAAAGGAAGCTGTGCATCCTGTTTCAATGTTTGCTTTATTGTACTTAAATTGGCACGCGGTCTTTTGAATATGTTATGTTCTCATATTGTACATAATGTTTTGAGAAATGAAAAATATAAAACCCGTGGTAGCTTTTGTAAACGTATGTGTGACGTCTAGTCTAGTTCCGCAGCTCTCACTAAGGGTAGGTTCGTGTTCGAGTTAGATTGGGCGTTATATTAACAGTAAAGGCATAGGGCCTAAAGAGGGAAGAAGGCAATAAGCTAGATAGGAACTTGTGGGAGAGTGGAGAACTGGAGACGATTGAAGAGCTCATTATCAATTTTTTTTTTTGTTTAGAAATGTAATTTTGCTTTGTTCTTGTTACAGTGTCTTAATTTTGTTCATTCTCAATCATACTTTGGATCTTTTGTTAAGTTGACAGGATATAAATCGTTGAGCTCATCAGACCCATGGTGATATATGTGAACTTCACAATGCCTAGTTATGATACCTGTTTATTTGCAATTTTTAGGGTAAAATGAAAAATTAGAATGTCCAATTCAAAATTTTGTGGCGTTGCGTATAGTAATTGAATATGTTGGATGTGTGCTGCCTGATTATTGGACCAAAGTTGCTAATGGGCTAGAGTTGCAGTTGGGCTTTATTGGTTGGCTCATTTGGAGTTAAACTTGGCCGATTATTACTAGGGTTGACTTCTTATATAAAGGTTTGAGGGCTTCATTCTTTGAGTGTGCAGAAAGGAGAGACAAAACGTAGAGATCAAGGGTTTTGGTAGGCTGCGCATCTCCTTCTTTGAGAGAGTTTCTTCTGTGTAATTATTTTCTTGTATTGAGTTATACAGAGTGATTAGATACAGAGAGAGTGAGAGATCAAAGAGAGGCGAGTGAGATGTGCATTGTAACTGAGCCTTGGATACCGAATTTTGGCCATTCATAGTGGATTGGAGCGAGAACCACCGTGGTGTGGATGCTCAACGCAGACGTAGCCAATTTTGGTGAACTGCGGGGTCGAGGACCAAACAAATCTTGGTGTTGTTTATTTTCTCGTTTTTCGTGTTTTATATTCAATTATCACGCGATCCAAATCCTAACATATTGGTATCAGAGCCAGCCTCCCAACAAGAGGATGTCCCTTCGAGATCCGAGGGATCGCCGACTGGGGGAGGGGATTGTTGAGTTGAGTCCCACATCGGTTGCGGAGGAACTCCTGGAGTGGTTTATAGGCTGGGTTCAAACCTTCCCCTTCGAGCGCGCTTTTGGGGCGAAGTTAGGAGCCCTGTCCTTATCAGAATATATAGAGCACCTCTCTGCTAACTTGACAGAACATGCTTGTTTGCATATATCCTAATTGACGTGTATATGCTTGACTCTAGGATAGATTTGAAAACAAAGTGGCTCCACTTTGTTATAGTCGGTTGATCTTTACAAGAAACATATGTCATCAATTACCATAGACATGAGTTTCCATTTATTAAAGTGCATTTCTTAGGTTGTAAAGACTTATTGATTTACTCATGCAACTCACTCTCTACAAATTAAAATCCAAATACAAATCCATATCTATGACAACTAATATCTAATAACACTTAATTTTCATCATTAATTAGTTAAACTTCTTGAAACATCAAGAAAGAAGATGTGAAAAAAAAAAAAATTTAATGTGGCATGCTTGGTATATAGATGGGCCTGATGGGGTTGGACGTATACCGATAGAAAAGGAAAATTTTAACTCTATGACCTATTAAGGTAAATGTTTTTTTGAGAGAATGATGTTATAAGAAAAATTGAGTCTGCCACCATTTATAGCTTTCCAAAAGACCTCTCAATTATAGGGTCATAGAATTATAACTTTTTGGATTATAAGCTCTTAAGCTGGCCATGTGGAATGCTGCAAATAGTACTTCCTACAATCTATAAAATTGTTCTCATTTGTTTATTTGAGACTGATGTATGAGATTAACTTACGTTTTTATAGTGTGACAATATGCTACTACTAAGAGGGGTATTGTCAATTTGTCAAAGAATTGACAAAGATATTGATATAAAACTCTGGTCTTTGGCTGTCTGAAGAGCAATGATTTAGCTTGTATGTATGCATCATTGTGCATATGCTCCACTCTTATGTACATTTGTCTTTAGGTAACTTATAAGCTTTCGCTAATGAGTTTGACTGTTTGAGAATGCATTTATAGATTTTATTTTATTTTATTATTATTTTTTGACATTATTTGAATTCCATGTTTAGGGTTGTATTGGGATGAAGAGAAGTTTAGATGAACTAGTTGCCAAGTATTTGCGATATGACTATAAGAAGTCTCCTCGCCTGGTAAGTTCTGTGAGTTATGTGAGTTTATGTGATAATGATAATGGTAGAGGGAACTTGGCAACTTGTAAATTATACTATCAAGGCAAAGCTTTCTAGGATTCTCCATGTCCCGGTATCATTAAATGATAACTACATGAAATATGTTTGCATAACGGCTTGCATCATGATGAATTGTTGAGCCATTTTCCTATAGTGTAGTACTTCACCTAGCATGCTGCTAATGGTTCTCTTCTTTCTGTACTCAAAAGAGATCCAACTTGGTCCCTAATATCTGTGAATTCATGACTAATGACGATCATGCAGCATTCTTGAAAGTTAGGCAATTGTGTATCTACAGAAAATAAATTGGAGAATGAAATTTTTTATGATGATGAACTTTGAGCTTCTTCTGCTATCTAGTAAGTGTAGTAAAAACTTGCACATAAAATTTGTTTTGTAGGATGAGATACTACAAGAATTTACATGTTGTAGCTGCTATTGATAGTAGGGAGATTCCAAAACAAAGGATGCGAGCATGGGCAACGAGGGGTTGCACCATTGGTGGGGAAGTTTGTGATTATGCAACGTGGTGACACCAAACTCAGCCATGGGTATAGTGCACTCAGCAAACATCTTCAATTCGCTGCGATGCTCATTGGCCCAAATTCGATGACAATCTGTACATTTGGATCGGAAGAAAAGCCAATATGGTTACAGTGGATTTTTTTGGTTCACATTTTCAGGGAAATTTTCTATCAACTATTCATCCCATTGTCAGTTGTAATAAGTATGGGATATCATTCTAGTCCATTTGTTTTGATTATGTACTTTTTAGCCTCTAAGGCCAAATAACGAATGATTGCAATTTATATATTAATATTTGTTGTTAATATATTGTTAATTCTTTTTACGGTAGAAATAATTACTATTTTGTTATTATTATTTAATTAAATTTGAATCCAATAGTGTCATATGTATGTGATTTAATAATTTGAAATTCCAACCATGGTAGGGACGCTATGTAAGTGTTCCTATTATTTTTAAAATTAATTGGACATGGAATTAAATGTCTCTAATAAAATTACATAAGTAAATAATCCTACGTGGCATGTATGTTAATAGGGACATTTTTTGTATCCAATGTGACCCTATTGATTATTAGAGACATCATTTTTAGGAACATATGCTAATATGCCTCTCATTCTATTAGGAACATTTTAATCTTATTTTATGTCCCCATTTGTATTAATGGGGACACTTCTAAATGTCCTTAATATTGACAATTTTAGTAGTGAATGGACGACATATAGACAACTAAATCAACCTCGAGTCTAATGCAATTAGCGTACGTATGACTGATGCAGCGTTTGGTGTTAAATGGTAGACCAATTAGTGGTCTTTCAAGGGATGAAGGATTTATGTATTCGTCCTACTACTATTCTCGTGACGAAGACACGATGTTGAATGAGAGGAAAAACTCGATAAAAAATAATGAAATTGGTTCGAAGTAGGATGAATACGGGATGGTGAGTTGGGCTGAATGTTAAGACGATCCCCCTTTTTTGTCATATGAATTTGGTAAAGACAAGAATTCACATTATTTCAGATATTTTATTTCCTTTTATTCATATAAATTTACTAAATAATTGATTAAAATGAATTAAATTAAGAAAATATAAAAATACATGATCTTTCATATCGTACTTCAATATTGTGTAACTAATAGCATTGGTATAAAAAAATAAGCGAAACAATCCATAAAAATATCAGCAGTGTGAAGAATTAAATTAAATCAGGGAATTGACATTCAAAATTTTTTTTAAAAAAAATTGAAAAAATTAAAAACAAAGAGAGAGGAAAAAAACTTGCGTAAAGACAAAAAAATAAAAAGGAAAAAAAATCCCAAAAAAGATATAAAAAAAGTTTAGTGTTCAGATCAATTAATTATTTCAACCATTTACGAAAAACAATCCAGATGAACTACCCGAATCCATACTTTAATATATTATATATAATCTCAAATTAACTTAATAAGAAAATAAATAATAGAATAAAAAGTTTAGTAACGCGGAATAAAAAATTATTCACACTTTTTAAAAAAGGAATTAAAAAAATCTTTTGATGTAAAGAGCAAACAATTGATTCAATAGAAATAAATACAATAGAATAATACGGGACAAAAAGAACATTTAGGGAATCGTCTCATTTATCTTTTTTTTTCCCATCTGTATTCACGAAATAGTTCATGAGGATGAGAAAAATTAAAATAAGGGGAAAATCAATAATATTATCTTTTGTACTTCAATATTATACAACGCAATAGCATTGGTGTAAATAATAAATGATACAATTAAAAAAATATTTTAATAGTGCAAGGAACGAGATCAAGCGTAAAAAGAGAAAAAATGGTTCCAACAATTTATGGAACAATCTATCGAATTCTTTTGATTCAAATTCTAATTTATTTTATTTTATTTCATTTTAAACAAAAATACTTGAATTAGAAATTAGGTGGCTGGACAAATAGACGATAATTCAAAGAGTATTAATAGCGAAATAAAGGTGAAATCAATTTAACAATCTTCATTCACAATTTATTCAACGAATTCTATCGAGTAATGATTTTACATTTTGGCTTCATCAAGTCAACGTTACCCTCACAAATTTTAAAACTTTGTGACGTCAACTTAATGGCATACAAAATTAAAAATAGACAAAAAGGAAAAATAAATTAAAAAAAAAAAGAAGAATAAAATTTTTAGTGTACAAGGACAGTTGATAAATAATCCGGAGGAACTATTCTGAATAACACTTTAATTTATTATATATAATTAGAAACTAATTGGAATCGAAAAATAAATAATATAATAAAAAATAAATAGTCAAAAAAATAGTAAGATCGATTTACGGCGCTACCTTCACAATTTTTGAATAATTAGTGAACACGATTTAATGGCATAAAAAATTAAAGATAGATAAAAAGGAAAAATAAAATAAAAAGTAGGAAGTAAAAAGTTTTTAGTGTAAAGACTTAACAATCATTTGAACAATTTACGGCAAGCAACCCAAACGAATTGTTGTCATTCATACTTATATTTATTATATATAATCAGAAATTAATTGGAATGGAAAAACGAACAATTCAATTAAAAAAAATATTGACAGTTCAAAGAGGAACTTTAGATAATGACATAAAATATTGAAAATTGTCAAAAACAAAAAAGAAATTTTGAAAAATAGAGAAAAAAAATTTGTAGTGTAAAGCGTGAACAATTGTGTGAACAATTTGTCAAAAATAATCCAAACGAACTATTTCGATTCATACTTTAATTTATTAGAAGAAATTAAAATTTAATTGGATTAAAAAATAAACAATAGAATTAAAAAAATATTGATGGTTCAAAGACACTAAAATCATTCCACAATAGTACCTTCATAACTTTAACAAATCCATGTACTTGATTCAAAATGGCATAAAAATTATTAATGCCAAAAACAAAAATCAAATAAAAAAAGTAAGAATTCTTTTTTAGTATAACAGGTGAATACTTGTCTCATAATAATTATAAATTAATAAAAAATTCAAATTTAACAAAGAAATTGGGTAAACTCACTAAGTAAAAACAGGCAATATAATTAAGGTGTCATGAGCTGGAAAACAGATTAAAAAATATTGAAAAATAAGCGAAAAAATTCCCTGTAAGAGCAGTCTCTCTTTATTAATGTATAGATTAATTCCTTTAAGATATAATTAGCCAAAAATTAAAACGTAATTATTTTTAGATTAATTAAAAATCATTATATTGCCAGGATTTAATTAGAGACAGTTTCATTTGGTAAAAATTGACATGGTTTCAGTGAAAGAAAATTGCTAAAATTAGTTATTATATTGCTAAGATGGGAAATATATTGTTAATTTAAAAAAATAACAAAAATTGATTAGATTGCTATGAGTTCGTAAGATTTCCTCTAAAAATGAAAGATACTTTTTAAATTGAAAGATATCCGTTAATTTATAAAATATACGTTAAAACCGCTACTGTTGAGCTAATTCTTTGAGAAATAAAAAATTATTTTTATAAATAATTAGCTAAAAACAAAAACTAATTGTAATTAATTATATTACAGCTAATTAAAATTAATTATATTTCTAAGATTTAATTGGACACATTTTCATTGTGCAAAAATTGACATAATTTCATTGGACGAAAATGAGTAAAAATTAATTGGACTGCTGAAAGGCGAAATAGTAATCAATATAAAAAAATGAGAAATGACTAAAATTAGTTAGGTTTCGATGGGGAAGAAATATGTGTTTCCGAAATGAATTTATGTTATTCCGCATTTTAAAATAAACTGACGACAACACCTATAAGTTTCTGAGTTTCCAAAATTAGGGTGTTATATCTTATTGTGGAGTGAGTCGATGGATCATTAGTGCCTAATTAACTTCACTTACTTTTTCTCTAGCATCTTTTTATCAAAATACGTTTTTCCTTTGTAATTTCTATAATTGTTCATTTTAGCGTGTGTCAGGATATAAATTTTTATAGATTTTTATGGATTAGTTTGACCATATTAAATTGAAATTTAAAAATTTTATAAAAATATGTAAAAAAAAATTATAAGGATAGATAGCCTAACATGCACTTAGTTGCAAATGGTTGCAATTTGACTAATAATTATTGATGTTAGAGTTGGACAATTATGTTATCATGTCGGTATTTTTTGAAAAATCAATTTTCAATCTTGTATAGCTATATATTACAATTTCGAATACTACAAATCACATCATATTTAAAATAATAATTGGCAATAAAGATAGGAAACCAATCAAAAACCACAAATATGGTATTTGTTTAAATTTATCAAAATTAAGCATAGTTGACTTTATTTTTAATTTTTGTTATTTTTTTACAATTCTTAAGATCTTAAGATTTTCTTTTTAAAAAATGTATTATTTTATGTCAGGACCTAAGATTTTATAATAAATAATTTTAAATTATTTATTTTGTACCGATTTTTGTCAATTTAGATTTTATATAAGTTTTAAAGTTCATCGATTGAGTTGTCTAATTAAACAAGTGAGTTTAAAAAAATCTTAATATATAGGTCGAATATGTTTAATTAGTGAGTTTATACCGAATATATTAATATAAATGTTTAGCGTATTTAGAAGACATGCATTAGAAAAATTAGATGTCATTAATACATATAAAAAAATACATATAAAAGTTTTCAATTGTACGGGCACGATTGGGCATGAATGTAGATGAGAATTTTCTAGTAGGAGCGGGGACAGGAAATAGGGAGTCCCCATATGTTGTAATTCTTATATGATGATCTTTCCCTATCTCAATGAGGTTGTAGTGCGGACGACGAGGATAAGTGTTTCCTAGCAAGAGAGGAATGGAATGTTGGGATTTGTCGAACTGTACCTGCTACATTTTTCACTCTATAATATATCTATCTATATATTGATAATATTTCATAATAAAATTTTCAAAATCATTATTCATATATTTATTGTTAATATTATGCATCGAATGGGTCTATAGTTATGTCGCCCGAATTTGTAATTGAATAAAATAGAATATAGAATATAGAATAGTTTTAAATAAAAAACTATAAATTCTATGAATGGTAGTCGAATTTTTTAGTGTGATTATTTTGATAACTATAATATTTAATTCAATATTATTTTATCTTACATTTATGTGATCACAATTTCTATCACAAATTGTCTCATGTGTAATTATATAGAGAAAATTCTATCGAAATTTTTATAGAATTCTTTCATTATTTTCTATTAATTAAGTTTAGTGCTCTGATTTATTTTACTAGTTCTAATATCATATTATTAGCATTTATGAAAGCCGCTATTTGTTGGAAAATTAGCGCATGTTCTCATACAAGTTTTAACACATTTTTACACACAAATCTGGTGCGACTTACATGTACTATCCAAATCTCTACCATTCAATTTCACTTATTCATTGGAAATATCCAATTGCTCCCTATATGTAGGGAATTACTCCCTTCATCCCAATTATATAAGCTCTTTTTTTTGGATGTTCCAAATGTATGGGTTTGTCTATTTTTTGAGAGGTTTAATTTATAATATTTTAATATTTTAATATTATACCCCCTATTTAATACTCAATTCTAACTATCAATTTCGAATTCTACTCATTAAATAAGGGATAAATTAGGAATATAGTTTACAAAATATATGTTTCCAATACTTTTTTAATCTTTGTGCAAAGTCAAAAAAATCTGTATATATGGAACGGAGGGAGTATATGAAGGTGGGCGTTTTTACAGTTGAACCACGTAACGTGGATTTGGTTCGACGTTTCATGGCGGATGAGCTCCTGCAATGATAAATTTTCAATTAAACATAAATGCGATATATGGTTGAATGAGATTAATTGCAAGAATTAAGTCATATAATTGACAAATGTAAGATTTTATTGTGTTGAATGGAATTAAAACAAAATTATAAAATTTTAAGTAATGATGTGACACTTAATTCTCAAAATTTTAAGTAATTTTGTGATACTTTAAAACATGGTATTGATCTAAAGAAGTTTTCAAAATTTTGGAATAGTAGTTTTGGACAATACTTGTAGACGAGTATTATCTTTTTATTTTTTGTTATGTTGTGTGTTGTTTTTATATGTACGCCGTATTATTACAATTTTTATTAAATTATTAATTGTTCATTGTTTTTTGCATGCATCGCATGAATGCAATACTAGTTAAGTGAATAGCGTCGCATCAATGTGAAGATGGACAATTTTAACTATGACAACTAAGTGGACTAAATACTCCTTTAATACTAGAAATGCTTTCCATCTATTTTTCTTGTTGCAGCCACTATATAATAAATAAACTGGTTTCTGCCTTCTTAACACTCACACATCCTTCCTCTAATACACAATGGATTTCTCCAGCTATATTACAATCCCCTTTGTTATTTTGATACTTCTTGTTTCCCCAACTCTAAGCATAAGAAATGACAAGGAAGCCTTGATCTCATTCAGGTCTCAAATCACCATATACTGTCTAGATTCTCCTCTCTCAACTTGGGACCTCTCTCCGTGCAACTGGACTGGCGCCATCTGCAATAAACAAACCCAATGAGTCGTTCGATATAAGTCCTTGTATCACCAATCTCTCCTTTTTTACTACACTCGAGCTACAAAACAACCAGTTGAGGTGCCAGCTCGCTGATGAGTTATGCAATCTTTCTCAGCTTCGTTTTCTCAACCTTAGTTACAACAGCCTCGATGGCGGCGTCCCAATTAACATAAGCCAATGCAAACACCTCCGAGTCCTGGATTTGATGCAAAATCAGATATCAGAACAAATTCCTCGAAGCATTAGTTACCTTAAACAGCTCCGAGTTTTGAATTTAGCCGGAAACCAGCTATCTGGCTAGATTCCACAGTCTCTCGCCAACATAGCGTCTCTTAATCACCTGAATTTAGGCACAAACAAGCTAGGCAACTCAATACCTTCAGATTTATCGCGTCTTCGAAATTTGAAGTTTCTTGATCTCACCATTAATAACTTCACTGGTATTGTTCCTCCCTCTATATACAATTTGTCTTCTTTAGTTTGCTTAGCATTGGCTTCAAACAATTTGCCGGTCAATCTCCCCCGAAAACATTGGATTCACACTGCCTAATCTCACAAAGTTTAACTTGGGTGGAAACAATATCTATGGTACTATACCTTCCTCAATTGGTGAGCTCAGGGGACTCGAGCTGTTGAACTTGAGTTATGCTTTAGTTTCTGGTGAAATCCCGAAAGAAATGGCTGATTGGAGAGACTGCAAATCGTCGGATTGGCAGATAATAAACTCTTAGGCGAAATCCCGGGTTCTTTAGGCAATCTGAAAGGATTGAGCTAGTAGGATTGATTTATCAAGGAATCACTTGGAGGGTAGCATACTGCATACCCACTAGTTTTGGAGATTTCAAAAATTTGATTTCCATGGATTTGTCTGATAATAGACTCACTGGAAACATTCCAAGAGAAATTTTAAGTCTCCCCAAATTAAGAGCTTTCCTCAATCTTTCTCGGAATTTTCTCACAGGTCCTTTACCGGACGAAATCGAGCTGCGCGAAAATGTAGTCACGAACAACGTCGCAGACAACAAATTTTCTGGTAACATTCCGCAATCAATTGGGAACTGAAAGAGCTTGAAGCAATTGTTCCTTGCTAGAAACATGTTTGTGGGACAAATTCCTGCCAGCTTAGGACAAGTCAGAGGTTTGAACATTCTTGACTTGTCCTCCAACGGTCTCTTTCAATAACCTAGGAGGGAAATTCCGTTTTGTGGGATTTTTTCAAATCAGTCGATGGTTGATATTTCAGGCAATCGAGAACTTCGCGTGGGTTTTGTATGTGAACATGTCCGAGCTCGTCGAAGAACAGCTGTCTTTATAATCATAATCCCCATCGCGATAGCAGCATTCTGTTTCGCAGTTGGCTTGGTATTATACCTAAAGAAAGGCAAAGGAAAGACGATGGGAATGTCAGAATCCTTTAACCGACAGTATCAAATAATTTCCTACCACGAGCTCCGACAGGCAACTGTGGACTTTAAGGAAGAAAATCTAGTTGGACAAGGAAGTTCTGGATTGGTTTACAGAGGACTTGTGCAAGGAATGGAAGTTGCTGTTAAGGTTCTTGACATGAGCATGGCGAAATCCCGGAAAATCTTTTTAGCTGAATGTGAAGCTTTGAGACGTATAAGGCACTGTAATCTTGTAGAACTTATCACTGTATGTTCAAGCATAGATTACAAGAATGACTAGTTTTTGGCTCTGGTTTTCGAGTTCATGAGTAATGGAAACTTAGATGATGGGTTAAGAGGAAAACGATGGTATGCAAATTGGACGCCTCTGAATGCTATGGATCGGCTTAACTTGGCAATAGGTCCGGTGTTGCTTCTGCCATAGACTATTTACACAATGAAACTCAAATCCCGATTGTGCACTGTGATTTGAAGCCGAGCAATATTCTCCTTGATTGAGACATGACTCCCAAGGTCGGAAATTTCGGTCTTGCTTAGTTGTTGACTGATAATCAAACTTGCATAACTTCCACACACACTCTCAAATGTACCGTTGGCTACATTCCTCCAGGCCAGTTACTTACTATTATTATCAATATTGTTTATCCATAATTAGTTATCTGACAGTTAGTTCTAATTTAAGCTATTAATTATTCGATATGTTCAGAGTATGGGTTTGGGGAGAAGCCATCCATTGCGGGAGACGTTTATAGTTATGGCGTTCTTCTACTAGAGCTTTTTACCGGGGAGGGCCCCACAGACGAGAGTTTCAAGGGAGGCATGTGTTTAAAGAAGTGGGTAGAAAAGTCTTTTCCTACCAACTTGGATCAAGTTGTAGATCCTGAGCTAATTGAGGAAACCAAGATTTTTGAGGGGCAATGCGCTAAGCCAGATGATTGTCTGATCACAATCTTCGGGATTGGCCTTGCTTGTACGGTTGATTCTCCTGAACGCCGCATAAGTTCGACAGATGCTCTTTGTAAACTAGCGCATGCATGTTAAGAACATCCTTCAAATTAAGAGCTGAATTCACCAAAGAAGAAAGTTTCTAATCATATTAATTCTTTCAAAGAAACACGGCCGTTACGTTCGTCCTCCATATTATCGAGAAACATGATGATATACCAACTGAACTTTTCTTAGTGGTAATTGTCGAGATTCATTAACGGAACATTCAAAGGTACTAATCAAATGCGCCATTTGGTTGATGGTGTACTACGTCGAACCAACTAGATCGATTGCTTTCACAAAAATTAACCCACAACCTACAAACAAATACAATGCTTTTCCTCCATATAATGACTGTTTATTTCATTTTTAAATATAATGATTTTGTATCTTCTACATATTTCATTTCGAAAATTACGACTAACTTTTTATTTATGAATGAAACAGGAAATAGTTCACATCTAAATTTCCTTTTATTATAAATGTGCTGTGATCAATTTTCTACAATAAAAAATACCGTATGAAACCACAAGCTTTGCAAATTACAATTTTACTCATTCTTGCAAATTACAATTTCACTGATTCCACCATTTTGAAACTACATTGAAAAATATAATTAAAACCTTAAAGTGGATCACGTTCTTTGAAACAATGAATTGTTATTTATATTTGTAAATAATAGAAAAACTAATAGGTACAAAAAATGAAACAATCAAATTTTTTGGCATTTAATTACATTGTTAAATAGCAATATATGCAATTTTTTTATTAGTATCTTTTTTAAGATTCTAGCAATTTTTATTTTTTAGTAATCAAACTAATTCACACTTAAACCTAATAGAATCTCAATCCGTGTCATAAATGAAAATTGTTTCTAAAAAGATGCACTACTGTACATTTGTCAGAAATTTGGGGTATATATCACTAATTTTGATCCCCTTCCCATGTGGGGAGGCTCCTCACGCCACGTGTCCTCCCTAATTGGAGGAAGGCCTCTAGTAAAGGCCCCCCTGTAATCAAGGGGAACATGTGGCGTGGGGAGCCTCCCTACATGAAGAGGGGATCAATTCGATCTCTACATATCACATAATAACAAGAGTACACCAGATGATGGATCATCTACAATACATTCGTGATAGCCATCTGTGAATAGCCAAATTCCAAGATTGGATAAGCATTGCTAATATCATTGCGCACACGTGCAAATATATACCATCAATTTCACAATATTACTGATCGTTGACAAAATTGTTATAGAAAAAAAAAAGAAATGAAAATTTATTTTAGGGTGATATGGAATCAATTATAATAATTTTTAATATAAAAGAGGAGAGAGAATAAGTGAAATTGAGTGCTAGAGATTTATAGACATGATCAAATATGCGGATGTGATTGATTTAATATAAAGAAATAATATGCAAAAAGTGGTAAAAAATAGTAAAAAGTGATAAAAAGAATTGGTTAACGGGCTAACTATGATAATAAAGTTATTGACATGGATGAACAAAAACTATAGCAAGATTCACATTAGTACACAATAAACATTAGGGATAGTTTATTGGGTGGTATTTTTATTTAGAAACGTCACCCAAAATTACTAATGACATGATTATAATTTTTTGGTACACAAAGAGTGATGGTTATCAGAAAAATCCATCACCCAAAATGAATATAAAAATTAAAAGTAGACTAAATAAAATAAAGGGTGGCGGTTGTAGCAAGAATCCACCACCATTTCTTTAAAAACGGGTGGCGATTCCTTACTACAATTGACACCCATTGTCCAGATAAAAATTAAATATATATATATATATATATATATATATTAAATGAATCGCCACCCTTTTTTTGTTTTTTTATTATTAAAAATACTTTTGGGCACTGGTTTCTTGGAATAAACCGCCACTCGTTGTACCTAAATTCTTTAAAAAAAATATTAGGGTGTGTTTGAGTCAACCTTCTTTTTTTATAGAAAAACTCATTTTCCAACTTTTTTTCCATCATTGGCTGTTTGATTGCACTTTTTTCCTTGGAAAACATTTTTCAACTTTTTTCGATTTCTGTTCTTTTCCTTGTTTTGAAGGAAAATGTTTTTCTTGGGGAGATGTGGTTTTTATTTTCCAGGAAAAGTTTGGGTTTTTCTTATTTTTTTAATGGATAATTTACTTTAACCATAAAAATAAGGAAAATGATCAAATTTCATGAAAAAACACAAAAATAAGGAAAATAACATCATTTTCCAACTTTCAAATTAATCCAATCAAATCCTACAACTACTACTTTTCCTGAAAATCCTTTTCGTGGAATTCATTTACCAGGAAAATATTTTCCTTCGAACCATTTTCCGGATTTGCAATTAAATACACCCTTAATACTTTTGGGTGGCGGTTCTTTGCTACAGCCGCCATCATTTCCTTTAAATATTACACTAGCATGCAATAGCAGCCATTACGAACTTCTGAGTTTTCTTCCTCTTTCCAAAATTCTTACAATTTCATGACTTCAAATATGATTTTAAGAGCAATTTCTTTGCAAATTGGGGCCGCAATTGAAGCAATGTAAACTTTCTCTATCTATTGGTCCCCAATTCGTATATTTTTCAGGTTAAAATTTAACATCCCCAAATTCTAGGGTTTCTTAAAATCGGATTTTGTTGTATTTTCTTTACAAATTGGAGCTACAATTGAAGCAAGATCGTCTTCCTCTATCAATTGGTCCTAACATCCCCAAGCTCTTGTTTTTTTTTTTAATTTTAAATCTTTTGATTTTATATTTTCTGTTTGTTGTAATATGCATATACGTTGTGATTTCATATTAACGTGTTGTGTTTCTTGGGTGTAATTTGATTGGAACTATGTTTTCTAGCGTAAACTTGTATTTTTGCCATGGATATGTGCGATTTATATAAATCATTGTTGAATTAAATGTATAATTTTAGCCAGATTAGTTAGTTATATGTAATTTTTGATGAATTAAAGGTATAATTTTTTATGAATATAATTGGTTTTTATTTTAATTTGTTGCTCTAATCATTCATTTTAAATATTATTCTAATAATAAAACCTACAAATAAAAACAATTAAAATTTTGGGGAGATAATTTAGTACTTGATTTTTCAGATATTGCCCTTACCTATAACATTAAATAAAATTGATATAATTAAATTAAAATATATAACTTATTAAAAAATATTAATAGCTAATATATGACTATGGATTTTTTGGAACTAATAATAACTTGAATTAGGTTGAATATGTGACTTATAATACTAACTGGAATATTAACTAATATTAATAGTTAATATATGACTACACATACAATATTTCCAAATTAGGTTGAATTATATCAAACATTTAAGAGTACAGTTATACTAAAGTAACTTATAATATCCAATCACTACACCAAAACAAGGAATATGTCAGGCAATATATTTTGAAGGAGTCACGATTTTTAACCGTGACTAAAATTCTAGCGTTAAAAACCGTGACTCCTATATTTTAATTTTTTTTTATTGTCACGGTTATAAACCGTGACAATCCTTCTCACGGATTGTCACGGTTTGTAACTGTGACAATCCCCTAAACTTAAAAATATATATATATATATATATGGACATACAAACAGTAGGCAGTATACAACTATACGTGAGATCCCCAAATTGTAGAGAAAGTGCCACCCTAAATCCACCATGAAAATGCGGCAAATCACTCTCAAAAGTTGAATTCGATATGAAAGTCAAGGTTTTGGCACAAGACTCGACTCAATCACCGCCTAAATTTCGAGGTAATTGCTTGTAGTGAACTTCATGGAGGAAGCTAAAATGATTTCATGATTATTATTTTGTTTATTGACATGTTTATTTTGAATTCTCTTTTGCTTTAGCTGACGAATGCAAATTTGGCAGTAGAAATGGTTTTGTATGAATTTTCTGTTATACATATATTTATATTTCCACTCCTTGATGATTAATAGAGTTTTGGCAATGATGTTTATGGAATAGCTTTAGTGGTTGAAAAGGAAAATTGGTATGAGATGCTTGTTCGTGAAAGTTGATTTTGAAGGGAACAACTATATCTTGTTACTATGTCTTATTAAAATGTAGAGAAACTTATGGGAAAATGCAAAAATCTATTTGTGATATGGTGTAGTGTTGATTACCTACATATGAATCACATTGTTTTATTGTGAGAAGGTGTGACTAATATTCAATAGTCGAAGCTAGTACGTACTCAATACTTAGAGCACTAAAATTTTTGTGAAGACACTCGGAGTAAAGCAGATTATACTAAAACATTTTTTGGAGTAAATTAAACACTAATAAAATACTAATTAGAGTATGCATGGTTGATTAAGAGTGAAAAAAAAATAAAGAAGAATTATTCGAGGGACATTGTTAAAACTTGTTACTACATGATACATTATTAATTACTCTGTTAGAACTGGAAAAGTGAAAAAAAAAAAAAGAAAAAGAAAGAGAAAACATAAGCTTGCCGTCGCGTATTAACATCACTACATCCTCGACATGGCAGACAATATGGAGGTAGAACTTCAGGGTCGTGTTCCTTCAAAGACTTGATATGACTGGAAATTTTCTTCTTGAGTAAATTCAACTCTTTGAAGGATGCTCTTAACACTTTCTAGTTTACCAAGAGCATCTCTCATGTTTATTCGATCTTTGGGTGAAACAACTGTACAAGCAAGGCCAATCGCAAAGATCGTGATCAAACAATCACTTGGCTTAGTGCATTGCCCCTCACCTAGAAGAATATTTGTTTCCTCAAGTAGCTTAGGGTCTACAACTTGATCCAAATAGGCAGGAAAAGACTTTTCTACCCAACTTTTTAAGCTTAGGTCTCTTGTGAAACTCTCGTCTGTGGGGCTCTTCCCGGTAAAGAGCTCAAGTAGAATAATACCATAACTATAAATGTCACCTGCAATGGATGGCTTATCCCCAAAGCCATATTCTGAACATATCGAATTAATTAATAGGTTAAAATCAGAATTAACTGCCACATAACTAACGCTCATATTTGGATTTTTGAGTTGAAATAGTTGTCCTAAAAAGAAAAAACTAATGACGGATAAACAGTGGTAATAATAGCATCGACTCGACAACTAACCTGGAGGAATGTAGCCAATGGTGCCCTTCAAAGAGTGTGTCGAACTTATGCCAGTCTGATTATCAATCAACAACAAAGCAAGACCGAAATCCCCGACCTTGGGAGTCATGTTTGAATCAAGGAGAATATTGCTCGGCTTTAAATCACAGTGCACAATGGGGATTTTAGTTTCATTATGTAAATAGTCTATGGCAGAAGCAACACCTATTGCCAAGTTAAGCCTATCCATAGCGTTCAACGACTTCCCATTTGCATACCTTCTTTTTCCGTTTATCCAATCATCCAAGTTTCCATTACTCATGAACTCGAAAACCAGAGCCAAGAACTTATCGTTCTTGTAATCTATGCTTGAACACACAGTGATAAGTTTTACAAGGTTGCGATGCCTTATATGTCTCAAAGCTTCACACTCTGATAAAAAGATTTTCTGGGATTTGGCAATACTCATGTCGAGAACCTTAACGGCAACTACCATTCCTTGTACAAGTCCTCTATAAACAGATCCAAAACTCCCTTGTCCTATCATATTTTCTTCCTCAAAATTCACAGTTGCCTGTCGAAGCTCATCGTAGGTAATCATTTGATGCTGTCCTGTAAAGGATTCTAGCATTTCGGTTGCCTTTCTTTTGCCTTTCATTAGGTATAATAACAGCAAGCCAACTACAAAAAAGAGTGCTACTATTGCGATGGGGATTGCTATTATATAAACAGTTGTTCTTCGACGAGTTTGGCTATGTTTACATTGAAAACGCTGGCAAAGCTCTTGATTGCCTTGCAAATCAACTTCCAACTGTGAATTTGAAAAAATCCCACGAGATGGAATTTCTCCTCCCAAGTGATTGAAAGAGAGATTTAAGAGTCGCAACAACTGTAAATTTTGTAGGTCTAGAGGAATTGAGCCAGAGAGGTTGTTGGAGGACAAGTCAAGAATTTCCAAACCTCTGACTTCTCCTAAACTGGTTGGAATTTGTCCCTCAAACATGTTTCTTGCAAGTAAAAATTGCTCCAAGCTCTTACATTTCCCAATCGACTCGGGAATATTGCCAGATAATTTGTTGTCTGAAATGTTGATTGTCACTACATTTTCAAGGAACTTGATTTCTTCTGGTAGAGGACCTGTCAAAAAATTCTGAGAAAGATTGAGGAATACACTTAATGTGGGGAGACTCACAACCGCTTTGGGAATGCTTCCATTGAGTCTATTATCAGACAAGTCCATGAAAATTAAATTTTCAAAATTTCCAAAACTAGTGGGTATGCTGCCCTCCAATTCATTCTTGGAGAGATCAATCTTACTCAATTCTTTCAGATTGCCTAAAGAACTTGGGATTTTGCCTGAGAGATTGTTGTCGGCCAATTCCAGGACTTGCAATCTCTTCAATCGTCCGATTTCTTGTGGGATTTCACCAGAGACTGAAGTGTAGCCCAAATTCAATAATTGTAGTCCCCTGAGTTTACCAATTGAGGGAGGTATAGTACCATAGATATTGTTTCCACCAAGGAAAAACTTTGTGAGAACCTTTGAAAGATTGCCTATGGAACTTGGAATGTTGCCTTCAAAAAGATTGAACTCTATGGCCAGAAAGTCTAAAGTGGTACTGTTGTAAAGTAATTCGAGAAAATTAAGACCCTGTTTGGGTGAGCTCACAAATCTATTGAACGCTATGCTGTATAATCTCAGGTTTGGGAGATTTCCAAGTCCGGGTGGTATAGTCCCGTACAAAAGATTATTTTTCATCCTAATAATTTGAATATTTGTGAGATTGTGCAGAGACCAAGGAATAGTGCCGGTGAATTTATTGAAGCAAAAATTGAATCCAAGAAGATTAGGCAGTGTGAGTCCAACGTCTCCAGGAAGATCACCCCACAAATTGTTGGAAGCCAATGCCAAATAAACTAAAGAAGACATGTTGTATATAGAAGGAGGAACAATACCGGTGAGGTTATTAATGGTGAGATCAAGAAACTTCAAATTTCGAAGCTGTGACAAATCCGAAGGTATTGAGCTGCCTAGCTTGTTTGTGCCTAGATTCAAATCAATGAGGGACGATATATTGGCAAGAGACGGTGGAATCGAGCCTGATAGCTGATTTCTAGCCAAATTCAAAACTTGGAGCTGTTTAAGGTAACTAATCTCATCAGGAATTTGTCCTGATATCTGATTTTGCATCAAATCAAGGACTTGGAGGCGTTTGCATTGGCTTATGTTAATTGGGACAACACCATCGAGGCTGTTGTAACTAAGGTTCAGAAAACGAAGCTGAGAAAGATTGCATAACTCATCAGGGAGTTTTCCTCTAAACTGGTTGTTTTGTAGCTCAAGTGTTGTAAGAAATGAGAGATTGGCTATGTAAGGACTTATGGGACCAGCCATTCTGAGGTTAGGAAGATGGAGTCGAATGACTCGCTGGGTTTTTTTATTGCAAACGACCCCCGTCCAGTTGCACGGAGGAAGGTTCTTATCCCAAGTTGAGAGAGGGGAATCTGGAGATTCAATGGTTATTTGAGACTTGAATGAGATCAAGGCCTCCTTGTCATTTGTTATGCTTAGAGTTGGAGAAAAACTGAGTACCAGAATAACAAAGGGGATCATAATGAATTTGGAGAAGTCCATTATATATTAGAGGAAGGATGTGTGAAGAAGGCAGAAACCAGTTTGCTCATTATATAGAGGCTGCCTGAACGAGGAAAAGAGACGTCGTGAAAGGGTTGATGCAATGATCATTGTTTGAAATGTGAAAAAGGTCATTACTTTATTTTGAAAGAATTGTAATTTTTGGGGCACGTGAAATTAATTTAATATATATATATATATATATATATATATATATATATATATATATATATGTATTAATCGATTTTGGAGATTATGATATAAGTATTTTCCGAATTAATTTTTCTATGTTAATTTGTACAAGTTAAGTTCTGTATTAATATAAATCGCTATAATAATTGGTACAGATTTATCATTTATTTAATTTAATATTAAAAAAATGAAACGTATTATTCTCGAATTAATTTTTCACTTTTATGCATACAAATTAGTTATCGTGTTAGTATAAACCAATTATTGCAATTGATAAATATTTAGACTTTAATTAATTTATAATCTTTTTTTAACTTATTCCTGCTCTAATTGAGATCAACCTGCTTTGGTATTGATAAAGTTAATTATTTTAATCGATAAAAATTCAATATTTATTTAATTTTATATTCAAAAAATTTTACAAAATAAAAGTTATTCCTGAATTAGTTTTCTACATTGATTGATACAAATTGACCATTCTAATAATATAATATATTTCATTCTTCCTGATCGCGCATGCTTCAAATGCAAAATTTTTTGCAGCAGATTACCTGATCTTACCTGATTTTGAATTAAACAAACTTACAAAATGATTTTCCATTATTTCCTCCTGACTTAATCGGTAAAATTTCCCGGAAATTACATTTATTGGTCATTTTCCCTTTTTAAAAGTGAATTTTCTCCATTAGCTAGCTACTCCATTTTTTTTCCTTAAACCCAGCAATACAATGTGGGAAATAAAACTCATTTACTGAACTAAATGAATTTAAAATAATCATATATCAAAGCAAGCAAATCAAATTGAAACCTCAAACTCTTTTTCACAAATGCAATTGGATCCTAACTGAAATTCTAAATCCGTCCTTTCTAAATTTACTACTTGGTATTGCATTAAATTCCCAAAAATTTATGCAACATTCGTGTTACATTTAGACCTTAAAAAAATACTACACGACTATAGTAGATACCATTATACTTTCTATAATATTACATTTATTATATTATTATAGTATGGTGGCGAAAATGGGGTAAACTTGACTTAAATCTCGTTTGACCTGGACCCCAGACTTCCAAGACGTTGAACTAGTCAAGACTCATATTAGCCGCAAGATTTTGCGCGTCTGGAATAGTCACTGAGTCTCACTAACAATTTATAGAAGATGGACTCCATATATATGCAGAAATGTGGAGCTTCAACTCCATCATTTTTCTTTGACTGTTGTCTCAGTCATTGAGCAACTCAAAGTCTCGAATGGTTTTACCAATACTAGTTTTTACGCCCGTGCGTTGCACGGTAGTAAAATTATGTTAAGTAAATAATAAATTATTTCAAACATGAATTACAATTTTATTTAATTGGTAGTAGCATAACATTTGTTACAATTCGGTATTATATATTATTACAATATTTCTATATTAGGTTTACAATGTGTTCATAATTAAAATGATTAAAAATAAATGGTGAGAGATTAATTTAATAAATTGTGTGATGTGTGAAAGATAAATAATATAAACTGCAATAATTAAAGTTACAATCCGATAAGTATTTAAATGACATTAGTTTTAAATGAATTACAATGTAATACAATAAATTATAGTTTTCAAGTTCTAATAATGCTTTAACAATATCAAATACGTATATATTAACAAATTAGCACAATATACAGTTGAAAATTAAATAATTTAAAAATAATGTTATGACAATGTTTAATTAAAACATAAACGAAATTTAAAACAAACACATAAAGTACGTTAACCACAATGGTGATCATGTAATGTAGAAAGAATATAGGTCAAAGTAAAAATATATGTAAAATTAAAAATTATTTAAAATCAATGTCAATTTACAGTTCTATCGCATCATCATCCACTATTACATATAGCGAATCTGCAAAAGAGATAATATGTAATATATTACAACAGACAACAGACACCAGACACCATTTTCGTGCACCATTTGCACCAACCCAAGGGACTACATCTCATACCCAATTTAAATTTCATGATTTTATTTTTTGTTTTTCAATTAATTTGACTTATAATTCATTATTTTATTGTCTCTTTTACAATTAACTTAAATTATACACTATTTTTCGCTATATGAGATCATGTGCCGAAAGCCAGAAAATTAATTTCATAAACCTTTTTCTTAATTTTGACAAAACAAAAGTCGCCACAAAAAAAGAGAGTTTTCACCATTAACTTTTTTTTCCCAAAAATTCCAAAAAAAAAAAAAAAAGAACTAAAGAAAGAACAGAGGATAGATGTTTAAAAGTCTAGGCCTTCCAATCTCCAAAAAAACAAACAGGATGATCAAACTATCATTTTCAATAAAATATTGGTCACAACATGGCAATTTTGCAAGGACGAAATCGCTAAAAGTAAAAATTTTTATGACGCATTAATTCTGAAGCAACAATGTAAAGAATCTACATGAACTAAATAGTAAGCAAACTCAGTAGTAGCTAATAAGCGCAAACAATCTCATATATTTTTACTCCCAATATTCTAAAATTATTTTAGCATAAACTTAATTTTAACTTTTTATTTCCTTCCTGACACTCCTGCAATACACGAACAGTAATCACTAACAAAAAATAGTAAGATATTAAAAATATAGCTTGATTCCAGGTGAATCAAGAAAATTTGTGATTCAAATGTGAAAAGTCAGTAGATATTTAAAATTTTTAAAAGATCTATAATATATATAATTTTTAGAGATGCTAAAAGAAAAAAATTTGTAAAACACGTAAAAATAAAAAGACTTGTTGATAAATTTTTGCTACCAAAAGAGCAATTAATATAATATATCATTAAAAAAACTTAAATTATAATGATCAATTATTAATGCGTAATGCTAACATTGTATGTGTATACCATTAATTCAACTTATTTAAGAACTATAATAATGTCCTAAATTGATTAATAGACATTTCATTATTGGTCACCATTTAAAGCACTATAATAATTTAAATTTGTACTAATCGATTAAAAAACATTTAAGTAACATAATAATCTTTATCTTTTAATAATTGATTTATATAACTCATACCATAATTAGTTTCTATTCATCAGATCATGTATAAATACTTTAATTAAATTGTAGCAAGGAAATTTAAAAATTAGTAGCGACATTGTTAAAACCTTTTCTCCATCATAAAATTATTTTATTTTTCAATATTTATTGTGTAGAATTTATGAATTAATCTAGCCGAAAATGAGAAATATTGTTTCCATCTTCGAATATTAGTTAAAGATATTTATTGTATCATTTTATTCATTTGTGTAATTATTATTAATTAAGATTTTACTGAAATAAAATACTATTTGACTTGCTCAAATGAAGAAGTTAGAGCAAAAAATTAGGACACATTTGTCAAAGTAAATTAGAAAACCGTTTAAAAAATCAACTCTTCCCATTATCTACTAACACTTAAAACTACCTAGACACGTGACATTCAATCATAGAGACATCAATATAAAAACAACTATTTTTATCTAAAACAGAAGTTAATAATGTCCTAAAACCACTATTAGAAAAAAATAATACCACGCACTTCTACTTTATATATATTATAGATTTGGGGCAAACCAGATTTACACCTCAATTGTGTACTCCAAATTTCGAGTAAACAAAATTATTATTTTTTATTATTTGTATTGTTTATATACTGCTTCTCTATTTTACTAGCTATTTCTCCCGTGCGTTACACGGGGGTATAATTTTTTAACTAATAACAGTATCAATAAGTGTTAGTCGTATTAACATAAGATCTCAAAAAAATAAAATAAATAATAAGTCGCAACAATAAACTTAATTAATATAATTAATAAAATAATTCTTGGAAAATTTCGATAGAGTTTCCCTTTATTTTGTATCAATTCATCCTGCAAATAATTGTGGGAAAACTCCCCAAAAACACAAAATTTAATTTACAATACTCTTAAAAACATCAATAATTAAAGCAATCCAAACATAACACCATCAATAATAGTCAACAACAACACATAAGACAAAAAATAGAAACATCTCAAGTGTTTTGCGAAAATGGTGAATGTGTATTCAAATATAAGTCACATCCATAATTATCACATAGAATATAAAAATTTGTGTTATTATACAATTGAATTGTACTAAAATAATAAATAAATTTTAGAAGATCGAATATCTCCGACACCAGTTTTACACAAACACTGGCGCTTTAGCAAGAAATCTATAAAAATATTAGAAATAACATTATATTTCAAATATGATCAATAAAACTCACTAAAAGTGTAATTTTCGACTACTAAGTACGTTGAGTTACCTTTTTTAAATACAGTGCCACTAATGCATATGCCAATGCTTTGTTCCTCATGTCGGGATGGTACCCATGCCACGTGGCGTAAGGGCCCTATGTCATCCATTTTTTTAACATTTTTTTTAGTATCCACGTTAAGTTAGATGAATAATACATAATTGCCCCTGACGATGGTGGGCCAATGGGGCCTGCACGAATTTTTTTCTGGCGTGGGTACAGGATCTTCTAATGCATAAATGGTACATATAATCAATTTGTATAACTTCACCAAATTTGTGACGGGAATATTATACCTAGATAAATATAAGAGCACAAACACAATAAGAAACTATAATTATTTCTTCACACAAAGTGAGTTCGGCACTCTTTTGATTGGAACTATCTTCCACTGTTGAAAAGTATTTTTCATGCAGGCACAAAAAATAAATGATCCAAGAAAAAATTTACTAGTGAGAAGAAAGTACGATCTATTCATAGATTTACCTTTAATATTTAAAAAATTATGTTGTTTCATCCTAATGGTATAAAAATTCATTTAAAAAGAGAAAATAATTTACCACTGTGAAAAAAGAAATAATTGTTTAAAAGTTGCCAAACACAATCCATCGAATTTGGCCGATTAATATTTTAATTTATTTTATACTTGTAAAAAGTAATAGTTGCATTACAAATTAATCTACTGGAAAAAATTATAAAGTATATTGGACTTAGTTTTCATTAATTATTTCCACTAAAGGATATCTGCAATTTAAAAGATATAGATATAGATTCAATTAATTAAAAATATTGTATTAATGTTATAACTGAATGGTTAATTAAAAAATTAATATTACATGTTTCTGTTAGTTTTTGTGTACAAATTTGATGAATTATAATTTTTTATCACACCAAAATGAAATTGTAAAAACTCGCTAATTTTAATTAATTTTCATTTTTTAGCTAATTGAAAATAATTAATTATTTCTAAAATTAAGTAAACGGACCGATCTAATCATGTTACAAGTTCATTTTAATTTTTATGTAAAAGTTTAATGACTTTTAATTTTTATCACACAAAAATTAAATCTAAACGAAATTGCTAATTTAGATTAATTTTCATTCCTTAGCTAATTATTTATAAAAATCAATGTTTAAAAATTTGACTTGACCGGCCGGTTCAACTATGAACCAGTCCAAAATTCGTTCCGATTATAGCTAAAAATTGGACTATTAGAAAATTGGTCAAAAACCGCCACTCGACCAGTTCAACCAGCTGAACCGGTGACCCGGCAACAATTCAACCGATTTTTTTATTTTATCAATCGATTGAACCTTGAACTGTTGCCTTCTCCAATTTGCTGACCAATTTCAGTTTTCTAATTATTGATAAAAATAATTAATTATTTAAAAAATTATTTAGTTGATCGAATCAAAATTTTAAATTTTAATGTTATACTTTTCTTTTAATTTTTTGTAAAATTTAATGAATGCTAATTTTGTATAACGCAATAATCAAATATTAATGAAATTATTAATTTTAATTAATTTTATTTTCTTAAGAATTAATTTTAGTCTTGTAATTATTAATTATTTATAAAAAGTCTCTTATTCTATATATAAATATACATTTTTAGATTCAGTTTAAAAAGATATAATAAAATAATAATTATCAATACTTATGCAAGGAAAAAATTTAGATTTAATATTTAATATAAATAATAATTTATTAATTTTTTTTTTAGGATTGATTATGAATTGATAAAAAAGGAAAAATCAAAAGACAAAAAATATATAGAAGATAAGTTCAAATTAGTAGAGATTTAAAAAAATCTAATTTTGTTGAGGAGAAGATTTAATATAGATAATGATTAGTTAATTGATTGTTTGAAATTAATTATTAATTATTAAAAAAGGAAAAAATAAAAAGACAATAAAGGACTTTATTTTAGGAGGGAACACTAGTTAATCTAATTAAAAAATAGACTGAAATTTGCCTGTTTTTCTATATATATAGATATAGATATAGATTAATATATAATTTAATTTAAACAAGTAGGTGACGAGTCGAACTTATGCACATAAAAATATTAATTTGGACATAAAACTTATATTATTATTATTATTATTATTATTTGAAATCAATTGTTATTATTATTAATTGGTTAAATAATGAATGAATTAATTAATTAAGTAAAATGCATTTAACTCAAAATCAAATAATTAAAAAATGGCATAATCGTATTAAGGAATCACAATATTGTAATGAAGTATCAACCCCAACTTTTGGGGTTGGTGAGCAAGGGTGCACTGTTCATTAACCCCAAAACTTGGGTTGGTTTGAGGCCCTCCCATTCCAATGCCCATGTATTGGCAGCATAAGGTGCTAACATGCCATGTGGAGTGTAGGTATTGGTTAAGATTGGTATGGCCCCCTCCAGCGGTGGTCCTGTATTTTTCTGGACCTGAGGCGAACTTCCAAGAATAGGTCATTTTATTTATTTATTTATTTATTCCATGAAACTAATATAAAGCGACACATGAGACTCAACTAGGATAGTAAGAATTAGTAAAACACACAATAATAAGCTAACAAAGAATATAAAAAACTTAATCAGAGCACCAATGCCGAGACCCGAGTGCCGAGTCGGCGAGTCGCTGCTCTCTCTCCTTTTTTCTTTTTTCGTTTTTTTTTTTGGTTTGCAATTGTTCCCTTTTTTCTCCTCTTTTCCTCCTATTTGTTCTTCTATTAAACTTGAAATGAACCTAAATATTTGAATAAACATTTCTCAAACAAAAAATGAGCCTACATTTCTCAAACAAAAAATGAGATTAAAAGTTTGGGTTAAATACTTGAATTGTTCTCTTATTACTTTTAAAATTAAGCCTAAAAATTTGGGCTGAATTCAAAATTAGACCCTTCAATTAAAAAAAAGCATAATACAAATTGGGTCTCAGGTACAACAGAAAAAAATGGGCCCCGAAAGGGTCGGACCTGAGGCGACTGCCTTATCCGCCTCATGACAGGACCACCTATGGCGCCCTCCATTTAGGGGGATGGTGATACATGGAAGAAGTTGGTACCGTAAAGTATCATATGTTGGTAAGAGATCATTAGCGTGGTTTGAGGTACTCTTGGACGAAAAAATTCATCAAATTTTGGGTACCGGCGAGTAGCTCTAATAGCTAACGCTCTTCGTCAATGTGTGTCGATTCCATGAGCATGTTTTTCTAAGCCTGATATCACTTATTACTGATGCCCAGTTTTAATGTTAATTCTAGATAAGAAAACATGAAAGATAACAAGTTTTCAATGTTTTTGAGAACCAAAAAAAAAAAAGGAAGGCCTTAGGGTATCGTCGTATATCAGTCTTACTATCTATTTACTCTAAAATTTCAATTGATTTTATATCTCATATATAGAAAATTCCAAGCAAGAACTGAAATTAGAGAACTATAAGTTCAACAATATGCAGAATTTTATGTTTACAGTTCATCATTTACATAAGATAATTGCAACGTGATCATGCGAAGTACAAGACCTATAACGGAGTATCATTTGTGATCCTGAAACTTTTTAAAAGTTCTGCACTAAAAATGCAATTTAATCTTACTACAACTTTTATTCAAAATTTGCTTTTTAACCTATTTGGCTTCTATTGAAGTCTCGTATCTTTATTTATCTATATCTATAAATATATAAAAGTTGTTCCACCAGTGGAAAAACACATAGTTTCTCTCCAAAAGTTAGATTTTTTTTTTTATTTTTTGGATTAATGTATAAGGAAAGAAAAGATACGATATATACATAAATACCATTTAGATTTCCCATGTGTTTTCAAAAATAGTAAATAAAAATTAAATGTCAATTCATTTTAAAATTATATTCATAGCATATATATTCATAGCATGTATATGTGTGTGTGTGTGTGTGTATATATATATATATATATATATATATATATATATAAGAATCTCAATTAAGAAAATTTTGAAAACTAAAAAGGGATCTCAAATAAGAATAATTAATAAATATATGGAATACGATGTCATATTGTCACACATATATATAATACATAAGAATGTATTATATAAGAATATCGTGTTACAACACTTTTTTATATAATACAATATTACAGAATTTATATAATATATGTGTTGCAAATTTTATGTTAATATTTCCATATATATATATATATATATATATATGTGTGTGTGTGTGTGTGTGTGTGTGTGTGTGTATATATATATATATTTGAAGGGACCAATGAAAATAATTTGTACATTAATAATAATTTAATTTTGTTGTAGTTGAAAATTATATTATTTAAAATAATAACGATAAAATTACATTTATTAGATTTCAGAAAGTGTAATTTAAGTGTTGTTGGTTGAAAGGTTATACGTGATTCATATAAATTTATCTCAAATAACAATAACAATGTTTAAAGTAAAAATGATTTTAATATTAGATCAAACAAATTATTTTTCAAGTCATATTCATATTTTATATTTATTTTCCAAAGTAATATATACATAGAAATTTCATAATACTGAAATATAATGGAATCTATGATTGAGAAAAGCAACATGATGCATTAATAGAGAGAAAAACAAAATATGACATTAAGGTTGGGTTTTGTGCTTGAGGCGAGTGAGACCGTCGCCTCAGGCGCAAAACCGGAGGGAGCGACTTTGTTGCATTTTTTCGTATGTAAAAATTTACATTATATTGCAAAACGATGCAATTATACCAAACTTGCTAAGTGGTGTGGTGGTTAGCCCCATGGGTATGGATTAAATAATGGGTTCACCCAAGTTCGGTTCCTATACAATGTTATTAATTTCTATGCTTAAAATTGCCAAACTTGCCAACTGACGTGGTTGTTAGCTCCATGGGCATGCATTAAATCACATGTCCGCCCAAGATTGATTCCTATGTAGTGTGTTTTCCATATTATTTATTTATTTAATGCTTTCCTTGCTTAAAATTTTGTAAAACTCTATTAATTCTTTACTAGTATTATTTAGCATCATTTAAAAAAGTATGTTCAAACCTATGAATAAATTTGAAATAGTTCTTTTAGTTTTATACATATATAATTTCTAATGTTTTTAAATCTCATATTATCATATAAAATGTATTTCAAATAACTTCATCTTGTTAGTTTAGACCATTAATAAATTATAAGAGATTTTGAAAAAAGACCTATTATGGTGCGTTTGCGAAATAAAAATACTCCCTTATCAATATATAATTAATCTCAGTTTAACTAGCAATCTTCATCCCTACATTTTACCAAAATAAATTATTCACTATTCAAAATAGCTCGTATGGACTTACAATTATTTACCATAAAAAATATGAGTTTTATATATATCATATATGGACAAAATTTTATTAAACTATAGAAATCAAATAATATTTTATGAATTTTAAAATTTCATTTTACAATTGTGAGTTGTATCGGTAAAAAAACTAAATTTATTGAAATTTTGATGAATATTTTTCCTTCTTTCGCTCTCTAGATTGCTACCCCCGATAATCTCTACAAACATTCAACGTCTCATTTCTATCTTCTCCGACTTTCTCTCTATGCATTTTCTCTCTCTAAATTACCATCCCAGGTAACTTTGATCACTATTCAATTTCTCGCTTCCATTTCCTCCAACTTTTCCTCTCTACGGATATTCTCTCTTTATATTATCACCCCTAGCAAACTCGATTAACATTGAACTTCTTAGTTCTCATGTCTTCAACTTTCTCTTTCTACGTATTTTCTCTCTAAGTTACATTCCTTAGTAATATAGATCAACATTCATCTTCTCTAGATCAACATTCATTTTCTCCATAGATTACCGCCCCGATAATCTTCTCATTCCCTTCGTCTATGAATTTCTCTCTTTTCCCACGTACGTTCTCTCTCTCTAGATTAAAATGTTGTAACCAAAACTTTAGGGACTTAGAGTTAATTCTCAAAACTTTAATTACCAAAGATTTTAAAATTTCAAAAGTTTGAAAGATCTAAAACTTATTGCAATAATATCACCTGCCTCGATAACTTTATTATCTATCCCGATATAATATTACATTATGTGGTAATCATAACCTGTCATGAATAATGATATAATTTTTTATTTTTTATTTTTTTGCAAAAGTATGTCAAGTTGGAGAGAAAGTGTGTAGAGAGAGAAAGCGAGAAATGAGGGAAGTGAGACGTTGAATATTAGTTGAGATTGCCAGCGGTGTTGATCTATAGAAAGAAAGTGTCTAGAGAGGGAAAGTCGAGACGCAAAAGGAAGCGAGAAGTTGAATGTTGATCGAAGTTACCGAGGGTGATAATTTAGAGTGAGAAAGTGCATATAGAGAGAAATTAGGATATGGAGAAAGAGAGAAGTTAAATGTTGGTCAAGATTACTGAGGGTGGTAATCTAGACAGAGAAAGTGCGTATAGAGAAAAAGTCAGGAAAGATGAAAGCGAAAAGTTGAATATTGATTGAGATTACGGGGAATGGTAATCTAGATAGAAAGTGAGTAGAGAAAAAATCGGTCAAGATGATTGTGAGAAATTGAATATTGATTGAGATTATCGAGGGCGGTAATCTAGAGATAAAAAGTGCTTAAAGAAAGTCGGGCGAGGAAAGTGAGAAATTGAATGTTGTTTGAGATTATTGGGGGTGGTAATCTAGAGAGAGAAAGCGAGTAAAGAAAGAAACGGGGCTGATGAAAGCGAGAAATTTAATATTGATTGAGATTACCAAGAGTGGTAATTTATAGAGAGAAAGTGCGTAGAGAGAGAAAGCGGAAGATGATGGAAGCGAAAAATTGAATGTTGATCAAGATTACCGGGGGTGGTAATCTATATTACCACCCCAAGTAATATTGATCGAGATTACTTGGGGTAGTAATTAAAAAGTTCGCATTTTACACACTTATTTATATCTTTAAATGAGTAATTTTTGAATTGAATAAGTGGGTTTTTATTTAATTGTATGTAAATATTGTGTTTGTAGCTAAATTTTTTTAAATGTGGAAGAGAATAAGAAAAAAAGAGTAGCAAAAAGAACTAAAAATGTCAAAAATCCAAAAGTTTGAGTACCAAAATGAAATAATCTGAAAGATAGAGGACCTTATATTTTGGGGTATTTTTGAAAGAAATTTCAAAAATTGAGTACTAAAGTGCAATATTTGAAAGTTGGAAGACCTCTTGTACAAACTTAATGATAGATGAGCCTCTGTTTAATTTGAAACATAGAAGGCTTTAGGTGTTTTGTAATATTAGCATCATTTTAGGGTTATTATGGTCATATTAAGGAAATGTGTAATTAGTGGATAAAAAATAAGATGGCATAAGTGACTGGGAAAATTTGTCCTTAAAGTGTAGTTAGTGAGCAACAGCCCAATTCAAAATGGCAGTAAAACCAAAGGCCACAAAATGTGGTAACAACAATTGCATTCATTTTAATATGTTGTTGAAAATAAAGTTTGACTTTAACAAAGTAGTATAAGTTAATTTTAGCTAAAACTATTTTTAAGTCTGTGCTATGCATGAGATAATTTGTGGCATTTAAAATTCTAATTAAAAATTAAAAGATAAAATTTAAGTTGAGACATAAGTGTCAAAATAACAAAAATTACATATAGCAATTAATACTCAGAAAAATATTTTGCGAATAAGATTTATTTTTTTTGTTATGAACATTAAATTAAGTAAAATCTAAATATATATCAATTGTAAATCGATATCAATCACAATAATTGATTTATAAAAATACAATAAGTAATTTATATTGATAATTAACTTATATCACTACCATAATTAATCTATATCAACTAATATAAAAGAACTATTTAGAAATAAGTTTCTCAAAAATTTTTAGATATTAAATTTAGTAATCTATATCTTAGTCTTATCTTAATATATATAAAGTTGAAGTGCCAACTAGGTAAAATACTACGCTCGCAATGCACGTTTGCCAGCGTCTTTATAGGGATAAAAAATTATTTTCCTTATTTAATTGATTTAATTATTTAATTTATTTTACTTTCTTATTTAGTATTTTTTCCTTATTTTACTTTTTTTGTATACATTTTAATTGATATAGGAATTTTTATTTTTGAATTAATTATATATACGATGTATTGACATTGAAAATGAACTAAAGGCATCCATTAACAACAAAAACATATGTGGTCAAAGTTATAACTAATAATTAGTGCCAATTAAAATTATTTCTAAAAATGAGAATTAATTTTTGTACATACATTTTAATTTTCGGATATTATATTTAATGCTTTATACATATTGGTAGAGGTTTTCTATTTTATAAAAAAAATTATCTATTTAAAACACTTAAATAAAATTTTATTTTTTATTTATTTTTACCATGTTAAAAAGACAGTTTTCATGGATAATGTACATTGTGTGGTTCAAATAGTATGTATCTCTTTTTAAAAAAATATATAATAGTATGTAATTAAATTATAACTAAATTTATGGTGAATAATTTATTTATTAATTAATAGAAATAAATAGAAAATCACAAATTTTATATCAAAATTCATCATTTCGTAGGTTACTTAAAAATTAATTATTAAAATTATAATTTAATCATTGCTTCATTTTTTTTCAAAAAAATAGCAAGCTCCAGTGATTATAAAATGCGTTTTGACTTCAATTGGTGTTTCTATTTTGGACCTTAGGCTTTTCTATAACATATTATTCTATAATATTTTTTTTCTAAACATGGGGGGTTAAAAGTGAAAAATATCTAATGTCAGATAATATTCATTATTAACCAGTATGAACAATTTACATGTTGTGTTAAAAGAAGTTTTTCAAATTTTAATTTAAACAAGCTATGTATCTTTTTAAAGTCTCAATTTAGAGATCCACACTTATTTATATGTTATCCATATTACAGTTTCATTTTTTTTGTCGTATACTTAAATTTTCTGTGGATTGCACGGGAGCAGTACTAGTATTAATTATACTAATTGATTTACAGATCAATCCAATAACTAATTTATATCAATTACCACTCAAAATATTTTTAGAACAACTCTTTATTTAATATTAAATTAATAAAAATTTAAAATATGTATCAACTTTAAATCAATGCCAATTAAAATAATCGATTTACATAAATACCATGATTAATTTCTATTAATTAAATCTCATATAAGTATCATAATTAATCTCTGTCAATTAATGTAAAAAACTAAATCGGGCATAAGTTTTTAAAAATACATATTAACTGAAGTAACAATCTATATTTTTATTATTATAAAAGTTCAACCAGAAAGTCCATGAAAATTCACTCACCTCCCGCCAACGTCAATATTTTTTTTATTTTGTGGATTGAAAAGTATTGGAAGACATAAGTGAAACGTGTATAGCTTGTAATCATCTATTCAAAATTCCGGGGGAAGTAAAAATCTAAATTAATTAAATATAACCAATCAACAATACTTCGGCCGTAAATATGATTAGCGGAGCATTTCTTCGCTAGGGTCTCTCTTTCTTGTATGTTATTTGTATGTTAGAAATGTAATCTCTCGTATTGCAATAATGATACAATGCTAACACTCGTTAAACAGTATTTAACCCTCAATTACGAGTGGTTAAACTTTCCTATTTATTTCAAAGCATTTCAGTACTCGTTATCTACCATTTTTGTATATTACATGTGTGAGAAAAGTATACTCTATCATATTGAAGTGGTAATACACGGCGAATACTCACTAAAAAGTATTTAACCTGCGAATATAAGTAGTTGGACTTTTCTATCTAGTTCGATGGGAACGTAGTGTTTAATTAATATATTGTTATCTTTTCTAACTCTTTAGTGATATTTTACTTATTCCTCTATTTCAATTTATTGATTTGTTATGCTTTTAAACCCCTTTTTGAGTTTAAATGATTATTGCATTCACTTTGGCGAATTAAATCATTTAATCTTTAAATTGAAGTTACATGCTAAGATTGAAACTTTTGATCCGTAATTATCATTAGATTCTAATCCAAAGTAACAAATGAATATCGTGCATATATATTAACAAATCAATTTAGATGCAGTAATTCAAGTTTGTAAAATTATTCATCTAATTCAACTCATTCTTCTCATTCATTTCACACTGGCATTGCATTAAATCCTAAGAGCTTGTTTAGGATTATCCAATAACTAGATGTTAAGTTAAAGAACTCACTTTAATTTAAGACACTTAGGGAAGAATTCATTAATCAAATCGTTTTGATTAGTTCGAATTGATAAATTGGAGGAAGAATAGTAACATGTTGCATGGAAAAGATGAGCAAAAGTTATTGACACAACCGAACCAGAGAACTAGATATTTCTTTTACTTGTTTTATTTCATCAATCATTTACTTGCCATTTAATTTTTGAATTTCTCCAAATTTCACAAACCCCTTTCTATTTTAATTGTTAAAAACAACTAAATTAAATCCCGTTCCTTGTGGGTTCGATCCTTGCCACTTCTACAATAGTTTGTATTTTCAAAACTGTAAGGAAAATAAAATAAATTTTGGTATAACACGACAGCGCATCAAGTTTTGGCGGCATTGCCGGGAAACGGTTAACCAATTTAGTTACTTTTATTAATTATATGTAAAAAAATCCTTCACTTGTATGTATAACACTCGATCTACTAATCGAATTCTTGAAAATTTCGATCCGGAAATCAAGAAATCCATTTGAAGATCAATCAGACACGCAAGACAAGCCGAACAAGAAATGGTGGAAAACAACAACAAAAGAACTCTTAAATACATGGCAGCTCTCGAAGTTACCCAATAACTATTGTGTATCACCTTTCCAACCGTGGAAGAAGGTAAGACTTTAGAGCTAAAATCCGATTTGACACGTTTTCTACCGTCTTTTCATGGACGATCCGCCGAAGATCCATATTGATACTTGAAGGAGTTTTCATGTGGTGTGTGATAGCAAGAATCCATCGGGCATCACAGAAAGAGCAAATCAAGGTCGAGCTTTTCCATTTTCACTAAAAGATGCCACCACGAATTGGTTATATACCTTACCATCAGGATCTGTCACAACATGGAATAAAATGAAACAACTTTTCTTCGAAAAGTACTCCTTGTTTCAAAGACCTCAAATATCAGCAAAGACATCTCTTGAGTACACCAAAATAATGGAGAGACTCTTTATGAGTCTTGGGAGCATTTCAAAAAGCTCATTGCAAGTTGCTTGCATCACCAGATCATTGAAAACCTTCTAGTGTAATATTTCTATTAACGGTTGTGTCAATTGGACAGAAACATGGTTGATGCTGCTAGCGGAGGAGCCTTGATGAACAAAAGCCCTGGTGAAGCACAAACATTAATTTCAAACATGGCTAAAAACACTAACAATTCAGTACAGATTGGGAGATAAACATTCGGAGAGTAAATGAGGTAAGTAATTCCAATGTTGAAAGCCAACTTTCTGAATTAACTTATCTTCTCAAACCAATTGCTATAGGAAACAATCCACAAATCAAAACATGTGGCATATGAACAAATCTGGGACATCCCACAGATGTTTGTCCTATTCTACAAGTGGATAATAATGAACAAGTGAACGCAGCAAGCAATTTCGCATTCCCAAGGCAACCGTACAATCCGTACCCAAACATTTATAATTCAGGATGTCGAGATCACCATAATCTGATCCATGGAACCAACAAGCCCCTGGGTTTCCTTCCTAACAAGCCTCAAGGCCAATTTCAGTAGTAAGGGAATTTCCCACCCCAATGGCAATTTCAACAGAAATCTGAACCATTAGGTATGTCTCTTAGGGATATGGTGAAAACATTAGCAACTAACACTGAAATTCCCGCAGGAATCCAAATCAAGCATTCAAAACTTGGAGAATCAAATAAGTCAATTGGCAACTACCATCAATCAACTGGAAGCACAATCTAGAGGAAAGTTCCCATCCCAACCTGAGATAAATCCATAAAATGTCAGTGCTATAAGCTTAAGGAGTGGAAAAAAGATAGAAAACCCGCATAAAGAAAAGCTTGAAAAAAAGGTAAATCCTAAACCCCATGTCATTATTAAAACGATCCCTCACCCTTTTCCTAGTACACTAGCAAAGGCTAACAAAGAAGAAAGGAAAAAGGAATTTTGGACACGTTTAGGAAAGTAGAAATCAACATTTCCTTGTTCAATGCAAGTAAACAAATCCCGCACTATACTAAGTTTTTGAAAGATCTTTGCACCAATAAGAGGAAGCTGATGGGGAATGAAATGATAAAAATGGGAGAAGTCGTTTCAGCGGTATTTGGGAAGAAGCTGCCTCCAATGTACAAGGACCCAGGTATGTTCACCATCACTTGCACCATAGGCAATCGCCATATTGACAAACCACTTATAGATTTAGGAGTATCCATAAATGTCATGCCTAAATCCCTATATGCTGGCTCCAATGTACAAGGACCCAGGTATGTTCACCATCACTTGCACCATAGGCAATCGCCATATTGAAAAAGCACTTATAGATTTAGGAGTATCCATGAATGTCATGCCTAGATCCCTATATGCTGCACTAAATCTAGGAAAACTAAAGGAAACTCATGCAATTATGCAACTAGCTAATTGTGCAAGTGCATACCCCGATGGGGTGATAGAAGATGTACTACTTAAAATAAATGGCTTAGTTTTCTTGCTGATTTTTACGTACTTGATGTGGCTAATGAACATTTCCCTCACCCCACATCTATTTTATTGGGATGTCCATTTCTTTACATTTCTCACGCTAAAATTGAAGTCTATGAAGGGACACTATCTATGGAATTGATAACGAAAAAATAAAATTCAACATTTTTTATGGCTCACTGTGCCCTAATAGCCCTCATTCTATAGTTATAATTAATTCAACTACTCCTTTTGTGCAATAAATGTTTAAATTATATTGCAAAGCCAACATACTACATAAGGTTGAGCCAAAGCTCAAAGACTTCATTCCAATGAAG
The DNA here is from genome assembly GCA_018223645.1 of Jasminum sambac. Classification (NCBI taxonomy): domain Eukaryota; kingdom Viridiplantae; phylum Streptophyta; class Magnoliopsida; order Lamiales; family Oleaceae; genus Jasminum; species Jasminum sambac. The sequence continues at coordinate 40,730,164 of CP073640.1, forward strand.
GAAGCTGTGGGAATTCAGAGTGGAAAGTTGGTGGAAAAATTCAAGATGGATCGCCAAGAAATCAAGTCATTCAAAGGAAGCTACCAAAAACAAAATGGAGTTGCGATGGATTTAAGGAACCCCACTTAACAAATGGGAACTATGTCAAGCCAGTGACTTTAAATAAAGGTGCTTCTTGGGAGGCAACCCAACCATTTTTTTCTCACCTTTATTTTCTCTTTCGATATTGTCATTATTCTAGTTTGTTATATTTCTTAACTTTTTATCTAACGTACTAAGGAAGATGTTGCTTTGTAACTGTAGTAGGAAATTATCTCAAGGATCAATCATTCGGGAAGAGACATGATGGGCACAAATCGATGATTAGCATTAATTTAATGTTAATTATTAATAAAGTGTGGGGGTTAATTATTGATAACGGACAATTTGTCAACGCATTTTCTCGGGTATTCTTTCCAGCACACTCTACATGCGCAATTGTCTGTTGGAACAATGCAAATTTGGCTATAAATCGAGATCATTCTTGATTGGAAACCGCAACAAAAATCTCGACCCCTCTGTGAGTACTTTCTAGTAGTGATTATGTAACATTTATCTTCTTCTTCTTAGTTTTTTTTCTCTTTCGCTTTTCATTATTATTATATAGACGTGTGTGATATTTTTTTAATATATTTCATTTACTCATATTAATTATTATGTAGTTCAAATTTTGTTACTTTTTCTTCTTCAATATTTTTTATGAAAATACGAGAGTGTGATAATCTATTATACTTAGTAATTTTGATGGTTTTAATTATGTTGCTTCAAATTTTCTATTTTGTTCATGTAGAACGTTAAAAAAAGTCGAGCTAAAAACAATCAACAAAGGCGTTACTTAGAAATATTTTCTTTTCTACTGTTTTTGCAAAACTTGAATTTCCAATGGATAACAAACTCTTGAAAATCCACAAACAATACCCATCACTGTCTTAACTGCTTTGAAAGAGATTTATTATTCTATGGTAGGGCATTTAAAAATGTTAAAGGAAAAAAGGGATGCCTGCTGATATTCATTGGTTGATTGAAAGCAAGATCCGACTGGGAGGGGAAATGGCGTCTTATGCACTAGGGTTAGGTCAAAGTAATTTTTCCAAGAAATGAAGAGTAAAAAGAATGAATGTGTGCTATAAATATGGTAGATGGCATTACAACTGCACTCGATGGACCTATAACTCAGGTAACCGTTCTATTGGGTTTGTGTCTACAAATCCAGATGATAAAATATGTTTCATTAAGGATGGCATGAGTAAGGAGTCTTTGGATGATATCTATCAAACTCTTGAGACGCATCGTAGTGAAATGGTGCAATCAAACTTATTAATTTGTGGACTGAATTTAAAAAGGAACGAGAACGTTATAGTCTTGGCAATCCAACTTTCAAAGACCCTGTTTGGCAGTCTATAAGAAAACTGGACGGGAGGCCTATCCCCGACTCATAGAAGATGTTTAACCTATTTCTGGATGTAAAAAGAGCGGAAAATGTGAGCCACAATCACAACTACGTGTACATATTGTTATTTTTTACAATTTTTCTGCTCTTGTGTCAGTTTTTAGTGTGCAAAGTCGACTACTTATGGAGGCTACTACTACTATTGCAACTGGGAGTTCAAATAAGAAATTGACAACCATAAGTCTCTTTTGTAGAAGTAATCTAGGACAACCAGAGCTTCTAATGCTGATAATCAAAACTAGAACAACACTTGAAGATTGAAAGTATAAGGTAATATATGGAGGAGGTCTCCATAGATTGATAGAATGTGCCGTTCAATCTGCATACGTGAGAGGATCAACAGTACTCGATGTTACCATACCATGTTTAAAATATGTGTATGGTAAAACCATCGGCTCTAAGATAAACCTTAGAGAATCGAATTTTAACTTTTCTCCATGGCATGTCCTTTGCGTATTATTTCTCTTCTACAAGTGCTCGATTCTTTTTCTATTCCTACTAAGATCACGATGCAAATTGTTCAACTTGTTGATAAGTATGAACGTTCGCTTTGGAACGTCATCGATTTCTGGGGGATCATCGCGTTCTATTCACAAGCGACGTGCTAAGCGCCTCGAATGTTCCTTCAAATGTGGAAAGTTATTGGGGGAAACCTCATTGTACCAAAAATTAAACTTATTTACAACATCAACATGTTGTTTTCTTCAAGGATGGATCGATTAGGTGCAGGGCCGAAAATTCTATCAGGAGAAACAGCCAGCTCCCAATAAGTGTGAGAGAGTCTGATAATTTGTTGGACCAACGGCAATGTTTGTTGGAAACCAAACTCGATGGCCTAAACAATGAGCAGAAACTTTTTGAGCGTAATTACTAAGCACACATCCGCAGATGTAAAAATACGTCTCATTTATTTGAGAAGTGTCTGAGTTGGGTGTTCTGGTATAAATATTCTCCAATTTGTTGGTTCTTGTGGGGCCGTTCTTTATTGAATGGTTAATATACCTTAGCTTGGAATGTTGCCTTCCAAACTCCGGTGTGAGATTCTTTCCTTAAAAACTCTTTAGCCTAAATCTAAATTAAGTAGCATAATCTCTTATTTTCAAAACTTGAAATTATGCACTTGAGTTGCAGGTCAGACTAAACCACCCCGGTGGTAGGGGACTGACTATAACAAGATTCATCTAGTCAGCCAATTGAGCATATCTAGTGGATCACACAATGGCTGTTGTTGTCGGGCCAACAACTAAGCTGTGATTCAGCCAGGGTAAGGAGGGATTGGTTTGAGGACAAGATCAACTTGTACTATCTCTTCCTGGGTGCCTTGAATGGCAGATGGGGTCAAACAGGCTATGGCATCAGGGTTTCATGCTCCTGGTTTGCTGAACTAGTCATACAAGCTGTTAAATTGTGGAACAACCACTACCAACAGACTCAACTCATTGTATACCCAAGGGGAGTTTCTAATTCATATCTTTTTCATGCTTTTTATAATTCTATATTGAGGACAATGTAGAAATTAAGCGTAGAAGAGTGGAATATTGTGGTGTGTTTCTGAAATTTTTTTGTCTTGTCTACAATTTTGCATGAGAAAGCAACTTTTAAATATGATTGAGCTTAATTTGCGTGACTTAGCTGAAACCACAGGATCTCGAGTAACTAAAAAAATTGGTTTTGTTCTATTCTTTTCCATGCATAACCGGCAGTGCTGGTCCTGTGGTTTTTGGAGCCTCATGCAAATGTTATAAGATTCGCTCCTTAGAATATAATAATTACTAAAATTTATAATCACTTTACGAAGATTAATAATTAACTAAAAATAGCACAATAATAAAAAATGAAAAAAAATCCCTATATGTCACAATTCACATTATAATCTAATAACAATTTAAAAATTCAATATTTGTTGTTTTGATAAAGAAGGAAAAATATTAATCAAAATTTCAATAAATTTAGTCTTTTTACCGATACAACTCACAATTATAAAATTCAATTATAAAATTCATAAAATATTATTTGATCTCTATAGTGTAATAACATTTTGTCCATGTATGATATGCATAAAACTCATATTTTTTATGGTAAATAATTGTAAGTCCATACGGACTATTTTGAATATTTTTCATAATTTATTTTGTTAAAATGTGGGGATGAAGATTGCGAGTTAAACTGAGATTAATTATATATTGATAAGGGAGTATTTTTATTTAGGGAATGCACCATAATAGGTCTTTTTTCAAAATCTCTTATAATTTATTTATGTTCTAAACTAACAAGATTAGGTTATTTGAAATACATTTTATGTGATAATATGATATTTGAAAATATTAGAAATTATATATGTATAAAACTAAAAGAACTATTTCAAATTTTATTCATAGGTTTGAACATACTTTTTTAAATGATGCTAAATAACACTAGTAAAGAATTAATATAGTTTTACAAAATTGTAAGCAAAGAAAGCATTAAATAATAAATAAATAATATGGAAAACACACCACATGGGAATCAATCTTGGGCGGACATGTGGTTTAATGCATCCCCATGGAGCTAACAACCACGTCCATTGGCAAGTTTGGCAGTTTTAAGTATAGAAATTAATAAATAATATGAAAAGCACATTGAATATATAGGAACCGAACTTGGGCGGATCAATTATTTAATCCATACCCATGGGGCTAACCACCACGCCACTTAGCAAGTTTGGTAATAATTGCATCGTTTGGCAATATAATGTAAATTTTTACACAACAAAGTTGCCCCCTTGGGTTTTGCGCCTGAAGCGACGATCTCACTCGCCTCAAGCACAAAACCGGGTATGAGAACCAGCTAATTTATTTGAGCACGTCTATAAGGTGATTTTCCATCATTTTCTGGAATAAAATTGAAGGTTGAAAATGTTGATAAAATTTTTTTGGATCATAATAAGCCAACTATTTTTCTATCTATGTGTGCTACTCAAAGTAACCTAAAAATATCATTTGTTAGCAAGGTGGAGTTAAGATCACATGGTTTCTGTTTTTTGAGAAAGTGTCTTTTGTTAACATAGTTTAAAAAGTTTGGAAGGAGCGCTAACCTTTGTTGAGAATAAATTTTCCTTTTATATTTGAAATAATGAGAGAGACCATGTGAAAGAGCTACTTGCCTCAAAGAATGAAAGATCGTCATCTTGAATGAGTGAAGAAGGCTACCTCGAATTAAAGGGGTCAGTGTAAAAGCTACCAGTGGGGTAAAAGCGGAAAAGAATATTGCAAAATTCTCTTCTTCGAAAAAAAGAGAGCGATAGAGAAATAGTAACCAAGAGTGAGGTTAATAAGTAATCAAGTGTGAGGTCTGATAAATAAATTTACTCAATGGTTTGAAGTGCTCAATCTAACACTTTTAAAATAGTAGACGTATTGGCGATAAAACACCTACCATACTTTGTTTAACTTTGCAATACCAACAGTTGGTGATTTTTGGTGAAGAGAGTAATTTTTAGAATCCATGAGAGTTATTGTAAAATAAGAGTGGAATCATGAGAGATGAAATGATATATTTAACAATTTCTGGTTAGAATTCGGATCGAACATCGTAAGCCTTCATTTGTATCTAGACAGTGATGGAAGGTTAACCTTAGTCGCACACACTCACAAGTTATTGTGTATTTGAAAAGAACTAAAATTTTCATAGCTCAGGGAGAATGTTTACTAAACAAATTACTATCTATAGTTGGATTTTAGTCATTTATCTCATGTAAAGCAAGTGTGTTGTTTTGTGTTTTATGGTTGTTATTTGATGGCGAACGATAGTCTAAGTGTGGAAGAGTTTGTTAACTACTAGAAAAGCACTTAAATAATTCTTCTATTCCGTGTATTTTCATATTTTTATTGGTTTTATATGTTTGTTTTTATGTATTTTCTTTTATTGTTGTGTTTAATGTCACAAAAATTGAAATGAGCCAAACTTGATGAAAAGATCGCAAAAAATGGAAACTAGGGCCTAAATGCAAGCAGATCAAAGATGGAAGACCTTCGGTGCAATTTTGTGAAAAGTTGTTATTGTAACTTTTCTTGACCAAAAGTGGAAGAGCATCAAAAGAGGATTCTCATTTTTTTTTTTGGACCGCGAATCGGAGTTTGTAGTGAAAGTTATAGCCCATTGAAGAAAATGATTAAAAGCGTCAAATCTCAAATTGTTGAGGACCAAACTATATCTTTCTGAAACATTGGCAGATTGCATGCAATTTTGTCTAGATTGCTCCCACTTGATTTTAATGTGATTTTTACGTAATTTTTTTTACCTCTTTGAGATATTACAACTTGAGCACACCACAATAGACTCATGGAATGTCACTTTTATAACTTTTTAAATATTTGTTCTTACAATATTTTTCCTATAAATAGATGCATTTGTAAGGAACAAAATAACAACTTTGTAGAAAGAATTAGGTGGTCATTCTTTCCTATATTCTCTTCAATAAAATTCTCCTCTTCATTGTTCTAAGTTCTAACTTGAAAGGTCTTAGTTTTTCATATTCTGACGAAAGTAAAAATCTAAATTAATTAACTATAATCAATTGACGATACTTCGGCCGTGAATATAATTAGTATAGCATTTCTGTGCTGGGTTCTCTCTTTCTTGTATATTGTTTGTGTGTTAGAAATTTAATCTCTCGTATTGCAGTGGTGATACAAGGCGAATACTCGCTATAAAGTATTCAATCAGCAATTGTGAGTGGTTAAACTTCTCTATTTCTTTCAAAACATTTCAGTACTCGTTATCTACTATTTTTGTATATTACTTGTATGAGAAAAGTATAATCTATCATGTCGCAGTGGTAGTATAAGGTGAATACTCGCTAAAAAGTATTTAACCCGCGAATATGAGTAGTTAGACTTCTATTCTAGTTCGAGGGGAACGTTGTGCTCAATTAATATGTTGTTATTTTTTCTAACTCTTTAGTGATGTTTTACTTATTCCTCTACTTTAATTTGTTGATTTGTTATGTTTTTAAACCCGTTTTTAAGTTTATATGATTATTGTATTTACTTTGGCCAATTGAATCATTTAATCTTTAAATTCAAGTTACATGCTAGGATTGAAACTTTTGATCTGTTATTATCATTAGATTTTAATCCAAAGTAGCAAATGAATATCATGCATATTTATTAAAAAATCAACTTTGATGTATTAATTCAAGTTTGTGAAATTATTCATCTAATTTCACTCATTATTTTCGTATATTTCATACTACCATTACATTAAATCTTAAGAACTTGTTTAGGGTTATCAAATAGTTAGATGTTAAGTTAAAGAACTCACTTTAATCTAATGCAGTTATGGAAGAATTCATTAATCGGATTATTTTGATTAACTGGAGTTGATAAATTGAAGGAAGAATAATAACACGTTGTAAGGAAAAGCTTAACAGAAGTTATCGACACAACCGAACCCTAGAACTCGATATTTCTTTTACTTGTTTTATTTCATCAATCTTTTACATGCTATTGAATTTTTGAATTTCATCCCTTTCTATTTTAATTGATAAAAACAACTAAATTAAATTTCGTTCCTTATGGGTTCGACCCTTACTTAGTACTTTGACATTAATTTGTAGTTTCGAAATCGTAAGGAAAATAAAACAAATTTTGGTGTAACACGAAAGTGCACCATTTTCCCTTATTTTTTCTACACTTATAATTGTGGACTGACAAGTAGCCAGTAGGATTGGATAAGATGGCCCATTTGGTTTTGAATTTAGAATCTTTAAATTTGGACCAATTGTAGTTGTAATCCTATGTTAATATTTTAGAAAAGTAAATAAATTTTGTCTTTAAATTTGTTAAAAAAATAATTTAATAATTATAATTAATCAAAAAGTCAGATAGACCTATCCAAAATAAAAATCGTTGCATATAAAAAAGTCATATTGGATTAAAAAGCCAGCTTAATTATTAAGTCACGCATAAAACAGTCATTATTAATTAAAATTTCACATATAAGAAACTATAAAAAAGGTCAAATTTGATTTTTTTTAAAGACGGAAATGTAAAAATCACTTCTGTAAAAAGTCATGATTAGATAAATCTAAAAATAGACAGAAGGAAAATTATATATTGTCGTGTCAAGAGTTGAAAATACTAACTGCAATAAAGATGCTGATTGTCCAATAATATTATATTAACAATTCAATTATATTTTCAATTATAATCTCATATATGAATAATTTTTTACACTATTGGAAAAGAAACTATCTCATATCACACAATTACGAAAAAAAGAGTGCATGCATGACTCTGTAAATCATGATTATGCATGTAGAAGTTATAGCAAATGGCTATTAAGGGGAAACTGGTAACCTGATTCCCTTTGGTTCAAAAGAAAAATTCGTTTTTTATTTTTTAATTAATAATAATGGATGAAAATCTCATAGTGGGCCCGCAATACGCCCCAATATGAGGTTAAAGTACATTTTTTTGGTTCTAAATAATCAATTAGATTATATATTAACAGTATTTTTTATACAAAATTTTATAGAATATGAAAAAATTCTACAATATTGAAAAATAAAAATTAAATAATTTTTTTCAATTTTCTAGAAAAATTATTAATTCTTAATCTAAAACCATATGAATCAAATAAAAATATAAAAACAAAGTCTAATTATTTGTTTTTACCTTTACGTAAATCAAATTTGCTACTTATCTTTTAAATTTCATCTATAATTTTTTAATTTAATTCATATTATTAATATAAAGATAAATATTTTTTTGAAATTACACCCTAAATAACTTAACAATTTAAATTTTCAATTAGAGTCCCTACATCAAAACTATATGCATAAAAATAATAATAAGGTCACAGGGACAAGTAATTAGAGAAATAGTAAAAATACTAAAAAATCGAAAAATAAAAAGAAGTAAACAAAGAAAGCCAAAGTATTGGTGAGAAATGAGAACAATCAACTGTCCCACATTGGATAGTTATTTTACTTTATTTTATTTTATTTTTGAATGAATCCCACATTGGATAGTTATGAAAAAAGAGTATGGGTATAACTCTATAAAACACTAATATTAGGAATGTGCAAGTTGTTGCTATCTGCTACTTGGAGAATTGGCAACCAATTTCCGTATAGGTTAATAAATAATAAATATTTTTTTCTTGTTAGTGATAAAAAACTGAAGGGCGGTCCCTATAAAGCACCTAATGTGCGGTTAAGGCAGGCATACCTTTGTTGCTTTAACCAATCAATAAAGTGATTTTCCAATAATTAAAATTAAGCTCTAAAATGTTTTAATTTCTAATTAAATAATTACGTTATTATATTTTTAGTTAATCCATTATACTAATTAACTCGGAATCATTCAATTTTTAAAATAAAGATATAAGATCTTGAATATGCAAGATTGTTTTAAAAGTCGTTAAATTAATAAACTTATTTATGTTATTAATAAGTTTTTAGAATTATTTATTAATTTATTAATAAATTTATACGTATAATGTTTTAAGATTAATTTGAAAATTGACTATTCATAGAGAGAGGAAAATTTTTAATTGTTGCAATTACTTTTTCAAATTAAATGGGTGGATGGGTGGTAGTACTTGCTGTAAGAAGAGTGGAAAGATGGTAAGTGCTCAAGGGTATGCAATTCTATGGTTCAAAGTATAAACAAGTGCTTAGGGGTACGCAGTTCTATGGTTCAAAGTGTAAACAACACAATTCAAGTCTCACTCAAATATTGAAAATTTTTTCAGAAAAGTGAGAAGGATTCAAAGATTCTATTGTTTAGAATATCCTGTGCATTTGCATCAAATCGAAAGGGGAGAGGAATTCCTTGTTCCCCTTTTCACCTGTTGTCGTGGTAAAAAACTTGCCTCATTCCTACATGTTCGAGACGCGTGGTAATATGTAAAATTAAATTTTGTTATTTTCATTGCATATGAATTAGAATTTGAATTATCAAATTTCTAGGGATAGCAAATCCCATGCATCGCACGAGGAGCATATCACTACAATGTTATTCCACTTATTCAAATGCACTTTCATCTAATGTTCTTTACGTTATAGTTGTGTAAGTTTGATTGTCACACAATATTTTTCAACTATATTTTTATATTTAATATGGGACATGTATTAAATATTTGCATTAATTATCCAATACTATTTTTTTATCATTTCAATTATAATTGCATCTAACGCATGTTACTTAAAAAGATTATATTTTGCTCTCTATACAACATGCTCTTTAGAATATTTTCATTTCGTGCAACCCATCGGTTGGATACTAATATTCAAAAATTCTTCAAGAATATTACTATTGTGTTTTTCTTCAAGAAATCATAAATTATAGATCTCATATATAGCACTCTTGTGGAGCACACCATATTCAACATGAATATGTTGTGATAATGTTGCGTTCTTTAGGAATCGCTGCAAATAATCTTAATAATTTGTAGGACCATTAAAAATTAAAAAATCATGCTTCTTTAGGAATCAGGACAAATTAATATTTTAGTACCATAACAATAATCATCAAATAGCATTATATATAAAAATTATAATCATTATGCTAATAATCTTCAACAAAAGATTAAATCCCCATGAATCTTATATAATTATAATGTATGGGATAAGTGACATAAGTCTCATGTGAATACCAGCCAACCATATATTGAACCACTTGATGAAGATAAGACAGTTTGTGACTGTCATATTTACATTTATTATATAATTGACTATCACAATTATCTTAAAATGAGTATTAATCAAGGAAAGATTTCATGACTTCCTTCATGTAAGAAAATAACGTGATTTTCAAGAAGCCAAAAATTCACTAAAATTGAATATTGACTATCCAATAATGTATATACATAAAGACATGGAGAATCAAATTAATATTTTGAGACTAAGTCATATACGCAAAAGAAACAAGATCCACCATATCATAAAAAATGAAATTGATCTAACCATTAATTGGTAGACAATTTCATAGTAAAATTAGAAATAATATCACCTATAGGGAAATTGGCGCAAATAGTCCAAAAATTGTCAAATTGTGTGTTTGGTACACAATAAAAAAAGTAGCGTGATTGGCCCAAAATTAAAATTTATGTGCAAATCTAGTCTTTTTGGACGGAATTCATCCACTTTGACCGTCAGTCAAGTCAAATTTTAGCATTTTGTCCGAAGGTTATTTTGGTCATTTGATTTAATACAAATTGCACAAAGGGTACTAATCTTTAGAGGTTATTACAATCACATCCAAAAGTTTGAAAAATACACATTTTAGTCCCAAATTTTAATTAAATTGAACAATTTTACTTTTGGATGCTTATTTGGTCTATAATTAATTTTATTGAATCAATTTGATACCGGTTAAATACTTTTTTATACCGGTTGAAATTTTTTTATAAAAAGTACTTAATCAGTATTAAATTGATTCAATAAAATTAATTATTGACCAAATAAGCATCCAAAAATAATTGTTCAATTTTATTAAAATTTGGGATGAAAATGTGTATTTTTCGAACTTTGGGACTTGATTGTAATAATCTCTAAAGATTAGTACCCTTTGTGCGATTTGTATTAAATCAAATGACCAAAATAACATTTGGGAAAAAGACAAAATGCTAAAATTTGATTTGAGTAACGGTCAAAGTGGATGAATTCCGTCCAAAATGACTAAATTGGCACATAAATTTTAATTTTGGACCAATCGTGTCACTTTTTTTATTTTGTACCAAACGCACAGTTTGACAACTTTTTTTGGACTATTTGCACCAATTTCCCTCACATATATGATGAACGTTAACACGTATATAAAAATAATAAAGAACCGATCAAAAATATCGGTGTGAGTAAATATGTGATTTGGCATAAAACGATTGAAATCATTCACAAAGCTATGATAATAGGATTTTGGAGGTATAATGGTCATTCAAAATATAACTAATAATTTACAACACTAACAACTATTGTGTTTTTTTTTATATTGGTACGGTTGTATATTGGTTGATTGATAACCTGATGTTTAGAGAGTATTTTCTTGAACTTTGTGTTTCAAATTTTCAATTATGTAAAGTATATTTGGTAAGCCAAATAAGATAGTTTATAACTTTCAAGAGCTTATAAACTCATACTAATTAAATAAGCTTCGTGGTTGGAGGAGCTTATTTGAAAAGTTTGAGCTTATTTGAAAAGTTTTTTTACCAGTTTTTCAAATAAGCTCATGAGCTTTCCTTTTGTTTATTCTATGTTTTACCCCTATAATTTTCTAGAAATTTATTTTAAATATATCATTTTTTGTAATTTCTATTTATGAGCTAGCTTATCAATTATTTTGTCAAACGTTTTTTTTTATATTCGCTAACTTGTCAGCTATCAGCTATAAGCCATAAGCTATCAACTCTCAATTAGGTTATCAGCTATAAACTAGTTTATCAGTTATAAGCTAACTTATGAGCTAATTCTACCAAACATGCCCATAGTCTAATTTTTCTTTTTTTTTTTTTTTTAAAAAGAACTATCTAATCTAACACTGAACAGATATTTATCATTCATTTCACTCTTCTTATTTCACTCTTCTTATTGTATCCCAATTTTCAAAGTAATGCATAATTAACTATATTTTGGATGGTAGCATAAAAGATTGGTTTGTGCTACTTTTCTTTGTCGTTTTCTTTTCTGATTTTTTTCTTATTTGTTTTATTATGTTATTCTATTTATTATTAAGTCATTTTATTAAATCTTTTATTCAAGCATACACATCGACCTAGTTCAGGTCGAACCAGATATATGTTATTATTATTACATGAAAATATCATAGCGTGTTTAATTTTGGATGATGATAAAATTATTGGTAATTGGTGCAAAAAGTGCTTATCTTTGGATATCATTGTGAAAAAGGGTCTTTACCTTTTTTTTCATTTTGGTAATTTCATCCTCAACTTCATTTTTTTTCCCCCCGAATTCATCTTAATTTCATACCCATTGTGTTTAACTTTTCTTTATTTTTTTAAGAAGGGCGCTTAATTTTTGTCCAATCACAGTTTCAAATTTTAAAAAATGCACATAAAGCTCCAAAATAATTATTATTGTTGGAAATAAATTAAAATAAGAGAAAATACCCAATAACTACAGGTCAAACTCAGTCTTTACCCACTAAATCAAACCATCTTATTTCTTAACCACTAACTACAACTTATAAAAAGTGATTTAGCAATTATTTTTTAGGTATTTTGTGGACACTTTTGCCCCCATCTTTCTTTTTTTACACTTTCATTTTCCCTCTATCTTTTAAATTGCATAGGAGGTCCTCCAACTTTCAAGTTTTGCATTTTAATCCTCAACTTTTAAATTTTCTTTCAAAAATACCCCAAATTATTTGCACTCAAGGTCTTCCATCTTTCGGATTGTTTCATTTTGGTCCTTAAACTTTTGGATTTTTTTTTTTTTTTTTGAAGCGGGAATGAAATCACTAGATATCTCGGCTCACAAAGGAGCTAAGAAAAATAGGGCCTCGGTCCACCGAGTTACAATGAAAATTGAAAGAAAAAGCTCTAGTGGCTAGGATATGGGCGACCATGTTAGATTCCCTGCGAACATGCATGCAAGTACCATTACCTGTGCATGAACGTAAAGCCTGAATGTCGTTGAAAACAGGGAGGAGAGCATGACACTCTGTGTGGGAATCCAAGCCGGAGACGATCAGTTGGCAATCAGATTCAACGTTGTCAATCAGGAAGTTATGTTGATGTGCGAACCGGAGGCCCTCATGGACTGCAATTCCCTTCGCCGACTCGACTGTGGGTGAGCCCTCAAGTCTTTCTACAAAACAGCCCACCACGCATCCGTTCTCATCTCGTATAACCGCCCCAATGCCGAATGAATCCTCTCCCTCCTTAAGCACCGCATCGACATTCAGCTTGAGTTTTCCTTCACCGGGTCTCCGCCATGCCGTACGCACCCGTCTCTTTTGCTTTAATACCATCGCCTTGCTTGATTGGAAGAACTCAAAGAGCTCTCTAATTGCAGCTACTAGGACATCATTCGATCGTCGACGAGAGCCGTGGGAAGCTTTGTTTCGTTCAGTCCATAACACCCAAGCAGTAATAATAATTTCCAGCTGTTCAGACTCCTTAGACCACGTCATGATGCAGTCCACAACATCTTTCATTGAACCCCTACCTTGGAATTTCTTAAGTTTGGTCCAGAACCCAAGGCCCTTCCATACTCACTTAGCAACCTCACATTCCATTAAAGCATGTTGGATGGTTTCAGGTTTGCCGCAGGCAGCATATCCAATATCCATGTGGATACCCCTTGTGGTTAGTTGCATATAGGTTGGTAAGGCCCCATGGAAGACCCTCCACCAAAAGAGCTTGAGTTTTGCCGGAAGATGAAGGTGCCAAAGCCGATTCCACCAGCCCAAATATCGACCACAGCTACTCGTTTCCGTCCGTGAAGGAGAGTCCATTAACAACCGGTAACCGCTCTTCACCGAGTAAAGCCCAGTTCGCTAAAAGTGCCAAATTTGCCGATCACCGACTCCTCGATTAGTTGCGAGTAACGAAAGGATTGCTGCTGCATCTATGGGCCAGAAGGATGCCTTGATTTTATCAGTATCCCAAGCCCCAGAGGCTGTAAAAAGGCTAGCAACACGGGCATTCACATCGCCACCCATAGTATAAGGCCGAAATGCATGACAATGGGGTAGCCAAGGATCTACGAACATTCGAATAGTTTCACCATTCCCAACACGCCATCTTGTTCCTTTGTCGATCAATTCTTTGCCCCATAATATACTACGCCACAAAAACGAGTCACCACTCTTGCAAGCAACATTCGAGAATGTCCCGGTGTGGAAATATCATCCTTTGAAGAATCTGCCAACCATTGACTCAGGCTCATTGTAGATTTTCCACGCATTCTTGGCAAGCATGGCCTGATTAAAAGCCTCTAATTGCCGGAATCCAAGTCTGCCCTCTGCCTTTGGATGGCAGAGAGCCTCCCATTTACGCCAATGAAGTTTTCGGTGCGAGATCGAACCTCCCCACCAGAATTTGCCGTTTTTGGTCATCTTTTTCCTTGTTTCCTTCTACATTTAAGAAATTCACCCACAAACACAATATTTAAGATAACATAAATAAATAAAACTTTCATCATGATTAAAAAAATATCCCAGCATAAAGATAACTTTTCACTTCATTTAATACTCTTGATAGCAATTCATAAATATTTATGGAGTACAAATATTACCTTCACAAGTAACATGGATTACCACACCAAGTGATACACATCACCTACCCTGGTAATCTCAACAAATATTCAACTTCTCGATTCACTCGCCTCTCAATTTCTCTCTCCAGATTACCACCTCGAGTAATCGTGAAAACTATTCAACTTCGCGTTTCCCCCATCTCTCACTTTCTCTCTCTACACATTTTCTCTCTCCAGATTACCACCCTAGGTAATCTCGATAAATATTCAACTTCTCGTTTCCTCCACCACCAACTTTCTCTTTCTACGCACTTTCTCTATTTAGATTACCACAACCGATAATAACATTATGGGCAGGTAACATTATTATTGAGGTAGGTAATGATATTATAGAGGGCATATATTTGTATTATTGGGGTAGTGGTGGTTTGGTAAGTAATACTGTTACTAGAGACTGTAATATGATTACTAAGGCATATAATAATATCGATAATAGTATTACTCTAGCAGGTAATAGTATTGCATGGGTGGTGGTAATGGAATGGTGGCGGCGGTGGCGGTGGAAGTGGTGCTGGATTGGTGGTAGTTGTGGTGGGGGATGATGGTGGTGGTGGCGGCGGCGGCGACGACAGTGGCGGTTTGGTAGGCAATACTGTTATTAAAGAAGGTAATATGATTATTATGACATATAATAATATCGATAATAATATTATTAGAGTAGGTAAAAGTATTATAGTGGCAAGTAATTATGGTGGTAGTGGTGGTAGAAGGGTGGTGGGGTGGTGGAATAGTGGTGGTCGTAGTGGTGGTCGTAGTGGTAAGGGAATGGTAAATGGTGAAGGAATGGTAATGGTGGTGGAGTAGTGGTGGTTGAATGGTGGTGGTGGTTGTCGTGGTGGGGGGAATAGTGGTAGCAGTGGAGGAATGTTGATCGTGGTGGTGGTGGTTGTGGAATGGTGAAGGTGGTGACTGCTATTGCGGTGGTTGTGGTGTTGAAGGAGGAATGGTGGTGGTGGTGGTGGTTGTGGTGGTGGGAGAATGTTGTGGTGGTGCGCTTATGATTATGGTTGTGGTGGTGGTGGGAGAATGTTGGTGGTCTTTGGAGTTATGGTTGTGGTGGCGGTGCGAGAATGTTAGTGTTGGTGGAGTTATAATTGTGGTGATAATTTAGAGAGAGAAAGTCAGGGATGGAGGAAACGAAAGTTGAATATTAGTCGGAGTACGTCATATTATTATTTGGGTAGGTAATAAAATTATCGGGGTATGTAACATTTTTCTTACTGTGCATAGAGAGAGAAAGCCGCAAACAAGGGAAGGAAGAAGTTTAATGTGCATACTGTAGAATATATGACAAATTTATTTATTTATGTTATCTTAAATATAGTATTTATAGGCGAGTTTCCTAAATGTAGAAGAACATAAGGAAAAAGATGAGCAAAAATGACTAAAAGTGTTAAAAATCCATAAGTTTGAGGGCAAAATGAAATAATCAGAAAGATTGAGGACCTTGGGTGGAAATATTTTGGGGTATTTTTGAAAGAAAGTTCAAAAATTGAGAACTAAAGTGAAAATTTTAAAAGTTGGGGGACCTACTTTGCAATTTGAGTGATAGAGGATCTCTTGTATGGGTAATAATTTAGGTTATTTGGATTTTGGGTTTAATCAGTGGCATAATGGTAAATTAAATGGGGTGGATGTGGTGTTTGTGTCTTCTTAGGGAAAAATCGAGTTAGTGGTAAAAAAAAAGATATTATGATTAATTGGGAAATTTTTTTTAAAAATATATAGTTATTGGGCATTTTTCCTTAAAATAATGAGTACTATATATTGAAAAATTAAAAAAATAACTATTTTTTTAGTAATGTTAATTAATTTTGAACCTTCTTTTCTCCATTTTGGCAAGGGCTTTTTGTTAGTTAACTCACAGTTCCATTTTTTTTAAAATCTATATATATATATATAATACCAGAGTATTTCACTATATTTTTTAATTCATTTTTAATATTTTCCGCCTAAAACCAATTCTTTTTTGGTCTTTTTCTTTTTTATTTTTTAATATTATTATTACTAAAATGAAAATACTAAATCTTCTAAAATTTTACACATCAAAACCTTCTAAAATAATAGAGTTTCCATATTTAATGGGATTTCTACAACTTGCTTTACCAATCCCATTTTACCTAAATATTTTCTCTCTCCCTCTCCCTTTTTTCATTTTTTAACGATAAATTTAAATTAAACAATAAAAATTATTACTTTATTTTATTTGACTCAACAAGAGATTTAAAACAAGTATAGTATCAACATATAAATTTTTATTTTTAAAATTTAAAATTTAACCCAAATATATAATATTAATGTCCAATATAAATATAAATTGATATTAACATTAACATAGATTAATAAGATAAAAAAATTTGAAAATCTATATATATATATATATATATATATATATATATATATGCAATCTATTTTTTCATTTAAACGCCTTATTTTCTCTAATTTTTACTCACTTTTTTATTTATCATCATTTTCCCCTATGAATTTTACCAAATATTATATATATAGATATATATTAATAATTCATTTATTTATTTAAATTAATTATTTAATCAGTTAATTATAGTTTCCACCCATATCCTTTATAAGTTTTTTTGCCCCTTAATATACTATCGCTTTAGTCCATATAATTAGTATTTCTAAAACAATGAGATATAATTGATGTTCTTCATATTTGCCTATTTTAAATAATTATCAATATTACAATTACGTAAATATTTTAATTTATATTGATCCTTAACTTAGAAGTAATGACAGCTTTAACTTTTTCCCCAATCAATATTGATTATTTTTAATCTTTAACTAACTATAAATTTGAGCTATAAAGATCGTTTTTGTCTAAAAAGTTTCCCATCAATATTGATTATTTTTAATCTTTAACTAATTATAACTTTTTTAGATCATTTTTTTCGAAAAATTTATTTATTTAAACGTCAAATTACTTATTTATTCATCATACTTTTAACTATTATAAAATATAATAGACATAAAATGTGAATATTTCTTTTAATTTAAATATCTTTAATAAAATATAAAAATATAAATTAATATTTACATACAAAGTAATATAATTACTAAAAATTAGTAATTATACATTTTGAGGACATAATTGTTATCATAAACAAAATTAAAGACATTTTCAAATAATTAAATTATGGTGTACTCAATATATTTTATAGCGTGAATATAATTGGCCGTATTCGAGTTATTTAGCAATTTTTTAATCTTGGATTATATAACGTAATTATACTACTTACGCACGATTTGATTGATCATACTTATTTATTATAAGACTGTATATCAATTATAATAAAGTTCAAATTATTACAATACTCAGATATTATTTTTTAGTTCCAAAGAAGATAATTTTTCTTGATAGTATCTTATATCATGAGAATCGATAAGAACCAAAGAAGTATTTTTATTTAAGGAATATTTATTAAATACATCTTATGTTTATAGTATATTTACAATTTACCTAAAATGTTTTAAGACATTATATTTGACACCGTGCATTTCATTAAATCTTAACAAAACACATCTTAGGCTGAACAAAAATTGAAAAAAAAATACTTATTAAAATTAAATTACCCCTTTTTGTGACTGACAAATTACACCACGTATATTTTAGTACGTAACCCTTTACATATCATTGTTCTTCAAAATATTAATTAAAACTTATTTTACGAAAAATATTTTTTTCTTGCTTTTATTCTAAAACATTTTTTTAAGTTAACTATATATGATATATAGAATATTGTAAGTAAATTGAAAATAAGAAATCGTTTTCGTCATTGTTGTTATCAGTTCTACTACCACTATTATAATCAATTGCAATTTTCATAAGAAATAATTTCACTAAATTTTGAGGTTTTCCTTTTTAAAAAGATAAATATGTAAACAAAAAAAAATTAAAAAAGGAAAAAAACCAAGTTCCAAAATATTACTAAATATCGTGTACTATTAAACTTGACCTTTTCTTATTCATTGAATAAAAATTATTTATGAAATGTTAAAATAAATTAATATGTCTGTAATGTTATACATTTGAATAATTCTTTAACGGGATTGATTTATCGCCTCTCCGAGTAGTATTATAAGAATCGGAAACAAACATTTTATTTCTTTTTTTTGTGAAAGTAAACAAATAATTGGTCGTGATGGAAAATCGTACTTTGAGAAAAATATATTTTCCCTTTATTACTCAATTAAGTGCAATGATTCGATCAAGTATATTGCAATGAAATATTTGTTCTCACAAATGCCATGAGACATTATAGTTGCAATATTTTTATTTATTCATGACTCTATTATTACAATTAATTGTGCACATCATACTTACATTAATTGAGTTGTATTAACTAAATTGACGAATGTTAGAAATTTTAATTTGGTGGTCTAATTTCAGTTATAAGTAAATAAATATTTCAATTACACATTTAATGAATAAAGATTAAATAAGTTGACACGTAAATAAATACCTAAATTATTTATTTTATAAATTACGTATTTAATAAATAATTAGCTATCGACTCAATCAATGATTGAAATTATGCGATTCAATCAAAATTTCTTAATTGTCTCTCTACTATATTAAATAACTATTTAGGATTCTATTTTTTAAATAAATATTAAGAATCCCAACTACTTTAAATTATTTATTTTATACCGATTTTTATTTGTTTAGATTTTATTAAATTTTTAAAGATCATCAATTAACTCATCTTTTTTAATTATTAATCATGTATATTTCAAGTTATGTATCTCATTCAAATTAATTTAAATTTGATTATAGCATTAAATATGGTTAAAAATATAATTAAATATCAATGATTTTTTTGTTGACCACCTTGAGAAACCTATATAATTTAAATTATTTTAAATAAACATGTAAATTGATGAGTTTCAAAAAATGATATTAATATATTGAATATATTAAATTTGTGAGTTTATATCGAATATGTTAATATATATGTTTACTATGTTTAGAAGGTATTTATTAAAATAAATGTCATTAATACATGTTTAAAAAGTATAAATAAAATTTTTTGATTAAAGGATTATGATGGGACATGGTCGGGGATGACAATTTTTTACCAGGATGGGGACGGGGAATGAGAGTCTTCATCATATTGCAATTCTTATAATATCCTCGTTAGGACTCGATTAAATGAAAATGGGAGGGGGCGATGATAGGTGTTTCTTAGCGGTGGCAGAAATATGGTGTTGGGGTCAATATCCGCTATATTATCATTTCTATAATATAAATATATGTTGATTATATTTTATAATTAGATTCCAAAATTTTATTATTTACATATTCATTGTCAATACCGTACATCACACAAGTATATAATTAATATCTCTCGAAATTTATAGTTGCATATAATAGAATATAAAATAATTTTTTTAAAAAAATCATAGGCTCTAAGAAAATTAATAGAATTTTTTAGAATTGTTATTTTGATAACTATAGCATTTAATTTTATTAATTTTATTTTATGTTTATACATATTTAATAGATTTAATCTTATCATAAGGAAAATGTGATATATTAGCACAATCTCCATCACAAATTATCATTCTATATAATGCACAAGCGTAAATGCTAGGTAAGAGTATGGTACAAATTGATAATTAATCATAAATTAATTATTCCATTAATATTTATCAAAATTACTATTTGTTAAAAAATGAATCACATATAATGCACGGGTGTAAATGTTAGGTAAGAGCATGGGTCAAAAATATCAATCTTTTGATTTTATAATATTAATATCAGTAGGATATACTAATGTTTTAAATATATCACCCCGTGCAACGCACGGGTAAAAAATGCTAGTAAATAGTAATTCAAATTAAATCTCAAAATAATTAGAATTGTTGAAGACAAATTAAAGTAATATCCTGGCGAAGCGTAATAGTCAAATAAACAATCTTAATTAACTTAATAATAATCGAACCTTATTATTATTATTATAAAAAACTAATCAACGGCGGCATAACCAATTAGTAAATCTCGTCTTCTAGTTCTGGTTTTATCTGTTTGTATGACACCTCCGACTATCGTGACATCGATTATGTACAATAATTGTTGAGCAATCTAATCTACAATATGAGGCCATCATTTGGACAATTTATGCTCCCTCAATACCATTAAGATAGACATATTTTGATTTTCATGCGGATTAAAAACATGCAATCATCAACATTGTCGGAGAAAATAAATTTTAGTCTTTTATTTCCAACTATACTTCTATGTTAAAGATGCTGATTGACTTTTACGCAAGCTTCTAAAAGGAACGAGGCGTATCAAGGCACCTACTCGTGTATATGCAAAGCCTAGGCATAAAAAGTCGTTTTTCATTTTTTTATATTATATTAATTATTTTTTACTCATAAGTAAGTGAAACAATGCATATCTAGAAAAAAAATTATGCAGACTATTAATTATTTTCCAAATTTTCTAATAAAAAGTCTTTAAAATATTCAAAACAAAAATATTATTTACTATATTCTATTTAGCGATAATCTCATGCAATTGAATTCGAAATGAAAATAATGAGATAGTTGACTTTAGCAAAATAAAAAGAACCAATTCAACCAAAATAAAGCATGAATATAGCTTCAATATTGAATGTTAGAAATTAATAAGATTTATCGAAATTCAATTAAATACCATCTTCATCCAAATTAATATTTTGATAGTTAATAAAAAATAGTATAGAGAAATCTAAAATTAAAAGAGAAGCTATCCTACAAAGTTAATATTTTTACACCAAATCTAAAAAATAACTGGTATAACAACTAAAAAGATGACGTTGTTATAACAATACGTACATAATAGGCGGTCAACTCCAAGTTCATTGCCTTTTTCCAAACCTTCGGTCAAGCCTCAAGCCTAGGCGAGGCGTAGGCAAAGCCTTTGCGAGCGTTTTGGGATAGTTTTTATGTAGTAATATCAATGCATATTAAATTAAATAGGAGTAAATTAGGAACTGAACAAATTAAATTTTTTTTTTGAATACGAGGTGAGGATTGTAGGAGTGGGGTGGTGTCTCGAACCCGGATCAATCACCTGATGAGGGGGTGCCTTTTCCACTCGACCAACCTCCTTGGACGAACAAATTAAATTTATAGTTACAAAGAAAACAGCTTGTATTTTGATACCAATGAAAAACAAGACTATCTGGGATGGAGGAAACTACGAGGCGGAAAGAAGAGATATTCTACAAATTAATTGGATGGTAACAAACTAGCAATTTATTCAAACAAAAAAATAAAAAATAAAAATTATTCATTTCTATTTGAGTTTCACGGTGACATATGTACAATTCTAATAAATTGATGATATTAAACCTGTTTTTAAATTTTTAGTAAATGACTACCTTAATATTTACCTTCACAGGAGTGCCGGCTTTAATTTGGCATCAATGCTCTCCACATATCCTTTATATACCCATCAATCTCGACCCCAATATAGAGCAAACCAAAAAGTTTTAGCAGTTTATAATTCTAAAAGAATGGAAAGTAGTACGAGTTTCAGATCAATTTCATACATTAGTATTTTATTATGTATTCTGTCTATCATTAGCATGTCTACTTTTTATCAATCTATGGCCCAGGAAACAGCCTTAGAAACTTACATCGTCCATGTAAATTTGCCGCAAAACCAAATTGTTACACGAACTGAAGACATAAAATCTTGGTACCATTCATTCCTTCCAGGACCTACGGCTATGGTTCACTCATACCACAATGTGGTTTCTGGGTTTGCAGCAAAATTAACCCCAGATCAAGTGCAAGAGATGGAAAAGAAGGATGGGTTTGTCACAGCCCGGCCTGAGAAAATTTTTCCTTTGCATACAACGCATACTCCCAACTTCTTGGGATTGTATCAGAATTCAGGGTTTTGGGCTGGCTCAAACTATGGCAAGGGTGTGATTGTTGGGATTTTGGATACTGGGATCACTCCGGGCCATCCTTCATTTGATGACACTGATGTCCCACCTCCACCGGCTAAATGGAAAGGAAAATGTGAACTGAGTGGCGCTGCATGTAACAACAAGCTTATCGGTGCTAGGAATTTCATAAGTTCTTCTCCTGGACCTCCTATTGATGATGAAGGGCACGGAACTCATACCGCCAGCACAGCTGCTGGAAATTTCGTTAAGGATGCAAACGTGTTTGGTAATATCAATTATCTTGTTAAAATTATTTTTAATGATGCGGTTTAATTTGTTTATTTATATTACATCGTCGACAGGTAATGCAAACGGCACAGCAGTGGGAATGGCCCCTCTTGCTCACCTGGCTATTTACAAGGTTTGTTCAGGATTGGGCTGTAGTGAGAGTGACATACTGGCTGCAATGGATGCTGCGGTTGCGGATGGAGTAGATGTTCTTTCTCTTTCTCTTGGTGGACCATCAACTGAATTTTATTCAGATGGCATTGCAGTAGGCGCATTTGGTGCAATCCAGATGGGCATTTTTGTGAGTTGTTCAGCAGCTAATGCTGGCCCATACACTGCTTCACTGTCAAATGAAGCACCATGGATTCTCACAGTTGGTGCTAGCACTATTGATAGAAATATAAGAACAACAGCAGTGTTGGGTAATAAGGAAGAATTTGATGGAGAGTCTCTTTTCCAGCCGAATGATTTTCCTCCTGTTTTTTTGCCACTAGTTTACCCAGGAAGTAAAGGGAATCAGACTTTGGCGCTTTGCACGCCGGGATCATTGACAAGCACAAACGTGACCGGGAAGGTAGAGTTGAACATTTCACTATTTTTCAAAAAATAAATAAATTATTATCTATCTTTCATATATTTACCTCGTACCACTACAAGAAATAGGACCAACAGCTGTCAGTGCCTGTGGAGCAATAACAGTGATATAAAGGCATCTTGTTGTAATTAACTAATTATTCTACGCGTACACGACTATTGAAACAACATGCCATCCTATAGGTCTTGCGTCTTGTAGTGAATTTTTGCTTCATTAGTATTCTTAGCTATTTTTTTTTTCAACAGGTGGTATTATGTGACAGAGGAGGTGGCATAGCAAGGATCGACAAAGGACAAGAAGTGAAGGATGCTGGTGGCTACGCCATGATTCTTGTGAACCAGGAAATCGATGGCTTTAGTACGATAGCTGATCCACATGTACTTCCGGCCACACATCTCAGCAGTGCAGCCGGAGATAAAATTAAAGCCTACATAAACTCAACCTCAACTCCATCAGCAACAATTGTGTTCAAAGGAACCATAATAGGAGTAAAAAATGCACCAACGGTCACATCATTTTCCTCTAGGGGCCCGAGCTTAGCAAGTCCGGGAATCCTTAAGCCAGACATCATCGGCCCAGGTGTTAGCATTCTTGCAGCATGGCCGATCTCCGTCGATAATAACACCAATGAGAAATCTGCAACTTTCAATGTCATTTCTGGCACATCAATGTCATGCCCTCACCTAGGAGGCATTTCAGCCTTGCTCAAAAGTGCACATCCCGATTGGTCTCCGGCTGCCATCAAGTCTGCAATCATGACTTCTGCCACCCAAGCAAACCTCGCGAATGACCCGATTGTTGATGAAAGAAACCTACCAGCTGACGTATTCGCAACTGGTTCGGGCCACGTAAA
Source organism: Jasminum sambac (assembly GCA_018223645.1). Classification (NCBI taxonomy): domain Eukaryota; kingdom Viridiplantae; phylum Streptophyta; class Magnoliopsida; order Lamiales; family Oleaceae; genus Jasminum; species Jasminum sambac. The sequence goes on from CP073640.1 coordinate 40,754,554, forward strand.
CCCATCGAAAGCAAATGATCCTGGTCTCATTTACGACATCCGGCCCGATGACTATATCCCATATCTTTGTGGTTTAGGTTACACAGACAAGCAGATCATGACTATTGTGCAACATCCTGTTCAATGTTCAAATATGACCAGGATATCTGAAGCACAACTGAATTATCCATCATTTTCTATCCAACTTGGGGCTAGTAATCAAACTTATACAAGAACAGTGACAAACGTAGGAGATGCAAATTCAACTTATAATCTCGAGATTGAGATTATTCCAGGAGTTAATATTGTCGTGGAGCCGTTGAATCTTAGTTTCACAGAAGTGAACCAAAAGATGACGTATCAGATAAGTTTTAGCAAATCTACAACTTCTGTTGATGCCACTTACGTTCAAGGAGCTATAAGCTGGGTTACCCATAAGTACAAGGTTAGAAGCCCAATTTCTGTTAAATTTGGGTAAGTTAATTAAAGTTGAAAACAATGGATCAATGAGGCTTCTGTATTGTGTGTCAATGTTTTAGGATTCACTTGTTAGGGTTTCACATTGCATTCAATAACTGTGTGAGCCAGCTATCTGGTTCATGAAATGGAAAAAAGTATTTTTAGTTGAGAAAATTTTTTTCCTCGCATAAAACAAGATAAAATGTTTTTAATTAGGTAGCAAGTCTAGTTTTGTACCTCTCACCTGTGCTCTTTCGAGTCTTTGTAGAAATAACAAATTCGGTTCATAGCAGAACAAGGTTGGTCACATATTTTTACATGTGTAGTGAATTAGCTTTTCTAATGTATCTTGTTAACATTTATTGTCACAAGTTGATGCATATGAGCAAGTTTTGACAAGACTTGTTATAACAAGTCTTGCTATAACTAGTCTTCATTCACAACGATCGTAATAAAAAATCATCCATAATATATAAGCTGTGAAGAATTATATTATATTCTTTAATTTAAGTGTTATGACTTAATTTCGTGGCAAACAAGTGAAGATTAATTGTGCACTTTAGATCTATCTATATATATATGATAAAGTAGGATAGTCTTCCGCCAAAAACTATATGGAAAAATTGTAATATTGAAATGAACTTTAACTTAATACAAGTATTCATAACCATGCGTTGCACGGGATGAAAACAGTTTAAAGAGCACATTTGATTTTATAGATAGAAAAAAAAATCTTTTTGAGTAATGTGCATTGGATTAAAATAATTGAAATGATAAACAAATATTGCTAGATAATTAAGATAAAAAATTTATGACGGGTGTCACATTAAATATCATAACATAGTTGAATAATATTGTATGATAATCGAACTAAAATAGTTATAATGTAGCGCGTATTAAATTTGAATAGGTAGAATCTAAACCAAATAAATATTATAAATCACAAAAATCGTTTTAAATTTTGAAGCACTTTTTTGAACATCACATTAGTTGTTGAGTTTTCTAGTTGACATTCTCTATCGCAAATCAATATTTCAATCATCAAAAATAAAAATATTGAATAAAATCATTTCTAATTTAAGGAAATGTTAAACTACCATTATTAATTGTACTTAATGGACTCCTACAAAAAGATTTTGATTTATGGGGATAGGTTCACATTGTTGAGATGCATTTTCAATTATTTTATGTGAGTCTTTTTATTCTAAACTTTTTAATCAAGTCTCACTTTTTCTATATGTCTTTTTTTTTATTTTATTTAATATGCGAATTTTATTTAAAAACTATCAATGCAAAATTAATTATTTAATTTAAAATGAAAAAGTTAAAAATTTCCCAACTTTTTCAAATAATACATAATTTAGTATCCTTCCTTTTTTACATGTCACTTTTTAAACCAAATATAACCCATCTGATAGTCGTGTGTATGTATTATTATTATTTTCTTGTGATTATTTTTATTTTTAGTTTTTTAATCAAGTGTAGCTTTTTATTAATGTAACTTTTTAATTTTTAATCTACAACTTTTACTACAAAAATGTCACTAATAAATATGTTATTGAAAAAAGTAAATGAGTTTCACCAATTTGTTTGTTGAAACTTAATTAGATTCTACGTTCTCTACATGAAAATAATTATCAAATCCAAAACTAAATAAGAAAAATATCATACAGAGTTCTCTTAAGTTAGAATTAGGTGGCATTTCAATCAATTATATTTATTTTATATTTCTAAAAATATTTAGTAAAAACTCTATTTTAACTGTCCCAAAAGTTAATATATAAATTTATTGGAAAATAAATAACCATTAAATACTCGGCCTATATATATCAAATATACGTACACTAATATCAAAATTCAAAAGGCCCATATGTACCATAAAAAAATGCAAATGCTTTAACAAAAAGACCTATACTAAATTAAACATAAAAAATACCAAATTAAAACCCAAATGTTTTAATAAAAAGACTTATACTAAATTAAATATGAAATAACTATTTTTACAAAAACAATTTATTTTAATATATTTTATTAAATTGAATATTCCTTTGTTTTTCTCTCCATTAATGAATCATGTTTCTTTTATCAATCATAGATTCTAACTAATTTCAGTAACATGAAATTTCTTTGTATATATTACTTTGAAAAATAAATATAAAATGTAAATATGCCTAGAAGAATAATTTGTTTGATCTAATATTAAAATCTTTTTTCACTTTTAAACATTGTTATTATTATTTCACATAAATTTATATAAATCACATGTAACCTTTCAACCAACAACATTTAAATTATACTTTGTGAAATTTGATAAAATAATATTATTGTTATTACTCTAAATAATATAATTTTCAACTACAATAAAATCAAATTATTATTACTGTACAAGCTATTATCATTGTTCCCTTCGACTATTATAGTGTATATACATACACACACTATAATAGGTTATTGTGATATATTTCTAATATAATAATATGCTACTGCTATTATATATATTGACTATAATACATTTATTATTATAAATCATGTATTATATACCAAATTATCTTAATTGAGATTTTTATGAATCATATATACATAAATACCGTATATATATATATATATATATATATATATATATATATATATATATGGTATCTTTTATTTCCTTATACAGCAATCCAAAAATAAAAACAAAAAATAAAATTATAACTTTTGGAGGAAAACTATGTGTTTTTCCACCTACTGGTGGAACAACTTTTGTATATTTATAGATATGCTAATTAATTGTAACATTTAGAGAGATTTTGAAACTAAGAATAACTTAAATAAAGTATATGGGAATAAATTAATTGTTGAAAATTACTAATAAGCAAACAATTAAGGAAATAATTGAAGATAATCAATAAATTTGTATATATTCAGCGAATTTGCATGGGTTAAGAAATATTAGAAATAAATATGTTAGCCACAAAATTCATATGCAATAAATATATGCATGGTTTGATAAATATGTCCGCCAAAATAAATAATCAATTAATTTGCATGGATTAATCATATTTAATCAATCATGAATTGGTAATCAATCGGTCTCTATGTGCTGTGTGTACGGGGATAAACATTTAGGCACAAATTAAATTGATGAGCATGCGATAAAGATTGTGAGTTATAACTCAATATAACCGAAATCTAGTCGAGTAACTCAATCTTAGACACTTAGATTCTATATAACTCGTATCAATTTGTAATCAAGTTTGTGATTGAATGACGAGACACAATTAACAATCTATCTGCACATATTAATTGTCGCTAAATTGGAGAGATTTTACAAGATTGGCATTCGCATTGCACTTGTTCAATTATAGATGCCTTATTTGTTCACGTGGGAAATAAGCATGTGATTTTTATGTCATATGTGTGATATGCATGTTGAGTGATTCATCCATAAAACATAGTGAAATCTATGCATGTATATATCTATAATCTTATATTTATGAGGGTAATTATATATACACCACAGCTTAAGTAAGGGGAATTATATTCACACTACAAGAAATATTAACTACACCACAAATTTCATATTTACTAAATTAAACTGTCCATAAATGAATTGTCCTGAATAATCACCCTCACTATAATATTTTTTTAATAGATTATTATTTGGTACATACAACACAAATCCTCTCTTCTTCCCCAACGACCCTTTGTTTTCTCCGAATCATATTTCCACCGTCACAAGATGTTCTCCATCCACCCCCACACCTCTCTAAATCATATTTTTCATTATCCCTTTTGCAAGCTTCTTTTTTCTTTTTCCTTTTTTATACAAACTACATAATAAAATTATATTAAAAATGAAGATCACACTCCCAATTTTAATACCTGAGCTTTCTTTCCCTTTTTCTAAGAATTTTCAAATTTATACAAAAAAGGAAGAATATGACACCTACTCCTCCAAACATATGAGTAATAATTGCAGTCCCTTAAAAACTTGGTACCCTAATGCCAACTGGTTTGGGAGTTGCCGGCTTAAAGCTTGCTACAAGGGCATCTTGAAACTTTAAGGGAAAAGTCTGCACAGGTGATCAAATTTTTAAATTTGGAGTACTGTGCTATAATTGTTGTGCCTCGCTCTATGGAGTAGTTGACTCAAGTTAGCAAGTTTGTAGGGGTATTTTAATCCATGGCACCTCAAGGCCAACTGGTTTGGGAGTTGCATGCCAACCTAAAACTAGTTACATAGGTCCTATAAGAAAGCTTAAAAGGGTGTGCTTGGGATAAAATAAACTAAGTATGAGCTAATCACGATAAAAGCCATTTCTTAGGACTCATTGTTTCTTGCATATTCCTTCTCACAAATTTAAGGTTGAGTCACGCTCAGAAGTTCCAATGGCACTCATACAAGGGTGAGTCCACCTTAACTAATTTAAATTGTGTGGGGGGATGGTCATTTCTTGTTAATTCGCAAGGTTTTGGTTTGCCAGTATTAGTGATTTTGATTTGCACGACCTGCCAATACTTTCAATCTCGATGCGTCTTTAGTAGTTTCTCTCCATTTTCCTTGATTCGTTGTGTTCGTTCTCCATTCATTTTACTCCTTGGGATACACTTGACAATGGTTTCACTAGATTTACTTATAGTGGTATGCTAATTGTTATTCTCTTCCGTTGTCATTTGTGACAAAAGGGAAAGAGGATATGCTATGTGTTAGGAGGAGTTTGCAGACGGAGAGATTATGTTGATTTAGTGAGGAGAAAACATTATGTGACCTAGTGTTGGCTTAATGTGACAGAGTGATTGGTTTCCATTGCGAATGTGACTTCACATTTTTTGGTGTTTTTGTGTAAGGTTACGTTATATTACTTGGTTACTAGTTTCCATTATTGACTTTGAATTTCACTATGTCATTACACTGGTTGTTCAAGTACTTCTTTTGCAGATTACATGTACCATTGAAGTGATATATAAGATTTAGTACTGAGTAAGTGGTCATTTTGTTTATAGGTTAGGTTCCCAGTGTGATAGGTGATAATTTGACTTTGTCACGGAATACTAAAGGGAGAAATTGTCAAGAATTTTGCAATTGGCGTTTCCATGTATAGAAATCAAACGTTCTTGAGTTGTAATTTACTTTGAGTTGTTTAGTTAATGGTTGGGTAGATTAGAACATCCATTTGAGTTAGTTTGAAAGCATCTGTGTAGAAATCCGTTGAAGATTCGCTCAAACGAAATGGAACAAACTGGGAGGAGCTTGTTGGCCGCTCGAGCAGAGTGAAACAGAGCGACGAGCGCTAGACTGGTGCTATATTGACACTCAAGGTGTCCGTTTGAGGTTTTAGGCCTAGCTCACAATTTTTGACCTAATTTGAGACTTTTCTTCTACCCTTTTAATACCAGTTTGTACCAGATTGAAGTGCTATGGGTTTTAAGTGTAAAACCACTATTGAAAACATCTTAAGAGACTCTATTGATTTTTTATTGAAACCCTTGATTGAGATTCATTATTTAGAGATAATCAACCATACACAAACACCAATCCTAAAATCCATCGTAGGACACTCTCTACTGACTTTTTATTTCAACCCTTGATTGGGATTCATTATTTAGAGATAATCAACTATACACAAACACCAATACTAAAATCCTCCACCAAATAGCTTTCAGAGTTCTGAGAATTTGGGAGATAGCTTGAGTTCCAACGTAGTTAAAGCTCCACTTGTGAAGAAAGAGGCGTTGGAATTTTGGAGGGTGCTGTACACACAACATGACGAGGTTTGTGGGGGTTTGCGGGCTGGGGATTGGTTAGCATTGATCATCTGCAAGTTAATCTCTTTCTAGTGGATTTTTGAAGTGAGCTCGTCTAGAGGTTTTTACCATTTGAAGAGTTCTTCAACGAGTTTTTATCCGTTATCATCTTTCGTATTGATCATTTATGTGTTCTACTACTTTTATTATTTTATTGCTCGATTGAATATTTTTAACTGTGAAATTTGTTGCTAATTATTAATTGTTGATTGGGCCACTGTTCCACTAGATTTTTCAACTTTAACCTTTCACCTCTCTTGTAATGAAACAAAAAACAATTTCTGGTTCCATCCCTATTAAATACATCCACAAATCTTGACAACAATTTCCTTTTTATGACATTTTAACATTTAGCATTGTTCTTGTAACTTGTTATCACTCTATATATAAAAGGGAAATCAAAGAAAGTCTTTTGATTTCCTTGTTTACCCTTTTTTTGTAAAACTATTTACCCTCAAATTTTATGTACGTAAATGTGTTTAAATTTACATTATTTTGATAGCCTTTTAAGTTCTCCTTAGAATTATCCCTAAGTGAAGACTCATGTGGCAACCGTCAAGCGTTTAGAAGTCCCTCTCTTAATTTTCATAAATATCTCTTGAATGAATCAATAACTCTCATAAAATTGGTTTTTCACAAATCCAACCTCCTTTCAATGATTTGACTTTTACTGCGATTTCCGTATGTATCTTTTAACGTTGATTATTTTGGTATGGTTAAATGCTTATTCTTTCACCAAAGGTTGACAGTATATGGATTTTAATTTTAAACGAACTACCATATAATTTGAGAACAAAGAATTAAGTAATATATATGTATATATTATATAGTTGAGACTTAATTTATTGAATAATTAAGAAGAGAGGTCAAAACTCATTAAAATAGTAAAAAAAAAAAAAAAAAAAAAAGAAGTAGAGGGCGCTGAAACAATGAACTTATTTATGTATATATTGGTTAAAAACTAAAAAGTGGATAAGAAATTTCTTTCTTTACCATTTTTGCGTAAAATTGGTGTATACATTCTCATTATTATTATTATTATTAGTCCAAATTTTTTTGTTATCATAGTGTTAATCAATCCAATATCAGAGTACAAATTTGCTAAAAAAAATTCAAATGCGAAAAAACTATCAAAATTAAAAGCTTCAATTTCGAATTGCAGTCAAGTATGGTTGAGAGATCCAATCCATAAATAAAAATCATTTATTTAAATCATTAAAAAAGTAGCATTGAGGTTTTTACACATTTCTAGGTAACAAAGATTTTATAAATAATTTGAATAAGAAAATATGCTATCGACAAAGCACGTGTTGTTTACTAGTATGTTATAAAATTGCTTGGTTTTTTGCAATAATTCTTTCTGTTATATCTTTTTTTTAGCCACTGACATTAGCAATTAGCAGATTACTAATCTATATGTGCGACTACACCCCATCATTAGAAATATATATTTTATATTCTTTTCCATTCTATTTACATCATTGGAGATGCTCTAAACGCGGCTAGACATACAGCTGAACCGGTTTAATTCACGTGGATCTAGTTAATTTAAAGTAATTTGTATATGGGGCACTAAAATTACATCTCACAATATCCATATAATGTCCCCGGCCAAAGCACAAATAGTTGCGTAAAAAATCATAACTAACCTAAGAATAATCGAACCTTTTCTTGTTTTTATTCGGACTAGCTAACCAGTGCCTTGGCATTACCAATTATTAATTAGTCCAAGATCCTGAGCTCTCGTCTTCCAATTCTAAATTTGTAGGTTACCTCTACCAATATAGATGATCGAATATAATCTTTTAGCCACCTAGTCTAGCATGCATATTAGGACTTCTTTTTGGTAAATTTGTAATAAATAATAGGAAAATGGTATTTATACAATACGATTCTAATTGACAATATCATTTTGGCGACGAAGTGGTGTGACAAAATTTTGTAAATTGATGATTCATTAACAGTTACATGTAAGATTAAAAGATTTTGTCACTTTATTTGGTTGTCAAAAAGTTATCAATTAAAATTGTATAAATAACGCAGCTATAATAATAAGGAATTTTACAACGTGTAGATATATATAAACGAAAAGGATGTTCTTGGAATCATTATTTATTTATTTATTTATTTTCTTTTCCCTGATTATTACAAGGTTTTAGCCGATTATCTCTCGTCGGCTCCCATAGTATGTTGAGCTAGTGACAGTAGAAATTGTTAAGAAATGCAACATTATTGCCGGCTTCGGCACCAAGCTAGGTTCTCAAAAATACTCTGTATATATACATGAATCTTCCATTATAGAGCAAAGAAAAACTTTCAGCAGCTTGATAAGAGTAACCATGGAGATAAGAATAACTCTCCAAACAATGTCGTCCATGAACATTTTCATGTGTATTATGTCTATCATTATTATGTCTACTTGTTATCAGTCCATGGCTCAGGAAACAACAACCTTAGAAACTTACATTATCCATGTAAATTTGCCCCAAAACAAAATTTTTACACAATCTGAAGACATAAATTCTTGGTACCATTCATTCCTTCCGGGACCTAGGGCAATGGTTCACTCATATCACAATGTGGTTTCTGGATTTGCAGCAAAATTAACACCAGATCAAGTGCAAGAGATGAAAAAGAAGGATGGATTTGTCACAGCCCGGCCCGAGAAAAGGTTTGCTTTGCATACAACTCATACTCCCAACTTCTTGGGGCTGTATCAGAATTTAGGGTTTTGGGCTGGCTCAAATTATGGCAAAGGGGTCATTATCGGTATTTTGGATACCGGGATCACTCCGGGCCATCCTTCATTCGATGACCATGACGTCCCACCTCCACCGGATAAATGGAAAGGAAAATGCAAACTAAGTGGCACTACATGTAACAACAAGCTTATCGGTGCTAGGAATTTCGTAAGTTCTTCTCCTGGACAGCCTATCGATGATGAAGGGCACGGCACTCATACTGCTTCCACGGCTGCTGGAAACTTCGTTAACGACGCAAACGTGTTTGGTAACATTAAATTACCTTATTAGAATTCTAAATTATATTTTTAAGCACACTTTTATTAATTTATGTTTTGTCGTCGATAGGCAATGCAAACGGCACAGCAGTGGGAATGGCCCCTCTTGCTCACCTGGCAATTTACAAGGTTTGCGAAAGAGAGGGCTGTAGTGAGAGTGACATACTGGCTGCAATGGATGCCGCGGTTGCTGACGGAGTAGGCGTGCTTTCTCTTTCTCTAGGTGGACCGTCTACTGAATTTTATTCAGACGGAATTGCAATAGGCACGTTTGGTGCAATCCAGAAGGGTGTTTTTGTGAGTTGTTCGGCTGCTAATTCCGGTCCATTCAATGCTTCACTGTCAAATGAAGCACCTTGGATTCTCACAGTTGGTGCTAGCACTATTGATAGAAGCATAAGAGCAACAACAGTGCTTGGGAGATAAGGAAGAATTTGATGGGGAGTCTCTTTTGCAGCCTAATGATTTTCCTCCGACTTTATTGCCTCTTGTTTACCCCGGAAGTAATGGGAATGAAACTATCGCATTCTGCACTCCAGGATCATTGACAAACATAGATGTGAAAGGGAAGGTAGAGTCGAATATTTCGCCGTATTTCAAATTATTTTGCTATTATTGTTTGATGATGTAGTTAGCTCAATTGTCACAGGATTAAATTTATTGGTATTATTTATTTTTTTTTACTTCATTATTGTTCTTAACGTTATTAATTTTTCTCAACAGGTGGTATTATGTGATAGAGGACGTACCGTATCCAGAATCGACAAAGGAAAAGCAGTGAAGGATGCAGGTGGCTATGCCATGATTCTTGTGAACCAGGACTTTGATGGATTTAGTACGATGGCTGACGCAAACGTACTTCCTGCCGTACACTTAAGCTTTGCTGTGGGAGAAAAAGTTAAAGCCTACATAAACTCCACCTCAACTCCATCAGCAACATTTTCCTTCAAAGGAACAATCATCAGCGGAAAAAATGCGCCAACTGTTGCATCATTTTCGTCGAGGGGCCCGAGCTTAGCGAGCCCAGGAATCCTTAAACCCGACATCATTGGCCCAGGTGTCAGCATTCTTGCAGCATGGCCGATCTCCGTTGACAATAACACCAATGAGAAGTTGGCAACATTCAACGTCATTTCGGGCACATCAATGTCATGCCCTCACCTGGCAGGCATTTCGGCCTTGCTCAAAAGTGCTCACCCTGATTGGTCTCCCGCTGCCATCAAGTCTGCAATCATGACTTCTGCCGCCCAAGCGAACCTAGAGAATGGCCCGATTGTTGACGAAAGAAACCTACCAGCTGACGTATTCGCAACTGGTGCAGGCCACGTAAACCCATCAAAAGCAAACGATCCTGGTCTCATTTACGACATCCAACCCGATGATTATATCCCATATCTCTGCGGTTTAGGATACACAGACAACCAAACCATGACTATTGTGCAACATCCAGTTCAATGTTCAAATATTACCAGCATATCTGAAGCACAATTGAATTATCCATCATTTTCTATCCAACTTGGGGATAGTAATCAAACTTATACAAGAACAGTGACAAATGTAGGAGAGGCAAATTCGACTTATAATCTCGACATTGAGGTTATTCCAGGAGTTAATCTTGTTGTGGAGCCATTGAATCTTAGTTTCACAGAAGTGAACCAAAAGATGACTTATCAGATAAGTTTTAACAAATCTACAACTTCTGTTGACGCCACTTACGTTCAAGGGGCTATAAGCTGGGTTACCAATAAGTACCAAGTTAGAAGCCCAATTTCTGTTAAATTTGTGTGAGTTAAAATTGGAACCCACGGATCAAGGAGGCATCCGTGTTGTGTGTCAATTTTTTAAGCTTTACTTGTTAATTAGGTTACGTTGTATTCAGTAATTGTTTGAAATGGAAAAAGTATTTTTAAATAAGAAATTCTTTTTCCTTGCGCAAAACAACATAAAATTTGGCTAGATAGCAAGTCTAGTTTTGAACCTATCATCTATGCTATTTCAAGTCATCATAGAAGAAATCGAAAAACTCTGTACGTACAAGAACAATGTTGGTCACATATTTTACCTCTGTAGTGGACTAGTCTTTCTAATTTATCTTGTTCAAATTTACTGTCATATAAGTCGATGCATATTAGCAAGTTTTGACAGGACTTGTTATAACAAGTCTTGATTCAAAGACATCGTAATTAATAAAAGAATTGGCCGACAATAAATGAGCTGCGAATTATATATATGGTATATAAGATAGTTATATATCTAGAAGCAATGATTTCGGCCAAAAATTATACGACTACGCTACATTGACATACTAAATGCTATAAAGAATACCATAATGGAATAAAATGATTTCAATACGTTTTATATTAATTATCAATATAACCATTCATTAATGGAAAAATATGAATTTTACTATTATTATGTCACTAATCATGTCAATATCAATGGAAATGGCATTCTAACATTATTCAAAATTATATGGAAAAATTGTAAGTGGGTCACAGAATATAGTGAGATGAAGAAGAATATGATGCCAAAGGTCACGTGATACAGCGGCATGTAAGTGGGTCATCCACGCCATTGGTTAAAGGTTCAATCTCTCCCTCCCTCACCTCCCAGACACACATTCTCATTGTAATGTTTAAAAAATGCAGAGTGTACAATTGTCTAATAGAGGGTAATAAAAAATAATATTAAATCCTATGAAATTATTTTATCTGAAAATTTAAACTTATAAATCGATTCCATTTCTACTATTTAACTACTATCTAACTACTATCCTCAACAAATCCCTTCACATATAAGCATGATTTACTTTTTCACCCCATCAAAACTTGACTCATGTGAAATTCTTTTTCAAATGGGTGACGGTGATATTTGAACTTAAAACTTCTGGATGCTCTGATACTATTTAAATTTAGGATCCCTGCCTGCTCTGATACTACGTTAAGGCTTATGAAACAATTTGATCTAAAAGCTCAAGATAATAGAACGGTTACAATTTATATTATTTAACTAATATCCTCAACAAATACCATTGTTATTCTTCTTGTATTAGTGGGACTCAATCCTCCATTAGGGAGTTGTACAGCTAATTGTACCATTTGGTTTTCCCCTAGCATTGCTCAATAAAGAATATTAGAGGCATATAAACATACGAGTTTGAATCAGAGCCGGAATTAACCTTCAAAGGGCCCAAAACAAACACGAAAAATTGGGCCCCCAATCATCACTGCTATTTAGCCATTTGTTGTTTAGTTATTTTTTCAAACTCTTTGTATCCAATATTATATGGATAAACTTAGAGTGATTCATATAAATCACATATTTTTCTTTCCTTCTCAAACACAACCTCGTATTATTAGTCGTATATTTCAATTTTTTTTTATCTTACTTGTGGCATTTTTTCCTCTACCACTACATCACTTTTCGTCAAAATTGCAAACCTTTTTTTTTTTTTTGCCCTTTTTGAAGAGACTCAAAAACCAATCAAAATGATTCTGTTTGCGCGAGTTTGACGACAAATTCAATCAAATGCAATGTATTTCTTGACGAGAATTTAACAAAATAGACCATTAATTCAGAATATTCATTGTCGTTGTTTGTGGTTTTTCAGGGTTTCATAAATTATAATTGGCAAAGTTAAATATTTCCTAAATTTTTAGGAAGATTATTCTGCCTATGTTTTTTTTTCTTTAAATTTCAATGTAACATAAACAAATTAACTCTAAAAATAAATAAATAATTACTTTAAATAATTATAAAAATGAAAGAGAAAAAAACTAGGCCCCAAAGCAATTGCTTAATGTCCCTGCCCCCAGCTACGGCTCTAGGTTTGATCAAGTATCCACGTGAGTACATACCCACGCCGATATGGCGCCCTGTGGTAGTGCCACGTTGGCTTAAAAAATTTTTAAAATTTTTTTCATGGTATCTACGTTGGGTAGGACGAATCATATATACCCCCTGATGGTGGGGGGCCGGTGGGGCCACAATATTTTTTCCCGTATGGACACGTACTCACGCGGGGAACAAATCGTAACTGTATAAACATAAGTCCAAGGGCATTAGATCAATCATCACCAACATATGAATCTGTAATTCTAATAAAATTGACCTTTCACTAATCGACCTCCTTTGGGTGATTTCACTTTTACAATGATTTTCTTTTAGATATATCTTTTAACGTTGATTATTTTTATGCAGTTAATTGCTTAGTTAAAGAAAGCAGCTCAAGTAGTTACTTTCAAGCATTACAAAGTGATGGAATCGTTTCATAATATAAACTACATACATGCTTATTCTTTTACGAAAGGCTAATAGCATATGGATTTTAGTTTTGAACAAACTAACTACATAATTTGAGAGCAAAGAATCAAGTTATATGTATATGTTATATATTTCCAACTTTATCGATCGAATAATTAAGTAGAGAGGTCGCAAAAACCATTAACTTTTATTCATCTTTTTTTTTCACTTAAAAGTGGGTAAGGAATTTCTTTCTTTACCTTTTTTTTTTTTTGCTTAAAATTGGTGTAAACATTATCATTATTATTATTTTTCTATAGTATTTTGTTGTTTTGATCTTTTGGTATTATAGCATTAATCCATCGAATTTCAGTACTACAAATAATTTGCTAAAAATTTCTAATGTTAAAAAAAAATCAAAATAAAAAAAATTATTTTCAAAGCATAGTCAAGTATGTTTGCTAGATCCAATCCATGAATAAAAATCATTTATTAGTTAATCATTAGAAAAATGCGGTTTATTTTGTTAAACATTTGTGGTTACCAAAGATTTTTTATAAATATTTTGAACAAGAGAATATGTTAATGAAAAAGTTTCTTATCATGTGCAAACCAATTGTTGTTGACTAGTATGTTATAAAACTACCTGTCCTTTCCCTTTGTAATGCACAGATTATCCGCACAATCATTTCCTTAGTAAAAGTAAATTGCAATGAGTGTCCTAACTTTTGCCGTGTTATGATGGGTCCCAAAACCTTCGAATCTAAGGAAAAAAAAAGTAGAAATAAAACCCTCCCCCCCCAAAAAAAAAAAAAAAAAGCCGTTAAAACTCACCACCCCGACATCAAGAAAACCATGGTTGTCAAAATCAGATCGGCCCGCCCCTTTTGAGTGGAAAAACCAAGAACCGACTGAAAAACAAATTCGGTCACTTCAAAAACATCTAACAAAAAATAGGATTGCAAACAAAATTTTTCACAATTTAATATAGCAGTTTGGCTAACTAGGTCACATGTTCCTGAATTTTCGCCAGGGTAAATTTCTGAAAATGTGCAGCGATTTTTGAAACCTCAATGTAGGATCAAAGCCTATATGCAGATAATTCCAATAGAGGTGTCCATTGAAAAGCACCACATTCTTAGGGGTTTGTATTTAATTTGAATTTGTAAGGATTTTTGAACAACTTTTATGAAATTTAATAGACTTTTATTGATTTTTGATAGACTTCCATGGATTTTCACAGAATCCATAAAAATCTTCAATTGATTTGGAAGGACTTTTGTTTCAAAATTTTTACTGGATTTTTTTAGAATTCATTTAACGATATAGATTTTCGTTTCATAAAATAAATATCATTAAACTTATTGAGATTAGACTTTTATTATCTTTTCTCATTAAATTATTATCATTTCAAAAGCAGAAATTAGTAATAAAATTATTGTTTATACAATATTTTTATGAAAGAATAATAATTTTTTAACTAATAAAATACATAACTATTGCAAACAGAGATTTCACAATACTTTGATATAATTTAGTGAGATAAACTAAAAAACTATCACATATTTAATCAATATATGTCAAAACATATATTAAGTTATTAAAATAATTAAGGAGTATGCATAAAATATTTAATTATAAATTTTAAAATTTTTTACGAGCTTTTGTAAATAATTATCTTTTTGATGAAAAGTTGAACAAAAAGAAGATAAAAATATTATAAGAACTTTTTTTACATCATTCTTATTGTGAAATTAAGAAAAAATGAAAAAAAATAAAGAAGAAAAGGTAATGAGAGATGATGGTGGTGGTGGTGGTAGAATGGTGGTGGTAGTGGTGGTGGCGGCAGTGTCGGTGAGGTGCCGTTGGCGAGATCGTAGCAGCAGTGGTGGTGGTGGCGACAACAACAGTGGTGGTGGGTGATGTTGATGAATAAAAGTCCATCAAAATCTTGGGGATGAAGGATATATTTCATATGACAAATTATGTTTGTACTTTGTGCTAAAAGATGAGTACCTAAAGGAGTCCATTAAAATCCTTACAAATCGAAGACAATTTTGAATATCTTATAATTTCATTAGATTTTTAAAAGTTCTCATTCAATACCTTGTGATTTTAATGGGCATTTAAAAAGTCCATAAAAATCTATATTGAATACCCTAATATTTTAATTGACTTTCAAAAATTTCAATTGAATACACCCAAACTTTTTCAAATCCATCAAATTCTTTAAAAATTTTTAAACTCCTTTAAAATCTTAATTTAATACCCCTCCTTAAATTTTACATGAACTTCTGATGGGGATTCAAAACCCACTTGTTAATTGTCAACTACAAAGTGTGCGGTTCGTATAAATAATTTCAGCTTTCTTTTTTTTTTTTGAGAAAAAGATGCTATTCATTCATTCAAAATAGTAAATTACATCGAAGCAACACAGATTCAACACAGCTAAAAACCAAAACGGTGAAACTGCGAACACACTCACAGCACCAAGCTTAATAGCAAAACACGGTAAAATGTCTACAAAGATGAAAAAATCAAGGTGACCAGAGTACTCATGCCTCCGGATCTGCAACGTTGATGCCTAAATATGGAGTGAATGTAATATCCCGTCCGTTTATGCATGTGATTTATGATGTTATGTATGATCGTGAGGTGGTGAATATGTGTTTGGACCCTTGGTGACTTCGTTGTGATGCTATGTATGGTATTAAGTGTCGAAACGGCCTCCCGAGCGGCTAGTGAGGCCGCTACAAAATTCTGCAGGATCGAGTTTTACGGCCGTAAGGTTTATGGGTTACGGCCGTAATTATCGGGTTACGGCCGTAAGTAATTTAGTTACGGCCGTAATTGGTGGAATGAGGAAATGTGCCAAAATTTACAGAGAGGTAATTACGGCCGTAGGACTTGGAGATACGGCCGTATTATATGGGTTACGGCCGTAAGGGTTATGGGTTACGGCCGTAATTCTTGAAGGGTGAGATGCATGGATTTACAGAGACTTTATTACGGTCGTATGTTCTTTGAGTACGGCCGTATCATAAGGTTACGGTCGTAAGGTTTATAGGTTACGGCCGTAAATTTGGGAGTTACGGCCGTAAAATAGCAAGTTACGGCCGTAATTGTAAGTCGGCAGAAACTGTTGGATTGGATTTTAACACGTTGGCTTGGGGTTTTTCCATCATTTTCGACCCCCTACTTCCCAAAACCCTAGAGAACAAGTTCAAGGGTGATTTTAAGACTTTGGCTTGGTATTTGGCTTGTGGATCATTGCTCGAATCCTAGTTACTACCTTGGACTCAAGAGGAAGGAAGGAAGAGAAGAGGGAAGGGAGAAGAGGAATCATCCAACCAATCTCCTAGCTTGGTTTCTTATCTTTTGAGGTAGGTTTGAGATAGAATATCTACGTAGGAGGTAAGTGGAGACATGAATGGTCCTTAGATAGTTATGTATGCAAGTTTCTTTGGCTACTTTCCTAGTTTTGGTGAAGTATGACACGGTTAGCTTGTTATGGTGATTTTTAGAGTTAGGTGCTTCCTAGCTTTGGTTTATGATGTGCTTATGTTGTTGCCAAATGTTATGTTATGAATGTCTCGTCCATGTGCACTCATATGTCATGCGTGATTGGATTGGATTGTCTATCATGTGTTGCGTTAATGTTATGTTTTCGGCCAAATATGGGGGACCTACGCCCCAACAAATGATACATCGGTCGAATGGGGGACCTACGCCCCAATAACCGATAGTATGGCCTCACGGGGGACCTACGCCCCGATGATGTTACGAGGCCGGCCAAATGTTTAAAATGGCGCCAATGCTAACACATGATTCGCAATGGGCCCGAAAGTAAAATGTGATGTTCATGTGCATTGTGTCTCTTCCTACTGAATCATTACGACTCACGTGTGTTCTTTTCTATGTTTAGATGAGGCGGTGAGTAGGAGGCAAGCTGGAGGTGGCGCAGGATCCTCTCATGCGTGAGCTTGTCAACGTGTCGAAGTGGGAAGGGAAAAAGATTTTGGGGACATGTGTACATAAAATCACTCTTTTGCAATCTCTTTTGTAATATAACTTTCGGAGCTATCACGTTAGATATATATGCAAATTATCGTTTTGGGGTTTTCGTAAAACGTTTGCAAATGTGTTAGCTCGGTGACGTCACGCAGGTAGCGCCCTTCCCAGTACGATGCCGTTGGACGTACTGGGGTGGGTGTTACAGCAGTGATATCAGAGCAATTACTTCCCCAATTTCTGCACGGTGAAGGATTTCTATGCCCCTCCAAGGTATTGTATATGTTATATGAGTTTGCTTGCATGTGACTGAGTTGCTTTGCGTTCTGCCTGGGATATGATGTTATGGGAGTTATATGTTAGGGTTGGATAATCGATGCGGTATTTTCCTTTTGTCTTCTGGATGATAGATGGCAGATGATCAGGCAGCTACTATAGAGAGGCTTACGGGATTGGTTGAGCAACAATCGCAGATGATGCAACAGATGATGCAGAATTCGAATAACCACAGTGCTGGTGGTAGCAATACGGTGGCTACTTCCGGAGGGGATAAGGCGAAGGAAGATCGAGATAGGGAGATGGCTACAGATCGGTTCCGGTTGAACCCTCCGCCTTTGAGGATGCTAGGGACCCTATTGATGCTTTGAATCGCTACTGAGCGATTGAGAGGATGTTTGAGTATGCACATATTCCGATTCTGGCAGTGAACTGCTACTTTTATGCTTAGGGGCTCGGCCGGTTTTTGGTGGGACTTGATCAAGAGGGAAGAGACGGCGGATGGTGCGATATGGGTAGTGACTTGGGCTGACTTTTGTGTGCGTTTTCGTGCCAAGTATTTCTCGGAGGCTGCGAAGAATGAGAAACTGAATGAGTTTATTCAGTTGCAGCAGGGGAATATGACGGTGATGGCTTATGGGAAGAAATTTGAGGAGTTGGCTCGTTTTGCTACTTATATGGTTGATACGCCTAGCCGGAAGATAGCTCGATTTGTGGCGGGGTTGAAACCGGAGTTGGCTCGTGATGTGCAGTTGGCGAGTGTTTCGACCACGAGTTATGCGGAGACATTGGAACAAGCTTATGTGGCTGAGAAGGCGGAAACTAGAATTGTGCAAGCTCGTCTAGGTCGAGGCCAACCAATTCAGGCGGCTCAATCGACCCAAGGCTCGGCTCAATCTGCTCAAGGTTCTTCGGCTAGTAACTGTGGACGAGGTTCAAACTTTCGGGGCCGAGGCAGGGGTTCGAATTACAGTCCGAACTACAAGAGGCCTGCGGATACTACTTCTTCATCTCAATCTTCGGCAAAGAAGGGACTGGGTTCTCCATCCCCAACGCAATGCTCGACATGTGGGAAGGTTCATACGGGGCGATGTTATTTCGGTACGGACCGATGTTACGGGTGTGGGAAGGAAGGGCACATTGTTCGGAATTGCCCGGAGGCGAAGAATCAAGCATCACAGTCTCAGGCGCGACCGACAGGACGGGTATTTGCTATAGCTCAATCCGATGTTCCGGAGAGAGCTGATGTGATTGCAGGTACCGTTTATATTTCTACTACTCCCCCGCATATGCATTGTTTGATTCTGGAGCTACGCATTCATCTATATCCATGTCGTATGCCCGTCGGTTAGTAATGAGTCCGATACCTTTACGGTCTCCTATGGATGTTATTGGACCTACGGGGTTGAATCAGTGTGCTGTGTGGTATTATCCGTCTGTTATGGTGCAAGTTAGGGAGTGTGAGACGTTAGCTAATCTCATTGCCTTGGAAGTTAAAGATTTTGATGTTATTTTCGGGATGGATTGGCTAACGCAACATGGTGTAGTTTTGGATTGTTCTAAGCGTGCTCTTAAGTTTCTAGATGGTGAGGTTGTTTCATTCCCTAGGTTGGAACGGTCGACTAGGGTTGTTATCTCCTCGATGAAGGCTCGGAAACTCATCGAGCATGGGTGTAGTGCATACGTGGTGAGGATGTGTAGTATGGATACAAAGGAAGTTAAGACATCATCATCGGTTCCGGTGGTATGTGAGTTTCTTGATGTCTTCCCCGACGATCTTGAAGGGTTACCACCAACCCGGGAAGTAGAGTTCCCTATTGAAGTTGTACCGAACACTTCCGATCTCTAAGACTCGTATCGTGTATGGCTCGGTCGAGTTGAAAGAACTCGACGCAATTGGATGATTTGATGCGTAAAGGATTCATTCGACCGAGTACTTCGCCTTGGGGTGCTCGGTCTTGTTTGTTAAGAAAAAGGACGGCTCGATGCGGCTTTGTATGGATTACCGGAGTTGAACAAGGTGACGATCAAGAATAAGTACCGTTACCCGTATCGATGAGTTATTGGATCAACTTCGGGATTCGGCGGTTTACTCGAAGATTGACTTACGGTCCGGGTATCATCAGGTGAAGGTTAAGGAAGATGACATTTCAAAGTCGGCGTTTAATACTCGATATGGACACTTTGAGTTCCTCGTTATGCCCTTTGAGTGACGAATGCCCCCAGCTTTTTATGGATCTCATGAATCGGGTCTTCAAGCCGTGCCAGACAAGTTTGTGATTGTCTTCATTGGCGATATCTTGATCTACTCCAAGACTCGAGAGGAGCACGAGCGACATCTTCGGATTGTTTTACAAACACTGGGAAGAGAAGTCAGATGCTAAGTTTTCGAAGTGTGACTTTTGGGTGAAACAAGTGGTGTTTCTTGGTCATGTCGTGAGAAAGGAAGGCATTTCTGTAGACCCTAGTAAGATTGATGCGGTGCTCCAGTGGCCACAACCGACTACTCCCACTGAAGTACGTAGTTTTGTGGGTTTAGCAGGATACTACCGTCGTTTTGTGAAGGATTTCGCTAAGCTTGCGGTGCCTCTTACACACTTAACTCGAAAGAATGTACCTTTCCGGTGGACGGACGAGTGTGAACGTAGTTTTCAGGAGTTGAAGACTCGTCTCACAACGGCACCAGTGTTAGCAATCCCGGATGGCGTTAGTGTGTTTACGCTTTACAGTGATGCTTCTTATCAAGGACTCGGTTGTGTATTGATGCAGAATGAGAAATTGATTGCGTATGCTTCCCGCCAACTGAAGAGTTATGAGCAAAATTATCCTACGCATGATTTGGAGCTAGCCGCGATTGTGTTTGCGTTGAAAATTTGGCGACACTATCTTTATGGGGTGAAATGTGAGATTTATACGGACCACAAGAGTTTGAAGTACTTCTTCGCCCAGAAAGATCTCAACATGCGCCAACGCCGTTGGTTAGAGTTGGTGAAGGATTATGATTGTTCGATTCAATATCATCCCGGGAAAGCCAATGTGGTAGCCGACGCTTTAAGTCAGAAAGAGCCGAAACGACGACCTCGAGAGTTGCAACGAGAGATGGAGAAGTTCGATCTAGAGATCGTGGAACAAGAAGGAGCCCGATTGCGGCCATGACTCTTCGTTCGACGTTGCTTGATCGGATTAAGGATGGGCAGGAAACTGATGATTGGGCAATCAAAAGGAAGAATCGACTCACTGAGAAGCCAACACCAGAATATCAAGTGCTGAATGGATTCCTGAAATACAAGGACCGGTACTATGTTCCGATAACCGATAGTCTCCGACGAGAGATTTGTGACGAGGCACATATGACGCCGTATACACTTCATCCCGGCTCCACCAAGATGTATAGGGAGATTCGGATGCTTTATTGGTGGCCCGGAATGAAACGAGACATTGGTACATTTGTGGCAAAGTGTTTGATTTGCCAACAAGTGAAAGCCGAACATCAAAGACCAGCAGGAACTCTCCAACCACTTCCAATTCCCGAATGGAAATGGACCGACATCACGATGGACTTCGTGAGTGGGTTTCCACGGACGAGTAAAGGATTTGATGCTATATGGGTTATCGTCGATCGACTCACAAAGTCTGCTCATTTCTTACCTATGAATATGACGTTTAAGATGGAGCAGTTAGCTCGACTCTATGTGCAAGAGATTGTTCGGTTACATGGCGTGCCAGCTACAGTTACTTCGGATCGTGACCCGAGGTACTTGTCTCATTTCGGAAGGAGTTGCAATTGGTGTTAGGGATGAAACTTCAATTCAGTACGGCGTTTCATCCCCAAACGGATGGACAATCAGAGAGGACGATCCAAACGTTAGAAGATATGCTGCGTTCTTGTGCCTTGGAATTTTCACAGGTTTGGGATCGTTACCTCCCCCGTTGATTGAATTTGCGTACAACAACAGTCACCACACTTCCATTGGGATGCCCCCGTATGAAGCGCTGTATGGACGGAAGTGTAGGTCACCATTACATTGGGACAAGATCGGCGAGATGAAGGATATGCGGCCCGAAATGATCCAAGATATGATTTCGGCAGTCGAGAAGATTAAAGGCCGAATGAAAGCTTCACAGGATCGCTAGAAAAGTTATGCTGATACTCTTCGCCGTCCACTTGAATTCGAAGTCGGTGAAAAGGTCTTTATTCGAATTTCACCTATCAAACGGCTTCTTCGATTTGGTAAACGAGGGAAGTTGACGCCCCGATATATTGGCCCGTATGAGATTCTCGAGAGAATCGGGGAGGTTGCTTACCGGTTACAGTTACCCACGCATATGGATCGTATCCATAATGTATTCCATGTCTCGACTCTGAGGAAGTATCTGCCAGATCCATCTCATGTGTTACCGGATCCTCCACTTGACATTCAACCGGATTTGTCATTTGAGGAGAAACCAGTGCAAATTATTGCTCGAAGCAAGAAACAGTTGCGAGGCAAACAGATACCGTTGGTTCGTGTTCTATGGAGGAGCGCAACCGTAGAAGAAGAAACGTGGGAACGAGAAGATGATATGAGGAATCATTATCCAGAACTCTTTACAGGTAACAATTTCGGGGACGAAATTTATTTAAGGGCGGTAGATTGTAATATCCCGTCCGTTTATGCATGTGATTTATGATGTTATGTATGATCGTGAGGTGGTGAATATGTGTTTGGACCCTTGGTGACTTCGTTGTGATGCTATGTATGGTATTAAGTGTCGAAAAGGCCTCCCGAGCGGCTAGTGAGGCCGCTATAAAATTCTGCAGATCGAAGTTTACTAGTAAGGTTTATCGATTCTGATCGTAATTATCGAGATTCTGGCCGTAAGTAATTTAGTTACTGACCGTAATTGGTGGAATGAGGAAATGTGCCAAAATTTACAGAGAGGTAATTACGGCCGTAGGACTTGGAGATACGGCCGTATTATATGGGTTACGGCCGTAAGGGTTATGGGTTACGGCCGTAATTCTTGAAGGGTGAGATGCATGGATTTACAGAGACTTTATTACGATCGTATGTTCTTTGAGTACGGCCGTATCATAAGGTTACGGCCGTAAGGTTTATGGGTTACTGACAGAATTTGGGAGTTACTGTAGAAATAGCAAGTTACGGCCGTAATTGTAAGTCGGCAGAAACTGTTGGATTGGGTTTTAACACGTTGGCTTGGGGTTTTGCCATTATTTTCGACCCCCTACTTCCCAAAACCCTAGAGAACAAGTTCAAGGGTGATTTTAAGACTTTGGCTTGGTATTTGGCTTGTGGATCATTGCTCCAATCCTAGTTACTACCTTGGACTCAAGAGGAAGGAAGGAAGAGAAGAGGGAAGGGAGAAGAGGAATCATCCAACCAATCTCCTAGCTTGGTTTCTTATCTTTTGAGGTAGGTTTGAGATAGAATATCTACGTAGGAGGTAAGTGGAGACATGAATGATCCTTAGATAGTTATGTATGCAAGTTTCTTTGGCTACTTTCCTAGTTTTGGTGAAGTATGACACGGTTAGCTTGTTATGGTGATTTTTAGAGTTAGGTGCTTCCTAGCCTTGGTTTATGATGTGCTTATGTTGTTGCCAAATGTTATGTTATGAATGTCTCGTCCATGTGCACTCATATGTCATGCGTGATTGGATTGGATTGTCTATCATGTGTTGCGTTAATGTTATGTTTTCGGCCAAATATGGGGGACCTACGCCCCAACAAATGATACATCGGTCGAATGGGGGACCTACGCCCCAATAACCGATAGTATGGCCTCACGGGGGACCTACGCCCCGATGATGTTACGAGGCCGGCCAAATGTTTAAAATGGCGCCAATGCTAACACATGATTCGCAATGGGCCCGAAAGTAAAATGTGATGTTCATGTGCATTGTGTCTCTTCCTACTGAGTCATTACGACTCACGTGTGTTCTTTTCTATGTTTAGATGAGGCGGTGAGTAGGAGGCAAGCTGGAGGTGGCACAGGATCCTCTCATGCGTGAGCTTGTCGACGTGTAGAAATGGGAAGGGAAAAAGATTTTGGGGACATGTGTACATAAAATTACTCTTTTGCAATCTCTTTTGTAATATAACTTTCGGAGCTATCACGTTAGATATATATGCAAATTATCGTTTTGGGGTTTTCGTAAAACGTTTGCAAATGTGTTAGCTCGGTGACGTCACGCAGGTAGCGCCTTTCCCAGTACGATGCCGCTGGACGTACTGGGGCGGGTGTTACAGTGAATCAATGATGACTCGAAGTAGATCTACCAGTCTGAAATCACGAACAAACAGTACCGTATCAAGACGATGAAAACCAAACGCCGCACAAAAGACGACGAAATCACCAAAAGACGCCGCACCAAAGACGACAAAATCACCAAAAGACGAGGAAAATCCTAGATCTATGTGGATATGCCACTTCTTATAAGAAAATATATACAGAGAGAGATGAAATGTGGTGATTTCCGACCAAAATTGCCAAAAATACCCTCATGTGTAGCAAGGTTCACGCACCAGATGAGAGAATGATGAGAAAGCTTCTAGAGAGAGAAAACTTTTTTCTTTGAATCTTTTTACAGTTTAGAGATTCTTTAGTTGTTGGAATTTGGGAAAGTTCTAATTTTTAGGGTTTGTTCATATCTGCATCTTCAGCTTTCTTTTTTTGTTGCTATGTAAACTTTCTTTTTCATTTTTAATGCCAAATTAATTTCAAGTTTCTAAGGAGAAACATTATATTTTGATTTTTTAAGCATTAATTTTTTATTGCAACCACTTTCTTAACAATTAACCATTAATTTGAATATTGTATAATTAATTAGTTTTCTCTTCTCCTTATTGATAATTATTAATGAAAATTTAAGAAACTTTAAATAAATATATACCTAATACGTAACTTTATTTATTTATGTTAATAAAATTAAAAAAAACATAAATTTGCTTTTGAGTTTCAAAAATTGTTTTTGATGTATTTTTGAATTTCAACTTTTGTTTCAAAATATAATTCTAATCTTTTTGTGAAACCGTCTTCTTAAAAAAGTTATTTATAACATTGCTGTTACATAATTCTTCAACAATTTTTTGTTGAAAAAATTAATTAGAAATCATATTACTCTTAGGGCGTGTTTGATTCATTTTTTCCAGGAAAAGTCACGTTCCAACATTTTTTTCCTTAGTTGGCCGTTTGATTGTCCATTTTTTTTGGGAAAATATTTTTCAGCTTTTCTCGAGATCTGCAGTTTTCCTTGTTTTGAAGGAAAATATTTTCCTTCGGAGGGGTAGTTTTTGTTTCTGGGGAAAAATTTGCCTCTTTTTTGGTTTTTTTATGGATAATTTTCTTTAAATATAAAGATAAGGAAAATGATAAAATTTCATTAAAAAAAATATGAAAACAAAGAAAATAACACTATTTTCCAACTTTCAAATTAATCCAATTAAATACCTACAACTGTCATTTTCTCTGAAAAACCTTTTCCCAGAATTCATTTACCTAGAAAACGTTTTTCTTCCAACAATTTTTCGGCTTTGCAATCAGACACACCCTTAAGAAATCCAAAGACAAACTACGTAATAATAAATTTTCATTTCGATGTTAATAGAGATAATATAGGATGAACCAATGTTGAGGAATCGGGGTAATATAATGAAGAATTATTAACTCCAAGGCGCGTAGAATCCGCTGTCTTTTAAGAGATGTTTCTCCCCGTTTATTTGTCACTTCGGGTTTAGAGAAAATCTCTATCAGGATACAATGGAGTCTTCGTTTGATCCAAACGGTGACTCGTTTGATCAAACCGAAGAAAAACTCGGTTAAGAAACTGATGAGGCCAGATGCGATTATGAATGCGTGATGTTGTTGGTTTCGGATTATTCTCAAATGACAATAAACGAGACATATATATAGGCATAGTCGTGTCTATTAGAAAGAGACACACCTCTTCAACGGGACAGAGGTGTCTTTTGGAAGAGATGTGTCAGGTCGATCCCCGCGAGGGGGCGCTGCCCCCTGGACCCCCGTCGCTAAGCGGCAAACAAAGTCGAGACGACAAATCATTTGCAAAAACCGAATAAATGATTTTGAGAAAATACCCAACAACCAATGCTGTAAAAACTAGACTAGACTGCCTGGTTCAATCGAAAAATCAATACTTTTTCAAAATACTCTTTAGCGCTTGGCGTTTTGCGTTATTTCAAAGGAAAATGCTTTTGAGCCTAGAGGCCATTGAAATGGGCTCCACCTAGTCTTTACACTACATATTGGTTTTGTTTAACTTCTTGTAGTATACAATCTTTTTATTCTGTCATATAATTTTGAGGTCAGATTACCACTAAGATTTCAAATTGTTAATTTATTTAGCGCTTAATTTCTAATAAATATTTACCTCTGTACTGAAAAATGAATTCAATTAAAAAAGAAAGGATATCTATTTATGTTTATGTATCTATATCTATATTTAATTTTTTATTCTATTTAAAATTGAAAATTCCACCAAAAGGAGAACTCTCCAATTTTTTTCCTCCAAATGTTCCTACATTACGGAACAAAAGAAAATACAATAGAAAATGAATTTTCAGTTTTTATTTTAAAAAAATACGAATGAAATAAAAATAAAAATTTATACATAAAATGAAATTCAAAAGTGGGCAGTTAATTTGATTTTTTAAAAACTAAAAATCTATAATTAAATTTTTACTTATATTTTTATTTTATTGGTATTGTTATTATAAAATAAAAACAAAAAATATAAAAGGGCTATTAAAATGGACTATTTGTTTTGTTAGGCTTGTTAAGAGATAATTATCTAAAATTAAACAATTAAATAATAAGGCAGAAATTTGTCTAATAGATAAATCCAAAATCTAAGAATTAATTATATTATAAGAGATAATTATACTGCACATGTAATATATATCACTGAACCAATAAATAAATAACAAATAAATAAAAATTTCTAGAATTAGACATCATGTTTAGGGGGAAAAATTTTGCACGGGTCTGTCTTCTCTTGATATATTTATAGATATAGATTTATAGATCACTTGTTTTTTTCTTTCTCTTCTATATATCTCTTCTTTAGCCAATAATTAATATACACATAAGTGATTACTTCTTTAACCTATATCCTGCTACTGAGAATGCTTTCTGTTCATTTTTATTTGATTTACCATATTTTTAAGATTCGACATTAATTACACCATTAGAGATAATTTATACGAGACTAGACGGGCTTAACGGGACTAGTTCACATCGATCTAGCCAGAAGTATTTAGTATATCTCGGACTAAAATTACATCTGGCAATATCTATGTAGTGTCCCCGGAGAA
Organism: Jasminum sambac; assembly: GCA_018223645.1. Taxonomy (NCBI): domain Eukaryota; kingdom Viridiplantae; phylum Streptophyta; class Magnoliopsida; order Lamiales; family Oleaceae; genus Jasminum; species Jasminum sambac. The sequence continues at coordinate 40,781,661 of CP073640.1, forward strand.
AAGCACAATTATAGTTACCTAAAAATCATAACTAACCTAAGAGTAATCGAAAATTTTCTTGTTTTTATTAGGATTAGCCAACCGGCGCTCGGCATTACCAATTATATTAGTTAGTACAGAATCTTGAGTCCTCGTCTTACAATTAAATTTCTAGTTCTGTCTCTTTGTAGTGGGCCACCCTTCCGACCAACATAGATTGTGGCATTTTTTATAGCAACCTAGTCTACAATGCCTATTTAGGCCTCCTTTTTGGTAATAAATAAGAGGAAAATGGTATTTTTACAATTTTAATTACAATCTTTTGACGACGAAGTGGTGCAACAAAATCCTGAAGGTTCAAATAATAGCATGGCATGTAAGACTAAAAGATTTTGTCAGTTGTAAAATACTTGTCAATTAAAATTATATAAGTTGTAGAATTCTGAATAATAATAAGGGATTATACGAAATGCGTAGATATGCAAGCAAAAAGGATGTTATCGGAATTATTATTATTATTATTATTATTATTATTATTATTATTATTATTATTTTCTAAATACAAGATTTTAGACAGTTATCTCTCATCAGCTCCCATGGTACGTTGAACTAGTGACAATAGACATTGTTAAGAAATAGCACATTATTGCCGGCTTTGGTGACAAGGTTCTCAAAAATATTCTTTATATATACATCAATGATCAATCTTTCATTGTAAAGCAAAGCAAAACTTATAGCTGCTTGATAGAGTAACACTATGGAGACAAGAAAGACTCTCCAGCCAATGTCGTCCATTAACATTTTCATGTGTATCATTATTATGTCTACTTTTTATCAATCCAAGTCTCAGGAAACAACCTTAGAAACTTACATTGTCCTCGTAAATTTTCCACAAAACAAAATTTTTACAGAATCTGAAGACATAAATTCTTGGTACCATTCATTCCTTCCGGAACCTACCGCTATGGTTCACTCATATCACAATGTGGTCTCTGGATTTGCAGCAAAATTAACCCCAGATCAAGTGCAAGAAATGCGAAAGAAGGACAGGTTTATTACGGCTAGGCCTCAAAGAAAGCTTGCTTTGCACACAACTCATACTCCTAACTTCTTGGGGTTGTATCAAAATTTAGGGTTTTGGGCTGGCTCAAACTATGGCAACGGTGTCATTATTGGACTTTTGGACACTGGGATCACTCCGGGCCATCCTTCGTTTGATGACCATGACGTCCCACCTCCGCCGGCTAAATGGAAAGGAAAATGTGAATTCAATAGCAGCGCATGTAACAACAAGCTTATCGGAGCAAGAAATTTTGTTACTGGCTCTAATGGGCCTCCTGTCGATGACGTGGGGCATGGCACCCATACCTCGAGCATAGCTGCTGGAAATTTCGTTAAGAATGCGAACGTCTTTGGTAACATCAATGCACCTTTCTTTAAACATGGATCTTTAACTGCTACACACAAAATAATATATATATATTTATTTTTTATTAGAAATGTTATAAGTACACACAAGTAGCTACAGAATTTGTTAATGAATAGGTAATGCCAACGGCACAGCAGTAGGAATGGCCCCACTTGCTCACCTGGCTATGTACAAGGTTTGTGCAGCAGATGGTTGCAATGAAGGTGACATATTAGCTGCAATGGACACTGCGATAGCTGACGGAGTCGATGTGCTTTCTATTTCTCTTGGGGGAGGATCAGCTGCATTTTATTGGGATTTCATTGCAATTGGCGCATTTGGTGCAATCGAGAAGGGTGTTTTTGTGAGTTGTTCAGCAGCCAATGATGGTCCGTACAATTCTACGGTATCGAACGATGCCCCGTGGATTCTCACAGTTGGTGCTAGCACAATTGATAGAAGCATAAGAGCAACTGCAGTGTTGGGAAATAAGGAAGAATTTGATGGACAGTCTGTTTTCCACCGATAATTTTCCTTCTACTTTCTTACCTCTGGTTTACCCTGGAAGCAATGGGAACGAAACTTTGGGATACTGCGGCCCGGGATCTTTGAACGACGTTGATGTGAAAGGGAAGGTAGTCTATTAAACAAATTTTCTTTTTTAATTTAATTTAATGGTGAAAATGATGTCATAAACACAAATCGAATAGGATCAATGCTGGAAATATAACCAATTGGTACAATCCTCTAGTAGAAAAGTGAATCCACCAATACAAGGGAGCAAAATAGTGTATCCCCCCTATCCTCCTCAGCAAAAACCTTTCTATCATATGCTGTACATCTCACATTTTTCAACTCGACATAGAAAGATTGGGAGTGAGTGATAAAGTTGTGACTTAAAACTTTAGGGGTGATTTAAAGGCAAGTACTTAAAGTTGTGTACCTTTTTCGCCTTCTTGTCACCAGGTAGTATTATGTGTAAAAGGAGGGGATGTAGGAAGAATTGCCAAAGGCCAAGAAGTGAAGGATGCCGGAGGAATTGCAATGATTCTTGTGAATGAGGAGCAAGACGGCTTTACTACGATAGCTGACGTGCACGTACTTCCAGCAACTCACATTAGTTATGCTGATGGCGAAAAAATCAAGGCCTACATAAACTCAACCTCGACTCCAACAGCCGCTATTTTTTTCAAAAGAACCATTATAGGATTGAAAAATGCACCAGCAGTCGCAGCATTTTCCTCGAGGGGCCCGAGTTCAAATCCGGGCATCCTTAAACCCGACATCATTGGTCCTGGTGTCAGCATTCTTGCAGGATGGCCTATCTCTGTTGATAATAACACCAACGAAAAGTTAGCGACTTTTAATATCATTTCGGGCACTTCGATGTCTTGTCCTCACCTAGGAGGCATTGCGGCCTTGCTCAAAAGTGTGCACCCGGATTGGACTCCAGCCGCCATCAAATCTGCAATCATGACTTCCGCCACTCAGTCTAGCCTAACGGGGGGCCCGATTCTTGATGAAAGAAACCTACCTGCTAACCTATTTGACATGGGTTCGGGCCACGTAAACCCAACAAAGGCAAACGATCCAGGCCTCGTTTATGATCTACATCCGGGCGATTATATCCCTTATCTTTGTGGTTTAGGCTTCACGGATGAGCAGGTGATGACCGTTGTACAATATCCCGTTAATTGTTCGGATGTAACCAGCATTCCTGAAGCACAATTGAATTATCCTTCATTTTCTATCCAACTTGGGGCTGATACTCAAACTTATACAAGAACAGTAAAAAATGTAGCTGAGGGAAATTCAACTTATACTCTTAACATGGATCCTCTTCTTGGAGTTGATGTTGTTGTGGATCCCGCACAGCTTAGTTTCACTGACGTGAACCAAACAATGACATATCTTGTAAGTTTTAGCAAATCAAACACTTATGTCAGTTCTACTTTTGTTGAAGGAGCTATAAGCTGGGTCTCCAACAAGCATGTCGTTAGAAGCCCTATTGCTGTTATATTTGTGTAAGGGATAATTGAAAAGGATGGAGCAAGGAGGCAACACCCTGCATGCTTTATAGGTTTATCAAATTCCGTTTGAATTTTACGCTGTATTGTATCAAATAATTGTCTTTCATCTATCACAAGTTAAGATTATTTTGTTGAAATGGAAAGAGATTTTAAATCGAGGACATATCTTTTTGTTTTTTGTTTTTTTCTCCTTTTTGTTTATCTTGAAGCGCAATCTTTATTTATTTATTTTTTTGAATAAATTCAGTCATCGATTTGTCCTCTATTGTAGTGATGGCAACACAAAGATTGTGACACTGATGAGCTACAACAATTGATACCTATAGGCACCTCAAAATTCATTACCATTGATTAATATAAGTGATTGCTCTTAATGATGACAACGGGTTAGGTTCTAGTCGACCATACCCGAACCCGAACTGCAACCCCAAACCCAAATCCATAATCGAACCAAACCGTAGATCATTTGGGTCGGTTCAGATATCAGTTTGGATCGATTTTCAAACCCGAACGGATGCCCATTTACCCGAATTATTATTATTATTTTTTTTGGGCCAACATATCATAGAAAATTTGGACTTTGGCATTGAGCTTGATCAATATATATTGAGCTAATGAGTAAGCCCATTTAGAAAACTTATGCCTTCCAATGCTTTCCTAATATATAATGAATTCCTTCAGCTTTTCACTCTTAAGTCTTTAACAGCCGATGTGGGATATGAGTAGGACTTGGGAAATGAAGAGAAACACAATACTACATGCAATAATGCAAATCTGAATCTGTTTTGGATTGCACGTAGTATTGAAAAGAGCCTTTTCTTATTATATTTTTTATTACCATATATAAATGCGTTTTCCAATTTAAGACACACTTTCTTTTTTATTTTATTTTTTCTTTCCTAATCCATATCCAACTCTCTTTTATTTATTTTCCTTTCTTAATATATTAATATTAATGTATAATGATTTTATTTGATTATTTCTACTCTACTTTACCCAATCTCATAAAATCTAAATACTCTCTCTATCATTTTCTCTATTTTTTTTTCTTTTCTACCTATAAATATAATAAAAAAATTAACTCAATTTTATTCAACTTGACAAGAGTTTTATAACAAGTATACTATCAATATTTAAATTTTTATTTTTCAAAAAATTAAAATTTACCATAAATCTATAAATTAGTGTCTAACTTAAATATAAATTGATATTAATATAGATTGATGACTACTAACATAATGAGATTAGAAAATTTGATAATTTGTTATGACACTTAATTATTTTTATAAATAACTAGCCAAGAAAAAAATAAATTAAAATTAACAATTCCTCAAAGATTCAATGTTTCTGTGATAAAAAATTATGATTTATTAAAGTTTTTGACAAAAATAAAAAGAAACTTATCGGCAGTTGGCCTAAGTTCGAAATAAAAATCCCATCACTATGATTCCCAATTTATACTAAAAATTAAAAATTAGGTTGGACCCATTAATTAATTTTAGAAAAAATCAATCATTCTTATAAATAATTACTAAGAAACAAAAATTAATTAAAATTATCACTTTCTCTAAGATTTAATTTTTGTGTGATGAAAAATTACAATTCATTAAATTTTTACATAAAAATTAAAATAAATATGTAGCATGAAAATTTAAAACTTAGCTTGGACCCTTTAATTAATTTTAGAAAGAATTCATTATTTTTAAAAATAATAATTATCTAATAAATGAAAATTAGTTAAAATTAGCAATTTTGATAAGATTTAATTTTGTTGTGAAAAAATTATAATTCATTTAATTTTTAAATAAAAATTAAAACAAACATGTAAGATCAATTTTTTAATTAAACATTCAATTGTATCATTAATTAATTTTTTAATTAATTGAATCTATATCTATATCTTTTAAATTCCAAGATATGTTTTCAACTATAAGATATTTTTAAAATAAAATTCATATAATTCTAAAAATTATGACTATCAAGAAATTTATTTTGGAAATAATTAATTTTTTTAGAAATAACTAGCTCAAACCCAAGAATTAACTAAAATTATTTATACCACAACTAATTAAAATAATAAATTTTAATACTAATATTTAGTTAAACATGAGTTTAGTGGATAAAAATTAATCAAAATCAATTATATTATTAAAATAAAAATATAATTAATTTAGAAAACAAAAAAAAAATCATTATATTGCTATAGGTGTTCCCTAAAAAATGAAAAAAAAATCTTTTAAATTACAAGATTTCTTCAAAACCAGATTTATATAATTCTTAAAAGTGAAAATATTAAAATAATTATTTAATAAATAATTAATTATTTTCTTAAATAATTAGCTAAAAATGAAAACTAATTATATTACAATTAATTAAAATTAATAATATTGTTACACTTTATTGGACTTGGTTTCAATGACAAAAATTGACATGGATTCATTGGATAAAAATGAATCAAAAATAATTATATTGGTAAAATAGAAAAATAGTATTAATTTAAAAATAAATAATAATTAAAATTAATTGGATTACCGTGGTTGACTAGACTTTCCCTAAAAAATGAAAGATATCTTTGGACATACAATATATCTTTTCAATTGTAAAATACATTTAAAATTAGATTCATACAATTCTTATTTGCAACGAAAAACACTAATTATTTTAGAAATAATAAATTATGTTTATAAATCATTAGCTAAAAACAAGAATTAATTATATTACAATTAATTGTATTTCTTTGATTTTATTGGATTTATTTTCAATGGACGAAAATTGAGATAGTTTTTTTAGATGAAAATTAATCAAACTTAATTAAATTGCTAAAAGGGGAAAACATAATTAGTTCAAAAAATGAAAAATAATTAAAATTAATTAGATTGTTACGAGGAAGAAAAATATGCTTCCGAAATTAATTTGTCTTTTTATGTATTTTAAAATAAAGTTAAGTTCACACTAATAAGATTTTGGATTCTTAGAATTAGGGTGGTACATCTTATTGTAGAGTAAATCGACTGATCATTAATCCTTAATTAAGTTCATTTATTTTTTCAGTATCATTCTTTTTTCAAAATGTGTTTTTTTATTCTCATATGTTTTTGTATTGTTTATAATATTTCTTTAATTTTGAGCTATAGTTGGTGGCAAAATATTTATATTTCTTTCTGTATAATTAAGGGTGTTTCAAAGGATCCGTTCCTCCTTTTTTAAGTGAAAAGCTTCAAAAATAGATCTTCAAATAATAAATTTTTTTATTTTGACATTAACTATATAATAATTCTTTAGTTCAATCTATCGAATTCGTGAAGGAATAAGTCCAAGAATCTTACTAAACAATTGGTTATCGACTTAATCAATTATTGTAATTATACGACTCAATTAGAATATTTTAACTAGCTTTCGACTATGTTATATTTTTATTTAAGTTTCTATTTTCTAAATAAATATTAAGAATTCTACCTACTTTGAAGTATTTATTTTATACCACATTTTTCCAGTTGAGATTTTATTTAATTTTTAATTGTCATCAATTAGATTGTATACTTTACGTATTAATTATATATATATTTCAATTTACTTATCTTTTCCAAATTAATTTAAATTTTATATCGAATTATTCAATTTTTAATATGGTGAATATGTTATAATTAGTAAGTTTATACCTAATATATTAATATTCCTGTTTAGCATATTTAGAAGGTATTTATTGAAAAAATAAAATATCAGTAACACATATATTAAAAAGTAGAAATAAAAATCTTCGATTAAAGTATTACGATAGGGCGTAGACGGGGATGAGAATTTTATAATGGGACGGGGATGGGGCATAAAAGTTTCAATTCTATTGTAATTCTTATATTATTTTTGCTCGACCTAGAGTAAATGAGGATGGCCGGAACGAGGATAAGTGTTTCCCATTGTGGTATGAACGGGATGTTAGGGTCTGTCGGACTGTATTCATTACATTTTTATTTTTATAATATATCTCTATGCTGATTATATTTCATAATTAAATTTTAAAAATTATTATTTACATATTAATTGTTAATAACGTACATCGCACTGATGTATAATTAATATCTCCCAAAATTTATAATTCTATGTAATAAAATGTCAAGTAATTTTAAAGAAAAAACCATAAGCTCTATGAATGTTAGTAGAGTCATTTTAGTATGGTTATTTTGATAATTATAGCAGTTAATGTCATTTTATTTTGGGTTTATATTACTAGATTAATTTTGAAATGAGTAAAATGTGATATATTATCACAATCTCTGCCACGAATTATTATCCCTTGCAAAGCAAGAGTATAAATGCTAATTAAATTACTATTCTATAGAGAATACACTAAATTAAGTTGTGTGAATTTTCGTGAGTTGTTCCTCGCATATTTACAGGATGGATTAGAACAAAATATCGAAAAAAAACTCTATAGAAGTTTTTATAGAATTGTTTCGAGTTAAATTAATTAAGTTTATTATTGTAACTCATTCTTTATTTTAATTATTTTTTTAGATTTTATATTAATATTATCAACATCTATTACTATCGTTATTATTTGAAAAATTTGTTCCCTTTGCAATGCAAAGGTGAAACAACTAGTATTAATTAATAATTATATTAATGAATTGCAATAAAGTTGGTAGATTTCCTAATATCGAGAGTTATAAAGTTTTTCTTTTGTTTACATACAAAAATTAACACAACATCTAATCTAGTGTAACTATATTAAAAGAATGGGCGTCTACGTTAAAAAATACTCAATACGTTCCATTTTGATAGGTATGGTTTGACTTTCACACTGATTAAGAATTTGAAATTAATATTTATTGGAAAGGTAAATTTTATTTGTGTATTTCTTAATATACTCTTATATTAAATATGATAATTTACTTTTATTAATAATCATGCATAATAGATAGGGGTAGATTAGGAAAGAAAGAAGTTAAATTTCTACTAATAAAGAAAGTAACCTATATTTTGAAACAAGCGAAAAAAGAAATCAAACCTATCAAAATACGACGGACGGAGTAAATAAATGAATGTGTATCAATGTACTATTCATTTTAGTGGTACTTAAGGGCATGTTTGGCTGACCCATTTTTTCCTTCTTTTTCTTTTTTTTTTTTCAACTCCGTTCAAGTCAATTATTGTTGGGACCCGAGATATGTCTCAAATCGCAAAGATCCATGGATTGATGAATTAGCAAAAAATCACTCTATTTTGATCGGATATCTATTAGATTTTGATTGGATCAAAATTTTCTATCATCATGTTAGCTGGCTTGGCCATTGTACTATGCATAAAGGATTCCAATTAAACTTTTTATACTTAGCACAAAAAGGACTCTCCAAATGTCACACTTACAGAAAACACCCTATGTAATCTTTCTTTTTTTTCTGGGCAGCCGATGATATAGGCGGTCAAGGGTCAATTACGGCTTGAAAAAGTGGGCCAGAAAAGGGGCCCCCAAAAAGAGCCAATAATTCTTTAATTTTTTCGCTATAGTGAACCATTTATCCAAAATATTTCTAAAATCGATGGCATCGAGTGGTTTTTAAGTATGGCACCACTGAACCATTTTAATGGTCCATCCAACTTTTATTTTGAAATTTGGGATTAGACAAGAGGGAGCTCCAATAATTTTGAAAATTTTCCCGTGACACAGTGACGGTCGGTCAAAGTTTTGGCAATCATCTTAAACCAAAATAATTGTCAAAACTTTGATCGGCTGCACAGTCTACCACCGTGTCGTTGGAAAGTTATTGGAGCTCCCTCCCGTCTTGCTAATTCTAGATTTGATTCCGAATTTCAAAACGGAAATCGGATGGGCCGTCAAAATGGTCCGATGGTTCCTTACTTAGAAAACCATCGTTAGTTTTATAAACTCTCCGATCATCTATCATGCTTAATTAATGTAGATGTATAATCTATTTATGAAAATAAAGAAGATGGGTTTTTATTATTTTCCAAATGTGTGGATTGTCTATAGCTAGCTACTGAAGGTTACAGATGCTTATATATGCATAGATGAGCTTCTCAAAATTGAAGTTGATAAAATCTTATCTTCAGTTAGCAATGTCGCAATAGAGGCCAAAGGGATTGAAAATATATAATATCCATTCAAAATTGTGTTTTAGAACATCTTGACTGTAATATATAGTTTAATTGCTTGATTTTTTTATATCAAAATACTAGTAATGTTACTCTGGAGGTTTCTATTTAGTACGAGCTTTAGTTACAATCCTTCTATGTAAAACCTTTTGTGATTTTTTAACAATTTGTTGTGAATCTTGACATAAGAATTTTGCCTAAGAATTTTCTTGGCCGGCAATGCTACTTTAATATACAGGACAAGAGGTTGCTTCAACATATATATTGTATTATATGGTAATTTGAGGGAAACAGTCGTCACATTCGATTCTAAATTGGTTGAAATTTTCACGTCAACTTGACATCCGCCAATTCAATTCACGGCAAATAAGAAAATCATTTTAAGGAAATCATTTTAAGGAGACTGGGTACTAGTAGACAAATAATAGCTTGTAATTAAGCCGACACTCTTAAAATATTATAAGGATCATAATTTTCGAATATCCCCAAGGGTTAATATCTCAATCAAGCAATCAGACATTTTCTTTCGGCATAAATATTCATCCAACGCGGAAAATCGCCCAAGTAATTTATTGTCAAATTTAATGAATTTGGTGTTATGTTAATGGCAAGACATATTTGACAAACTTGATTATATTTACGTACGCCTCTTATATTTATGTCTCTGAGGCAAATTGATGGTTGCTTTAGGAGCTTTTTGCAGAAAGCTAAAATATTTGTGCGTTTGAATAATTATAAGACATATTACAACACGAGTATCGATAAAGATACAAAATGCTAGACGGTGACCCTGATAACGATACGAAAATCCTATTTTTGTAGTAACTCTAATCTAAATATTTTGTATTTTATGTCATTTTAAATCAAAACATTATTTATCCCTCATTTTCTTCAACTATTCATTACTATGATTTTATAACTTTTTATATTTTTTGAAACTTTTTTTTCATTTCTATACTACACATCTAAAATCATTTTTTTTTTTTTGTTTCCCTGATAAGTTGTATCCAGATGTACAATCAATGTTTTAAAAAGCGCACTTAGGCGCCGCTTAAGCGCGAGGCGTCCCTACCACACGCCGCTTTGTCGAAAAGCACTAAAAAATCGGTCAAAGGCATGCATTGACCCATTAAGCTTGATTAAACGCGCTTAAGTGAGCTTAAAGAGGGCCTTAATCGTGCTTAAGTGGGATTTTTTTTTTTTTAGAAAACCAAAAAATTGAAATTGGAAAGACCAAGACTATTAAAAGGAGAAATTGTCTAACCGAAAATAAAATTCCCAAATCTTGAAAATATGTAAAATAATTGTGATATTCTTTCAAGCGTTAAACTATTCATCTATATTCTATGGTAAGTTGTTTTCTTTCTTTCTTTTTTTTTTTTTCATGTTTTTCTTTTTTTTTTCACGGAGCAAAAGTTTTTGTTTTCTTCACCGCTTCAGTAATGTGGAATTTTAGGAGGTTTTGTAAAATTGTTTAGAGGCTATTGGGTTTGTCTAATTTTGACCTTTTGGGAATTTAAGAATGCCTAGTGGTACAAATAGTTATGTAAATATAATATTTAAAATTTTATATGTGTTTGGTAGAGATTATTTTATTTATTTCAAGATTCAGATTAATTAGAAATAAAAAATAAATAAATAAATTGAAAAACACTTTTCCACACTTAAGCTCCTTTTAAACGCGTTTAAACTTATAAAGCTTGAAGCTTGACGTTAACAAAAATAACGCTTTACGATTTTTGGAACACTATATACAATATTGATAATTTTATGTTGCCAGTGCTGGCAGGCAACATACCAACAGTTGCAGGCCCCCTCATTGCAGGGCGGGAGGCTGAGTTTTGCTAACAGCTTTAGGAAGCTGCCAATTTGGAAACAAAAGGAAGTTGTGTACAATGTATAAACCAAATCTTCATTTCAAACACCTTTTTTTCCATCATAAACTTTTTCTTCGGACATACCATAGAGGGCCAGATCAAGTCATGGTCAATTTGAAGTAAATGTTGGCAATGCCAATTATGAAGCAGACCACGTTTAGCCTAGGAATAATCCTTTTTGAAAATTCCTCAATTCATTTTGACACGTCCAAATTTGAATAAGTACAATACGCGAATGTGATACACATAATATATAATATATACGTATACAAATGAGTAAAAACTCACAAGACATTGTCAAATGGAATTATAAAAGAGTTAAAAATATATAATAATCATATAAATATAAAGTCTTCGAAACATATTCAAAGAACCTCCTCACACACACGCGTACAAATAATAATAATAATAATAATAATAATAATAATAATAATAATAATAATAATAACAATAATAACAAGCTGTATAGTGATGAAGTGGTCCAAGTCATTTTTCTCAAGATGCCGTCTACTATTTCAATAACTCGTTTGCAACACATGAAAATGACATTAAATACAAAATAACACTTGAAAAACCATTATATATAGAGTTGCAGTTTAAACAGATAAACATCATTCAATAATAATCCTCCTCTAAATCAAAAGTTAGATATAGCATTTATAGTTTTAATTTTGGTGACTTGCAAATATGGGTTTCCAGTTCTTGTTCATTCTTATTTGCATGCTAAATTTTCACAATTTCTTGGCAACGTTTGCAAATAATATCCCAGAAAAAGGCAAATTTGAAACATATATTGTTCATGTTGAGCCACCTGAAGCAGAAATTTTCGCCGAATCACATGACCTGAATAGTTGGTACAACTCATTTTTGCCAACAATTACAACATCTTCAAGTGACAATCAACGCATGATGTATTCATACAATCATGTCATGAAAGGTTTTGCGGCTAGATTGTCTCTTGATGAAGTGAAAGAGATGGAGAAGAAGCCAGGATTCATATCGGCCCAGCCCGAGAAAGAATTGTCTTTACATACAACTCATACTCCCAACTTCTTGGGTTTAAACCAGAACATGGGACTCTGGAAAGATTCTGATTACGGTAAGGGTGTGATTATCGGAGTTTTAGATACCGGAATATTCCCCGATCATCCATCATTCAATGACGAAGGAATGCCACCTCCACCAGCCAAGTGGAAAGGCAAATGTGAGTTCAACTTCACTGCATGTAACAACAAACTAATTGGAGCAAGGTTTTTCGAAAATGGACACAACACGCCGTTAGACGAGGATGGGCATGGGACCCACACGGCGAGTACGGCCGCCGGAAATTTCATCAAAGGGGCTAATATATTTGGAAATGCTAACGGAACTGCAGTTGGGATGGCCCCACTTGCTCACTTGGCTATTTACAAAGTATGCTCCCCTTCTTGTTCTGATAGTGTCATATTGGCAGCAATGGATGCTGCCATTGATGATGGTGTAGATATCCTTTCCATTTCGCTTGGCGGCTTTTCGAGCGATTTTTATTCAGACAACATTGCACTTGGTGCATACAGTGCAATGGAAAAGGGAATTTTTGTGAGCTGTTCAGCAGGAAACAATGGCCCATTCAATGGCTCTCTATCAAATGAGGCCCCTTGGGTTCTCACTGTCGGTGCTAGCACTCTAGATAGAAAGATTAGGGCAACCGCGGTACTCGGAAACAACGAATCGTTTCATGGAGAATCGGCTTTTCAGCCGACGAATTTTTCATCATCATTCTTGCCTCTAGTTGATGCTAGGACGCTAAATTCTAGTGACTCCAATGCGCCATTTTGTCATCCAAAATCTTTAAACAATACGGATATCAGGGGCAAGATTGTGGTGTGCGAATTGGGCTTAATAACAAGAATTGCCAAAGGCCAAGCAGTTAAAGATGCCGGTGGTGCTGCCATGATTCTCGTTAACAATGTGAGGTACGCAAACACGACATCAGCTGAAGCTCATGTACTTCCCACAGCACAAATTAGTTACGCCGATGGACTTAAAGTCAAAGCTTACATAAACTCAACGCTAAATCCCGTAGCTAGGATTTCATTTGGAGGTACATTGATTGGTGATAATCGTGCACCAGTGGTGGCTGCATTTTCTTCTCGTGGCCCAAACTCGGTGAGCCGAGGAATTCTAAAGCCCGATATTTTAGGTCCAGGTGTAAACATTCTTGCAGCATGGCCCACCTCAGTGGAAAACAACACGAATACGAAATCTACATTTAACATGATATCAGGTACCTCAATGTCTTGTCCTCATCTCAGTGGTGTAGCAGCTTTGCTCAAAAGCTCTCATCCCGACTGGTCTCCGGCTGCCATAAAATCAGCAATCATGACTACTGCCGACGTTGTGAACCTCGCCGGAAACCCCATCGAAGATGAAAGATTCCTTCCGGCCAGCATTTTCGCCACTGGTTCTGGCCATGTCAACCCATCACGAGCCAATGATCCTGGCCTCGTTTACGACATCCAACCCAAAGATTACATACCTTATTTATGTGGTTTGAATTACACAAACAGACAAGTGGGGACCATTCTACAACGCAAGGTGAATTGCTCTGAAGAGTCAAGCATACCAGACGGACAGCTAAACTATCCAGCATTTGCTATTACTTTCACATCTCTGTCAAACACACAGACATATACTAGGACTGTAACCAATGTCGGGGAGCCTAAATCTTCATACAGTGTCGAAATCAGCCCACCATCGGGCGTTGATGTACACGTGGAGCCTGCAATGTTGAATTTCTCAGAGCTCAACGAGAAGATGATGTATAGAGTGACTTTTAACCGGTTGGCTGCCGCTGGGAACACTACTGTTGTGCAAGGTTTCCTCAAATGGAATTCAGACAAGCACTCCGTCAGAAGTCCCATAGCAGTTACACTGCGCTAATGCTTTCTAGAAGTTCCTAACCATCGCAACTGCATATCAGATTCTTTTTTATTTTTTTTTGAAAATAAGCATTCATTATTTCTATGTCGATAATTGAATCTCTTTCTTGTAATTCATTGTACTGCCATTCATATATTGTAATAACAAACATTTAATAAACTTTTATGTTACATAGCAGTCATTGCACTAGTCCATTTTTCCTCCTATATAATTATGATATAAGCATAAAAAGCAGGCCCCGAAAAAGTGCACTGTTAACAAATTATTTCAATATACTCATTCATGCAATCATGCTACTTATAGCTCATTAAAAGTGGCACACAAGATAAATGTATTCTGCACACAATATACTCAACAAAGCCAACCTTTTAGGCCGCCCGCCCGCACCCCCAAAAAAAAACCCCCAACACCCTTCCTTTTTTGAAATTACTATTTAACATTATCCACTCATAGCCAACAATGCATGCGGAAAATCAAGGGTGTTGGCGTCTTGCATAAGAATCATGCCTGCTAAGTTTTCTATAGGCGCAAGTTCTCAAACGAATTTAAACAGGTGTACAAGCATTCTTGTTCGACGTATGCACAAATCATCAGGCAATACTAAAAAGGAGAAGTACAATGCTCATGTAATAAACAATAATTGTAGGCCAATTTAAATATTCACCGTTCTACACTTAGTCAGATAAGAAGAGGAAGAAAAGTCCATTTGAGTACGATAGGATTATGAGCATATACATGCAACGTGTCAATACTGTTGTTTCTTATAACTAAAGATAACACAAAGTAAATGTTGTTGGCAATATTAAGGATATATACTAAATTTAACAAGATGTTGAACCAATCTATCGCAAAAAGCACACGTGGAAAATGGAAACTTTGTAAGGCAATCAATGGTATATACTTAGATACCTGTTACAGTTACACCCCTAGGTGCTTCTGCAATTTTCTGGTTTGTTTGGCTTAACCAAGCAATTCCTGCTAAGCAGCTGCCGCAATGGGTCGGATATAGCTCGGTCAAAAGCATGGATGAACAAACAGCACAACACTTTGTGAAAAATCATGAGTAATTATTACTTGTACTCCTTGAGGGATGCCAATGCCAGCAAAGACACAAGAAGCACTCCAATATAAGAACATCAAGCTTTGATTAGTCGGATTGAACATCACACAACATGATAGAAAGAGAGAGAAAAGTTATACGTTAGTAAGCAAAGTACAACCAATCCAAATTATACACTCACAGTATCTCCCAGGTTAGCGAGCTTGCAAAGCCCTTAGGCAGGCATGAAGAAGCACAAGTGACAACTATTAGTAAGAAAAACTGAAATTGCAAAGGGGACAATTGTATTATCATATCATATCACACCAATAAATGAGAAAGTGTTCAAGCACTCTCACTTAAAGATGAAAGCAAATGAGTAACAAATAATAGCGTAAACCAGCTCTAAAACAAATGTAGTATGTCCGAAATCTAAATTTAAGAGGATTGAAATATTTTTCTACTCTACGTAATTTGAAATATGATTTCTCAGAATACATCAATAAACCTGAATCCTCTAACCTGACTTCACAGTTGATATTAAAATCCCAATACAACACGTGGGATCCAAAATTGATGCAGCTCCATAATCCATATCAGGAAGCTCAACACATACTGCAGCAAATGGGAAACGGCCTTCTACATGAGTAAAAAACCTGAAGCTACAAGTCGACTCCTTAGCCGAATCCTGGAGGCACATCAGGGTCATCATCATTAGGATCACCCGACTGCTGATGCTCCAGAATGGAAGAAAAGCCGGGTGGAGGACCCAACTCCAAGTTGTCCGGTTCTGACATGGCTGGTGAGCACAACTTTTCTTCTTTTACTTCTTCGATTGCTTTTCTTTTATGACGCAATGCAACCACAAGCTTCTCATTTGGTTTCCGCACCTCGCCATTCTTCCTACTCTGATCTTGATCACTTAATGCAAACCCTGGAGGTTCATTTGGCTCACCATCGACCACTGTAGCATCAATAGCGTTGGCCGATTCGCATGTCTTACCAACAGCCTGTAAATCGATGTGAGAAGATGCCTGGGAATGGTCAATTCCTCCTGGGTTTGACAATGTACTGTAAACTGATTGTACAGTTTCAACTATCTCTGTTTTCATGCCATCCGCAGATCTGATTATGTTCCAGACACCATCTGAAATTTGGCTCATGACCTTTTCCCTAGAATAGAGAAGTACATGAAATAAGACACTACAAAATTCAGAATCTTTGCTAACTCAAATAATTAGTCACTTTAATGTTACCATAAGCTTTTTACTTTTTCTTTTACAGCAAAAATACTTGTGACAGTTTATAATTTTTATTTAAAATTTTAACAGATAATAGATTGAGTAAAGAAGTGATAACTTGTTTCCTTTTAAATAAAAAACTGAAACAATAACTGTACCCAATCTCTTTATGTATCGCATCAGAAAGTTGCCGTGGTTTCATATTTTCAACACCTGGTTGGTTAAGTGCTGTTGATTGCTTTACCATTGTAATGATGTCGCTTCGCAACTCTTCCTGCAAAAATCATGTTTAGAAAAGTTGTATGGCGACAGAATGAATAATCAACCGAGACTGAGGAGAAGCAATAAAATATAGAAGAAAACAAATTATAGCTAATCCTGCAAAATTTGCCTTGTTCAGATGATCTAAATGGTAATCCCAGAACGAAGCATTAACTAAAGCAAGGGGAAAAAGAACTGAAAGGTAGAAAAGGGGCTATATTGTGAATACATAGATGCTCTAAAACAATCTAATTGCATATCATAATTTGAAATATTTGATCTACCGAGATGCATTGCTCAAATAACATATATTGAACAGATCTAATTTAATTTGTCAGACCAATTATAAATTATCCACCAAGTAATTTGCGTGTCATGTCTCTGAGCTTATGCTAAGCATGGTGCTTAGTGTATAATTTCTCATCATAATATAGAGCTTGTTCGACAAAGCTTAAATAATAATAATTTTTATTTAATTATTTCCCTCCTTTTCAACTACACTCCCTAAAGAAAACAAATTATTTTCCATATTTCTCCATTCTCATCCCTACTTCAGTACAAAGTATTGGAAGGTTCTATCTCTTTAGCTTCTACTATTATGACGCTGGCGAAATGCTGCCAACTTACACTTTCACAGCTTCGCAATGCAACTAAAACCAGATGCGATGACAAATTTGATTGGATAGTGATACAAGTTATCACCATAATTGCAATGCAAAAATAATATCATTTAGGATATGATTTTTATCTGCTGATACAAATGTGATCAGTCACGAGTCATGAAATACGCAGATTGAATAGATGGGTATTAGATTCAATAATGAAAAGCCTTCATCGTTAAGAAAAGGAAGAAAAGACATATTGTGATGGTACTCAAAAGAGGTTGGATTATAGTCAACTTATTTGACTAACCAAAGATGGCTTCTTCTGATTCCTATCCTTTAGAAGGTAATTATGCTCAGCTACATGATTAAATACGGATGCATGAAACGATGTGCTACTTGTATGCACAAATCTCGAATTTCCTATTGCCATGAAAAACTTAGGCGACTCAACAATGTTATTCCTACACAGGTACACATTTTCATTGACGTGAAAGCCATCGAAATACACAAAGGAAAAAAAAATAGTCTCCTTGTTGTTCCTACAAAATGCAAAGTTATATCATTATGGATAGGAAGTGTGTACACCAAACAACTGCTATGAATTAGCAATGGGGAATGTCTTTTGGGAAAAAAGACTCCCAGGGGCAAAACACAAGCCATCAAGATTAAACTAAAAAGCGTATCAAGTTGTTTTTCCCAGCAAGCTTTCAAAACCCATCAAAAGAATAGGACTAAGACTGTAAGATAAAGAAAGGGAAGATTTTCCTTTCTTTTAGACACTCCAATTTTGAGAACTCGTGTATCAAACAAAGGATCATTAGAAAGGAAGTGAGATGTTCTCATTTACACATGAACTAGATTTATCCCATGAAGTTGTATTTAACCACCACGAATTAGTCAAGGCTTTGTATAACATTTTGCAAAATGTTTAGCCTTACAAAAGAAAAGGATGAATTAGCACACGGTTCACCCCTTTTACGCGTGCAAACACATCAGGAGACATTTCATTCATTCAGGATAACAAAATTTTAAGACAGATCATATCTATTCCCTAAGTATGCCTTGCTGCTTTCAGTTACCGAACTCAGTACTGATGGCACGAAAAATAAAATTTTTGATCTTTTCATATAAGTAAAAACCTGTGACAATATTCTATTTATTCTATAACTTCGGGTATGGAAGAAGTGCAACCTGACAAGCGTCACCTATCACTATATGAAATAACTCCCATTTGACAGTCACATAATGAAACAACTACAACAAACTTTGCCAACCAATGTAAGAAAAGATAACATTAGCCTCATAACAGTATCAGTAGTTTATCTTATAGTCTAAGAAAGAACCAACAAATGCTGCGTCATATAAGATGCCACTTGTGAGAATTCCTTAGGGGTGCGCCAGTACAAGGACTAAACTTTCACCAAGAAATGTTAAAAAAGGATGGCATAAGCCTCAAAACGGTAACAGTTAGTTTATCTATATGTCGATTTCCATGTTCAGTAGTTTCTTTACTGAGATGCAAAATTTACAAAATAGAGTCACTCTAGCATAGAAGATTGATCTGTTTCTCCAAATTTCATCGTTTGTCATTTGCATAAGCGCATTAACATATCCATCTTAATCCACCGCATCAACATGCACAAACATTTATTTTGTTTGCCTCCGAAGGAAGGATCTTTTACAATTAGCTAGCAGAACAATTTCAGACCCAAACAAACTCAACCTTAAATTAGTTCCACTTTCACCAACGCTGAAACAGAACAATTTAAAGGCACACAGATATAAACCAAACATACAATTCAGATAGCAATATAAACAATTATTAATCATAATATAACTTGCAGCAGTATTGTAAATCAAAATTGAGGAGAAATGGGTCTTTCAGAATTTCAAATAAACCCTAGGTACTTAATTAAGTAATTCAAATGCTAAAGTAAATTAAAAACACAAGCAATAGACATAAAAAAAATTTACATTTTCTTTGAGTTTACGGACGATTTTAACACGGAGTCTATCAAAGTCTCCGTCGTCTTTAAGCTTCGATATAACATCTTCCGCTTTAATGTCGCACTTTCCCACTCCACCGCCATTTTCCATTGCAATCAACAGATTGCATATAAATATAAAGAATTATATGCACGTTTCTCGTGCCTGTATGTGAGTCCAAAAGAATAGAATCCGTTAGCTTTGGGCGTAAAACTACTAACTGGCTTGGTAGAAGTTTCTCTAAAATGAGAGGAGGAAAAAAAAATCAAAAGCGAGAGGGAGCAACAACTAAGGAGCGGTCAATGGTCAATACACACTTTCGAATCGAGTAGTAATATTTAGCACGATGGTTGATAATGTAGTTAATTTATAACTATATTAAAACACAATAGTTTAATTTATTGGGATCAGTTTTCCTCCTAAAATAATAATTTGGTCGATTTTTTAATAATCACTTGGAAATTATATAAGAATTATTTTTAGTGATAATCATTGGTCCATTTTATAGTGATAATTAGAAAATTAGATAAGAACGATGTTTAGTGATAATCATTGTGCCGCCTAATGATTTTTAGTGATAACTACATTCTATGTTAGAATTTCTATTTATAAAATTCACCAAAAAATTTCAATTTTATTACCTCAATATATCATATATATTTGTCTATTAATTAACTTCATGCATTGCACGAGTAAAAATTCTAATATAGTATAAAGTGTCACAAAAATCTCACGGTTTTGTAAATTGAAATAACTTCTCATTTTATGAAATTTTGATGCAATTATTATGTCAAATCATTGTGTTAAAGTTCCTTCAGAAAGAAACATGAAAAAAAAAATATTGTGTTAAATATAAGTGAATTATTTAATTATCAAATACAAATATGTTAACCACCAATAAATCAATTGCTTTTTCAAGTTCAAAAAAAGGTCAATATTTTCGAGTGCTTGAGCCATTTTACCCTTCATTTTCCTATAACCTAAGTTTTAGAATAATTTCGCCATCTTTTTCGGACGAACACTATGGTGACATCCATCTTCTCCGGCGAAAAGTTCAACAACTTTGTTCATTGTCGCTGACCGACGAATCACACTTCAGCTACTATTTTTGACAACAAATCTTTCATATTTGCCTCTATTTCTTCGATTTGTTGCCATTTTTATGAGAGATCTTTCAAATCCCTATAGAACCAGACATCTGGATAATCCAAATATTTGAAAGATGTCTCTCTGCCAGAGATTTGTGAATGTTGGAATTGTGAATGGAAGATTAATTATGCGTTAATACGTGTAATAATTGGAATGGATAGACGCATCTTTTGGACAAAAAGTGGTGGCTTTTAGTCATTAAATTATTGGGAAGTACCGTGAAAGTTTTGAAATATTCAAAATGGTTCAAGCGAGAGAGGAAAGCTAATTGGCGAATATTCTCATACTCGGATATTATCGAAATAGAAAATATTTAAGGATATAATTAATTAGTTAAAGAAGAATGAGATTCGCATTTGGTGAATTTGGATGCATACACAATAGAAACAATGGCATATAATGAGAAAAATTATTCGTATTAATATGATACAATTTTAATCATTATGCGTAATAGTTTGCCCCTAAATTGTTTTGGGATGTGCAATGGAGATTGTAAGAGACACATTAAATAATGCATCATCTAGGTCGGTAGATAAAACGAAAAATAGCATTGAGTAATAAAACTTAAATGAAGTGTGTGAGACATCTCTATGACTAATATCCAAAAAAAAAAAAAAAATTGGGTATCACTATTCTCACTCTTAAGATAATGGGCAAGACCTATAGTTTGTAAATTAGCTTACAAATAACAAATTGACATGGATCGTAACATTCATATTAACAAGACAAAATTGATAGAGAACGTTGCAATCAAAGATAAATGTTGGCCTCGAGAGCAACATTCCTATCTATAACCATATCTTGATAATTTGAATTCTAATTTCCATAGAAGCACATATTTGATAAATGGATTTTAAACTTGATTTTGATCAGGTTGTATTTGATGCAACGTAAAATGTTTTGAATCCATAAGATCAAATTAAATGTGTGAGCAAACTTGAGAGGAGTAGGAATCTTCATTTTGATAAAATAATCAAATAGTTTGATTTTATCAGAAATGGAGATGAATTGTGTGTACAACAAATTAGTGGGAGTGTATGAGTTACTAGAAAACGATACATCCAGAGAAAGTCCAAGGTATTCTCCATCATGGATTTAGAATAAAAGGTTGCATATTTTTGGGGATAAAGATCTATACAAATAGATCTAGAAAAATGCTTAGCCTATGTGAATCCAAGTACATTGATGAAATCTTCAAAAGATTTTTCATGAAAGAGTCCAAGAGATAACTCTATCCTATGGAGATGTGATCACTATCTCAAAAGTAGTGTTGGCGAATATGGGTTGAGAGAGATCGCATAGATAAGGTTCATTATGCACTTGCAAAAGAATCTATCTCACATGTGATACTATGTACTAGACCAAATGTTTCACATGTTTTGGAAGGGAAAAAATCTTCCAAGAAAAAAATATAGGAAATATTAAATAATGATCAAAGGACATTTACTCATAAAAGTAGTATGATCAATTGAAAAGAGTTCCAGATGGATACAACTACTCAAACTCAATATACAGTTACTTTGGAAGTAGCAGGAGACTCGGTTTAGACCGTTAAGTTCATAATTAAACTTGAACTTCTTCCTAGTATTGTTAATCCAATAAAGATTGTGATAACAATAGAGCCATCACACAAGCGAAGGAAACCGAATCTCATCAATGATCTAAGTGTGTATTAAGATGGTGTATCTCTTTAGAAGAGATGATACTAGGAAATGCTATAGAGATAAAATGAATCCAAAAGATCCTTTGACATAGTCAATGTCAAAGTGTACAAATGATGGTCATGATAACATTATAGGTATTTGATACGATAGCAGATGGATCTTTTTATGTGATTCTAGCGCTGCAGTCTTTGTTAGATATTGATGTGCATAAACGCCTAATTAATTAATGTATTCAAATGGAAAATCTATTCTTTTATATATACATTGTGTTATCACAACAATTAAAATAATAGAAGCCGTAGAATAAATGCCGAAAAACTTGTTAATCGCAAGGCGTTGTGATTGTGAGATACAAATTTTTAAGACTTATTCTTAAATGGTCCCTAGTCAAAGCAATAATAAGATACGTATACGTATATTATTGATGCAGATAGACTGACATGTGTCACATCTCTTTCCTAAGAAGAAACTAGTTGATATGACAAGTTAGAATGTGGAAACATTCGGATGGACACATGGATACTTCATTAGTAGAACAAGCATCTGGATGACCCGCCAAGAGATACTACATGGACAGTTATACTTGCATCAGTGAATGATCTCTATTCCGCGGTAGTGGAATTGGCCATTTGACTTGAAAATACCATAGAACCTTATATAAGGATTGCTTTACTTTGGTGGACATTGAGGAACACTCTAACGATAGATTGACTGGAAATGTGGTACTAGTATAGTGAGAGATGCATGAATGCTGTGAGTATTCAATGGAGGATTCATTGCTCTTGGATAACGGGAGATTATAACCTATTCCAATCGAGTTTATATAAAATACTTAGCCAAGGTGGGATTGTGAGATTGAAAAGAGTTTTCAATTACAATCACTGATTTAATTAATATTGAGTTAAAAGTGAACAACATGATTGGTTGAATGAGATTGATGCGAATCCATATCTTTGAACGAATCGGATTATATTGATGGAGGGATTATAGTTCTACGTAACCGCACAAGTAAAGGTTTTGTCATTACCACATGACTTATCCCTTCACATAGATTGCTATGACACATTGTTAGATGTCGATCATAGACGGCGATATGGGTTGATCGATCCGGGTAAATCGATGATAATTTGAAATATAATTTCAT
This sequence comes from Jasminum sambac, assembly GCA_018223645.1. Lineage (NCBI taxonomy): Eukaryota > Viridiplantae > Streptophyta > Magnoliopsida > Lamiales > Oleaceae > Jasminum > Jasminum sambac. Next base: position 40,805,077 of record CP073640.1, read on the forward strand.
TTTATCCTATTCTAATTACACTAGAACAGTGATACCATGACATTTTCCATCATCAGTGGGAGTCTAATAGGTCACACACAAAGTCAAATACTCGTATCTTGAATTGAACCTCATCCAAGTGGAAGAATGTTAGTTATGGTATACGAGGCCCAATAGATGCACTATGTTATCAAGGTCAAGGCCTAATTGATTAATTAGATTAATTAATGGCCTTTAGTTAGTTTAGGATTTAAGAAACCCACAAGTCCATTAGGCTTATTAGAAACCTATAAATAACATACTATTGTCACATAACTTACTAAGGGGTTCTCAATTCTCTCTACAAATTTAGCGAGCACTAGCTAGGTGTTAACTTATTAAGTGATTATCTCTTAATTCTTTCTACAAATTTACCTAGCACTAGGTGTTAGAGAGGGTACCCACTACAAAGGTATTCATGGTTCAAGAGGAGTTTTCACGTGTGGACTGCTGCTGGAGGCCGGAAGATTGAACGGCTGTGGAGACGAAAGAACAAACGAGCGATCCATTGTAAAATCTGCTTGTATATCGATAATCTCTAATGAAAAATCTCATCTAAGAAACGAATAGATCCGATTTTAAATTGTCTATTTTGTATTTGGTTGTACATGTTTTATTGGATAATTCCTAACTAGTCTACATCGGATTAGTTTGGACTCTTGCCGTTATTATAAATAAAAGTTTCAAAGCCAAAGGAAAACTCGTCGCCCCCTCCCCCCCAAAAAAAAACATAAAAGCTGATTATACAAGCACATGCACGTGTCTACTACAAGAATTCTATAGTACAAAACTCATTTTTTTCTTTTCTTAGTATGATGCATCATGATTATAGAGAATGACTCCTATAATTGGCAAGTTGATGAACGATGAAATCCAAGGCCCAACTGTTATTTAACCTTTTTTCTTAGAGCATCTACATCAAGTTCAACAAATTTAACAATAGAAGGAGGCACATCCTTACAACACATATAATCTAACTGACGACGTAAGACTAATTTGGCTAATTCATGAGCAACGCGATTAAACTACCTCCTAACATGCTAAATAGAGGACACCCATGCATTTCAAGGTCTAGCTACAATCCGACGCAACAAGAGCACAAGTTGCTAGAGGATATGGCCAGAGAATAGCTTGAACACGTAGAAAAAAAGTGTTCCAATCTTGTCAACTTGAAGGCCGATATCTCAACAAAATTATAACCCTTCTCTGATGGCTAATAGTTCTGCTAAAAGCACGGAGGAAAAGCCGGAGTATGCTTAGAAAAAGAGCCCATAACTTTATCGTTGTGGTTTTGAATACATTATTTAACATTTTTTTGTTCGTTGGCTCGTGATTTGTTAATTGGTTTGTTAGGAATATTTACGAGTTTTTGTAATTGCTATTCTGTAAGCCAAAGTGATGTTGCGAGTTGTATTTACTTTTCCTTTAATATATCCCACTCTTTGAGTTATTTCATTTAAGTACTAAAAATGATATCTATAATTTTTTAACTAAATTCAATTTGGCCCGAAACAATTAATTTCAATTCAAGTGGTTTTTCTTATCATTTTAAAATAAATAATAAGTATCCAAACTCTCTAAATAAATTCAAATTAAGTCCCGCAAAATTTGCAACTTCATATTTCCATCAATTTATTTGTTAGTTTAAAGGTTATTTTTATAATTTTATTTAGTTATTTGTTATGTATTGTGGGTTAAGCATGCTTTTAAAAATTTATCTGCACATATGACTTTTGAAAAAATTAGGCAAAAATTGATTTTATTTTTAAGTCTCCAATTTAAGTCAAATAAGAAGAATTGCAAAAATCAGGTGTGCTCAATCCTTGTGATTACACACACCTTAATAGTAGGGAATCTGATTGCACGCACTTTAACACTATGAGATCACCCAGCGTTATAATAGATTTCAAATGGGTGATCGCCCATTTTATTTTATATGTTTCTATAAAATATAATTCTGATTTTTATGCATTACATAGTTTAATGCTATTTGTAATGCGTTACATAAATTTTGTAATACATTACAAAGATTGTGTAATTATATGTAATACACAATCTTTGTAATGTATTACACAGACTATGTAATGATTTGTAATATATTACAAAGAATATGTAATAGTGTGTTATACATTATAGAAAGCATGTAATGAAATGTAATACATTACAAAGAGCGTGTCATATTATATAATACATTACAAGGGTGGTGATGTGATTCAATAAATGCGTTGGGGTATTTGGAGAAAAGGAATCGTCGGGCGTGACGTTTTAAATATGCCAATTTCAAATGGTCATAATTTTTACAAATGGTATCCGTTTTTAGCCCATGGTCCTGTTTCGGAATCGTTTCGACGAGATCTATGAAACTTACAGGTGTGTTTGAGTCATCATGTTTTTGGGTCATTTGACATTGTTTAGAGCCTTAAATTTGCGTTTTATAGTTTCATAATTTATTTGTTTTTGTTTTCTCATTTTTTTAAAAGAAAATTGGAAAAAAAATTTTACTGGGCAATCACTCGGTGGAAATCTGGGTGTCGCTGAAATCTTGCCTAGGCGATCACACAAATTACTGTGTGATCCCCAGCATATCAGGGATACCTAATTTCCATACTTTTGAACGTGAAAATACCTCATTTTCGTAATTAGGTCGATTTCACCTTTATCTTTTAATGTTGCAGCTTGAATCCTCGTAGAAATGTAAAAATCCTAATCTTAGATTATGTTATTTATTTGTAAGTCATGTTTATTGGTAAGTATAATGTAAAAAATAAGATTTTTTCAATTAATTTATTATCTCATGTAGAACATGTCATTTTTTGTGGAATAATCAAACACAATTTTATTTTAGATGAGAAATCAAACTCCTCATCATCACATAAAGTGTACATTTTCCATCAAATCGAAAGAATTGGCATTCGTATGAGATTACATGCAAATTAGAATTCCCATTCACTTTTTACCATTCAATTGGACACACATAAAAGTATCACCAATGCAACAAATCAAACCATTGAGGTCCAGTTATAGATAATTAGCCGGGAGCTATGCAATGGTATCAGAGCAGCCAAGAGTCCTGAGTTTGAATCTCATCGCCGCCCATTTAAAATGAATTGTGCATATATTTGGCTTTGTTTGGGAAAAAAAAATCCCGCATACACATGAGGAGGCTTGTTGAGGATAGTAATTAAATAGTCGAAATTAGAACCGATCTATCAATTTAAACTCTTAGATCAGATGGTTTCACAACTCTAATAAGGGTTCGCGGTTGTCCACATCAGCAATTTGGCTTACATAAAAAAAAAAACCCAATTTGTACTCGGACACTAGACCAAGAGTGCTATCATGTATATGTGGCAAAAAATATTAACATTGTATCAAAAAATTTCTTATATGCAACAATGTTTATTCTGTACACATGTCATTATTTTAGCATTCTAGAAAAAAGAAAGAGAGATAAATGTGTTGATTGGAGAAAGACTTTTGCATTAATAGTAAAAAATATCAAGGGCTATATCTGGAATTAGATATTGTGGTACACATGGAATTAGAGATTGTGACACACACCTTCTAGCTCCAATTTTGCCAAGCAAATACTTTCTTAATTTTTACCACTTGTCAAAAGAAATCCTAGACATTATAACTTAACATTATTGCATTGGAGATGCTCTGAGTGATTGATGGACTAATAACAAGTAAACTCCATAGCCCTACTCGTAGATGGCATTATTCTACAATCTTTTACTTTCTGCCAACTTCGTTCCAATTGGCAAATTCTGTATTCCACCTCGCAATTTTAATCCATCAGCTTGGATCACAGAAACCGACTTCATAATTGAAACTCAAACAATAATCGTTACAAAATGGTACAATGCTTCCTACACTTCTATTTTTGCGCCATGTGGAGAGACTTTATTCTCATTACCAAGTCACAAAAAAAGGATTTGAATACCGGGGAAAAGAAAAGAGATTTTTTCAATTTTTTATTTTTTGTTCTGTACAGAAGGTAATATAAAAGGAAAAATGAATAAAGGTGAAATTTTCACAATCTACAAACCATTTGAGAAAAAGGAATAAGACAACACATGGGATATGGAGAAAAGCTAACAAGGGAGTTATGTCTTCTGTTGAAGAAAAGCTAAAACATAGTGTAGTATCAATTTAGTATCACATGCAGTGACAAACATACTAACAGGGGAGTTATGCCTTTTGTTGCCTCTGTTGTGAGCTTCCAGATATTCTTCATATGTCTGCATTATGATATAAGCAAAGTAACTATCAGGAACAAGAGTTAAGGCTGAAGTCTATTACTTTTCACCATAATGCTTCAATTCAAAAGCTCATATGCAAAAGAGGAAATAACTGCATGAAACAAGGTCTAAAATAAGTCTACAGAATCACAGGCACCAACTCCCACAGTCAAAGAAACAAAAGAATTCAGTACTTCCAACATTCAAAAAGTAGCAATAGCTGTGAAGACTAAGAACATCCCCACAATGACAGTTGTAGAACCTCATGTTATCTCAATGGAAAACTAAAATTCATGGGACGTATTATTTTCATAAAAAAAGTAGAGGTAGAATAGCAAAAAATTACCCAGATCACACCAACGAACTACTTAAAACAATCATCCTGCGAGGTCAATCTCAAACATTGAAATATTTTTAGCACTTCAACCAATGACACTCTTGGAAACTTAAATATTATATGGTATTTCTTGAAATGAAATATTTTTTTTAGTAATCTCACAGTGCACTTTCTATTATCAGTACCCAACCGAATATGTCTTCAAAGAACAAAATCCAAAAGGATTTTACCTTGGTACAAATTCAAATGCTCTTAGGATCTTATTTAAATCACTTGATGACATCAGAAATGAATATTTATAGATATTTAATGAAAATTAGCAACAAATATGTCTTAACTCTTTTATAATGATGTCAAAAAATATTATTTACAACAATAATGTTGCTGATTTAAGCGATCATGATCAATTCGAATCCAAATTTACAGCAAATGTTGATTGTTCTCGACTAGATAACAACAATAAAAGTTGATAAAGGCAGTGCTCCATGAAATGTATTGTTAAAAAGTGGATAAAAGTTGTGGTCTAATGAAATCTGTAATTAAAAATGAAGTTTGATCGATATTGTAACAACAAGAGATCTACCAAACAAGCAAAAGATATTAGCATACTTTCATGAGCTTAAAGGCTCTGAATGCAATGGATTAAATGAAATGGAAGAAGCATGGCAACTTTAGATTACTAGCCAAAATCCTAATACACAAGTAATGTTCAAATAACATCTTGATCAAAGGATTAAATAAAATGAAAATGCAATTGAAATGTTTTATATTTCTCGCCCATTTCAGATTCATTCAAATTGGTGTTGCAAGGTTACTTTGTTTGTTCCAAAGAGTCAACTAAAAACTTGCAATAAGAGTAATTTGTAAAGCATACAGTCATATATGCAAGTGATGCTGTGAACAGTGTTCTAAAAAATATTAAAAGTGCGCATAAAGTTGGTTTAAGAGCGAAATACGGGTGAGAATTCTTGGGCAAACATGTGAAAAAGCATGCAAAAGAGTGAAAAAGAGTGCGTAAGTGCAAAAAAAGTGCGAGGCATTCCCTTAATGCTTTTACACACTTTAAGCTTTTTAGAACCGCGGTTGTGGATATAAATTCACAAAGAGAAGACACAGGAAATTATATACGAAGTATAAGATCCATCTAATGGACAAAACCTATTCAAGAAATATAACATATTGATATATAATGGCCAAACATCTGGAAACTTTGTCCCTGTTTGGTTGTTTGCAAATAAATTCAAATCTGGAATGGAATTAGAATTTTTTAAAATGAGTGGTGGAGATTTGCGCAATACACGTGGGTCCTATAAGATATGTGGATGTGATTAGCTTGGCCAATTTCTATTTTGAAATAGATTTGACTAGCTAACAGCACTTTAATGTATGTCCATGTATTCCACATCGTTCAATCTCATAAATCAAAATTTTAGCAAAACTTCATCACGAATCAATGAAAACATTACTTTAAGTAGGCATTTCATTCATCATTAAAGACTATCTCCAAGCTACTATTTCTGGAGCTGCTCGAGGAGTGCATCACCGTCACACAAACATACGCACAAGTAGAGGATTGACTAGCACCTTATGGAATATGTATCTTTCCTCCTCCTCAGTGTTTTCCAAATGCACTTCATAAAGAGTAAAAGTGTTTTAGTTACATTTATATGTGTTTTCTTGGCTAAAAAATAGCTTTAAAAATTTATTTTGAGGAAGCAAAAATTTAAGCTTCTACAAATGCTTTAAGTTAGCTTTACAAGAAACAACAATTAATAATTTAACGAAACTTCAAAATAATAAAGTTATCTTTAATGCATCAAATGCATTTTTTAGATTTACATATATATAATCAACAAAAGTTCAACTACTAAGATATACATACCCTATTAGCTAACCCTTTTTACCACTTTTTATCATTTTTATCACTTTTTTATCCATTCTTTCTTTACCCTAAATCAATCACATCCACATATCTTATCACATCTATAAATCTCCACCACTCAACTCTACTCATTCTCTCTCATATTTTCGATTAAAAACCTTTTAAAACCATTATAATTTATTCCCTATCACCTTTATATTCACAATAGTAGTACCAAATGGACCTTTAGGACCCATTCCAACCTCTTATGGGAAAGTTTTTGGACTTTGATCAACTGGGTAATGTCCTTGATAATAAAGTCTTTTACGGGAGGTCGCAAAACTTGCTCCTTTGCAATCATGCATATAAAAGTAATTCATGTTTGAATTTCTCTCATACATTAGAGAGGATGGATTCCAACTACATCAACATAGCTACCAATCTGTATGCCAATATGCATATGTGAAATGTCAACTCTTCATCTCCTTGGTGCTCATACATCGGAGATAAAAGATTCAATGGAAAATAAGGCTGAGAGTTACATGGAAAAGATTAAGAGTTTTCATATGTTTAAAGTTCTACCTCCATACTGCTCATATTATATACGACCATCTCATAAATTATCCTAGATCTTTCTGATGGCTAGAGTTCTCTTTTATTTTTCGCTCAATAAAGGTCATTCAATATTTATATATATTTATAAAAAAATAAAAAATGAAAAAACATAACTAATGTGACATTCATCTACTCATCTTATATATGGTGGTTGGCACGTGAACTGTCACAGCAGATGTGCCTGTCATGTAAGAGTGTCACCACCAAATCTCTTTGACCATTAGCTATACAGATGCTAACACGGCATGATGCTACCCGGTATCTATTATCAATAAGTTAACTATCTCATTCAAGCAGACCAGATCGTCACAAGATAAACAATCTTACATTTTCCTGATAACTTTTTCTTCGCTTTTAGGTCCAAATTAATTTCAATATGCACTTCCTTTGTCTTCAATATTATGTCAATCATTGGAAAGTTCAAGCGGACAAACCAGGGACTTTCTATACTATAACTTTTAAAGAAAGCTCCAAACATTACATGGAAATATTGTTGAGTTGCAGGCCTTTATGCTATACCAAATTACATACATAAATTCTAAGTAAACAGCATTCACTCAACAAATTAACTATGTGCAAAGAATATCAAACTGCTTGTTATTTCATGGATAAAAAATACAAAATTACCTCCAATTTTCATTTAAGTGCAATTTGGATTATTTGATTGTTTAAATTCAAAGGAAAAAAACATCCTACATCATTCCGAAAATATCATTGTAACCATTGTCCATTGGCACTTACCATCATAGCAGCTCTAATATTTTATTTGACACTGAATAGTGTCTCATACATAATTGTACAAACATAACCATATGCAGCTAGAGAGAAGCAGAGAAATGCAGTAAAACTCCTATTTCCAAATTGCAAAGATCACTAAATGCAGACAAAAAATAAACATATCTACATTGTTAATTGGTATAACAATAAAAACTATGCCACATTGCAATTAAGTTAGGCCTAGATATGGATTGCTATTTTTATACAATTGAAAAATGTGCATGTCTATTTTGATGCATCTCTTTAATCAATTGCTGGCAAGACATGTTTGTCACTGAAATCCAAGTCATTTGAATGTCATGCCCAAGCTATTATCAATCAACCAATTTGGGCATGCGTATGCCTTGTTTAATCTCTCTACAAAAGACAATCAAGCCAGAGGTAAAAGATGTTAGGCCTCCTGTCATGTTATGAGTTGAGACAAGAAACAAATGATGACATTTCATTTGCTTATGTTCTACCATCACCTACTGTTCAACTTCAAAATTAACATTATAGGCCATCAGACTCATTACTTCAATTGGAATAGATATATACATGATGTACCCAAACCTAAATCACAATGAGTTAACTGTATTTACAAACCACCATATATTGTGGTGCGGGAAAGGGATAACAACCATAGAGAAATATCTTTTTGTTTAAAGATGTATCAAACAAGTCCTCAGAAAAATAATAGAAGCCCACTTAACATTCCACACTAAAAAATAAAATGCAGACCGACTAGACGTTCCTCACTTGGAGTATGGTTGACATAACTATTGAGAGTAGAGCTTTTGGTTATGTACTTTTTGTCAATAGATCTTTGTCTAAAAATTTAATGATTCTGCGGATGTAAATCTAAAAGGCGTTTTTGATGCATTAACAACAATTTTATTGCTCTTGAAATTTAATTAAATGTTTGTTACAACTTTCCATAAAAGCCGAATTAGAGCTTTTAAGAGAAGCACAAATTGAGCTACAAGTACTTAGTGATATAAAACCAAAACATATTAAAAATATAAAACATATAAAAATATAAAAATTAATAAAAATAAAAAAAAAATTAACTAGAACACTTTTACTTTTGAGCAGTGCTTCTAGAAAAAAAACTTAAAATAAAATAAAAATAAAATAAAAGTCATATTTCAAACACACACTTAAAAGTCCACCAATCCAACCCTATTAAAAGTTCGTCTTGTTCCTCATGAAACCATAAAATTATCTATGCAAAAGAGTGGCACAGCTCCTCTCAAAGCTCAAGAGCTACAACCATCTTCTCAAGAGAAAAATCCGTGTTTGAATGAAAATCCAAGGATCTAATCTATCTCCCATGTTGACATGACATTGGCACATACCATTTCTGGCGAATCCGAGCATCATAGCACAGAACTCAAAAATGGAAAATAAATCATCTAGGAAACAAGCTCAAATATATTTGTTAGATAACGTGATGTGATATGTGAAAAATCTATAGGAAATTCAATAGGTGACATATAATCAAGTCCAAGTCACATTTTAACTTCTCATGAATCAATATATTTAACAAAACAAAAAGATAATCCTCATGATGAAACCTCCACCATTTCAAGAATATCATCTTCAGTCAGAGTGCTAGCGAAGGGGCTTCCCTCAATTGACAAGCCCAAATCATCAAATCCGGAAGATCTATCCTTTATACTAGAAAAAGCTTCCATCTATTCCAGAATGTTTAACCAGTTTAATGTTGGATGCCCCAGTAGCAAATGAAGGATTTTCAGGACTGTATATATAGCAGCTTTTCTCAGGAGTTCTAAATTAAATCTACCTACTTCAGCTTGACGTTGATATAATAATGAGTGATATAGCATAAGTTTCATACACATTGGAAGGATGTTGAAGTCTTCGTCTTGAAAATAATGCAATTGATCTTTATAAAGCCATTTTGAGGGAATATCATCCCCGAGTCCCCCTGCATAAAATTAAAAGGTTAATTAAAAAACAGATTCTAAGATCATATTTTAAGCACTTGTTATTTGTTGCAATTGAAAATGCCTTTTTTGTATATCTCTCCCTCGTATTGTATAATGTGTAGAAAAGCAGAAGAAAACATTGACCATGTTTTGATTCATTGTGATTTTGCTAGAGGTATTTGGGACAGGATTTTGTGCTTATTCGGTGAAGTGAGTGCATTACCGAGTAGATGGGCTGAATTGATTCTCATCAAATGTCTTTTGGGAGAACATAAAGTTAAAAATGGTGTTATGGAAGATGATGGTAATGGTAGCAGCTTGGTCAATCTGGATGGAGATAAATCAGAGGATTTTTGATAATTTCAAGCGTTCTTTAGATGACATATGGGCTAACATCATTTTTCTCACAGGTCTATGGGCTAGGGCTGCTGGAATTCTTAGTGACTTAGAGAATTTCTTGTTTCGCCTAGATACTATTAGCTCTCTCTGCACTATTGTACCGAGTAGTCCCAATTGATAGGTTTTTGTTGCTTGTTTTGGGTGGATGTATTGTCCACTAGTTATTGTAACATCTTGTTGCTTTGTTTTTCAATAAAAGCTTAGTTTCTTATCCAAAAAAAAAATCACATTTTAAATACAATAAGAACAGAAAAAGAAACCTTTTCAAATTAAGATCCACACCATCTTCCCCATCAAGGAGCTCACAAACAGCTTCGCCGATATCTTGGGGTAATTCCTGTAAAAGATAAATGCGCCAATCCAATATTCATATATAAGTAATATACTCTCAGGCTTCCAATTAGCAATATAAAGACACACACACTCATATATATACATATACACATATAGAGATGTTCTCTTGATTGAATAATTGTTGAAGATATGAATAAATGTTGAAATTAATAGTAAAATGATAGCCAATTGGTTTGGTCTAACACCTTAAACTTCTATCTTTTAAACTTTAAATCAAGTGGTTCAAAACAGTAACGCAAAAGTCCCAGCTTGGAATGATACTGCCACCCATTTAATCAATTATTCATGTTTAGATAGAAAAGGAAAACACAAGAAGGGGTGTGTTAAAGATAATAGTCAAATGGTATATACTCAGCCTGCTTCAATGGTTTAAGTTTTCAGATGAAGTGATTCAACACAAATAAATAGAAACTTTTAACAAAAAAGACATGTCAAACTTAAATGTTGATTGTTGATGAAATTAGAATAACTTGTACCTAACAGTCTCTACTAAATTTGGCAGGTTTGTCATCATTCCAAGGATTTGTAAGATGAAGAGTCCTTTGGAAAGGCAAATCATGCAACTGAAGCCATTTTACTTTAAAGCTTCGGGCCCAAGATTTACTTTTACCACTTCCTCGACTCCAAATGTCATCGCCTCCACAACCAATTGAAGACCTCATTTGAGCATATCCTTGGAAGAAGCCACTCGTGTTGACACTAAATATGAGAATTACCTTGCGAGAATTCTGTATCAAACAGATATGCTACCTGTAGACATTGAGAATTATGCACTAAATTTTAAAAATACAAATAAAATGAGACTATACTCTGAATGCTTCTTCAAGAATAGGTTCATTCATGATTTGAGTTGCCCAAAGTCCCTTCTTATATAACAATTGTATGTTTTGATGGTTTAAGCTCTTGATAATAAAATATCTTATATTTTGCAGTCTATCCTTCTTTGTTGCAGCACTGGAAGGTCCCACCTAATCACAAGAATGTAATTATTCTTCTACCCCAGAGCGACATGATTCATCATTCCTTGCGTCACTTGGGTTCCCTGACAAATTATTTGCTAAGTCAAACACTGACATTGCAAAAAGGAATAAATATGTGCAGCATTTAGTCAAACACATCCTCCATTTTGCTGGCCACTTGCAAACTTTACCCAATTTAATAGCACATACCCAGCACCAAAACATCAAATTAACAGAGTAAAGTATCAATAAAACAAAACTATACCCCATAACAAAGCAAGAAACCCATAGAGCAACTGACCCAAAATTAATTCTACAAAGTCGGAACTTTATTATATAAATTCTATGTTCCAAGACAATTCCATCATGTCTAATCAAGAAATTAATACCCCAAGAAATAAGAAGTAAGGAAAACAATTATGCTAAAGTATAAACTGATAGATTAATATGTATTGTTTATATTAACGCAATGCTTCACACTACTGCATAAAATGCAAAACTATACCATACCATTAGTAATTTCAACTAGACTTCTAATTAGTTCATTGCTACTTTTACGGAAGTCATAAAAGAATCCTAACATGGTATATTCTTTTGAATCTAGATTTCTATCCTCCAAGGCTCCAACCATGTATATCGCAGCAAACCCTGACATTCAGTAATCAACCCTCTGAAATGACTTCAATTCCATCAACTTTGCTGAAGCAATAACCGAATTCATGTTTTATGAGACTGTTTTTCCAATAAAACGGGACAAAGTTGAAATCGAAAATGACAAAATCAAGGGAATAAAATATACCCCAAAAATTTAAGAATCATATTTGCCAATTACCAAAAATAAAATAAAATAAAGGAAACAATAGGCCAAAAATAGGCTGCACAAACATCAAGATATTGAAACAATTTTTTGGAGTCATAGGGTCATCTTTCTCCTGCTTTTCTTTCCTTTTGAAATCAAACTGCAGGGTCCGAGCCCAAATAACAGTAGATTTCATGAGTGATTTCGAATGCCTTTTGAAAGAGTAACACTTAAATTGGGATCGGAAAATGAACATATAATATAGACCACAAAGTTTTCGAAGCCTGATGATCAACAATTTAACTTATGCACTCTAAGGAACATGACAATAGTAAGTAAATAGAGGAACGCCATGTTTCATATTTGTACAAATAAAAATAATAAATCATGAAAATACAACATTTCTACCTGTATCATCCTCGTTTGCCATTTTTTCAAGTCTTTCAAATGATGAACTGAATGCAATTGTCTTTTACATTGTCAGATATCATAGCTACGTAGATATGTTCAGGATCATGTATCATAACCAAACTCCGGGAAAAGTGTAAGAATAAAGTCTGAGTGCCTGCGTATGTACAAAAGAAGCATAGGATAGCTTAAAAGTTTCAAGTACATGTGTCTCAAACATGAGTAGCACCAAAGAAAGAATAACTTAAGGAGCATACAGAAGTGTATATATAAATTATATAGGAATTAAATTTGGACAGTCCGCATGAGTTATTACTCAAATAATTTTTCATTAAGTTTGTTGAACCATCAAATTAAATTTCTATCATTTAATATTATATTCAACACGTCTCCTCACGTTTAAGTGTGATTCAATTTTTCTCATCAAAACCTAGCACGTGGATATTTCATTTCAATGGGTGACATTGAGATTCGAAAAAGCCTAGGTACCTGCAAAAAAATTAAAGAAGCCAAGGAAATAGATTCCAAAAAGCAGGCCAAAGGTAGCACCTTGTTCGTGACATGCTGTGTGCTGTAGCAGATCCAATGGGTGGCCTGGGGGGTACGTGCCCCCCAACCACGCTTGACAATTTTTTTATATTTAAAAATTCAAAAAATATATTTAAAAAAGTAAGATTTTTAGTAAGCTTTTACAAGATTAGGAACATTGAGTTTTAATTTGATAAATTATCTCATTTTCTCAACCCAAATTGTGGTTTTATTTGATGAATTGGAATTGTCTATATTTGATAAATTGCAAAGTATGTGATTTTATGATTTGTATTTCATTAGTTAAGTATTTTTGCTTCGTTTTACTTTTGTTTTATATAAATATATGCGATTTTAGTTTGAAATTTAATATTTTTTATAGGTAAATTTTTTATATTATAATTAGCCCAACCTAAAAATTTTGCCCTTACGAGAAGCCATCATAAGTGGCCCCTAACTGTAAATCTCTAGATCCACTGGCTGTGTGTAAAAAGTAATGGATATACAGCTAGATCACTGCTCTCAATGTGTTAGGAAAGATCACGGAGAGAAAAATTGAATTATGTCATTTATTCCTTGTGTAACTTTTTAAAAGCTTCGACTGTCCATCCTTACTACACATATGAATAAATTCAAAAATGTACGCGCATTTTTGCCGCTATGTTGTAAGCACCTTTAATAAATTCAAGATGAGGACACGAATTGAAGAATAATTATAAATCAAAACTAGTGTTTACTGCATCTCATTAGCTACAACTAACTCCAATTTCATTATCTCAAAGCAATGCTAGGTAATAATCTTTGCTTCATCATCTTCAATGTTAAAAAGATTAATATCTTTCCCAATTTAGACAAGCCGAAATGTGGGCAAATATTTCCCAAATAATATGATAGATATAAATTATATTTATTGAAAGGGCGCAAAACCAATTTTTCATTGGATCCCATCATCCCATGTATCTCAATTACTGAATTTTACGATTAAATATTTACATTTACAGTTAAAAAAAAAGTAATCATAACAGTAAATAATTATTTAAGAAATTATATAAAGAAAAAAACCCATCTAACTAAACAACAACATTGAAGTAACAACACAAATACAAATTTCACATTCTTTGCAATAAACAACATCCAAAGACCTTAGAACTCACCTCACATTAGCCGTTAAAAGGCTCAATCAGACGCGCATACCAACACACAACACATAGGAATGCTCGCAGTGCTTGCTAATGAATGAATGTAACTATAATTAGAGTCTGAGCAATTAATTAAAAAGTAGCCCAAATACCTTCTTGGGAAGTGAAGAACCGTCCAACCAGACTACGAGAAGGCAGTGCCGTGGGCATTGTGAAATCGGGGCGGTGGCGGCGGCTGCGGGGAGGGGGTGGCGGGCAAGTGGGAGTGAGAAAGCTTTGCCCTCGGACTCAATCGACAAAAATTTATTTCGTAAAGTGCCTTTATGTAATTTACTTATTTTGTTAATGAAAGCATGGAGGAGCCTACTTAGATTTGGGGTAAATTACACCAACGTCCTCTACAAAGCTAAATAATTGTAGAATCATCCCAATTATTATAAAAGCATTCTTTTTTCTTGGCTGCCTTTTTAAAGAGGGAGAAGAAAGGATAATGCCGAAGAGAGCAACAGGCAAAAAATGAAGGGTAAAACAATTGAAATAATGGCAGAAGAGAAAAATCTTGAGAAAAAAAAATTAAATATGGGTTTTTAGGTTTTCTAGACTTTTCATTAAAATTTCAATTTTTTTGATAACCGAGGGTATTAGGGGCCCACCACTATTAATCCCTCAAGGTCTTGATGCGTTAATCAGGGGATGCCTAATGGCTCAATAAATTGTTATTATGCCCGCAAGAAATCGAACATGTGATCGTGCACGTAAAAATCTCAAGTACGACCTTGCCACTGCACTAACCCTTTAGCATTTAAATAAAATGCCAAGTTATATCACCTCGCATTATTTTTCATTTTTTATCTCACATACCAACACTTTGTCTACTAGTTGGAGACACGTGTATTGCATGTACTATTACAATGATATTATAGATAGGAAATATGTTCAAACTTTCGTACTTTGTAATGTCGAATAACAAACCAAGTTGATAAGCGTCAAATTTACGCTTATTTTATAGCTTTATTGTAGTGACCGCGAATTTCCTTAAATTAAAATATTAATTAAAGTAAAATCTCAAACGTGTCGCTACAACTCCACCTATAGAGTTAAATAGCGTACGCTCGTCTAGTTAAAATTTTATAATATTTACTATTATATTGAATTATTTAAAATAAAAACAAAAATAATAATTTATAAAATATTTATTTATTTATCTATTTTCAATTTACATTTGAGGACCAAACTTTAGAAATTATTCGTTTTAAACCCAATTATATGCCCAATTTTACTTCTTATGCTATAAGAAAGCCCATTTGGAGAGTAACCTAGTTTTTATCCTATTTATACAGTTTTAGGTTGATTTTAGAAACCCTAGCCACACTACTCTCCCCTTTTTCCACAATTTGCACCTTCAAGTTCATCTTCATTTCCATTCAACAAATCAAACTTCAAGTGGTAAGATTTCTCGATCTTTCCCCTTTTAACTTATTTCTATTTTATTGTTTTAAGTTCTTAATCAAATTTTTGTAGTATTTACTTGGTCATTAGTGTAAGTAGGATAGATACATAATACATACATATACACGCCGCCGCCACCGCCGCACCACCATCTCCACCGTCACTTCCACCATCCACCGTCATTTTAGCCAAAACACACACAATAGCACGCATATACATACACAATACATACACCATCGCATACATACACGCATATACGCATGATCCGCGGCCCAAAATTTCAACCATGCTCAAAAATCCACTTCATAACGCAAAAATTATATCTACACCTTCCTCTACCTCTATACAACATCGTAGTATAGTTTAATTTCGAAAATTTTTGAAGAATCAATCGAATTTTGAAAATACCCAAATTTTTCCTTTAATGTTCTAGCTTCAATTTCTCCCAAAATACTTAATATTTCTTCAAATTGACGCCACCACTAGCTTTACCACCTTCAACTCCACCTTCGCGCCCTTTTCGTCGGCCAAATCGCCGGAAGTCGCCGGAAATAGAGAGAAAAACCGAGAGTAGCGAGAGTACGAGCGAGAGAGAGGGAGAAGCGGGTGAGGATGATGATGACCAGAGATCCGGCCCAATTCATTTTAAAAATCCGGATTTTGCAAACAAGTCCCTCTATTTTATTATTTGTTTTAAGTTGGTCCATATAATTTATTTAATTTATAAGTCCTCAACTTTCAATTGTTACAATTTAATCCCTAAATATTATTTACAGCTTTAATCCCCTATTTTATTTATTTTATTTAAATAAGCCCTTAACTTTTATTTAATTTCAAGTCCTTAACTTTCAATTGCTGCAATTTGACCCCTAAACTTTTATTTCACTTCTAATCCTTCCATTTCTTTTTCCTATCGAATCTAACCCCCAAACTTTAATTGCATATTAGTCCCCCATGATTTAAAAATCTTATAATTGAGTCAAAAATAATTTTAGTTCACTTTTATTGCACAATAGGTCCTCAAACTATTAAATTCTTTCAAATTGAGCCCCAAAGTTTTACATTCTTACTATTTTGGTCCACAAACTTTTATATTACTTATAGATACTTTATATTTAAGAATATTAACATAAATTAAACTCGTTATTGACTAGACGAGGCATACCAACAGCTAGAGGACTGATTTTCACCGCTTAGTAGGCTCAAAACTCGAGAGATATTTCAGGTAGGCTCAAAAGACTCATTTTTACTTATCGCGTAATTATTGTTAATTATCTGTACTATATGAGTGTGCAAATGTATGTAATTGATGTGACTGCTTGCCTTCGGGCCTAGACTTGCCTTCGGGCTCAGAGTTACCTTCGGGTAAAAGAATTGCCTTCGGGCCCAGAGTTACCTTCGGGTAAGAGAATTGCCTTCGGGCCCAGAGTTGCCTTCGGGCCTAGAGCTGCCTTCGGGCCTAGAGCTGCCTTCGGGCCCAGAGTTACCTTCGGGTATTATATTACAGAGTTTACATGACTATTTGCCTTATATACTTGTATAGATGATTAACTTGCGCAGAGCCTACTGAGTATTGTTTAAATACTCACGCCTTTCATTCTTTTACAGATTGAGGAATTCGGGGGCGTGACGAGGCATGGGAGTTCTATTTAGGCTTATTAAATAAATGACTTTACTTCCGTTGTTGTTTTGGTAAGCCGATGTATAGGATTATGTCGTTTTAAAACCCTTGAACTATTTAGTAATTCGTTTTGGATGTTTTGGACGTTTGGTGTTCAATCATTTTTAAAACACTTTAGATGGTTTTTATATCAAAAGAATTTCCGCTTTTAATTATTTATTATATTGCCACATTTAATATTAGAAGAAAAAAAAAGAAATGGTTAGTTTTAAAGAAAGATCTAGCGTTCCGAGTTCTTCGAACTCGGGGCGTTACATTTATATTCATTTAATTAGTTTCATTTCACTTAGATATGCTTTATTTCATTTGTTTTTAGATAAAAACCAATGTGGATGATGTTAGAATCAATATTGAAAGAAAAGAAATCGAATTGGCGCAAGTTTAAAAAACTTTGGAGCAAGAATGAAAAAGAATGGAATATTGAGAATGAGTTTTGACAAAGATAAACTTGGATTTTGGATTTCTCTATTTCACAAAAAGTTTTAGATCTCTTTGTCTAGTTTCCAATAGAATTTTAATCACCTCAATCAGATATCGAAATCAAAATCTATGCCTAAAATACTAAAGACTGCGTGTGCTAAAAAATTTACCCAGAAATGGAGTTATGGCCGTAACCCACAATTTCCGCCAAAATGGAACTTTCCTGCAAACTAGTTGCAGTCTAACTCCCATAGTTACGGCCATAACCCCCCAACCCCCCGATGGCAGATTTCCTAATTTGTTGGAACTCTAATTTTGGTATTTTTGGGCTACTTCTTCCACATGAAAATGGAATTTCTTTGGAACCTTCTTATAGTGTATATAAGAGAATTAAGACCAAAAAATGAGGGATCGGGATATACATCACATCAAGAGCAAAACGTGGAGCTTTTTACAAGATTTTTTGGCGAAATTGAAGATTGAAGTCAAGTTTTTCATCACTTATTATCCGGTTATGGCACTTTATTCTAATCTTTGTTGTTTTAATTACATCATGTTAGACTAAACTCTTTGAAGTGCTAGGGTTGAGATGAAGCTTTGACATTTATTTATTTTTGGATTGTTGGATCAACTTTTAAGTCAACTATATATTCAATTTTGAGCTATCTATACTTTTCTCTTTTGTTTCTACAATCTTTAGGCCTAAGATTGTATGATTGTTTGTGGCTTATTTCTTGAATTGAGAAATTTGATATAAGTTAGACTTGTATTTTTAGCGGTAGAGTCTGATAGCGGATGAGAATACCTCTATGCTCTATGTGATCTGGTGAAATTCTTGTGCTTTTAAATGCATTCTTGTTTGCCGCAATTATCATAGAGAAATAGGTGATTCACGTGGAAGAATATATTAAATTTTACTCGAGAGGGATTATTCATTAAAATTGCAATTTCAATCGTTGAAACCGATTGTTGTTGTTGATTGAGTAATCCGAGGGTGAATAGGTAGAGAGTGGATTCAAACCCTTAGTACTCACTTCTAGTATCATATTTTCATAAACAATCTTTTGCAAATTGTTTAGTTGAATTAATTGTCTTTAATTGTAAGTTCTTGCTTTTAGTTAGCTTTTAGTAGAAAAACTCAATCCTCTTTATTTTGCTTCGATTAAGGTTAGTTGATTAAACATGAAAATAATTCGACCTCATTGGGTACGATATCCGGACTCTAAAAAAGTCCACTTTATTACTTATGTGACATGTACACTTGCGGTGTGACAATTTATCGCAACACAAGTCAACATAAAGATGAATTGAACTCAATTGATATTTGATAAAGACAACCTACAAAGAGTTAAATCGCCAAATACATTGCTTGAGATTATTAGGCTTAGCATGTAAACAACAATCAAATCATCCATAGTTCGTAGGATGGTCATAAAAATGAAATGACCAATCACAAAAGAGTTGTACATTTGTCGTTAAACACAACTTAAACAAAATCTTAGTGCCCAACATTCACAATAATTTCATCAAATGATAAACGAAATAAAACAAAATGATGTGTTTAAAGGCCGGCAAATGAATAATGGGCACATCAGTTTCGATCTTCAAGTCTTGTTTGATACGATCCAACTTGGCTAGGATTCAAATCATTGTGCAGCAACGTCAATTGATTACATATCTGGCACCAAATCATCAAATTCGGGATTTAAACTATCCAACAACGAAGAAAATGGACCTGTAAACAAGCCAAGATCTCAATAAATTCACCACAAGAACCTTGGACAGATTCTTGATAAAGTCTATTAATTTCTCAGCAAAAAAATTAAACGAGAATAAAAATTCTCAATACAACCAAAGCAAAAAATTCTCAATTTTTATTAATATCCAAAAACTTATCTTCTTACAATGAAATAGAGTTGATATTTATAGTACTAGACTAGATACCCACAAACCTTTGACAATAAGAAAATACCTAAAAAACTAGAGAATAATAATTAAATAAGGTAACAATCAGATCCTAAACAAAAACGGAAACAAAAATGCGTAGGTCAGATTTTTGGCCCATGTGAGACCGTATACTTGTCCTAGTTACTGTGGTAATTGAGCTTTTACTGAAAATTTTCAAAAATTTATTTTTGTACCATGCGATCGCTCGTGTGACCACATGCCGTTATCTACCCAATCAGCTCTGCGTTGCTCAATATTTTCACCATTGCTTTTAATCCCGAATTCCCATTGAGCTGATTCAAAGTGCGTTGGAACCTAGACGAAGAGAACTTCGATTCTTCAAGAATTAGATATTTTGAAATTCAACTTGTATTTTCATGGAATTTTCCCTCAAATTTAGATTCTAAGTCACTTTGGCCTTGAAACAACTTTTTGGTGGAGTTTCTGCACTGGATCTCTTTTTGGAGTTCTTTCTTAGCAACTATAGGCCTCCATTGCTGATATGCGTGTGTTTTATATGTTTTTTAACTCCATTTTATCCCCCATTTTGGATTGAGCATAGCCCATCTACATGCTTTTGTACGATATTTGTTGTTTCAAATGGGTATTTCTTTTCCTCTCTCTATTTGTGGTGTGTAGGTGTTTTTTAAGCTAAAAGTTGATAAATCGCCGCCAACAAGAGGACCCCGAGATACAAGAGCATGCGGACCAAAAAATGGGAGAAAAAGTCATTTTTCCGATCTCTAGAAAATGGACAAAATCAGATGACCGCACGGTCCCCTGTGCCACCCAACATTGGCCTGTGCAATTCTGTATGGCCTTGTGCCATTCTGCACGGCCCGTGTGACGGATTTTTAGGCCTACACAAATGTCGAAGAGTTTCTGACGGGGTAAACTACATGGGCCAGTATAAAAATAGCCTAAACACTTAGAGATGGGGGCTAGACCTAATTTTATAGTTCTCTACTTTCTAAATAGAAAATAACACAACTCTTTAAGAGATTTGAAGATCATAAAATTTAGATTATTGTTCTTGAATTCAAGTTTTTCAATTCCTGCACAACTCGAGACTTTTGTGGATTAATCATCTTGGTATTGGTAACTCTTTATCCTTCTGCAATTCAAATCTACCACAGGTTTTATTTTCTCTTCATAAATCTATGAGAATTAATTGTTGTAGCCATGCCAATCTGCATCATGCACGAGTAATTAAATTTTTGGGATTAGGGTTCATCTGCCCTAATTGTAATGAACATGTGATTTGAATTGGCTGTTAGTGTGAATAATTAAATTAGGGTTTCTATGATAGAATTCTTAATGATTGATATTGTTATAGCGCTCATCCGGTTTCAATTCATCGTACAACGAGTCAAGTATCGAGAGGTAATTTCTCCTTGTGGATCCCCTAATATAGACACGACTAGTCGTTGATCACGAGAGTGGCTTAGACAACCATGGAGGCCTTCTAAGCTTTGAAAAAAGTTAGAAACCAGTTTCTCAACTCTAATTTCGCCTTTCACGCCCACATTAATCTCTAGGAAAAATTGTTCACTATCAATTAGATTGGACAATACCCTAACCCCCGTTTTTATCATTCAAATTTATATAACTTTATTCGCTTGCGTTGTTTAACTGCTTAGCTAATATTTTCAAGAATAGTTTTCATTCATTCCACCATCAAACCTTTATCGATTTAGCTAATTAATTGGTAAAAGAAGCATAGACACCCTTTGACCTCCCTGTAAGATGATCTGTGAGTACAACGGCACAGTAATACTTCGGATTTCTACTACCAATTGCCAAGTTTTAATCTCATCAAATCTTTGGACCTTTTTTCAGATCAACCCGAGGCCTTTGGATCGTAACATTGTTGTTATGTTCATCACATTTGTCATTTGAATGTGGAGACCTTGGATGTTCTCGACGGCTCATTTTCTCATCACTTGCACTTTTATGGTTTATTCCTTCTTAACCAACTCAAGATCTTTAATAAGAACGTGAGACCTCTTTTCATTTGACATAGCATGTAATACCCAAAGTCCAGAAACCTAGACCTAGAAGTGTCAACTTTAACTTTACTTTAAAATGCACAAAAGATAAATTAACTTAAGAAATAATTATTTTTTAAAATAAAATTCTATAGAAATTTTGACATGGCTTCCCCTTTAAATTGGACATAACCGATCTGTTAGGCAACTCAGCATCCTCTGACAAGATTTAAGAATAAATAAATTTAATTTTTAAAAATCCTCTCTAACTTATAAAATGCAAATAAGCCAAAAACACAAATCCCTTATCGACATTGAAACAACTTCCACCAGGTCTCTCAATCTAAAATAATAAGCAACTTATTTAATTTAATAACTGGAAAGGCTAAAAGAATTAAACGAATAACTAATAAATAACCATTCTAAGCAATGATATGTTCTTTAATTTCACAATTAAAAAACTAGCATATAAGGTCCTTTCTAATGAAAGATGGCTTACAAAATATTCATATAATCTTCTCAAAATGCTACGTAATAGAAGGTATAACTTTCTAAATCATTTATTTATAACAAAGCATATCATAATAAACTTTAAAACGCATACTGACATCCAAAACATGCTATCTTTGAAATATATATATATATATATATATATATATATATATATATATAATTTTCCACTCACAAAACTACGAACTGTACTTAGTTCGGCCGATAGGCTTTGAGAATCATCTCGTCACCATTTGGGATAACGATGAACAATCTAATTCATATCCCCACATATTTTCTCTCTCTCTCTCTCTCTCTCTCTATATATATATATATATATATATTAGTTTTCATCTCAAATAACATATTCTTCTTATTTCCAACGATCCCGATAGCTGGGCCTTTTCCTAATTCGACCTCATAGCATAGTTTCCTTATGATATTACTTATATCTGCCCTTAATTCACTTTCTTGCATGCAATTAAAGAAAATTAGCAACACAGTCATGAAGGGTTCCCCTATCTTTCGTTATAAATTTCATTAATCCAAATTCTAACTTCAAACCCCAATTAATCTCATGTAAACGGAGTACAATTGCATCCTATAGTGGGGATTTTTCCACCATGTCACTCAATTAACCTCAACAATCTCAATATCCACTTTAAATACTATCATTCCCTCTTAATAACACTTAATTGATCAATAACAAGACTAAATTAATCCAAAGAAGTACATAATTTTCAAACTCTTAGTGATTTGTAGCAGAACCCTAAAATTCACTTTTAAATCGAAGAAGTTACACCTCCCACTTTTTCCACCAAATTCCCCCGTTTTTCTTTCTACTTTTCTATTTTCTTTTTCTTTTCTTCTCCTCATTCTCACGTTCGACTCGCAGTCGGCTCGTGCTCTCTATTTCTTTCTTTTTCCCTTTTGATGTTTGCCAACTTAGGTTGGGAGACTAAGAGCATCTCTAATGGAATATTGTCTTGAAGTGTACTAGTGTGTATGAAAGACATGCAGAAAAATTATAGCCGATCCTATTTGTTCTTTCTTTTTATCACTTTTGTCTCTATTTACTCACTTTTTTCCCACTTTTTCTTCATCGCTCCTCGTGTCATGTCCAAAGTACACATCCATCTAAACATCCTCCACTATTATTTTATTATTATTTTTGAAATAGTCTCTATCTTTCCCTTCTTTTTTCCATCAAATTTCTCTCTCTTACATCTGAATTAAAATAATATTTCTCTCTTTCTTTTCTTTCTTTATCTCTCATATATCACTGCACACACAACACGCCCAACTGAGATTTCCATTGGAGAGGCTTTAAGGCCTTGTTTGGTTATAAATTCAATAGAATTTAAAACTTGGGCCCTCACTTTTATTTAATTTCTCTAAGTTGACCCATAATAATTTTGTTTGTAGAATTCAATCCCTCACTGGTTAATTAATTTAATTAAGCCCATAAATTTTCAATTGGTCCAATTAAACCCCTTCTGGAACTTGGACTTTGACCCATAATCATTGGTCTTCACCAAGTAATACTTAAAATTTTAATTATAGAAAACTTGGGTTCTAACATGGCAGCTGCAACTAATCAATTAATCATTTTAAAATCACATTTGACTAATATCGCGTGCAAAAGAAAATTAAGACATTGAATGCAAGATTGAAAATCGAAAGATTAGATAAATCCAAAATAACAAATCATTTCTTCCAATTTCATTGTGACGCCTCGCTTGGTTTTCCCTAAGAATTTGCTATAATGATGATGCGATGTTGATGTGGAGCACATGTTCAATGTGGTCGGATGTGTCTATAAGTATCTATGAGGTTATTAAAAGGGTTATGGCCATTTAGTGTAAACAGGGAGGAAAATGCAGGAAATTTGGATTTACGGCAGTAATGGTTCTTTTTACGGCCGTAACTGTATAACAGTGAAATGTGCCAAAAGATGCAGAGAGTTTATGACGGCTGTACAACGTCGAGTTACATCCGTATAACCTGAGTTACGGCCGTACTTATGGGATTTACGGTCGTAATATTAGTGAAAAGATAGATTGGATTTACAGAATCTTCTTTACGGCCGTATGAGTGTTGATATACGGCCGTATGACATAGGTTACGACTGTAAATGTTATTGTTATGGCTGTAATTCAGGAGTTACGGTCGTAAATGTATTAGTTACGTCCGTAATTTTAAGTCAACAGAATGGTGTATTTAGTCAGCTTTGGCCATTTCCTTGGCATTTTTCCATCCCACTCGACCCCTAAGCCCCCCAAATCCTCTCCTAAGCCCTTTAATTACTTCCACAAGGTAATTAAATTAGTTGGATTATCAAGTTCAAGCTAAGGTGTTCCAAGCTAAGGGTTGGATCAAGAAGGAGTTGAGGAAAGCTTGGTGTGGTTGTCTACTCTTCGATAAGGTGGGTAATGGATATATGAGTTTGTGACATGGGGTAAGTATAATTATGTATATCTCTATGTCTATGTTATGGCTTATGGTATATCTCTATGTCTATGTATTGGTTTATGGTATATCTCTTGGTCTATATGTGACTAGCCCCTCTTATTTGTTCTAGAGCCTTAGGGTTAGGGTTATGAGTCATTACCTATGTTGATGTTATATCTATGTTAAATGTTGTATGAATGGCTCCTAGTAAAGGAGAGTTACTTTGCACCTTTACGGTATGATCGTAGGATAAGAGCATATGAATGTGAAGTTGCCTATCATGTGGTTACACCATGAAAAGTACATGTACGGTCTCAGTTGAAACGGCTCTGCAAGAGGCTTGAAACTTTTGGCCAAATATGTTATGTTATGTTACGTTTGGTGCCGATGTATACACATGATAAGCAACTGGGCCCAAAGAACACGTTTGAACATGCATTGCACATATCTATATTCCCACTGAGTCTTTATGACTTACCTGGTTTTGGTTGCATGATTGTAGGTATTTCAGGACAGGATATTAGCAAGGGAGATGGTGGAGAGTCCTCCCGAACTTGATGTGTAAGAGTTTGTGTGGGGAAGAAGAGAGGAAGTTGTGCATCCTATTTCAATGTTTGATTTGTTGTACTTAAATTGATACGAGATCTTTTGAATATGTTTTGCTTCCACTATGTATAGAATGTTTTGATAGAGCCAAATATAAACCGTGTAACTTTTGTAAATGTATGTGTGACGTCTAGTCTAGTTCTGCAACTCTTAATAAAGGTAGGTTCGTGTTGGAGTTTAGATTAGGCGTTACATTCACCTTCCGAACCCATAACTGCTTATCATCCAACCTGGAGAGAAAATATACATATGTGTCTTTCTATAAGACCTACCACCTATAAATTGATTGAAAACATAAATTCATAAAACCTTGTCATTTTATTCTTGTAAAATGCCAACACAAGATAATGAAAAACCTTATTGAAAACACAACTAACACGCATTTTCCACCTTAGGCCTTGTTCTATGGAAGATAAAGTTACACATAAGCTTTTCTCTCTCATCTTTTCAACCACATACATATTTTTCAATACAATATTAACCACACATTTTACATGGAATACGGCGCAAAGCAAAGTTATTCCCCAAAGAACAAGGTCTAAGTAGGGGTGGGCGTTTCGGATACGGTTTCGGGTAGTGAACTACCCGGAACCGAAAGGTAAATTCCAGTTACTTGAAAAATAGATCCATTCGATTCTTTTAAAATGAAGTACCCGTCCGATTCCGGTTCCGGTTCTACCCGTTCGGTTCCTGTTATTTTACGATGCATTTTTTATTACTCGAAAAACACAAGAAAAAAATAAAAATTTTGATTCCAACATAATATAACAACAAAAAAAGCAACAACAGCAGCTTGGACAGTAGCAGCAGCAAGCTACTTTGGCAGCAGCTTGCCCTGCTGCTAGGCAGCAGCTGGTGCTACTGCTGCTACAAGGCAGCAAAGCAGCAGCAGCTGCTGCCTTTTGGCAGCTGCCGCCGCCGTTAAAAGAATTGTATGAGAATTCTAGTAAAATTCTAGTAGAATTTTACTAGAAATAGCACCAAAATTTATTAGAATTTTACTAGAATTAGCACCAAATTTTAAATTTACTAAAAGAATTCACAAAAGTTGGCAATCAAATAGAAGAAATAGTGCTATTTCTTATCCTATTCCGGTTCCGGTCCCGGTTCTGGGTTTTTAGAAAAGGATCCGTTCGGTTCTCATTCTGGTTCCGGTTCCTAATTTTCTTTTAAAGAACCGTTCGGTTCCCCTTTTTTTGCCCACTCCTAGGTCTAAGAGATTATTTGAATTGACTTAAAATTAATTACTTTTCAGTAACTCTCATTTAAAAGTTTTGAAATCATAAATTGGATATGAATTTTCAAACATACATGCATGAACACAGATACCCATCTTCCATTACCTATTGGTGGAGTTTAAAATCAATGCCAAAATTCTTACTAAGAAATGAAATCAACAAAATAAATAAATAAAAAAATAAATAAAATGGCAAGACAAAATCATCATATGTTTAGGGACATGGTAAATATCAATAGTCTTTCTTTCATATAAATCATCACGGTAATTCCATCAATCAAATGTTAAAGTCATTGGCATTTCCCGGTTAAAAAGATTATATGATCCTCCAAACTCTTATTTGGCATGTGTTTATAAACCAATAAGCGTTCAATTCTTCTTCTCTATCCAAAGCACAGCATCCTAACAGATTGACAAGATTGGGCTAATTCAAAACTCCAAGAAATTAGACATCAACAACCCACTTCTTATGACCCTACATGATAGACAAACATTTCCATTTTAAATTTATGGAACCTGAGAGGTGAGTATATACATAAAATGTTACTCCCTTCCTCCCATAAAGATATGCACGTTTTCCATTTTCATCAATCTCCCAAAATATATGCCAATTTCGATTTCTGCCTATTTAGTTTCTCACTTCTTCTATTGTGCCTTATTTAATGTACATCGTTATTAATAAAAACATATTATCATGATTTAATGTATGGGTATGTTCAAAAAAATACAGCTAAATTTTGTTTTTCCAACAATATGAATTATATTTTTCTTAATTCTTGTAAACATACAACTAGTCCTATTATTTTGGGATGAATGGAGTAGTAAGGCTTTCAGAACCGAGGTAGCAATAATGCCATTGTAGAATTTCAAAAGCATATGCAATTATTTTTCCATATTCAAGGCCAAGGCCAAGGACAACAATCAAGCAAGATATAGGTATCTAATCAAGACTCGATGGTATTGCCTATTATATAAAAGCCTCATCCCACACTTTTTTTGTGCTTCAATTCGAGTTTGCACAGGAATTCAATGTGTTCAGTGCAAAATTTAAGCATTCAACTCAAACATTCTCTCAACACTATTAATGTAATAGAAATCCCCATAATAAGAACCATTAAATATAAATTTGGCTGATCTCTAGGCTTTGATTTGATGAAGTTCAAGACAATGTCAAATCAAGCAAAATAACCTTCCCCACAACTCTTTCGTAAAAATTAAAATTATGCCAAACTTAAAAACTTTAATTAGGATACGTATCAGCCGATCTAGGTCCAAAAAAGCTTGACTTGATGTCTAGCTATGCTTTACGCTCCTTGAAAAGGCTTCAATTCATGCCTAGCTACGATTCACACTATTCTAAAATGTTTCTTTCGGATTAAGAGAAATGAAAGGATACTTGCAATCTTTGTGTATGGAGTTTCCTATTAGAAAAATGATATACAATAAAGGAGAATAACACAAGAAGAAAAGAATAAATTTTATTAATAATTAACAAGATACAAAAGGGAAAGGCTCGATTGTGTAATCATTGTCCTCAAGCTGATTTTTCCTCCACGGGGTTGTCAATGAGTATTTGTGCCTTCACGGTAGATGGTTTGCAGGATTAAATCAAGCCTCGAATTTGTTGAAGATGAAAATACCTAAATCTTTAACCACGAACTAGAACACTTTTGAAGAATGAAGAGAATGATAAGAATGATGCTTTGTGTTGTGTTTTTTAATGATAATCCAAGTGAATTTCATCCCCTATTTATAGAGTTCCAACAGATATGGATGAAAAGACATGATCCTTAGCCAAAAAAATCAGTTGGAACATGAATTTTTGCCAAACAAAACACCAGTTTAAGAATGCGACGGACTAATGAGGAGTGCATCCACACTACTATAATTTTTTTCGAAATTCTTGAATCTTCATTTCTTGTTTCATTCTCCCTTCATAAATAATTTATTGAACACAATAATTTCCAACAATACCCCACTTGTTCAATAAATTATATAACACCTGTGTATAAGGTAAAGATATATTTCGATTTAAAGTACATTATATAACAATAAATTATTCTATATTTAGAAAAATGACATAGAACAAAGGAGAATAACACAAGAAGAAAAGAATAAATTTTATAATAATTGACAAGATATAAAAGAAATTGAAAGATGAGTATAAGAAGGATATTTGTTGTGTTCAGTAATGATTGTTACAAGTGAAATGCACCCCTTATTTATAGATCATCAATATGTGTGTATGAATAGGTACAAGTCTAGGCCAAAAGACCCAACCTTATTCAATAAATGTATACGAGGAGGTGCAACTCTTGACCAAAAGACTCAACCTTTCTTCAAGCGTAGCACCTAATTATGCGATCACATTATTTCATCCTTGTCTCATTATATCATTTGAATATAATTTATTGAACAATAAAATTTTCCAACAATCCCCCACTTGTTCAATAAATTATACAAAACAACACTTGTGCATAAGGTATATGTATCTTTTGATTTGAATCTAACCATAGTGTAATTTTTGCAAAGTATTATCAAATTTTCAAGCAGTGTGATAGCTTTAAACCTGCAAATTTTTGTGACAATACCGATGAGACTCACACAAATGTTATATGTTTTAGTTCCTCAATACTTAGTACTTATAGGGTGTACTCATCTTATTCGTTTAACTTTTAAGAGAGAAACTCCAACTCTCTTTTGAGGTAGCACCAACTCGAAGTTCGACTAGGTGAAGTTCTGCTAGTATCTTTGTTACGGTTAGTGATACATGTATATGGTACTGAACTTCATTAAGAGTTAGAAATCTCAACGTTCCGACCCGTAACAACCAACACTTATACCCTAGGAATCTATGCACTTATCAAATGACTTGTTGTTACCCTTTGAACCTGAGATATACTTGTTAGTATAATCGGCTAGGGTTGCCGTCATTTGTGGATCTGTATAGTGGAGTTTTAACCATATCCTCCCCAGTTTTAATCCTTAAAAGTTTCCAATCAAGATTTAATTTAATTTCACAAAATACGTCCAAACTTTAAAATAATAAATTTGATCACACCACGATTTGGTTTACAATACTTGTCACATAATGTTTGTAATCGATTTAGTGCACTTCGTAAATTACAAATCATTTATCGCAAACTAATTAAAGTGACTTCCTTTTTTCCTCCACAAGGTAAAAAGTCATATTCCTCATATAATAACCCTCTAATATTATTGAAATTAACTTCATAGTGTTCATCTTTTGTAATGAATCTATTACGTATCCCCACTCTTTAGGATAATTTTCACTTGATGAGAGAAATAATTTTCTATCTTAATTTTTTCACTCAATTGAAGAAACTATTTTCTTTGTTAATCATTCTTTTATATAAGAGGTTTTTATTTAACACGTGTTGTATTTTTTCAACACTTGTCTTTATGGTCTACTCAACGAATACCGACTGTTAATTAAAAAAAGTTTAGTTTGAAATTGTTAGAAAAATGATATACAACAAACGAGAACAACACAAGAAGAAAAGAAGATATTTTATTTATAATTAACAAGATACAAACGAAAAAGACTCGACGGCGTAATCGCTACCCTCAAACTGAATTTGCCACCACGGAATTGTGAGTCAGTGTTTATGGTCTTCCTGGCAAATAGTTTGCAGGATTAAATTGAGCTTCTAAGTTGATTGAAGATTTTTTTTAAAAAATCTAAATCTTCAATAAATGAACTAAAACACTTTGTGAAGAATAATCGATAGGATGAGTACAAGAAGGATATTTGTTGTGCTTGATAATGATTATTACAAGTGAAATGCACCCCATATTTATAGATTTTCAATAGGTGTGTGCAAATTGATGCAACTCTTGGCGAAAAGACCCATTCTTTCTTCAATAAATGTATATGGGGAGGGGCAACTCTTGACTAGAAGACTCAACATTTCTTTAAACATCACACCTAGTAATACGATCACATTATTTCATCCTTTGTCTCATTATGTCCTTCGAATATAATTTTATTGAACGATAAAATTTTCCAACATTTCCTAATTGTAATGTCCGTAAAATCTGCCTACCCATTTCAAGGCAATTAACTTCCTTCATAAACACTGCGCATAGTTAGTATTCAGTTATTAGAGAACATTAAATTTTTTAAAAAAATTTTATTATGTATAATGAATTATAGGAGTAATGTATACATAATAATTTTCCTAATAGATTACGATAACAATCACCACAAGAAATTGCACCTTTAGGGGCTGCTTATCGTCCTTATATCCCTGTCCCTGTAGAGCATTAGGAGCAACATGTTGTCATATCGCCCCTAATGTTCTACAAGAACGAGGCTATATGGACGATAGGCCACCCTGTAAAGGTCCATGTTAACTTTTATGTTTTAATAAAAGTTTATTTTGTTGGCATTTTTATTTTTCCACATTTATAATTAAATTAATTGAATATTTTATTTGGTTGATTTGATTATAATTGGATTTTTCATGGACTTATTATCACATTATAATTTTAGTTTATCTTTGTTTAAATTAGCACATATGATAATTCCTTATTTTAATTAAATAAGTGAGAGTCCAAGTGGGACACGAACCCTAGCACACGTCTAGGATGGCTTCCGTGTCCACGTTCGACGTATCATATGATTTGGTAAGATACTTTCCATATTATATTGATACATGATAGGGTAAGATCTTTTTTCCATATTTGATTATTACCTTATTTGATTTATCCTACAATTAATGGTAATCTTATTCCTTGTAGGATTTAGTGGTTTATGGTAACTTGGAGACTTGGCCAACAAGTAAGACAAGTTGTATTAAAACACCAACAATTGAAGGAACACGTGAATACGTTTGGAGCATTGAAATTCGTCCCCTACCTTTCTCAAGAAACGTGTCTCCTTCTCCCATCCCGTGCATGACTTTTTTCGATCATCAATTGATCCATCCCATGCACACCAACCTTGATTATTAATTGATCTTGGTTCAAATCTCCGGGAGGGAGTCCACCAACCAATAGATCTGCCCACAACTTGAAGAAATCAACACGGGAGGTGTAGATTCTTTGCGGGAACGCGGTTACAAGGAATCACTGAAGAGAGACGGGATGTCTGCTCGCATTACATGCTAAGGAAGATCGAACAGGGAGTTCTTTCATTTATTTCTTAGATGTTGCAATTAATTATGCGTAATTATTGCCTTTGATTTCCTTTGTAAAGTTTTAAACTGATTGGACGTGGTTGGTAGGTTTTGCTCGTAGGCGACGAGCACGTGGTTTTCACCCATTTGGGTTTCCACGTTAAAATTCTGTGTTTTTACTGTTTCTGTACTACTTACTGTTTATTTCCGTATTCACGGCCCAGACGCATCTGGCTTACGTAGACGTATCTAGGTTTCAGCAATTTGCAGACCACGTTGATATTAAACAGTAAACTGTTACGAGTTGAATCTGAGTAACAGAACACAGCACAGACTCATCTGGTCACTAAAATCAGATCATTTAGACAACTACAAACTTTCAGTCCAATTTTGTTTATAGTTTTAATTATTAGAAAATTATGATATATATATGCTTTCGGTAAGTTGGGCAACATCATTAGTTGAATATGAAAGATGAGGAGATACAACTTGCATTTTAGTCATTAACGTATTATGCATATTTAAGTAACTGGTAAACAACAAATAATGTTGCACGTGATTTTTTAGATCGATTTAAATGTTCTCAAAATTTTAAATGTTATGGTAATAATTTGTTATAATTTGAGCTTATTGAATATCTATCAAAAACTATTTGTCTCATTAATGGAATCAAATATTGGTCAAATAAACTATTATATTCATACATAATCATGGAAATTTTATTTAGACAATACAAACAAGGGAAAAATGGTGGTTAAGAACTGCATAAACCACGTACAACATCAATCTATATCAAGCATTACTTTTACATTTTATGCTATGAATATTTGTATTATTATTATTATTATTATTATTATTATTATTATTATTATTATTATTATTATTATTATTATTATTAAAGAAGTGAAATAGCCGTGAAGCAATGGATGCTTCTTCTTCTTCTTCTCCTTCTCTTTTTAGACCTTTTAGTTTGAATTGATTTGTAGGAGCTGTGCATTCAATATGATTGGATATATGACAAACATATATAAGATAAAGAGCTTGTTCCTAGTTTTTAATGTGGATTTTGCAAGTTTTACAATTGACTTTCACAGTTTGTTCACAACTTAAGAGATTTTGTGAGACTTTACAATTTTTCACAATAGTTGTTGGGTTTAATCCGAGTTATTGGGTTTAATCCAAACTTAATTTTTAAATACCCATCTCAATTCAAAGAGAAAAATAAGAAGACGAAAGTGGAAACGGGTTATGATTTACCAATTGATGTGTAGTTCTTTAGGATTTTCTCCATTGATGGGGATGCAAAGAAAATAAAACGTACACAAAATTAGGGACCATGACCCATTTATATAGAGACTTGCTAGGGTTGCAACTATTTCTTTATGTTTCTAAATTAACATCTCATTAGTATAGAAATACGAACTACTCTCTACATATTAATTTCATTACAATTTTAATGCTCAATTTGCCTAGTTAACCTTATAAATCACTTCTTGGCTAATGATAAGCACTAAATTTATACTTATTCTATAGTCTTAAACTTGTTTAATTACTTTTATATTACTTAGTGTTTAGAAAAAAACCAACTTTGATAACACGTGACTCAATATTGGAAGAAAATGAATTGAATTTGCACAAATTTGAAGGACTTTGGGGCAAGAATGCAAAAGACCTGAATACTGAGGACGGGTTTCGACAAGGATAAAGTTGGAATCTGGATTTTTATATTTCACATAAAATTGTAGAACTTTTTGTCTAGTTTCCAACGCACTTTGAATCACCTCAATCGGACATTGAGAGAAAAAGTTATGACCAAAACGTACTGTCAGGCCGTCAAATTCTATGTGCACAGGGGCTTCTATTTGGACAAGGATTTCGAGGCCAATTGGGCTTTCTCCCTTATGCACGAAATTTAGATCTAAAATATTCTACAAAAGAGGCAATTCTTAACAAGAAAAAGAGAGAGCTTAATGAGAGATTGATAAGAGAAAAATAGAGAGAAACACTGAAGACAAAATCACAAGAATAATTCGAAGATCGGAGATTGAAGATTCGGGGGTGGAGATCTTAGTGCAAGGCTTCATCTTTGTAATTAGTCTCTAAAATTTATTTTGATGAATTTCTAAGTTTTTATTCAAGGGGAACAATGTGGCCTAATTGGGATCCCTAGTTTCATTATTTTGATTTGAGTTTGTTAATTGATTTTTTTGGTTAAATCTTTATTGGTGTTTTGTCATGCTTTTATCTTTTTGATCAACTGATAAATGATTTATTGGTTCTATTTGAAATCGAAAGATGACAATTAGAATTAGATTTCGCAATAAAAATCGTGATTAACTAAGATATAGAAATATAATCCTACTATTCATTCAATCACTCTCAATTGAATATGGATGAGATCTAGAAGAATTTTTAATTGTTAAATGCATTTAATTAGGAACTTGTCCTAATTCAGTTCACGTATAGATCCAGTAGATTGACCTAATTAAATCGGATTAATTGATTTTGAGAAAAGTGATAAAATATATTTGTGAAATTTAATTGTTAACCGGGTCAATTGATGTCAAATCATAACGAACTAGGGAGAACGATTACGGTGAAATTGTGAGTCCTAATATTTGACATCCTATAGTTTCTCTTTAAAGTTCTTTGCTTTTTTCAATATTTTTATTGTTAATTTTAATTAATTATTTTAATTTATAATTACCACCAGCCATTGATTTTTCAAATAAAGTAGATTTTCAATATATTTCGGTACTTAATCCGATCCTCGTGGGATGAAATCCGAACTCAAAAGGTCCACTCTACTACTTGCTTGATACTGTACACTTGCGATTATTATTCAAGGTAAACAGCTAAATCTTAAGAAAGCTAACGCATATTTAAAACCACTAATAGATAATGACTTACCAGCTTATGGTAATCTATCAGGATGGAGTACATCTGGAAAGCTTGCATGCCCGCATTGTAATTACCAAACATGCTCAGTACGATTACTAAATTGCAAAAAGCAAGGCTATTTGGGCCATCGAAGATGTTTACCCATCACACATAGGTTTTGAAATGATACAAAATCATTTGATGGCAAGCGTGAAAATGCTCTAGCACCCAATCCATTGACTGGAATTGAATGTTTAAGACAATTATCTAATTTGAGATTCACATTCGGTAAAATGCCAAGTACAGAGCATGTTATTGGACAAAAAAGGCGAAGGACATCTAATTCCACAAGAGAACCAAGAGTTCCAGGGCCGTGGAAGAAGAAAAGTATATTTTTCACTTTGCCGTATTGGCAACATCTTTTGGTACGACATAATATTGATGTGATGCATTTGGAGAAAAATGTCAGTGAAAATATTTTAGCAACATTACTTGACACCTCAAAAAAGGGAAAAGATGGACTTGAAGCTCGAACCGATCTGGAGATTTTGAAAATAAGAAAATTTCTTCATCCTATACGTGAAGGAAATCGGACATACATACCTCCTGCATTATTCTTCATGACTAATGAAGAAAAAATGTTATTCTGCAAAGTGTTGTCACAAGTACGAGTTCCTGATAGATACTCGGCTAATATTCCTCGGTGTGTAGATGTGAAGAAAAAAAGATACAAGGTCTTAAAAGTCACGACCATCATGTAATCATGCAACACTTGCTCCCACTTGCAATTCGGCTAGTTCTGCCTAGACCACTCACCCTTGTATTACTTGAGTTGTGTGCAATTTTTAGGCAATTATGTAGCAAAAAGCAATCTATTGCATCAGTCAACCAACTGAAATCAAGGGTGGTATTGGTTTTATGTCAAATGGAGAAAATGTTCCCACCTTCATTCTTCACAATATCTATTCACTTAACAATTCATTTAGCAGATGAGGCTGCCATTGCAGGCCCAGTTCAATATCGTTGGATGTACCCCATTGAAAGGTAGTCAAATATTTCTTTCTTTATTTTTAGTTATTTTCTATTTCAGTCTTTAAACCCATTTAGAATTTTGTTCTCTATAGGTATTTGCAAACATTGAAGAAATATGTTCGTAATAAAAGTTTTCCAGAAGGAAGTATTGCGGTAGGATATCTTGCCGAAGAGTGTGTGTCATTTTGCTCAATGTATCTAAAGGGGGTTGAGACTCGTTATACCAAACGTGGTCGTAATGATGATCTCTCTTTGCCTCGTGATGCAATTGGAGGCCTATCAATATTTGCAAACTCGGGTCATCATTTGGGAAAATGTATAGAGATTGATCTTGAAAAAAAAAATTTAGAACAATGTCATGCTTATGTCTTATTCAACAGCAATGATGTGGCTCCTTTTCTAGAGTAAGACCATTATGTTTAATATCAAGTATATCTTTTAAATTAAAGGTCATTCAACCTGATAATTGATTTATCGTGTTTTCACTTGTGTTTGGATAGTAAACGGTTGGAAGAGTTACGAAAAATTCATCGACGAAAGACCATTAGAGAAGTAGAGGTTTTGAGGAATAAAGAATTTCCTGCTTGGTTCAAAAACCATGTAAGGACACTCGTTTTTTAACATATATATAATCGTGGCAATGATACTTATGTTTCTCCCAATGTATTAAATATATGATTAAAGATTTACATTGGCATTAGGTAAATGATCTTCATGCTGCATGCAATGCATCTATATCACAAGATTTACATTGACTAGCTAACAGTCCAAGTAGGATTGTAAAGCAATACAAGAAATATGTCATCAATGGTTATAGGTTTCGAATTAAATTGGTGGATGAAAGATACAAAAATCAAAATTCTGGTGTCTTCGTGAATGCTGAAACCTTAAGTTATTCGAGTGTAAGAGATTACAATCCAATTACTGGTAACGTCAACTATTATGGTGTTATGAAGAATATTAACGAGCTTTGTTATATATTTGCGGGAGAAAGTGATGAACAAGCTTGTAAAGTTGTTTTATTTGAGTGTGATTGGGTAACCAATTCTGGGAAAAAAAGAGACCGTTATGGCTTCAGCTTGGTGAACTTCAATCGGGTGGAGCAAAATAATGATAAGTTTATATTAGCATCACAAGCTATCCAAGTATTTTATGTTGCTGACCCAAAAGAGCCAGATTGGAGTGTAGCAATCAAAATGAAGTCGAGAGATTTCTATGATGTAATGGAGGATGATGGAATCAATATTGATGATTACTATGCCACACCCGATCTTGATGATCCTAACCTAGACAATGAAGAATTACAAATAAGAACTGATGTTCGTGGTGTGTACATACGTTAATAAAACTTTGTCGTTGCCTATAGTGACTAATTCTATACTTGAAGAGGATGATCTCGATGACGGTGAAAATGAGAATGGAAATCAAGGAAATGATTATATGGAATAGTAGATTTGATTGTTTTAGTTTGTGATTTGATTTTTCATGGTTTTGGTCCCATTAATAAACGACATTGTTGCATTAATTCATTAATTGTTAGATTAAAGTTTTTATTTATTATTACAAGTTCACCAATCCTTTATTAAAATGCTTGTTTAGATTAGTATCTCTGAGTAGTCTCAATACGAAGATGATAGCTATTCAGATGATGACATGCATGGAAATGGTAGCTCTGAAAATAATGGTAAGTGTTTTATTAGATTATTCTGGCATGTATTACTTATTTATTAACTCTTTTTAGTAATAGAACTTTTCCACTCTATACTTTTTGTCGTTTGAATTTTATGTATAGGCCAAACTCGAAGAAAAGGACGCAGTCCTAACAAACCAACATGGGGTAAAAAAGGTAAAGAAAAAATTGAGTTTACAAAGGAAGGATTATGCACTGACCCTAAAGATCCCCAGTTATCGAGGTACTTGGGTAGTTTAGCGAGAAACTACAATCTTATTCCTCGATCTCCTAAGGATTGGCGAAAGTACAAAGATAGTGATCTAGACAAATTTTGGAAAGCAATATCGGTATGTGCAATCTTGAAATTTTATTTACAATTTTAAATTAACTTGTATAACTCAATTTGTATATTTCAAGGATACTATTGACTGCCGTGATGAGGACATTCCCCGCATTCCCATAATTCGACATAAGCTTCTAAAGAGGTTATCTCAAAGGGTTCGGAGGAACAAAGGAAAGTTGAAAGAAAAACATTATACCCCGCATATTGGCTCACCATCACGTTTTATATGTGGAGATGATCGTGTAGATAGTGAACAGTGGCGAGAAATGGTCAATTATTGGGACAACAATCCAAGCAATAAGGTAATCAATTTTTATATATCTAAGGATATTCATTTTTCTATTAGTTCATTATTTACAAATAAGATAATTGTGTTTGAGCATTGCTTTTCTTTTGGAATCAAAGAATAAGGTTGAGAAGAATATTGAGAGTCGTAAGCAGCTTAAAATGAATCACGCTAGTGGGACGAAGAGTTTCGCACGACACCTAGCTGAATTCGTAAGTATTATCATATGTTTGGCGGGCGCGTGGTTTGTCGCGGCACGCCAAAGTTTAATTTATTTCCTTACTTGGTTTCAAAACTACAAATTAATGTAGAAGTGGTAAGTAAGGGTCGAACCCAAGAGGAGCGGTGTTTAATGTAGTTGTTTTTATCAATTAATATAGAAGTGGGGTTTTGTGAAGTTGAATGAAATTTGAAAATAAAATGACAAAATAAAAGAGATGAAATGAAACAATTGGACTAAATATCTAGTTCTCGGGTTCGGTTGTGTCAACAACTTGTGTTTATCTTTCCCATGCAACGTGTTACGATTCCTTCTTCAATTTATCAACTCCAATTAACCAAGATGATCTACTTAACGAATTCTTCCTTAAGTGTATTAAATTAAAGTGAGTTCTTTAACTTAACATCTAGCTATTGGATAACCCTAAACAAGTTCTTAGGATTTAATGCAAAGCTAGTATGAAATGACCGAGAAGAATGAGTTGAATTAGATGAATAATTTCACAAGCTCGAATTAATGCGTCTAAGTTGATTTGTTAATAAATATGCACGATATTCATTTGCTACTTTGGATTGGAATCTAATGCTATTTACGGATCAAGAGTTCCAATTCTAGCATGTAATTTGAATTTACAGATTAATTGATTCAATTGGCCAAGGTGAATGCAATAATCACATAAACTCAAAAAGGGGTTTACAAGCATAACAAACCAACAAATTGAAGTTGAGAAATAGATAAAACGTTACTAAAGTGTTAGAAAAGATAATCACATGTTAATTGAACACAACGTCCCCCTCGAACTAGACAGTGAAGTCTAACTACTCATATTTGTGGGTTTCATACTTTTTAGCTAATGTTCGCCTTGTATCACCTCCACAATATAATAGATTATACTTCACTATCACAAATAATATACAAAAATATAGAAACAAGAAAATAAATGCTAAGAAATAAATAGAGAAGTTTAATCACTCATATATGCGGGTTAAATACTTTTTAGCGAGTGTTCGCCTTGTATCACCTCCACAATATATGAGAAACTATCTTTCTCAAACATGAAAAATAAGAGGAAGAGAGAAACTAGCTTAGAAATGATCCGCTAAT
This sequence comes from Jasminum sambac, assembly GCA_018223645.1. Taxonomy (NCBI): domain Eukaryota; kingdom Viridiplantae; phylum Streptophyta; class Magnoliopsida; order Lamiales; family Oleaceae; genus Jasminum; species Jasminum sambac. The sequence goes on from CP073640.1 coordinate 40,844,392, forward strand.
CATATTTACGGCCGAAGTATCGTTAATCGATTATTGGTACCTAATTTAGGTTTTTTTTCTTCCGCCAAAATATGAGAAACTAAGATCTTTCAAGCTAGAATTAAGAACAAATGAAGAAGAGAATTTTTATTGAGGAGAAAGTTGGAGAGAATAACTAGTTAATTCTCTCTACATAGGTTGTGTCTTCCTTCCTTACAAATGCCTCTATTTATAGGCAAAATTTCATAAGAAAATATAATAAAAAATTACACTCATGCGCCATCATGGATTTATTAAATTGTATCCACCAAATCATGATATTGAAATTGTATCATGATGTAGGTAAGCATCTTGGCTGAATTATGCAATTGGAATTTCCTCTTTTGAATAATTTAATAGAAAGTTATGAATTTTTTATCAAAAGATGGCCCAAGGAATCCTCCATACAGAACACTCTCGGTTTTACCAATGTTCAGAAAACCGAACCGGTCAGTGAACCGGAGAAGCCAACGATTCAAGGGTCAAACGGTCGAACCGGGTCGAACCGGGGTTGAACCGTTTTTAATTAAAAAAGTATAAAAAATAAATTAAAACTAATAAATTTATAAAAATAATTTTAAAAAATTAGAAAAACCGGTTCAACCGGTTGAACCGGCCGGTACAACACCGGTTCAACCGGTTGAACCGGTCGTTTGACCAATTTTTTCCCGGTTTTTCTAATAACGGGTTTTTACAATAACCGGACTGGTTTCCGGACCGGTTCGTGGTTGAACCGGTCGAACCGGCCGGTCCGGTCCGGTTTCCTAAATATTGGGTTTTACCTATTTTTTACCATCATATGATCCGAATCATTTGAAGTCATGAACACCAAAGTTGTAGTCCTCTGAGTCTTCTTTCCATAGAAACAAGAATCGGGTCAATTTAATTTTTGTAGCTCAAGTTCTGGTCAAATTACTGTATTGCGCCAGTAAATCCGAGTTGCTAATTTTTGCGATATGACACTTTTAGTCATTTTTCTTCAAATGGCCATAACTTTAACTAAGAAACTCCAATTTGGGATTCGGAAAACGTTTGGGAATCCTCTTTTGATGTTCTTAAACATTGGCACAAGAAAAAATATAAAAATAACTTTTCATAAAATTGCATCGGAGGCCCTCCATCTTTGATTCGCTTGCATTTTGGTCCCGAGTTTCCGTTTTCATTTGATTTTCATCCATTTTGACTCCTTTTGATTCTCTGTGACCCTAAACGCCACAATAAAGGAAAAACACATAAAACAGAACATATAACACTAATAAAACACAAAAACACGTAAAATAGAAGAGTTATTTAAGTGTTTTTCTAGCACTTATCATTTGGGCGCTTGTGTAAATGGGTGAATGTATTGTGCTTTGGAGCCACCTATCAACAACTTTTATGCTGTTTTCCAATCATTTATCTTTATAGGAATTGAACTTGACTCAAGAATGTGAATTATTGTATACCTTCCATTTGTATAGGAACAAAAGAATGGATGCCCGGCTGATCCAATTGAATCATTTGATATGATTCACAAGCGAAAGGATAAACACAAAAGTTGGATTGATGATGCATCTGCGCAAATGGGGGTAAGTTCGATAGTTTGTTGGGAAATTATCTGAATTACATCTACTAACCACTAAAGATACTCACAAATAAATATAATTTTGTAGGCAAAGATATCAAGTAAATTAACACAGCTAGTTGATATCCATGGTGAGAAGGCCCCACAACTCAGGTTGCAAGCATATGTTAATGCTAGAGGCATTGAACCTGGTAGAAAAGTTCATGGTTATGGGGACGCTACACCGGACACGGTGCAATGGGTACATCAAAATCAATCGGCATCTTCTATTCGTCAAGGAGTCTGACTTTTTGGTTTTACAAAGTAAGTATGAGCAACAACAAGAGGTTAACGAGAAACAAAAGAAGGATATAGAGGAGTTGCGACAAATCATTTTATCTTCAAGGCAGCAATCTTTGAATTTACAACCAGAAAACTCCCCATTAGAAAACCGATCATCTTCACTGCACCACTCTTTGCATTCTCAAACAGAACAGTCTCCAACTCGGCATCAATCACCTACCCAGCACCAATCATCCTTTCAGTCGCTCTCATATCATCATTCGCCTTCTCGATCCGTGACATCTTCTCTTCAATATCCACCTAATTATGCTCAGCCTCCGCCTTACCATTATCCTTCATCTTCCCAATTCTACTATCCTCAACCATATTGTCAGCCTTTGTATCCGGGGTACCGTCCTCATGGAGAGTTCACAACGATGCTCAACGACCCAGACTTTATGCAACGATTCATGCAGTCGGATAAGAGAAATGATCAACATGCTTAGATTATCCTATATTGGTGTTATTATGCATTTTTAGGAAGATTTTATGCTATTAAAAAACTGGTCCTATTATGGATGACAATTTATTTCATTTGCAGTATGTTGGATTATTGGATTATGCATTCTTGAGATATGATCGGTGATTAACATTTGATTGGAATTTATATGTTTGAGGTGAATACTTTTCTTTAATTTATTTCTCAACATGTATTTTTAATTAGTGTCGTGTATACATATATATATATATATATTATATATATATATATATAATAGGTGTAAAGTTTATTATTTATTTACTTAAAATTAAATGTATTAGGGACATATTAATGTGTCTAAATAATTAGATGTAAATGCACCAAATGTTTTAAATTTAATGGGGACATTTTTAAGTGGCCTGTTATTTTAACTTTAAAGGGACATTTTTACTTTAAAGGGACATTTTTCAGTGTCCCTATTGGTTTAAATTTAGTGGGCATATTTAAATGTCCCTATTATTTTAAATTTAATTGATGCATTTGATTAAGTGTTCCTAATAATATTGGTATCCCACGTGGCACACATATATTTAGGGGCATTTTTTGTGCCCAATGCGTCCCTAATTATTATTAGTGACACTATTTATAGGGACATTCACTAATTTGTCCCTCATTTTTTTAGGGGCATTTTAACTATAATTTATGCCCATATTCAAATTAATTGGGGCACTTTTAGATGTAACTAATATCTACAATTTTAGTAGTGAATCATGATAGAGGCAAGTCAGATACTAAACTAGCAACCAAAAGTCTCATTCCAAGTCAATCATTTTCTGTCAACCATTTCAGCTTTGAATGAGAAAAGTGAACCCCCAATCCCTTTTTTCATAAAAACTTTAACGTGGTGACAAATAACAAGATTAAAATATTGGCATTTTGTTTCACTATTTGATATGCTTAATGCAATAAAATGATGAAAAAAGTTTGAAATTATTAGGTTGTCTAATTACAGATTACTCAGATGTATCTGAATAGTGATTTGAAAACACACAGTTGATTTCTGTTCAACGCACATGAGACGCATCTGAGTCATCCATTAACAGAAATAGTTGTGATTGAGTTACACAAGCCTAAGTATATCCAGCTAATTGTAGAAACGTAAAAATAGAAAGAACACAAGATTTTTACGTGAAAAACCCCTAAGGGTAAAAAAACCACGGCCGAATCCCTCTGGCAACCAATCCACTAGAAAGAACGGGTGTTAGTTCAGTACACGAGAATTTAAAGGATAGATTATGCATAATCTAATCAACATCTAAGAAATTTAATGAAAAAATTCATGTTTTTCTTCTTAGCATGTAATGCGAACTGGCGTCCCACCGCTCATCAGTAGATCTCTTTGTCACTGCAACAATCCCCAACTGATCCGAACTCCTATGCGATGTTCTTACTTGAAGCACCTTTCTTCTAGGATTGGGACTCCTTTCGGAGAATGTTCCAATCAAAAGATCAAGTTGTGGACTTGAGGAGCACGTGTACACCACTTGAACATTATTGCTCTTTAGATCTAAATTCGGGTGTATATGGATAAGTCAAAAAGTACAAAAGAATGGAATTTTGCCCTTAGGCATGTATTCCTCTTTGTATGTATATATGTCCTGATTAAAAATTGCATGCATGTTCACCAATTGAATTCCTAATTAAATTAAATAATCGCATGCATGGGAAAAATAGAAACGATAATCGTAACTTATTAAAAATAAGTTAACAATCTCCCCATTTGGCTTTTCTATTTTTTCAAAACTAAGTCATCGCAAAATTGTGCAATGAAGTTTAAAAATCACGATCTCCCTCTCAAGATGAAATCTCTCCCCCTCAATTAAGCATATCGAATGATAATAATAAAGGAGAGACAAGGAAAGCAAACAATACAATGATCAGAGCACAAAAGAAATCATCAAAACAAATGAAGCCTGCAAGAAATTTGTTTACTTCCCTTTCAAGATTTGAGATAACACTATTACTCCCACTTTTTGGACAAATAGGGAAGTAAAAAATGATCATAACTTGCCAAAAAAAGTAACCTAATAAGCTTGAAATTTCTATTTTCTACACTGTTGTAACGACTCGACCCCGCCATGGCCCATCCAAATCTGGCCTACTGTGCCCGGGGGTGGATCATATGGATTTGGGTTCGATCCACTGGCGACCCAATCCACTTTAGCATTATATTGTCCGCTATAAATCTAGCCCCGCACGGGGTTTGTTCTTGAACTTACCCCAAAAGGCCTCATGCCTAGTTGGAAGGGTCTCTTAACTTATTAACTGGACTACCCTCGTATGCCCAATCGATGTGGGATTATGAGTGTTACAATCACCCATCCTAAAGGGGCCTACCGTCCTCATTAGCCACATTTCCGGTTGGACTCTAGCTCTAATACCATCTGTAACGACTTGACCCCATCATGGCCCACCCAAATTTGGTCCCCTGTGCCCGGGGATGGACCATACGGATTTGGGTTTGGTCTGCTAATGACTTGATCCACATTGGCATGATATTGTCCGCTATGGGCCTAGCCTGAACGGGTTTGTTCTTGGGCTTACCCCAAAAGGCCTGATGCGTCGGTAGAAGAGTCTCTTAACTTATTAATTGAACTAGCCTCTTATGCCCAAGCGATGCGGGATTATGGGTGTTACACCTGCCGTATTAGGAATTGCCTTTATAAAATGATCAATATTTAGCACTATTTTTATTAGTCGTGAAATGTTGAAAATTAGAAAATATTTATGACTAGTTAGAAAAGGTAGAGAGAAGTTAAAACTATACGGTATAATAGCATTCGGGTTGATCTCGCATTCCATAGGTTAAAGCCTTAAAAGTTTAACTCCCCTCCTCTACACTCCCCTGCAATAATTCAAAAAAAAAAGCTAGGGAGCCAAAATAAGCAGAAGTAGAAGGAACTAGGTTCTTAAAGGGAGAGAATGTGATAGCACTTGAGATTGTCAAATGTTGCTCCGGATTCTACATATGCAACCCGTCAAAACTTGCAGATACTTTCTTTCTTTGACTTCAAAAGACATTTTTTTTAGATCCACTAGGTTAATATAGATAGGCTAAATTTGTGAATACAATGTCCCATCGACAGTCATTTTCCTGGAAATATGCACAACGCCTTTGGGGTAACAAGGAGACTATTCATAGCTTAATTTTTTATACATAAAAGAATGAGTTACTGTCATAGTTAACACTGCATTTTTCAGCATAAAAGTTACGGTGTTTTTCTTTCTTAATTAAAGCGTACTAGTTTCTTATACGATTCCCATGAAACATATTAATTATGGGAAGTGAGAACGCAGTTTTCTAAATTTATGGGAATCGTGTTTCCTACTTATTGTTGTTGTTGTTGTTGTTGTTGTTATTATTATTATTATTATTATTATTATTATTATTATTATTATTATTGATTTTCATTTAAACACGATTTAATAGATGATGATCTACTTTTATCTTTGACTTTTTGTTGTTTTAAATAATTTAAAGTTGTAAAATTGACTTTTATATATATATATATATATATATATATATATATATGTTGCTTTTTCTGTGTACAAGGCATCTTGAGATGCATATTTTTATATCTAAAAATGATTCTTTTTCCTAAAGAACAATTTTTCTTTTATTTTTAGGTAGTATATTTTTTTTCCTTATAAGTGCATTTTTTGTGTGCTAACTAATTGCGTGGATTAACTCTTCAAAAAAAAAAACTAATTGTGTGGATTAAAAGTTCAACATATTTAAAATAAATTTATATTAAAGGCACAAAATAACAAGTTTTTTCTATCTGCTTTTCCTCAATATCACAATTTTTTAAAATTAGTTAAATCCTAAAATAATGATAAAATATCATTAAAAACAATGATAAATTTAGTTAAGCCTTAAACCGATAATTGATATGACAAGTTTTTTCTACAAAATAATAGCTTGGATCAAAGAAAAACATTATTGAAATGCATTTTAATAATAGTTTTTTTTGTGTATTCATAAATAATGTATTTTCTTATTTTATAATATTATTTTATCTAAATTTACTATCTTAATTATCCATGTGCATCGCATGAGAGCAATACTAGTTCTACAAACAAAGTACAATACTAATAGTTGTTTGAAGCAGGAGAAACTTATTCAGAAAATTAAATATTTTAACTCATAAATGAAATCACTTCATCCTAAATTAGCTTAATTACTTCTTTTTTTCTTTTTCTTTTTTTTTTTTTTTTTGGAGGGATACCGTTTCGTGATCGACATCAAAAGAACAACTATAATTAAGTATAAAACGATTTGAGTCGAAGACCAAAGACTATTTAACACCAAACATAAAATCCATTCAAGACCAAAGACTATTTAACGCCAAGCATAAAATCCATTCATTTAATTAGCAAGTGAAAAACACCCGTTTATATTTACTATCATACTCCCTCTGTCCCAAATATAGAGACCTCTTTGACTTTTCACACGGATTAAGGTTTGTATTGGAAATATTAATAATGTAAATAATTTTTCTACTTTATCCTTATTAAAGAATCTAAAAATTTATTAAAACTATCAAAAGATGTTTAAATTAAATGGGGATATAGTAGTAAATGAATGAAAAATAGCCAATATAATTGAGACAATTAAAAATAAAATAAGAGCATATATATTTGGGACGGAGGGAGTATCATAGTTTCCCTGGTGTTGACTCCAAGGCCTCATTGGCTAGTACACTTTGTAGCTTGTCTTCATCTCCTCATTAGTTGATTACTTTGATATAAGTTTAATATTTTTACTCTTGAATGTTTTCATATTTTATTCGTGATAGCCACTTAGGCACTTAGAGTCTCATAGGGTTCTGAACTTTGATTCTTTTGAAGATGATTTTTTCCATTTTGGGGTTAAAATTTTAAAAACACTACGAATCCCAATTTTACCTTGTTCTTGAAATATATATTTTAAAGAGAAAATAACCATAAAGTACAATCCAATGCCATTTTCTACCAACTAACTTTGAAACATCTTATGTTTACCTATTAACTACAACTTTATAAATCTTTTTTTACCATTAACTAATTTCGAATTATTTGTGACAAATTTTCCCTTATACCCCAATTCTACCCCCTCTCTCTCACATATCTTCCTTCTCCCGATCTCTATTATCCATTGTCTCTCAAGTCCTCTCTCTATCTGCAATTTTGAAAATCGAAGAAATTTGAACATGGCGATGCTCGTCCGTCTGTAGATCTTGCAGCTTGGGTCTCCCTTTCTCGATGTCTCTGTCTTTTTCTGTCTTTTGAGCTTTCAAGCACTGATAATTTCTAAAAACATGGAGATGTTCATCAGTCAAAATTGAATCTCGTGTTTTCCGGCCATATTTTCATGTCGATGGAAGAAGGTAATCTATGAATTATGGTTTGTGAAATTAGTGGAATACCTAGTTCTAAATTGCGCTCGAATTAGAATGAAAGACCGGGTTTAGGAATGAGATTCTTTTGATTTATTATCGTTAGTTTTTGTGATGAGATCTCACGGCAGTTGGCACCAGTGCAAAATTTTTGTCCTTGAGTTTGTTAATTATGTTCGAATTTATCCATGAATTTGTTAATTGGATTTAATCCATGAATTTTTGTCCTTATCTTAGTCATGCTTGTGGGAGTAATGTTTTTCCTCATGGATTGAAACTTTTCTATTTAATTTTTCATGTTAGAATGTTGAATAATTCGTCGCGACAGGAAACCACAAAATAGACTTATTGGTGGTGGATCCGTTGTTAAGGTCGGGGGAAAGCTGTCGTTTTGAGTTAGGGGGTTATGAGTAGTGTTTTTAGGAAGACTCCATATTTGTCCTTTGTTACTGATGAAGCTGCTTACCGCCAAATGTGCAAATTAACATTTTTCAATATTGTATGATTATATATCAAGGAAGATGATAGGTCTTTGTTGCCCAGGCTTAATTAGTTAGATCTACGGTAGCTATAATGTGGTGATTGACACTTAAATTTGGTTCCTCCTTTCCTTATACCTTAATTTTTCCTCTCGTTGTTTTTTTATTTTCTAAATCTTATCAACCATCTAATTTTTGGATAATTGCCTGCAAAATTTTATTTCAATGTTCGTTTTATCTTTTTATTAGTTAAATTTGAGTTAAAATCTGGGAAATGGTTATGCTTGAATTTATACTTAAAAAATTTAGTGTTTTGGTTATGTTATCGGTATAGGTAATATTATTATTCTAGTAGGTAATAATATTATCGGGGTTGGTAATATTTTTCTTGCAGTATGATTTTTTCCCTTTTTGTTATTTTTGACTATTGTTAAGTTGCAATAGAGTATGCCAGGGTATTAAAATTATTGTTGTTGATTGTATGAGAAGTTCTTATTTTTAGTTCTTTCTTGGGTCGGTTGAAGATGGTTTTTTCCAAAAGCAGCTTTTAACATCCGACGGTTACATATCTAGCTAGATGTTTGATTGCTAGTGGAGACAGTGTTTATGCAATTCACCACATTCTTATTATTATTGGGGTATATGATATTATTATTATGGTAGGTAACAGTAATATGGTGATAGGTAATGTTCTTCGATGCGATTTATTTATTTATCTTTTTGCTGAATCATTATAGACTTGTAATAAAGATTTTATATTGAGTTAGTAATATAAGTTATTGGGGTAGATGATATTATTATCGTGGTGTGGAATAATATTACCGGGAATGGTCATTTAGAGAGAGAAAGTGAGAGGCAAGGGAAGTGGAAAGTTGAATATTTATCGAGATCGCCATAGTAGGTAATATTATTACAGAGAGTAGTACTTTATAGAGAGAAAATCAGAGGTGAGAGAGGCAAGAAATTGAATGGTGACCGAGATTACTGGGAGTGGTGAGGCATGCAAAACATATGCCGTGAATATTAATAATTTATTAGTACAATTTATAGGTAGAATTTCTCAAATCTATTATCTATAGTTTGTAAATTCTATTTTGCTGCTCGTTTTATTAATATTTTTTCGATAAATAGTGTTTGGAAAGGCGAATTTTAATTTATAGAATGCTTGGTTATTAAAAAGGTAAGTTAGAGTTAGAGTCCATGACCTTTTGGTGGTGATCACCAAAGTAGATAATATTATTATCGCGGTAAATAATAATATTATCGACTTCTGATTGAATTTTTTAACCATTGCGGAACCGTGACAGAGATTTTGGGAGTTGTAATAGATTACCAGGGATAGTAATTTAGATTACTGAGAGGTGGTAATCTAAAGAGAAAAATTGTGTAGAGTGAAAAAGTCAAAGATAAGGAAAGTAAGAAGCCAATGGTAATCTAGATTATTGGGAGTGGTACTCTACATTATGGGGAGCGGTAACAAGAGAAAGAAAGTGCATAGAGAGAGGAAATCAGAGTTTTTGTGGATGAGATTGAAATTCTATTTTTTCTTTTTCTTTTTTTTTTTTTTTTTGTTATTGCTATGATTATCGTGGTTGTTAATAGTATTATCGAGGTAGATACCCCGATAATACTATTACAGATACAGTTAATATTATTACCGATGTAGGTTATAATATTAGTCGAGTGGTGGCGGTGGTGATGGGGTGGGTGGTGGTGGTGGTGGCGGCGGTGGCAGCGGTGGGGGTGGGGGTGGCGTGGGGGTGGTGATGGTGGTAGCTTGGTGGTGGGTGAATAGTGCAATGATGGCGGCGGCGGTGGTGGAATGGTGGTGGCTATGGTTTGGTGGTGGTGGTCACTCGGCAATTTGGTGATTGTGGTGATGGTGAATGGCGGAATGATGGTGGTGGTGGTTGTGAGTGGTGGTGGCGGTGGTGGTGGTGCGGTGGTTATGGTGGTGGAATAGTGGTGGCGGTAGTGACGGTGGTGGTAATGGTGGTGGTGGGGTAAGGCGGGGTGGTAGTGGAATGATGGTGGGGTGGTGGTGGTGGTGGTGGGGGTGGGGTAGGGTGGGGAGGGGGTGGCGATGGTGGCGACATGGCTTGATGGTGGAATGGTAGTGGTGTGGTGCAATGGTGGCGCAGGTTGGTGGTGGTGGTTTGGTGGTGGAATGATGGTGGTGGTGGTGGTGGGAATGGTAGACGTGGCGGTTAAATAGTGGAATGGTGGTGATGGTGGTACTAAGGTTGTGGTGGTGGAACGGTGGTGGGGTGGTGGTGCGGGTAGGGTGGGGTGAAGGTGGCGGTGGTGGCAACCGGCTTAATGGTGGAATGGTGGTGGTGTGGTGCAATGGTGGTGTTGGTGAGGTAGTGGTGGTCGCTTGGTGGTTTGGTGGTGGAATGATGGTGGTGGGGGTGAGGGTGGTAGAATGGTGGCGATGGTTTTGTGGTGGTGGTGGAATGGTGATGGCGACGGGGAAGTGGTGGTCGGGGTGGCGGAGGAATGGTAGTGGTGGTGGTTGAATGGTGGAATGGTGGTGGTGGTGTTAGTGGTTGTATTGGTGGTTGTGGTGGTGGAATGGTAATGGTGATGGTAGGGAAATGGTGTTAGTGGAGTGGTGGTTTAGTGGTGGTGGTGGTGGTGGAGGGGTGGTGGTGATTGTGGTGGTAGGGTAGGGGTGGGGTTGAACGGTGGTAGGGGTGGTGGCGGGGTAGGGTGGGTGGGGGTGGTGGGCTGCAGATCTTGGTGGTGGAATAGTGGTGGTGGGGAGGGTAGGGTGGTGGTGGCAACTTAGTGGTGGTGGGGATGGTAGAATGGTGGCGGTGGTTTGGTAGTGGTGGTAGCGGCGATAGTTATGGTGGTAGGGTGGGGAGATAGTGGTGGCGGTTTGGTGGTTATAGTAGTGGTGGTGGTGGTGGTTGAATGATCGTGATGATTGTGTTGGTGGAATGGTGGTGGTGGCGGCGGTGGTGGTGGGTGAGGTGGCGGCGACTGTGTATTGGTTTTGGTAGTGGTAGCGGTGTTGGAATGATGGTGGTTAAAGGATTAAAGTGCAAGCTTTGAAATTTTGAGGACCTTTTGTGCAATTTAAAAAATAGAGGACCTCTTATGTAATTTGAAAATGTGTTTATTTTAATTTTTTATGAATTTTTTTATTGTAATGGCATTTGTTGTAAATTTGTGACTTTGAAGATCTTTTTTGTCTTAATATATAAAAAATGAGCTAATGGTAAAAAAATAAAATGTTTTGATTTAGTGGTCAATTTTCTCTTATAAGCGTAGTTATTGGGCATTCCCCCTATTTTAAATACTATATTTTACCTAATTATTTCTTCTAGATTCAACTTTTGAAGAGGCGAAGAGCACACTAGCTGACTAGAAAATAGAAATGGATGAAGTTATCAGTCTTGTTGTCTCTTGTAGGTTGATGGATGGAACAAGAAGAAGTTAAGTTAGAGACAAAAGTGGATGATTTAAAAGTTTGAGAACCAATAAAGCTATGCTTAAACGTTTTGGTCTAAAAAATTTTAGGTAAAAAGTTCAAGGACTAAAATTACACAAATAAAACGATTGAGAATGATGAAGTGGGGAACGCCAAATATTATTCAATCAACAAATGGAATATAATTTAGAATACAGAATAGCAATCGTTATTTAGGCTCTCAAGTGACACAGTGTAGCCCAAAATTAAGAACACCCTAAGTTTTCGACAATAACGAATGAAGAACAAACCAAATTTTGAACTCACTTTTGTTCCCCAGAATCTTCATTGCTTTTCCTAAACAACTTATGCATTATATGTTGAGCAAAAGTACGGGGCAGAAAAAGCGGCGGCTCAGCCTCGGAAACCGTCTCCGGCAACGGCTTTAGCACAATCTTCTCCTTTGGTGGTTCGCAGAAAACAGCCCAAGAAATCCTCACCTTTTCTTTGTTCACAAGTCCTCTATGCAAAATACTTTTGTACTTCCCATTGGACAAAATCTCAATAGTGTCTCCAATGTGCATAATAATGGAATTAGGTACACATTTGGCAGTGACCCATTTGCCCTCATAGAAGAGTTGAAGGCCAGGTACCATGTTGTGGAGGATGAAAGTGAGTGCACTGACGTCAGTGTGGGCTTCGACCCCCAGGGCAAGTTCCGGCTGAGGGCATTTTGGGTAATAGTTGATCTTTAATTGAAGAAGAAGGTCTTCCATGCCACCAACTTCTTTCTCTAGTCTGTCTTGTTGTAACCCTAATCCAAGAGATAGTGCTGATAGTATTTTGCTTGTTAGGTCTCTCACTTGCTTTGCATACCCACTTGTTGCTGGACTGGAAAATCACATCATGTCATTGGTTAGTAAGCAAAGGGCAATGCCATATGTACACCATGTTTACTGCAACTGCATCAAAGTCTCACAATATGGAGAGGGTAATTGGGTAAAATAGTTATTACACTCCCTATTGTGTCTGGTGTGAGTCACTCTACAACAAACAGATGCGTAGATATAAAAAAAAATTATATGTAAGATAAACTCTATGTTAGTGTGTGGACACTTACGTGTAATCAGTTGGAGACTTAGGCCAAATAGACATTTCCCTCTTATCCTCCGGGAAAATACAATGGAAGAAATAGTCTTGCCATTCCAATTGGCCACTAGCATTATTTACTAACTTGCTACCATATCCTTGAACATTGCCGGAGGCTTGATCATTGGCATATTTTTCCTTCTCTTCCACCGGCAAGTCGAAAAACGATTTTCCAGCTATCTTAACACGATGAATGAGCTCGTCCGGTATTCCATGGTTGATGAGGTGCATAACGCCCCACTCCTTAGCAGCCTTGATTAATTCTTGGTGACACTTTTCGCTCACTTTTTGATCAGAAGAATCGAGTCCTTGCAAATCAATTGTGGGCAATTGAGGCCCCTCGTCGCACTTTTCTTCCTTGAAAACATCTCCGATGCTCTCTAGCTCTTCTCGTGGCCTCACGTACTCTTTTGGGATTGATTGAGTTCCATTGCTTGCAAGGATTTCAACTCTTGGATTCACAATTTTAGCCATTTGTTTCACTTGTAGACTAGTTACTAAGGACTTATTTATTGTGCCTAAAGAAGGGCAACATATATATATGTACGAATGTGTAGATGGGTTGAATGGAGGTTGAGGCATGAAAGAGAAAATTTTGGGTAAATTAATGTACTCACTAGTGATTTGCATCACCAACCATGCATGTGGTAGCTAACACATTCAGACGCTAGACTATCAAATTAACCAGTCCTCTCTTTGTAAGATACGACATAATTTGTTTAACAAAGGTTTTATTTTGTTTTTTTTTTTTTTAATTTTTTTTTAATTTTAAAGATGACGGAAAGTGACTGTTTCAAAAATGCATGGTTAAAAAAAATAAAAGACAAAAATTTTAAAAATAAAAATAAAAGACAAAATTGTTAATTAACAATAATTGAATGATAAAATTTTAGCGGTTCTCAAAGGATGTCTGTTTAAATATTAAAAAAAAAATATTTACAGAAAAAGTTGAAAATAACGCTTTTTGGAGTGATTATATAATAAAAAGGTGATTATATCGACAAAGCACTTAATTATTAGCTATTAGTTATTGTTATTATAGATAGCCTTATGGGTCAATATTCTTGGCAATTCTGCGGATTCGTGTTGTTCTTGACAAACCAGATCATATCTAGTCACACTTTTGTAATATTGTTTTTTTCCAAATTAGGCATGTTTATTTTATTTTTACATTAAAAATGATGATAATAAACTGGTGGATGTTTTAGAGTTTACGTTAGCATCTAGCTAGGGGAATTTAATTTTCCCCAGATTTAATAGAAAGAGGTCCAAAAGTCAGTTTCCAAGCAGGTCGTGATTAGAGAAGTCTATGTGAGACAAAAGAAAAAATGTAAAGTGGTCAGTTTTTGCAAAATGAAATTTTAGTGGCCGATGTATAAGTTTGAGTTACGTGTAAGATTTTAGAATATATTTTATCTATATATGAGATGGAATGCTCTGTACGTCTATCTTTCTTGAGTCTTATCTATTTGCACCCACGTAATTGACGGCGTTACTACAATTCAACGGAGATGCACGGTTAGGTTGGTGGAGTGGGACACGTCTTATTAAACACTATTATATCCAAATTACAAGAGCATGCTGCATGCATTCTAGCTACCACCTTCTTCTTCCTTCCTTTATTTTTATTTTTATTTTTTTGGAGGAAAAAAAAACCTTGAAATTTATGATGATCACCCCCACCCTCCAAAATCGTTCACCCAACCCTTTTCCGTCTAAGCCCATCCAGTATTATTTTGAAAATTAGTTAGCAATAATAAATTAAATTTGAGTCCACAGGATTAATTAGTCTAACGGAAAAAGTAATTCCTTATCGAATGATTGTCTTGGATTCGAAACACTACTCCATCCCAACTATCCCACATTATAAATTAAATTTAAGGACTTTGATTATTTTGACTTGCGAGTTAATTTGCACCTCAATTTTTAAATTCGAATTGCACGATGAGTTTAAGTATTCAACAAGACAAAATAATGATGCACAGAGTGTTTATATAAAAGTACCAAAATTAAAGCAAACACTACTCAATTGTAGAGTTATATTTTTTAAAGGTTATTATTATTTAATAAGTGTCTCTCGCATGCCACGACAGTTTAAGGCTTTATTCTATCCACTATAATTTTTATCAATTTTTTATTTTTCTTTATTTTCAATTACTTATTCAATTATTTAATATATTATCCCTCAATTTCAGCCACACATTCAACATGTAAATAAAAAAAATCAAAATTATATCCCAAAGAACAAGGCCTAAATCGTTTTTCAAATGTTATAGAACCATAAAAAAGATATCCCAAATGCCACGGTATTTTTAATCATTCTCGAAAATGCCAGTGAACTGTTAAAATAGCATCTTAAATGTCATTTTGTGATTTTTCACCTATTAATTAATCAAAATATAATGATATTTCAAATGCTTAACTCTTACTATTTGAGGTTTTTTTTTAATCTATTATTTAACTCTTATTATTTGAGTTAATAATCTGCGTTGACATGACAAATTTATCAATGAGTTAACCTATTTTTATCTATCAATAAATAATACTAATTATGTTTTGTACTTTATGTTTGCATATTATCAGTACACATGCATCATTTCTCATTACAACCAGATCCATGTCCGCCGCGACATGATTTCATGCAAATTAGGTTGTGTCAAAATTTGAGCGATTGCCCAGCTTAATAATTCTTTTTTAAATGCAATTTCTTAATTTTGAACCCCATTACACAAAGTGTGTAACGGTGTTGTAATGCGTTACACAGAGTGTGTAGCGTAAATCTATCACGAAACGGGCCTAGTTTGTCGATTTTCGTTGGTTTGGGCATACAATTTGCACACAGTGTCTATTTTGCGTCCATAATATACGTTTTTTGTGTTTCGTGACAAAGACAGATTAAACTAGTTGTTTTGCACTACTAATATTGCTTTTCAACATTTTAATGTGCGTCTTATTAGTTTTCAGCAATTATATTCTTTGCTTTTCCTTCTCGTTCTGAACAAAAAAAAAACCAAAAACAAAAACAAATGTGCTACCTGATCACCTAAATTTGGATTGGCGATTGCCTAGTTGATCATCTAGGCATTGCCGAGTCCGGCTGGTGCTCTCCTACACACTAGTGTGTAGGAGAGTGTGTACACTCCATGATGTGGTGCCACGTGATGGTGCCACCTCATCTAAAAAAAATTTTAATTTTTTTTTTTTGAATCTACGATAAGTGAGATGACTAATATATAACTGCCCCCCTGATGGCTAGAGATTATATGCCCCGCACTAATTTTTGAATGGGAGTGTACATGAGTGTGTGCATGTAAGAGTGTGTAGGAGAACGGGAGCCTGCCAAGTCCTAAACTGGGCAATTGATAACATAATGGAGAAACTGATGGCAGTACATTAAAGTGGATATTTCAGGTGCATGATGACTGAATGGGCGATTCCACTGCTGAACATGTTGTCATAGATATGTATTATCTTTGTCTTTATTTTCACATATTTTATTAGATTATATTTGTTTATTATTATTATTTAATTTATTTTATATTGAAAATAGTTTTTAAAAAATCTTAATATCTATCTATGTGTAACGCTCAATTGGCTCCCGTTTTTGAAATAGATTAATTGTGTTATTTATTAGTTTAGAAATTATGCATTTAAAATAATTATATATATTTTTATTTTTTATGTAATTTATTTTATATAAAAAATAGTTAGCAAATTTTAATATTTCTCTTTCTGCAAAGTTGTAGAGGCAACTACAAATTTGAAAGTGGATTTAGGTTAAATATAGTTAATAGTATTTTTTTATTTCCTTTAAAAGTTGAAATAGTATTACATGTTTTAGTATTATTATATATCACACACTCGCGGATAGCAAAACAAATTATTGCTTGACATAATATTGTCTTCCAACTTTTTATTTGCTTGATTAGGTTTTGCTTACGTAATTATCTTGTTCTTTTACGATATTTTGTTAATTATTACAAATTTTTCTCTAAATTTGTCTGTCAACGGTGGTTCACGTTTTAATTTTTCACATTTTGATATAACTTATCTTGATATCTTATATAATAATTAGTATTACAGTATCTTTTTTGTCGAGTAGTTAATATAAAGTTTTTAACTATGCACCGAACGGAGTACGAATACTAGTTTATAATTATGTCCTTATAATCTCATTCTAACCGCCAAAAAATTATAGGGTGTGCACCACATTGTTCTCGATCAAATCCAATACACAAAAGAAAAGGAAAATTAAAGAATCAAGAATCATATTTTTAATATTGGTATATCTTTTAGTGATTTCAATCCATCCGATCTCAGTCGTTGGACACCGCCACCCACTGGCTCATTGAAAATGTGGATGCCGCTATCTTTAAAAGTGAAGACAAGACAAGTTTGGGGCTCATTTTTAGGGATGATTTGGGCTCTTTTGTTGCTGCCAAAGTTGTACCAGTATGGGACATCACGGATCCACTTATCGCTGACGCAATGGGTGTTCGTGAGGCACTCTCGGGTGAAGTCACGATTTCCCCAAGTTCAATGTATCAAGATGGATGCTCTCCTAGTCTCGATTGCTCTCCACCAAATTGAACCAAATAACTCCTACTTTGGGATGCTTATTGATGATTGCTAGCTCCTAGCAAGCAACATTCCAGCTCTCAAATTCAGTTAGGTTTGAAGATAGGCAAACCAAGTTGCTCATACACTAGCTAAGGCCGCTAGTTCCCTACTTGATTGCGTTAAATGGTCTTATTTTCCTCCTCTATTTATCTCAAATGTACTTCTTTCTGATTTGATGATTGAATAAATTTACTTGTTTCAAAAAAGAAGAAAATTGCAGATAAATCCAACGTTTTAATTTACAATATCGTAGAGTACTTACTAGCATCAAATCTTTAGAAATATTTTCCTTCCCTCTCCATCTTTTTATATTATCTCATGCATTACTGCCAATGATAATTCAGTTGGTTGGTTTCAAAATATTTTTTCTTCCATGCTCATATCCATACAGATTTGAGCATAGATCCAAAATCAATTCCAGTTTGAAACTTTGGGTGGTTCTCCCTCTCCCCTTTTTATTTTGTGGTGCACATATGAACGGAAGGGAGTGAAGAAGTTATTAGTCAGGAGATGTCTTGAGAGTTCAACTGAGAAGTTGGAAGCCTAGAACAATAGCTGTGAAGGGGGTGAAATTCAAACATCTACAAGAAGGCCAAAGCAAATGCAGCTCTTGCCGCAACTGGCCGTGAAGCCACCCCATAGTTTACTCTCAAGCAAAAGTAGAAAAACCATAGAAGTTCACCAACAAACCCTTGCTCAAGAGCAAAGAGAGTACTTACATGATCATATGGATAATTAGATATAGTGACCACAAAAATTACTTCATTTTTTACACTGTCAAAGGCTGTAGAGTCCACCTAGTTACCAAAAGGTACAATCACTTCCATTACACCTTGTGATAGTATGAAATAAAAAATTTATCTCCCAAAAGAAAGAGCTTTGCATCATATCACCAAAAAGGTAAATTACTGATTTGGTGTGCATTACAAATCCATATAGTACACCTTCTCCAAACTTTTAAATCGTTCACCTTTTTCTCTAACTTAACTTCTTGTTACATCCATCAACTTCCAAGAGACAAAAGAACTGATAATTTCATCCATTTCTATTTTCTAGTCATCTAGTTTTATTACTGATTTATATATACACATATATTTAACATTTTTTGTAGAAAAGGGAAATTGGCGCATATGGTCCAATAAAACTTGCCTGAGTCTGCATTTGGTCCGTTTCAAAAAAAGGTGATGCATTTGGTCCCAAAAAAAAAAAAAAAATTGGTGCGCATTTGGTCCACTTAGATGAAACCCGTCCACTAAACCATTAGTCAAAATTAATTTTTGAAAAATTGAATGCGTTTGGTCCATTTGAGTTGAGATAAATTGCACAAAAGGTCTCAAACCTTAGGTATTGTTACAATCAAGTCCCAAAGTTTGAAAACTGTATACTTTAGCCCCAAATTTTAGTTAAATTATATAATTTTACCTTTTATTTTTTTTATGGGTGCTTATTTTGTTAATAATTAATTTTATTGAATTAATTTGATGCTGATTAAATAGTTTTTATAAAAATTTTCAACAAAGTAGCATTTGTTCACATTAATATAACATCACTACTTTCGAAAATTCTATTTAGCATTAAACACGCATATTTTGATTTTAAGCGACAGTTAATAATAAATATAATTATTATAACTAAATAAAATTTTATTAGAAATATATCACTATACAAATATGCCAAATACAAAAAATTAATCAAAAAATAAAAATAAAATAAAATAAAAAATAAAAAAACTCACCCCACCTCATTCCCAAAAACCCACCATCAGACTGGTGGTAGTGTGGTGGCAAAAGCACCACCACCAGTTGATTGTGGTTTTGCTACCACCAGAGCTCAGATCTAATGGTAACTGCTAGTGGCAGTTTACCACCGATCTCGAATCTGGTGGTTCTACTAGAGCCGAGATCTAGTGGTGGTGAAACTACCACCAGCTGGCAGTGATTTTGCCGCCACCACCACCCCCACCTCCACCACCCCTCCCTATGGTGGGTTTTGGGGATGGGATGGGTTTCTTTATTTTTTATTTTCTTTTTCTTTTTTATTTTTTTTTATTAATTCTTTGTATTCGGTATATTTTTTATAGTGATATATTCTTAAAAATTTTTGATTTAGGTACAAGAATGACAATTATTATTATGTATTACTTAAAATCAAAATATGTGCATATCTAATGCTAAAGAAAATTTTTGAAATACCACTAGCAGTGGTGGTGGTTTCCGGGGGGAGATTTTTATTTTCTTTTTTATTTTACTTTTTGTGATTAATTTTTTATATTCAATATATTTTTTCATGACATATTACTAATAAAATTTTATTTAGGCACAACAATTATATTTATTATTAACTGTTATTTAAAATCAAAATATGTGTATCTCTAATGCTAAAGAAATTTTCCAAAAATTGTGATATTATAGTTATACAAACAAACGCTACTGTATTGAATATTTTTAATAAAGACTATTTAATCATTATCAAATTAATTCAATAAAATTAATTATGGATCAAATAAGCACTCATAGAAAAATTAAAGATAAGATTATACAATTTAACTAAAATTTGGGAATAAAGTATATATTTTTCAAACTTTAGGACTTTATTGTAACAATACTTAAAGGACCTTTTGTGCAATATATCTCAAGCCAAATGGAATAAACGCTCACCCAATTTTTCAAAAGTTGACTTTGACTAATGGTTTAATGAATGAATTCCATCCAAATGGACCAAATACGCACCAAAGTTTTTTTTTTACCAAATGCACTACCTTTTTTAAAACAAATCAAATGTGGACTCAGACAAAATTTTTTTTGACCAAATGCGCCAATTTTCCTTAAAAAATCATAAATAAATGCAACAATTATCTAAAGTAATCCATCCCCTTTTCGAATTGAATATGCTAAAGCATATTATTCAATATCAATAACAACAAATTTTACCGATTAGGATAATCTTCCATTTTTATCACATTATTTTCACTCTAATGTCGTCATTAACAAATATCCTTCTACAACTAAAGCAAGTTTCTTCATTATGTTATCAATCTTCCACAAGTTATGAAATTTTCCATAAAAGTTTAGATAATCAACTAGGACATTTTTTAAAAGAAAAAATTGTTAAAAAAAATCACCGAGTTTAGAATTTGGCAATTTTTTTTTTTTTTTTTTAAAGAAAACTAGCTGGTGGCAGTAGTGTGGATATTTGAAATATAGGACTGGGAATCACAACATTTTGTTAGCAATATTTTGAAAAGTCTTCATGAGATGAAAGGTTAGAGCCTCAAAAGATGAAAATTTATCGTGGGACTTTTTAGAAATACGGTTCTCGATTTTTCTAGTTTTACTCTAGTAACTAGTAATTAATTTATGTAGAGAAGAAATAATAAATGATGAAGACCGCATGAAACTGTAAAAAGAACGAAACCCATTATAAGAATGATATGGATTGGACTCGAGACTCGATTGCTCCATTTGGGTCTTCAACCCTCTATAAATAGTGTAACTACCGTAATTTTCAATATTTCACTATGTGAATGTTAATTTTTTTTGGTTTAAACATTTTAATGGAAATTACTATTCAATTTATAATATATATGTTGGCTTTTAAAATACAACACGCGTGCAATCGACACTCTCTCTTTGTTTTTATTTATTTCCCTTTTAGAAAGAATTCTTAAAATCACTACAAGCTTTAACTAGGTAATTTCATAATTAAAATTTTGTTTGCATCAATTCCTAAAGTCACGAGAATTTCACTATGGCTTGACCAAAACACCCGTGGCGCTTCAAAAAAAAACACCCATGGCTTCCACTGTTATAATCGCTTTCTTTTCTCTTCCCTCACTCATCTCCTCCACCTTCGTTTGTTCTTCATCGCCGGAAAAATCATTGATTGTAACTAAAATCCTATAGTCGCTTTTTCATCCCTTTTATTTTATCCTTGGAGTGTAAGAAGACATTGACAAAGTTACCAATTTTGGTGGGGTTAATGGATCGTGTGTGGGTTAAGTTATTCATGCAGGAGGAACTTGTTGAAGATTTTTTTTTTTTTTTTTTGTTGATATGTTTGATGCAGATCTGAACATTTGTTTTTATTTGTCAGCCATTTTATGAAGTTTTGCAAGTTTTTTTGGGGTTTATCTGAAACTGGGGACTAGTTTTAGATATTTCTAGTTGGAAATATTTCACTTTGAGTTGGAGAAGGTGACCAGAGATTGCACCTAAATCCTATATTATAGGTTATAGGATTCTTTTATGGATGCAAGAGCAAATTGAAACAACATTTGGAACATTGGTGAATTGTGAAATTTAGTAAAGTGAATTTGAGAATGTGGAATTACATATTTTTGGCTGCCAATTTTAGTCATTCGCCCTTTTCGTTGGTTACCATTTTTATATAATGTCTTTACATTTTAAGTAAGTGGATGTCTTGTAGTAGGACAAGTCCACTGGTCAATGATAATATTTATTATTGATGAGATTTTGTTGAAAGAGTAATTGTAACAAGATATCCGATTTTGACATTTTTAAGTGACGTTGTTGACTTGACGAATACGCCTGTATGAGATATCAAGGAATCATTAAATAATAAAATATATGAATAAATTTTCATTACTCAATAAACAATGATAAATTAATGTATCATTAAAAAAATATCAATTAATAATAATATAT
Organism: Jasminum sambac; assembly: GCA_018223645.1. Classification (NCBI taxonomy): domain Eukaryota; kingdom Viridiplantae; phylum Streptophyta; class Magnoliopsida; order Lamiales; family Oleaceae; genus Jasminum; species Jasminum sambac. Next base: position 40,866,481 of record CP073640.1, read on the forward strand.
ATATTATTGGATGAACCTAAAATTATTTTTTCAAAGTTTACCTGAGATGCTTTTTGATAAGAGTATATGCATATTTGAAATTGATATTTTTAAATAAAGTAGTTGATAAAGTATATATTCAGTGAAGAATAAAGCCTTACATTGAGCAATATAAGTAAATAATCATCCAACCAAAAAAAAAACACATAAAAACGTTATTTTAAAATATCAATTTAAAATTACTCTTTTAATTATTTTATATGAAAACTTGTCTTGTTAGTATATAGTAGGAGGCTAAACTAAAATAGGTCGAGCAGTGTGGCAAACGGGTCGCGTACCCGACTCTAATTTTGCCGCAACAATCCCCTTTTCTGTTATATTCCCGGGAAATTCCACAGCGAAGCAACCCCACCCAACCCACCTACCTCCACCGCAATTCTCCGCTATGGAAGCTCCGTCTACATCTTCCATGGAACCCAAAACACCCAGAATCCAACCACCTCTCAATCTCCACACTCCTCATAGGCCTTCACCTTCTCGCACAATCTACAGTGACAGATTCATCCCCAGCCGTTCATCTTCCAATTTTGCCCTCTTCAACATCACAAATAATCCTTCTTCGACCTCCTCCGATGACTCTACCTCCGCCTACAATTCCCTGTTAAAGGCTGCCCTTTTCGGTCCCGAATTCGGCGGCACATTCTCACCATTGACCCCGGAAAAATCTTACCTTTATGGGAAAATTGGTGGGAGTAATAGCAACAATGGCGTTTTGCAGAGTCCTCCCACTAATTGTAATATTTTTAAGTATAAAACCGAGACTCGGAAATCATTGCATTCTTTAACTCCTTTTGGGTTCGATTACCAGCTCCCTGGAGTGTCTCATAGCCCCGTTAATACTCGCAGGAAAGTTCCCAGATCTCCGTATAAGGTAGCATTGTTTCTAACTTGATCTTTCTGATTCGTGATTTATGGAGTTTCTTAGTCGAGTTTATATATTTGGTTTGGGGAATGAAGATGAGGGTTCCTTGAATTGTGTGTTTTGATTAATTTTTTTTTTCTCACTTCCCTGTTATTTGTTTGCTGTGAACGTTTTTTGGTTTTTTTTTTTTTTTTTTTTTTTTGTGGCGGGTTGTTCTCTCCTTCAATTCATGGATTATATTTGGTTTAGTTTGAAGCAATGGTTTTATATTTTTTCATATGCTGACCTAGATATTTTGATTTCTTGAAGTCATTGTACTTTTGTGATTTCAATGTTCTCTCTGAGGTAAATTTTGGGTTCTTTACTGATTCACTGATTGGGTTTCTACATGGTTAATGATTGAATAGGGCTATTTATTATAAATTGTTTTTGTGATCTGAACTGATTGAACTCAGTTTGGTTGTGCATTTCTGTAGGTGTTGGATGCACCTGCACTACAAGATGATTTCTACCTCAACCTTGTAGACTGGTCTTCACATAATGTATTAGCTGTAGGATTGAGCCATTGTGTTTATTTATGGCACGCTTCTAGCAGCAAGGTGAGACTTTCTCTTTTTTTTTTTTTCCAAATTTCCCTCTTTTGCTTACAGTTTTATTGCTCTTTCATCTTCTTTAGCACGTCGTCAGCAAACACATTTGTTTCTTGTTTTCATGTTTTAAGGGTGTGCTCTGTGTAGGTGGTGAAGTTGTGTGACTTGGGTATCGACGACACTGTCTGTTCAGTTGGTTGGGCACAGCGCGGTACACACCTTGCTATTGGAACTGGCAATGGCAAGCTACAGGTGTGAATATAGAACCTTTTTTAAAAATATTTTTTATATATTTTTTTAATTCCTGTGAGCTGCATTGGTGAATTAGCCTTAGTGTAGGTTATGAAATATTCTGAATTTACTTAATGTGTTGCTTATTTGTCTCGTTACATAGATTTTATCAGTCAGGGCCTGCCAAAAGCTGTAAAAGTGAAAAATATTACTAGGATTTGAATACATGAAAATTGTAAGTTCAGCTTTACATATGAAGGTATGAAAGATGTGCGAGGCATAGGATTGGTGTTAAAATGGGATATGTAAAACCAAACAAAAAACCAGCATTGATGACACCACTAACTTTACTCCTAAAAACCAACAGACTAGCTACCCACTTTCTGTGCATAAAGCCATGACTTGAGCCATAATCTGATAAGCACTCCTAAAGGCATTAAACATTGGTTAATGGAAAAAAACTAAACAAAATTCAACACGTGTCCTTAAACTCGCATCTGCAGAAGTGAGTTTAAAAGGAACTTATATGGTCAAATACGGGACCAAAAATGGGCAGCCTTACATATCTATCATCCAAGATTCTTAGGTGTCATATTTTGCACCGAGTAGGTGGGGTTTCTGTAACATATGCGTGCACCAATATACAGCCTCAAGCCAAAAACCTTTGGAACATTCCCTGTAGTTGAGCAAGCTTCTAACCATGTTGACTGCGATTCTATTTTGCGCCCTTATGTACCCTTTTGCTGATGTAAGTAGGCTTTTGAGTTTTCTGCAAATACCTTGTTGATCACAGATGGCTTCAAACTCCTTCAAACAATATTATCTACCACTATCCATGCTGAGTTTTAAAGGCTCTCCCTTTTTCCTTTTCAAGTTGTGCCTTTTTGAATGCGCTACAAGGTTTCTGATTTTCCCCACAAAAGATAAGCCCAAGTTGTGCGACGATAATGATCCCTGAAGGTAATCACTCCCATTAGGGCATCTCCGATGGGAGATGTGTGTTGCATATGTGCATTTAAGAGAGAGATAGAGAGAAAATTATTATTTTAATTTGGGAAGAATGGAAAGACGCGTAGCTAAAAAAGAGAGCGAAAGATGAAAAAGATGAGGGAGATGGAAAGAAAATTAAAAATAATAATAAAATAATAGTGGAAGATGTGAAGTTGTGTGTGTGAATTTAGACATGACATGGGAAACGTTGAAGAAAAAATGAGGAAAAAGTGAGAAAATGAGTGAAAATTAATTTTTTAAAAAAATTGAAAAATAGTGGGTCCCATTTAATAAAAATATGGCTTCCTCTTACTAAATGGACATCCAAGGTAGAGACTCCCCCATTGGAGATGATTGATACTGAATTCATTGGACTGCAAATATCTGAATGAATTAGCCCACGGATATCCCTTACTCTCCATGACTTTCCTTGGGGGAGTTGGGCACAGTGTTGTTTGCTATTGACAAATTCTTCACATATTTGAGAAGAGATAACAATCTGGATAACCCCTGTTACCATATTCTTCTGTTCAAGAGTTGGAAGTCCTCCAAAACTCAGAAGTGCCAAAGAGAGGAGAGATCTTTCACTGTAGTCAGTAGGCAATTGGCTTCACTGGCCCTCTTGAAGGGTCATTTATCGCACGTTCTCCTTTCATAATAGTTATGGCATAACCCTTTCTGCCAATTCACTAGCTCTCAACAAATTGCTGTTTGTATCAGCAACGTAAAAAGGACATTACAGATAGTTTCTCCAAACCATTTTATGTACTTATCTTGATGTCTCATTTCCCCATTGCGTTGACACTTGAAGAATATCCAAACTTACCATACGATGGAACTCTTCGTTTGGCTGAGAAAAAGAAGACTTGGTGTTGCAGATATCGTCCTTGCAGCCATTCATTTTTATAAACACCAAATATGGCATCACATATGCTCATGATGAAATTGCATTTGAGTCTTTTCTGTACGTAAGCATTTTTTACAAAGCTGAGCAATCTTGGGTGACATTTATTGCAAACTAACTCACTTTCAAGTCACCTTAAAAGCCGTAAATTTGTCTTGGAAACCTTGTATGTTCTTTTTACTATGGTGTAATTTGTCTCCTCGGTTAGTTAACTACTTGTTTGACTTTGTTTCATGAAGATATGGGATGCTTCTCGTTGCAAGAGAGTAAGAACAATGGAGGGACATCGGTTACGGGTTGGTGCATTAGCCTGGAGCTCATCTATGTTATCGTCTGGAAGCCGGGACAAGAGTATTCTTCAGCGTGATATACGAGCACAAGAAGATTCTGTTAGTAAGTTAAGTGGACACAAATCAGAGGTCAGCTGCCTTCTAATTCCGCTTAATAAAAGCTCATCATTATTTTAATACTACCTCCGTCTCAAAAATATAGTCCACTATTCCTTTTTCATCCGTCCCAAAATATAAGCCACATTCCTTTCAAAGATGTATTTAAAATATTACTTATCTTGTATGCCCTCATTTAATAGACGTCGTTATAATTAAAATAAAGTAGTTGAAATAAAATATCTAATAAATGAGAGGGTATATTAGGAAAATAATCTTGAATTTTACTTTTCCAATATCATTAATTGCATTTTTCTTAATCTCTGTGAAGATAATAAAATGGCTATAATTTTGGGATGGAGGTAGTATTATTTGCAGCAATTATAAGTACAAATATCTTTCTGGTTTTTTTTAAGGTTTGTGGACTGAAGTGGTCATATGACAACCGTGAATTAGCATCGGGTGGAAATGATAACAGAGTATGTACTTCATCTATAATATTGATGCTTGGTTATTTATAACAGAGTATCTTTATTTCTTAATGATTGGTTATTAGTCGAGCAGTTATTCGTGTGGAACCAGCATTCAACACAACCAGTGCTTAAATACTGTGAGCATACTGCTGCTGTAAAAGCCATTGCATGGTCACCCCATCTTCATGGACTCCTTGCCTCTGGTGGTGGTACAGCCGATCGTTGCATTCGTTTTTGGAACACGACCACCAACTCACACCTCAGTTGCATGGATACTGGAAGTCAGGTAAGCTGCTTAAATTTTTATTTTTATTTTTATTTTTACTTTTTACTCCCTCCGTCCCAATTATATGGTCTACTTTGCTTTTTCACAGGGATTAAGAATGTGGTTGGAAAAGTAAATCTTGTGACTTGTGTTTCTAATTTACCATTATTAAATGACTAATTTTTAAATTAATAGTTACAACTATATCATTAAATACGGGCATGTTTGTAAAGTAACACAAAATAAGTTTCGTAATATGAAAACAAGACCATATAATTGGGACAAACGAAAAAGGAAAGATGGACTATATAATTGGGACGGAGGGAGTAATTTTTTTGGGCGAATGTAATTGGTAAAGTGCAGTACACTCAAATATGTCCCCTTTGCTTTGCGATGATCAAACTCTAAATGGAACTATACTGTGACAGGTGTGCAATCTTGCATGGTCGAAGAATGTAAATGAACTCGTGAGTACCCACGGTTATTCCCAAAACCAGATCATAGTTTGGAGATATCCCACAATGTCAAAGGTACTAACAGAGAACTATGAATGCTGGAATGATATTAGCATAATAGGTTTCTAAGATTGTCTAATTAATTTGTGTTACTTCTTCCGGTAATGCAGTTAGCAACTCTAACTGGGCATACTTACCGAGTTCTATACCTCGCCATTTCACCAGATGGACAGGTAACTATTCTTTTCAATGACATCGTTTTTTTTTTTTTAATAACGATGAGTATGATCAACTTGTTCATTTATCCCCACACTCTCTCTCTATCCCAAAAAAAAAAAAAAAAAATCTTGTTCGTTTATGGTAACCGAAATATTGTTGGTTTCACAGACGATTGTGACGGGGGCGGGAGACGAAACACTTCGGTTCTGGAATGTGTTCCCTTCTGCCAAGTCTCAGGTGAACAACAGTGTGTCTGAAGCTCATTTTTTGGCCAAATAAACAAATTTCTTCCTTCTAGTATTTTTTTTTTTTTCCCTCCCTTAATTAATTAGTGAGCAGTGCCTAAATGTAAACGTACTGTATTTCCACAGAACACAGAAAGTGAAATTGGAGCTTCCTCTCTGGGAAGAACTCAGATAAGGTGATCTATCCTCCACACGATTCAAAGTGATGGTGATTTGGGTAATTTAAATGTTGATAGAGGGCAAAATGTAGAGGGGGAGATGGTATTAAGGCTCGATAACATCTCCTCTGCGTTACTATGTGTTAATACGGAGAGGTTTGACGTTAAATTAATATGATTTCTTGTTCATATATTGTAAATAAATTATTATGTCTCGATTTATTTCTGTTATCAAAGCGCACAAAAACTATTTTGTTGTATAAAAAATTAAGTCTTAATTATTGTGATTCTAATTTCTACACGAAGAAGGTCGAGTCTTTCTCAAACGTGGCATAGAAGTGATAAAGATTTTATTTCACATTATTTTTACACTTTACGTGGAATATTTCCTTTTCCATTAAATTTATTTCATTTAATTACTAGGACTCTTGAGCTATTTACTAGATTTTTAATTCACACTTTTTTTGTGTTCGTAAAAACTTATTTTTATTTAAAAATCAAATTTTTATATGAGTAATGGTGGGAATTATAAGATGTGTGGATAATAATGAGTGATTATTTGAAATATGTGGTTATATTAATGTTTGATTTTGATTTTTAATAATAGATGATTTTTGAATAAAAAATAACTGGAGGCGGAGGCATGTGGACCTACCAAAGCCCTTACTTTAGAGGGAGTCGGAGAGAGCAAATGACTCGGAAACATGTACCGGGAAGATAGCGCAAAGCATGAACAATTACCGACCAATAGATGATCGTAGGCAAAGAGACAAATTGATTGAAAACGTGAACGACATATGCAATAATGTCGGAACGAGTCAAAATATATTATTTGGGTCAGGATATGCCAAAGGTTTTAGGACACGTTTCTAACACACATTACACGTGCTGATGAAAAAAAAAAAAAAAAAAAAAAGGTAAAACCCTCGCTGTCTCCGATCACATGCCCTTGCTCGTGTATCACTAATAATTGGTATTACCTCTGTCCCAAAAATATAATTCTACCTCCGTTTAAAAAATGGAGTTCATTTTTTCTTTTTCTTTCATCCCAAAATATATAAAATATTCCTCTTTTGAAAATAATTTTAGTTTACTCAGATTTTGTGTCAGGCGTGTGGTTGAGAATTGAAGAAAATACATTAAAAATGTAAATAAATTGTCAAATCAATGTTAAAGTGGTTGAAGAAAATGAGAGAAAAAAAGTAAGTTGAAATAGATGAAATTTATTGTGTAGAGAACAAGGCCGTAGTTAAAATATTAGTTGTCTTATATGTCATCATTTAATATACATTGTTATCACGAAAATGGATTTGTTGGCATAAAACATCTAATAAGTAAATGGTATATTAGAAAAATAATATTAAATTTTATTTTTTTAACACTATTAATTATAGTTTTTCTTAATCTTTGTAAAAATAGAAATGGACTATTTATGGGATGGAGACAGTAGTATTTTCATGGCCAAGAAATTTCAATTTGATACTCTCTTGTCATCATAGAGAATAGCAGCCATGACTCCACTCCAACACCGGCAAAGTTAGGAATGCTAGGTATACCATTTTATTTGTAGTTAGGCAATGTTTACATTTTTGAACACTAATTGTAGTTTGTCTAAATATTTAATAAGGAAATTAACTAAAATATGGGCATATGGCTATTAAGTTTAATATTTCAGAAATCAAGTATTTTGAACATATTTTCAGAAATCTAGTGTCGTAGCTCGCAGAATTCTGGATGTAATTCAATTGGACCATTGCATAATCCCCCTTTTTTTTCAAACTTTAATAAGTAGTTATTAGTTATCACACATTACACAGAGTGTATAATTTATGGAAAATCAAGTTTTCAGTATTTTGGACATAAAATTTGCATATTGTATTTGTTTTGGGATCATAATGTATGTTTTTCGCCTTTTTGAGGAGTTGGGTTCAACCAGTTTCTTTGCCACTGCTAAGGTCTTAAGCATTTTAGTTTGCACTTTTTTTAATTTTCAACATTTATTTCATTTCATATATTAAAAAAAACCATTTATTTCATTTCGCTTCGCATTTTGGAAAAAAAATTAATATGTTGCTCAATCACATTTGTAATGGGCGATCAGCAGTACAAACACGCACTTGATTTTGCACAATCATCTTAATTTTACTTGATTTTTTGTATTATGAATCTTTGATATAAAATTGTTCTTCCGGTCATTCAAGTTTTCTTTAGAATGGGTTAGACCCTCATGACCATTGATTGATAAAAATAATACAAACTTGAGTGACTACGGGTCAAACTTTGAAACTTTATTAACCGTTTAGTTTATTTTCGTGTAACTTAAGTGACCATTGGTAAAATTAGCTCAATATTGATTTGAACTCTGGTGTCCAGACTCAAATATTAGTTTTTTTAATGTTTAAACTATGAAGGCTAAATATTTGTTTATAAGATATTTTTATGGAGCTTATAAAGTACTACAAATATGAAAGAGGAAATTAGATGAAATATGGTTTTTAAGTTTGACATTTCAGCCAAAAAATTATAAAAATCCACCGAATGAAATTATTTTCGCCATTGCCTACCTTAGACTAATTTTTGAATGCTTTATAGATGTTTTTCTTTCTATAAAATTTTTCACCATGTGTTATAAAATCATGGATGTGCATCGCACTGGTGAGAAATCAGTAATTATAAGAAATAAATAAAATGTTCATTTAATTATGTAATTTTATGAACACCTATTTTTAGAAATTAAAATAATATGGTGTAAGTAAAGATTTATACAATGGCAATATAATTGCCCCATTGAATGTTATGGTGCTTTAGCTTTTGGGTAATTATGATACCACCATAATAAGGAATTATTTACCCCACTGTTCATTCAAAAAAATAAATAATAAAAAAATAACCCCACCACAATCTAAATTATTATTTTTATTTACTTAATTATCACTTATAAAATTTACATTAATAGCCCTACCTAAGTTTTTCTCCCAATTTAGATATTGTTTGCCATAATTCTTTTTCTTTTTCGTTTTTCCCATTCCACCACTATATCATATTTCTTTTTCAATTTATACATTTTAGTCTTTTTAAATTTATTTTTTTATATATAAAAATATCTTATTAAAATTTTATTGGAAAATGGGGACTCGGCAATATTATATGTTAGTTTTTTTCCCTAACATGTTTTATTTGGCACACAATCGTGATTTTGAAATTTTCAGAATCGTTGTATCATGATGAATTATTTTATTTTTAAATATTCATATATTTCTTGTCCTAGAAAATATAGACTAATAAAATAATAGCAAATCTTAATTAAATTTTTTTCTAAATTTCTACGGGTAAACATTGTAATTAATTGGATGTATAATATTGGTAATATTCGGTTGAACTAAAAATAATAATAAATGAATAATTAAAAATTGAAAGTCCGATTAGATCAAAATTAAAATTTTTGAAAGCTAGTAAGATTTATTTGAAAATTTAGAATATTTATTATTTAATTTTAATTGAGAAAAATGGATCAAAGTAGTTTTTTTTTTTGAAGATCAGATTTAATAAATTGGAAAGCTATAGGTCATTGGGCATCAATTCTGTTCAGGCGCCATCAATGGTACCATATTATGGGACCATCGATCCGCGTGTCATACTCCTATTCGGCTGCTGCAACGGCTGTTTTAAAACACAAAAAAAAGAAGCCTTACCCGATGCCATTTTTAAATAGGGGCAAGAAGACCAGGGACCATTATGCAATTTCTACCTAATCGTGCCCCCAAAATGGAACCTGATCACCCAACCCTAATTTGAACTCCAATTGAAGTGGGTGAGCTCCTCTCTTGCCGAAATCATTCACTCCACTGCCATCTGCCACCGCCATCCACCCCCACTGTCAGTCGCCCGCACAGCTGAGAAGAGGTGCAGAATAGATCATTAGGTACCAAGCTCTTGAAGAATTTCAAATTTTAAACTTTTATTGCTCATTGTTCGACTTTCTTGCTCATTGTTGTGCAATTTCACTCCGTTATGCTCGCATTTTTGTCAATTCGGATTTCTCTTTGATTTTCATGTTGCTCATTTTTTTTTTTGGTTTCTTTTCGGCCGTTTGGTCTGTATATCCCCTAATTTTGTAATGTTTTTTATTTTTTGGCTTTGCTTTTCTGTCCTTTTATAGCTAGTGTTGGTAATGGATCGGGTTCGGATCGGATCGGCCTAATCCAAATCCAAATCCAAATCAACCACCCCGATCCAAATCCAAATCCAAATCCAAATCCAAATCCAAATCCTCGGATCGGATTCGGATCAGATCGGACCGGATCGGATCGAATCAAGAAAAAAATCCAAATACGATCCATATTGGTATAGGTTTTATAAAAAATAAAAAATAATAAAAATAATAAATAATAAATAATAAATCAATTCCGATCGGATCAGATCGGATTAGGCCTAATCCGATCCAAATCCAAATTCGTTTCGGATCGACCGATCCACGGATCGTCGGATCGACAAAAAATTGCTCTATTCGGATCAGGTATCCATCGGATTTGGATCAGATCGGATTTTTTTGCCATCACTATTTATAGCAGTAACAAGTTTGAATTTTTTTTGCCTTTTTTTGTTTTGGGGACGTTTGGTCTGTCTATGAATGAGAAGCTGTAAAACAATTTTTTTTTTACTTACTGCCTTCTTTTTATCTGTTTATAGCAATAACAATTGGAATTGGAATTGTTATAGATTCTTTGAATGACCTTTGAGCTACTATTTTGTGGACTTGTAGCTGGTGTTGGTAATCTTCCCAATTGCTAGAGTTTAAGAACTAGAGCTTTAACATTCCCATTCCTAGTAGCTAGAGTATGAGAAAAGAATAGCTAGAGCTTGAGGTTAGTTAGAAAATTTGCAAAGAATAGTATGATTGCTGGTTTTTTCTTTCCCTAATGTTCAAGGTATTGGAGTAATGGCTTTCTCCAGTTCGAGTAATGTGTGGCCGCCTATAAAATGTCAATGCGGTACCATAATGTTGCCAAGGACTTCACCTACGGATTTGAATCCCAATTGGGATTTTCTGGAAATGTATGCATGTGAAGGTAAACATCTTCACTTTTGGTGTTGTAATTCCGGATGATGATAATTTTAATAAAAAGCTTGGTTTCCTATCAAAATTATAATAATAATAATAATAATAATAATAATAATAATAATAATAATAATAATAATAATAATAATAATAATAATAATAATAATAATAAAAGATAAGCATCTTTACGAAGTATCTAAATCTAGCTAAACCTGCCATTTTTTTTTTGTATAAGCATTTTGATGAGGTTATATTTTCCTTCCTAAATAACATTTCTCATTCAAATATGTGTTTACATACTTCTCAATGTCTAGGATGGGATGCACTACAACGGATTCATTTAGGCTGACGAGGTAATGAGTAATGCTGGACCTACTGAGTAAGTCTGGACCAAGTACCCCTAATTTGAACAAGATGATGGGGAGTGCTTGCTCTGAAGATCATCACTTACTAGCACACATCACTGAAAAATTGGACAAGTTGGATAAACTGGACAAACTTGACAAGCTTGAGAGGTTGGATAAGTTGGACAATCTCCCATTGTGTTGTTCAATACTGTAGTTTTCCTTTTCTGTTTGGTAATGTATTTTGATATTGTATCCATTCTGTTGGGGTGGTATTAGTGTGTTACTGTGCATATCCAAGTTCTCTAACATTTTTCAGCAACTGCATTGAGGACATGTTTCTAAGCTCGAGTTTTTGACATTGTTTTGTTGCTAAGGACTACTAATTGTTTTTAACATTTTTTAGCAGCTGCATTGAAGACATGTTCTCTACCAAAGGCATGTAACAACTACAACTATGCAAGTGTCTCGTAATTTATGAGTAACAAATCACAGTATGTATATTTATAGATTTTAACAAATGTCAATAACAAATTAATGTAAGTAACAGACGAGTATAACACACGTAGATCAAGATATTAACAAATGACTAGCAATGGATTAGTAACAAATGCAACTAACACCTTGTACTTTGATTGATCAACATGTTCATAGCTACTACAATATCTCTTAATTTAAGATATACAAGATCAATACTACTAGAAAAGTAATTTTCTCCAACAAAGGATTAAATTCCCACATTAGCACATGACATGACAAATGACAAAAGCATTAACTTAAATAGTGCAATATAATATAAAAACTATTGCAGGAAATCGTCCTCCGGTACTGCCATTGGATAAGTGGAGTTGTTACCCGCTCCCTGAGAGATGAACATATTAGGCTCTGTCACATCACAATCTGCATTGTTCACATTTGACATATCTGGACGATAATCTTCATCGATCAACATGGTTCTTGAAAGAAGTTGCAAATGAATAATTAGTATCGAAAGTGACATTGGATCTGTAATCCACAATACAAACATAGAAATCCTATCTCCTAACACTATATGTTCCCACACCAACAATATACAGGTAATTAAATTCAGGCGAAGTTGTATGACATACATTAGGAAAAATAAACAAAAAAAAAAAGTGGGTAACTGAAGCACAAACGAGCATACCTTTGGTTATTCTCCGGACAAGTTTTTGTATTATGACCAGGTTGGCGACATCGCCTGCACTTTCTCCCACCTTCACGTATCGCCTTCTCTTTTGATGATTTGAGACGCTCCTCGGATCCCTTAGCATGCACTGACTATGGGTCCTAAATACTACAATTCTCCTCGACAGTCATGCCATCTGCTTGCACTGAAATCAAAGTTGATATAGCTACATAAGAATTCGTAAAATGTCTGGGAAATGATGAAACCAAAAAAAAAAATCGAAATCAAAATCATGCTAGAAAGATAAAAAAAAAAAAAAAGATATTCCAACTCTCGCTGATTGCATTTACTAGTCAAATCCTACCCATCATATCTCTCAACTCCCTTCTAAGTTCATTAAACCTTTGCATAACAAATTTCCTACCTCATTCGCATAACGAACAAATTCTGTAATCATGTTGACACGTGCAGAGCCGGATCACTCCTTAGCCAAAGTCTCCGGAGTGGAATCATATACGGGAACTAGTTTGATCTGTTTTCCCTACCTATTAAGGATGTAATGATTAGGTATGGTCCTAATCCCCTTCCTATACATCAAACACAAGATATGACGGCACAGATATCGACTAAATTGAAAAAGTTTGCAACTACAGGTGATGATGATATCAGAGCTAGTCTTCCAAGTGACATGACGTGCCCGATCTGAAACTGCGTCAAACCTTGACAGCTAATATAGTTTTCCATCTTCCGTAGAAGAGATCATCTTGTAATCCTAAAATGAACTCTGTATTACTTCCTCTTGGAATAGCAAAAAAATTGCCTTTGTGTACACACTCCGCATCTAGTCCTCCATATGATGATGTGCCAATAACACAGGCACTTGTGATTTGTCGATATGATCTGCATGTACTTCCATATGCCTCTGGTAGCGCAATGCATGTTCAAATTGGACCATGAAATCCGAAAGTAAATTCTTCCTAACCACGTTTGTTTTCAAGAATGAATGGCGAGATTCGGCCCGTTGACTGCTCATCATTCTGGCAGAAAACAAATGTTTGACATAGGGTGGTACCCATCGCTCCCGTGTGTAGCATACACACTGCGTAGCCATTCATTTGATCCCAAATGGGTAGTGCTCATCAAACCACTCTATTTGTTTTCAAACTCTTCAGATATCTCAGACCTATGAACAATGCTTGACAGCAAGCCACCCTAATCACTGTAAACCATTGAACCTGGCTTCTCGAAGAACTTGTTTGTAACGTGCCATAAGTAGGCATGTCAATCTAGCTCACAAGCTAACTCGGGCTGGCCGAGCCAAGCTCGGCTCGGGCTTGTCTAAGGGCGAGCCACAAGCCGAGCACGAACAGCAATTTGGCAAACCGCTCGGCTAGAGCTCGCGAGCCGGGCGAGCTCGAGCCGAGCGGCTAGCCTAAAGAACAAGTCGAGCTCGGCTTGGCTCGTACAGTGTACGAGCCACGAGCCAAGCTCGAACAAGTCATCGGCGAGCCGAGCCGGATCGCCGAGCAAGATTGACAAACCTGGCCACAAGCGAAGTCGATGCACATACGGGAAAACACCTGAAACAAATAATTCATTAGCAATAAAGAAACACTGTGTGGCACGGCACGACACGGCATTGATAAATTCATAATTTGCAATGAAGCATGATTAGCAGTAGAAGTTACTGTAGCAATTGCCCTTCCAATTGCTTGATCCTGATCAGTAATGATTACTTTCGGGGCGACCCCGGTTGGCATGGCTTCTAGGAACCGTGAGAACAACCAGATGAACAACTCTTTCTTCTCATTGCTGAGTAATCCACATCCAAAGAGAACGGTTTGTCTGTGATGGTTTACGCCCATGAAAGGTGCCAAAATCACACCATAAATGTTCGTGTTGTATGTTGTGCCAAAACTACAACATCACCAAAGTATGTGTATGCACTACGTGACATAGAGTCAGCCCAAAAGCACCGATTGAAGGCTCTTCCCTCAATCTCAATACTGTAATAATAGTTCTCATCTGTCTCTTTCCTGTACTCAAAATATTTAACAAGGGTCTCAGCATCGCGTCCCAACTTCTCTTGCCGCTTATCCCTTTCCACATTCCTAATATCCCTTTCTTGACACCCAACAGAAGAAGGACCGCCATGTTGTGCCTCAAACAATCAGATTTGCTGATATGTGGAATGTTAGCCTATGACAACTGATTGAAAAGATTCTTTTGAGCCGTTGTTACCCTTCTGTGCGAAGGCAAAAACCCAACTTTCCCTAGGCTAGTAAGAGGATGGGTGTGCTCAACTGTGAACATGGATACCGTCCACGTATTTCTATTTTTAACCTTTTTCACAGTCAAACTAGCCAAGCAAAGGCACCTTGCACGTCCTTGTTTCAGTTCTCCATAACGTCTTTTTTTATGCTTTTGCTTCAATTGATAGTTTAAGTTAGTCTTTCCTTATCTAGAGTAGATAAACGTTCTCGTTCGATATCCCATACTATCTTCACTTAAGATGCTGCTGTGCCTTCCAGTGCTAAATCCAACTATCCTCGCATCATTATTGTAGAAATCAAGTGTCTCCTCCGAAGAAAAAAAATATTTTCCCAACAAATGGTTGATCATCAAAAGGAACATTGGGAATGTATATGACACAATCTTTGGTTAACTCCTTTTTGTTTGGGGCTGTGAGGGAGTTAGCCACAAGTTAGGTTATAGTTACCACAAGTTATACATATCTTTTACATCATTGGTTCTTGCTAAATAATCATCAAGCATTTCTTTTGTGTGGAATTTATGTGAATATTGCTTAATTCCACTTTAACCGAGAAAAATTGAAAACACAACACTAAATTGCATATCAATCAATCAAATAATGAGTAATACAAAATGTTCATACAAATACAAAAAAATTCCACATCAATCCACATGTTCCACATCAACCAACATTTTTCGTACAACTACCAAAATTTAATAAACAATACCATTCCCAATAAAAGAAATGACTTTAACCTCGAACGGTATCCTCTGGCTTTTTTTGGGTCTTCTCCGTTTCTTCTTCTCCATGCTTTTCCTCTTCTTCTTCTAACAAAGCTTCGAGATAGGATTTATCATCAGAATCCAAATTGTTGAGCATTGGCCCACTAGTAGGTTGGAGCATCTTCGAGGTGAGAAGACTTTAGCCTTATGTCACGCGAATGGCTGAGGAAGGTAGACGACAAGCGTAAAAATGCTTGAGCATTAGAAGAAGAAAAAACCAGCAATCATAATATTCTTTGCAAATTTTCTAACTAACTTCAAGCTCTAGCTATTCCTTTCTCATACTTTAGCTAATGGGAATGGGAATGTCAAAGCTCTACTTATCAAACTCTAAGCACTGGGAAAATTACCAACACCAACTACGAGTCCCCAAAATAGTAGCTCAAAAGTCATTTGAAGAATCTACAGCAATTCCAATTCCAATTGTTACTGCTATAAAGAGATAAAAAGAAGGCAACAAGTAAAAAAAAATTATTTTACAACTTCTCTTTCATAGACAAACCAAACATCCGCAAAACAAAAAAAGAGGTAAAAAAAAATTCGAACATGTTACTGCTATAAAAGGATAAAAAAGAAAAGAAATAAAATAACATTATAGAATCTGGGGATATACAGACCAAACGGCCGAAAAAAAAAGAGCAACATGAAAATCAAATAGAAATCCGAACTAACAAAAATGCAAGCATAATGGAGTGAAATTGCATAACAGTGAGCAAAAACTCGAACAATGAACAATAAAAGTTTAAAAATTGAAATTCTTCAAGAGCTTGGCACCTAATGATCTATTTTGCACCTCTTCTCCGTTGTGGACGACAGCTAACGGCGGGCATTGATGGCAGCGTCGGACAGCGGTCGTGGACGGCAGTGGAGTGAATGATTTCGATAAGAGAGGAGCTCACCTCTTGTCAATTGGAGTTCAAATTAGGGTTTTGTGATCGTGATCCAATTTGGGGGCACAATTTGGTAGAAATTGCATAATGGTCCCTGGTCTTCTCGCCCCTATTTAAAAATGGCATCGGATAAGACTTTTTTTTTTTTTTTAAAAAGAAAACAACCACTACAGAGGCTGAATGGGAGTCCTACACGTAGATCAATGGTGCCTGAACAGGATTGGGCATCAAGCATTCAACTAAATAGTTTTAAAAATAGTTCTTGAAATGCAATTAAGAAAGATACGTTCATAGTTAACCCTTGCAAATTAAAGTGTATTAAAGTTTACATTGTGATCTTTTGTTCAATATCTATTTTGAATATTTTTTAACTTCAAATTATTTTAAATTTTGCTAAACAAAAAGACTTGTCATTTTTCATTTGAATTCACGTAATTTTTTAACGTCTTTTTATTGACAATTAATTCAAGGATATAAAAGTAAATTGATAGTGGTATATTTATAAACAACAAAATTTAACTGTTGTGCATCTAAAATGTGGGGTAGAAATTAATAAAATGGTGATAATATAATTACCTTTAGCTTTTTCCTATTTGTGTGGTTAAGCATTTTTGTTTTATTTTTCATGAATTTTCATTTTTGAGCCCTAATAATAGTTTGTGTAACGATTAAATAAATTAGCATTTTCTCTTGTGCAACAGACATATATTCAAGATATAATTTAGAATCAGATAGCGGACTTGTAACCCATAATTTTTTTTGAGACGGGCCCGGGTTGCCATGTATCTGCCCCCATTAACTACGAATATAATTATATTTTTAAATTTTAAAAGTTTAATATAAGTAAAAATATTTGTATACTTGAAATGAAGATATTTGAACCCATAAATTATACGTCTATGATAAAGTGTCTCACAGTTTTCCCATTTACAATTTGCTAAAGAAAAAAATTGCTTTGTGGATCAACTTGGGGCTTTAAAGTCTTACCCTGCTTGCCTCTTGACCTACCATTAGAATTGGTGGATCAGGGAAACTCTATGGCTCATGAGTTTAGGAGTGGGTCTTATACATTAATTAGTTTCTTGCTATTGATTATGATTAAAGAAAATTAAATAAAATAATTCTTATTAAGTTCTTTTATCTATGCATATTTATAAAATTGGAAAATCAAATTAAATTTTGTAATTTTTATGACATTAATAATAACAATTTTAATCTTTAAAAAAATAAATAATGCTGATCAACAATTAAACCATCTTTAAATTGATCTCTAAATCTAGTATTTTAACAATTGCACTGCAAATTGATTCAACTCAATTTTTAATTTTTGCAATTAAATTTGAAATAAAATTAAAATTGTCAATCACCATTCAATTAATTTGTTGGTGTCAAAATAAATTATTAAATTATTAAATAGAGATTTCAATTGATAATTAATAAGGTTTATTATTGACAACAATATAATGGGTTAATTCAAGCATTGAGGTTTATAGATTTCAATACCTAAGCTATGTTAGTTAGTCAAGTGGAAAAATATTCCACTTCCGAAAGCATAAATACCTAACACAACAACCTTACATCAATGAGCAATAAATTTCCGTAGAAAAATACAGAAGCATATGCGATGCTTATCACTTTAGAAAATGGATCTGCCTCAAATGACAAATATCTAGGAGTTTCAATTAAATTAGGCTCCACTAAAATTTCCGAAGAAACTTCATCTAGAAAAAAGGGAAATGGAAGAATAAGGAAAAATATTTTATATAGATCAATTAATAATTTTTTTTTTGAAAATTTGAAAATATGTATAAAATTTGAAAAAATATATATTTATAAATCTCAGAATCCTCAACGGGTAAATTTCTATGTAAATGCTAATTAAATTTGTGAGTTTAGAAAATCACAACTTATTTTGCATATGTTTTTCACTTTTTTCTCATCTAGCGGATGAGAGGGAGAGAGAGAGATGGGGCAAATATGGATGGATTTTGAGAGATGAAGAAGATAGTATTTTAGGGATGATGAATCAATTTTGAAATGAATAAAATAATAATTATTGTGAATAAAAGAATGAGTGGAAAATGTGAATAAAATAATAATTTTTTAATTCTGAAAAATAGAAATGGGAAAATGTTCTTAGTTTATTTATATGTAGATTTACTTTGAATTTAAGAATAACAATTAAATATCAATTTGAACGTTGGTCACCATTATCTATTCTAATGTATATATTAAAATATGAAGGCTAAATTTGTCGCTTACACTGCTTCCGCCCAGCAAATATAATTCCACTTCACTCTTCACAAAGACGATTTTCAAAATTGAAAATAATGTACATAAAAATATGAATTTTTACACACAATTTTCCTAAAATACCCCCATTTTCTCATCAAAATAATTTTAACCTAAAAATGATTTTTATAATCCACATAAATGACTTGCACATTTTTCATAGATTAAAAATTTATAATGTCATTTTAATTATAGAGAGAATAATGGAAGGCTGCATTGAAATAATAGAGAGGCACGTCACATTTGGCATTACAGAAAATTAGTTTTGATCTGGTGCCCGTAATATGCTCAAATCATGATGTGGTAGCGTGAATAATATAATGTTGTATGTTATTTGCGAATTAAATCATGATGTGATATGTTACCACATTATGATTTAGACACATTAAGATGCCCAAATTGGATACTAGATAAAAAATATGCAAAAAATAATTAAGCCACATAGTAATCTAACTAATTGAAAGATGGAACATTTAATGATGAATTTCAAAGAACATTGTGAAGGTGTATATTAGGAAAAAAAAATTAATACACCCTCGAAGGGATAGATTATAATATGGGACAAAGAAAAAAAGAAAATGAAACTATCTTTGTGAAGCACTGTGATTGTTTAATAGAGCCTATGTAAACTAATTCTACTAATTGATAGCGGGCCAATGAAAATAACTAGCAAAAATTCAATAAGATTGAAAAAAAAAAAAGAAAAGAGAAGAGAAGAGAGAAAGATAATTGAAGAGAGACATGATTGTAGCAATGTGCTGGGATATTAAGTTTGATTAATTTTCAAATTAGAAAGTTAGATTTTGTGGTTATGCACTAGTTAAGTCAGTAAACCACTTGTGGTTTATGAAAAAAATCACACATATTTTATGATAAATCACATAAATATGCACGTGTATAAACCGGTGTGGGGATTGGAACATTTTCATCCACTAGTTTGTTAGTTTAGAGTTTGTTTCAATTTGTTAGGATGAAGGATTAAAACATTTTATAAGCTCTATATATAGGAGTAGTTTTACACGGACATTCCAATTTGGTATTTTTAATTGACATGGTTACTTTTCATATATTTATTGGATATGAATTAGTGAATTAAAATGATAAATCACAAAAATACATGTTTATTACTCAATCAAAAACTGACATATCACCTGCCAGTTAAAAATATCAAATAATAATGTCTATCTAGAATTATTCTTATATATAGAGCACTTATCATTTTATAAAATAATATAATTTCATTCTCTTTGTTGCTGATCTTCAATTATTATCTTATATTTTACATTCAAAGCTTGATTGTCATTTAAATCATCAATCTAATTAATGTGTAACGACCAATTATTACTCTGTCCGTTCCACAAAAATAGACCCTACTTATTATTTCACACAGATTAAGAAATTGCATTCAATATAATTGAAAAAGTAAAAAAGACACTTATTGTTTCTAATGTACCCATATTTAATTAAAAACTATGTTCAATAAACTTAATATTTTCAAGATAATTTTAGTGAATAGTAAGAAAAGTCATTTGTGAAATTATATTAATGACTAAGGGTATAATAGGGAAAAAAATAAACACACTATCATTATGGTAATTGGGTTATAATTTGGTATATCCGAAAAAAAGAAAATGCGTATATCTTTATGGGACAAGAGGATCATAAATACAATTAAAAAGGAGTAGTATAAAATTAAAAAAAAATGAGATAAATGCAAACATTTCGTGACCCACCCTAAAGTATAGAAATGATCAAGCACGGTTAGACGAATTTTTTTAACAGTTGGAATTTCGTCTAACCGTGCTGGTCTCGATGTTGTTGATCATTGTTAAAAAAATTTTCCGACGACGTTGTTGATCATTGATAAAAAACTTTGATCGAATTTTGATCGATAGCCAATGGCATCGTCGGAAAATTTTTCGAATTGTTGGAGCTTCACCTCGCCGTACTGGTTCTATATTTGGTCTCGATTTTCCTAACGGATGTTATATATGACCGAAACATACCACTCTTGGGTGTGCTTGATCATTGCTGTCCCGTAGTAATGATCAATCATACCTGGAAGTGCCATAGTTATGGTACGCTTAGGTGTTTTCCGATTCTATATGACCTCTGTTGGAAAATTTGAAATTAAATTTAGAACCAATATGGCAAGACGAAACTCCAATAATCCGAAAAATGTAACATTGGTGTATCATTTATAAGGATCTCTAAAGAATTAATGACACTTCGTATGAAGTAATATTTGAAAGAATTATTGCTGGTTGGTATAGAGTTTAATACTCTTACTATAGTTAGGTGTCAAATTATTACTTCATCCGTCCCACAAGGATAAATCCACTTGTTATTTTAGAGCATCTCCAATGCAAAAGCCGCTTTCAATGTTTAAAATAAGATAGAGTTAAACACAAAAGTTTGTGTAGGTCCCATATTTTTTCCAATTTTCACTTTTTAAAAATTACATATCTCTCATTTACCCCACTTTTTTGTACTTTTTCTTCATTGTTTCCCTTGCATTTTTCAAAATCATACATCCATCTATACACTTTCTATTATTATTTTATTATTATTTTTGAATTTATTTTTATCCCTCTCATCATTTTCACTTTTCCCTATTATTTTTCTCTATCCTCCTTTCCATTCTACTTCTATTAAAATAATCATCTTTTCTCCATCTCTCTTTTCCTTTAAACATTGAAAGTAGCTTTTGCATTGGAAATGCTTTTACATGGGTTAAGAAATTGCATTTAATGTAATTGGAAAAGTGAAAAAGAGACCTTATTGTTCCTAATGTTCCCATATTTAATTAAAGACTATATTTAATAAACTTAATATTTTTAAGATAATTTTAGTGAGGAATATGAACAATCTTATCTTAATATAATAATAAGAGAAGTGTCAATCAGACATTGTGTTATGTTGGCAGTGCCAAGTTAGCACTCATTTACTTAAAATTAAGAAAGAAAAATCTCATTTTAGAAAAAAATTTAAAATACGCACTTTATTATTTTTGTTTTCTTATTTAATTTATCTTGTTTTCTTTATTTAGTATTTTTCCCCTTATTTTAATTTTTGAATTATGTATATAATTGAAAATGAACTAAATAAGAGTATTAATAAAAATGTGATATAGTGTCAAAATTACAAACTACAATAGCAATTGAATTAATTTTATGAGAATGAAGTTTTTTATATACATTTTAATTTTTGAATAGTACATTTTAAATTTTTTATATACATTTTAGTTTTTGAATTAAAGTGTCAACTTGGTACACTGCCAAGTTGACATCGATTGTTTACTTTAAAAAATTGTTTCTATTTATTTAAAAAAAGTAAATAAGATTTTTTTTATTTACGTAAGGTACAAAATCAATTCAATATTCACAAAATTTATATATTTATATGTAGGCCGATCATAAGATCATAGTTAATCATATTTGAAATACGTTTAAATAGTTATGTATGAGGCATAAAACGTATAATTTATGTTTTTTATTCAAAAAAGTATATTATTTAAATTTTGTTCACAAATATTATATTCTTATCTAAAATCATCAATTACGACAATTGATATAATATTTTTCTTACATTAAAAAAGAAAATGGGTCTAGAAGGGCGTTCTGTTTGTTTTGTATTTTCTGTTTTCATTTTCGAAAATATTTTGGTGTTTTCTGTTTTCAATTGCTATTTTCAGAAAATTGAAAATGCGTTTGGTTTGTTGTTTTGAGAAAATTATTTTTGAGAAGAGAAAATAGAAAATGTGTTTGGCTTATAATTGTTTAAAATGTAATAAATGTAAAGTTTAAAATCCGTAAACGCATTTTCCTTGTTTTCAACATTTAACACGTAAAACGCCAAAAGCGTTAAAGACGCTGTGTTTCTATACAAATCTTGAAAACGATTTCGAAAACGTATTTTCGAAAATAAAAAACGGGTTGAAAATGGCAAACAGAACGAACCCGAAAGTAGTCGAAAGTCTTTCCAGCACGTTGATGACACGCATTAATGCGTTCAAACAAGTGAATATGGGAAAACCCTCTCTCTCCAATCGCAGGCGGCCATGCCCCATCTACTGCTAAGTGGTAGGTAATCTGACGAAAAAAAATTTCAATTTCATACGCCATTCTTGTCATCATATGAGAAAAGCTCCCCCAATTACGGTCAGAATTAGGAAACAGGACCTGTTGTATAACTTCTTTTAAAAAATTTATAATAAGGTGTTTTTATTTTTTTTATTCTTTATTTTTTCTATATATTTTTTTTGTTACAACATGCTAATTCTGTTGAGACTTGAGAGACAACAAATTAGTCTCCTCTCAATTTATTCAGGCTCTACCACTAAATTGGGGAAAAAAAATGGGCGTCATTTCAAGTTTACAACCTAGAATTTATGTTATATTTATCAAGGATGATCAATTTGAATTTGCATGAGATGTTTGGTACATCAATTTACCCTAAACATTCTGACATCTACATAAATTTCGAATATAACACCTGACATTGCATATTATGATGTGTATGTATAAATTTCCTTTCACCTTTTCCTGTGTCTGGTGACTGGTGAGTGGGGGAGGGTTGAAATTGAAGACTCGAATAAGGATTAATTTCAGCACGTTTAGATTGCCTGTAAGTACAGAATACGAGGAAGTTGTATTCCTAGCGCTGGGACCCACCACACACAGCCCTCGAGGGCGGGGGCCCGGGGGGCTCCCATTTGGCCCGCGCTGGGAGGCTACGCGCCTCCCAGCGCTGGCAACAGAAACAAGCTCGTACAGAATAATGGAAAAAAAGAGGAAATGAAAATGAGGGAAGTTGCTGCGTAATGTGCAGGGGAAAAATAATGGAAAAGGTAGGGCCATGGAGCTGATAAAGTATGAAGGAGCAAGAAACACGAGCTAAAATGCGAGAGAAGAATTTGGTGTAAAATTGATTGGTGCAGGTTACCAATAAATAAATATAAATGAATAATGCTATCAAGTTGAAAGTTTGAAAGATCATATTTTCATCGAGCCATCTGTTCCCTGTCGGTAGCTACTTGCTAGAGGCATCCAAAACTTCACCATTGGTTAGGATTTTGCTACGTCATAATAATAAATACAGAGTCTGAACCTGTCAGGCAGGTATTTTTGCTTTTTTCTTTTATTCCCATGTGTTCATACTCTTTTTTTTTTTTTTTCTTTCTGTAATTCTATTCTATTCTATTCCTTCACATTAGTGATTAATTAATAACTCTTATATGATCGTCTCCTATGCTTAAATATAGACATTTAATGTATTTAATTTTGACGTCACAATATGAATAACATAATATGATATATTGTCATATGAAATTTAGATATATTAAGAATTTATTCTTTTAATTACAATCTTATATGCACGCAATTCTGTATAATTTCACACTTATTTTTAACCACATATATTTTTTAATACAATTTTAACTATATATTTTATATAAAATTGCATGTATATTAATTTTATCACTAATCAAATATACTCTAAGGTGCTTAAATTTAAATAGTAAATCAAAATTGTAAACTTTAGAGCATTTCTTCCTACAAAGCCAAATAATCAGAAGGGCTAAAAACCTAAAATATGGTAGATTTGGGGTGAAAAACCCTAAAGAATGCTGATTTCCAATAAAAATAAAAAATTTCCAATAATCCTGATTTCTCGCATTCGAGTAGATCAATTAACACTGTCCATAATATGTTCATAAGATATCACACCATTTAACCAATTGTACTCCCTTAATAGATGTCCAACATATAGTAACACTACTAGAAATCTTTAACACGCTGAAGATCACAATGAATAGCCTACTATTTACATTTACCCCAATTTGATCCCAATAAATAATATAATAATATCAAGAACCACCGCCGGAGACAAAGTTCTGCTGCTCCTGGTGCATGCCATTTGGTATGCTCCCACCAATCTCCCTCTCACCTTTCACAAATTGTGACGCCCACGGAATCAAAGTCATAGGTGGGAAGCAACAATCGCAAGCCACTTGGCAAGGTTGGGGATTATGATCATCGTAAAATTTGTGCGTCCCATTGGCCCCACAAGAAGGGGATGATGCTGCTTTGAGTGGGCCCCAGCATTCCATCTTGTTGAATTCCGGTATGTTGGAATGGAAATATACCCAAACCAATGCCTTTTGTAGGTCTGGATAGTTGTCAAATAAGCTTTCATCCCCATGAACAAATGCCTTCAATACCTAATCACATTTCACAATACAGTTAGGCCAAAAAAGCCCGAAGCCATTCAGTAGTGACTCGATTGAGTTCTACCAATAAATAATGTTAGATGTATGATGAATTGGTACAATCTCAGAAAGAATTATAAAAAATGACCGTTTTACCCTGCTTGTGTGGGTGGGTCCAGTCCTCTATTAAAAGTTGTACCAATTGATTGTACTTTTAGCATTACTGGCTATGAATATAAGAAGATGGCAATTAACCCAAGTGCTAGTCGATGTTGATAAGACAGTTATGTGAGATGATGTTAGGATAGGAGAGCTTACAACGGGGAGTTCCTTGCAAAAGATGTAGTATCTAAGCCTAGCAAAGAGGTCCAACAAGAAATGGCCACCACTTATGTGACAATGAACATGAAGAGACATCTTTCCTTTGATTTTCTTCCACTCTGCCACCACTTCATCTCTTTGTAGTTTGCTGTACCATCCTTGAAACTGCAACAAAAAATCCCAAAGCTCTCTTAATTCTTCCTTTAAAATCTCAAAATGCAGTGACAACCACGATCAAAGATATCTAGGTGACTTATCTACAACTCCCATTATTATTATTATTATTATTATTATTATTTTTTATTTTTATTTTTTGTTAATAGAAAAGGTATTCTGAACATCAAAATCGAAGGAAAAAAAGCTCACAATCTCAAGTTCAGCATAAACCCCTAACGTTTGAAGGCGAACAATATCAAAAGGATAGAACTAATTACATGAGTCGAGATTCACTGTTCCTTTGCAGTTCTATCTGGAGTATTCTGATTATATGAGACAACTAAAAGAATATCAAATCTAAATGTGTGGAAATAGATTTTGGTATGGTGTTAAAAAGGTTCATATGAACATATTTCTCAACGTATACCATTTGTATTGTCACGACTTACATAGTCGTATAGATTCAACTAGTCACATGCCTGATTGATATGGTATTCTTTTTTCCGTTTCCTTTTTCTTTTCTTTTCTTTTTCTTTTTCTTTTTTCTTTTTTTTTCTTGTCTTTTTCTTTTTCTCAAACCATCTAATAAAAAGGATCACAACAAACAATTTGAATAGCCAAACCCCTGTTTTTTTCCTCTGTTTTACGTTGAATTACGGAAACTTGAAGTAAGACCAATTGAAAGAGACTAACAATTTCTTAAAAAATCTAAGACAAGAGGACTCAGAAAGAAGAAATTAGAATACCTGGGAGCTGTTTATAGTTTGAGAGATGGCAAGAGTGAGCTTAGAAGTAATATCACTGTGTGTAAGCGTATATGTTCTTGGAAGGTTTCCTGGATGCTTCTTCTCATCAACTCCCAGAAACAATACCTTCAATTTCGATGCCTCAAATATGGCTGGTCCGAATAACCGAGCCACCTGATCATCATCATCATCATCATCCCAATTAATTAATACCCAAAAATTACGCACAAATATATATATATATATATATATATATATATATATATATATATATATGAGAGAGAGAGAGATTTACTGGGACAACAGAGTGGGTCTTGTTGATTCTCCTCCTTGTCCTATGTACGAGGAAAGAAATACTATCCTCTTTAAGATTTGATGGGAGCGGTGGAGTTGCAGTGAGAGCGCCCATCGCAACCTACTAGTCTAAACAGAGAATCAATATTGCTTGCTCTTCTTCAAGCTGCTACAGAGTCGTATAATTTCAAAGAGCTTTAGAGAGAGAAGGCATCAAAATTGAGAGCATGGCACTCCGATTATTCTGGAGCAAATTTTTGGGACCAACTTTTAAGGAAGTTTGGGTTGGTTGGTTTCTTTTTTCTTTGCTTGGATGCCTAAACTTCCGAACCTTTGAAGGGTGGCATTCTTGAATTTGATTTGCGTGTACTTTTGGACTTCTTGTGAGTGTGATGTGAACGGTCTAGAAGTTGCGTGTCCAAATTTGAAGGCTCCAACACTTCAAAAAGTTGCTTTTAAAAAAGTCCAAACTCCAAACTTCTAGTTGAAGTTAGCATTAATAGGTGCATGGAGCGTAGATTACCACGTACTTAAGCCTTAATATAGAATTTCTTGGTGAAAGACAATTTTTTAAGAGAAAATGGAATGGCACGTTTTGTAAATGGAATTTCAAATTTAATACTACCTCCGTCCCAAAAATAATCTATTATTACCTCCGTCCCAAAAATATCATCTACTATTTCTTTTTCGTTCGTTCCAAAATATAGGTCACATTCCTTTTAAATGTGTAATTAAAATATTATTTGTATTTTATGCCCTCATTTAATATACATTGATATCATTGAAATATAATAGTTAAAATAAAACATCTAACAAATGAGAGGGCATATTAGGAAAATAATCTTGAATTATACTTTTCCAATACTATTAATTACATTTTTCTTAATCTGTATGAAGATAAAAAAATGACTATAATTTTGAGACGGAGGTTGTATTTTTTTTTTTGTCAGTTCCAAAATATAGATCGCATTTCTTTTAAAGATCTGGTTAAAATATTATACCTCTGTCCTATAAATATAGTCTACTATTCTTTTTTAGTCCATCCCAAAATATAGACCACATTCCTTTTAAAGATCTAATTAAAATATTTGTTATCTTATATATCCTCATTTAATGTATATTGTTATTGTTATTACCAAAACTAGTATTACCCCCGTGCGTTGCACGGGATAATTAAGATGGTATATATAAAATATTATTATAAAATATGACAATATATTATTATGAATATATAATAAAAATAACAAAACATATCTAATATTATAGATTTCAACAATGGTTTATAAATTTTGCTGTGAAATGATATCTTGTAAGAAAAATACTATATCAGTTATGTAATTGAATATTTAAGGTAAGAACATAATTTGGGAACAAAATTTAGATAATATACATATTTGAACAAAAAAATCAACCTTAATAACACGTTTTATGAGTTATACATTATTCAAACATATGTCTAATATGATTAACAATAATCTTTATAAGTACACAGATATATATAAACTTTATAAATATTGAATTGAATTGGTACTACATTTAGCTTGAATTGAATTGAATATTGAATTGATTTTTCACCATTAGCGATTTTATTCACCTTAACGCATTAGTAAGCTGTAAAAAGATAATTATTTTTTTTAAATATGGAAAAAGGTTCTGATTTTCTAAAATAGATTACCTCTACCAACGTGACACTACGCCAAGTTGACACTTGTACTATATAATTAATTTTAAAATAAAGATGTATATAATATAGCTAAAATGTAATATTCAAAAATTCAAATACAACACTAAATATAAAATAATTAAAATAATTTATAAATTAATTCAAAAAATAGAATACATATAAAAAAGACAAAGTACATATAAAAAATACTAAATAAGGAAAGCAATATAAATTAAATTAGAAAAATAATTAATTCCTAAAACTAATTAACATAACATATTGATTTACTAACTTTAGACTTCTTATTATTATATTAAGATATATTAGTTGAAATAAAGAATAAATGAAAGGGCATATTAGGAAAATAAGTTTAAAATTTACTTTTCCAATACTATTAACTGTATTTTTCTTAATCTTTATGAAATTAGAAGTGAGCTATATTTATGGGACGGAGGTAGTACTTGTCTTTATGCCTTCATTCAATGTACATTGTTATCATTAAGATAAAATAATAGAAATAAAATATCTAATAAATGAGATGTTATATTGGGAAAATAATATTAGATTTTACTTTTCCAATACCACTAATTGTATTTTTTTAATCTTCGTAAAAAATAGAAATGAGCCATATTTATGAAAGGAAGCAGTATTTACTTTTGGGAAGGATAATGGCAGTAATATTTTCAAATTGAACGGTCAAAAATACCCCTCATCGCAATGTTCCTTCTCCCCTTTACCCACCCCCACCCCCAACCAGCTAAGGCCCAATGGGGTCCACTGCCCTCACTGAACTTTTGACATTTTCTTTCTTTTGGGGGTTGGGGGGGAGGGCCATTGGCAAAGCAGTGAGCAGCCGTTGGCAGACAAAATAAATTTGTAAGCTTTTAATTAATTGAATATCTTTGTGAGTGAGAACCATGTGATAACTCTCGCAAGCAACGAAAATGGCACAGGCAGAGGAATGAAGAAGACAACCTAGTTCTTACCGGATTTTGGGCTTTTTTTTGCTTTTCCAATTCTGGGCCATGGGCTTTTTTCATTTCAAAATGCTGACCCAGATGAAATAAACCCAATTAGCTAAAAAGTAATAATCCACAACATGATCTTAGGGTGTGTTTGATTGTTTTCTTGGAAAGCATTAGTTTTCCTAGAAAACATTTTCCTACCTCCATCTTGGATTGAGTTTTCTAGGAAAATGACTCATTTTATGCATAAAAGAGTTGTACATGGAAAAGGTTTTCCATGAAAAAATTTCCCATCAAACACTAAAGTAGGAAAAGTTTTCCTTTGATTTGACATTTTCCTAGAAAATTTTAGTGAATCAAACACACCCTTACTTTTTTATTTAGCCGTGTATCTAGGCATAAAGGATAATTTGGCATAGTTAGTTAAATTATTTATTTATTTATTTATTTTTTTGCGGTCGATTTTTGGGGCTATTGAAAGTCATATTTCAAGTAGATGAATAAATCAAAGCAGAGTGCACATTAAATTTTGGCGGCAGTTTGAATTGTTGAAGAATCAAATTTAAATGTTACATAACAAATTGGTGGAAAAAGCAACAGAAAACGGGTGAAGAGGATGGGAAAAATGGATCTTTTCTCAATATTTTGGCCTTTCTATTATTTATTAAATTGAACTATTTTTTCCATTTGGGCCTACATAATTAATAATCAAACTCATAATCCATTTGCCTATTTACTTTGATTGAGTAATTGACTCAATTAAAAATTTACAACACCTAATTATCTACTAACTAGTTGGGACGGTCAGAATAGAGAGAAATCGAACCCATAAAATTCAAGATTTGTTCTATTTACATAAAATTTTGTCAAATTAAAGTTATTTTTTTCTCACTACTCAAATTTAATATTTCTCGTAGGTAAATTTTTTATAAGACAATGGGCCTCATCTAAAAAAAAATAATAATAAAATAAAATAAAATTTCACCCCGGAGCTATCGTAAGTGATCCTCTAAATTAATATTTGGATACGCGACTGCCCTTACATGGACCAAATTTCCTGGCTATGTCACTACCCTCAACCATCCCCTCGCCAGATTAGAGAACCAAACGTTCTTCTTCTTCATGCTTCCTTCTAAGCAAGCTATAGAAACCAATCCATGATAAAAACTTGATAAAGCTTCAACGCTGGACATTGAATCAAGCTATTTTTTTCTGGAACATGCTTTCTTCCCTTCACCATACTAAGCACAGCAGTAGCAGTAGGCAGCCCGAAGACGAGATGAATGGAGCACTGGAGATTTGTAAACGCAAACACTCTCCCATGTTCTTTTCGATCTGAGTGTTTATTTTTATTTTTATTTTATTTTTTACCATCCTTTCCACCGTTTTTTCCGCTGTAGAAGGAGCGCTTTTAACTTGATAGATCTGAAATTGTTTCCACCCAATCTTTTACTAGCTCTAGGTATTGTTTGCTTTGGTCGAAGATGGTGAAGCGTGGTTGGAGTTTGGCTGGAGACGGTGACATTTGGTTGGAGATAATGAACGATCACCACTCGTCGGAGAAGATGAATCGGTCACCGGAGAAGATGAACAGACGCTGGTTATATATTCTATAATCTAGAATATAGAAATTTCCTAAAAATTCAGTCAAAATTTCCGACAACCATCGTAGTGTCAAGCTCTCCGATGACTACAATAAATATACTAGCAAAAGATATGGCATTGGATTCATACAGAAAAACAAACTCCATTGAAAAAAAATCAAGATCCATCGGGGAAAAAAAAGGAAAAGAAAAGTGACACCGGAGAATAGGCGGCGTATTGCACAAATCCATGATGAGAAACGATTGTTGCCGAGTAATAGAGAAAAATGATCGAAAATGGAGCAGTTGGAGAAGATGATCGGAGCTCTCCGGAGAAGATAACCAGAGTTCGAGAAGCTAACCGGGGCTGAAGAAGGTGGTAAGAGTTTTGGAGAAGATGACCTTTTTGTGGGGGTGAGGGTATAATGGGAAAACCATATGAAAGTTTTTCTACATTTGTCTGTACTTACAGTAATTTGACATATATGAGATTTAAAAAAGGTGACTTGCCATTCATATCTTTCACCCAATTTTTAATTACATCGATCAAGATAAATTTTTAATTTACATTTCAAATAGTTTTAAGGGTATGTTACGCCAGTGGTACAGAACCTTTCGTTCCACTAGTTATAAGCACGTGTTACGCATGTGGTATTATACTAATATTTTTTCACAAAAAATAAAAATTGATTACAATAAATTAAGTTAAAAATAAATATATGAAAAATGAAAAACATAAAATGTGCCATCACCAAAAAACTTCAATTAATTAGAATCCATAACAATCCGAATGGATTTGATTTCAATTAATCGAATTGATTTCAATGGAATTTGTTAATTCGCAAGTCTGTATTGATTTAATAATATTGCTGCTGACTAATTTTTTGATTAATGTGTAACTGGTTCATGTAGCATTTAGTAGAAGCTATTAGTCTAATGTTCTATTGGTGTATTTAATTATTATTTATTGTAAAAATTGATTATGTTCAAATAGTTTTAAACTGTAAATGAGGACTTACTCCTTATTTATTAATAAACGTGCAAAAGGAGATGTTAAATTATCAAATTATCATTCTGTTATTTTTTTAAAAAAGGTGTGAGAATGGCTTAATAACATGTTATTGTAGGCTAATGGATCAATTTTAACTAATGCCACTTATTTTTGAAAGACTGTGTCTGCTGTATGGTCAAACACAAAAAGAAAAGGAAAAAAAAACAGAAAGAAAGATTAAGGACCAAAGTACAAATGGATTGAAAACATTATTTTTTTAATTGTTATCTTTATGTTTATATTATACTTATTGTGAACGAGAGAGTTTTTTCACTTCATTTCACGTTATCAAATTCATTATAAATAGCCCATATTTATAAAAATATTGGGGTACACCGCATTACATTTAATATATTTTCCACTCTTTTCCCTTTTCCTTTTCGGTGGCTTTCGGTAGATCATTATTTTACAACACTCCCAATTGAATGACTATTTATACAATTGTCTTTTGAATTTGTTTGGAGAAAAATTCAGTGAGCGAAAAACTTCCAAACTGATTGTAGGAGAGTTTGAGTGAACATAAACTGCTTCAACAAAACAAATCTTGTAGAGCAAAACTTGAACGAAGAGAAAATGGTAAATTGCTCCCATGATGACGATCACTCTTATAGGAATATTCATAAGTTGTCTCGTTAAAACCTTGTTAAGAAAACCAAATGGGACAAAACTTAATCGAACGAAAAAGAGTACAGCTACTCCATTTGGTTCTATATCTCGAGGACGGGTACATTCACTTCTGGCGAAAGATATACAGACCATCATCTGATTCAAGTAATATCTTCATTATAAACTAATCCAATAGATTTGTTGAATTGATTTCTCTTGTAGCCCCCAATATATCATGAATATGCCTCGTTAAAACCTTATTAGGAAAAACCCAGTGGGAAAAATCCTAATAAGGGAAAAAGAGTGCATTATTCATGTGAATACGCCATAAATGTTGCCTCGTTAAAAACCTTGTTAGGAAAGCCTAATAGGATAAACCTTAGCCAAGGGAAAAAGAGTGCAACACTACTTCAAGCATATCAAAATCCTTCGGGTATTTATATATAAATATCATATTTATCACTGGGCTAGTGCTATTTGCAATCAATAATCTCAATCTCATATTTTTTACTGTACCCAGATTTATATACCCGAATCTCCTCTCAAGATTTTATATTAGTTACGATTAGACTGCTTCGTTAAATATCGTACGAATTTTCTTCCACAACAATATCATTGCTTTGAGCCATTACAAGCAATGTTA
The DNA here is from genome assembly GCA_018223645.1 of Jasminum sambac. Classification (NCBI taxonomy): domain Eukaryota; kingdom Viridiplantae; phylum Streptophyta; class Magnoliopsida; order Lamiales; family Oleaceae; genus Jasminum; species Jasminum sambac. The sequence goes on from CP073640.1 coordinate 40,899,302, forward strand.
TTTATCATCTTTTCAAGAGTTCTATTTTTCTTATCAAGCCCGCATATATATTTATTATAATAGTGTATATTTTAATATTATTCTTTGATATATCTCAATATCCTCATTATTATTGATTGTATGTAGCGCTACATTTTTATAGTGTGTCTACACTTTTCAATTTCATTTCTTTCCCCATAACGTTATGATTTATCGAGATATCTCATTACTGATCCTCTTCTAGGATTATATAATATACTTGAATCTATATACTCTTCAAGAGTGTATGCCTCCTTTATTAAGGTCATCTTTTATCATTTACTTTGATATATATGTTTGGGGAATTTTTATTTAAATAATATCAAGGCTTTGGGCTTGCTAATTTATCAAAGCATATGTAGCCGGTATATAAGATCGTTATAGTCTTTCATGCATCTTTCAAATTCATATTTCAATATGATGCATTTCATATATCATTTTCAACTATGAATACTCCCCCTCATATTTAGAACCAAACTCATACAATTGGTATAATCTCCATCATCTATGTTCTTAGTATTTATCCTTAAGGTGGAATTTATTCAGTTTGTATTTTGTTTTCGATATTGGCAAATTTATTGGAGGATTTTAAATATTTTTCCAATTATATCCCACTCGTACGCCCATATTCAATCATTTACGGCCTTATTCAAATTATTGGGATATACATTTTCTAGCTTTATCATTATATCTGGTACTTGTGCTCATATCCTGAGCAAATCATCCTGTAATCTTCCAATTACGATATACACATGTGGCTTTCAAATGGATCCATATCATAATATATAGTAGCCCACGTCGGGGTTTAGTGGGCCCATATGTCTTATCCTTTATATGTTCCAGATATATTTGGAATTTACTCCCAACATTGGTTTGTAATGATTTCATCATTTATCGAGAATAATCATTTGAAAAATTCCTCCAGTTCCTGATTTCAATAAATTATTTACATCAATCAAACCGGGATCTATATAGTGCTCAACATGATTTATTACTTTCACTATATGCATAGCTCACCGACATATTACATTATCTTTCGATGGCATTATTACAAATTACTGCTCAAGCGTAGAAACTTAGCCCATACGTTTCATGTCATGGTACTGTTCAAACGCGGGATCGTACCTCATACGCGTTTATAAGTCAGCCGAACGCTTATAATATTCACCATAACAAAGGTCCGATCATTATAATGGATCATATGCTCTCAAATCTTTGAAAATACTATCCATCACTACTGATCAAGATTCTAAAAAGAATTTATCGAGGTAGGCTCGAAAGGTTGATGATGCTAATAAACAAGGGCATCCCACAAGATATTAGATGGTTGATTAAAGCATGGGTTCGATTATCTGGTGAGGTTTTGATTCCTTCTAAGTACATGTCTAGTATGGGTAAAAGTAGTTTTTCAAAGAAATGGAGAGCAAAAAGGTTAGGAGGATGCTATAAATGTGCTCGGTGGACATGTGACACTCGATGTAAATCTGTGGGGTACTTGTCCTGAAATCGAGAAGATAAAATAGCATTAATTAAGGATGGATTGATTAAGGAGTCTTTGGATGATATTCAACAAACTCTTGAGACACATCCTAGTAGACACGTGCAATGTGAGCTTATGGCCTTATGGGCCAAATTCAAATATGAACAAGAACGTTATAGTCTCGAAAAAATTACTTTAAAAGATCGTGTTTGTAAATTTAGTAGAAAAACTTAGTATTGTAATTTTTCCATATTGATGCAAGGCAAATTGGTGCAATATCGAAGATCAATGTTTTTCTCGTAATTTTAAATATCTTTTTCAATTTTTGAAATATATATGTGTGTATGTGTGTATATATATATACGTATATACATATATATATATACACACATAATCACCGACAATATATGTCATTTCACTGTTTTTTTTTTGCTTTTTTTTCATATTTTCAAAAAGTAAATAGTGAAATCACTTATTGGTTTGAAAACTTATCTTTAAATAGAGGGATTCATGTATCTCTCATTCATTCGTTGAAAGAGAGAGATGGAGTGGAGATGGAGATGGAGATGAAAATATTAGAATAATCTCATTCAAGTCAATCTTCACCTCGCCAGATAAAAACTACATGTGTTCTTGGTGGGTCCAGGTGGTAGGCCATATTCAATACGTGGATATGGCAGACCAACTTATAAGAGAGTTAGGGAAACCGAACATCAATATACTGTATGGAGTGACCAATAACAAACTATTAAGGAGTCTTAAGATGGCCACACAATCATGGGGGATAAGAGTGTCAAGTGTAATACCTTTTCATCGCATTGGAGGCAGTAATAGAATTGGAGTTAGAAATGTCATTAGTCCAACTAGATTGATGCTACAAACACAATCCATTTGCGACTGCATGATGTACATGATGAGCAATAGTGATGCTTTTATTGTTTTTCCAGGCGGCTATAACTCGCTGGAGGAAATATTCAATATCGCGTCATGGGCACAGTGGAACTTTCATACTAAACCAATAGGTTTTTTGAATATCAATTATTTCTTTGATGGCTTATTAGCGTTTCTAGATCAGGATGTTGATAATAAATTTATTTCTCATTCTCTGAGAAAAATACTTATTTTCGCCAGTACGGTTGCTAAGCTACTAATAAAGATTCAATCATATATTCAAGAGTCTATGGAAGCCTAGGTTCGTCGGTCACAAACCATTGGTGTCAAGTGGAAATGAGATTCAAATCCTTTGGATCTCTCATTATGAACTTGATGCTAGGGGTGGTAGAGTTATGGAATATTTGTACTCTCGAGACGCATCCCTTCTATATGGGTTCAATATGTATTTTCCCATTTTTTTCGTATGTCTACATTTTTTAAGTGTTTATTGCTACCTTTGATATTTTTAATATGTTCCACTTTTACTTGTTTTGTGCTTTTTCTAAAGCAATAATAATGATATCACGTTGGCTTTATTCGAATATAGAAGTCTATTGCATAATCAGTATAACATCTGTGATATATGCTTTCTTCAATATCATTTTCTTCTCAAATCAGTACGATCTCATGTTATTAATGAGATTATTTCATATAATCCTACCATATGATATATTTCCTTCGATTTGTCAATTGGGATCTATTGAGCATTTTACTTTTATATATTTATCCAACGGTAACTTTTGGTACCTCTTGCTCAATTTTTTCCATCAATATTCAATAGACGTGGAGAATGAATATTTCTTTATTAAATGCTTCTTTGAGAGTATTTCTCATCATATCACAATATACTAATCTCATAATGAGATTTTTCACCATGGTACATTTTCTTTCATTTTCATCACCATGGGATTATTTGAGTAATTTTATTTTATCAACACATATAGCGGTAAATTTCGGCGTCACTTGCTCAAATCCCTTCATTAATATCAATATAACATTATAATATATATATAAATCGATTACTCTTATTTGGTACCAATCGTGGGTTTTAATCCAACAACATTGGTGCTATGTATTTCAACTGTGGCGTAACCCAACACATTGAAAATATTTACTCTAATCGTGTGGTATAACCCACCACGTTGGAAGTATAAAGTGTATAAATTTAAATTGTAGAAATTAAATTCTCCCCAATAGGTGGTAGAACATACCGTATGGGAATTATTGCAATAAATATAAGGTTAAATTTCAATCAGGGGTATAATCGACCATGTGGAAATTATAATAATAAATGTAAATTTAGATTCCAATAAGTGGTAGAACCTATCATATGAAAATTGTCAATTCCAATCCGCAAAGGTAAAATTGTTCATTCCAGTCCGCAAAGGTAATGTTGTCCATTCCAGTTCGCAAATGTAAAATTTGTGTATAATTATTTCCCAAAATATAATTATCGTGTTTCTCCTTTCCACCTCAATTTATTTATTTAAAATTACCATTTAAATAAATCGCAAACTAATCATTTGGCCAGATATTAGCTAAACTCCCATCTATGTAGCACTCGTTGATAGCATCTAAAAAGCCCCATAACAACTCAAAAAGCTCAATTATCACCCTTAGAGAGTTTCGAGATTGAAGCTGTCGATCACATCAAAATTATAATATTTAGAATCTAAATAAAATCAGAGAATCAAAATTTAAAATTATAATATGTGAAATTTAGAGTCATTTTATCAAGCATTTCTTTATCTCTTTGCAAATGTATATCTATGCAACTGTACTTTCTCACTTTATACATGTGCAAGTGGTTGAATAGAGAAATTCTTCTCACACTTTATGTCAAGCATTCCTTTCTTGTCTTCACTATGTTTGCCAACTGGAGAAATTCAAACGCTCAGCTATTGGGAGGAATTAATGAACTATTGGTACATTTCAAAACTTTTATGATGAGTGAAGATTATTGCCACTTATCGAGGACCCACCCCCATGCTATCTAAAATGGAGTTTTCGATTATCTGCTTAAGGTAATTGTCAAACTTCTCTTCTCTCTCTCTCGGCAAAGATCTCAATTAATGGAGAAAACTTTCAACTCCTTATTTCTACCATCTTCTTGCATCATTAAATGATTTATTTCAACAAGATCAAATAGTAGAAATCAAAACCTTCACTTAGAAGTCAAAAGGGTAGAGTTATACTTACAGCTTCAGTTTTACACAAAGGTAAAACCTACCAAGTGATGATTCATCCTTGCATTTTTGCCTGTGAGTGATGAAATTGAAGCAGCAATATGATATCATGGTAAGTGGTTGATCAAGACTTTGATATTTCTTTCATTGCCATTCGTGAGAGAGTAGAGAGAGATAAACATAATGTTTGAGGGAAAAACAAATCTTTAACTCTTTAGTGTTTTCAAATTGTTCAGATCATCTTTTGATTCTTAGTGTGTTTGTGCGTGAGAAAGAGAGAGAACATATATTTGAAAGAAGAAGAAGACTGAACTTTGTTAATGGAGTTTCATGCATATTTTATTTAACTAATTGAAGGAGATTAGAGTTTTCGTTCTGATAACATGTTGTGAACGAGATAGTTTTTTCACTTTATTTTACGTTATCAAATTCATTACAAATAGCCTATATTTATAGAAAAATATTGGGGCACACCGTATTACAACTATTGATCCGGTATACAATAGTCATTAACACAATAAAACATAATCATTTCATTTAATATATTTTCCACTCTTTTCCCTTTTCCTTTTTGGTGGCTTTCGGTGGATCGTTATTTTACAACAATGCTCTGTATGTTAAAGTATACTAGATGTAGCCTTGTAAGTGGAAATTACAAATGGCCTTTGTTTGTGTTAATTTTTTCCCACTTAAAAATTAATTTTTATTCTTAGCCGAAATCAAACATTAATGTCAATAAGACATCTCATATCATTAGTGATTATTATTCACATGGCTCGTAATTTTCATCACTCTTCATCTAAAAATGTTACCTTTTTTGGTTAAAAAAATTTACCTGAGCACAACCTTCATTTCATGCCAAAAGTTCTATGATTTTTTTGTTCTGTTTAGTTGTTTTGTGTGTCTCCACACACACACACACGCACATATATATATGCACACGTTTAGGAGTGACAAAAAACATCATTGAGGCAACATATTATTATGTCGCCTTTAAAGTTATGTACACACGAGATTATAGGGACGATAGGCCGTCTCTAAAAGTTTAGCTTCTTGTAGTGAGATTGGTTTGAAAATCCAAGTCGGAGATATAATTTTATTAATGTAAATATATTTTCACAGCTAAAGAAAGGAGACTTCAAATGTTACCTTCGTGGAAGAGCAACTTACATGTATATCAAGAAATAAGTTCAGCTAGACAAGACAAAGTTTGAACACTAATAAAATATGATGCTAAGGCAAGAAAAGAAAATACAATCGATTTCGTCTTACATCTAATATCAAGTAATGCATATTTATCAATCTTAAGTATGCCAAGGATCTTCCCGTGCAAGTCTTGCTTCTCGAAAATCTCTGTTGGTAGGTGACCAAGATTTGCAAAATAATCTGCGATAGAATTTCCATGTCTCTAAATGTGGGCAAATAGTGGATTTAAGTTCCCACAAATAGGATTTTGGGCATCTCTATTTCAAATGGAGATATTGATTCATTGTTTATAAATCATTCTTCTCATTTTCAAAAGATTTTGGAAAATTAGGTTTCTCATGATTTGCACAAGGCCGAAGTTAACCTTTTCTCTTAGCATATACGAGTCAACTCCTAGTGAACTACATTGGTGAGCTATACAACGTATGTTTGGATACTTATGTTGTTCAATTGAAACATGTTTATTATGCTAAATTCTTGTTCTATACACTAAATTTGATAATGTTAAAGTTAGTTTTACATCGGCGTTGTGATTTTTACTGCGCTGCAGATGTAGATAAAACAAAAAGCACTCTATTTTTTTGATGACCCAGGTGTCAGGCTTGCGCTTGACTAGTCTTGGGAGAGCGGCCTTCCCCCCAGCTGGTTCGCTCTCTAGGTAAATTCGGATGCGGATACAATCTATACACATTTGGGCCAAACATTCGGAATGCGGGCCTCCTCCGTTGTGGACCTCTCTTTATATTAAAGTGATGGGCGAATAGGACCCATTCCTCAAAGGGGCGACAAAGTACACCATTTCTTTGCCTCCACTAGGATTCAAACCCCGATGCTCCGTGTGGAAACCCGCTTGCTTTACCGTTGCACCATGCCCGTGGCCCCCCCCCCCCAAAAAAAAAGAACACTATTTTTTGTATTACCTTATGTAAATCATGCATTAGCCAAAAGCCTCAATATAGCAACGACGAGTAGTGGCATTATCATCTATTGAGACAAAGTACATTGCTGCATGTGAATTATTAAGGATGGTTTTGTGGATTAACGGGCTCTTATAGGTGCTTGTTATTTATTCATTTGTTTTATTTTATTTTATTTTTTAATAGTAATGTTACCCTGTCTTGGATAAGAGTCATTCACTTAGGGGGTTGTATAATGATTTTAATAGACTTTTAAATTGAATGATTTTCATGGAATTTAATTGACTTCTATTGATTTTTGATAGACTTCCATGGATTTCTATAGAGCCCATAAAAATCTGCAATGGATTTGGAAGGACTTTTATTTCAAAACTTTTACTGAATTTTTTTAGGACTCATTTGACAATATAGACTTTAGTTTCATAAAATAAATACTATTAAACTTATTGAGATTAGACTTTTATTATCCTTTAATTTCTTATTAAATTATAATCTTTTCAAAAGTAAAAATTAGTAATAATTAATTATTGTCTATAAAATAATTTAATAAAAATATAATAATTTTTTAACTACAAATATATATAACTATGGCAAACAAAGATTTCACAATATTTTGATATAATTTAATGAGAAAAACTAAAAACTATCACATATTTAATCAATATGTCAAAACATATTTCAAGTTAATAAAGTAAGGAGTAGATATAAAATATTTAATTATAAACTTTAAAACCTTTTACGAACTTTTGTAAATAATTCTCTTTTCATGAAAAGTTGAACAAAAAGGAGATAAAAATGTTATGAGAATTTTTTTACATTGTTCTTATTGTGAAATTAAGAAAAAATGAAAAACAAATAAAGAAGAAAAAGTAATGAGAGACGGTGATGGCGGTGGTGGTAGCGGGATGGTGGTGGCGGCGGCGGCTGCAACTATGATGCTGTTGGCGGGATGGTGGAAGCGGCGGTGGCAGAGATTTGATCGTGGTGGAGGCAGCAGCGACACTGGTGGTGAGTGATGGTGGTGAAACAAAAGTCCATCAAAATCTCAGGGGTAGATAATAGATTTTATATGACAAATTATGTATGTATTTTATGTTAAAAGATAAGTACCTAGAGGATTCTGTTAAAGTCCTTAAAAATCCAAAACAACTTTGAATACGTCATAATTTCATAGGATTTTAAAAAGTCCCTATTTAATACCTCATAACTTTAATAGACTTCTAAAAAGTTCAAGAAAATCTATATTGAATATCCCAATATTTTAATTGACTTTCAAAAGTCTTAATTAAATACACCCAAACTTTTCAAAATCCATCAAATTTCTTAAAAGTCTTCAAAACTCATTTAAAATATCAATTGAATATGCCCTCCTTAATTATTAAGAACCTACATTTCATGATAGAACAAAAATAGCACTAGAGTCAGTATAGATATTAATTATCATTTTATAAGCGATTTAATTAAAAATAGCATGATTTAAATTTGAAAAGAATCCAGCCTCACTAAACACCCATTTGATATATATAGACATTAAAGTCCTATCCCCTAACTGATTCAAAGATTGCAAGAATCGACTTAAGATAACTAATTTACAAGTGCTAATGGTTAAAAGAAACCAAATGACCTTATTTTTATTTTATTTTTTCTAGGAAAAATGATGTTTGGACATCATTCAATCACTAGGCGCACTCATGTCATGACAAGGTTTAGTTAGAATGTGGATATTATCTAAACCCGTTTAAATCTGTTTGAGCCCAGACTGGTTGTGGAACCCAAGCCCAGCATGCATGTCGACCCTTTGTCACATTTTTGAAATGTAATTTATCCGCTAGTGGTACCTTCTCTTGATGCTTGACAAGTGGATCAATGTAAAACATTGATTTTTGACAGGTTTTTTAAATACCTGAAACATTGATTCTGCTTCTTGTTATTTGTTTCTATTTTTGATAGCTCGAGTTATCATGTTTTTAGGGTAACAATGTTTTAATTCAGTGGCGTAGTTGGGGGGTTGGGGGGTTGGGCTGTTCTGTAGCACAGTCCAACCCCCAACCCACTACTAAGCCCAATGAAAATTTTGCCTAATTTTTTAAGGGAGAATGTCATTCTAGCCTAGCCCAAATTTTGGAAAGTCCATTCACTCTTGCTGTTGGGCCATTGAATCAATTAAATTGGCAGTCCACGGTCCAGCTAATGGTCTTATACTCTTGTACGACAGAGTATCAATAATTCAAGTAAGCTGTAGGCGTATTGTGCAAGACTCCATAGTTCTTCTTTGGTTCTTCTCAATCATCAATCACAGCAATGACGACATCACGCATTCACGCCATCAACTTGCCGACTGCCGCTACCAATTTTTAGCCGGATAAGAAGAATTTCAAGACTCAACAACCGAATGAGACTCTCTGTCTCTCTCAATTCTAAACTCTGGTACAAAAATTCTCTTTTTTCTTCACTCTTCAATCTTCATCTTCATCTTTTGGCACTGTAAGTTCTTAATTTGAGGATTTTAAATTTTTATTTTGTAATTTATTTATGAGTTATGACTATAAATTCTATAATCTTATATTCCTATTCGGCTATTCATATATAGTTGGGAACTTGGGTTCAAATTTGAAAATTAAAATTGAAAGTATACTTAGTGTTAACATAAATCCAAAATCTACTTTTTATTTTAAGTTTGTATAGGAATATTATGTTTTATTTTTTCTTTCTACTTTCTACATGTTTAAGGCCTTTAGGCAATTCTTAATTTGTTAATGGAATAGGTGATATTCACTTTATTGACTCTGCTATGACTTTTTCAAAGTTAAATGAGCCTTCATAGTTCATACTGTGCTTCAGCTGAATCATTGATAGGTTTAGTCAATTAGTCTGCATATGCCCATAGGCGCTCGTAGCTTTTGAGGATTTATCACCGAAGTTTGTGGATGCTGCTATTCTTTGCTTTTGGTGTAATTTGAGATAGTATGATAGTATCTACTAGCCATAGTTGTAACTGCTAATCTCACTGAGATAAATAGTTTTTCAGGAAAGGAGGTTAAAGATATATTTTTATATTGACAGGGGTTAATACTTTGGCATTTGGCAACAACAGCAGCATGCTCTCATAGTCTCATACTCTCATTGCTGTGTGACTTGAAACTTGATTGCAGATTATTATTGATTGTAGATTGTTCAAATATTCTAATTGTTTGAAAATTTTTTGATATTCATATTCCAATTTCTAAATTCTAATGTAATATATTGATTGTTGATTGTAGATTTTTGTTTGATTCTAATTGCAGATTATATTTTGATTGTTTGACTCTAATGTAATATTCATATTGGCTCATTAGCTGTAGAGTTTTTCATTGTTGAGTTGATTGGGATTTGGGAATTAACTAATGATGTGAAGAAACTTGAAAGGGCACTAGTTTAATATTCATTGTTAGCTAATTTGTGAATTGTGGAGTTATTTAAACAAATAAACTTGATTTTTTAGTGAACCATAGATAATAGATTCACAGTGTAACTAAGTAGCATTATTTATTGTAGAACTTAAAATGGAACAAGGACAATCATCAAGTAGCAAGAAAAGAAAGACCTTATTCTCCTTCTTTTCAAAAGTAGACAAATCTAAAGACGGAGGTGTCGAGGAAACTCTAGCTCCCAATCTGAGTGTTCTTTCTGAAGTGGTTTCACCACTTGTAATTTCATGCCTCACGAATGAGCACATCTCATCTCCCGATCCTAAATTGGATTCATATCCTTCTATTGAACGGGATCCCGGAAAAAGAAAGCGTATGTGTGAATATCCAATTAATGAAAGAGATCGAATTCGACGCGCTTATCTAAGGGTGGGAGCTTATCAACCAAAACTTTCGGAATACCCAGCTAGACTATGTGGAAAACAAAAAAGACAATTTCAATTACATTGGCATGATAAGTTTCGTTGGCTAGAGTACTCTCCTTCTGAAGATAAAGCATATTGTTTTTATTGCTTTCTTTTTCTTGATAATAACCCCTCTCCGAATCTTTCGACATTGGCAACTATTGGATTTAATAATTGGAAAAGGGTTAACCAAGGAGATAAGTGTGCATTTCTTACACACATCGGAGCTTCATCTTCGTCATATCATAATATGTGTGTAGGAAATGCAGATGTTCTAATGAGACCATCTCATCATATTGATAAGGTGATTAATGTTGTATCAAGAGAGGAAGCTTTGAAAGCTCGTTTGCGTGTAAGAACCACAATAGAAGCTCTTCATTGGTTAGCACTCTAAGGATGTTCATTTAGGGGGCATGATGAATCACCATCTTCATCGAACCGTGGAAATTTGGTTGAATTAGTTCGTGCTTTTGCGAAAAAGAATGACGAAATTAGAAAAGTTATCTTGGATAATGCTCCAAAAAATGCCACATATACTTCTCCAGATATACAAAGAGAGCTTCTGAATATTATGGGAAATAGGGTACGAGATATGATTCGAAAAGAAGTGGGGGATGCCCCATATTGTATTTTTGTTGACGAAGCACAAGATGTTTCTCACCGAGAACAAATCTGCATCATATTGAGGTTTGTGGATGGTGAGGGGCTAATAAGAGAGAGATTTTTTGCTATCAAAAGTGTTAGTGACACTATCTCGTTGAATCTTAAAAACCAAATTTCTGATGTTCTAGTTCGTCACAATCTTCAAATCCAAAATATAAGAGGGCAAGGTTATGACGGTGCTAGTAACATGCGTGGTTCTTTGAATGGACTTCAGGCTTTATTTCTTAGAGATTGTCCTTGTGCATATTATGTACATTGTTTTGCACATCATTTACAGTTGACATTGGTTGCTGTAGCTAAGGAAGTTCGTGATGTTTGGAAATTTTTCTCTCATATAGATTGCATTATTACTATTATTACATCTTCTCCTAAGCGTGTTGCTGAGTTACAAACTGCACATAGGCAAGAAATTGAGCAGTTGTTAGCTAGTGGAGAATGAACTTCAGGTAGTGGGGCTCATCAAATTGGGAATTTGCATAGACATGGAGCTACTCGCTGGAGTTCTCTTTACGAATCTGTAAAGAGTTTGTTGAACATGTATGTTGCAACTTGCAAAGTGTTTGAGTGCATTCTTGATCACAATCATTTGACTGGTAGATCTCAAGCAGAAATTGATGGTGTCTTCACAAACTTTACAAGCTTTGAATTTGTATTTGTCTTGCATTTTATGCGTAAAATTTTTGGCATTTCCGATGTTTTATGTTAAGCACTTCAAAAGAAAAATCAAGATATTTTGTCTGCTATGAGATTTGTACACACTACCAAAACTCTACTTCAAGCTCTGAGAGAAGATGGTTGGGAGGAGTTTCTTACTGGGGGGACATTATTTTGTTCAAAGAATGACATCGATGTACCCGACTTTAATTCTTTTTATCGTCCTTCTAATCAAGTTCGTCGATCATGTGGCCGTGAGTATCCTACAGTTGATCATCATTATCATTTTGATGTTTTTAATAAAGTTATAGACTCATTGTTAGTGGAGTTAAATACAAGATTCAGTGACAAATCAATTGAACTCCTTTCTCTTAGTGTGGCATTGGATCCGAGGAATTCATTTGAATCATTTAACATGGATGATATTTGCAAGCTTGCAAAAGAGTTCTACCCGCTTGACTTTACATCTCAAGATATATTGTGTTTGAAAATGGAGTTGCAACATTATCAAAATGATGTGATTTCTGACTCCCGATTTGATGTACCTACTCTGCCGGATTTGTGTCAGAAATTGATTGCAAGTGGAAGGTCAGAAAATAATGTTGTGCTTATTAGATTGATTCGTCTCATATTGACACTACCTGTTTCTACGGCTTCTAGTGAGCATGCATTTTCGGCAATGAAGAAGGTGAAGACAGAAATCCGTAACAAAATGGATGATGGTTTTTTGGCTGATTGTATGACACTATACATCGAGCGAGAATATGCAATGAGTCTTGATGTGGATTTTATTATAGATGAATTTTATGCTGCGGGACCTCGATGTGGCCCATTCTAGTAGGTTCACATATATTTTGACTATTTTTGTGCAGTCTATTATACTAGATGCATTTGTAATTTTACTATTTTAGTGAGGCCCAATCTAGGTGTATTTTGTATATTGACTATTTTTGCGGGGCCCGTTTTATTAGGGGTACTTATATTTTGATTACGTGTGTTATACGTGGAACTTATGTTATGAATCTCAAAATTATCGAACATTACCCCTCCGCGACTATGATTTCTGGCCACGCCTGTTTTAATTGTTCATGTGAGATATTAGGGCAGCTGGCAGCAATGATCTTGATTGTATGGTATGGCTTTTTTTCCCTTTTTTTTCGGTAGAATTGAAATTAGGTTTTTGGGTTCTTGTAATTCCCTTCATTTGTCGACTATAAAACATTGGTTAGTGCCAGTTAGGGGTCGGCATTTGGTTGGGTTTGATAAAAAATAGCATGAGCAAGTGAGTAAAATGCCTCAATTCTGTTAGATTGAAAGAAAAAAACCAATAGAAATGCAAGTGCAATGACTACTAACCTTGGAGGTTAACCTTTTAACGTGGAACCCGTTGCATTTGTACAAAAAATTTAATATGGTATCATAGTGGGCGAACGACTCGGGACCCATGCTCCGTTGCGCTAACCCCACCAAATGGCACACATGCATAGGCTTTGAAAAAAAATCTCATATGTATGTAAGGGGACCTGAGCCAATCCCGGCGAAAAAATGGTCCATGTGCAAACTGTTGGGATAAATCCCGGCTGCGACTGAGGGGGGGCGTGACGAAAAACAGCATGAGCAAGTGGGTCAAGAGTCTCATATCGGTTATAGTGAAAGAAAAAACCAATATATTTACAAGTGCAATGACTACTCACCGTGGAGGTCAACCTTTTAAGGTAGAATCTCTTGCACATGTACAAAACATTTAAGAAGGTTTGCTTCTTTTCGGCAAAACAAAACAAAACAAAACCAAATTGAATAATTTCAAAATTGGTTTAAAGAGGAAATTACTTGGAATAAGGTTTTATGTTTCTCTTATACAAAAATCAGGTGTATAGGTAAATTTCGATATAGATTAGTCGACTAGTTTGGTTCACAAATTATAACCTTTTGGCAATTTGCAAGAATGAGATGAAGACTAATGGATTCTTCCTAATTCAGAATCCTATTTGAAAATTTATATTTACTCATTTTAAGAATGTCCCAAATGAAAGTTTGTGTTTCTTTTAATGGCGGCCACCTTGGATTGGGTAGGTATTGATGCATTTTGTTAAGTTGAAATTTTTGCTTCCATAATTCTCCTTAGATGTAAGTTGAGGTCTATTTGAAAATAGAAACAACAGTGATTGAAGTAATTTTTATAATGGTAGAGGCAAAATGATTGGTTAGATAAGGTGGACTTGTATTCACACTAGCTTTCTCATTACTATGTTGGGATGGCTCCCTCAAGTCATGATGAATTGAATTCATTGTAGGATAATGCTAAGCTTCCACACATTGTCAAACCACATAATTTCATCACATATGTAAAATTCCACTTTTAACCTTTAGTATTGATCAAATCACAAAATTGTCTTTGCATTTCAAATGCCATACTGACCCAGATTAAAATTGGGGATCTGAAACTAAGGAACGACTCGTGTGGGCTGAGTGAGTTCTTCCAAAATCACCGTCGTTCTCCGTCGATTCGCTGACATTTCTCCGTCACCGAAGTTGGGGATCTGAAATTTAGGGCTTCTAGCGTCATTTCAGTTGGGGGAAAATTAGGGATCAGCAAAAAACTTGGAACTCTCCGTCAGTTCACCAGCACGAAAAGCTTTGTACCCTCCATCAGTTTGGCTACGTCTCTCCATCACCGTCGTTTCTCCGAGATTTAAACCCTCCAACATTGTTAATTTGTTAGGATTCAATTTGGGAAATGAATTTTTTTAACATTTTTTTTGTTTGACAGAGTATTGAATTTTTTGTTGAGAGAATTTTTTATTATGTTTGCGAAGACACATTACAAGTTGTTATATTTCATTTAGATGATAGAGTATTCTATTAGATGACAGAATTTTTTTGATTAAGTATTGATTAGGTATTGATGACAGAGTACTCAAATTTTTTCGTCTTTATTTTTGTTCATGTGCTATCAGTTGTCCCATTAGATGACAGAGTATTGATTAATTAATTATTTTTGTGCTTAAATATGATTATCTAGTCTACAACTCAGAGGAAAATGATGATGAATCTGATGATGAGGAATGTGATGGTAATTCAATGTGACTGGCTAGTATGTGTTTAGCATTAAAGCTGCTTGTTTTACATTTTTGGTACTGTGGTCTAGGATGTGTTTTCCCGTATTAAAAGCTGGTTTAATAGGTTGCTGTGTTGATTTTTGTGCCGTGGTCGGGAGTTTCTTTCATATTAGGAATCCCAGGGTACTTAGTAGGGTCATTAACCAACGCTTTGAGTGCTTGTAATTGCCTTTGCTCCTTTATTTTGTATATAAGTCGTTGGGGAGAAATGTGGAGAAGTTGGAATGATTATTTGATTATGTGGTTGGAATGATCAATCACTTTTTAAAAAAAATTTTAACTGATTATTTGGTTGGAATGAGCTTGAAGAACATGATAGCATAATCTCTTCATGGAAAATATGTTTGATTGATAAATGCCAGGCTTTTTGATTTAATGTTCTATAGCACGGGGTTTGTGCGATAATAGATGTCAATGTTCATATGGGTAAGTTTTTATTGCTAATTACTGTCAAGTTCACCCTGTTCTTTTCATCAACTTAACAAAATCTTGTGAATGTAGTGATGGTGAAATCAAGAAAGAACCAGGCTATATGTCAAGGCTATATGTCATAGTTGCAGGTGGGTAACCCATTGGTAAATGAATGTCCCTATAAGCGTCATTGCCCAGAGTGTGGTGTGGGGTATATTACATTGTTTTGAGGTTGAGAATAGTCCTCTCCCAACCAACATTGGGAGATTGTTCCGTGGCTTCACGGTTAGGAGTCGTGACTATTTTCAATGGCATGAAGGTAGTTCTAGCGAGATTTCAAATGACGTAGGGATGCCTACCCCGAATGTGGAGATCGATAGCTTGCCCCAATTACTAAAGACATGTGCAAAAGTTTCAAAAGAAGAGGATGTCAAGGTTAAGGCTTACTTTGAGGTAGACAATAGATGAAGCGAGAAACGCACTGATGAGGCGTAGTAGACATAAAGTTAGTGATTATGCTGTGTCCTTAATTGATGTGAATTCTAACTTCTATTTAGTTATCTAGAGTTTGTAGCTTATGCTTTGGTTGTATCAAAAACCAATTTGTTCACTTCTATTTAGGTTTTTTTAGAGTTTGTATCTTATGCTTTGGTTGTATAAAAAACCAGTGAATAAATAAGTTGCTGGAGTTTTCATACCAACAAATAAAAATGTAGCCATATTCTACTGTCTATTACAAATTGTAGTGAGAAAAACTAACATGCTCCAAAATCATCTTGAATTTGCATCACCAAAAATACTGCATGAATATTCCATAAAAGTGACCATATTGAATTTAGACATATTCCAACTACATAATGGGAAAATTAACCACAAAATGATGCCAAAGTGTAAACATTGCATCTACATTTAGTCTCAAAAACCATCTTGAATTTGCATCTCAAAGCAAATTAATTAATGTGAGAGATCATCAACCATTGCAATTTTCAATTGCGCTAATATACTCATCTGCAGCAATATTTGAGGGCAGTGGATAACTTGGCACCATTGGTTGACTCAATTGGTACATTTGCATCAAGTGTTGATTCATCCTGTAACCATATGGCCATGGCACATAGCAAGTACCTTAAAATGGCAATCACCCAATTGCATAATCAATTTCATATTTAAGAATTAAGCACATATTTGGATAATAATACTCAAAAGGAAATGAAGTTAAATAATGTTCATATGGACGAAAATTAAAGTTTCTAATCACTCATTTTGGGCAGGCAATCTACTTGTTGCAAAATCAAGATGGAAACATGAAGCTTTATCAGTTTATAATCCTATTTGGTTGCCTAATGTTGATTTTAGCTCAAATTCCATCTTTTCACTATTTGAGGCCACATCAACTTAGTTTCTTCAGTAGTATGCCTCACTTACAGTGCTTTGCTACTGCTGGATCCACATTGGTAAACCAAGCTTCTTGTACCAATATCCTTATTTTCATCACGTAGAGTTAGATATAATTACCAATAATTATATTATCTTTTTCAAAATTACATCAGGGAGTTCATTGAAGGGTCCAAAGAAAGATTACTCGCTAAGCAGTAACAATGAAACTAAGAGACATTTTTCACTTTTTTATTCCTTAAAACATTTATTTTTCTTCTAAGTTTGGTTTTAATAGAGGCAAAAATTCGAATCACATATTGGCAATGAATTCATATATCGTGTGTTGTGGATATGACTTGAGGAACCACAAAGGTTGGACCCGGCATTGTTTCATGAGTGGTGACGTGGTCATCAACAAAAGAATTGGGTGGCGCGGGGTACCTTTTTTGGAAGTAGATGAAGCCTACAAAATAAGTTAAAATCCAACTTATAACATGGAATGAAATAGCTACAAACATTTATCTTTTAGTAACTAATGTAACGAAATGTAACTACTGTAAAGTAAAGTTTATAATTTTGGAAATAATCACAAACCCTCTTCTTTTTTAAATTCTTCTCTATCGAACTCTTTAACCATAATTTCCTTAGAGCACCCTTGGTTTCTTTGCATTTTGGATCCATTATCCGACCTTCTATATCATTTTTTTCCTTCTCCGCCTCGATGGAATTTGTATTACTAGCACAACTTGCC
This sequence comes from Jasminum sambac, assembly GCA_018223645.1. NCBI lineage: Eukaryota > Viridiplantae > Streptophyta > Magnoliopsida > Lamiales > Oleaceae > Jasminum > Jasminum sambac. The sequence goes on from CP073640.1 coordinate 40,916,888, forward strand.
GTCTTTGAGATATCCAACCCCATATCCAATTTATCAACATTGTAGTTAGTTCTTTATCCACTGACGCCGCATCTGCTTTACTCTCAAACTCACATTGAATTTGCTCATATCGAATACTTTCGGGAGAACTAATCCAACCATTGTAGTTAGCCTTCAATCTCGTGTAGTGCCTTGAAACATCTTTATGCCATTGCCTCAAGATGTACTTTTCCGGGATTGACATTACATAATTCTCGAACAACACTTTGATTGCATGTCTATACAGTATACCTCTAAACTCAAACAAATGGCAACCACAAGTGACATCACATCCTTCCTTTTGAAACACAACATCAAATTTTTTCTCCTTCATGCCCCCATCGTATGTGACATGTTGAAGTATCACATACTTCATCAAATAATTTTCTTCTTCCATGGATTTTATTCAACAAAAGCCCATTTCCTTGTGTTTATTTTGAAACTCCTTGAATTTCTTAATCGTGTATGCTGCCTGGAATTGTTTTCCCACATTGAACTAGGTAAACAATGGCATCATCCGCGTAGAAGATTTGAAATCTAATTGGACCTCTTTCTTGACTTTAGCCTTCAACGAACACTCATACTGCTCAACGAAAAGGTTCAAGGAGGTTTTTGAGTTCACATATCCATCGAAAAAGGCATTCATGCTCTCACTACGTTGTGTTGTTGACATCTCCACCCAAAAACTTATTTTCAAGAAGCATGGAACCCAACGAGATCTATCTCGGTAAAGGCTAGACAACCACTCATTTTCATGTAGTGAATATGTATCAAGCATTGCACCCCTTCCATGCTCAAACTCTTCTTCACTCGGTATATCGTGAACTAGCTTTTTCATTGCGGCCAGTATAGAATCCTTTTCACTATGCTCGCCAAATTTCTCCGGCAACCTCTTTAGAATATGCTACAAGTACCACCTATGCTTTGTGTTTGAAAATACATCCTTTATCACATTTTGCATAGCTCTATCTTCATCAGTTATTATTCCAATAGGAGCCTTACTGTCCATGCATATAAGCCATGTCTCGAAAAGTCACTCGAATGTCAAGGCTTCCTCATTACACACTAGACCACATCCAAGCAAAATCGATTGGCCATGGTGATTGACACCAACACAGGGTGCAAATGGCATATCATACTTGTTAGTCAAGTATGTGGTGTCAAATATTATCACATCATTGAACTCCCTATATGCATGCCGACACCTATTGTCATACCAAAATACATTCTTCAATCGTCCATCTCCGTCCAAATCCAAGTCAAAGTAGAATCCAGGGCATAAACTTAGTATTTTTTTTAAAGTATCCCTGTATAGCGGCGGCATCACCCTTACCTAACCGTAACCTCCTATATTCATCAATGTAGTTTCTACAGTCTTTTTCAATGAATGTCATGTTATCATACCCACCCGCTTGAACCACAGCCGAGTTACAACTTTTATGCATTGGAATTCCTGAAATGTCATTCACTTCGAGCCTCCGTTTCGAATGATTATCAAGTTTTCGATTGCACGGATATAATCTCAATTTAACGGGACTAACACAATCGTGATTGTGTTCTAAAGTCACATTGGTTATCACCCAAGTCTTTGAATCTACTAACTTCGCTGTCACTCTAGCACCACAACCTATTTGACATGTTGGCTGCGGCTCCATGGAAGAGCTAACACCAAATTCTCTAAGCCCCTCTCGATCACAAGTATATGTCACATATTTACCCTTTCTTGTATTTCTTTTTTCATAGCAAAACCAAGATTGCAACCATAATTTTTGTAGAATTCGTATAGCTCTTCCAAACTAACAAACCGCATTCCAACAACTGGAACATGATCAACATCCTCTTCTAAAGGTAATACTTTATTCATTTTTTCATTGTCTCCATCGTAGTTATTTTCAACTAAATTGGCATCCTCAATACTTTGTTCGTCGGCCAAACCATCTCCCGGTGGTGTCTCATCATCATATAAAATATTCTCGCCTAAGGACAATAAGAAACTAATTAGATGTGCTAAAAAATGATAAATAAGTATTGAACAAAAAGTTAACTTTTATTCAACACCATTAAAAATGTCCAAGCTTGTTTAGAGAAAATTAGACTCCGCCAAATCAAAATCGCTACACAATTACTCTCAATGACCAAAACCTATTAGAGAAAATTAGGTCAAGCAAGCTTTAAATTTGGTAATTCAAAAGTCCAACTAATTTGATTTAATTAAGAAATGGCAATCTGCAATGCATTGAAGTATGCCTATCAGTGGCAATGCAATAAACCATTAAAATTAAAAATGCAAATCTGCAATGCATTTTGCAACATTCAATTTAAAATGGCGAAGTAGCAAAATAACAAATTAATATCAGTACCAAATTAATATCAACACGTAATAAACCATTGCCCAACCAGTTGTAATGAATACCCAAACTAAACTCTATACCTAGCAAAATTAACTTTTCACGATAGCAATAGAAAATGTTTCTTCTTCAAATGAACCATCAAACTTCAAGAAATAGCAGCAAAAATTTAGCATTTAAAAATTTTACATTGAGTCTTCAGATGAGCAACATTAATAGCAAAAGAAGAGAAGAAGAGTCACTGAGCCCACTTACCGGAATCCATTTGTTTGTCGGCAAAAGAAGCTACCATCGTTGAAGCTACAGTCTTCAAAGCTTCTTCATACTAGAATCCATGAATGTTGAAAAGGGTTCGGTTTGATTTTAGGGCTTGAAGGAATTGGTTATCGGCAGCAAAGGAAACTAACGGGAATGGGAACGATTTCGATAGCCAACGACGGCATTTAAAGCGACGCTGGTCGAAGCAACTCCATAGTTGTGGAAGACGAAGAGGAGGGATAGATTTCAATTTAGAGCACCAATGGATTTTTCACGAATTGCAAACCAGCATAACCCTTTTCTAATTTGTCAATTTTAATTTTTTTTAAATTGAGGAGAAATTGAAGTCAATTTATCATGATATATCGTGTGTGGAAATTGTGTGGTTTGACAATATGTGGAAGCCTAGCATTATCTTCATTGCAAGTGAAATGAATGTGTAATGGTTTACAAAAAATATGCAATATATTACCGATAATTTGTAATGAATTACAAAGAATATATCGTTCGTTACAAATATTCTGTAGCGAATCATAGATGTAATAAATGACCATGTAATTGTCCTGTAATGCATTATAGATAGAGTGCAATTCATTATATAGAGTGTGATATGTACTGTAATTAAATTAAAAGGGCCACATTGCAAAATTATAACAAAAAATTTAAAATAAAGGCTCAATTAGACTAAAGGCTCAAGCTACAAAATTATAAGAAAAAATAGAAAAAAATGCTTAAAATGAAATTGACATAATGTATGGAGAATTGTAACAAAAAAAATAAAAAAATAAAAATCGATGATTTAAACAGAGTGTGTAATCATGTTGTAATACATTAAATAGAGTGTTTGAAACATTACACAGAGTGTGGAATATACATTAATAAAATTAAAGGATCATGTTGCAACATTATAAGAAAGTAAAAAAAAAAAAAAGATGTTGGATATGAAGAATGAAAAAATCAATGAGGAATTATATAAAAAGGAAACATTTTAAATTAAAAAGCACAATATGTTGTATACATTAATTAATCAAATTAAGGACCATGCCATAAAATTTGTAATGGTATTATAATGTACTACAAGGAGGTTGTAATTGTCTTGTAATGCAATACAGAGAGAATGTAATGTATTACATAGAGTGTATAATGAAATTTAATTAAATTAATTAAATAGCCAAGTTGAAAAGTTATAAGAAAAAATATCAAAAATGAAAATGGCAATATCTATGAAGCATTATATAGAAAACAAAAAATTTAAATCAAAACCACAATATTTAGTATACATTAATTAATTAAGTTAAAGCATTAAATAGCAAAATTATATGAAAATAGAAAAAATAATGTTTAAAATGAAAAGGACAAAATGCATGGAGAATTATAGTAAAAAAGGAGAAAAAAATTCAAAATGAAAATCCATGCATTATAAAAAGTGTGCAATGATGATGTTATAGATTCCATAATGTGTAAAATATTATACAGAGTGTGTAATATACATTAATTAAATTAAAGGGCCAAGTTGTAAAATTATAAGAATATGAAAAATAAAAATTTTAAAATGAAATGACATAATCTATGAGAAATGCTATATAAAATAAAAATTTTAAATTGAAAATCACAATATGTAGTATACATTATTAATTAATCAAAAGGTCATGCTATGATATAATAAGAAACAAAGGGGAAAAAGTTTAAAATCAAAAGGAAAAATTGAAATATGTAAAGAATTATAGAAAAAATAAAAAAAAATTAAATTAATTGGCGCAAACGTACATGCAATTGAAATGCTTACCTACTCAATAAGGGTGTTGGCTCTGTCCAACTTAACATATCCTCACTATTGTTCTTAAGTCGTGTCTGCTGATTCTTTGTTGAACTAGGGATGGTAGAAAAATCCGACCCACACCCGAACCCACGGGTTGCGGGTCAACGGGCGGGTTTGCACAACAATTAGCAACCCGTCACGGGTTGGGTTTGGGATTGACCCGACCCGTTTATATTATAATTATTAATTTTTTTTAATTTCCAAAATCAGTAAACCAAAAAAACACGTGTTAGTATAGTAATAATAAATGGCTTAGGAACTGAAAAAGGAGAAGGTGGAAAGTCTATTTGAGAAAATTAATCCCTGCATTTAGTACTATTTGGAATATTCAAATTTGAATATAACAACAGAGGAAGAATCTCAATGTGCAGAAAAAGAAGTTAGTAAGCTGCAATTTTGAGGAGAGAGTGTGTGTGCCTCTATGTGTTTTGGCCATTTGAGAATTCCCATGTTTTCCCATACCATAACCAAAAATTCTAGAAGAAGGAAATAGTTGAGGAAAGGCTTGAGGAAATAAAGACAGTGTTACGAAAATGCCCTTAGTCCAAAAATAAGTAATAGGCATCAAAACTGGCCTGCTTCTTTTTTCCTTTTCGGACGTAACCATCCATGTCTCTCTATGAACGTTCTCTCTCTTTCTCTCTCTCTAAAATCCTCCCAATTTCCATACCCATAAATGATTAGATCTGAAGCATTTCTCGAACAGATCTGAAGTATTTCTTGAACAAATTTCTTCAACAAGAGTTACGTGATGCACTAGGTGCAAACGAAATGGTGGGATTTGAATTTTCATGTGAAAATGAAGAAGATGGGATTTGAGCTTTGAGGCTTCGATATTATCTTCTGGTGTTTGGAAAGAAAGAAGACGAATTTCTTCAAAAAATGGGAAAATGAGACCAGAAGTCATGCTTTTAAATTTGCAAAGAAGGAAATCGTTGAACAGCGATTGAGCTTAAATTTAGACTTTTGATGGGGAAATTGTAGACTTTTGACTGGTGCCACAACGTTGGCGATATATTGAACTCATTGTCATTTTGTTTGTAAGAGTACAGATTGAAAACGGTGTTATTTATGCAATGCATATATAGGAATTTAGTTTATTTACTATAGGAATTCATTTTGTTCGTATAATTATAAGATGAGTAATCCACTTGGCTTTGCTTACGAAGATAACGATGAAGCAGAACACGAGTGTATTGATGAGAATTTGGCTGAGGAACCGATTCAGGAAACGACGGCCAAGGTATTTTTGTTTGAAATAATTTATAAACGAAACTAGTTTACAAGAGTTTGCATGGTCGTATTCATGAGATGGGTTGTATGCTTTCGAAATTAGTAGTATTCATGAGATGGATTTTAATTGGTTATTTCATTTACTGGTTACTCGGTTTAATTGGGTTTTAATTGATCATCAGATGGGTTTTAATTGGTTATTTGGTTTGGGTTTAAGGTTTATCACATTTGATTATATGGTCAAATTGGTGATTTGGTTTACTGGAATGAGTAACTAACGTAATTCATTATACTTGGTCAGCTGTGTAAATTGATTATTCTCACAATTTATTCCACTTAATTTGAATATACTCTTTCTATCCTATCTCTTCTAGCATATGGCAACTAGTAATGCGAATTACCACTTTTACTTGAAAGGAACACATTAAGGAACTTTATATAAACAACGGATCTTGACTACTTACAATTGTTGAATGTCATCCATTGCATGTGTTCAAACAAATTATGGTCATACGAAATCAGTTATGTTTCTGCAGAGATGGTAGTCATTGTGCAAGCACTCACATTTTACAAACTAATGTATATCTATCTCATAAAATTAAGAATTTGGTTTTTTTTTCCAACAAAGATGGTAGTAACTATTGACGATGTTGTGGGGACTTCGGGCATCAGTGGAGATGAGTTCATTGGTTTAGGTAAGGACATGTTGGATGATACAACTGCTCCTTTACTAGATGGAGATGATGCTACTATTGTTCCAACTCTTGGAATAAAGTTCCCGAATACAGAAGTAGTTTATGAGTTTTATGGAAGGTACGCTACTCGTTAGGGTTTTCCAATAAGGGTTGGGAGCTCGAAGAAAGATCCTGATGGGAAACTTCATTATTACTATCTTGTGTATAGCGAGTTGGCAATCGAGAAAGTAAGTTGGATGACCTTTACAATCCTCTTCCGACTGGGCAAACAAGTTGTCAAACATAGATGTATTGGGATTATAACGTATACGCATAGTGGGCCTCTAGCACAATCACATTTTCAATCCTACGAAGTCTAGGTTATACACATGCAACTATCGATTGGACCTTTTTGTTAAGAGACAGCTTGATATGAATGATAGGGTTGGGAAATGAGTTTGCAACACGTTTGAGGCAATTCCAAACGACGCACGAGGTCATGAGACTGTTATGTATAACAAGAAATATTGTAGGAACTACATTTCATAGGCTCGATAGCTCAAATTTGGGGATGACGATGTCGCTGCTCTTCAGGCCGACTTCAAGTGAATGCAATCACAGTGCCCTGGGTTTTACTTTGCCATTGAGATAGATAATGAGGGACGGTTGCTTTAATGTCTTCTGGGTTTATAATAGATCTCAAGAAGCGCACAAAGGGTTTGGAGATTTTGTCTTATTCGATGCAACATATTTAGTGAACAAGTACCATGCCTTTTGCCCCATTCATTGGTGTAATCCATCATGGGTTGGGATGCGGTCTCTTGGCAGCTGAGGATGCCACATCATTTGTTTGGCCATTTTCTGCGTGGCTAGAATGTATGGGAGGGAGAACACCTATTGGTATAATTACCGATCAAGATTCGGCAATGAAAGTTGCGATTTTCGAAGTGTTCCCACACATGAAGCATATGTGGTGTCTTTGGCATATAATAGAAAAGGTGCTTGAGAAATCTGGAGCCGTTCAGACAAAAATGTTATGATTGGCGCTATTAAAAAAAGGGTGTACAATAGACAATTTCCTGATGAGTTTGAGGATTCATGGGAAGAGTTGCTTGAGAAATACCAGCTTCAAGGTAATAGGTGGTGCATAGACATGGATTTGGAGAGAGCTCGTTAGGTTCCATGTTACTTGAAGAATAGTTTTTGAGCTAAAATGTCCACTATACAAAGAAGTGAAAGCGCGAATGCTTTTTTTGATGGTAAAGCTTTTTTTGATGGTTTCGTAAACTTGAAAACATCTCTGAAGTAGTTTGTTGAACAATATGATCGAGCATTAAGGAATAAGATAGAGAAGGAAGTTCAGGCCGATCATAAGTCATTTAGTACAGTAGCCCGATGTGCTACTCATTTCGGGATAGAAAAATAATTTTAGCATGCATATACTAAACAGGAAGTTTCAAAAAGAATTTCAAAATGAAATAGTTGTTGTTTCTTATTGTTGGGTTGACTCGGATATTATGATCCTCCGGGTGCGGTATACCTAGTGTCTGAGTAGGTTTCGTTATGGGACGACCTTTTGAAGCGTCGGGAGTTTGCAATATCCTTTGTTAGGGAAGATCTACTTGTATCATGTACTTGTAACTTGTCCGAGTTTAGAGGAATCCTTTGTAGACACGCTCTAAAGGTTTTGATTGACTCAAACATTCATCATATTCATGAACGATATGTTTTGAGGCGTTGGAGGAAGGATGTAAGTAGGCTTATATGAAGATTGTGATTCGGGATACTGGTTAGATGCGTACCCCAGAAAAAGAAAGGCAAGAAAAACTGGTGAGTGTCCCACTGAGGATATCTGAATTGATCTCTATTGATAAAGAATATAGCGAGAGCGTAAGGGAATTAATGGAACAAAAGATGCGAGATTTTATGATTTCTAACCCATCCACTATTGGAGGCTGACATTGCACTGATATGGTTGGAAACTCTTCGTCGGCTAGGGCTCCTGTAGAAGTAGGGGCTCCTGTTCTTGTCCAATCATTGGTCGCCCCTAGGGGTACCCCATAGAAGAATTGTTTAAAATGAGCTCTTGAGAAGATGACAATGCTGAAAAGGGTGAGATATTTATATGCATTACCTTGTCTGTTATAGCACTCAATGTACTCAATAAATGTTCTTTTGTCTAGGTGTCGTCAAAGAAAAAGATTACTAGTACTGAACAAACAACCACAATTGAGCAGCAAATCTCCAATATAGTTCCACCTTTGGGAAAAGTAAGCTCCTATCCATTTTTTTAATTTATATTTGGAGTACTAATTTACATTCCCTAAAAATAATAGAGGAATATTTTGAAGAGATATGTTTTTTTTTCTTCTCGTAATATTTGGTAGTATGTATTGTTATTGTGTGCAATACATATCATTGGGAGAAATTTACTATGTTGTCTAGTAAGTGATTGTTGAAAGTGGTCGACTTTTATTGAAGTCTATTGTTAGGTAAACTACTATTGGGGAGTTCATTACGATGGTGTTGGTGGTGGTGGTGGTGTAGGCATGGGTAGCGGCAATCTGAACAGCAGTGAACAATCACAGACCAACTGCTGTTATCACTAGTTATATGTTTTACCCATTGTAATGGCTTTTGAACAACATGTTCTGACTTTCATTTGTTGAAACGTTGAATGGTTTGTGCATTTGCTATAACAAGACTTGTCATTTGGTGTAAGAAACGCTTGGTTACTTCATTGCATGGCATAGAATTCTAGAGAATGAAGTAGAAAGCAAACTTATTCTTTTTGGGGATGGATTGATTAAATGAGTAATATTATTTGGGGATGGATTAATTATACATTATCACATAAAATGCCTTCCAAATTATAAGGGTGATAATGAACCACTTTTTCAACTTTTTTATCCATTATTTTTTTACCCTAAATCAATCATATTCACATCTCTCATCACATCCACAAATCGCTACTACTCAACTCCACTCATTCTCTCTTCTCTTTTATATTGAAAATCTTTATAAATTATTATAAATGATTTCCTATCACCCTATATGTCGTCGTGAAGTGAAATTTAAAGTATCTATATAAACAAGGTCCAACTAATTCACATCAAGCCATAATAGATTCATTCCAATTTAACAATCTCCATTGACAAAGCAAATATTTATTCATATCACATTAAGCCGTAATAGATTCATTTATTCTTCTTGCAAAACGTAAACTTCTATACCTTAAGGAAGACATTGATGTTCTTTGATTCTGAAATCTCTGCACATTTTCCAATTTCCATGAGAGATCGTCCATATCTACTGGCATGGTAAAGTCTTCAACAAGAGATCCTGCATTGCTCGATTTTCCTTCTTCGTAGTCAAGGTCTCCCATCTTTGGAAGGCCGACCAGTTTCCAATGGTTACATTCATGGACGATTGTTCTTGTGCAAGTGTAGAATATTTTTCCTTTATATGGGGAGTTTCCCCTCTCAACCATGGAAGTCTGCCTCCAACAAGTCTCACACTCAAGACAACACATTTTGTCCTTACAATTCTTGGACTCGTGGCTACGAGAATGACTATGTAAACACATGCCAGTATTTTTTATTCCCATTTTAGTTTTGCAAAAAAAAATAAAAAATAATGATAAAATCTTCAACCTAGTCATTAGCAAGCACATTTGAATCCAAGAAAAACATATATATATATAATATATACATGCTTCAAAAGGCTAAAAACTAGTACTGGAGAAGAAATAAATACCAACGAAGCATGCTCATGAAAATGGTTGTCGTTTCCTAGATTGAAACATAGCGCAAGATTTAGTAATTTCACGAGTAAGCTCCATGTCAAAAACTGATCAATACATCACAAAATAATTACTATTTATCAAATTTGCCAATAATCGACCATAGATTTAACAGAAATACAAAAGAAAAGAAAAGAAAACCAAATGCAATGATAAGAATTTAGTTGAAAGACCTATTTAGTTTATCTATATTTCTTAACCGGCAATAATATCCTATAGGCTAAGCCATGTCAAACCTTTGCCTTCTTCTTCACTCAGTTTGTATCTCGTTCTCAAATAACACCGTTTTCAATCTCTTCTTTAACAAACAAAATGACAATGAGTTCAATATATCGCCAGTGTTGTGGCACCATTTGAACAATTTCCCAGTGAAAAGTCTAAATTTAAGCTCAGTTACGATATTAACGATGAAAGTAAATTAGCCAAGATAATTAAAAATAGGGCATGGGGATAAAGAAATGAGAAGGTAACAAAAAAACAACGAAAATACACTATGACCGGTCACATTATTGTATTCACAGTAAGATTCTAAAGGATTAATGCCAAAGAAAGACCTAATGCATACATTACCCTAAAATTGGCCTATGTTCACTAGCTATAGTCAATGCCCTTCAAAACAATAATCAGGGTGAAGTAAATAGTAATGAGTAAATTAGCCAATTAGGCCATCATTCATTAGTTTTGAACCCAAAATAAGTAATAATCATAACATAATGCTTGAAAAAAAAGGGAACCTCAGAAAATAAATACACACATTCTAGTCTCTTTTGCCTTTTTTTTTTTGCAGAAATTCGAACTCCAAAATTCTTCTTCTTCCTTTCCAAACACCAGAATCTCATCTTCTTCATTTTCGCCCTTTTTGCTTGAAAATTCAAATCCCTGTCCTTTCATTTCCCATTACTGCAACCCGTAACTCTTGTTGAAGAAATTTGTTCAAAAAATGCTGCAAATCTGTTCAAGAAACACTTCAGATCTAATCATTTATGAGTATGGAATTGAGAGGATTTTAGAGAGAGGGAGCATTCATAGAGAGAGAAGGATGATTACGGGTCTGAAAAGGCAAAAAAGAGAAGGCCGATTTTCATGCTTATTACTTATTTTTGGACTAAGGGAATTTTCGTAACACTATCTTCATTTCCACAAGCCTTTCCTAAACTATTTCCTTCCCATAGAATTTTTGATCCCATAAGCCCATTAAATCATTTGTTAAAAAAAAAATATTAAAAAAAAATTCAAGTCAACAGTTTGACCCAAGTTGCCCCGTGATCGACCCGACCCGACCCGATTGTTTGCAGGTCATGAAGCAAACAAACAGAAAAAAGTGGGCCTTGGAATCAGCCGACCGACTCGAACACGACCCTTTGCCATCCCTAAGTTGAACCGGTTGAACTAATTCTTCAGGAGCGATCTAGTGTAATTGATTTTAGTAATTTTACCTTAGAATTTGTATTTTTTTAATATTTAACTCTATTTCACCTCATTTTTAAATGCAAGTTAAATGTTTGCAATTACGTAAGTTTCCCTGATTTAAAACGAATGCAATCCATTTTGGGATCAGAACTAACTCAACCCAAAACCATTTTTCCTAGGTTGGTTTGGTTTCAATTAAAATTAAAATAAAAAAAATAAAAATAAGAGAAATGAAAAAAGAAAGAATAAATTAAGGGGGGGAAAAAGCCAGGCAGCCTATGGCAAGCTGCTGGTGATCATAAATAAATAAATAAATAAAAATAATGCGTTATTTGGAATAAAGCAATCTTGAAAAGTTATGCTCGGTATATATGTTGTTGAATATTTTGAGTTGACTTTATTTAATTGTGTTTCAATAGTTAATTTGGGTTCAATCCAAACCAACTTAGAAAAGTTTTAAATTGGTTTGAAGCCTTTAAAATGGTTTGAAACCAACCCAAAGTTTATTAGAGTTCATTCTAATTCAAAACCACCCCCTGTCAGTGATTGAGCGTCAATCCTGGGAGGATCGCCCAACCCAACTGAAGTAGCCATTTTTGTGTGAATTTTGGGCTGTCTCAGAAAGCAATCAATTCTTTGTGGTTTGTGCTCGTTTAATTTTTGATTTTTCCTTTAATTCTACACTCAATCATTCAAACACAATCCCAATACACTCAATTTATGTTTAACCCCACGTTGTCAACAAATTCGAATTTGAAGTAAAATTTAAATTTTGAAAATGATTTGTAAAAATTTGTGTAGTGCAAGTGAGTCCCCATAAAATATGTGAATATCACTAGTTTGGCCAAATTCCATTTTAAAATAAAATTGAGTGACTGCAAATCCATCCTCAATTTAGGCCTCATGAGTGCTGAAAATTTGTTGGTTTTTGTCATAGTCCCAAGGGTCTAGGTTTGACGTTGATCTTTATTGTCGAAGGACATAGCTCAAGAAGTAAAATGCCTTAAAACATTATATTTATGCTCACATACATGTACATCATACTTGTTTACCAGGTGCTTAAATATTTATGGCATATCATATTGTTACATTATTTATTTACACAAGCAAATATGTAGCCATATAGAAACCACAAACTAACAACTGCTCAGCCCACTACGACTAATCGAGTACGAAAGATACACACACACTAAAATATGTTACATGACAGTACATGCATTGACGTTGTCATCATTGAACATGTTGCTTAATTTGTCGTCTCCACGGTGGGTCGTATGAAGAGTCCCATGTTTGTAAGTGCCATTGTTGTAGCCATGTCTCCAATAATTATAGTTTCTTTTGTAATCGGTAGTCGTGTCTTTGAAGTAGTTGCTTGTGGAAGTGAAATACAAAGGTGGATTTGGATATGGCCAGAATTCAGCCCTCTTGCCTGCCCTCCTCACTGCCTTGAGTACCTTATTCCGATCAACATATCCGATTGCTGTTACTTTCTCCATGTCGAGGTCTACCTCGATTGAGTCTATCCCTAAGAAATATTATGAGAGCAAATATGAACGAGGGAATTAGCTAGACGGATGGGGACATGTTTGAAAGACAAAAATGTGAGATGAATTTCGAAAATGATGCGCATACAAATGTGTATGTATAAGAGTTGATGTATTTAGGGCCGGGCATCGGTTTGGGTGGGTTGATTTTTGGCACGAACTGAAACCAACACATTCTAAGTCGGTTTGGCAGACCGATTGGGTCGGTTCGGTAAACCGAAATTGATCGAACAGAGTCGGCTCAATCGGTTTTCCCCGGTTTTTTTACTTTTTTTATTTGGGTAAACCAATCGGGTTTTTGGTTTAATATAAACCAAACCGAAAAACGAACCGACCCACTAAAAAAAAGGGAACCAAACCGACCCGATTTGGTCGATTTTTGGATTTTTTGCCGAGCCTTGAATGCACTGATGGAAGGTGACATGAAGTTATAATTCTAACCCTTATATTAGAAGGGCCTCTAACTCCCTATTAGTGTACAGACACTTATATTTATATAAGCATGTTGTGTTTTTATACAAAAATGTCCAGAAACTAATAGGGGTATGACCGTCCTCGCACAGGAGTGAGTAGAATAATAATTTCATTTCATTCTCTACTAGCGTATGAATACTTACATTTAGACAGATATGTGAACACGTACATTGACATATTTGTGTATGCCCACATCATTTTCCGAATTTAAATACTCCAGTGTTTCTTCGTCTACTTTATCTATGTAAATTTGGATATGAGACATTTTAATTATTTTTTTAAAAAAACTATTTTTGCTTTTTTTTAAAAAAAAACTGTTTTTTTCTTTTTTTTATTTAACTATTTTTTTATTTTTAATCATATATATTCGATAAAAATTCTAGGAGAAGACATCAAGACCGTAGATTATATAGAGTTTTTTTTTTTGAAAAACATAAAAATTTCATCGGTTGAAATTCTTATTAATTTGTCTATGGCTTTCAATTATTATTATATAAATATAAATATCAGCAATGATCCCATGCCATCGATGCGTTTTTTGGTCTTGAAAGATCTCCGTTTTAAAATGCAAAACCAGAAAATGGAGATCACACAGGGTCAGAAAATACATCGATGGCACCGTAAGTACGGTGTCATCGATGGCACTTGAACATTTTCATTAAAATGTGTACCCCTAAGTTTTTGAATGGCTTCCTTGACAACTCTTTCGCAGCCAGTGCAGCACATCCTGACTTTGAGGTCCACTGTCTGCGAATAATATATACATTAGTAGAGCATATATATATGAGGGTGGGGTTTCAAATATGTTAAAAAGTATATTCATATATTCTGCTTTCCTCTTATTCCATTCTTCCTTTTCTTCTTATATCAAATAAAGAGACCCTTTGTGTATAGAAAGAAAAGCACCTCTAGCTAGTTGTCTCGGCCAAAAGAATCATTAACATTACCAAGTTCCCGGATTAGTGGAATATGTGTCATCTTATTTTTCTTAATTAAAAAGAATAAAATAAAATAAAACACAATACTACGAAGATAAGATTTTTAATGAGCAACATATTAATTAACTAAATATATAGAATAAATCATTCATAAAATTCGAACTTAATTACCAAGCGCTTTTAATATGCCAAAACGAAGTGTGATATTGATATATGCGGGATATTGGTACTTAATTCTTTTAATTTGACACATAAACTTACTAGCTAATTAGCAACTAGTGTACATGTTCTAAAAAAACATAAAACATGACTAAGATCAAAGTGATCAATCTTTGGACTTAAGGGGGTGTGAGAGAGAGGCGCATGCTACACGAAGTAAAAATATTTAAAAAGTATAAATCGTGTAAAATGAAAATGTTAAGTTTCGAGCATAAGTATAAATTAATTGAAGTCAAAACGAGTTTTCTAAAACAGAGCCTAGAATACGTATTGAAGCTAATCCGTTTCACATGCATGCTCAACAAGTTAACATCATTATGAAAGAAGAAACACTCAAGCTTTCTTGCCAGCTAGTTACTACCCTATAAATAAAGAGTGTGGCATGCTTTAATTAAGGTGAAAAATAGTTTACAAAATTAATAATAACCAAATTTCATGCTGCGAATTCAAGCTCACCATAAGTTGCTTGTCGATCATTAGTAAGTAGTGTGAAAATAATATGGATAAAAAAAAAGTTACCTTTTACTATATATATACTCAATTGAAGTTAACACTGCACATCTTGTGATTCGACCTAGTTAATATTTAAATTTTACC
This sequence comes from Jasminum sambac, assembly GCA_018223645.1. Classification (NCBI taxonomy): domain Eukaryota; kingdom Viridiplantae; phylum Streptophyta; class Magnoliopsida; order Lamiales; family Oleaceae; genus Jasminum; species Jasminum sambac. The sequence goes on from CP073640.1 coordinate 40,932,222, forward strand.
AAAATAAATGGTTATATCTGAACACATGCAGAATATTTAGCTCTATGTTTATACGTTGATCTTAAATTAATACTATAGTTTACAAGCTAAACAAGATATATACTTAGAGATCAAAGCCAAACCTGCAAGGAAAGTGGTCGACCCTTGGCCATGTTGTACTTATCCCTTTTGCTGCTGATTTTGTTGTGATCAAAGAAGCAGTATGCAAGTGCAGAAATGAGAGAGCCAAATAATGTTTTGAATACTCTAACCATTTTGAATTAGGTCCCTTTGATGGATATATAAAGACGTACGAGAAAGAAGAAGAAGAAGAAGATAACGATTGAAGCAGCTAGCTCAGTTCGCGAAAATATTCCTCAAAGGCATCTCTCTTCCTTCGGTTCAAATTAAGGCAAAGTGTAATATATATTCCAAATAAAGTTGTTCATTGCCATATATACATATTCCTTGTCTTTTATTTTTATTTTTATATTTAACTTTGCTAAACTATTGGCGAACACCATAATAATTCCCATTCCCCAATTGATATATATATTTCTTTAGTTACATATTCTTTTCCGTCCATGTTTGTTTTTCTTAATTATAAATTTATATAATGTAGCCCTTTAATTAGGAGGGGAATAGTATCTAGCCCCACGTATCTAGATTCTAGGTAATTGTCCCAACCCTAAAACAAGCCAAACATTTATCTAATAAAACAATGAAATTCTTGAAGATTTGATTGCTTGACATCATAGAGACCTTAGCAGTTAGTGCACCAAGTTTGTCGACGTACCGTTAGTAGGATATTAAATAATGATGACTTATGTCTTGTTTGAAAATTCAATCGCAGTTTAGTTTGATAACACGGTCGTGGAATCTAAATGATAGTTGATTGAACTTATATTGAACCATTGAGTTTGCTCATTTGAGGATGTTGGATGGGCCTGATCATGTCAAAAGATCAACTTTGTCAAGAAGACCTGTATCTGAACTTAATTTAAACCTATCTACTGATTGTAGTTTCAATATTTATTCTATAGGAGGGGGCATTACAAGAAATTGGATTTTTAGGGACAGTTCAATCGTCCTTATAGCCACATACCTGTAAAGTAGTAGGAGCGACGTCACTGCTATTGCTCTATAAACATGAGTATTGCTCTATAAACATGAGTGTGTTGCTATTATTACTCTGCAGACACGAGACAATAGGGACGATTGTCGCTCATAAAAATCTAATTTTTGGTAGGCCTTGACAAAATGTTAATTGACTTGTTTCATGAAACCGTCTTGAAATGCAAATATTCTTTTGAGCGGATAAAATTGATGACTCGTTGTCAAACAATAGTTAGACTTAGAATTCCATGTTAAATATGAGAATTAGGACCATGCTATAACACCATAATAAATACCATAATGATTGACATAATGGATATGTGACATGATCCTACAATTTCAACCACTCTATCACTGGACGGTTATTAAATATGCCAACAACCATTATGTCAACCATTATGATATTCATTATGGTAGTCTAGCATTTCCCATGAGAATTATTAATTAAGAGAAGTAAGAAGCACCTTTATGTTTATTGTTCTTTTCATCTCTAACGGACTCAACTTTCTTCACCCAAAAAAAAAATAATAATAAAAAATAAAAATAAAAAATAAAAAACCAACTCAACTCTTCAAATATAATTAATTAATCTTTATTAATCTAAAGTGGCTGTTGAAACTTAAAAAGGAAACTTAAGAATGTGAGATGATGTTGGATTGATGGGCTTAAGGAATTATTGCAAAATATTCTTAAAAATCTCTTTTTCACCCTATCTGTCATCATTCAACATGCACCATCTATCTACAAAGGATATATTCCTACGCGCACTTGCAATTGGACATGTAATTAAGCATCCTTTTTTTAATTATTAAAACAAAATGCATATATTTTGCTTTCCCATAATGCTTTGTTTTCTTCAGCAGTTATCGGAGAATAAAAAATTTCTCACGCGCTCAACAGTTTTGTATATATGTGTCACTATCATGTGAACAAAACGGTACAATTGGTCAAAACAAATCTGATTCTATTCCATAAGGCCAGATGAAGTGAAGCATCAAAGATCAAATATATGCGATATATATTCTAAGACAAGACAGTGTGAGTGTCAGTGATCGATAAACATATTGATCCCAACACAATACTTGCTTCCTAAGGGAAGCTTAATTTTGGATTCTGCAAGATATATTAACTACTTTGTGATACCAAAGAATTCAGTTAATTAACTAGCTTCTTCCCAACCCACCCTCAACTTTGGCTTAACTAAGGGCCAGGGCCCCTCACACAACACCACAATACAGAATACCAACCACCCGAAAATGGAAGCTCTCAAGACATTAAGAGCATCTTTAATGGGTCATATGTATTGGAGTTTTGTGTGCGTGGTGACTTATGAGGCACAAAGAGAGAAAAAGGAGAAAAATATTAATTTAATTGATTGAGTGAAAAGAAAGATAAATTTCAGAAAAAAGAACAGGAAAAGTGATATGTATAAAGTTACAATGAGACTTTCTATTTGATATAGTACTTATTATTATTATTATTATTATTATTATTACATTGCATATTTTTTAATTTAGTTATAACGGTATGAAGTTACGTTTTCATGGGGTTGCATCTGAAATGGATGCTCAAATGGTAGTCCACGCTTTGCAGTCGGATGGTCAAGACTTCACGGGCTGGGTTTGGATCATTGGTGAAGGAGTGCAAGAGGTTCTTTTCATTGGAGAAAGGATTGTAGATTCACTATATTAAGAGACAAGCAATTGCAATATCGCTTATGCCTAATTAGCAAGAGAGACTCGTTTTCAAACCCTCCCATTACTTGTTTTAATATTTCGAGTTGTATTATAGTAAGTTCTATAATATTGTCAAAATTTTATATTAAGTGATCATAAAAATTAATATGATTTTAATAAAAACTCATGATGCCATTGATGTATTCATTTGTACAACTTAATAATGGTATAGCTTTAAACAATTATTGCCATTGATATAGATTTTAAAATTGAGATATATATACTTAAACTTTAGTACTTAATTGAAGATTCAAAAAATAAAAAAATTATTCTCAAAATTTTATGCTCTAATTGCATGTAGAATAGTTATTTTATTCACATATAAATTAATTTAATTTTGTTATTTTTCTGCTATGTGTATAAATTAAATTTTATTTATTAAAATTAAATAAGTTTTTAGAGATTGCAAGTCTATGCATTGCATGGGCAGGGGCGGAGCTACAGGGGTGGCGATCGCCCCTGAGACGTTGGCAGTTGTACTAGTGTTTGCCCCGCGAGATTTGGCGTATATGAAATATATAAATGAAACTAGTGCATTATTCACAAAGTGTTATAAAAGTATAGAAATAATAGAGAGAATTTAGAGAGAATGAATTCCAAGGAATTCTCAGGAATGAATTTCATTAATAACCGAAGCCCTATTTATAGGAAAACTTCGAATGGCACAATCGTAATTACATAATTTCATCAAGGGTATAATAGTCATTCACATATAATAATTACACCTTTTACCAAATTATTCCTCCACCAAATTATTCCTCCACCAAATTATTCCTCATAATTCATAACCACCAAATTATTCTCAATTATTCATAACACTTCAATTATTATTCATAACACAAAGGTTTTATTAGCTGAGATGCTAAAGTGGCAGTTGATAAGTTGTCAGCATGCTGACAACTTGGGTTCGAGTCTTGGCGACCAACTCGTAATTTTTAAAATCTCTCTCTCCTCTCACTCACTCTTAATTTTTAAAATCTCTCTCTCTCTTTTCCTCTCTCCTCTCACTCAGTATTAGGATTCTCTCTCTCTCACTCTTAATTTTTAAAAATCTCTCTCTCTCCCCCCTCTCACTCACATATTAGGATTAGGATGTAACAATATTTTTTTAACTCGTGTTGTTTTTGATTCAATAATTTAATTTTTGTTAACCCCAAAACAATTTCAACTAGAATCTAATTAAGTTGGAATTTAAAATCAAATAAAATTAGAATTTTTTATCCACAAATTTATGCAATAATAACTTCATTTCATGTATGAAATGGCAAACAAAAATTATAATAATTTGTGAGAATAAATTAAATATTAAAATATTCAATGTGGCAATATGCATCAAATTAATTTTGAAAATAAATAAATTATGTGGAATACCCTTACAGTGTAATATTCGATTTGATGCTTTATATATGTAAGTATTGAATCGAAATTAACTTGGTGTAAATTTTGTACTTCGACAATGTTTATCAAGTTACACTTTATAACGTCCTATATTTATAGAAAAAATTTGAGGGCATTGCTCCCGAGCCCACAAGTCCGATCTTATTAGTCGAAAATTTCGCGCCCTCAATCATAAAATCCTGGCTATGCCACTGCGCGTGGGTACCTAGCTAACTAGTTGCAAATAAAATATATGGGTAATTTTGTTTCCATTTTTTTTTTATTTTTTTATCTCAAAAGTGTTAATTGTATCAAGAAAATACAAGAACAAACATTAAAATACATCAATATTTAAAATAAATTCTCAAGATACAAGACCTTAAAATATACTCGTTCGTCCCAAATATATATGTTTTTTTTTTTTTTTGGATTTTCCAATTATATTGCCTCATTTCTATATTAATGAGTATGTTTTGAGTAATTATACATGGACATTCGAAACTGATAGTTTTAAGTGACACGATCTATATAACACATTTTTATTGGATGATGAAGAGATGGTTCAAGTGATAAGCACATTCCAACTAGCTATCTTTTAATATCCACATTTGTACGCTTCTATTTTATATATTATCTTTTCATCATCATGTTTTAATTCTCAACTCCTCGTGACTCTAGAAACTGCTATAAAACTTACAGGGACGATCGTTTTTGTCAAAAGAGGAAATTATATTAAACTACGTTTTATAATTTAAATAATTAAAAAATATGTAGATTTAAATTATATTAAACTACGTTTTAGAATTTAAATAATTAAAGAACAGGAAAAGTGATATGTATAAAGTTACAATGAGACTTTCTATTTGATATAGTACTTATTATTATTATTATTATTATTATTATTATTCTTGTTATTATTATTATTATTATTATTATTATTATTATTATTATTACATTGCATATTTTTTAATTTAGTTATAACGGTATGAAGTTACGTTTTCATGGGGTTGCATCTGAAATGGATGCTCAAATGGTAGTCCACGCCTTGCAGTCGGATGGTCAAGACTTCACGGGTTTGGATCATTGGTGAAGGAGTGCAGGAGGTTCTTTTCATTGGAGAAAGGATTCTAGATTCACTATATTAAGAGACAAGCAATTGCAATATCGCTTATGCCTAATTAGCAAGAGAGACTCGTTTTCAAACCCCTCCCATTACTTGTTTTAATATTCCGAGTTGTATTATAGCAAGTTCTATAATATTTTCAAAATTTTATATTAAGTGATCATAAAAATTAATATGGTTTTAATAAAAACTCATGATGCCTGTAACGCCCCGAGTTCAAAGAACTCGAAACGTTAGTTCTTTTTCTAAAATCTTTTTTTTTAAATGTGGAAATATAACAAATAATTAAAATGCGGAAATATATAAAAATAATTAAGATGCGAAATTCATTTAAAATAGCAACCACTTAGAGTAACTTGTAAATGTTTGATCTCTAGATATTCAAAACATCTAACATAAGGAACTAAATAGTTCGAAATGTCTAAAACGACATAATCTAATATATCGGTTTATCAACATAACAACGAAAATGAAATCTCATAATTAATAGCCTAGGTAGAGCTCCCATGACTCGCCACGCCTTCAGACTCCTCAATCTATAATAAGAATGAAAGACGTGAGTATTTAAATAATACCCAGTAGCCTCTGCGCGAGTTAATCATCTATATAATTATATAAGGCAAATAGTTATGTAAACTCTGTAATATAATACCTGAAGGTAACTCTGGGCCCGAAGACAGCTCTAGGCCCGAAGGCAACTCTGGGCCCGAAGGTAGCTCTAGGCCCGAAGGCAAGTAATTTGCCCGAAGACAACTCTGTGCCCGAAGGTAAGTCTATTACACACTAAAGACACTCATATAGTACAGATCATTAACTATAAATGCTCGATAAGTAAAAGTGAGTCTTTTGAGCCTACCCGAAATATCTCTCGAGTTTTGAGTCTACTGAGCGGTGAAAATCAGTCATCTAACTGTTCGTACTCCCCGTCTAGTCAATAACGAGTTTAATTTATATTAATACTCTTACATATTAAGTATCTATAGGTAATATAGAAGTTTGTGGACCAAAATAGAAAGAATATAAAATTGTGGGGGTCAATTTGAAAGAATTGAATAGTTTGAGGACCTACTATGCAATAAAAGTGAACTAAAAATATTTTGGGCTCAATTATAAGATTTTTAAAACATGAGGGACTAATATGCAATTAATGTTTGGGGTTAGATTAAATAGGAAAAAAGAAATTGAAGGATTAAAAGTGAAATAAAAATTTAGGGGTCAAATTGCAACAATTGAAAGTTAGGAACTTGAATTTAAATAAAATTTGAGGGCTCATTTAAATAAAATAAATACGATGGGGCATTAAATCTGTAAATAATATTAGGGGACTAAATTGTAACAATTAAAAGTTGAGGACTTGTAAATTAAATAAATCTTAAGGACCACCTTAAATAGGATCCAATAGCTCGGGGACTAACTTGCAATTTCCGGATTTAAAATGGATTTGGGCCAAGTAGTCGGATCATCATCATCCTAACCCGACTCTCTCTTCTCTCTCACGCTCGTTCTCGGCTCTTTCTCTCGGGTACAAAATGGGGAAGTTTTTTCGGCGGTTTCTCGGCGAAAACATTGTCGGCGAAGGTGAAGTGGAGGGAGGTGAATCTAGTGGTGGTTTTAATTGAATGAATGGTTGATTATTGAGCTCGAATTCGTTGGTTGAAGGTTGAGGAGAAATTTGGGTATTTTCAAAATTGGATCGAATCTTTAATTATTTTCGAAATCAAACGATTCTATAGTGTTCTATAGAGGTAGAGGAATGTGTAGGTATGATTTTTGTGTTGTGAAATGGATTTTTGAGCTTGGGTGTGTGTTCTTGGCTGGGCTTGCAATGGTGTATATATATATGCGTGTATAGGCGTGCGTGTGTGTTCTTGGCCAAATGAGGATGATGGTGGCTTCGTGGTGGTGAAACAGTGGAGAAGCGGCGGTGGTGCGGCGGTGATGGTGGCAGTGATGCATATATACGTGCATGTATGTATTTGTGTGAAAAAAATCAAGTGAAAAATACAAATAGATGATTAAAAATTTGTGTGATTAAAAAAACTTAGAACAACAAAATAACAATGGAGATATAATGAAAATATCAAGAAATCTTACCACTTGAGGCTAGTTTGATTTATTGAATGAGAATGAGTGGGATGAACTTGAAGATACCAATTGTGGAAAGAGGGGAAAGTAGTGAGGCTAGGGTTTTAAAATCAACCTTAAACTTGTATAAATAGGATAAAATTAGGGTCACCCCTCCAAATGGACTTTCTTGTAATATAAGGGTAAAATTGGGACCTTAAACGGGCCTATAATCGGGTTTAAAGTATATATATAAAGTCATGATTGAATAAGAAACGAAATTTTTTAGGGATTAAAACGAATAATTTCTAAAATTAGGTCCTCAAATGTAAATTGAAAATAAATAAATGTTTTATAAATTATTATTATTATTATTATTTTAAATAATTTAATATAATAGTAGATAATATAAAATTTAACTAGACCAGCGTACGCTGTTTAATTCTATAGATGAAGTTATAGCGGCACGTTTGAAATTTTACTTTAATTAAATATTTTAATTTAAGGAAATTCGCGGTCACTACAATGCCATTGATGTATTCATTTGTACAACTTAATAATGGTATAGCTTTAAACAATTATTGTCATTGATATAGATTTTAAAATTGAGATATATATACTTAAACTTTAGTACTTAATTGAAGATTCAAAAAATAAAAAAATTATTCTCAAAATTTTATGCTCTAATTGCATGTAGAATAGTTATTTTATTCATATATAAATTAAATTTTATTTATTAAAATTAAATAAGTTTTTAGAGATTGCAAGTCTATGCATTGCATGGGCAGGGGCGGAGCTACAGGGGTGGCTGGGGGTGACGGTCGCCCCCGACACGTTGGCAGTTGTAGTAGTGTTTGCCCGCGAGATTTGGCGTATATGAAATATATAAATGAAACTAGTGCATTATTCACAAAGCTTTTATTAGCTAAGATGCTAAAGTGGTTGTTGATAAGTTGCCTGCACACTGACAACTTGGGTTCGAGTCTTGGTGGCCAACTTGTAATTTGAATTTTAAAAATCTCTCTCTCCTCTTACTCGCTCTTAATTTTAAAAATCTCTCTCTCTATCTTTTCCTCTCTCCTCTCACTCAGTATTAGGATTCTCTCTCTCACTCTTAATTTTTAAAAATCTCTCTCTCTCTCTCTCTTCCCTCCCACTCACATATTAGGATTAGGATGTAACAATATTTTTTTAACTCGTGTTGTTTTTTATTCAATAATTTAATTTTTGTTAACCCCAAACAATTTCAACTAGAATATAAATAAGTTGGAATTTAAAATCAAATAAAAATATAATTTTTTATCCACAAATTTACACAATAATAACTTCATTTCATGTACGAAATGGTAAACGAAAATTATAATAATTGTGAAAAGAAATTAAATATTACAATATTCAATGTGGCAATATGCATCGAATTAATTTTGAAAATAACTAAATTATTTGGAATAACCTTACAGTGTAATATTCTATTTGATACTTTATATATATAAGTATTGAATCGAAATTAACTTGGTGTAAATTTTGTACTTCGACAATGTTTATCAACTAAGTTACACTTTATAACGTGCTATATTTATAGAAAAAATTTGAGGGCATTGCTCCCGAGCCCACAAGTCCGATCTTATTAGTCGAAAATATCACGCCCTCAATCATAAAATCCTGGCTACGCCACTGCGCATGGGTACCTAGCTAACTAGTTGCAAATAAAAGATATGGGTAATTTTGTTTCCACTTTTTATTTTTATTTTTTTATCTCAAAAGTGTTAATTGTATGAAGAAAATGAAAGAACAAACATTAAAATACGTCAATATTTAAATAAATTCCCAAGATACAAGACCTTAAAATATACTGGGTCGTCCCAAATATATAGGTTTATTATATTTTTTTTTTTTGGATTTTCCAATTATATTGCCTCATTTCTATATTAATGAGTATTTTTTGAGTAATTATACATGGACATTCGAAACTGATAGTTTTAAGTGACACGATCTATATAACACATTTTTATTGGATGATGAAGAGATGGTTCAAGTGATAAGCACATTCCAACTAGCCATCTTTTAATATCCACATTTGTACGCTTCTATTTATATATTATCTTTTCATCATCATGTTTTAATTCTCAACTCCTCGTGACTCTAGAAACTGCTATAAAACTTACAGGGACGATCGTTTTTGTCAAAAGAAAATTATATTAAACTACGTTTTAGAATTTAAATAATTAAAAAATATGTAGATTTAAATTATTTATGTGGATTAGGTATTTTCACAACCTGGTTTGCATATTTTAGGTATGCGCGATTGCCCAGGTTTGATCTATCCAATCATACAGTTAAAATATGGGTTTTAACCCATATTTCTATTGTGTGACTGCATGGTGTAAAATTCATGCGATCGCATGGCTTTGAAACTTTTTCATTTAAGTTTTTAATTTTAATTTAATTTTCTACAAAGGGTTGTAATGGTGTGTAGCGTGTTATAAATTGTGTGTAATGCATTTATAGAGAATGTGTAACTAGTCTCTACTAATAAACAAGCCTAGTTTTTTAGTTTTTGATCTTTTGGTCATAAAATTTGCAAATGGTATTCATTTGGATATATAATATATGTTTTTTGCGTTTCTTAATGAACTGGATACAACCAAATGCTTCGCCAATGCAAATATGGCCCCTTTTTCGCATTTTAGCTTCAATTTGTTGGCCATGGGCACTTTTGAAGAAATTCCAGAAAAAAAATGTATTACGAGATTGCATAGAAATTGTACTTTGCAATTGCATGACACTTGGGCATCTTCTGTGCTATCGCGCATGATTATATTGTGTAGTCGCGCAATACAATTGAATATCTAATTTTTATAAATAACTGTTATGAATAATAATTGAAGTGTTATGAATAATTGAGAATAATTTGGTGGTTATGAATTATGAGGAATAATTTGATGGAGGAATAATTTGGTGGAGGAATAATTTGGTAAAAGATGTAATTATTATATGTGAATGACTATTATACCCTTGATGAAATTATGTAATTACGATTGTGCCATTCAAGTTTTCCTATAAATAGGGCTTCAGCTTATTAATGAAATTCATTCACGAGAATTCCTTAGAATTCATTCTCTAAATTCTCTCTATTGTTTCTATACTTTTATAACACGTTATCGACGAGTCTCTAACCCTTTGAGTAATATGAAAGAAGTATGCTTTCTAACAGCATCTTATAGATGATCTTCTCAGACGTAAACCTGGATTATTACTAATGAATTAATTCATTCTCATCAATCCTAAATAACTCTCTCTTTGCAAATACATCATTGAAAATTTCATTTTGTTCATATTCATCTCCCACAATTCCTCATTCTACACAACCTGCTTGGAGATGTCTGAAATCCCAAAATTGGAAGAATGGAGTCCAAAGAATTTTCCGATCACGTAAATGCATTGCAAGTAAATCTCATCCATGCAATAATTAGAGAAAGGAAAAAAGGTAAATCATATGATTTTATAATATAATAATATATTAAACTATAACATTCGTTTTATCGAGATATAAGGAGCATACATTATCAAAATCAAATTTTCTCAACTCCATTATACTCGATTTAACGAGAGCTTCGATATGACACCAATATTGATAGGGTAATAACTCGTTTTTTTAAATATGTTATTATCAAACTTTCAAAATTTACAAATCAGTACACCAATTTTTGAAATGTTACAAAATAGTCATTAAATATTTTGATATTTATAAATGGAAGTGAAAAGGAGACGATTTTCCAATCGTATAATATTGATAGAATATGTTTGATAATTTAACCATTGCGGATTGAAATAGACAATTTTACCCTTGCGAACTGTAAAAGGACCGACCTAATTTTGACGACAATAAACAAAAATTGATAGAATATTCCCGAAGAAATTCTAAATCCATTAATTACGACCTGAAGTCCATTTGAGTTAATAGATCGAAATATTAATGTAACTCTCGAAGAGTTCAATTACATAATATACTTATTCTAGAAGGATAAGTGTGCTCTTGTAGAAGTAATGAGTATTTGTTCTAGAAGAACAAATTTGCTCCCGTAAGCGCTCAATATTTAATTCTCGCACTTTATTTAATTTAATTCTCGCAATACCTCCTACTTGATGATGGGTTCAACCGTCACTAAACGGAAGGTTTTATATATTTCTGCACTTTATATGCTAAGTGATGGGTAATACCTTCTACTAAGGCATCCTACTCCTGAAGAAGTAGTTAAATATTATGCAATTTAATTCTTGCCATTTAAATTCGTAGATTTATATTTATTGCAATAATTCCCATAAGGTAGGTTCGACCACCTATTGAGGAAATTTAATTTCTCAATTTAAATTTATGCACTTTATAGTTTGAGTATATTTCCAATGTGGTGGGTAATACCACACGATTGGTGTGCATATTTCAATGTGGTGGGTTATACTACACGATTGGTTATAAATCTAATCCTACTCCGTAAAAAGTAGTTGATCAAATATTCTAATCATACTCTCAGTAGTAGACGATGAGAATAAAATTACTTCCCCATATATAAATATTAATGGAGAAAATTGAGTAAGTGGTACTTGAAGTCACCATTGGATAAATAGATGAAAATAAAATGCTCAATAGATCCCATGTTGATAAATCAAAGATAATATATCGCATGCGAAATTATATGAAGTAATCTCATCGATGATATGAGATTGTATTAATATGAGAATAAAATGCTCTTGAAGAAGCATAATCACTAGATTCTGTATTTGAATAAAGCCAATATGATATTATTATTACTCCGGAAGAAGTACAAAACAAATCGAAATGGAACATATTGAGAATATCAAAGATGGCATTAAACACTCGAAAATATAGAAATGTAAAAGAATATACATATCGAATCTATAAATGAGGGATGCCTCGAGAGTATAAATACTCGTAACTCGCCACCATCAACATTAGGATTCATAATGAAATATTTAAAGGATCCTAATTTCTTTTCGCTTGACACCAGTGGTCTGTGACCAAGCGGACTGGGCTTCCACAGATTCTTGAACATATGCATGAAATTTGATGAGTAGCTCATCAACAAAGTATTAGCGAGAAATAAGTATTTTTCTCAAGAATGAGAGATAAACTTATTATTTACACTCGATCTAGAAACGCTAGTAAGCCATCAAAGAAATTATTAATATTCAACAAACCTATTGGTTTGACATGAAAATTCCACTGTACAACGAGGCTATATTGAATATTTCCTCCAAAGGTGTTGTAGCCACTGGAAGGACAATGAAAGCATCACTATTATTCATCATATACATCATGCGGTTGTGGATGGATTGCGCTTGTAGCCCCAACCTGCTTTGGACCCATGGTAGAACTGCTCCAATTCGAGTATTAGATCCAACTAGATGGAAAGGTATTACACTCAAACTCTTATTCCCCATGATTGTCGCGGCCATTATAAGTCTAGCTAAAAGTTTGTTGTTGGTTCCTCCGTATAGTATATTGATTTCTTGTCTCCTAACTCTTTATTTAGTCGGTTTGCCATATCCACATATTGGATATGGCCTACCGCTTAGATCCACCAAGAATACATACGGTTTTAATCAAGCAGAGTAAAGGTGACTTGTATGAGATGATTCTAAAATCTCCATATCCATCTCTACTCCTATCTCTCTTTTTGCACTCTACTTTTAATGTATGAACATGAGAGATATATGAATCCCTCTATTTAAAGAAAAATTTTCAAACCAATAATTGAGTGCACTATTTACTTTTTGACAAATATGAAAGAGAAAAAGGCAGAAAAAAATTTAAGTGAAAATGACATATATCTGTCGGTGATAGAAAATAAACGAAAAAAAATCGAAAATCGAAAAACGATATTTACAAATAAAAGAAAAATATTGATCTTCTATATTACATAAATTTGTCTTACATAAATATGGGAAAATCATTATACTAAAATTTTCTACTAAATTTACAAACAGGATCTTCTAAAGTAAGTTTTTCAAGACTGTAACGCGTTTGTTGATCTTTGAATTTGGCCCATAAGGCCATTAGCTCACCTTGTACGTGTCCACTAGGACGTGTCTCAAGAGCCTGTTGAATATCATCCAAAGGCTCCTTACTCAATCCATCCTTAATGAATGCTATTTTATCTTCTCGATTTATGGACAAGTACCCATGAATTTACATCGAGTGTCACATGTCCATCGAGCACACTTGTAGCATCCTCCTAATCTTTTTGCTCTCCGTTTCTTTGAAAAACTACTTTTACCCATACCAGGCATGTATTTAGAAGGAATTGAAACCTCACCAGATAATCGAACCTTTGCTTCAATCAAGTATCGGATATCTTGTGGGATACCCTTATTCATTAGCATTCTTAATCTTTCCAAATATATCGATAAATCATTTTTAGGATTTTGACTCAGAGTGATGGATAGTATTTTCTAAGATTTGAGAGCATATGATCCATTATAATGTATAGCCCCTTGTTAGGATGAATTTTGCAATAATTTTGATGATTTATTTATAGAATAATACGTAGCGTATGAAATAAGACTCGATTTTAAATAAATAATATGAAGCGTAAGAGCTACGATTTCGAATTAAATAATAGCCAGGATGTGATGCGTATGAGTGTAACTCCGTGTTTGAAAGATGGTAGACAATAATGTCACCAAAGATGATGGAATATGTCGGTGAATTATTTCTATGATAAATCATATTGAGCACTATACGATACTAGTGAAATCGATATAAGAATTTCTCAACTAGAAGTTCAATAATACTGCTTGCAAACCCTGATGACCATCCCGGTTTAAATAATTATTGAAATCAATATTTCAAGTGAAGAATTAAAGAATTCTTCAATGATTGTTCTCGATAAACGATGAAATCATTACTAGCCAATGTTGGGAATAAAATCCCAAATGTATCCGGAACAAAGGATGAGAAATATGGGCCCACTCATCCTCCATGTGGACTACTAGATATTATGATATGGATCCACTAGATAGTCACATGTGTATATGATTCGTAATTTGAAATTTCATTTAAATATTTGCTCACCCTATGAGCATGATTTTCGATTTAATGATAAAGCTAGTAAATGTATATCCCAATACTTGAATAAATCCTCAAGGATTTGAGTATGCATACAAGTGGGATATTATATGGCAAATTATTTAAAGTCCTCAAATAAATTGCCGATATCGAGAAATAGAATGCAAACTGGTCTAAATTCCCATATTAAGTTTGAATGATGAGAACATATATGATTAAAATCATACCAATTGTATGAGTTTTGGTGTTCTAAATTTTCTCAAAGATGAGGGAGTATTAAAGCTGAAAATAATATGTGAAATGCATCATGTTATATCCTCGAAATTGAAATACTGAACTTGAAGTTCAAAGATGCATGAAAGGCTATGAACAATCACATATATCATTTCACGATGCTTTGATAAGTTAGCACGCTTGAGCGTTGATATTTCCCCAATCATATATATCAAAGCAAATTATAAAAGATGGTCTTAATAACGGAGGCATATGCTCTTGAAGAGTATATAGACATAACTATATTGTGTAATCCTAAAAGAGGATTGATAAAGAGATATCTCGATAAGTTATGTCGATATGGGAAAAGAAATGAAATTGAAAAGTGTCGACACGATATGAAAATGTAGCGCTACATATGATCAATGATAGTGAAAATATTGAGATATATTGAAGATGATAAATGGTGAATGTGAAATCCTTAACTTATGAGATGATGAGATGATGATGACTAGTGCTCAAGTTTAAAGATAAGCATGGTGGTCATTATATGTTGCATGCTCATGAAAGTTAAATTACCGATCGTGTGTGTAGTACCGAAAAGGAACTTAAAGGATCGGATGAGCTAAACCCGTTTTTATGAGTACCGTAAAGGGTGAGCTAAGCCCCTGGGAATGACATAACCTATTAAGTGAGTATTAAATGTTAAATGATATATTTTAAGTGTTAGTTAGTTATGAAGGTTTACTTATATGTTTACATGTTTTTACGATGAATTTATATGCTTTAAATTGTGTGTTTGGAGACATGTGTTCATGGTGAGTGTTTTGTAGTTGTGTAAGAAAATTGATGCACTCTAAATGAACGAAGAGTATAAAACCAATGTATATGATACTCATACAAATGTATGAAAGATTTTGAAATGCTTGCAGCATACTTGTATAAAATACGCGTTGCACTCTTTTTCCCTTGACTGAGGTTTTATCCCATTGGGTTTTCCTAGCAAGGTTTTTAATGAGGCAACTTTAAAGGCGTATTCACATGAATAATGTACTCTTTTCCTTCATTAGGTTTTTCCCACCGGATTTTTCCTAATAAGGTTTTAACGAGGCATATTCATGGTATATTGAGAACAATAGGAGAAATTGATACAGTGTATCTATTGGATCAAGTTATAATGGAGCTAATGCTTTAGATCCAAACGATGATGATATTGAAATCATTTACCAGAAGTAAAGATATCAGTTCTCAAGATATGAAATCGAACGGAGCAAATTGTACTTCTTTTCCTTCGATCAAGTTTTTCCCACTGGTTTTCTTGACAAGGTTTTAACGAGGCGACGTGAATACTCATATGCCAATGATAGACATCGGGAGCAATGTTTTGATGAAGCGTTATAACCACTCCAAGCTATCCTGCAATCGGTTTGGAAGTTTTTTCCCACTGGGTTTTTCTCCAAACAGGTCAGGAAGACATTTGTATTAATAGTCGTTCAAAGTGTTATGAATAATAATTGAAGTGTTATGAATAATTGAGAATAATTTGGTGGTTATGAATTATGAGGAATAATTTGATGGAGGAATAATTTGGTGGAGGAATAATTTGGTAAAAGATGTAATTATTATATGTGAATGACTATTATACCCTTGATGAAATTATGTAATTACGATTGTGCCATTCGAAGTTTTCCTATAAATAGGGCTTCAATTATTAATGAAATTCATTCCTGAGAATTCCTTAGAATTCATTCTCTCTAAATTCTCTCTATTGTTTCTATACTTTTATAACAATAACTTTATTTTATCGTATTTTAAACATTTTGCATCTTCACTTCCACGAAAACAATGCGTTGATACATTTCCAATAAAAAATTGGGGGACCGAACTGTAACCAAAATAAACAACATGCAGAAGAATGAACTGAAATCCGAAACCCAGTAGCCCCCACCTACGCGATTTTCCTCATTTGTCGGCGTACCTTTCTTCGGTACCAAAAAAGGTGTAATTCCGGACATCCCAACCGGCCCTCACCGCCCTGGCCCCACAAGCATCGTGAAGGAGGTAAATCAGTCTTTCGTGATCGCGTAGTGGAAGCCTGCGTAGTGCCTGAGGCCACCCCAAAGGAGTGAAAATCACATCAGACTGCGGTGATTCGAACGGCGGCGTATGCACTCTGCACTACGCTGGAGCCTTGGTACCTTCAATTTACTATTATATTATTTTCGTTGACCATCACAAACAAAAAATGAATAAAATGTCCCATTTCTCTTGCTCTTCTGAGTTTCTCCCTAATCTCTCCATTGGAAAATATAATATGAACACAGATACACATATATGTACGAGCCTTTTATCTATAGCTATAAAATGCGAATCAAATTTGCAGGAAGACCAACAATAAATCAAATAGTTCACATTATGGAATGGTTAATTTTTACTGTTGAATATTCCAAAATGAGCATCCACTTGGGCCGATTCTTAATTGTTTCGAATGAATTAACGACATATTCGTAATTCCGTACGATCTTATTTCTTGTTCATTAAACTCTATCCCATTCAATGCCGTATTTCATGAGTTATCAAAATAGTTTATTCTCCCTGAGTCGAATTCGATCTACCCTCAAAACCCATTTGTCTGTTTGGATTCTCTTGATCTACAGATCATTAGATTCATCCCTGATTCAAATATGGCACATTTGGGTTCTTCTGAATCGATTTCTGAAAGCTCACAAGATGTTCAAGGTATGCAACTTCTCCCATTTAAGACCTCTTCAGATTCATTGAAGGTACTGTTGCTGCATGGGAATCTAGATATATTGGTGAAAGAAGCCAAAAATTTGCCAAACATGGATTTTTTCCGCAAGAGTCTAGGTGACATATTTGGGGGCAAGTCTAAGAAGAATACGAGTGACCCTTACGTCACAATTTCAGTAGCAGGTGCTGTAATTGGTAGAACTTTTGTGATTAATAATAGTGAAAATCCTGTTTGGAAGCAGCATTTTAATGTCCCAGTCGCACATTATGCGGCAGAGGTGCATTTTGTTGTTAAAGACAGTGATGTAGTGGGCTCCGAGATTATGGGAGCCGTTGGGATCCCTATAGAACACATAATTTCAGGTGATAAAATTGATAGCACCTTTCCAGTGTTGAATGAGAGTGGGAAACAATGTCAAGCAGGGGCTGTTTTAAGCGTCTCTATACAGTATACTCCGGTGGAGAAAGTTTCCATCTATTGGGGTGGGGTGGGATCAGATGTTGGGGGTGTACCTGGGACATATTTTCCTCTTAGGAGAGGAGGAAGAGTAAAGCTTTATCAAGATGCACACGTGAATGGTGAAATGCTTCCAAAGTTATTGTTGTCTAATGACACATTGTATGAGCATGGACATTGTTGGCATGATATTTATGATGCTATTTGTGAGGCTCGTCGTTTGGTTTACATTACGGGTTGGTCAGTGTACCACTTAGTTCAATTAGTTAGAGATGATCAAGATGTAACGAATAGCACTTTGGGAGAGATTTTGAAGGCCAAGTCTCAAGAAGGTGTGAAGGTGCTTCTCCTTGTGTGGGATGATCCTACTTCTAGGAGCATTTTGGGTTATAAATCGGTGAGAAGCAACTTTGATGCTTTTAGTCTTGTTTGTTAAAAAATTCACATACTGATGTAATAGTTTGGAAATGGTCTATATCAGCTTGTGGGCCACACTCTGGACTGACTTGCAAATCGCTACATAATGTGTGGGCATTTTGGGCATAGAGCATTGATGTTTGTGTTCTCTTTGGAATCCATAAAATAATTGGCACATTATAGTTCTTAGTTTGCCTTCCAGTTTTTTTAATCTTTTACTCACCGGTATAAATTTATCACATTTTGTGACATTTAGGAAGGGGTAATGGGCACAGGTGATGAAGATACTCGACGTTACTTTAAGCATTCATCGGTTCAAGTGTTGCTATGTCCACGGTCTGCTGGGAAAGGCAGTTGGGCCAAAAAACAAGTCTGTTTTTCAATAAATATTCTCATTTTTATCTTTTCAGATACTAAATATGAGCTTCTTAGCTGTTATATTGATTTTATCAGGAAACTGGAACAATCTACACTCATCATCAGAAGAGTGTGATAGTGGATGCTGATGCCGGTAATTCTAGGAGAAAGCTCGTTGCATTTGTTGGAGGCCTTGATTTATGCAAGGGCCGATACGACACTCCTCAGCATCAATTTTCAATACATTAGGAAACTGTTCACAAAGAGGATTATCATAATCCCAATTTCGCGGTAATTTTCCTGTTACATGTTTACATTTTCTGCATTAATTCCCAATTATATATATATATATATATATATATATATATATATATATATGCTAATTTTTTCATGCATATCACATTGTAATTAAACAGGGGCCTACAGTTGGTTGTCCAAGAGAACCGTGGCATGATTTACACTGTAAAATCGATGGTCCAGCTACTTATGACGTCTTAACAAATTTTGAAGAGCGTTGGAAAAAGGCTTCAAAGCTCCATGCAATCCAAAAGGTGAAAATTTCCCATGACGATACTTTGCTTAAGTTTGAAAGAATTCCTGACATATTAAGAATAGAAGAGATTGAAAACCTTCAAGATGATGATCCAGAAGTCTGGCACGTCCAGGTTTGATACTTATTTATTTATTTATTTGGTATCCTGTGTAATGAACTAATTTTGTATTTTTGTTACGTTTAATAGGTTTTTCGCTCGATCGATTCCAACTCTGTTAAAGGCTTCCCCAAAGATCCAAAACAAGCTCCAAGCAGGGTGAAAAAATATTGGCCCTGGCTTATTTACATTAATTAAACTTATTTGCTTAGTAAAGTTTTAAAGCTTAACTAAACATACTCTTAGTCTTGATTTTAACTGAGCTCATATCGAATCAACTTTTCAATAGAACCTGGTGTGTGGGAAGAATGTACTGATAGACATGAGCATCCATTCAGCATATGTAAAGGCAATTCGTGCAGCCCAGCATTTCATATACATTGAAAACCAATACTTCCTTGGCTCATCATACAATTGGAATCATTTTAGAGACTTGGGTTAGTAGCTTGTAGCTTTTTAAATAAATTAGAAAGGATTGAATTGAATATAATCATGTTGATATAAAATAAAAATTAAAAAAGTTCTGGGATTAACTTGAAATTAAAAATCGCAGAATAGATGTTTCGAAGCTTGAGATTTTTGTTTATCCCGTTTACTTTTTCATCAAGAATGAAGATGGATTTCGAATTAATCGCAGGTGCAAACAATTTAATACCAATGGAAATAGCTCTGAAAATTGCAAACAAAATTAGAGCAAAGGAGAGGTTCTCAGCATACATTGTTGTCCCAATGTGGCCAGAGGGTGTTCCTACCAGTACTCCCACTCAAAGGATTCTATTTTGGCAGGTATATTCTAATAGCCTCAAGACATATTTTTACATATATTTATGGAGATAACTTGAATAGGAACATTTTCATGTCTGTAGCATAATACAATGCAAATGATGTACGACACAATCTATAAGGCTTTAGTGGAGGTTGGCCTTGAGAATGAGTATGAACCTCAAGATTATTTGAATTTCTTTTGCCTTGGAAATCGTGAGGCTCAATATATTGAAGGCTCGAATTCAAAAAGTTCAGTGGAAACACGCCACAAGTATGTAGTAACAACCCTCTCAAATCTGACCGAAGTTCCATTTTATATGCTTCATGAAAAATGAAAATGCATTGGTTAACATGATTTATGTATATTCTTTTGTTACATAGGCACTCACTCGGAAAAACCGACGCTTCATGATTTATGTACATTCCAAGGGAATGATAGTGGACGACGAGTACATCCTAATGGGCTCGGCCAACATCAATCAACGGTCTATGGCAGGAACAAGAGACACTGAAATTGCAATGGGTGCTTATCAACCCCATTATACGTGGACGACTAAGCATGTGAATCCACACGGGCAGGTAATATATGTACTATATGAAACAAGGACTTAAGGAGTGACTGTTTTGTTTTAAGCAATAGCATTGACATATCATTATGTCACTGCTATTGCAGCAACAAATCACCCCTATAAGTCTTGTTACTCGTAGTTTGATGTATTCAAGTTGTTTCAATTCATTTGGCAATTTAACACTTATTTAAATGTTTCTTAAAAATTCATATTGGATAGGTTGTATTTATGTTGTTTCAATTGATTTGGGTTGAATGTATGTTAAATGTGCAGATCTATGGATATCGGATGTCGTTGTGGGCAGAACATACGGGGACTTTACATCCATGTTTCGACCAGCCAGAGAGTGTGGAATGTGTAAGGCATGTAAGATCAATGGGAGAGCAAAACTGGGAACAATTTGCGGCTGATGAAATAAGTGACATGAAAGGACACTTACTCAGATATCCGATCGAAGTTGATCGAATGGGAAAAGTGAAGCCGCTTCCAGGATGTGAATCATTTCCAGACATGGATGGGAAAATTGTTGGAACCTTTACTGTTATTCAGGAAAATCTTACCATTTGAGGAGTACCACTATCACGTGTTGAAAGGTTCACACTTCTTTCATTCTTGTAATCTCTACTACTATTCAACCAAAAAAAAAGGGAGAGATTAATTATAACGAAGGAGCACACTATGTCTTAACAAATCTCATGAAGTTCGATTTCATTCCTACGCACAGTGCTATAAGGATCAAACAGACATTCGCCTCCTAAAATACATTGTCTCTTTTAATTTTACGATGCACTTTATTAATCAGTTTGGGTGAATTAAAAATTAATGAGTTGATGGTACTCTTCTAGCCATGAGAGGTGGTAGTATCAAATACTAAAATCTCAAAAGCAACTCAAAAATAGTTCTAATCATAAATAATTTTGACAAAATATTGAAGGAAAGAAGGACTTAGATATCAAATTATCAAAATTGCATTTGATGTAAAAGAATATGGAATTAGGATACAGACTGATAAATGTTAAGGAATCACTCTACACTTCACAATATTTGTGTCGGCTAGTTGAAATAAATTATAAGTATTAGATCAAATCATTTTAATCAATATAAGTAATTTTATTCATAAACAATATTAGACAATACGCAACGAAATAAAATTAATTGATTCGTTATTTTAAATATTACATTTATGATAAATTAGAGAGTATTTCATTGATTACCAGTCATAGTTGACTATCGATTTAACTTTTTTTTTCAATGGGATCCAATTGTAATTCATGATGAAGTTTGGTAGCTATTTGATAGCAATAAATTATTTTCTAGAAATAATTGTGTGTTCGGGTAAATATTTTTTCAATTTAAAAATCAATTTTTCTTAGATGAATAGAAATTACAAAATATTTGGATAATAATGAGTAATAATAATGATGTAAAATTTGTGATTTTTATCGATGTTTCACTTTGGTCTTCGGCTAACAATATAAATTCAACAGCAGCCCAAACAATTTCACTAGGATAGCATACAACAATCATCTCTCAAATTCCCAAATTTTCAAGAGATGCAAGAAAAAGAAAGAACAAACTTGATTCAAACTATAGTAAACTTATCTTCTAAAAAAACTAGATATTGTTATTCTTCTATATGGCTAACAACAGCTAAACTCGAGCTGATTTAATTGCTTCAAATTAACAACACAGTACATTTAGTGGCCGTTGGCAATCACGCCATTCTCGAAGCGTTTCTTGGCATAGAATCTTCGGTACATTGAATCGACTTCTGTCAAATAGTATGTGCCCAGAGCTAGAAGGCTACAGTCATTGCTCGTGACAAAGTCCTTTGCCCCATACCTATGCTCCATCAGCTTCATTATTTCCTCGAATTTTTCTGGCGGAAACTGCTAGAAAATAGTAATTGATATTTTAAAAGATTAAACCAAAAATAAATAAATGAATAAATAAATTATTGGACCGTTTTTACTCTAGGCCTAAAACGCTGGCCTATCATTACTCTCTTCTACCATGCACCAGTGGAAACAAGAAGCACGTTTATGAAGAATTGCATACCTCATTCCTACCCTCCAACTTCTCTGAAACGTTCATTACGGTTCTAATGTTAGAAAGGCTATAAGGATGTTGACCCTCATTCAGACGAAGTGAAAACATCGTTGCAGACAAACCACTACCATAGGAGAACAGTATGACCCTCTGTCCAGCCTTAAAAAAATATATAAAAAATTGCTAATTATCAGCATTGATTTTGTCAAACATCCAAACAATAAAAGGGTATGAGCATTACCAGTGAGCCTATGTTTATTATGGAGGAGGGATGCAAATGCAGCATACAATGATGCGGTATACATGTTTCCAACTTGCTTTGGTATTAGAGTCGATGGTTGAACTTTTGTGTTGTAAAATGCCTTGGCGACTTGCTTGGGTTGCTGTACATCCATTAAAATCGGCTAAAAAATGTTCTCACGATCACAAAGGCATTGATAATTCTCATGAACAAATTCTAACTCGCGATAATAATAAATAATATTATAAAAAATAGTTCAATGAAAGAAAAGTGTATTTTAAGGGATTAATAATACCTTTTCAAGATCACGACTTTGGTAGCTTTCATCAATAGTTAAAGATGAGAATGGGGACAACTTTTCATTAGCTGCCTCATCAATGGAGCTACAAGCAAAAAACCAAGAATATTAGCTTGTTTTACTTCTTTAATACTTTTGAGTGATATTAGAGCTTTTCTTAGGTAAGAGAATATCTACCTGGCATTTCTTGAGAAATCATTGAAGAGCAGACGAGCAAAGCTCTTTTGTACTAGCTGCATTAAAGTAAGATTTTTTAGCATAAAATGCTTCCACCAATCAATAATATTAGAAATAGAAAGTAGCACAAAAATGGTTTCTCATGAATCCAATAATGAGTAACTGTTCACAATAATTACCTTGTTATAAGGAGAATGAAATACGAAGTAATCAGCATCAGCGATTGAAAACTTCTTGCTCTCCAATTTCTCATACCTGTTACATACAACATGTTTAGAAATCTAAAAACATGAAAAACTCGAAGGAATAAATTCAGAAAGATTAACAAGTGTTTCAGCTTGAGTTTATACTTGGAGCAGAAGCTTTTGTAACAAGAATCGAGAGCCATGAGATAACAAGTCTGAGAAAGCTTTCCATCAACAACCTACAAATATAGTTCCAATCATATGAGATCCAAAAGTAATTAGAATGAAAATAATAAAATTCACATTAAAGCCAAAAGGTGTTAAATGGAGAATTACGGGATATTCACTGGCAAGATTAGGCTTGTAGAAATCATAGACATGAGCCATATGACTCGCTCTGAGCTTGCTTTCAAATACAATAGGAGCATTAGGGCCTATTAACATAGCAATCGCAGCAGCTCCTCCAGTTGGCCTAGCAGGCCCTTCTGCATAGACCTATAAAAAATATTTCTCAACTAAAGGAATCAAATATGATAACATACTAAACATGATTGTGTCGTAGAATGATTCTGGTGTACACCAGGTCTACATACACTCCTGTAATAGGGTGTAATAGGGAGTTGGGATCTACTGATAGGAAGAGGATAAAAGTGACAATTCACCTCCCTCTTATCATAGGGTATGTACACCTGGTGTACACATAGCATAAGGATAAAAATAACAAAAGAAAATGATTAAGATTATCATACCGCACTATCCGTGCAGACTACAAGTCCGTATCGTCCATCCCAAGAATTACTTTCTACCCAGTTCACGCAGTTGAATAATGCTGCAGTTCCACCATAGCATGCGTTTGTTGAGTCAACGCCTTCTATGTCAGTATTTCC
Source organism: Jasminum sambac (assembly GCA_018223645.1). Classification (NCBI taxonomy): domain Eukaryota; kingdom Viridiplantae; phylum Streptophyta; class Magnoliopsida; order Lamiales; family Oleaceae; genus Jasminum; species Jasminum sambac. The sequence goes on from CP073640.1 coordinate 40,956,720, forward strand.
GTGTTTCTGGTTGTTCAACATTGAAGAAGAACAAGATAAACACATTTGTACACAAATCAACCACGAAAAATCAGCCATATTTTCGTAACTTGTGATCAGCCAGAAAACAACATAAACTACCTCAAAGATTGGCATTAGGAATGTCTTGATAGATTTGCTCTTGTCCAACACAGTTTCACTTCCAACTTCCAGACGACCAATCTGTTTTGGATCAACCCCATACTTCTCAAGAAGTGAAGTAACAGCTGTCATACTGAAGATCAAAGTGTTATGCAAAGCTAAGATACATGGATAGAATATGAACCAAAAAGGGTATCAAAGTTCCAATATTTCTTTATACGTCTCTATTCCAAAATCTTGATTTTGAATGAGCATAATTACTTTAAACAAAATCTAAAATCCCTTTTAGGGGTCAAGTTGCATAGTAAATTTGAGGAGGTTAAATTCATCATCCAATGTTAAATTTTTTAAAATGCGGTAAATGAAAGAAAAACTAGTCTAAATTGTAAAACAGGACAGAGTACCTCATTGAAATGACATCTTCAACTTCGCCACAAAATCCCATGCAATCTTGTCCAAGCCCAATAGTGTACTTCCCTTTGCTAGCTCCATCATGAGCCTCCAACACTTCCTATACCATTTTCATTTAAAAATTAAATTCATCAAATCTATTGAATGTACTAGGAGTGGGCAAAAAAAAGGGAACCGAGCGGATAAAACCGAAACCGAACCAAAAGAACTGTAATCGAATGGTTCTTTTAAAAAAAATTAAGAATCGGAACCGAAAAATTGGGAACTGAAAACCGAGCGGTTCCTTTGTAATAACCAGAAACCGAAACGAAACCGATTTAGAATAAGAAATAGCAAGTTTTTCTTTCACGTGATTGCCAACTTTTGTGATTTCTTTTGATAAATTCACAATCTCTACAAGAATCAAGGCTAATTGCAGTAGTTTAACAATGGCAAATAGCAAAAATAGCGGCGATGGCTTCTTTGCGCCTTACAGCTCAAGGCTTGAGCGCTGAGTCTGCGATTAACAAAGAAGGGTGCTACTACAGGGCGATCAAGGTGCCGCGTGTCTTATCCGTAAAATTTTCCAAATTGGTAAAGAAAAAATAAAAAATAAATACTATTTACGCTATTGGGACAATTGATGGTCGCTTTCTAATGGAATCTAGATTCGCTTGCTCCATTTTTATTTTTTATTTTTCGTTATGTTTATACTTTAATCAAAATTTTTATTTTTCTGCCCGTAATTTTCATGTAATAAAAAGTATATCGCAAAATAATCGAATTGAACCCGAAACCGGATAGAACCGGAACCGGACGGGTATTTTATTTGAAAAGAACCGAACGGTTCCATTTTTTGTAGAACCGGTTCAGTTCCAGGTAATGTACTACCAGGAACCGAACCCAAAACGGCCACTCCTAGAATGTACCAATGCAATGGTAATAATTGCACTAAACAGGCATTACATATTTTCAATCAAAACCACATAATATGTTTCTAAGTAAAGCGAAAACCAATATCACCAAAAAATCACAAAAGGGCAGAAAGATCTTTTTCTGTTTTTCCAAAATTAAATTAGTGATTGGAAAAATAGGAAATTCTGTTAAATGAAGCTGCATAAGATCTAGAAAACATGTTCCCAGATTGATCAAATCTTCATCAATTTGAGTATTAAACCCAAGTTCTAAATATTTTCACAAAAAACAAAAAATGCCAAGAAGAGGAACCATATTTAGATTGTGATTTGCACATGCAAACATTACTACCGGTGATTTTAACGAGTAACAAAAAAAAAAAAAAAGATTACTTGCTGGATGCAAGTGGGAGGGAAGTAAATCTCCATGGCGAGAATTCCGACATTTTTCGGCTGTGAACCCATTTCTCCTTTCTAAAAACAAAAGGGTTCCTCACAACGAAAATCAAAGAAGCAGATCGAGAAAACAAGACCTGCAAAAAGAGATTGTGAAAAGGAAACAAAATACTCTGTGTTTTTCGGGTTTTAATAAAGCTAGAGTGAGAAAAGATGGGAATGGAATGCAGGAAATTAGTAGAGAGGGAGAAAGAGCATGCCAAGGAATGCTGGGGTTGGTGAATTGGGGAATGGGTATCACATGATGTTGTGATCCCTGTTGGATTGTGGTATTTATAGGTAGTATTGCAGGAGTTGAGATTCCATTTCAGCCTCCATTTATGGACAATAAATTAAAATATTGAATTTGACCCCACCAAACTCTTTAAATAATGATAAGTCATTGTAGCTACTTGTTCCAAATGCGAGACTCACGTAAATCATAAGGGTCCACATATTGGTATGTGGGCATATTTGTATGTGGACATCTTTAGGTGTTTATATGTAATCATCAATATGTATTCCTTTAATATTGGGGATTGTGTCCATAATTCGATCATATGTGAGTAAATGGACACCGATCATTAATTTATCATCTTAAATTTTTAAAAATTCTTAAATAATAAATTAATTAATATTATGTTATTATTTCTCCATCATTATCACTTATCAATAACATTCGGTAATGTTCCTCTACCCACAAGGATTTACTTATACATACTTAAAGTTTAATCACATACAAATATGTTTTTATCAATTTTTTATCTTATTCAAATAAGTCCATGTGGCATATTCCCATACCCACGTATGGGTATAGGAACAATACCGCAATGACATTATTCTTTTTTGGATATCAAAAAAGAATATTAATGCTTTAAATTCTATTTTGCTTTAAATTTCACTGTATCTTACCCTGTGCCCTAAATGGTTTGTTCTAACCTTTTTAAGAAAGATGTCTTAACACAATTTTTTTATCACGCTTTATTATTTTTTTAATAATTGTTTCGGTTCTTTGCTAGGCTTATATAATATACACTTACTTATAATATACACAATTTTTATAATATACACTCACTTAAACTCATAGACGATAGGTACTTTTGCTATAAAATAAAAATAAAAATAAAAAAGTAGAAAATGAGTGTTTTGATTAGTGTTAGGCGCGCGGAAGCAGAATAAATAAACATGAATAGTGTTGTTTGGCCGGGGGAAGTTAACTGTTTTGGGGGTGGGGTGGGGGGGGGGAGTTGGATGATTTTTTCTAAAGTTGCGATTTAGCATGCTAGTGCATGTTGATCTGTACCGGATTTCATGAGGTTTTAGGTTTTGAGTGCTTTTTTTTTTAAATAAAGGTTTTAGGTCTGATGTGTTTTAATATAATTGTATTTTGCTAAAAGTTAAATTTTTAAATAGCGATGGAAATCACAAAATGTGTAACATACAAGCTCCCAATTAGATCGAAATAAAAAGCCCGTTTCTGGTCCCCTCATGGGACCAGAAATTTGAACTGCCCCCCCACCCACCCGGGCCCCACTGCCATCAGGGGGGTTGTGTGTGCGGGTTTCACTATTCAAGCACCCCGCGCGGGTGCTTGAATTTTTCTGTCGAAATAAATTAATAGGACAAAAGCTATCATGTTTTTTGTTTTGGGGATTGGTTTTAGCCAATTAGGTGTGGGGCAACGACATATATTGATGTAGATCAAATGGCCGAGTGGATCGAAGAAGAATTGGATCGAAAGAGTAGTCGAAACCGTATTTTGCAGATTTGGCGTCCGAGCTCCGTTCGGGACGAATAATATACCGATTTGGGGTAGCTCGACGCCACGAGTCGGAGTTATTGCTTCGCGATGAGTACGATGGATTTTGGGCATCCGAGCACGTTTCGGTTGCGAAATCGCAGTTTTCCTATTTTCGGAAATTATTTATTTATTTTCCTTTTTTCCATTATAATTTCGTTTTTTCCTATTTTGTTCGTTTCTTTTTACGCAAGAATTAGGGTATCCATCTGTTATAAAGAAGGCCCTTGCAATACGTTTTCATCATTCAGTTTAATAATAAAAGTCTTTTTTTTGAGCTTTGCTCTGCTATTTGGTGGATTCCAAGACTATCACCAAGGGCGACGCTTGAGCCCTTGCTTCCGTTCTGCGTCATATATATTTTAAAAAGTCAAGTTCGGAGGGGATTACAAAATTGACCTCCAATTTTGACTTCACAACGGGCAATTTCAACAATATCAACTATCAAGCCACCATAATAGATGTGATAATGCAGTAGTTTCAAGAAAGTAAGAAACTTTAGAAGTTCATCATTTCAGTCACAGTTTATAATGTTTTCAACAAACTTTTGTCATTTGGTCAGGCTGGAGAAGGTAATCAAAGTACAATGTAGTAAAATATTGAAGCAATGAAAAAACGCCCCTTGATCTATAGGATTGTTAAATGAATTCAAGTAATACTAATTTGTAATCTTGAAAAATTCATACGTGATTAATGGAAGATTTAAGAAGATTCGTGAAAGTGTTAGTTCATGAATTATTAAGTGATTAGAAGTATTCTAATGTTTCTAGAATTGTCCATATGGCATTGTTACAAATAGACGCAATTGTTGTATCCCTGTAGTATAATAATAACTAAAAAGAAAAAAAGTTGTAAATTGTGCCTTGGCAACTTGAAAAGAAACTATCAATAAAAAGTCAAAAAAATTTCACAACTTCGCGACCGCACCAACAAAATTTAGTATTGGAGCCTAAATACTACGATACCAAAGAAATTCTCCTTGTTCAACATCTAACCACAAAAATTGAAGTGAGCAAAAATGACAAATAATTTAGTTTCCTTGAATCCTAGTTTCAATGGGGAAGACTACGATTATTGGAGCCACAATATGAAGGTTCTCCTCAAATCTTTGAAATTGTGAAGGATTATTCATGAAGGCTTTGAAGAACCAGAGAATGAAAGCGACTTAACTCAAGCACAAAGAAATGCATTGAATGAAAAACGAGAAAAGGATTGCAAGGCTCTTTTTCATACATACCAAGCAATTGTAAGACAAATATTTGAAAGAATTACAAAAGCTGAAACTTCAAAGTGAGCTTGGGAGATTTTACAAACGATGCACTGAAGAGAAGCAAATGTTAAAAAAGCGTACGACTATAATCTCTTAGACTTGAGATTGAAAACCTAAAAATCAAAGAAGACGGAAGCATCCTAAATTAGTTTTCAAGGGTAAAATCCTTAGTAAATCAAATCGCATTAAAAAGTGAAATTTTGGAACATCAGAAGTTGGTGAAAAAATTCTTCGGGGATGGTTTACTTGCATCTTTAAAATCTCATGAGTTGCGAATACAAATAGAAATCCCATGCTCCTCGATCAAGCTCTCAAATCCCAACATGGGAACCTTGTCTCAAAAGAAAGAGCACTACAAGTAGAAGAAAAATGACAAACATGTAGAATGGAAAGAAAAATCAAGACAAAAATTAATGTGGTCTATGAAGTAGCTAGGATTTTTGGTTTGTCCAGTCTAATTTTCCCCTCAACAGTGTGGATATCAGGGAAAATATAGGAGTGAGGATGTGATTGGAACATTGGTCATATGCTAGGGATTTGGAGATATATATTATCACTCTACAACATTCAAACCACGTGCAGTTAGAAATTTTAGAAAAGAGAAAATTTAATATAATTTATCGTATTCAAGAATGAATAATTGATCTAAATTACTATTTACAATATCAAACCCGATAACTAATTTTTAGCACTAATCATCTTCACAATTTAAATATCAAGCCAAATAAACAATAAACCAAATCTAATTTCAACTTCAAGTATATATAATTGCATTACATAAATTCATTTAAGTATCAACACTAATACATAGTAGATATTAGGTGTCACCTATTGAGTGTTTTTATAGAAAAACGCAACCCAAAATTGTCAGTGGCAATACGGCAATTAGACAACAGGCATCGGGTGGCAGTTGTTACAAAAAATTGTCACCCAAAATGTATTTAAAAAATAAATAAATTATTTTTAACAATAGGTGGTGGTTTAGCTAGAACCGCCACCCGTTCCTAGCCAGAAGGGGCACCCGTTCCTTAATAACGGGTGGCGGTTCTTGGTAAGAACTGCCACCTATTGTTAAAAATAAGTTATTTTTAATTTCCAAAGTATATTTTAGGCAACAGGTGGCGGTTTTTATTGTACAACTGCCACCCAATATCAAATCTATTTGTTCACAAGTTATATTATTAGCATATCTACACACACTCTCTCTTCTCTCTCTCACTTTCTCTTGAGACTTCTGCAGTTCTACCATGTATTATACAAAAGCAAACCCTTCACTTCACACGCAGATCTTATGTCTACATGGTTCCAAAATTCCCATCCCTCATCTTCTCTTAACATTTCTTCTTTCCACAACCATCGATCCATCGGCGAAAATGTTCTTTTTTCCATTCGGATTCCAATCCGACAACGAGCGGCAACGAAAAATTTTGAGTGGAAATCGAGGAATGGATTTTTAGATCTACAAGTGGGTCAGGGAGTTTGGCTAGAATCAACAAGTTTATAAGTTTTTTTTTTTCGTTTTTGATATGTATTTATTGTTGTTATACAGATATGCAAGTTAATGTTCTTACAATATTTTTAATGTATAGATCTTCATTTTTTACACATTCATATATTTTCCTTCATCTTGTTTTGGTATTTTTTAATTTGCAAGTTCTTTAATTGGTTTTTCCTTCATCTCAGATCTATAAGTTCTTTGTATTTTTTTTTTAATTGCAAGTCTACCATCTGCAAGTTGCTTTGGTATTATTTTTGAAATGATACTTGCATTGCTTATGTTTGTTTACGAATTGACCTTTGGATCTACATTTCGAGAACCCCCAGTATGATATGATGGTAATTCAAGTTTTCGTGCGGCAAAAAAAAAAAAGACTTTAGGTGGCGGTTCTCACAACTAAAACCTCCACCCAAAGTTTATTAAAAAATAAAAGTATGGAGAATAGGTGGTGGTTCTTTGATTAAGAACCTCCACCTGTTATTTTATAAAATTAAAAATATATATAAATTAATTATTTTTTGTGGCGTTTTTACAACCACCACCATTTCTCCGGACATTGGGTGCTGCCTGTTTGGGTGGCGTTTTAATAACAGCCACCCGTTCCCCTTTACAACCACCATCCATTCACCTTTCTGCACTAGTGCAAACAAAATTAGGACTTTACCGATTAAACCAACTTACAAGTTAATTGTTCAAGCATAAAACCAAAATTACTAAATTAGGGCTTAAGGCACTATACTTTAATTTTAATTATTGCATGACTAATGGGAGAATTGAACTCACTCATTGTACTATTCTTCATTAGTAATTCAAGTGCAAATTTGATTTCCACTTTTCAAGGATAAATACACCGAGTTTTTAATTGCAAATATAATTTCAACTCTAATTTAGTTAAATTTTGGAATATAGAAGATGATGAAATTTTGTGTGATATTTTATTATTTCTTTGATTATGTATATATATAGAATAGAGAAAAACTCAACTAATGCATTTGTGAAATGTGCATGAACCAACACCACCAACAAATTCAGGTGTGCCTCTTGTCCATACACGTGACAATTTTTTTTGCCAACTTCATCTTAACAAAAAATAAAAATAAAAGTAAAATGCCAACTTCATTGCAGTCCATGGACTGCACTCAACTCTACGTGGCTCTGCCAGTGAATTTGGTAATGATAAGTTTTGCATTATTTGGTGAAAGAACAAATCATGAATCAAAGTATTGCTATTTTAGATACAAAATTCCTAATCATTCTCAAAGAGATTGTTGGCATCAAAATAAAGAGAGGGAAAACAAGGAAAAATTAGTACTTGAATATTATTTTCCTTTTTTTTTGAAATGAATAAGCTTATTGTTTTTCTAGAAGAAAAATATGCAACTAATCACATCCAGGATGAAAAAAATGACAAAAGTTTTACAAAATCAATATTATAAGGTTTAAAAATAAAAATCAATCTCTTAAAGGTTCTGTTCAATTCATGGAGTTAATTCTTTTTGTAGGTTAGCATTGGTCTAACCTCCTCTCAAATTACTCCAAATTAATGATTAATTTAATTTTACGGCTAACAAAATTTCAAGAGTATTGTCAAAATCACAATCATAAATAAAATTTTGTGCATGGTACATGTGGGTTGAAATCTAGTTGTGTTTAATGATAGCTTCAACAAATACACCAAATAAAAGTTCTACTTTTGACTTTAATTTGTTGAGAAGTAGTTGAAGTTGGACAATATAGCAATTTGGACAATTTCACCATTATTGGTCAGATAACATATTTTGTCGTCGAAATTGCAATTACAAATTTAAAAATGGTCTAAGTTAATTACAATTGCAAAAATATTCATTTTCTTATTTCTTTTGGCTGGTTTGAACATTCCATAGCATGTTATTTTTTAACTTTTCTACGAGAAGTACTATCAATAATTACAACGATAAAAACTTCAAGTAAACTGTAACAAATGTCTCTAATCTATAAGTAGAGGAAGGGACGCATGCCCCTTACATTTGGTGTTAGAAAAACATGCCCCCTTCCGTATTTGTTACTGTTAGGAATTGAGGTTCCATCTTAAAAGGTTAACGCATTGGGTGGAGTAACTCAATCTCTTATAAACCATCACTTAACCCATATTTAGTCGATGTGGGATTTCGTTCGCATATCCCCAACAGTCACTGTAGAAGTTTTCTTGTGGGTCCAAGTTGGTGTGTCCTGAGATCTGATCTTGTCTGCACACGTGTGTAGTCTTGTTTGGAAAATCCCAAAGAAGAGTCATGAAGTCAACAGTGCAAACCAAGATCATGTCGATCTCAAGTTTAGATCAGACAAATCAATTGCAGTAGTGTCTTACTGGTATCTCATTAAATCACTCGATAGTTTTCCAATGCCATCTATACCTTGGGTTAGGAGTACACAACGTCCATGCCTGTAGAGGATTTCTAATGTCAAAATACGATTTGCTGCACTCATGTGCTAATTACTTGGATTATGCATGAATTGACGCACCACACCTGTTACATATGAAAAATCAGGTCTTGTGTAGGAGCACAAGTTGAGAGAGACCCGTTTCTGGACGTTGAAAATGATCAAGTTCTTGCTAAAACCCGATTTTTAGCAAATTCAGTCCACTTGCGAAGAATCTCTACGGTGAGCTCTGGTGTACCAAACACATGCATACGGCCCCAAGTGGAAACAAAAACTTGACCTTTAGGGTCATCTCATATACCAGTATATAAGTCATGGAGGAGCGTTCTTCTGAATTCTTTATGAAAGTATGTTGTTATTACTTCTATGAAACCAGAGTATATTGTTGTTATTACTCTAGACATGAGGCGTAGGAACGACCGTCGCTCTAAAAATCCTATTTTTTGTAGCGATCTATATATCCTTTCAACTTGTAAAATTAAAAATGAAATTATGGATTTATATTTAATCATAAGCAACTAAATCACCTATAAGATTTTTTAGAGAGAGTATAACATTTTTCTTGGAAAAATCCTTTTTTAGGCAAAATAATTGTAAACGATCATGAATTAATAATTGTAATCATACATATAATAATATATAAAGGAAAGTGAGATGGCGTACCTGTTGATGATCTTTGAGTAATTTATCAAACATATATTTCTGCTAATGAACATTAACGCAACCTTAGCTGCAGAAACAATTAATTAATAGAACGTTACCTAAGGAATCCAACAATGGTATAATTTATTTCTCCGTTGGTGCATTTGCAAATTGCCGATGAATTTCTAGATCAGCCATCAAGCTAAAGCAGTCACAGGGCAACTCTCCTTTGGCAGATAGCGATATTAATTTAATATCCATTTATATTTTGTAACAAATCATGATGTGTGTATACTGTATACATATATACATACCATCATATATATGCCAAAGGAGAGAAGCCCTAAAACTGTTTTGCTCTCTCTCTCTCTCTCTCTCTCTCTCAGAGAGAGAGCGATGTTTCAAAGAGCAGTGGGCTAGCTAGAATGATGAGTATATATACGATGAAGATGATGGTTGAAGAAAATGGGATATGCTTCGGTGTTATGCCGAAGATATATGCCTGCCTGCTTTTACACATTCCACGCATGATCGAGACTTTCGAATATTGAGTCTGAAATTTCATGCAAATTAACCAAACAGAGAGAGGAATTGCAATAATAGCGTCACAAACCCCCCCTTGATAATGCTTTCATTTTCCTATGCCGCCTAATTAATTAATATTGCACGTATGCGTGCATAGTTTTCGGAGATAGATCATACAATAACATTAGTTCATATTGATCAATTTAATTTTATCCAAAAAGTGTAGGACATATGTTAATGTACATTTCATCTTCTGTAGAAATAGAAATACTGAGCATATATACATAACTAAGCAGTTGCTGTGAACCCACCCAATAATACCTAATTTATCTATTCCAGGTTGAATTAATAACTTAATTAAAACAAAAAATCTAATATTCAATATAATGCGACATATCTCTCAAATTGTGGATGTTTTCTTTGATATAAAGCAGGAGTTGGGAGGGAGATGCCAACTTTGGCCTTTAGGACGTGGCAGCAAATTTTCTACTTCAAGGTATATCCAATGTCATATTCTTCAATTCACACCTTCATTTAATTCCTTATGCTTTATATATTCTTTAGATCTTATATTTATAATAGTCGGAACCACGTGTGTTGCACGTGATTTTCAAACGTTATTCTGAAGTTATTATATATTTGGTGTTTTGTCATGATATTCCTTCGCCGATTCAATCTTTGAACAAAGTAAAATCGTAATTCTTATCCTGCGTACGTACTTAATGTAGAGAGGCATGCATGAAGATGGTACTTTGGGGGAATTCCATGCCGAATATGAGAGGAAACAGCAATGAGTCGTTTATATTGGAAGTGTTAAACAATCAAGGACCTTTTAGGTTGTCAACGTGCGTAATTGATTAGGAATTGTGAGGATATTTATAGGTACATATGTTTTACATTTGATAGCTCCTTTTAGCAGATGAGAGATATATTGTTAAATATTAGGCACTTAGAGTTAGTTTGACAAGAATCCATTAGGTCTTACCTTTGACATAAGTATAAGAGAGCATATTTACAAAGTTAAAATCATTTTTTCTTACAACTAGTTTTTATACAAAATTCAAAAGAAGGAACAGACTCTTGTATTCAAAAACAAGAAAAAAAAAAAGAAAGAAAGAAAGAATTAAAGAAAGAAGGAAAAGACTAATTAATTAATTTTCACCTTTATCCATTATTTCATTTATATTTTAATCATACTATTCTGTAAGCACATGTGTTGTACGTCTTACATGTAAAGGACAAACAAAATGTGTAATGTTTTTGAAGTGTTGACATTAATTTTTCAAATTTTCTTTGACATTAATAAATATATAAAAAAAAGGCATAAGACTTTTATAAGTTTATTATATATTAACGTCAGTTACAAATATGAAAATTTGCTTATGAAATATGAAACTACATATGTATCACAATTTTAATTTTTTAAACTATTTAAAAAATAGCTGCGATTCCTCAACGCCCCACCACCAAAAAAAAGGATGATAACATTGGATATAAATTAATATCTTCCATTGCAGTAACAAATAATTATACTCGAAGCAACAACAACGATCACACAACATTGATATGTTAACAAATAACAAAAGACATTGTAAGGCCTTAATCTTTGTTGGATTACATATTCTCTTTCATCTCATTCATAAAAATAAACTCATCTAAAAATTTAATGAAACATTTGTCATAAAACTAAATGAGAAGAACATCCAAAGCATACTCCCAAAAAAAAAAAAAAAAAAAGAAGAAGAAGAAGAAGATGGAAAAAAATAAAATAACTAAAAAAATGTAAAACACAAATAAATAATAAATAACAAATAATTGTAGATTAATAACCCAACCTATAAGAATTAGTAGGTTGTTAGGATGATATTAGAGAGAAGGGAGAAAAGCCTAAAACTGCAAATTGATGATATAATAAATAAAGAATATAATTGACCAGTCATTTAAAAAGAAATAATCTTATAACTCACAAAATGATGGAATTTGACAAATATAAAAAATCTTAATAGGCGAGTAACTTTGACTTGTAATCTATACTATTTATACTATATTTATATATAAAAGTATAGAAGGGGTGGGAAATTTTTTTGGACAAAACTACCCCCACCAATTTTATTTAATTTTTATTTTATCTTAATTAATAATAATTCTTATTAATTAATGTCCTATAATAATGATACACTTTCTCGATTTAATAATTTAAAAAATCCCTTCAAATTAAGAACTCTTAATTTGACTTTTCACTTTCATGTTGTTTACATATATTTTTTTGATCTACTTAAGAGAAGAAAATAACTTAATTTTTTTTTATCATTTATTATGTTGAAAATTCCATTCAATTTCTTAAAATTTACGATTGTATTAAACGCACTTCTTAAATATTGTATAAGTTTTTATTATTTAAAGGTTGATGCACATAATTTCTTTTATTTGGTTCATCTTGCTTTTCTTCATAAATTTGTGTTTTTTATGATATGTGGCATGCTTGTTAATAAGCAAATATAAGAAAAACATGTCATACTATATTTTAGAATGCTATATCTTTTTGTGGAGTTCGAAATTTTAATTAAGTTTAACTTTATACAAAAATTAAAAATTGAATTATTCGCCACAAGAAATATCACTTTTAACAATAAAATTTTTTCATTAAAATGTCATGTTTCGGTCATTCATAAAAAGTAGCATTTGTAAAAGTTACAAGAAAAAGCTTTCATCGAGAAAAGTCATTTTTTTCTTTTGCAGTAATTATAATATTACGTGCATCGCACGTGTTTCATTCTAGTTCTATAAATGCTCAAACTTTTAAGTAAGTTTTATTTTCTACAAAATTAGTAGGAGTTTCGCATTCTTCATATTCTAAACAAATGTGATTTATGCTTTTACTATTTAATATTAACCCTAAAAATGTTTTACGTTGTCTTTTTTATTTTACAAAATTGTAAATGTTGATATCCATGAGCTTAAAAAATATCATTTTTCAAGTTAATCCTACATATATAGTTAACAAAAAAATTAATTCTTCTAGTATAATTTAAAAATCATTAGTAGTCTATTGACACATAATTTTTTTTTCTTTTTGTCTATTGACACAATTTAATTTGAAGTACTAACAATGTATTAAGTCATTAAAGTTGATTACTTCAATTAACGGTGTTAGTGACAAAAAATATAAAATATAAGGATGCGTGATATTAAGAGTAAATTTGACCAATAAAAAATGGATAAATGTATTACTAGAAAAATCAAAAGAAATAGGGCACACAAGAATGATTGGTTCCTGTGTCTTGTGCCGAAAGAGCAATAAAATCAATATAAAGAGCAATATTGGTGACACAAAAATATATCATTGCCAGATACAAAGCCACTGTAGCAATATGTCGGCTCTTATAGATAGGAATGACAATGGGTCGGTTCCCTAGACCCACGAAGTATAGGATTGACCCGACCCGCCCCTAGGCCTGCCAATTCGCGGGGCGGGGCTCGGGCCCACAAACTATCTTTTTTTTGTTTTAAATCTCATTTGTCGTTAGAAAAAAAATTGCATTTTTTATCTTCTATTTTTGCCTAAATTGGTTTGATTTTTTAAAATCAAATTTTCCTACAAGAATATTAGAAGACAAAATAAATTTTAAAATACATCAAAATAACTCATTTGTATTTTTCCTTGAGTTTCAGTAAGTAAAAACACATCATATAACCGAGAAAAATAAATTGTTCGACAAATATATAATTGTATTTATTTTCGCTGATTTCATATTGCTGCTGCTGCAATAGGCTATAATTAGGTTTTTAAATTTTTTATTTTTTTAGTTTATTTAGCGTCTTAGTTTGTATATGATTAGGTGAAAGCAAAGATTAATCCAAAAACTAGTGTTGGTGTAGTGGTTAGGGGAAAAGTAGCAAAAATAGCAATTATGGTAGGGCATAGGTTTGAGTCCTCATAGGTGTAAATTCTACAGAATGTTTTTTTATATAACGTATTTGATAAAAAAAATTTGGGTCTAGGGGCCGGTTCGGGGCGGGTACATGCTGCCCCAGACTCGCTCCTAAAACTATTTCGATAAAAAAATTTTGATAAAAAATTTGGGTCTAGGGGCGGGTTCGGGGCGGGTGCATGCTGCCCCAAACCCGCTCCTAAACCTATTTCGGGTCCAAAACGAGACCCATACCCACTCCTAAAACCCATTTAGTCCGGGCGAGTACCCGCGGGTTTCTGTTCCATTGGGTAATTTTGCCATTCCTACTTATAGATCTATTTCTTGTGGTATAAATCATTAACAAACAAGCTAGATGAATGTGTATTGCATGATAAACTACACCCTGCATGTTTGAAAGGACTCAAATGAGTGATGTTATTTGAGGGCTAGTGGATGCATGGTATAAATTTTTTGACTTCTATCCCAACAACAAAAATGTTCCATTGCCCTCGAGAGTGCCATAGTTACGGCACTTTCGGAGTGTTTTCTGGCCACATACGATATCCGTTAAAAAATTTGAGATTAGATCTAGAATCAATACTACGAAAGGGAGCTTCAGCAATTTGAAAAATTTTCTGGCTACACCGTGACTGTCGGTCAAAGTTTTTTGTCATAGTTTATGGATTTTCCAACGAAGGTTGTATGTGACCCGAAAAAAATTATGGAGTGCCGTAACTATGGCACTTCGGGGCATGAGATCATCCCTGATCCCAACAAATTGTCAAATCCTCTACGTGTCTAGTTTTTTTTTTTTAAGGAAAAGAATCGACCAATAAAATATTACTATATATGTTTCCCAATTATGATCTAGTGCCCAATTGGGCACAGGGTATAGTGTGCCCAATTAACACATGTTATCTCAATATTGAATGTATATTGGATAGCGTCTCGATGATTATATCATACATTCAATTCTGAGATGACATGTGTTAAAGTGATTACAATAAACTCGTGCCCAATCAAGCGCTAGATCATAATTGATCTGTTCCCCGAGACCACTTCGTAACATTATGGATAACACCATTTGTGAAGACACATTCTTCGTTAGGATTGTAAATGGGTTGAATATAGATCAGATACATTTGAATTCGGATAAGATCTCCAAGATAATCCAATGCATTTCTTGACAAAAATTTAAAAGGTTGTAAAATGCTACAAGAGATTTCAAAATATTTATAATTGAGCCATATTAAAAAAATGCATAACTAATTTAGTTGTTTTGAAAAAATTTTCTACAAGTTTTAACAAATATACTTTGTTTGTTTCTTTTTGGATCTCATTTGATTTTTCCTTTTTTTTTGTAAGGCGGATCTCATTCTAAATATTATTATAATATAGGTATCAATGCTATATGGAAATTTGAAAGGTTTAAAATTTTTTAATTAAATGTAATAAAATATAATATAATAAAACCTCGATAATTTAATAATTGATTAATTAGTAACCTAGCTAAAATAATAATTTTTGCCAGTCCTGACGTGGGGACAACGTGCTGAATTAATAAGATAATGGAATTTCAAAAATTCATATAGACCCGTGTAATGTATAAATTAATAATGCCTTAATACATTGATGTAGACCAAATGACCAAGTGGATCGAAGAAGAATTGAATCAAAAGGGGCGAAACCGTACTTTACAGATTTGGCGTCCGAGCTCCATTTTGGGCAAATAATATACCGATTTGGGGTAACTCGACGCCACGAGTTGAACCACCGCTTTGCTATGACGTATGATGGATTTTGGGCATCTGAGCATGTTGAGACGATGAAGTCAGCATTTTTCTATTTTCAGAATTATTTCAAATTTTCATTTCGTTTGTTTTTAATTTTTATTTTACACCCGGGTGTGGTTAGGTGACTTAATTTGGTTAGGATTAGTTTTCCTTATTTGTTAGGGGTTTTAATTAAATCATTAATTAATTTTCTTTTTCTATAAGAATTATGGTTTTCCTTCTATTATAAAAGAAGGCTCTTGTAGAACGTTTTGGACATTCAAATATTAATAAAGTTTCTTTGAGTTTTACTCTATTCTTGGTGGATTCCAAGATTTGGTTACTACCAAGGATTTCACTTGAATCTCTTGCTTCCGTCCTATGTCATACATATAATTAATTGAGATATTATCAAGATTGTCAAGGTTTAATTATATAAATACTAGATTAACATGTAAAATTTATATTTGCAATGCTAATAGCAATTAATTAATAAGGACTAAAACACCCCTCGGCCAAAATTAGACCAACTATGCATAGGAGTCCTACAATTTGACCAAAGTTTTCACATCATTATCGTACCTTCTTCTCCAAACGCATTCTTGTATGCCTCTCTTCCAAATTTGAAGGAAAAAAACACCTAAATCAAGTGGTTTTTGGTTGTTTTCCATCGAGAGAAATCTAGATTATGTGAAGATCGAGTCGTTCGCTTCTACCCAGTACCTTACTCTGTAGATTTGCAACTAAAAGTATTCGTTCATGATGACAAGCCCATAAGTTTGAGCAAAAACTTATTTTTTCCTCTTTTTTACTGTCAAATGATCAATAGAAGATACGAAATTGGGGTTTTTGTACTTATCTACACTGATTTGTTCCAATTTTTGGCCTTATTAGGGCTTAGTGTATGCTAGAATAGTTCAGTCCGTATTTTCCTTTCTTTGTTGATTTTTCCGTGGGTATTACTTTGGAAATGAGTGTTTTTTGCTGCTACAAATAAAAGCTCCTTTTTTAAAAAAATAAAAATAAAAATGAATGTTTTGGTTGGTTCTTCATCGTAGCCTTTATCTTTTTGCTGATATTATTTGACTGCTTCTGTTATGTAGCCTGACTTTGTTGCCTATTGTTTTGTTGCCTGTTATATGTTGGTTGTTTGATTTGGATATGTTTGCTTTAGTGGCATTAGTGTAGGGGTTTGTTTTCTTGTTTTAATGGCTGTAGCGATAGGCTCCTTCTATGTTATAGAGTATAGAATAGGCCAAGTAGTTAAATTGCAATGGGCTGCCTTTGGAATGCATGAGTGTGGTCATGATTGACTATGCTCTATTTTTATATTTGAAAAATATGCTTTGGATGAGCTTGAATCACTGCCTAAAGAAGAGATTATTTTCATGTTTGGCAGAATTTTATGCTCACATTCAATAGAGCAAAATTTTAGAGTCAAACAGTTAAATATGTTGTTGAGATTGAGCAGAGATTACAGAGTTTATGCCATAGTGTTGATTTGGGGAAATACAATTTCAGTTTCATACCCAAAAGAAATTAAAAGAGAAACCATATTGAATTTTATATTTACTGTAGTCTAGAGGAAATATGCATACCAATGTAAAAAGATTCAAGAATTTAATGTTGAAAAAAATAAAAAATTTGAACAGGTGAGTCGACTCTTGAACTGGCCATGGACAATGAAGAAATAATACAACAGAAACCGAAGACACTTTCTTCCTAATATGTCTTTATCCTTTCCATCTCCTTTTTCTCTTCGCTGGATATACATATAGTATACATGTATTTCTTGTTTATTTGTATTGTACTAGGAGGAGAATTTCATACATAAAAGCAAAATAGGAAAATATAGGAAGTTCAAAATGGACCAAAAACAAAAACAGGCACGTTTACTTGCAAGAGAAGAACTTATTAGACTAAATCAAAAGGATCAAGATCTTCTAAGTTGTTATTATGCATTAAAATGTAGGATCATTAAAATGGTATTTGGTGAAAATTTTAGATTTTTGTTAAGAATTTTACTATGGAAACATTTAAGATTTTAGGATTGAAGCTTCACTTTTTGTTGCTATGTTAAGGTATTCCTAATTTTTTTATTTCTTTTTTGTTTATTACCACATCATAACCTATCTTTCACTATTAATGAATGCTACCATTAGGCAGCTTGTTGGTTACTGTCGATCATCATTATGTTTCGCTTAAAATAGTAAAAGATATCGAACTGGGAAGAAGGAATGGACTATATTGGTGCATAACCTATTATTTTTAGATGCATATTAACACCAAATTGTCTCGTGATTATGTTGTGTTGTCCATCGTCGATAAGCATTCGAGTATTTTTATATCTTGATAACATATCTTTGTTTCTTAGCACATGAATGTTTCAATGTGGACATTGCACAATGGGGATGAAAAAGCTCGCGAGCTTTGTGTGGTCTATGTATAACGTCGGTGTGTTTTCCTTCCACCCATTGAACTATAAACGTGCCCGTGTATGAAATGTCATAGTCCCGACATTGGTCTTGGTTGACGGGGTTGGTAGACATTTTTCCGGCCGTTTGAGATGCAAAGTATGCTAGTATTTAGCTCCAATGTACTATACATTATTCCTTAGACAAATGAAGTGTGTATTGAATATCATGTAAAATATACAAAGCAAAAACCGGAGTTGTATAGCTAAAAGTAGCTTATGTCGTGGTGAAAGCTATATTAGCTCACAGATTTAGTTCCATTGCATTCAATATTTTTTGTTCTTGAAACGACTGGTCGCGTTTGTCGCGGCGCGCCAAAGTTTGTTTTATTTCCTTACTCGGTTTCAAAACTACAAATTAATGTAGAAATGGTAAGTAAGGGTCGAACCCAAGAGGAACGGTGCTTAATCTAGTTGTCTTTATCAATTAATATAGGAAAGTGGGGGTTTTGAGAATTTTGAATGAAAATCAAATGACAAAATATAAGATCAAATAAAACAATTGAAATAAATATCTAGTTCTCGGGTTCGGTTGTGTCAATCACTTGTGTTTATCTTTCCCATGCAACGTGTTACTATTCCTTCTTCAATTTATCAACTCTCAATTAACCAAGAAGCTCTGATTAACGAATTCTTCCTTAAGTGTATTATGTAAAAATTAAACTCTTTACTTAACATCTAGCTATTGGATAACCCTAAACAAGCTCTTAGGATTTAATGCAAAGCTAGTATGAAATGAACGAGAAGAATGAGTTGAATTAGATGAATAATTTCACAAGCTCGAATTAATGCATCTAAGATGATTTGTTAATAAATATGCATGATATTCATTTGCTACTTTGGATTGGAATCTAATGACAATTACGGATCAAAAGTTCCAATCCTAGCAAGTAACTTGAATTTAAAGATTAATTGATTCAATTGGCCAAGGTGAATGCAATAATCAAATAAACTCAAAAATGGGTTTTACAAGCATAACAAATCAACAAATTGAAGTAGAGGAATAGGTAAACGTTACTAAAGAGTTAGAAAAGATAACAACATGTTAGTTGAACACAACGTCCCCCTCGAACTAGATAGAAAGTCTTAACTACTCATAATTGCGGGTTTCATACTTTTTAGCGAGTGTTAGCCTTGTATCACCACCACTATATGATAGATTGTGCAAAATATAGCAAACAAGTAAATAAATACTAAGAAATAAATAGAGAAATAAAGGGAAAAGAGAACTTAGCTGAAGAATTGATCGCGGGAATATGAAAAGCTAAAATCTTCAAGCTCAAACTAAGAACAAATGAAGAAGAAAATTTTATTGGAGAGAACTACTAGCTAATTCTCTTCTACTAAGTTGTGTATTTCCTTCCTTACAAATGCCTCTATTTATAGGCAAAATTTCACAAGAAAACATGATAAAAAATTGTACAACTACTCCATTATGATTCCACTAATTGGTAACCACCAAATCATGATCTTAAATTGCTCCACTAGTTCAAATATTGTATCATGGTATAGGTAAGCATCTTGGCTGAATTGTGCAATTGGAATTTCCTTTTTTTGGTATTTTAATAGAAAGTTATGAATTTTCTACCAAAACATGGCCCAAGAAATCCTCCATTCACATCACTCTCGGTTTTGCCCATTTTTGACCATGCTATAATCCGAATCATTTGAAGAGGTCAACATCAAAGTTGTAGCCCTCTGAGTGTCCTTTCCAACAATATAAAGTGCAGGTCAATCCGAATTTTGTACCAAACGTTATGGTCAAATTACTGAACTGGGTAAATTCAGCTGCTGATTTTTTACGCTTTGTCCTTTCTCTTCAAATGGCCATAACTTTCACTAGGAAACTCCGATTTGGGATCTGACAAAAATGTGGAAATCCTCTTTTGATATTCTTTGATATTGGCACAAGAAAAATTGTAAAAACAACTTTTCATAAAATTGCATCAAAGGCCCTCCATCTTTGAATTTGCTTGCATTTCGGTCCCAAGTTCCGTTTTCGCTCCATTTTTATCCATTTTGGCTCCTTTTGATTTCTTGTGACTCTAAACACACAATAAAAGGAAAACACATAAAAATAAACATATAATACTAATAAGACACACAAATACGTAAAATAGAAGAGTTATTTAAGTGCTTTTCTAGCACTTATCAACGACTATATTATTTTCTGTTAAAAACATACACAATTATTTTTAACCTTTAATTAATATGATAATAACATAATAAATTCATTCAGAAAGAAAAAGGGAATAAATAATCATTAGCAAAGTATAGTCTAGTAATATTTTGTTTGATTTCTCCTCGATAACTAAATGATTAGTCATTAAATAGAATTTCATATTAAATAAATATGGTCGACATTGATATTCTATTTAAATTTTAGAAATAATTACATAACAATTTGACAGGTTAACTATCAAATATATGTAAGGAATTAGTTTAAAAAACCATCTTTCTAAGTTTTGTGTTTTAGGCTACAACTTTACCAAAAGAGACTGTTAAATTAGATTTAAATCTTTGGTTGGGTTCTACGTGAACCCACCAATGTTTCAAAGAAAACTGCTTTGAAATTGATTGATTTAGGTTTTAGCGTTCGAAAATTATATTACTTAAGTCAAATCGAATCGCATTTTGGTGTTAGGGGTTGGGGGAGGGGGGTTTATCTCCCTAAACAGCAATTATGTAGTTACTTCTAAATTCATTCCCGATTTCATGTTCAAAAATTAAACGAGGGATATCAAAACCAGAGGCCTATTGACATTTAATGCCCTAAACGTTTTCTATTCTCGTTTTCCCTATTTAGCAAGTCATGAAATCCCTAACACAAGTTTGAAATACCACTTGATCTCCGTTGCAATCCCTTGCATGGAAAGTGATCATCAAGGCGTAAACTATTGCCTTCACCTACTTTACTTTCGCTTTCAAGCTTCCAATCGCTCACTAGTGCACTCATCTCTATAAACATTTGTCCTTACATTTAATAGCAATGAAGATGGATATAATTTAAGATCTTACACTATCTTAGTTACCGTTTAAGCTAATATAATATGTTAGTAATATATTGATAGGTAAACAATAGATAAAAATGAAACTAAATAGAGAGAAGTCATTTAATAGATTCCTAACTCTGCCCCTAATTCTAAAATATGTTAGTAATATGTCAATAGGTACACGATGGATAAAAATAAAACTACTTTACTTGCATCGCCCACGGTGAAATAGATTCTTAGCTTTGCCTCTAATTAACGTATTGCACCAATAAAACGCACAGATAATATTTCTGCAAATATTTTACACAACACTGCATCATACAACATGTGTACACAATAGAAGGTATAATACAACACCGTAGATTATATTATAGGGGTTAGAGTTTGGCGTTTAGGGTTTAGGGTTTAGCATTTGGGGTCGGGGGTTTGAAATCTATTTTCGTTCTATACTCTATCTTCTATTATATAGAGTCTAATTACAAGACACCAAAAATAAATTAATAAAATAAGATAAAAATTTTAAAAAAAAAGAGAGAGAGAGAGAGAGAGAGAAAGAGAAACATGTATAAGGTGCGTTTGGCGCAACCTACATGGAGGGAAAAAATGGGTTGCTTGGTGCATAAGTTCTCCATTCAATCATACATGGTAGGATAAGACATGCATTAATGTGTAGTTGTGTACTATTCATGCCAACCTAGGAGCCGCCATTTGCACATGGGTAAGGGTGATTTGGGCATGCTAAATTTTGACTTGTTAGTCTCGTAAATTGGAAATTTTCCTAACTTTCATGCTATTGCAAATTTAAATTTGCACAAATGTGCTAATGCCTCTAATTAATTATTCATTTACCACGATGACTTCAAAAAAAATGACTCAATCGTGACTTGTTACTTCTTAAAATTGATGTTACCTTGAATCTGATTTTAGATTTCTTCTTAACATGGTAAGAATTTCCAGTGCTGTCTTCGCACAATGTTTTATGCATTCCATCCATCATCATTGATTTCTTTACACCTTTGACATGAGAAGTCAGTGTTGCGTATGATTTTGTGTTGTATTACTATGAATTTTGCTGATTTAAATAGAGTTTTACTAATTTAATGTTCATAAATGAAAGAAGATAATTAATCAAACATGCATCATGCAAATATAATTTTTGTTATAATGTAATACATTAAGCAAAATAACACATTTAATAATATATATATATATATATATACATACATACACGTCATAAATATAACAATAACAAACTAAGCCTTATTCCCTATGAGTATGGGTCGGCCGTGTGGAGCCATATAAGAAAATCACGCCGGGTCGCCAATATGAATTTTAGTACGCCATGCACTCCTATCTACGGCTAGTTGCTCATCTACCTGCATAACACGCATATCCTTGCGAATAACTTGCATCCATGTTGTTAACGGTCTCCCTCTACCTCTCCTTACACTTCCTACCCTAATACTCTCACTCTTCCGAGCAGTCGCCTCAGTCTCCGCAAAGTATATGTCCATACCATCTTAATCGAGTCTCTCTCATCTTATCCTCAATGGTGGCCACTCCTAATCTACCACGAATCTCTACATTAGCAATTTTATCTTTCCTCGTCTTGCCACACATCCACCTCAGCATGCGCATTTCCGCCACACTCAATTTTTGTTCATCCACCTTCTTAACTGCCCAACACTCACTACCATATAGAAACGCTGGCCGCACAGCTCTCCTATAAATTTTTCCTTTTAATCTCAAAGGCATATTACGGTCACATAAAACCCCTGAGGCACCTTTCCACTTCATCCATCCAGCATTAATCCTGTGATTTACATCACCCTTTATGTCAGCATCGGTTTGAACTACTGATCCCAAATAACGAAAGCTATCCCTCTTTGGAACCACCTCACCACCTAACTCAACTACAAGAGCATCCATCTTACTCCTACCACCAAATAAACACTCCATGTATTTTGTCTTTGATATGCTTAGTCTAAAACCGCGAGTCTCTAAAGTGTGCCTCCAAAGCTCCAACTTATCATTTATGCCTGCCCTAGTCTCGTCAACTAGAACTATATCACCTGCAAATAGCATGCACCATGGTACCTCATCTTGAATATGCCTCGTAGCTCATCCATTATTATAGCAAACAAAAAGGGGTGAGTCTCTGAGCCACAGTGTAATCCAATTGTACTTAGGAAAACCATCATCATTCCACCACCCGTCTAACATTTATATGACTCTCTCATACATATCTTTGACAATGTTTATGTATTTAAGAGGTACTTTTTCTATTCATCAATACCCACCAAAGCACATCTCTGGGTACTCTGTCATAGGCTTTCTGAGGTCGATAAAAACCATGTGTAAATCTTTTTCTGACCTTATATTTCTCCATTAATTGTCTCAGTAGATGAATAGCCACATAATCGATCGGCCCGGCATAAACCCAAATTGATTTTCTGAAATTGGGATAATACGTCTCAACCTATGCTCAATTACCCTCTCCCATAACTTCATTGTATGGCTCATAAGCTTTATTCCTCTATAATTCGAACAATCTTGTATATCACCCTTATTCTTATATAATGGTATCAAAGTACTATTTCTCCAAACGTCGGGCATTTATCCACTTCGCCAAATCTTGTTAAAGAGTTTAGTTATCCACTTTATTATGTACATTGAATAAGGTAAAACAATATTTTTTTTGTTAACATGTTTAAGAAAATAAATCATAGTTTGATAAATTAATAAGTTACTAATTAAAGAATAAATCAATAAAATTTTCAATCCTGAAGCTATTAATTTATAGAGGTTTGACTTTATTAATTTTTAAAAAAATATGAGTGATAAATTTAATTTTCAATAACATAAAATATATTATATTATTACAACAACTTGGATCAAGTCTTTATCGGATCAGATTGACTTATATTCATATCTTCCCTATTTATTTTATGTTTTATTGAATTTACATCTTTATCAGTTGTGGGATAAAGAAGTTAAATCCATTTGCTAAATATAATGGAATTATTTGGATCAGATCTAATTTTATTAGAATCAAAATTCAATCAATTGAGAGTCCTAATCTTGACATAAATTTAGCTTGCAACTCTCACTAATCACCGGGTTTGAAACTTTGATCATGACACAAATTTAGTTGTCACATTATTATCTTTTACATATAACATGATGATGCGACAATACCATGTCATCAGTGATGCTCATGTGATGAGGATGCTTTATCCTCCCATAGGGAAAGGAAAACATCACTTCATACTACCTAGGATATGATATCCAAATGACATTGGTTAGATCTCCCACTTAGTGTTATTGTCGAGTGCATTAGTATCACACTAAAAATAAAAATGCCGCTTGCTTTGCATACGTTTGCCAACTTTCTCTATTCTTTCACTTTCACTTTATATAGTGATAATAGTCTAAAATAGTAAAATATGGCATTGAGCACAATTATACGTACATAGGGTAATTATATTACCACTACAAAAACTATTTAGCACATCACATTTTTAATAATTGTTTAGCACGTGTTAGGGTGTGTATTTTTATGTGTTTTTATGTGATATAGGAGAGAGAAAAAGTGGAATTGAATGGTGGAGATTTGTGTAGTACAGGTAGGTCCCACGAAATAGATAGTATAAAAATGTGTAAAAATGTGTAAAAATGAGTAGGAGAACATGCGCTTATTTACTAAGACAATCATTAATAAAAAGACATAATTGACCTTGTCATTCTAAACTACACCACAATTTTATTACCTTCATTCCACCGTGTTTGAACCTCTAATATTCAAACAGATTTTACTTGCCAGTTTAAAGATCATTTGCTACACAACACTAAATACCAAATTAAAGAACTAATCTTCACAAACAGGTTCATTTGCTATGTCTGTATGGATTCAGATTTCAAATCTTGATTTTCCATTGTTTGTTTTTTTCCTTTTTCTTCTTTTCTATGGCTTATTCTTGATTCTTGTTCGCAGCCCATGGAGAAATTGGTGATGGAGAAAAGGTCTTCCATTAAATTGAATGAGATAGAACAGACAAAAGGTAAGAAGGAATTGGACTACCATAGAAGGTAGAGGCATTGAGCCTGCGACTCCATGAAAGAAAAACCATCGTCAATATTTAAAATTACGTTATTTTTGTTGAATAAAAGTGGTGTGACTAATAAAAATATGTTTTAATTGACGTGCAATAATAATGTAGTGTGTTAAATAGTTTTTGTAATGGTAATATAATTATCCGGGTAATTTTAAATGACCCCTCACTAACTACACCCGCCCAATTTTCTTTTATCCCTTTCCACTTATTCCCCCGCCCCCGGTCCTCCTCCTCCTCCTCCTCCTCCTCCTCCTCCTCCTCCTCCTCCTCCTCCTCCTCCAACGTAACCTTGCCCTTCACCCAAACAAAATTAAAGTAAAATGAAAAAGTCATCATCTTCGTTTTGTTTCCTGGTGGAGCAAAGAAGGAAAGCAGCAAAGAAGAACATCATCAAATCACAAGGCGATTTCCAAGTAGAACAAAGAAGGAGTACATTTTTCTACAAAACAATGTGATTTGAACAAATTTTTCTTAAAAAAAATGAGATATGAACAAATTTTACAGCTCACCCAAGTATTCATTTCGTTATCATGGGGCAACGAACACCTTTTGCAAACACCCATTTGGGTGTTCATTCCCTCGGGAACGAACAACATTTTTACTTATTCGTCTGTTGAACCGTCCGAAGGTTTGTTTGTTGCTAAGGGAATGAATACTCAAAAGGGTGTTCATTCCTAATGGGTTGAATACACTTTTAAAAAATAAAAAATAAAAATAATAATAATAAAAAAAAAAGAAAGAAATTGGGTGTGGTGAAAAAAGGCCTAGGGGTATTTTTGAGAAAAAAATTGGGGGGTACATTAAGTAAAGGCCGGGGGTGCATTTAAAATTACCCTAATTACCCTCATACAAACTTATTCTTATTGTGAACGAGAAAATTTTCATTTCAATTCTTGTTAATGAATTCATTACAAATGGCCCCCTATTTATAGAAAAATATTATGGCACATAATATTACAAATATTGATCCGGTATATAATAGTCATTCACACAATAAAACATAATTATTATATATACTTTCGGTGCCTAATCATTATATATGCTTTCTGTGCCTTTTACAACACTCCCCCTTGAATGACTATTTATACAACTGTCTTTAAATTTGATTAGAGAAAAAAATTAGTGGGAGAAAAAACTTCTAAACTGATTGTAGGAAAGCTTCAGTAATCATGAACTGCTCCAGCAAAAACCTTGTAAAACAAAAACTGGGCATAGGGAAAAGAGTAAGTTGCTCCCCCTGATGACGATCATCCGTATACAGCCTCGTTAAAACCTTGTCAAGAAAACCCAATGGGATAAAACTTAATCGAAGGAAAAAGAGTACAACTACACCATCTAATTTCATATCTCGAGGATTGATATATTCACTTATGGTGAAAGATTTCAATATCATCATGATCCTATTGCAAGTAATCTCTTCATTATAAGCTGATCCAATGGACACATTGTGTTGTTTTCTTTAGCAGTTCATGAATATGCCCCGTTAAAACCTTATTAGGAAAAATCCAGTGGGAAAATCCCAATGAAGGAAAAAGAGTACATTATTCATGTTAATATGCCGTAAAGGTTGCTTCGTTAAAAACCTTGCTAGGAAATCCAATGGGATAAAATCTTAATCAAGGAAAAAATGAGTGCAACGCGTATTTTGTACAAGTATACTTTACCACTGTGTCATATTCAGTGCTTATTTGCAATCGACAATCTCGTTCTCACATTATAACCGTATTGAGATATATATACCCGAAACTCCTCTCGATATTTTCTATCAGTTGTGATTAGGCTGCCTCATTAAAAACTTTGTTTGGGATAAAAACCTCAAACAAGGAAAGAGTATAGCGTACTACGAGTTTTCCTTCAAAACAATATCATTGTTTCGAGCCATTGCAAGCACTGTTATCTGGAATCTCTTCAAGAGTTTCAATTTCATTCTTTCTTATCAAACCCGTATATTAATGCTTCTATTATAAGAGTATATATTTCAATATTTGTATTCTTCGATATATTTCAATATCCTCATTATCATTAATCGTATGTAGCGCTACATTTTTATAGTGTATCTATATTTTTCAATTTCATTTCTTTCCCCCTAATAATATAACTTATCAAGATATCTCATTATCAATCCTCTTTTAGGATCACACAATAAACTTGAGCCTATATCCTCTTCAAGAGTGTACGCCCCCTTTATTAAGACCATCTTTTATTATTTGCTTTGATATATACTTATTTTGGGGAATTCTTATTCAAATAATATTAACGCTTCGGGCTTGCTAATTTATCAAAGCACATGTAGTTGGTGTATGAGATCGTTATAGTCTTTCATGCATCGTTGAATTTCAAATTCATATTTCAACATGATGCATTTCATATATCATTTCCAACTATTATTACTCTCCCTTATGCTAAGAACCAAACTCATATAATTTGTATGATTTCCATCAAATATGTTCTCAGTATTTTGCCGTAATGGGGGAAATTTATTCAATTTGCATTTTGTTCCCGATATTAGCAAATCATTTGGAAGACTTCAAATAATTGTTTAATTATATCCCACTTGTATGCGCATATTTAATCCTTCAGGGATTTATTCAAATCATTGAGATATACATTTATTAGATCTGGAACTCATGCTCATATCGTGAACAAATCATCTCGTAAATTTCCAGTTCGATATACACATGCAACTACATAATGGATCCATAACATATTATCTAGTAGTGGACATGAAAGGTGAGTGGGCCCATAACTCTCACCCCTTACGTATATTCTAGATATATTTGGGATTTATTCCCAACATTGGCTAGTAATGATTTCATCTTTTATCGAGAACAATCATTTGAAGAATTCTTCTGGTTCTTGATTTCAATAACTTATTTACATCAATCGAACCGGGATATATATAGTGCTCAACATGATTTATTACTTTCATCATATGCATAGCTCACTGACATATCACATCATCTTTGGGCGGCATTATTACGCATTACTATTCAAACGTGGAATCTTGGCCCATACGTTTCATGTTACAGCACTGTTCAAATGCTGAGTCGTACCTCATACGTGTTTATAAATCACCCGGACACTTATAATATTCATCCTAATAAGGGTCCATACATTATAAGGTATAATGTGCCCTCAAACCTTCGAAAATACTATCTATCACTACCGATCAAAATCCTAAAAAGAATTTATCGAGGTAAGCTCGAAAGGTTGAAGATGCTAATGAATAAAGGCATCCCACAAAATATCCGATGGTTGATTGAAGCACGGATTTGATTATCTGGTAAGGTTTCAATTCCTTCTAAATACATGTCTAGTATGGGTAAAAGTACTTTTTCAAAGAAACGGATAGCAAAAAGGTTAGGAAGATACCACAAATGTGCTCGGTGGACATGTGACATTCGATGTAAATATGTGGGATACTTGTCTAGAAACCGAGAAGATAAAATAGCATTCATTAAGGATGGATTGAGTAAAGAGTCTTTGGATGATATTTAACAGGCTCTTGAGACACATCCTAGTGGACACGTGTAAGATGAGCTTATAGCCCAAATTCAAAGATGAACAAGCACATTATAGTCTCAAAAAACTTACTTTAAAAGATCCTGTTTGTAAATTTAGTAGAAAAACTTAGTATTATGACTTTTTCACATTGATGCAAGGCAAATCGGTGTAGATCAATGTGTTTTCCATAGTTGTAAATATTGTTTTTCGATTTTTAAAATTGATATATATATATATATGTGTGTGTGTGTGTGTATGTGTGTGTATTTCAATCACTGACAGGTGCATGTCATTTCACTTAAATTTTTCTACCGTTTTCTTTTTTTCATATTGTCAAAAGGTAAATAGTGAAATGACTTATTGGTTTGTCTTTAAATAGAGAGATTCATGTAACTTTCATTCATACGTTGAAAGTTTAATGTAAAGAGAGATGGAGATAGAGATGGAGATGGAGATGGAGATTTTAGAATCATCTCACGTAAGTCAATCTTCACCTCGTCATATTAAAACCATATGTGTTCTTGGTGGGGTCCAGACTGGCAGGGTCATATTCAATATATGGATATGGCAAACCAACTTGTAAGAGAGTTAGGGACACAAAATATCAATATACTGTAGGAGGGACCAACAACAAACTTTTAAGGAGTCTTACAATGGTCGCACAATTATGGGGGATAAGAGTATCAAGTGTAATACCTTTTCATCGAACTGGAGTCAGTAATCGAATTGGAGCCAGTACTATCATGGGTTCAATTGGACTGATGCTACAAATGCAATCTATTCAGGACCACATGATGTACATGATGAATAATAGTGATGCTTTTATTGTAATTTCAAGCGGCTATAACACGCTAGAGGAAATATTCAATATAGCGTCATGGGCACAGTGGAACTTGCATACCAAACCAATAGGTTTGTTGAATATTAATTATTTCTTTGATAGCTAATTAGCGTTTCTAGATCAGGGTGTTGATAATAAATTTATTTCTCATTCTGCTGGAAAAATACTTATTTCTACCAGTACAGTTGCTGAGTTACTCATAAAGATTCAATCATATGTTCAAGAGTGGAAGCCCAAACCCGTCGGTCACAGACCATCGGTGTCAAGCGAAAAAGAAACTCGGATCCTTTAGATCTCTCTTTATGAACCCTGATGCTAGGGGTGGTAGAGTTACCGAGTATTTATACTCTGGAAACGCATCCCTTCTTTATGGGTTCAATATGTATTTTCTTTTCATATTTCTATATTTTCAAGTGTTTATTGCCATCTTTGATATTCTCAATATGTTTCACTTCAACTGTTTTGTGTTTCTTCTAAAGCACCAATACTGAAATCATCTTGGCATTATTCAAATATGGAAGTCTATTACACCATCAGTATAACATCTGTAACATGTGCTTCTTCAATATCATTTTCTTATCATGGCAATACGATCTCATAGTACCAATGAGATTATTTTAGTATTAATATGATTCGTCCATGCTATTTATTTATTTAATTTATTAGCATGAAATTTATTGAGCAATTTTCTTTTATTGAACTATCTGGTGGTAGCTACTAGAACCACCTGCTTGATATCTCCAGCAATATTCAATAAATGTGGAGAACAAATTTTTCTTTATCAACTGCTTCTTTTAGAGCATTTCTCATCGTATCAATATATATCTCATAATGAGATTTTTCGCCATGGTATATTTTCTTTCTCATTTATCACCATGGGATTCTTTGAGCAACTTTATTTTATCAATATATATAACAGTAAATTTTAGCGTCACTTGCTCAAATCCCTTCACTAATATCAATATAATATTCTTATCGAGTATCTATAAATCGATTACTTTTATTTAGTACCAATCGTGGGGTTTAATCCAACCACATTGGTGTTTTGCATTCCAACCGTGTGACATAACCCATCACGTTGAAAACATTCACTCCAATCGTGTAGTATAGCCGACCACATTTAAAATGTAAAGTGCATAAACTTAAATTTCAAAAATTACATTTTCCCCTACCAGATTGAAATTATATAAATTTAAATTGCGAGAATTAAATTGTAGAAAGATTAACTACTTCTTCAGGAGTACATATGTCATTTACAGTCCGCAAGGGTAAAATTATTCATTCAGTCTACAAAGTAAAATTAATTATCCATTCCAGTCTACAAAGTAAAATTTTCTATTCCAATTCGTGGGGTAAAATTGCCTATTTCAGTCCGCAAGGGTAAAATTGTCCATTCTAGTCCGCATCTAGATCACGTGTTTCGCTTAATTAAATTAGAATAATTAAGTTTAATTAATTTTAATGATAATAGTACAACCCATTTCCAATACTTAATTATCAGATTCCTAATTACACAAAACATCTTCCCTTTGCTCCCACCATTTATTTGTATCTATTTCTTAACTTTACGCATAGTCAAATAGAGAAAGACATATACTTACAGAGGGGTCATCTTACACACCAAATATTCAATTAGAGGATAACCTTTGGCATTAGCTGTGAAATATCATAATATTTATATATTGTGCCGTTTTCTTATAATGCCAACCTCAATAGTGTAATAAATAATATTTTAATCAAAAGGGATCCTAATTAGTGGATGCCAACTGTGATGCATCCATGGAACACACACCTAATATTCTTTTGTTTTCTCTTTCCACATTAATAATTTTGTGTGCAATTGAGAGCTCGTGAGGAATATGCATTGATAATTGGTTGTTGAATCTTCCTAATTTATGGTGAAGATTAACATAATAAAATTATCTTTTGAAGGTAATTATATTATCATACAATTATAAGAGCATCTCCAATAAGCTCTTTATTTTTAAAGAGCATATTCCACTAAATGAAGAGTATTTTTATATTTAAAGAGTGAAAATTTTTAATCCCTTCAACAACATATTTATTTTTAACTCTTTATTTTACTTTTTTGAAGTAAATTTATTATCCTATCTTATTTTAATTGATAATAATATTTTAAAATATGAATGACCAATAGAGTTAAATCTATATTGTGTTATCCAAGAAGTGATATATTGAAACTGGTACTCATTAAATTATAAGAGGTGTGATTGGTTCTCTACATTTGAAGAGTTAAACCCACTTTTAAATTAAAATATTAATATAAAGAGTTTGTTGGAGTCAAATTTTGAGACATGAATCTTTAAATTAAAGAGTATTTCATATTTAGAGAGCCTATTGGAGGTACTCTAATAATAACCAACACTACTATCCACATATATACTTTAACTCAATAATCGATTGCATTGTAAATTGTGTAAATTCGTTCAATACATAAACATATTTGCAGCATTCCTTTTAAATACAATTGTGTGAATTGTGTAAATTGTGTAAATCATATGTGTATAGACTTTAAATCAATAATCAAATCTCACAATTCTATTATCTATTGAGGGTAATTGTCAAACTTCTCCATTCACTCCTTGACTCTCGATTAATGAATGAAACTTTCAACTTCCAATTTCTTGCTGTATTTTATCCGTTATTGTACCATATATTTAATTGGATATGTTCTATATCATGAAGTTTTAGCACATATAAGAATCAAAGAGAAGGGGTAAGACATACTAACCTTTGGGTGTAAAGAAATTTAACTCTTACCACATAGTCATACTACCCACTTGGATTCAACCACCAGTCCACTACTGCATAATCTCCGATAAAGTTCTCCATCATGTATAAAATTTAAGCTCACAAATTTGATTTGTGATTTTTAAGTTGATTATGTGAAGGAAAAAAAAAAGAACAGCAATGGTAGACAGACGAGGAAGAAATGGTAGTACGTGTACATACAAGAGAGAGAGAGAGAGAGAGAGAGAGAATTTGACATTAACTTCTTGGATTAATGGAAAAAGGTGCTGTTAATAGAGCTAAGAAATTGAGTATCCGTAGAATTGGAACTATTGAATTTTGATATTTGATGCAGATTTAACTTAATTGAGCTCATGAAGAGAATTGCAATCTTTATGGTTGCGTGATTGAAATCTAAAAATATGTGGAGATAGAGAAAGTGTGGGAATCCAAGAATAAGATGGTAGGCAATCTCCAAAACAATGATTGTGAATTGCAGTGGGCTTTGTGGGAATGGAATGAGATCTGAAATAAGAAGGATTAGAGGAAAGTAGGGCCTTCGTGCTGATAACGTATTGTGAATGAGAGAATTTTCATTTCAAATTCTCGTTAATGAATTCATTACAAATGGCCCCCTATTTATTGGAAAATATTAGGGCATGTCATATTATAAATATTGATCCGATATAAAATAGTCATTCGCATATAAAACATAATCATTATATATATTTTCGGTGTCTAATCATTATATATGCTTTCGGTGCTTTTTACAACAATTCTCTCATTATTATGGCCTCTCTCTCTCTCTCTCTCTCAAAATTTGTTATATTCAACTTCGTACCAGAACTACGGTCTTCAAAACCATTGCTTCCGCTGGAAATATTCGAAGCACAAATACTACAGTATTTTGACAATAAAAACTGCTATCACAATTGAATCTCTTAATACCCTAGCCACACTCCCTGTCCTATTATGTTCTGAGTGAGCAAATCTAATTTCTTGAGATCACAATTACCCAAATTTCGCGTCTTCGAAATTGTATGATTTATTATCTCACCGGAGGATCATGTCTTTCCCTCCAAGAGTGATTAATGTAGAAGTGACGCTGTCGCCGATAATAATAAAGGACAATTCAACCCCAAATACTTTACGAACTTATTCTGATTTTGCTTCTTGGGTCCATAATGAAATATTTGGCCATGTTACTTCGCATCAAGTGTGGCGTATGTCTCAATCTAAATCTCAAGTTTTATATCTTTGAGATTTATGTTACGGTCTACTAAAAGTGAAGATTCACTTTCTGTTAATGAAAGTGCCTCATTTATACATTTGGTAATTTTCGCAAGTCTTTGACGTCTTTCTTCATGTACTGACAATATATTCTGATGCTCAATGTTACAATCCCAGCATTTTTCCTCCCAACAAAACTCAAAGATGCAGACACTGTCGAGGGGTCCGCGGGAGGGCCTGTGTCTCGATTTTGCTAGGAGGAAAATGCTCCCAAAGAAATCCAAAGATGCAGACAAACACTTGGGGGCCCATGAGGGGCCTGTGTCTGCTCAATTTTGCTAGGAGGAAAAAATGCTAGGTTTATATTTTATAACATTCCTCATATTCTAATATAGAATTCATGTGCATTACACACAAGGGGTTCCTTATGTTGCAAGCGCTGGCAAAATAAATTTCTGCCAGTAAGAGACAAACTCCGAAACCACCCCCCCCCCAAAAAAAAAACACGGCGGCCCCCACATTCAAGGGGGCTGTGTGTGTGCTGACTTCTCATTTGCTGGCATTAGAAAATTATCGTTACACACAAGCCGTAATTGTTATTCAACTCATGGGTTAAGAATTTGCAAAAGTGCTTGGTTGGGAGAAACCTGTGGAAATGAGTTTTAAAAAACAAAAAAAAAGTGTAATTACCAAGATCGATTATTCGTAATTTTGTTGATCGATTCTTTGTTAAATGTTTGATTTGCATCTTTAATTTTCAAGCATACTCCCCCACCAACCACACACACCCCCGCCCCAACCCCGGCCGCCGGTCCCTCCATATTTTTCAAGTCATAAGACGACAAATATCACATGCTCGAGCAGAGAAAAAGTAGAAATGGTTTCGAAATTTGTTTCATTCCCATTTCTTCCCATCTAATATACATAAATGCGAACTTGTCAACGTGGTAAAATACCTACAAATGAACAGATACCTCAATATACCCACTTATAAGCATTATACCATGTCCATAGGTGAGCATTGAAACATAACTAAGGGGTTGTTTGATTGGGGATAAAAGTTATCCGTGCAATATTCCATATAAAATGTGTGGTTAATATTGTATTGAAAAGTGTGTATGTGATTGAAAAGAGGAGAGAGAAAGATGTGGAATAAAAATTATTCTAAATAGAACAAGGCCTAATTATACATATTTGGCCTGCTAAAATTGAAAACCAACAAATGAAAGGACACTATTTGATTCATGACTACTCTTTAGATGTAAGCTGTCATTTTTTACTATGAAAAATGAAGCTAAAAAACCTGTCATTATTTTATTCACCTGTACCAGTAAAGTCCTCAATACTCTTCGGTTCCTTGAAGTTTTTTGTTGTGTCAATGTAATCCAATGACAGCGCCGAGGCAAGCCGATTTCCAAACATAAGTCGTCTAGAAAAATGGAATAAACAATGCTGATGTTTTCCAACTTAGGGCATCATCTAAATACAACTATGCAGAGAGTGTATCAGTACAGAGAGTTGTAGGTGTAGCAAGTGGCAACAATGGATCCTACACAAATCAACAGCGTTGGAACAAGGGTCACATTTAAAAGCTTACTCACTCCCAGAAACCCTGCTAAGGTTATTGTTCCATCTGCAATCACTCGAGCGATTGTCCCAGCTTCGGTCGAGAGAAGCCCGCCATTGTAGGTCCCACGAGAAAGCCTGGATGACATCACTCGGGAGAGGAGTGACAAATTGACACCTGAAATGATATCATACCAAAGTAAGAAAATGGTTAAATACAATATATAACCAACCAACAAAAGGAAAAAAGGAACCAAGAACAAGGAATTGATTGGAGTTATTGCAAATTTCAATTGTGATATTTGCATGCCAAAGTCACGCATGAAGTTTGCTGACTGAAAGGTAAATGAAGACCAGTCACTCTGTCCTCTAGTCCGTAGGTGGCAATGAATGTGAACCAATAATATGCAAATGGCAACAAAAATAAATATTTGGAAACCGGGTTATTCATGGCCAAAATTATGCAAAATGCCAAAATTATGCAAAATACGTGGTAAAGCCATACAAAAAAAAAAAAAAAAAAAAAAGGTTAAGCTAGGATATTTTGGGTCATTGATATGCAATATATTATATCAATATCCTCAATAACCAACAATAAGAAATTGATGTTTTCTTACATTAAACTCAGAAAAATGTTCAGGGCAAGTTTCTCTCGATTACAAAGAGACAAAAATAGAAAATTAACTATGGAAGTAATTTTCACATCACTAGTGTACTAGGGTGCACGTCTCAAGCTTTGTGGAGTCATGTTGAGAGGGGGCTATTCTTTACATTTGGCCCCAAATTTGGAGAATAACCACCAAATTTGGGTTTATGAACCTTAAATTTATACATTATTTAGCATGCTATGCAGAAAACCCAAATTTGGGTTCCCCCACACATTGGTTTTGCTCTTACAGTAGCAAGAATTATTCGAAGTGTGACAGTCTCTTGCAAGTGACGATTTTTAAATAACCACAATCATCACTTCCAGAAGTTCATAAACAATGACGAAAATGGCTTTGGTAGGAGAAATTAAAGAAGTAAATTTATGAATCTGAAATGGATATAGCAAGCAGATGACATACTGATACGATTACAAGTTTGTAACACAATGCAACTGGACAATATTCATCCTGGTAGACTGATGGAAGATTGAAATCTTACCTTCCAGCACTTCAGCCGATACAAACAGTACAAGTCCTGAGCAGACGTATTGCGGAACTGAATATGGGATGATTATGTGAAAGCCGAAGAGTATACCCACAAGAACCATTATTTCAGATACCAGTAAAATTTGCCTGCAAACGAAAAAGCAATTGAAATATTATCAGTAAACAATGATAACAAGGATTCCATATGAGAGGTTCTTGCTGTCATTAGCTTAATGTTGAGTTCAGATCTGGGGTTGATGTAGTAAGTTCCACGTTTGTAAAATTTCAGAAACACAGTCCAAACATTAGTCATTGGAAGACAACATTTCAATGTCCAAGCCTTCAAAGTTCAAATTCTACTTGAAGGAAATATGTATACCAGACAAATAGTGATGATGCAACGACAAATGATGCTGTGGGCTATTATGCAAGAAGTTATCACCCCAAAGGCTCATAAACAAACCTGCCACAGACAAGGGCTGAATGCGGCTCCTGAAATGGGCCGTGCATGGTTTTATGTTATGTTTTTTCATTGCTCAAGTGTCGATTCATGGTTTTCTTTGCATCAGATAGATTATTAATGGTGCAATTTAGTCCTCTAATGAACAAGGTTTATTTTCTGAGGTTGAAAACATTGAAGCAGCCATGAACTTCCATTTTTTTTTTTTTTTTTTGGGTTCATCTTCGGTTCATATAAATTGTATTGGAATTCTTCCAATTTTATTGTTGTGATTTTTGTTCTCATATCACCATTGATACACCCATGCCAATCAGACAAGCAAGCCTATCAGACAACTGAAGAGACTAATGAACCGAGGCCAGTCCCAAAATTGGCCCAAACACGATAAGAAGGCCCCCAGTCAGCTGGATGACTGTTATTTTGATAATTTATGCTATTTTGTATATCTATTTCTTGTTGTATTTCTTTTTCAATTGTAACCAAATACTTTTAGGAGGTGAGGCCCTAAGCATTTGAAGCATATAGTATCAGGTGTGGATTTTAAAAGGCAGATTATGATCATCACAATCTGATTTTCTCTCTCTCTCTCTCTCTAATTTCTTCTTACTTACTCAAGTCTCTCTACTCTTTTAATTCTTCTTTGATTTTCTGGAGCCGAAACTCACAGGAAGAGTGCATCCAGGCCCTAACTTGGGTGTTTTACAGGAAAGGGTATGTCAATTGATGGTTGCATTGAAAGAAGATAGCTGATTCCAATAGTTTGGTTGCAGTTAAAAGATCTACAAGCTAAGTCTGAAGGCCAAATCATGGCATTCATCAAACTCTGCAACAATACATGGCGGCAGTGAATTCTCATTTCCAAGATTTCCACTTTCAGTTTTGAATGAACGAGGTGAGTGGGATTTGAGCGATTGTTGATCATATTTTAAGTCCGAATTTGAAACCTGATATTAGCCGAGAATTTTTGTTCTCCAGACCGTTGTCGATGACTGAGGCATTCGCCTTAGCTTGAGCCTATGAGGTTTGTGCAGAAGCAGTCAAGCAAGGTAATTGCTCTTCGCCTAAATGGAACCCAACCCCAACTGCTGTGGCTTCACCTACTTTCACCCTAAACAGAACTTTGGTGCTCACACCATCCACCAACCCGAAATCGAGCCCAAACTGGGGTAATTTAACCAGCACACCTCCTACCATGTAACATCGAATTCATCACCACCTTCACCTCCCTTATTGCTTACCCCTAATCTACCCATTCACCATCTCACCCCGGCTGAGCTAAGGGAAAACATGAGAAATGGCTATGTTATAATAGTGACCAGAAATATGGTGCCAATCATCACTCCCAAAGCAAGTTTTGATTCTTTTGGGTACCAATGGTGTTAATGAGAAATCAAGCAAAGAGGGAAATGTAGAGGAGTGAGCTGATGAGTTAGTTATTGGTGTCATTTCCAGTTTGAACAATCTAGCAGGGCAGGGTAACCCTCGCTCATTATACCTATTCAGTGAAATTGGGTCACATCAATTCTACGTCCACATTGACAGTGACAACACCCACAATTTCATTAAACCAGCGTTGGCTGTGTTAGACCTTAGAAGATTAACTTAGATTAATGTTACTTTTCAAAATTAATTAGTACGTTTTTAGTTAATTGAAGTAGTCTTATCTTAGTTTTAATAAATAGTTCATTAGCTACAAAAATATTTAGTAGTACTTGATTTAATTGGTTCAAAAGAATGGGTTTGTAAAACTTAAATAAGTCTTTTGTTTACATACAAGGCTCTACTTCAATCCGAGCACTAGATCAGGCAAGGTACTAGTTGAGCAAGATACTTTACTTCCCTTTTGGAGGAGAACTTGAACCAAGCTGAAGACCAAATGTTGTGAGGCTAATGCACATCACCGTGAACTGCAGCTTGGGGTTAGAGACATGGTGCATGTTCATCTCTAACCGTACTGTCAGGCTATGGCCACTCACCATAGTTCCCAAAAGTTAGCCAAGTGAGATTCGCGAAATTTAGCTGTTGTGGCCAGACAGGAGAACTCAAACTTGGGAGGCTTGGTAGATTATCAAGGCATGGAAATGATACATTCATGTCCAGACCTTTAAAAGAACCCGATCAGAAAATTATGCCAAAGCCGACAAGTAAGGAGACACTTAGCCCAAAATCAGCCCAAAGAGGATAAGAAGCCTCCCACGTGGCTGGATGACTATGTCATTTGATAACCAATTTATGCTGTTGTGCATTTCTATTTCTTCTAGTATTTCTTTCCAATTGTAACTATATTTACTGTGAGGTCTGAGTATTGGAAGCATATAGTCTCAGGTGAGGGTTGCAAAATGCAGAGTATGATAATTACATCTGATTTTCCCTCTCTAGTTTCATCTTACTTAGTCTCTCTCCTCTTCCCATTCCTCTTCAACATGCTAGACCGGGCACTTTCTCAAAGAGCAATTCTTCACCAAAAGATAGGTGTTTTGCAGGAAAGGCATACCCAACCGTCTATACCAAACAGGCACAGCAACTTGTGACATGGTTAAAATATAACATTATTGTAAAAGATTATTATTTAGGACTTATATTATATGCAATCCCATTACTTTCATGGCATATTGTTACTGCTAAAAAAGCAGCCGGCAAAGAGAACAGTCCAACATCTGATTTCTTAAATTAGATACTCAATGAGAACTTCCTTGAAAACAAATTACCTGTCCTCGAACATATTGCTTATGTAGCTTCCAACAACAACATTTACTGGAAGCACCGTTAGACCAAGGCACGCAAGAAAAATTGATACTGCACTTGTAGACCAACCGAAATAGTATGTCGTGATGACACTTGATTCTGAAAGCAAAATCTCCATTGCATATTTAAGCATAAAGTAAATCAGTAATTGAACCTGCAATTACCATAGAATTGCCAGCTAGATTAGATAAATGTAATGTTGCACACTGGCAAGATACTAATACTTTCAGTATTTCCAATTCAAACATTAAACACTGCAACCATTTTCCTTTCCTTATTTTCAGGGCAACGGAGAGAGGTTTTTCCCATTGCTGACTAAATTTTATTACATAAAGTAAAAGTTCATAAAATAATTAGGATTGTTAAATGACCGCAATCCAACCCCTGCTCCAAAAGAAAGGTCCAAGAAGAGCAATAAATGGGGTGACCATGTCTTGATCAATGATTACTAATACATGGTGGTCAAATAAACATTCAATGCCCAGAAAACAGGAAGAGGATTTTTTTGGGGAAAATGAAAAACGGAAAGGGGAAGGATAACAGGGGACTGAGGAGAGTGACAAAATAAAGATGATATTAATATGCAGCCTTTAAGATTAAAAGGTGACCCCCGAGCATCATTGCACTAAATACTCGTCAAACCCATGCTCACCCAATATAAAATGCTATCAACAACAGAAAGGAAAGGTATTTTGTCATAGAATTATTATTCAGACATCACTTTTATTTTACATTCTAATTATTCCATGTGATACACAACTCTCATAGCCAGCATGTCAATGTATGTTACAGCTTTTATGGAACAGATCCATATATCGCATAGCTTATTTTACGAATCAACATTCGGAAATTGGAAAATACATACATGGCTATAAGAGGTACTACTAAAGAACGTTCACCAGTTAAAAATATTGAATGAAATAAAAGAATCACTCTCGAAATAGTAAAATTGATTGTTGACCCAATAAAGTGGGATTGACAGTGTATCATCTACTGCCACCTCACAGAATGGCATTGTATAACATTAAAATAAATAAATAAAATTAGTTGCTGGTTTCCACTAACAAACTATAGTAAGTTAACAATGTAAATTTCAAAATTCAGTTATGATGAGCATCTATATTGTATTAAAAAGGCCTTCAGCTCTTTAGTCTTCTCCTTATATGATATGAAACATAAATTACGAGACCAGTAACAAAAAATGCGAGTTACAATATACCATTCCTATGAGACAATTGGTCACCAATATTAAGACCTGTGATTCTATAAACTGGTTCAAAATCAATTACATTACCTTTACAGAAGGTGTAAGTAACCTATAAGCTGATCCAATAGAGTTGGCCGGTAAACGAGATTCTTCAGGAGCTTCTTCACTCCCATCAAGTTCTTGATCCTCCACATTTTCTTGTTGGTTCTGCTCTGTTAAAAGCAATGGTTGCACAAGACCCTTCTCAAGCTTATCATTTCCTTCTGTCAC
Source organism: Jasminum sambac (assembly GCA_018223645.1). Lineage (NCBI taxonomy): Eukaryota > Viridiplantae > Streptophyta > Magnoliopsida > Lamiales > Oleaceae > Jasminum > Jasminum sambac. Next base: position 40,997,707 of record CP073640.1, read on the forward strand.
AGTAAAACTAAAGTCAGGCTTTTACTTAAAAAATGCATTTTTTTTCTTTTGAACGGTTAAAAAAATGCATCTTTAAGACAGCACATTTGATCGAGTGAAAAAAATGGTGGTATAAATATTTAAGCACTGGTGGACATCAGATGCAGTGGCCAACTGCTTCCTTGACTATAGAGTGATATACATTTTCAAAGTAACTCTTGAGTATTATCGGCTTCCCAGTAAACCAAGATCCGTTCGAGCAGAAATTTCAGAAGGCCCATGATTATATATCCAACGAATTTATACAAGGTCAACAGACATGTCCCGTTGGCAAGGAACCAGAGAAGGAATTAAGTAAAAAAATTGATTTGTTGGGGTCGAAGAACTATGAAATACGAAATAGATGCAAAATTAGAATTAGAAACTGATTTAGGAAGAGGAGAACCAAATTCCAATTACGTGCATGTGTCTTTCAAAGATGAGAGTTCAAATTTGAAACCTCATAACAGCAAAGAAAAGAAGTTCATAAACGAAGCACTTCATCTTGCCAATATCCCACTTGCACAGTTAAATCACATATGTGGTTTTTAAGAAATGGTATCTGTGCGCTCTTGAGTTCTCGAAGGGTGACTGATATGAGAAGACAAAATTTAAGACCTTCAGAATCACAAAAATATATCTATATCATAATACAGGCAAACAATAAGTGAAATAGATTTTGACATTTATCTTCATATCTATAAAGTCGCCTGTAAATAGCAATTGAAGTTCGTGTCTGTACTTGATGACTCGTGGAACAGAAATGCCAAGGAAAGTGATTCAAAACCTATAGGAAGTGTCTGTCCATCGCAGTCTCAACCCAATCTAAATAAAATTAGAATTTTTACAGAAACTGATCTGGCATAAAGGTGTATGAACTTCTTTGGGTAAATTTAATGAATGATCATTGAACTTTCAAGATGTAACTGATTACTCACTGAATTTTGAAATGTAACTAAATACTCACTGAACTTTATTTGACGTCATTTATCGATCACTAGTTAACTTAATGTTTATTCTATTAGCGTATTGCACCAATTTGAATAACGATATCATATATGTAACCAACTAAATCAACTGCTGGTATAAAAAACTCACTCAAATATGATGAAAAGCTATATAAACAATAAGAAAAGCGACACAAGTATTGTTTCAGACAGTGACATTTTTTATAGTTTATTTAGTTTTTCTCTAATTTAAATCCCAGTAGATAAATTTATTTTGCCAACAATTAGTCTAGCTATCTCTACGAAGAATGTTATTAGTCATATACATATAATTCTTGAATATATTTAAATATTGAGTTAAAGAGTGATTATTAGTTAACATTAAGTAAAGTTTAGTGATTATTCAGTTACATTTCAAAGTTGAATGAGTAATTAGTAACATCTTGAAAGTTTGGTGGCCATTCATTAAATTTACCCGAACTTCTCCATTGCTTTGTTACCCGCTCATACATATGGGAAACTTCTCCATTCACAGAAAGCTCACAATGAAGCATGAATGGCAAGATCATAGACGCAAATATATCCTTTTCAAACTTCCCAAATATCTTCTCCAAACCCCAGTTTCTAAATGACAGTCTAAGTGAGCTATCTAAACCAGCCACACTTCTACAGTAACATGATTCATTTTGGTGGCTTATTACCATTCTTTAATCCTATTGCCTTTAATCCTATTGCCAAGGACATTCTGCATACTCCTCTTTTACTTGACCTAAGATATATAGTAATATATATTTCCAAATGCTCTGAAGTTCTAGCACAGGATATAACCCACTTCTGATCTTATCAAATCAAAAATGGATATCAGATTCCCAAATCAGCCATTAATTTGAACAATTTTTTATTGACAATGTGATACCGTATTTTTACAAGAATATTGCAGCCTGATCTGTGTCTAAATGCCACTTCTTCCCTCACATTTCTCTTCATGAACAATCCAGCTGCAAATGTGTAGAAGTCCCTCTAACCCCGTCTCGCCACCAAATATTTGTCCTAGTCCTTCCAGTATTCAAACTAATCATCCAGATTTCGTGAACAAAGAAATCCATGAACCAGAATTCTAAACCTTTTGGAGAAACTGAATCGAACAATAATTTTCACCTTAGATTTGTATTCTATTTACTTATCTTACATATCAATGTTATGGAAAGTAACATATAGCGAGGCACTCTCTCAAAATACTAGTGCAAGCTTCATCTATGATTAAAGAAAAGAGATAAAATTCCCACAATAGAAACTCGATACTTGCCTAAATAATAACAGGTTATACAATCCTGCTAGGGCGCCTACTCCATCATAAGCATCATGAACAACAATCAAATATTTAATAGAAATTTTCTTTTCTCAAACACCAACCCCAGGTATATCCTTGAGTTCTGTTTGTACTGTGGAACATCATAAGCACTGTTGCTTCAAGTAAATGGGCATGATAAATCCACTGATACTAAGGGCTTGTTTGATACAACTTTTCAAAAAAAATCATTATTTATTTATTATTATTATTATTATTATTATTATTATTATTATTATTATTATTATTATTATTATTATTATTTTTGCATAATCATTGTGAATCACTAATTCCATTGATTTGACAAATTTTTCATATATTTTATAACTTTTTCTTTACTTTCAACTACACATCCAAGAATAATTTTGTTCAATAATCTATCAAATACTAGTTGAAGGGGTAGAGTCTAATGGAAGTGTTTAATCGACTAAGGTGCAAGCTGGTACATGTTCCATTTTAGATTTATGTATGTAGTGGTATTCGTATTTGATAACTCAATTGTGCTTGTCTATTCAGTAACATTTTGCAATCCAAAAGCCGTTCCAAAACAAAAATTGCGGAAGTAATTGGACATGGTACGTTACAGGCTGACACATTTATAACCATCTAATTATTGGTTCACTAAATGAAACATCGAACCTCAACCTGTGATACTTTGGGACTCATGAATATTAATATTTTGGTATCATTTATCATTTATTAAAAAGTTTTGATGATCTTTCAAGATATTGTTTCTGGAAATGGATTTCTATGGGTAAGATAACTGAGAAAAAAGAAAGAAACAGAAAAGCAAGAAAGAGAAGCAGTAATAAGGTAATCTTACCAGCTTTAGATTCTTGTGGAGCATGATTGACTTCAGTCTCATGGGCAGGTTCTCTAAATGAGATACACAACCATATTAAATAGATTAACCATGCAATGGACATTACCCAACCTGGCAAAGTATCTTCATTGAATGTGAATTTGAAAATTTTGAAATTATTTTGAAGTAGACCCGCAAGTGCAGGACCACATGCCATCCCAAGAGCACTAGCACTAACGAAACCTGCTGAAGCCTGCATGCGGATTCTAAGCGGCACACAATCGCTGATATAACGACGATTAACTGCTCTGGCAGAGCCAAAACTGCAAGTTCATAAAAGAGGGGAAGCACCACAACATCGTCAAATTATGTAATTATGACCTTCGACAATGAGCAATATTTAAGGAATTGAAAAAGGAGATGCTAAACACAAAAGTTCTAAGATTTCAATTGATGAGAAAATCTTGAGATTAAAAATGGTAGCAGGATCAGGTTTCGGCCTGTGGAGATTTTTCTTCGATTGAGAAATCTTGTTCAGTAATTCAATATTGCTATTCGTGAGTTTCTGCATGACTGATGTCAGTTGTGTCTTGGGTGAACTCAGCATTGGCAGATTCAGTTGGAGGATAGAATCATTTGACAAGAAGCACTATCAATTCCCTATTTTTCATGAAAATCTTTCTTTCTTCACTGGCGGAGGCTGAAAGAAAGCCTCACTCATAGAAGGTGGTCTTTTGATGAAGTAGGTGCCTTGCAAGACGACACAGAAGCTAGGGGTGGGTTACCTACAGCTGATAATCTTAGGAAGGGATGGGGTCTAGTGACCTTGCTAGAGGACACAGAAGCTAGGATGGCTTACCTACAGCTGACGAAGGAATGGGGTCCGATGATTTACATGGGAAAGAATTGGTGAGATGTCAATCACTGTTACATTCAAAGCAAGCAACAGTGAATCAGCAGAGCTTGGTGGTCAAGCCTGCCGGGATAGTTGGAGAATGCACTGGACAGGCACAAAACTGCATGCAGACATATTCAGAGTTGGAAGTTCTGAACTTTTCTGGCTTCCGTAAAGAACTTTTTTTGGGTTTAGAGAGACAAGTTTTACGAGAAAGTAAATGAAAAGCACAACTATTTAGATACAATAAGGTAACAATAGAGAAGGAATGAATTCTCAGCAAATGTATAAACCGAAAGGAAAAAGCATAACTTTCTGAGCCAAATATTAGCATCAGAATATTGAAAACTACAAAGAACAAATAACACAAAGATTATACAAAAGTCACCTAGTGAAATGTGTAAAAATACACAAGCTACAAAAAGAACTAACAACTAACTTACCAATTGCGGAAATATAGACATGCACAAATGATCACCTAAGAGAACTGACTCGTCCGCTAGTGGCATTCATCATTCATGCAATCAGACCATACAGATGCCAAGCTGGCAAACAGACCCAAATGCGCAAACACTCCCATGGACACATGCTTGTATACCACACAGAGAAATGAAGAAAGTGGAGGGACGGAGAGTCACCTACCCACACAAAAGTCGGCCAATCAAAAGAACTGTAATTGAATTGAGATCATAAGCCAAAGCATACATGACATTTCCAAGAAAAAGAACCACGCTGCTAAACACCAGAGGTCTGAAGTATGATCTGTTAGACCAAGCACTGAAATATACAGAAGAAAATATCTGTGCAACTGCCATTGCACCAATGACAATACCACAAACTGTCGCTGCCGCCCCAAGACTTGTGGAGTAGTCATCTGCTGTTGGAACGATAATGTATGTATTGATCATGTAAAGAAATGTGTTTGCAAGGTTCAAAAGAAGTGACATAAAATGGTATCTTTGATCATCAACTTGTTCCTCAGCAGCAGGCAATTCCTCTTGCATAATAAGTGCATGTTGTCCCAAAAAGTTGAGCAGGTTTGTTGAATAGGTCAATCTATCAACAGCTGACTTTATTGAGTCGACAATATGATCCTGCTAACCAATTAAAATGAGTCAATCAAACAATCAAGTGCTTATATTCAATACTGAATTAAACACAAGTCGAGTAATGCAATGGAAGACATGCACAAAATTCAAATAAGCAGCAAAAGAGAAAAAATGTTGATTGCCTGGAAAGGAAGAGCAGGCTGGTCATATATTGATAAGTAGCTTCCCTGGCGGTCCTGAAGATCAGAAAGATTGCGAGATATTGCTCCGACAACAGCTCCTAATCCCTGCAGCATCAGTCATCATCAGAAGAAACCGTTATATCTTTTTCCTTTTTCTTAATGCCAAGGGAAACTGCATCAGGTAAGGTTTTATGAACTAATAGTTTCAACAAAGCACCAAGAAATTTTTTTAGCTCTAGTTCTGGTATGTGTGATCACATTACCACATGCTTGAATACTTGCTGAAGCTGGGAATAAGGATGGTTAGCGCGAGTTTTGACATAGTAATCTGTAAATTTGTAGCAAAATCTCTTATCAAACTTCTTCAGGATCTTTCGGAAGCCAATGACATTCATTTCAACAAAAAAGAGAAGCTTTAAGAGATCTCTCCCAACTTCTCTATACGCTTCTCGTAGCTCTGTTACTTTGGAAATGTCAGGCTGCTCCTGAATAGCATCTCGCTGCTCATTTAGCTCAGCTAACCTTCTTGCAAGTATCCCTTGTTGTTCCAACAAGAATAGAACAATTTTTTCAATCTGCAATATATAAAAAAAATAAAAAATAAAAAAAATTGACTATTTTAATCTGCTGTAGTGAATATGCTATCTTAGTTCAGCAATGAAGATTGAGCTGAAATGACTATTTACTAAACTAAGCATCACAGAAATCATTTCTGTAGGAAGCATCAACATCTGTTACTTCCACATACATTGCAAATGAATACTATAAACACGTGTACGGCGACCATTCTCAATTGTCACTTATCCTGTAATGAACTCAAATAGTGACCCAAGGACCAAGAGTGTCGGTAAAGCTTGGTGATATAGACAACAGAAGGAGAAAAAGATATTTCCATTCAACTGGATCGTGGACATGTACAAGATCTAAAATTCTGCCTGAAGAAAGTGCATTCAGAAATAGGTCGGTCTTCCTAGGTATATTTTTAGCCCATTTGATCAACTTCTAGACTTTTGGTGAGGTATGGAGAACATTAAACCTTCGTTTAACAGTAGACCCATAATATTTTTCAAATTTTTTACTTAAATTCTGCCAGCTCACCAATTCTTCAACAATTCGCAATGCTTTACTCAGTCAACTTCTCTCTACGTTCATTCCATTACTGTTTACTGTAAGCAATAGATACAAAGACACACATTTACAAAAGGAAAATGCTTGGAGATATTATAAAAATTTTAATTTGTATGTTTGCTTAACACCAGGGAACTTGAAGCACGTTAGCAGATAGAAGATATTAAGTATAATGCATTGAGTAGCCAATGTGGCTGGCCTGTGGAACGGTGCTTTGGTGCATGATTGTGGTACAGATTCTAAAATACCTGATTATCCAACATCCGCGAGAAATCCTTGAGAACATGTCGACGATCTAGTACTCCATTTTCAATTTGATTGGCATACTGCCTGACTTTTTTCTTCATTAGTTTGTAGTTGATATAGTATCTGAATGAAGCAAAAACGTTTCAGTCATACAATGTCCAAGCTATTCAATATGAATCTAAATATAAAACAATGCCACAAAGGAAGTCTAAAATAAATAAAAATCAATCATCTACTGCATACTCTTGCCATTCCTCTATCTGTCTTTCCTTCAACTTTTTCCCGAATGCAACCATCTCGCGCTGCAGTAAAAGGATGCAAAGATGGATTATAAGATGAAGTACCATTGTCATTTAAATAAATAAATATATAAGTAAAGGAAGAAGAAGAAGAGGAAACGGTAAATTCTGAAACAGATCTATTACATAACTTTTACTGGAAATTAATATTTTCAGCTTATCACACTGTCGAATGTGAGACACAAAACTAAGAAGTTATTCCACTTCAGTTATACGAGTGCTCGAATTTTACAGGTAAAATTAATAATAATAATGAAAATAAAACAAATACCTCTCTTACTTTGCTATTGTCGAATTGAGCAAAGAATGATTCAGCAAAACCTGTATTTTACAGGTAAGCCTTCTCGAAATGTTTCATTAACTTTCTATATTACCCATCATGGACCACAACTTGTATCGTTCCCATCATGGACCACAACTTGTATCGTTCCCTGTTCACTGTTCACTATTTTCACGTGTTATCCCACCGTTATCCAACATTTATAGTTCCGGTATTTCTATATCAAGTGGTTAGTGAGAATTCTTTCCCATTCATTTTTATTAATGGCCAGGTACCCCACTCCAAATGTTCTCTCAATTTAAAAAACCTACTAAATTAACTAACATTATCATAAATAAGGTGCAAAAATCAACTCTAAATCCCTGAAATAAACTGCTGAATATATATCTGCTGACCTGGTGTTGCCCTTTTACACTGCCAAGAGTTACATATCGAATATAAAACCAAATCTAAGTACCAAACTAATGATAAACATTTTCTCCCCCACCAATTAAAGAAACATGATTTCAAGGAAACTATACTCCAAAAGCCTAAAGCGCTTTCATATCATTTGTTGACTACAAAAACCAGACCAATTAAAAAAAGCAATCGCGCTCATGTTAAGTGCCAACCAACATCCTGCAGAAGGCTCAACTGCATAAAGTATACAAAATTCCTTACATGCGTATTCTGAAAATTAAACTGGTCTGCACATCGGAAAAAATTCTAGTACCCTTGGAGTACTGAATTCGGTACTCCAAGCCAATCAGAATTGTCCATATGCAGATAGAGGGCCACAATTTAATAAATAATGTAGCCCACTGTGTGTAAATGGATAGTTTTCATTGGCTTGGAGTACCCAGTGTTCGGTACTCCAAGACTACTAGAATTTTTTCCCTTCACATCACCATTACTCAATTTCGGAAAATTTCAGAGCACAACCAAATAGAGCCAAAATTCAGTCACCAGCGGAAATACCCCCTTGGGTACAATAGATAAGTATGCGTAAATGGGAAGACACGCTTATGTAAAACACAGGAGCTTCATACATAGACGAATAAAAAGCTGTATAATTGTATCATTATAAAGTTGAAAGAAAACGCTATACCGGAGGAGGATACTCTCTGATACAGCCGAAATGTGAATGGAAGTAACTAGATGAGCATCAACACTACAAATATAAATTCAGCGTAGAGGACAGGTAGAGAGAAGCAGAAAATTTGAACGGCAGCGAGAAGCAGAAAATTTGGATTCCGTATCTTACAGCAATTAGTGGAACAAATTCAATAATTGAGAGGTGATCAAGCTAATACTCGAGAGAGGTTGTGGACTTGTGGGGACAAATTAGGAGGCGGCCGAGTGACGTAAGATTGTTGAAGTCGTTATAGTGTGGCAAACAAGTCGCAAAGAAGCTCCAAGTACTTGTTTGCTAATTTATTTTAAAAATTATTTTTTTAAGGTCATTTTGTAAAGATTGTAATTTTCAATAAAAAAAAATGGTGTCACTTTTTTTTTTTTTTTTGGAAGTATCTCAACTCAAAATTATAAAGAAAAGCAAAAAAAAAGTTTCACTTTTACTTAGATAGTCAGAGCTTATTTGTATAATAATCTCTAGGTGTTGGCACTTCAAAATTGGCACATCTTCACACAAACTTGGACCAATTCAATAAGATCATTCAAAGCCTGGTTGATTGTGATGAAAAGCTCTCAAATGATTTGTTGGTTATTATCCTACTCAATTCCAGAAGTGATAGAGATCGTGGCATGAAGAATGCCCTTGGATACACTCCCCCCGGGGGGGCTTTGATCGTCAATACTATTGCATAGGCACTTAGGAATCGAGAGTTGGAAATTAAGTTAGATAGCCCAGTTCTTGTGGTTGTGAGTATCAAAGGCCCGGTACTCGCATATGGAATGGAGGGCCACGTTGAACACTTAATGGCTGAATTAGATTTGCAATCAAAAGAAGAGTCAATGCCAGCTGCCAAAATTGAATGACATTCTATACAATGAGGGCCTCTTGTGCAAATACCATAAAATCAACAGAAAAAACCCTATCCCCAAAATTTGCATTCTCCTTCCGATGGTAATGTCTCGTGCTCCAATGTTCGACCATAGTGACAATGATAATGTCTCCTCCTCCGACGAAGCTTCATCTCAAAAAGAGGAAGCCAATGCTGTAAAAGAGAAAGGCAAGGGTTACGATGAGGAAGACAACGTAGGTTGGTTATTTAATTTTTGTAAAACTAAAAATTTGATTCTTCATTTTTATTGCTTTAAACCGAGTTCTAGGTAAATAAAGATTAATGACTGAAGTATTGAGTTCTCCTTTTCTTGGCCTCCCCCTCTCCGCCCCAACTTTTTTTCTTTTGGAACAAAGTGAGGTAGCATTCAGTTTGTTACTGGTTCCTCTACCATAAGGATTACAATGCATATTACAAAAATTGGGTGCATGCTAGAAAATTGACGAAGAATTTTCTTCTTGGTCTTTGGACATATCACAAAAGTCATAATTATGTTCACTTTAAGGCAAAAATTGACAAAGAATTGTGTACATAGCAAAAAATTGCGTACCTAACAAGAAGAGACAAATTCCAACCGAGATGGGCTACGCTTTGACTGGTTGAATAGCGACGATGAATGGACAGAGAATAAGCAGCGAATCAAAGAAGAAGATTTTGCTTGTATAATAAAACAGTGGAGATAGAGAAGTGTGGGGAAGAAGAGAGACAATGGATTTGGGGATCTGGTTTGATCTGAATTTTGGTGTTTTTTTTGGGGGGTTTTAAAATTAAAGTACTCAAATTTGCTCCACAAGTCGTCATTGTTTAGTCCATTAACTATTTTGGAACCGTGCAAAAATTAACCATTTTGACCGTAAATTTCAAGCTCAGTAACGTGGTCGACCATGTCAAATGTAGGATTAATGGCTAGTACCCCTACAATCTCTTAAATATTTTCGTTAGGTTAGAAGGGGTGGTGTCTATACTGGGTGTGGCCAATGATCACCTGCCCACTAGTGGGCATGCCAACTCGCCACGTGGCGCTCTCACGTGGCGCCACGTCATCCGGTGAAAATTTTTTTTTTTTTATTTTTTTATTTTTTTTGTATCTACATTAGATGAGATGAATAATACATAACTGCCCCATGATGGTGGTGGGGTCGCGTGAACCCCACGAATTTTTTTCCAACCGTGGGCATGCCCACTAGTGGAAATCTCAATAATTCTAGATAATTTGTAATATCTATAGATAATTTGTAATATCTCTAGATAATAGTATTATTGAGATTTTCTAGATAATTTGTTATCTAGTACGATAACAAATTAGAGCAAGAGTAGTACGATAAAAAGCATTGACTTTCTCAGCACAACACTGTAGCCAGATTCCATTCAGATAAGAAAGAGAACCACGTGAACGACAGCATCATCAATTAGTCAAGACTTTCATTCTCCACCAGACGCGTGTACAAGCAATAATGTAATCTTTGCTCCCGGATTTTCTATATATATCATCCATTTCAGAAGGAAGATGACACAGAGAGAAATAGAAATAGAGAAAGAAGAAGCATTCCTGCCCTTCTAAATCAATGAAGTTTTTCATGTGTTGAAATTCTTCATTTCTTTTGTATCCCAAAAGCATTTAGTATAGAAAATCTCAATCCAAGTATTTGTAAATAGTTTTTTGGGATTCCCGAACGGGAAATCTCATGTTTTATACTTTCAGTATGTAAGGTACTCCCCTACTTTTGTATAGTTTGTTTATATAAATTCTTTTGTAATCTCTCTTTCCTTTTTATAATATATAAAAGGATTTTTTCTTCGTAAATATTTGCATTTTCCAATATCGTATTTTTCAAAAATCATGAAAGTATTTCATATTGAGTATAGTATAAAAGTATTATTTAATCCGCAGTAAAAAACCTTTCTACTGTATCTACGTTATAAAGGCCCTAGACCTATGTTGGCTAGGTGCCGTTGAAAGGTCGGAAGGGGTCGTATATTTGTTAACGTAGGTATTCTAATTCATGGAGTGCCTTTGGTGCCTTAATTAGAAGCGGATTAGATACAAGTTACTATATCTCAATTGGTATTTTCAAAAAAAAAAAAATCTATTTACACAATAGATTTTGTAGTACGATAACAAATTAGAGCAATAGGAGTTTTAGGAAGATGTTCAATACTGTCAGGACCTAGATATCGTATATTCACAGATAAAGTAGTTGACTTAGCCAGTGGCAAAGGAATTACAATGGTAAAACCAATAGAAATCTCTAGTGAAGAATTAACAGGAAAAGATTGGGATATAGATAAATTCTTAGAAAGAAAAATCAAACTATAGCACCGAGAGAAGCCATCACTTACAGAAACAAATTTGGAAGAACAAGCTTACGATTTACAGACTATACAACAATCCCTAATACAGAAACTGAAGATGAAACTGAAAGTAATTATGATACGAACTTAGTAGAAACAGTAGCAGATAAGATCTTATACCCAAAAGAATTGCAACTAAAATTAGAATCTAAAGAATTATTACTTCTCGAAGAACAGTTATACCAAATTCGTCAAATTTCATAATATGAATACCTATATTATGATAATGAACAAAATATTCGAATAGGTAATGACTTAATAGATAATATATTAGATCCAGAAGAAGAAGAAATAATTGATAATTTATCTCATGCTAGTACAGATTATAGTATTCCAAAAGAATTTGTAGATGAAGAAGAAACTATAATAATAGAAATATTTTTGCTACACATAAAACACCATTTGATCAGGCAGTACCCGTAGGATATGTAACTTCAATAGATAATCCATCAAGAATCCCTTATTCTAGATATAAAGAACCACCAACTGGTTATAGATATGTCTCAAAAGGAGCTGTTAGACCATTAGAACAACCAATAATATTTCAAACAGAAGCTAAAGCCCAGATTTTAAACCTTACAGCACATGACCCTCAAAATTGGACAAATGTTTTAGAAGTATGGAAAAATGCTATAATTTCAGATTATTTTCGAAGATTTAAAGATGTAAATTATGACCTTAAAACAGACGAAATGTATAGATATTTAGAAACTTTTTTAGGAGAAAGTGTAAAAGCTATGTGGGAATCATATAAAAAAGAACTAAATACAGAATATAATAGACTATTAGAAGCTGGACCAAATCCATATAATTTTGTAAATACTATCCAAAATATCATAACTGGAACAGATCCCAATTCAGGACAGATGGGAACTCAAAAGAAAGCTTTAAGAGAACTAGAATAGCTTAATCTTTATAACTGGACTAGTGGTAAAGAAGTAAAACAATTTTTGCTACATTATGTCTATTTACTCACAATTTCCGGTAATACATATAACCAAGAATTAGGACAAAAACTTTTTCATAAACTACCTGGAGAATTAGGAATAGAAATAACTAATAAATGGAATAATCTAAAAAATATAAAATTATACTGCATTTAAAAATGGGCGATAGGAACTAGAGCCATACACGTAGTAAGATGTTTAGAAGAAAAATGTATCGAACTTCAAATCCAAAAACAACTCAAACAAACAGATTTTCAATTTTGCAAAGATATGTTCACCCCACAAACGTATGGTATAAATAACAAACCTAAAAGAGAAACCAAACCTTATAAAAAGAATAAAAGAAAATTACCTAAAAAACAATAACTTACGAAAGTCCAATAAAAGAAAACCATACTTAGACCAACAAAAACATTTTAGGAAATTTCAACCAAACAGACAAGATAAACAAAGACTAAATTGTTATATTTGTAATAGCCCAGATCATTTAGCAAGAACTTGCCCAAAAAAGAATACAAATTTTAATGATAAAAAAACAAATTTAATAGAAAATGTCAATGAAGATCTAATTTGTGTAGATGAATGTATTTCAGATACTGAGTCTATCTATAGTATTGTAACAATAGAAGAATTAGACACTAATGAACAAACAGATAGTGATAATGAAGATTACAGTTTCGTTCAAGAATTTATTAGAGAAAAAGATTTAATGTTTAATAATGTCAATACAGAATACTCAGAACTAGTAAATACAGAAGTAGATTGTCAACACAATTGGAAAAAACAAATGGGAAATGATAATGTTCCATGTTATATATGTAATCTATACCCTTTTATTTTGTTAAGAGCAAAATGTATTAATTGTTATTTAATCAACCAGAAGAATTTAATCAACCAGAAAGCGAAACATTAGCTGAAATAAATAAACAAGAAATTAGAATTTTACGAAAAAGAATTGAAACAATAGAAGATACACAAAAATTAATACAAAAGAAATTAGAATTATTAGAATATCATGTTGAAGGAAAACAAAAATTAGATTGTGAAGAGGAAACAACAGAAGGAACCGAATTAATACAAACAATCTGTAACACAGACAGACTATCGACCATAAAACTAAAATGTCAAATTAGAATAGATAACTACTTTATTACATGTTTAGGCGTTTTAGATTCAGGTTGTACAAATTGTTTATTAAATAAAAAATTAGTACCACAAAAATATATTACTCTTGCTAAAAACCCAATAGAAGCTCAACAAATGGACGGTAAATATTATAGATATACAGAACTGCTTCAACCAAATAGTAAAATTAGCTTTGAAACCAACTGTGGCCTTAGTAAAGAATATACCTTACCTGCTCACGATACCTGGATCAGACCCTTTACCTACACCGCTCCTGACTTTATTTTAGGTTTAAGTTTTATTTTAAAAGACAATGGATGTGTTACTATTAGTAAAGACTCTATTTCCCTTCAAAAGCATACCCTTTTTTCCCCTGTCTATCCTCACTCCCAATCATCAGAATGCGCTGAGAAGCGTGGTGGACACCCTCCTGCAGCACAACCTGTAAAAATTTGCCCTTGTAAAGAAGATTACGCTTGCCAATTAATTACTGACATACATAATAGCGAATCAGATTTAGACCACAATGATGTAGGCCAACAGTTAATAGAAACAAAATTTTCTTTTATTAACACAGAATTAGCATATATTAATCTTGTTACAGAAGAACACATAAATCAGTTAATTTCTAAATTAGAGCAAATGGGAATCTTAGGAGAAGACCTTTTAAAATATTGGGATAAAGACAAAGTAGTTTGTGAATTAATAATAAAAAATCCAGATTATACAATTAAAACAAAAAACATTGAAGCAACAAATTCAGATATTGAAGACTTTAAGATGCATATTAGTGAATTATTAAAAATAGGTATTATAAGAAGATCTAGTAGCCTTCATAGATCAGCCGCATTTATAGTAAGAAATCATGCCGAAATAACTAGGGGAAAAAGTAGAATGGTAATTAATTACAAAAGACTTAATAATAATACTATAGACGATGCCTACAATATCCCAGATAAAAATGCACTAATAAATAAAATACAGGGTTGTAAAATATTTAGTAAATTTGACCTCAAAAGTGGATTTTGGCAAGTTAAAATGCACCCAAATAGTATTGCTTGGACTGCTTTTACTTGTCCTGAAGGACATTTTGAATGGCTAGTAATACCCTTTGGATTAAAAAATGCACCTAGTATATTTCAAAGAAAAATGGAAAACATATTTAATAAATACAGTAAATTTATTATTGTTTACATAGATGATATATTAGTATTTAGTAAAACTAAAAAACAACATAGAGGACATCTACAAATAGTATTTTCAGAATTTATTAATCACGGTTTAATCATAAGTCAGAAAAAGATGCAATTATTTAAGACTTATATAGACTTTCTAGGAATTAATATAGGAGAAGGTAAAATTAAATTACAACCTCATATAGCACAAAAAGCCTTAGGTTTTCCAGACAAATTAGAAGACTTAAAAGAATTGCAAAGATTTTTGGGATTAATAAATTATGCTAGACCTTTTCTAAAAAATTTATGAAAAATAGTAGGACCTTTATATAGTAAAACATCCATAAAAAGACAAAGATATTTTAATACAAAAGATATTAAAATAGTACAAAAAATAAAAGAAATGATTAAAACATTACCAAAACTAGCTTTACCTTTAGAAACAAACTATCTAATTATAGAACCAGATGGATGCGAACAGGGATTGGGAGCAGTTTTACTTTGTAAACCCCATAAATACGCTGATAAAAATTTAGAAAAAATTTGTAGATACAGTAGTGGAACCTATAAAGAGAGAGGTGAGTATAGATGCAGAACTTCTAGCAATAACTTATGCTATAGATAGTTTTGAATTATTTATTATTTCCAAAAAAGAAATAACTTTAAGAACAGACGGTGAAGCAATTGTTAAATTTTATAAAAATACCAATAGCAAAAGCAGCAGTAGAAGAAGATGGATGACGTTTTTAGATAGGCTAGTTAATACAGGTATAAAAAAAGAAATAGAACATATAAAAGGTAAAGATAACACAACAACAGATATTTTAAGCAAGTTAATGCTAGCAAAGAATAATGACGAATTAGCTAAATGAACAAAGAAAAAATATATCTTCATAATGCCTTACTAAGACAAATTTTTACTCAACATAATAGAATAACTACCCTTTACAATAACATAAATTGGCAAATAGAGCAACATTGGACTAAAATAGTAGAAAGAAGAAGACTAGGAAAATCAAACCCTATAATAGAAAAAGAAGGGATACCTCTAATGCAACAACAAAAATTCTGTAAACAGATCCTAGAAAAAATAATAGACTGTTTAGAAAAAGATTATTTTACACCAGAAGATTAGGAAATTATGTTTTCTACAAACTTACCACCTAGACCTAGTACATTTCTAGAAGACTAACACAGACCAATTATATCAGGAATGGACGAAAATAAAGAAAGCGGTAGTACTAGTCAGCAGCAACCACAACCAGATAAGATAATTCAGATTAATGAAGATCTTTATTTACGATTATTTTATTTAAGACTAGGAATAATTGAGCATTATGAATATTTACAAGAAATGATAAAAACTTTTCATTCAAAAATTGATAAAGAATTAGAACAAAGTCATTCTAAAACTTTAAAATTAACACAAGAAGTTGTAGGAATAAATTATTCCCGTCTGAATATTGCTATAAGAAAAATAGAACTAATTAACAAAGGATTTAAACAAAGACATTTAACCGTTGATGAATTAGAACAGATTTTGGAACATAAATATAATGAATAGCAATTCCAGTGCTAGTACAATTACGCAAAATCATTTAACATTATATCAAAAATATCTCATATCTAAAAGAATGAAAGAAATAGAATACTATCTTGGCCAAGAAAGATTGCAACTAGAAGACTTATGGAATAATACTGTCTATAGAAGAAATCGTGGCATCCTAAGTCCTATTATAGATCAAAAGGCAAATAAGATAGTAGCTAGAAAAGAATTGTTAGAAAAGAAACTTCAAATAGCAAATAATATTTTAGAAAAACAAGTTTACATAGCAGAAGATTTAGCTTTTATATTTGAAAAGATTTATACTTAAAATTTTTCTTTCATTTTTCTTTGTAGGATGGCTACTTTATTTCCGGATAATTTCCATCTAATAAAACAACTCCTAGATAAAAAATGTAAATTAGAAAAAGACTTATATCAAAATAGAATAGAACATAATTTATACATAGGAATTTATAATCACTGTCTTTTTCAAAATATACCTCCTCCTAGGATAGTAAGAACATATATTTATTTGCATGGTCAAGAAATTGTAAAGATAACAAGGATTTTAGCATTATTAACAAATTGTTTTAATACAAATTTCATTAGTGATGAAACATTTAAATTTTTATTCCACTAACAGTAACCATGTTTTTAATTTTTCTAACCCCAATTAACCACGATATCAGCTTTTAACAAGATGAGTAGACCACCACCAAGGCCAGGATTTCCTCCAGGAAGCTATGCAGCAGGAGAAATTCCCATACCAAGACCTCCATACAGCCCAGACAAACTTAGATTCGGTAATACAGAACTTTTAACTTTTCCCAACAGTAATATTTCTTTCAAAGTTCAACCACATATTATAGCCTTATCTAGAGAAGAAAAATGCTTATTAGACAATCTATGGATATCTTATAATCGAGATCCTAAAGATAGAAAATATTTTCTTGCATGTTTAAATTCTCTAGCAGAACATTTTAACAATAATAAGAAGAAATATAATTATTATGAAGTTACGAGAGGTAAAACTATAGGACTTTTTCATTCACAATATAAAGGTTTTAATGATTTTGAAGAAGCCTTAAATTTAGCCAGACAAATTTTATGCCCAAATTTCTATATTTCTCCATCTTTACGAAATTTTAAACCACTAGAGTTAGAATATTCAATAGTAAAAGATTTTGATAAAAAGATGCTATTTTGTGATCATTGTGAAAACCTAAAACAGAACTATAATATTTTAAATAATGACAATTTTAAACTTAGAAAAGAACGAGAAATGTTACAAAAATATATAGCATATTTAGAAAGAGAAAAAATAAATTTAGAACTTGATACCCCTAAAGCAAACACAAAGGGTGTATCTCCAACCCAATCTAATATGGAGAGGGGTGGGTATTCTCCAACGAATACCATCGGCACTTCTAGGCCACTTAAACTAGAAGCTAGTCCATCAGAGCAGGCTGATGGTAAAGACAAATCAACTCCTGAAATGGCTATGGGCTTGCCAAAAGCTCAACAGACTCAGAAGACTGTTGATTCTTCTACTAAACATGGCCCATCAGACTATTTTAAAGATCATAATCCAGAACGCTGGGACACCTTGTGCCAACCCAGTGGTAAATTCGATTATCTTGTTAAATATACCCTTTCTCATATCAATCCAGATCCAGTTAAAACAGATCAGCCCAAGAATCCTGGAAAAAGGCCAGTTATTGAAAGCCAGCCCGTTAGTCAAGAAAATCAGGCCGAAAACCAATATTTTAGTCAAGACTCACAATCACAAACAGACTTAGCCAAGACACAAGATTTTTTAGCTATATTACAATCGACCCAATTTGAATTAGCCAAACAGCCTATTTCTCCCCCAATAGATATCCAACTCTCTATAAAAGAACAAGTCCAACAAGCAGTACAAGAGGCCCTTAAGGAATTAAAACAATGTAAAGATATAGTAATGGATCCACCAAGACGGCCCAAAAGGCCAATAGTTTAAGACACTATAGAGACTAGTAGCTCAAATGACGTAGACGACAATATTTCAGATGGTCACTATTCAGCCGACACAATCGAACGACATAATTTCGACACGTAGCAAAAGACGTAAGCAATGACGTACAAAAGCACTATAATCAGCTGCCATAATTGTAGCCCTTTTGACTTTCTCAGCACAACACTGTAGCCAGATTCCATTCAGATAAGAAAGAGAACCACGTGAACGACAGCATCATCAATTAGTCAAGACTTTCATTCTCCACCAGACGCGTGTACAAGCAATAATGTAATCTTTGCTCCCGGATTTTCTATATATATCATCCATTTCAGAAGGAAGATGACACAGAGAGAAACAGAAACAGAGAAAGAAGAAGCATTCCTACCCTTCTAAATCAATGAAGTTTTTCATGTGTTGAAATTTTTCATTTCTTTTGTATCCCAAAAGCATTTAGTGTAGAAAATCTCAATTCAAGTATTTGTAAATAGTTTTTTGGGATTCCCGAACGGGAAATCTCATGTTTTATACTTTCAGTATGTAAGGTACTCCCCTACTTTTGTATAGTTTGTTTATGTAAATTCTTTTGTAATCTCTCTTTCCTTTTTATAATATATAAAAGGGATTTTTTCTTCGTAAATATTTGCATTTTCCAATATCGTATTTTTCAAAAATCATGAAAGTATTTCATATTGAGTATAGTATAAAAGCATTATTTAATCCGCAGTAAAAAGCCTTTCTACCGTATCTACATTATAAAGGCCCTAGACCTATGTTGGCCAGGCGTGCCGTTGAAAGGTCGGAAGGGGTCGTATTTTTCAAAAATCATGAAAGTATTTCATATTGAGTATAGTATAAAAGCATTATTTAATCCGCAGTAAAATGCCTTTCTACCGTATCTACGTTATAAAGGCCCTAGACCTATGTTGGCCAGGCGTGCCGTTGAAAGGTCGGAAGGGGTCGTATATTTGGTGCCGTGATTAGAAGCGGATTAGCTACAAGTTACTATATCTCAATTGGTATTTTCAAAAAAAAAAAAAGATTTTTTTTGGGGAATACTCACATACAAGAAGGTATAATCGACATGAGAGAGTACTTAGTGGGTATTAAGCTATATTGGACTTCAAGCACAAGAGAACCGCCTCCTAATCACACAAGAGTCAAGCAGCAAGCACTTCAACAAACATCAACAGAAATCTTATATCAGGTACCCCCTCCCCCTTTATATTGGTATCAGAGCAAGAGTAGTACGATAAACTGGAACCTAATAGACTTAGTTTAATTAGTTTAGGATTAGATTTTGTTCCTCATTTTAGAGCTAGTCCTATTCCAGATAGCACTTTTAAGCTTACTTGTAATTTTGATAAAGAACATAAACATAGTTTATATTCAACAGATCCTTCTCAGAATAGTTTAATAGATTTAGTAATTAACGGTGTTAATCATCTTGCTCAAAAGTTAGTAATTATTGAAGAAAACTTAAATAATTTAAATAAAGCTATTTCAGATTTGCATAAAAATTTTGATTATATTAAAGATCAAAATACAGTCATCTTAAATAAGGCAAGCACTAGTAAAACACAGACACCACGTCTAAATCAGACATTAGAAGAACTACAAAAACCACATAAGACACTAGGGAAAACTGAAAAAGGAGCAACTGACGAAATAATAGGACTTATTACTAACATTATAGATCAAATTAAAAACTTATCACTAGGAGAAAAACCTATAAAATCTGAATCAAAAAGCTTTAATTTTATACAATTTCAAGAACCCCTTAGCGACTCGGAATGACTCATCAAGGAGAATCAAGTAATACTAGGTTATCTGTTTCCCTTAGACCAAAAAATTTATTAGAAAGAGTGTTAAGTAAAAAAGAAAAATATAACAACACTATAGAAGAATTAATTAACCCAGAACAAGATCAACAGTTATTTCAAACTGGGCGTGTTGTCGCAGTACGCCAAATTTATTTTATTTCCTTACTCGGTTTCAAAACTACAAATTAATGTAGAAGTGGTAAGTAAGGGTCGAACCCAAGAGGAACGGTGTTTGATCTAGTTGTTTTTATCAATTAATATAGAAAAGGGGGGTTTTGTGAAGTTGAATGCAATTCGAAAATAAAATTACAAAATAAAAGAGATGAAAATGAAACAATTGAAGATATATCTAGTTCTGCTTCGGTTGTGTCAACATCTTGTGTTTATCTTTCCCATGTAACGTGTACTATCCCTTCTTCAATTTATCAACTCTCAATTAACCAAGAAGTTCTGATTAACGAATTCTTCCTTAAGTGTATTAAATTAAAGTGAGTTCTTTAACTTAACATCTAGCTATTGGATAATCCTAAACAAATTCTTAGGATTTAATTCAATGCTAGTGTGAAATGAACAAGAAGAATGAGTTGAATTAGATGATCAATTTCACAAACTTGAATTAATACATCTAAGTTGATTTATTAAAAAATATGCACGATATCTGCTTGCTAATGTGGATTGGAATCTAGTGACAATTACGATCAAAAGTTCAATCCCTAGCACATAAGTTGAACTTAAAGATTAATTGATTCAATTGGCCAAAGTGAATGCAATAATCACATAAATTCAAAACGGTTTAAAAGCATAACAAATCAACAAATTGAAGTAGGGGAATAGATAAACGTTAGCAAAGAGTTAGGAAAGATAACAACATGATAATGTCGAACACAACGCCCTCGAACTAGATAGACAAGTCTAACTACTCATATTAGGGTATCACCACCGCTATATGATAGATTATACTTCACTATCTCCAAGTAATATATACAAAATATAGAAAACAAGTAAATAATACTAAGAATTAAATAGAGAAGTCTAACTACTCATATATGCGTGGTTAACATACTTATAACATGCTTAACGCCGTATCACCTTCTCGTGAATATATGAGAAATTATCTTTCTCAAACATGAAAAATAAAAGAAGAAGAGAAATTAGTGAAGAAATGCTCGCTAATCATATTCACTGTATCGTTCGATTGATTAATCGAACCTAATTTAGGTTTTTACTCCACTTAGGAATATGAAAAACTAAGAGCTTTAAGCCAGAACTAAGAATAAATGATGAAGAGAATTTTATTGAGGAGAAAATTGAGAGAATCATGGCCAATTCTCTACAAAGTTGTGTGATTTAAGTTTGGAAATGCCTCTATTTATAGGCAAAATATTACACCAAAAAATATTAAAAATCATAAAAAGTCTTCCTTCATGAGTCTATTGTGGCATACTGGGTTGCTTTATCTCTAAGAAGTCAAGAAAATACCAAAAAACACGCTTTTACATGGTAGGTGGAGTCCGGGTCAAAATCAGCTTCAGGTGTCGCGTGACTCGAAGTCGCTGCCAAGAACGGACGCCCCGGACGCTGCATGGCGCGGATACGAAGGCATGGCCGAGGTTGTCTCTGACGGCTATGGGCGTGACTGAGTCACCTCGAGTCACCCGAATTGCACACCAAGTCCCTCAACTTATGAATGTTGTTCATTTTGGTCCTTGAGAAATTGCATTTTGGTCCTCCAACTTTTTGAAAAGTTTCACTTTGGTCCCCTGACTTTTGAAAAGTTTCACTTTGGTCCCCAATAGCTTTGGAAGTGATGCTTTTAGTCCTTTTTCTTCAAACGGCCATAACTTTCACTGTGAACCCGATTCGAGATCCGGAAAAAGTTTGGGAATCCTCTTTTGATGTTCTTCGACTTTGGTACAAGAAAAATTGTAAAAACAACTTTTCATAAAATTGCATCGGAGGTCCTCCATCTTTGATTTGCTTGCGTTTTGGTCCCGAGTTTCCATTTTCATTCAATTTTCATCCATTTTGACTCCTTTAGATTCTTTGTGACCCTAAACACCACAATAAAGGAAAAACACATAAAACGGAACATATAACACTAATAAAACACACAAATACGTAAAATAGAAGAGTTATTTAAGTGCTTGTCTAGCACTTATCACAAACACAAGGCTTACATCTTTTAAAACCAGAAACTTTATATAACAAAGGTTATTTTGAAAATTCTACTCAATTTTTTAAACATAGTCAAGAACTTTCTATACAATGTATTAAAGACCAACATAAAGTATTAAACGTTATTTCCACACAAGGAGAAGCAGAACTTCTTAGTAAAAAATATAATTTTATTCATATAGGATTAATAGCTATAGGAGTAAAATGACAAATGAGGAAAAATTTGGGTGGAAAAGTATTAGTAACCATTTTTGATAAACGAATAGATGATATAGAACAAAGTATGATAGCTAGTAGTGAAATAGATATGAATAAAAATAAAGGTCTTATTTACTATAGTCCAGATATTACCCTTAATATACCAGACTTTACTAAACATATTAAAATAGGCATACAAACAAAAGGATACCAATATAAAGGGGGAGGGGGTACCTGATATAAGATTTCTGTTGATGTTTGTTGAAGTGCTTGCTGCTTGACTCTTGTGTGATTAGGAGGCGGTTCTCTTGTGCTTGAAGTCCAATATAGCTTAATACCCACTAAGTACTCTCTCATGTCGATTATATCTTCTTGTATGTGAGTATTCCCCAAAAAAATTTTTTTTTTTTTGAAAATACCAATTGAGATATAGTAACTTGTATCTAATCCGCTTCTAATCACGGCACCAAAGGCACTCCATGAATTAGAATACCTACGTTAACAAATATACGACCCCTTCCGACCTTTCAACGGCACGCTGGCCAACATAGGTCTAGGGCCTTTATAACGTAGATACGGTAGAAAGGCTTTTTACTGCGGATTAAATAATGCTTTTATACTATACTCAATATGAAATACTTTCATGATTTTTGAAAAATACGATATTGGAAAATACAAATATTTACGAAGAAAAAATCCCTTTTATATATTATAAAAAGGAAACATAGATTACAAAAGAATTTACATAAACAAAACTATACAAAAGTAGGGGAGTACCTTACATACTGAAAGTATAAAACATGAGATTTCCCATTCGGGAATCCCAAAAAACTATTTACAAATACTTGGATTGAGATTTTCTATACTAAATGCTTTTGGGATACAAAAGAAATGAAGAATTTCAACACATGAAAAACTTCATTGATTTAGAAGGGTAGGAATGCTTCTTCTTTCTCTGTTTCTGTTTCTCTCTGTGTCCTCTTCCTTCTGAAATGGATGCTATATATAGAAAATCCGGGAGCAAAGATTACATTATTGCTTGTACACGCGTCTGGTGGAGAATGAAAGTCTTGACTAATTGATGATGCTGTCGTTCACGTGGTTCTCTTTCTTATCTGAATGGAATCTGGCTACAGTGTTGTGCTGAGAAAGTCAAAAGGGCTACAATTATGGCAGCTGATTATAGTGCTTTTGTACGTCATTGCTTACGTCTTTTGCTACGTGTTGAAATTATGTCGTTCGATTGTGTCGGCTGAATAGTGACCATCTGAAATATTGTCGTCTACGTCATTTGAACTACTAGTCTCTATAATGTCTTAAACTATTGGGCTTTTGGGCCGTCTTGGTGGATCCCATTACTATATCTTTACATTGTTTTAATTCCTTAAGGGCCTCTTGTACTGCTTGCTGGACTTGTTCTTTTATAGAGAGTTGGATATCTATTGGGGGAGAAATAAGCTGTTTGGCTAATTCAAATTGGGTTGATTGTAATATAGCTAAAAAAATCTTGTGTCTGGGCTAAGTCTGTTTGTGATTGTGAGTCTTGACTAAAATATTGGTTTTCGGCCTGATTTTCTTGACTAACGGGCTGGCTTTCAATAACTGGCCTTTTTCCAGGATTCTTGGGCTGATCTGTTTTAACTGAATCTGGATTGATATGAGAAGGGGTATATTTAACAAGATAATCGAATTTATCACTGGGTTGGCCCAAGGTGTCCCAGCGTTCTGGATTATGGTCTTTAAAATAGTTTGATGGGTCATGTTTAGTAGAAGAATCAACAGTCTTCTGAGTCTGTTGAGCTTTTGGCAAGCCCATAGCCATTTCAGGAGTAGATTTGTCTTTACCATCAGCCTGCTCTTGATGGACTAGCTTCTAGCTTAAGTGGCCTAGAAGTGCCGATGGTATTCGTTGGAGAATACCCACCCCTCTCCATATTAGATTGGGTTGGAGATACACCCTTTGTGTTTGCTTTAGGGGTAGCAAGTTCTAAATTTATTTTTCTCTTTCTAAATAAGCTGTATATTTTTGTAACATTTCTCGTTCTTTTCTAAGTTTAAAATTGTCATTATTTAAAATATTATAGTTCTGTTTTAGGTTTTCACAATGATCACAAAATAGTATCTTTTTATCAGAATCTTTTACTATTGAATATGCTAACTCTGGTGGTTTAAAATTTCGTAAAGATGGAGAAATATAGAAATTTGGGCCTAAAATTTGTCTAGCTGAATTTAAGGCTTCTTCAAAATCATTAAAACCTTTATATTGAGGAACTGAAACTCCTTGTGTACTATCTAATACTTCTACATATGAATTGAAAAGTCCTATAGTTTTACCTCTCGTAACTACATAATAATTATATTTCTTCTTATTATTGTTAAAATGTTCTGCTAGAGAATTTAAACAGGCAAGAAAATATTTTCTATCTTTAGGGTCTCGATTAGAAGATATCCATAGATTGTCTAATAAGCATTTTTCTTCTCTAGATAAGGCTGTAATATGTGGTTGAACTTTGAAAGAAATATTACTATTGGGAAAAGTTAAAAGTTCTGTATTACCGAATCTAAGTTTGTCTGGGTTGTATGGAGGTCTTGGTATGGGAATTTCTCCTGCTGCATAGCTTCCTGGAGGAAATCCTGGCCTTGGTGGTGGTCTACTCATCTTGTTAAAAGCTGATATCGTGGTTAATTGGGGTTAGAAAAATTAAAAACATGGTTACTGTTAGTGGAATAAAAATTTAAATGTTTCATCACTAATGAAGTTTGTATTAAAACAATTTGTTAATAATGCTAAAATCATTGTTATCTTTACAATTTCGTGACCATGCAAATAAATATATGTTCTTACTATCCTAGGAGGAGATATATTTTGAAAAAGACAGTGATTATAAATTCCTATGTATAAATTATGTTCTATTCTATTTTAATATAAGTCTTTTTCTAATTTACATTTTTTTATCTAGGAGTTGTTTTATTAGATGGAAATTATCTGGAAATAAAGTAGCCATCCTGCAAAGAAAAATGAAAAAAAAAATTTTAAGTACAAATCTTTTCAAATATAAAAGCTAAATCTTCTGCTATGTAAACTTTTTTTTCTAAAATATTATTTGCTATTTGAAGTTTCTTTTCTAACAATTCTTTTCTAGCTACTATCTTATTTGCCTTTTGATCTATAATAGGACTTAGGATGCCATTGATTTCTTCTATAGACAGTATTATTCCATAAGTCTTCTAGTTGCAATCTTTCTTGGCCAAGATAGTATTCTATTTCTTTCATTCTTTTAGATATGAGATATTTTTGATATAAGGTTAAATGATTTTGCGTAATTGTACTAGCAATGGAATTGCTATTCATTATATTTATGTTCCAAAATCTGTTCTAATTCATCAACGGTTAAATGTCTTTGTTTAAATCCTTTGTTAATTAGTTCTATTTTTCTTATAGCAATATTCAAACGGGAATAATTTATTCCTACAACTTCTTGTGTTAATTTTAAAGTTTTAGAATGACTTTGTTCTAATTCTTTATCAATTTTTTAATGAATAGTTTTTATCATTTCTTGTAAATATTCATAATGCTCAATTATTCCTAGTCTTAAATAAAATAATCGTAAATAAAGATCTTCATTAATCAATTATCTTATCTAGTTGTGGTTGTGCTGACTAGTACTACCGCTTTCTTTATTTTCGTCCATTCCTGATATAATTGGTCTGTGTTAGTCTTCTAGAAATGTACTAGGTCTAGGTGGTAAGTTTGTAGAAAACATAATTTCCCAATCTTCTGGTGTAAAATAATCTTTTTCTAAACAGTCTATTATTTTTTCTAAGATCTGTTTACAGAATTTTTGTTGTTGCATTAAAGGTATCCCTTCTTTTTCTATTATAGGGTTTGATTTTCCTAGTCTTCTTCTTTCTACTATTTTAGTCCAATGTTGCTCTATTTGCCAATTTATGTTATTGTAAAGGGTAGTTATTCTATTATGTTGAGTAAAAATTTGTCTTAGTAAGGCATTATGAAGATATATTTTTTCTTTGTTCATTTAGCTAATTCGTCATTATTCTTTGCTAGCATTAACCTGCTTAAAATATCTGCTGCTGTGTTATCTTTACCTTTTATATGTTCTATTTCTATTTTTATACCTGTATTAACTAGCCTATCTAAAAACGTCATCCATCTTCTTCTACTGCTGCGTTTGCTATTGGTATTTTTATAAAATTTAACAATTGCTTCACAGTCTGTTCTTAAAGTTATTTCTTTTTTGGAAATAATAAATAATTCAAAACTATCTATAGCATAAGTTATTGCTAGAAGTTCTGCATCTATACTAGTGATCTCACCTCTCTCTTTATAGGTTCCACTACTGTATCTACAAATTTTTTCTAAATTTTTATCAGCGTATTTATGGGGTTTACAAAGTAAAACTGCTACCCATCCCTGTTCGCGTCCATCTGTTTCTATAATTAGATAGTCTGTTTCTAAAGGTAAAGCTAGTTCTGGTAATGTTTTAATCATTTTTTTTATTTTTTGTACTATTTTAATATCTTCTGTATTAAAATATCTTTGTCCTTTTATGGATGTTTTACTATATAAAGGTCCTGCTATTTTTCCTAAATTTTTTAGAAAAGGTTTAGCATAATTTATTAATCCCAAAAATCTTTGCAATTCTTTTAAGTCTTCTAATTTGTCTGGAAAACCTAAGGCTTTTTGTGCTATATGAGGTTGTAATTTAATTTGACCTTCTCCTATATTAATTCCTAGAAAGTCTATATAAGTCTTAAATAATTGCATCTTTTTCTGACTTATGATTAAATCGTGATTAATAAATTCTGAAAATACTATTTGTAGATGTCCTCTATGTTCTTTTTTAGTTTTACTAAATACTAATATATCATCTATGTAAACAATAACAAATTTACTGTATTTATTAAATATGTTTTCCATTTTTCTTTGAAATATACTAGGTGCATTTTTTAATCCAAATGGCATTACTAGCCATTCAAAATGTCCTTCAGGACAAGTAAAAGCAGTCCAAGCAATACTATTTGGGTGCATTTTAACTTGCCAAAATCCACTTTTGAGGTCAAATTTACTAAATATTTTACAACCTTGTATTTTATTTATTAGTACATTTTTATCTGGGATATTGTAGGCATCGTCTATAGTATTATCATTAAGTCTTTTGTAATTAATTACCATTCTACTTTTTCCTCTAGTTATTTCGGCATGATTTCTTACTATAAATGCACTGATCTATGAGGGCTACTAGATCTTCTTATAACACATATTTTTAATAATTCACTAATATGCATCTTAAAGTCTTCAATATTTGAATTTGTTGCTTCAATGTTTTTTGTTTTAATTGTATAATCTGGATTTTTTATTATTAATTCATAAACTACTTTGTCTTTATCCCAATATTTTAAAAGGTCTTCTCCTAAGATTCCCATTTGCTCTAATTTAGAAATTAACTGATTTATGTGTTCTTCTGTAACAAGATTAATATATGCTAATTCTGTGTTAATAAAAGAAAAATTTGTTTCTATTAACTGTTGGCCTACATCATTGTCGTCTAAATCTGATTCGCTATTATGTATGTCAGTAATTAATTGGCAAGCGTAATCTTCTTTACAAGGGCAAATTTTTACAGGTTGTGCTGCAGGAGGGTGTCCACCACGCTTCTCAGCGCATTCTGATGATTGGGAGTGAGGATAGACAGGGGAAAAAAGGGTATGTTTTTGAAGGGAAATAGAGTCTTTACTAATAGTAACACAGCCATTGTCTTTTAAAATAAAATTTAAACCTAAAATAAAGTCAGCACCGGTGTAGGTAAAGGGTTTGATCCAGGTATCGTGAGCAGGTAAGGTATATTCTTTACTAAGGCCACAGTTGGTTTCAAAGCTAATTTTACTATTTGGTTGAAGAAGTTCTGTATATCTATAATATTTACCGTCCATTTGTTGAGCTTCTATTGGGTTTTTAGCAAGAGTAATATATTTTTGTGGTACTAATTTTTTATTTAATAAACAATTTGTACAACCTGAATCTAAAACGCCTAAACATGTAATAAAGTAGTTATCTATTCTAATTTGAAATTTTAGTTTTATGGTCGATAGTCTGTCTGTGTTACAGATTGTTTGGATTAATTCGGTTCCTTCTGTTGTTTCCTCTTCACAATCTAATTTTTGTTTTCCTTTAACATGATATTCTAATAATTCTAATTTCTTTTGTATTAATTTTTGTGTATCTTCTATTGTTTCAATTCTTTTTCGTAAAATTCTAATTTCTTGTTTATCTATTTCAGCTAATGTTTCGCTTTCCGGTTGATTAAATTCTTCTAGTTGAATTCCGTTATTTTTTTTAAACATTTTGTACAAGCTTCTAAATAACAATTAATACATTTTGCTCTTAACAAAATAAAAGGGTATAGATTACATATATAACATGGAACATTATCATTTCCCATTTGTTTTTTCCAATTGTGTTGACAATCTACTTCTGTATTTACTAGTTCTGAGTATTCTGTATTGAGATTATTAAACATTAAATCTTTTTCTCTAATAAATTCTTGAACGAAACTGTAATCTTCATTATCACTATCTGTTTATTCATTAGTGTCTAATTCTTCTATTGTTACAATACTATAGATAGACTCAGTATCTGAAATACATTCATCTACACAAATTAGATCTTCATTGACATTTTCTATTAAATTTTTTTTTATCATTAAAATTTGTATTCTTTTTTGGGCAAGTTCTTGCTAAATGATCTGGGCTATTACAAATATAACAATTTAGTCTTTGTTTATATTGTCTGTTTGGTTGAAATTTCCTAACATGTTTTTGTTGGTCTAAGTATGGTTTTCTTTTATTGGACTTTCGTAAGTTATTGTTTTTTAGGTAATTTTCTTTTATTCTTTTTATAAGGTTTGGTTTCTCTTTTAGGTTTGTTATTTATACCATACGTTTGTGGGTGAACATATCTTTGCAAAATTGAAAATCCGTTTGTTTGAGTTGTTTTTGGATTTGAAGTTCGATACATTTTTCTTCTAAACATCTTACTACGTGTATGGCTCTAGTTCCTATCGCCCATTTTTCGTCTGGGTATAATTTTATATTTTTTAGATTATTCCATTTATTAGTTATTTCTATTCCTAATTCTCCAGGTAGTTTATGAAAAAGTTTTTGTCCTAATTCTTGGTTATATGTATTACCGGAAATTGTGAGTAAATAGACATAATGTAGCAAAAATTGTTTTACTTCTTTACCACTAGTCCAGTTATAAAGATTAAGCTGTTCTAGTTCTCTTAAAGCTTTCTTTTGAGTTCCCATCTGTCCTGAATTGGGATCTGTTCCAGTTATGATATTTTGGATAGTATTTACAAAATTATATGGATTTGGTCCAGCTTCTAATAGTCTATTATATTCTGTATTTAGTTCTTTTTTATATGATTCCCACATAGCTTTTACACTTTCTCCTAAAAAAGTTTCTAAATATCTATACATTTCGTCTGTTTTAAGGTCATAATTTACATCTTTAAATCTTCGAAAATAATATGAAATTATAGCATTTTTCCATACTTCTAAAACATTTGTCCAATTTTGAGGGTCATGTGCTGTAAGGTTTAAAATCTGGGCTTTAGCTTCTGTTTGAAATATTATTGGTTGTTCTAATGGTCTAACAGCTCCTTTTGAGACATATCTATAACTACTTGGTGGTTCTTTATATCTAGAATAAGGGATTCTTGATGGATTATCTATTGAAGTTACATATCCTACGGGGTACTGCCTGATCAAATGGTGTTTTATGTGTAGCAAAAATATTTCTATTATTAGTTTCTTCATCATCTACAAATTCTTTTGGAATACTCTAATCTGTACTAGCATGAGATAAATTATCAATTATCAATTATTTCTTCTTCTTCTGGATCTAATATATTATCTATTAAGTCATTACCTATTCGAATATTTTGTTCATTATCATAATATAGGTATTCATATTCTGAAATTTGACGAATTTGGTATAACTGTTCTTCGAGAAGTAATAATTCTTTAGGTTCTAATTTTAGTTGCAATTCTTTTGGGTATAAGATCTTATCTGCTACTGTTTCTACTAAGTTCGTATCATAATTACTTTCAGTTTCATCTTCAGTTTCTGTATTAGGGATTGTTGTATAGTTTGTAAATCGTAAGCTTGTTCTTCCAAATTTGTTTCTGTAAGTGATGGCTTCTCTCGGTGCTATAGTTTGATTTTTCTTTTCTAAGAATTTATCTATATCCCAATCTTTTCTTGCTAATTCTTCACTAGAGATTTCTATTGGTTTTACCATTGTAATTCCTTTGCTACTTGCTAACTCAACTACTTTATCTGTGAATATACTAAGGGGTTGGCTTACTTTTCTAGGGGGAATGAGAGTATAGTAAAACACAACCTAACACTTTCAATGGAAAGTTGAAATCTAAAAGGAAGTTGAAATAGAGGACTTGTTACTTTTGTCAAAAACCCGATCATTTTATCATAAATTGTCCCGAGATAGTGGAACTAAGCGGTTAGAAAGAATTTTGACCAAGCATTGACGGCCGTAGGTGCGGTAATATCAAGTTTGGGAATGTGTTTTAGAAAGGTTTGGTGGCAATCATAGTGTGTCCTTTTGATCGTTTGTATGATTTTCTACTTCGACATTGCATTTTCTTTTTCTTTTTCATTCTTGCATTAGTAATGTGTTTTGTTATTTGTTGCGTGCTTTGGTTGGAATAACTATCTTTGTGATATTATAGGATTTTGATCGAGGTGGAGGCTCTCAATAGTGATCACGTCTTCTTGGCAAGAGTTGCCTTTCAGTCATTTTGGTAAGGCCGACTTCTTAAACTAATGTTGGATAGTTGAGAAGGGTCGTGGGCCATATTATGAAGAAATTATACAAAATGCATAAAAAACTAAATTATTTCATTATTTCATAAAATATTTACACTTCTAAAATATTTTATAAAATACTTCCTAATCTAAAACTAAAACCCTAACTTTAATTTTTACTCTTCTTTCTCTCCCACGCACTGTCGGTGTAAATTTTCAATAAGAAGAACAATCTCACAAACCACCACAATCTAGTTGTCTGGTGTAAACCAGAACCACCATTTGGTGGTTTGGTTTTGTGACTAGACCACTTTCTAGGAATGTATACGTGAAACCAGACCCACTGGTGGTGGTTCTAGTAGTGATGAGAACCACTACCGTCTAATGGTTCCTAGTTGTGACCAGAACCACCGACAATGATGGCGGCAGCCATAGGGAGGCGGCATCAGTAGTTAAGTGTTTGCCATAATTTTATCGTAATTGTTTGTTCTAATTTGAAATTTTTTGCCCTCTAATTTCTTACCCTAATTTTTTAACTTAATTGTTAAGTTGTTAACTTGAATTGTTAATTGAGTTGTAAACCTGCATCATTAATTGGGTTGTTAACAAGTATTTTTTGAAATAGTTTTGGTTCCTAAGTAAATATCATTTTTATGACAGCCCATGAAGGAAGTCCCTAGATTATTTTTGGTCTGGGCCAATGACTTAAACTATCATGGGATATGTTGATTTAGTAGGTCAACCAGTTATCACTTTTGC
Source organism: Jasminum sambac (assembly GCA_018223645.1). Classification (NCBI taxonomy): domain Eukaryota; kingdom Viridiplantae; phylum Streptophyta; class Magnoliopsida; order Lamiales; family Oleaceae; genus Jasminum; species Jasminum sambac. The sequence goes on from CP073640.1 coordinate 41,029,845, forward strand.
CAGATTTTTCTTTTAAATGATTTTTTTATATGGCTTTTTTTCTTTTTGGAGAGAATCTTTTAAATTAATATGATACTTCGTTTTCTTGGTGTATTGGTTGATGACGATGAATTGAGCTATAGATTTAACAAGGTGGAGATCATATAGAATATGTATAACCCAGGGACTTAGAAGCCTATGAAGAAAAAAATCAAAAATTACATTTAAAAACTTGCTCTTTTCACTTTTATAAGGAGTAAAGATGTATAATTAAAAAATAAGGTAAAACAAAGTTAATTTCAAAAATTAGGTACGCGATTGTAACATCCGATTTTGTTCCACAAGATCACATGATACAAATTTTGTGCCACCACATGACACATAAATGTTTTTTTTTTCAAAATTTTGAAAAAGTGTCGCTAACTAACAAACGGAAGCTAAAATGTAAAAAAAAAGTCATATTTGTCGCAGCAAAGCTACTAGTTGCATCTGACTCATCGAGAAATACGAAAAGCATATATTTTCCGTCCAAAAAGGATATCGTATACGAATTCTATGTCTAAAATACAAAAATGGACGAACTAATAGTAGAAAATGTGAATTCTCTGTAATGCATTACACACTATTACACAGTCTTTATAATTCATTATAACTCTTTGTAATATGTTACATTCCATTATAATTTATTACACACAATTTGTAATGGGTTTAAATTTAGAAACTCAAATAAAAAAAAATCATACGATCACATAGGATTTACACCATGCGATTGCATGGTTGCAATTTGGGTTGAGACCCAAATTTCAACTGGGCGATCGCATGGTGCAAAACCATGAAGTTGCGAGTGCCTTAAAAGCACAATTCTGGCCGAGTGGTTATTTGATTTTTATAAATAATTTTATTTTAAATTGTTTTTGAATTATGCAAATGTATAACACAGTTTAGCATAATTTCCTCTAAAAAGAAAACAAACACTACCATCCTCTTTCTAGTCTCAACGTTAGAACTTTCTTACAGATCCAGCAATGACGTGGTGTGTAATGATGCGAATTTTATTTCGAACCTTTACACCTTAAAATAAATGACCCAAATATGTCAAGGGATCCCTTGGGCCATTTTTATGATATGTTGGAGCCGAAAGGTGAATTTTAATTAAGTCTAAAATCAGTCCACACTCAAAAAACATAGTTAATGGTATTTTCATTATTTTATCATGATTTCATTATTTTATCATGATTTTATGTGGATATTGAGGTTATTATTTATTTATCATTATATGTCAATTATGCCAGATGTTATAATTATTTGTTTGGTTAATTATAAGCTCATGACATGTTTTATGCGATCTAATTGGTCCATAATTGAATTGTAATTATCCTGATTTTATTAATCAATTAAGAATAGTATTAAAAATATGATTTAAACTTATCCACAATATATCATGATTCTCCCTAATTCTCTTGGACTACAGCCTCTAATCTTATAAATAGAGCCCTCTCCCCCATTCATTCTACTCACACCACAAAGGAAATCATTCTAATTTCGCTATCATTTTCTCTCCCCTCCTATAGTTGCATCGTAGGAGTTCTTGTCTAAATTCAAATCAAGGTAAGTACATCTCGTCTACCACGCATTAAAATTAAACTATGTTATGGATCCCTTATATTCAAGTATGTTATAAGTTATGGGATTAAAGTTTAGTAGCACTACGCATAAGGATTCACACCACCCTACGAAGGGGGTCTCCCTGCGCCTCCTATTTTATGTTTGTGATCAAATTTTTCAAGTTAATGCTGTAGTAATGAGCTTGTATTTGCTGAAATATAATCTCAGGCTTCCGTGTTATGTTTTGTTTTAGGTAACTACCAATAATGTAGGTCGAGACTTGATGTGGTATGGTGGCGGGCTGATTTACAATTTCATTTATGTCAATTAATTTAGATTATAGTTATTGTTTCTCTTTCAGGCAAGATTATTTTCTTTTAAAATTTGTTATGATTCTATCGTTGTTGTGAAGAAAGGGGGTTTTACCCAATTTTTATAAGTTATGTGGTGGGTGTTGAATTCAACAAATAATAATTAACTTACTCTAAAAATATAAATTGTGATAGCGGCAGTAAGGTTCGTATCCACATGGATTGGTAAGATTTAATCTTTTAAAATAAAAATAAATAAAATAAAAATGGGCTTTTTGGATGTTGAGATTAAAATAATTAAAATTAAAACAATGGTAAAGAAAGTAAAATAGGAGTAATCGATTAACACAAATATCTAGTCCAAAGAATGATCTCAGAATTGATTCACAGAATTGATCATTGATACAAAGATGAATTCTTCTACGCTTTCTCTAAATTGGTTATGGCTGTCGGTACGACCTAACAACCTATCTCTCCTTACTTATTCAATAACCAAGGTACGACCGTTGATTATTTCTCTAATCAATAAACAACCCTAGGTACGACCGTAGGATCTAATTTACCGACAGTATTACTTTCTAGAGAGGCCAATTCTAACCAATAAATTCACACGGTAATTTATTTAAGCCAATTATATATTCTCATAATCATAAATTGAACACTCCGACATAATCAATTATGTTGTTTGCCACAAATACTAGAAAACTAAATAATTACGGATTTAGATTTCTAATTGGCGATATATTGTTTTAATAATTACACAACGTGCACTTTGGATAATTAATCAAAGCAATAATCTCAATCAAGCAAAGAAAATATATAAATAGAGAAATAACATAGAAGAAAAAATAAAATTAGTTAGATCTCACAATTATTGCTGAATCAACCCTTGAATTATCCTTGAACTAGAATTAGAATTTAGTTTCCCATGGAAGACATGGAGAAAATCATGATGTAGAGAAAAAAGAATCCCCCGTGTATGATGATGATCTAGCCTAGAAATAACGTGAAATTTCCCTTGTCTTGGGTCAGATCCCTATCTAAAATAATCTAGGAAAAAATAAGAGAGAAAATAAAAAGGAAGGATTCTAGGTTCCTAATTCTAATAGAAATCTATGATTTTTTCTTACAAAATAAAAACTAATTGCATTAAAGGTCCCTATAAAATATTCATATTGATTTTAGGAGTAGGAATAATTAAATAGAGTCTTCTGACAATTCTTCAACTATTCTCTTCCAAGGAGTCTTGTTTCTACGTTTTTGTGGAAAAATCATATTGGTAAGGCGTGATCACGCTTTAAACTTTAGGCTCTTCTAGTCGTTTTCCCATCGATCTTTACTATTTCTTCAAAACTTGTAAAATTAACTTCAACTTGATTCAATTCCTTCACCTGGTCCATAAAATATAAAACACAATTAAAATCAAGGACTTAAGTAATTTTCAAATAATATAAGCATGGAAAAATATTGCGATTATATGAAATAAATGAGCTTTATCATTATGGCTTTCAATCTTGGATCCAAAAGATTCGAGTGTTACAAGTCTATTTTCCTGTAGACAAAAAAATATAAAATAAAATAAAATTCCTCTTCTATTTTGTTATGGTTTATTTTATAAAAGGCCCACCGCATCCCATCAAACTTTTGATCTCGACACCAGGCATTAAATTATTATATGTGAATTAAAAGTAGGAAGCATGTAAATTTGAAATGTTATATGAATTATGAAAATATGCATGTATTAGCAATTTTGTGAATGTAGGAGACTTACTATTTATCAAATACATGTGTTTTGGAAATCATATGAAACTAGGAAGTTTGTGATCTATGAAATACGTGTGCATTAGATATCCTGGGAAATTAGGAATCTACGAACTATGACTTCTTTTTAACTTGTGTATGTGAGGAACCTATAAGATTTAAAAAGCCTTGTTTAGGTAGAACTCATGATTAAAATTAACGAAATTAATGCTTCATAATGTACTAATTTATAAATCCAACATTGGGTTTGCTAGTGGGTATAGTTGCACGACTGGAATGGGCTTTGTCACCCAGATCTAAATTGTCTAAACATGGCCTTGGATTTAAGTGACCCACGTGATCCCCCACCCAACTACAAGCCCTTTCATTGGGCATTGTCACAATTAGTAAACGAAGCAATGAGTTTAACAAACAAGAAATATATATATATATATATATGAATGTTATTTCTTTTGAAAATCCTGTTTGCAAAAAACTCTTAATGATGGAAACTCTCTATTCCTAAATTTTTAATTTTCAAAAAACTCCTATTTTTGAAAACTGCTAAATGGAGGAAAATTATGCCTTAACACAAATTCTAGGAAATGGCTACCCGAAACAAGATGAATAACAGTAGGGGTAGATGGGCAAACAATAAGGCAAATAACAATGGCAACGATCAATTTCAGCAATTCATAAAAATGCTCCATAGCATGTCTCAAAACCAACTAACAACAAATAATGGGAACAATGTGATAGCTTTGGTGGAGCAATTCCAAAAGCTGTAGCCCCAACCTTGGAGTGTGGTCTTGACCCTCTGGTGGCCGACGACTGGGTGGTGGCGATAGAGCGATATTCGATCTCATCGATTGCTCACCAGCCAGGAAGGTGACATGTGCGGCGTTTATGCTACAGAAAGGGGTAAGGCACTGGTATGACACAACTGCTTGGTCCAAACCACAGGGGTGTGATTGGACATGGGAATAGTTCGAAAAGCTATTCCTCAGGAAATACTACCCAACAAATGTCCACAATCAAAAAGAGGTAGAATTCCTCAGCTTGAAACAAGGTAACATGACCTTGACTGAATATAAGAGGAAATTCGATGAGTTGTCATGGTTTGCCCCAGGGCAGGTTGACATCGATGAAAGGGTCAGAAGTTTCGTGTTTGAATTAAGGATGATCTCGGTCAAGCCATAGTGACATTTGAACTACCTAAACATGATGCAGTGCTAGCTAATACACAACTTTCCAACTTTAGAGAGATCACTAGCGATATTGGCAAGTCGCTACAGTCGGAAGCCTCAGAGAAACATAAGTTGGAAGACTATGAAGTTGAATGGTAGAACTTTATGCAAAGAAGAGCAAAGAAGAATTCACTCCAAATTGTAAAAGAGACTTCCATGTGCGACAAGTGTTAAAATCATCACTTTGGAATTTGCCTCCTTGGAACAAATACATGTTTTCGATGTGGTAGACAATGACACATGGCAAGACACTGTCCTAGAAACAAGTAGCAGTATCTGAAAGGAGTAGAGGGAAATGATCAGCAAAGGCAACCTCGACATGCTCAACAAAGATAGCAGGGGGAACAACTAGCAGAGGCAACACAATGCACCAAGGGACAAGCAAGAATCTATGCACTAGTAGAACAAAATGAGGATCAGTCCTTGAAGAACACAAGAACGAGTCATAATTTGATGACATAGACTAAGGTAATTTTCGAGGACGAAAATTCTTTTAGGTAAGTAGATTGTAATGACCCAAATTTTTGTTTCGGGCATTTAAACCCTAACATTAATGACCCAAATATCTTAGGGGATCCCTTGGTCCATTGGAGTGCCATTGGACTTTCAAAAATAAATCACATATACCATTCTATCAAGTTCCTATAAAAGAGTTCACAGAATTGATGATGTGGAATTTTTTTTACAATCTGCATATCGCAGTACAAAGTGCCTACTTATACAATCCAACTAAAAAACCCTTTATCGGGATAGTATAATCACGTATCGGGCACTAAATCCCTATGCTAATTACTGAGGCACTAAATCCCCTAAATGGAGGCAGTAAGATTCCCCTTTATAAAGAATCAAACCCGAGACCTCTAGGTCTCAGGGCTTTAGACTTTGGTCTCCTAAACTACCACGCCAAACCCTCATTGGCAATGATGTGGAATATTAATATATACGCGTGGAAAATTTTATTTAACACATCAATACAAAGATGCTGATGTGGTATAGTTTTAATTAAAATGGCATAACAAAAGTGTAAAAAAATAATAACAAATATTAAAAGGAAACATATAGTATATGACACCTCTTCTTGTCCAACTCCAACCACTAAACTCACAACGACACCTTCAAGTATGGTTCCCTCAATCTTTGACTTTAAGGAGATTTCACTTTCTTTTTAATGATTTCTTAATAAGATTACTGAAGAATTGTTTGAATTGAAAAATTGAAAGTGGTTTCATTTGTAGAAGTTTTTTGAACACGCACAGTAACTCAAATATTTCCTATTCTTATTTGGCGACATGTACTGTTTTGTTTTAGTGAAGAATCATAGTTGTTAGCATACTATATTGTTATTAATTACTCTCTGCATTTGTCTTTCGTTGTTGACCCGAATACAATTCAAAATATTCGTTCTTTCGTAGTTCACATATTTGTTCGTTTAATATTTGTCATTTTCGCTTTTTTTGCACTTTTATTCTACCATTTTAGTTAAAAATATGCCACATTAACATCTTTGTATTGATGTGCTAAATAAATTGTGCCATGCGTATATATTAATATTCCACGTTAGCAATTCTGTTAACTCTTTTAATGAAACTTAATGGACTGATACGTGTGATTTATTTTTGAAAGTTCAATAGTACTCTAGAGAAGTTTGCAAGCATAGTGGCATTCCATGCGCATTTACCAAAGTACTGGAGATATTTAACTTAATATTTCATAACTATAAAACATAATTGACATGAGTTGGAAAAATAATGACATGTTAAATCTTAACAAAAAGTAAAACATAAGTGAGTAATTGTTGATGCAAAAATTGACTCACTAGTATATAATAGACATTAGGGGGTCGCCCATTGGGTGGCATTTTTATTTAAAACGCCACCCGAAATTACTAGTGGCATGGTTTGTAATTTTCTGATACATAAAGACTGGTGGTTGTCACAAATATCTGCCACCCAAAGCGAATATAAATTTAAAAAATAAATAAAATAAAATAAAATGTGGCAGTTGCAGCAAGGAACCGCCACCCTATCTTCAAAAACGGGTAACGATTGTATACTAAACTACCACCTAAAATTCTAAAAAAAATTAAAATTTTAAAAAAATGTATAATACATTTAGGGTGGCGGTTTCTACAATGAACCACCACCCGTTTTTTTGTTATTTTTATTTTTTAAAAATTCACTTTAGGTGGCGGTTTTTTGGAAGAAACCGCCATCCGTTGAACAAAAAAAAAAAATATATATATTTAAAAACCTTTTGATTTAACCAGTAGTAAAACATCTCCCTCTCTCTCTCTCTACGAAGGAGTAACAAGAACACATCAAATTATAGCTAGATGGCAACGGAGGTGTGGTAGCTCTCAAATGCCGTTCTTTCTCAATGCAACTCTCAACCCAGATCTCAGGTTTGGCGGTAGTTTTTTTTTTGCATAAGTTCATTTAATTTTGTTTGAATTTTGTGCAGGTTCATCTTATTTTGTGTATGTTAATATGGATTTACAGGTTGCTGGTTTCATTCTTGGCTTTCACCTAGAATTTCAAGCTGAAGGTTCATCTTAGATCTACAAGTTTTTATTCGAATTTTATGTATGTTCATCTCATATTTGCAGATATTCATTTTTTACATATTCATGTGTATTTTTTTCCTTCATCTTACTTTGTTTTTCTGGAATTTACAAGTTCTTTAACATTTTTGCTTTACTTTAGTTTTTTCTTAACTTTAGTTTTCTCTTAATTTCAGATCTGCAAGTTCTTTGTATTTTTTATTTTAAAAGTGGGTTTTAGGTGGTTGTTCTTAATAGCAGAACTAGCAGAACAGCCACCCAAATGTTAAAAAAAAAGAAATAGGCACAGGTGACGGTTCTTACAACTACAACCGCCACTCGATGTTTTATAAAATAAAAAAAATGAACACTAAACATTTTGGGTGTTGTTTTTAGAACCGTCACCCATTCTCCCACACATTGGGTGTTGCCTGTTTGAGTGGTGTTTTTAGAACCGCCACCCGTCCCCCTTTTCAGCCGCCATCCATTCCCCCTTTTGTACTAGTGACTCTTTCTACTTAAGATAAAATTGTTGTGCACTCCTATTGATGGTGGTTTCGCAATGTCACTCAAGATACAACGACTATAATTTGTAATAAGAGCACTCCAAATTACAAATCTTGCAAACTTACGTGTTTCAAACTCTTTGAATGAAGAAATTGGACTTGAGAAATTATAAACTTTGGATTCTAGTTCTAGAATTAAAAAAGAAAAAGAATACAGAAAGTGCAAGACAACGTTGATAAATTTTTATGCGAAGTTATTACTTGAATGTAGAATTTGGGAATCGGGGGTGTTTTAGTTATAGATGTGAAAGTTGTATGCCCGAAGAATAACTGTTCGAAAATGTTGGACTCAATAGACATGTTTGATTTTGTACACCTTTTCTTGTCAAACCGCGTCTGAAATGACTAGCAAACATTATAGAGCATATCACAAGTCGCTTGGCTAGCCACTGTCATTGGCAGGCGAGCGGCCAAGAAGTTGCACGCACATCGCCATGTGGTTTTTGTCCAGTTGAACCTAAGAGCATCTCCATTGCATGTGGATCTTAAGGTGTGATGTAGACGATAAAGATAGAGAGAAAATAATTATTTTAATTGAAAAGAGAATAAAAGATGTGTAGCGAAAAAGAGAGAGAAAGTGGAAAAAGTAGGAGAGATGGAAAAAAATTCAAAAATAATGATAAAATAATAGTAGAGGATGTGAAGGTGAGCTTCTAGATGTGGAAGGTGGCACGGGAATTTATGCACAAAAGTGGAGAAAGGTGAGAAAAAGAGAAGAAAATATGGGACTTGTAATTTTTTTTTATGTGTTTCTATTTCTTTTCCACATAGGTAAAATAGAAAATGTGTAGAAATTGTGCAATGGAGATGGTCTAACAACATATAGGTCCTATCTTCTTGAAAAGACTTGCGGCGCCCCTAAGAATCCAAATCTATGTGTCTTGCTTGGCATGTATAAAGATGAGAATAATATTCCCATGTGGAATATAGAAATTTCCTTATTCCGACTTATTTTCTAATTCTACACTTTCCTCGTTCTTAGTGGCTTTCCGATATGAATTTCTCATTTATCTAAAATTAGTTAAGAGAAAATAAATATTCATTGTCAAATTACTCATTTAGTAAAATTCATTTAGGTAAAAAATAAAAAATAAAAAATAATCTTGTATCCTGACAATGGGTCGCACCGTCGCAGTTAAATATTTGATCAAAAATAAGTCAAACCAACTTAAATTGTTCGAAATCTGAAATTAAAGTATTTAACATGTGCCTCAAATTTTACTAGTAATTCTTAACACATAACTATTTTTCGTTTTTTCTCTCCAAAAAGTCAATTATGGTTTCAATTAAAGTGGGGAAGTTTCTTTCTAAATGTAGCCAATTAGGGCCGTGTGCAGAATTAGCTAATATATGCCCAAAAAGATGTTCATGCACCACAAAATACCTTGGACAATTTTCGTGATGGCGATTTGTACTTTTCAACAAAATAATGAAGCTCATTTTTCTTGCCGACGGAACTTAAAATTGAGATAAAGCAATATGAATGAGATTTTTTATTTTTTATTTATTATTATTATTTTTCTCTTGTGGTATGCATTTGACAAGTTGTAGCAAGTTACCCGGGATGATCAAAGGTCCAAAGTCATATCTGCACTTTCCAAATTCAGGTACGCATATCCACAAAATATCCAACTACCTAAACCCATCCCCCCTTTAACTTTCAAACAAAAACACTCTGTTTCTTTTACGAATGGCAGTTCTAGAGAGGCAGAAAGGGATAAATGAGTTATACTATTTATATATAGATTATTATTACACTAATGTGTTACGATTCTGTAAAATGAGATACATTTATATTAATTGTATATTTTGGTTTATCATTTAGTGATGCATATATCACAATTTCACTGAATGTTATGTGATAATTATTATGTTATCATTGCATAAGACTATAGCACATGACAATGTTATCAATCGAAATATACATGTAATATTTATTCAGTCAAATAACAACCATCTATGTTCAAGAATAATGTTCAAAAATAAGTTTCATGAGCCGTACTGGTTTCATTCTTAAATATTTAAATTTAAATTGACTAATGGCCATCAAATCAAAATAAATAAAATCATATCAAATAAATTAGAAGAAGGCATTAATAAAGGTTTCTTAAAAATGACAAAATAAATAGTCAAAATAGACAGCATTGTTGGAGGGAAAAGAAAAAAGAAAGGAAGAAAATTGAAAAATCTACTCTTTAGTGAAAGAATTTTCTACATTATGCATGAGATGATAGTTGAAAATATAAAGGATCTTTTACTATTGAAATAATAGTTTTGATCATATACTCACATGTGGGCAGGTTAAAATATCTACCTAATAATTTGATAATTTATCATTGGTTCAGAGTGTGGCCTACATACTATTCGAACCATTTTCAAACTGCAATATTGATTTATGGGTATTTTAATATACCCATATGTGTACTCAGTTACATCTGTAAAGAATGTAATTTTAGAAAAAAAGATAAACGGGTGACTCCCAATATCGATTATGTATTATCATTCACAGCGTGATTAAAAAAATTAAAAATATTTAAAAAAAAAAAATTTTGGCGGTGGCGTGGCTCGTGAGAAGTACGCATATGTTAATAGTTCTTAATATGTTGGCATTAGATCATGTTGACATGTGAATAAGTGATCAAAATTTAATTGAAATAAAGACCTTAGATATGTAGTCCATTTGTCTGTTACCAAAAGTAGACCATCTCGTCCTCAACCAATTTATCGCGTTTGGGTAATTAATGGACGGAAACGCCCATTTGACTATTAAAACTCAATTAATATCCCAAATGACTATCAAACCGTGGTTTTTGATTTATTATAAAAGAAAATCAAATTATAATAGTCAAATTCAACACAAGATTTTACTTGTCTTAACGATCAAATGGAGGTCCACATGTCTCATTTTGGAAGGCTGGGGATTCGATACTCCGAATCTTTCTTTCAAAAGGCTTAAATGTAAAGAAAATACCACTTCTTTTATATATTCAACATGTATTTGAATAAATAATAAATGGAAATCCCTAAATTCTAATCCATCTAATAATTCTGTTTTCACTAACTTGTCTCGTATCGACGTATCGTAAACTATATTACAGTATTAAGGAAAATAAGAGAAAATATTGTCTACTTCAGTGTTTCGTCTTATTCAATAGCGCACACCAAACATGTCAAAAATTCAATTCCATCACCAATAATCCGTTTACTTGGGCCTCGGTGAACCAAGAGGATCAAGCAAGTGAATGATCAACCAAAGAATGAATAATCTCGGCCTCATTGTAATTGGTTTCCATCAACTCTCTTGCTCTCCGAGCTTGATCTTCCCAATCGGTTCGAACCAAGATAAACAACATGGTCACCGCACATGAGCCTTGTGCTCCCAAAAGCCCGAGCCAAAGTCCTTCAAAATCATACCCCATATAGAATCCTAACCACACTGCAATTGGCATTCCAACTAAGTAAAAACACCCCAAGTTGATATTAGCCCCCATTTTCGGCCTCGCAGTCCCCCGCAAAACCCCGCAACCCGTTGTTTGTGGGCAGTTTCCAAGCTCACACAAGCCGATGATGGGCAACACCATCGACGTTAATGCGATGATCTCTTCATCTCTCGTGAACATTTTAGCCCATAAATTTCTCACCATAACAGCAAAGAACAATGCTAACAACCCAAGTATAAAACTCGTTGATAGTCCAAGAATTGCAGAGAGTTTCGCAGCGTTAGGCCTATTGGCACCTAGTTCATTTCCAACACGTGTAGATACACCGAAACTTAATGAAGATGGAAAAATGTAGATTAAAGCCGTCGTTTGGATCAAAATCCCCATAGATGCAACTGTCGCTCGAGGATTCAACAACAACCCACATAACAAGATCATGATTTCATACCACCACCACTCTAAGCACACACTAATGCAACTTGGGATTGCTAGGCTTACAAGAGACTTCCACCCCTTGAAGCACTCCGACGATAGTCCACCCCATGTTTTCTCGTACACACCTGATACTACAACGTATGTGATCAACGATCCCACGAGATTGAAATTCGTCCAAACGCCAGCTAATGCGACACCTTTGATCCCAAGATTGAGGACTGTAACAAGAAGATAACTAATCGGAATGTGGAGAAGAATAGCTGATGCAGCACAATATGTTAAAGGCAATGTAATTGATTGAGTCCTAAGGTAAATTCTTAAAGGGTGAAGAAATGATTGTGCAAGAAGATCTGGAACAGAACAAAGAATGAAAGATTGTGCTTGGGTTGAAATGTCATAATCTTGACCGCAGTAAAGTAAAATTTTCTTGATGTTGATCCATAAAAAACCAATGGGGATTGATGACAGTAAAAGTAGAATTACTGTTTTTTGTAAAGTAACACCAATGAGTTTGAATTTTTGGGCTCCAAAAGCTTGTCCACAAATTGGTTCCATTCCCATGGCTAGACCGGAGAGGATGGAGTAGCCGGTGATGTTGGCGAATCCGACCGCCAGAGAACCACCGGCTAACGAGAGCTCTCCAAGGCGGCCGAGGAAGAGCATGGAGATCATGGACCTAGAATAGAGTAACAATCCGGTGAACACCATTGGAAGAGAAACATTGGCTATGCATTTGGCTTCTTGGATTGCTAAAGAGAGGCTACTTGTTTTCTCCATGTTTTGTTGTGTACATGTTTGCTTTCTTGAAACCAATGGATTCAGCATGTTATATTGGTATTGAAGAAGCTTAATTGATTTGAATTGTGGGTGGATTAATTAGAGGAACTTGGAGAGGAAACGGACGATAGTGTTATGGGCTTGGGAGAGCTGTTGGATGGAGCTGTTACGGCGGAGGTAATTGTAGCAGGGGGTGTGTGAGTTCTCAAGTATTGGGTTTGAGAAATTCGGTTCCTTTTTCTAGTATATTTTGAGGAAAAGAGACCTCAAAAAGGATATTTGGACAATTCTGCAATGCAGAGCTCTGAAATCTACTTATATGGGGGTGATAGCAAATCTTTTTTTACCAATTTTATTTTATTTTTTTCTATTTTTATATATTCTTTCTTTTGATCAAACAAATCACATTCAGATATCTCGTAAAACCTATACATATTACACAAATCTCCACTATTTAACTATACGCATTCTCTCTCCCCTTTTACATAAAAAATCCTTAGAAAAACTATATAAAAAAATTCAATCATATCACTACCATATGAGTAAAGATGATATTTTACCATAATTCTCGATTTGAGAATATATAAGTAATTCATTATATATGTACATACAAAATATGTATCCACAAATGTGAATAGGTGTAAACCTTTCTTTCAAAAAAAAAAAAAAGGTGTAAACCTCTGACATGGGAAGCAAAATGGTAATTTAATTCCACTTTTTATTAGTGTATCGACATTATGTGTCACATATTATGGTAATTTTGGTGTAGTGCTCAATTTGGGCATATTAATGTGCCCAAATCATAATGTGGCTACGTGAATAAAATGCAATTACCATTCTATCCACTCTTATATTTGAGTGCCTACACTTAGTTTTGTGTGATGATTTATCTATGCACATTTTATTTTGTACTCATATGCTTGGATCATTTCCATGAATTCTAATACTCCCGGAGTACCAAACACTCGATATTCTAAATCAATAAGAACTGTCCATCTACACATGGGGGCCATATTATTTATTAAATTGTGGCCCTTATGTGTAGGTGTCTCATTGATCTAGAATACTGAGTTGAGTATTCCAAGAGTACTAGAATTTTTTTTCCGATGGATGGTTTCGAAACACAAGGTTTTAAGAAAGGAGGATATTATCACTGTCCCCCTTTTGAATCGTGACACATAATTGTTGTAATTCAATTCCGATACTCTTTAATGTGTATCACTCTTTCCCTAATTAATTTTAATTTCTATGATTTAAACTAGCATAGTAACACTAAAAAAAAAAAAAAAAAGAAATACTAGAAATACTAGCATAGTAAAGATGCGTACTTATATGTAACGAAATATTTTACTTTATAATTTTTTCCTACTTTAATTTACCGTTTAATATTGGTGGGCATCGTACGGGGTTGAAATTATGGACGGCCAGAAGAGGAAATAAAAACAACTTTTACATAGCATCATCGATGCATGCACCCACAATTCTAACTGAAATTTCCCATTTGAGGGTCGTTTTTCACGACCGGCCCGCCAACAGTTCAAACGAAGATCTGCAGACTGCAATTATGGCGTCTCTTCTCTTAATTAAGTAATTAATTAATTAATTAGTAATGTATTAATTATGCTGTTAAAACATTAAAACGTTTTATATTAAAAAAAAAACATTGCAACGTTTTAATTTAATACAGAATTGATAGTTGTCAAACAAACCCATTAATCAGTGCCAAATTTTATTTAATTTAATTCTATTTAAATTATAATTCTTACTTTTATTTTATTTAAGTTATTTTGATTTAGTAAAGCTAAGAATATTTTCAGCACTAATGAAACCCTGAACCCACTATTTTATTTTATAAATCTAATATCGAACACTAATTTAATAATTTCCCTTAATTGTAGATGACGCGAGCGATTTAGAGTGTTGAAAACCACCCCCCCAAAAAAAGAGATCAAATAAAAGATTAAATTAAGACAAGAGATTTTGATATAGAACCTCATCAATTGATAGATTGAATGGAAAAAAAATTGATAAGCGAAGAAATTAATTATCACGAGCGTTCGAAATCTCTACACAATCGTCACTAAAAAACCAAAAAAATAAAATTAAAATTGCTAAGATTTTCGTTCACACTCACACAAGAGTAGTAGGCAAATTCACAATCGAGAATTTAGGAATATACAAATCGCAAGTGATATATTCACAAAAAAGGAAAGAAGGTAACATTGATGTTGGAAGAATGCTGACCGAAGAAGGTACGTGCAATTCTATATCAAGTTAGAGCGAAGAAGGATTCTTGCCATAATAATCATGCATATGTATACTGGAATTGGGAAATAGTAGCGTGAATTGAACAAATCCCATAATTTTTGCCTCTCTATGAATGAGCTGCATTAAGTGAAAATGCTAAAATATATTTTTAGTAAATGAAGAGGGCATAAAAGATATGTACAAATCATAGAGGGAAAGTGGATTTTATTTAATTTAAATCTGTGTCCAATAAGCATTTTTGTACCTTTTTTAAATAAAAAGGAGTGCATAAATCTTTAGGTGGGAAAAATATTTAAAAAATAATATTTTAATTATAAAAATACTATTAATCTGTATATAGATAGATTCTTGATCGAGCAATTGGAACCGATTTTCCCGATTCATCTCAAAGATAAGCCCAAATTTAGGATTGATTATCAATTAATAACAATAATCAATCCTAGATTATGCAATCAAGATAAGTAAAAAATTAAGTAAGTGCAGGAGCGGGAAAATGCCTGGTATTATATATATATATATATATATATATATATAACCATGAATATATGTATTAGTGAATTAAGGCATGATTTTGGCTTCTAATTAGAAAGAATTAATTTTTTAATTAATCTGGATTAATTAATTAAATAGTTCTGACGGTAAAGAATATATAATGAAGTTGACAGATGGACGGATAGATGGAAATGAAAAATAGTCGGAAAAAAGTGCTCTGTTTTTATAATAATAATAATAATAATAATAATAATAATAATAAAATAGAGATTTAGGAAGATTCTTAGCCATTAATGATAAATTGTTCAGGAATTTAATGTGGATTAGGAAAAAAATCAAATTTTAATTTAAAAAATCAAGCAATAGATAGAAAATTTCATAGGCGGGAAAACAAAGCTCCAGCTATGTGTCAAAAAGGTTCAAAAATGAGCTAAAAATTCCTTTCAAAAGTTGCCTATATTTATTAATATATAGATGTTGTGCAGTTGAAGTATAAATGTGGAAATGTGTTGTTAAGCTGTTGGAGATGTATATAATTTTTAAATTATTAAAGAAACTATTTGAAATCAAGAGTTTAGCTCAGTTGGCCCCAAGGCATTACTTTTTATGTATGTATGGGGTGGAGGTTCAAATCCGATTGCCAGAATTTTGATTAATTGGAGGTATTGCTATTATATATTATATATATTAACAAAATTCAAGTTCTTTTTGTTATATATATATATATATATAATTTTTCAAGACTTTTTTTAATTTATATTTTATCAAAAAGTCACCAAAAGTCTAATGAATGTGAAAATCTTAGAAAATTTTAGGTAAATTTAGTATCTTGAAACTTACAGAGTAAAAAGTCACAGTTGAATACACCCTGACTTATTGAGAATTTTGATTAAAATTCTTAATTGAGTACACCAATACTTTTAGAATCTCAAAAAACCTACGTTAAATGCACTAAAAATTTTTAAATCCTTATTTAAAAACTCAATTGAATATGCCCAATTTCTAGCTCCACCAATGATAGTTATTAAGTCCATAACTTCGATAAAAAAAAAATATGTAGGTGTTACTAAATGAAGTGACTAGTCACATATGGCAAAGAAGCCTTACCTGGTTGGTTAGGAGGATAAAGGTTGAGATCTTGAGATCTAAAGGTCTCAAGTTTGAATCCTACCAACCGCATGTTACATGGCTTTAGCTGCTGCTTGTTGGGCGATATTGTTGTAGTAGTAGTTCTAACTAGTTGGAATTATAGTTGTAGTACAGTTGTAGTCACTACGAGAAATTCAGCAATTAGCAACTACAATTATCGTCGCTATAAACCTGTATGTCGATACAATTCGTTGTGGGGATAAACTCATGCCTGCAGCTCTATTGTGACCACAAGAAATCGTTGTAATAGGTTTTTGGGTTTATTGCGATGATATCTGTTGTCGCAACAGCTTGTCTTTCAGCAACAACAACTATCGTTGCAATATCCACTTCTACTGTGATGACTTTCCGTTGTCACAGTAGCATCTATAGTGACGATAGAAATCATGCCAATACATCATTTTTCTTTTTTTTTTTAACCCATCAATTCATATTACAGTACTCATTCAGCAATCAATATGCATAAAATTTATTATTTAACTTTCCATCTTGTTGTTCAGTTGTTGCTAATAATAGTAATAATTTCCAACACAATACTAATGTAATAATAACCATCTAACAAAGTAATAAGGTAACGTTAAAGTAGCAAATTTTAATTACAAAAACAAGCAAAATAATGTAGTGTATCATGGGTCTCCCATAAACATTCAAAATATTAATTTTACGGGTCTCCCAAATATTAACAAAATTACCTAGTAAGATTATCTAACTGATAGGCCTCCCAAAAACATTCATACCGACAAAATTATCTAGTAAGCCTAATTATCTTACAGGCCTCCCAAAAACATTTAGCACTGACAAAATTATCTAGTAAGCCTATCTATCTTACGGGCCTCCCAACAAGTCATCACGATCTCCTTCTGGAGATGATCCTATTTGCCTTGACCTTCCTGATATCAAAGATGCAATTAATTCTTTCATTTCTTGGATTACTGTACCTTGACTTTGGATTATTGCTCCTTGACTAACCACTATTTCCTCCAATCTTGGAATACACTCAGATGATTGATCAACATGGGTATTTAATCCAAAAGAGCGAGAAATACGACTTATCTTGCGACCAACTCCAGGAGTAAAGCCTCTATGATCTCCAAGAACTACTTTGATCATGTCATGCTCGTCGACAGGCATGTCATCTACTGCCTCCAACTCCAATTGTGACTCTCTTACCTCAACCATTGATTCCTAAATTTTGTCTTAACAAATTAGTTACCGAAAGTAAAATATGTAACCAACATATCATAATAATGCATTAACAAATACTTACATAATCGCTTGTTGCCTCCTCATTGACCAAAAGGATTAAACCCGTCCGCAGCCAAACCCAATCGAACATTTCGTATTTCACGTGCAAAATCGGGATGATTTTTATCAAAATCTTGCCATGCCTTTCCATCTACAGGATGACCCATCACATCATCATCTCTGGACCGACCTATACTGTGCCACCTCATTTGCTTAGCTGTATGCACTGTACTAAATAGACGTTGTAGTCTAGGAGCCAATGGAAAATAACGCAAAACCTTGTGAGGCACTTTCTTCTTGGATGAATTTGGAGCATCCATGTTCCAACGGCTTTCTAAGCATACATGACAATTTTGTAGGGATGAATTTTCCTTCCAAAATAGTGCACAATCATTCTTACAAACGTGAATGGATTCGTACCCTAATCCCAACTTTCTCATAAGCTTTTTAGCTTCTTAGTGTGAGTCCACTAGATTTATTTTTGGGAAAGCAAGCTTTAACAACTTTAACAAGTCATCTACTGACTTATTTGTCCACTTATTTAGCACCTTTAAATGCATCAACTTAACCAAGAAGTTCAGAGAGGAGAATGATTAAATACCAGGGTACAATTCTGAATGAAGTGCATCAAACAATTCGTCATATTGGACATTGTAAGCTATACCATCAGTTGAGATATTTCCAACCATATCATGCAAAACATCTGTCATTTCATCCCCTGCTATCACTTCATTCTGTCGGGGCAAACTCTCACTTTCTCCATGGTGTATCCATCTATCATAATGCTCTAAAAACCCCCACCGAAATATGTGAGCCTCAACAATATCCACCTCCTGCTTGACCCTATTCACACACTTTATGCACGGACAAAAAATCATCCCTCTATCATTAGCCAATGGTCTGGCAATTCTAATAAATGCTCGGACTCCATCGGAGAATTCTTTGGACTTTGCGCGATGCCTATTATAAATAATAGGCACTCCAATTTCACTACAAATAATACAAAAATATTATAAATATGAATACAAGTGGTGTAGAAATATCATAATCCCATATCGCTCCAAATATAATTAACGAATAAAAGGAAAAAATTCAAGGCAATTGCAAGAAATTTCACACGAGCACAATTCTTATAAAACACAAAATAGTCTTTAAAATGGTATTTTAATGTGAAAAATATGCTAAAATTTCAATCCATTGGCTGTAATAAATAAAAATAACTTTACATGGTTTGAAGACACAAATTGGAGGATGAAATTTGGGAGATTATGGTGAAGTGGAAAAAAATTGACAGTAAGAATGGGGCTGAATCGCACAGAGAATTTGTAGACGTCCTATTGCAACGACAAGTGGTGTTGCTAGATTTCTATTGCGATGATAATGTCGTCACTAAAACGGATACTGCGACGACTACATGTCATTGCAGTAGAATAGAGGGGCTTTCTAAACCTAGGGCTGCAGTTACTGCGACGACACAAAAATGTCATCATAGAAAACTTATTGCGACTATTTCTTGTTGTCACTAATACTCTATTGAGACGATTATACGTCGTTGCTAAACAGCTATTGCAACGCCATCTTAAATTGTTGCTAAAGATGGCATATTGCAACGACCATCTGTTGTGGTAATAGATCTATAGCAACAATTTTTTATGTTGTTGCAATGGTCAAGACATTCTATTGCAACGACAGTTATTGTCGTCGGAATAAATGTTGCTATAGCAACGACTTTTCTTGTTGTCTCTATAGTACAAGTTCGCATTGCAACAACACCAATTGTCATCGCCATAGGTCACATTATAACAACGACACCCCTTGTTGTCACTAAATTTTGGTAGCAATAGCTCACATTTCTTGTAGTGAGTTCCTCCGCGGGCAAGGCAGCTATAGTTTTCCTGCCAACAAGGTAGCTATAGTTGAATTCAGTCGATCACCTCCATATTTCTAAATAAATATTCACAACACTTAGTTTTGAGTTTTTCAAATATATTTTTTTGAGGATAAAATGTGGGTGATGAACATGCACCTATTTTTACGATAAATAGTTTCATATAAGATGCAGAGAACGATTTTTTTTGCTATTTATAAGTGCCGTGGTTTATCCTTTGTTAATGTTACAATTATAATAATTAACTTAAATTTATTTAAGTATCACAACATGATATTTGTTTTCAATATTATATAGTATCACATTTTAATACTTTATATTTGTTACAACAACTCTCAAAATTTTTATGATATTTCTGATACTTCTAATTATGTGCTAAGTAATTTTTGGTATTTCTTTAATTATGGAGTAAAATAAAATTGGACACATAAAAAAAAATAGCGTACGGAAATTAGTCATAGGGGCCATTTGAGAACTAACAATTTTCTGGACAGAACTTTTGACGTTAACCTGTGGGTTCACAATTCATAATAATTTTTTCTACCATTTGTTCTCTGAATATGGACAGTCTTGAATTTGCATCCTTATTAGGAGGACCCAGGAAATGGTTGTACCAAAATATACACATGGATAAGTAGTAGCATAGTACCTTTAGCCAAAATGATGAGCAGAGTTTATTCTTGAGCGAATTCCAAGAATGGCAGGTGGAAAAATTAGAATTCTGACCCTGTCAAGTTATTGTAATAAAAGACAAATGCAGTAGATTTTTGAAGCTCCATGTTCCAATTTTGCCCCGAAACAGAATCCTATACTCTATATTATATAGGTTCTAAGTTTTTTTACCGACGATATTTTTTTATAGATCTGGAACCAGATCTAGTCGCTATCCCCGAATTACAGAATGGTTTCCCCAGTTACGAAGCCGTCAAATGGTCCCCAATTCACCTTTTCCATTCTTTCCGGCATCAAAGAAAAAGATGGAGGAGCACTGCAATGGGGGAATCTTGACATTTCCTGACCACGCATCGTTGCTTCCATGGAGAGCAGTACTGCTGGTAGGATAAAGGGGTTTGTTGTGCATGGGGGTGGGTGGGGGTTGGGGAAGAGGAAGAGCTGGTAAAGCCGGGGTTTGGGGGGGGAAGGCGAGGAAGAAGATATGGTTTTTATTTTTTTAATAAGAATAAGGGCAATTTTGTCCATATTTATTTGAAATATATGCCATCAATGGAAATGTTCAAATGTAAATGCTGAACTTGGAATTACAAATTTCAATATTGCAATTCTTGGACCTTTTTCTTTATATTATATTATATTCTTCACTTGACTGATGTAAAGGGGCGAGGCAACTAAGGACATATTCGCAACACTTGAAATGGTCGATCATTAAATACTTATGTGCGACGGAAATTAATAAGAGTTGGATTGAGGGGAAAAAATAAAAAAACAAAAAAATTGTATGAAATCTAAAGAATTTGTAAACTGTTAGTGATTACAATCACTATACATATACACAAACATATTATGGAACTATCTTACCTCAAAAATTTAAGTTGAGAATAAAAATTTTATTGATATGAAAAAATATGCAAGGAAGAGACATAAAGCTAAGCCAGTGCTCTCCACAAATTTAGAAGAAAATTCAATAATTACTACATCCCAGTGCTATGCAGCGAAAAAGAAAAATTCAACAATACACGCTAGAGCTAGACAACCAAAATGGACACTTAATTAGAAAGAAAGGCTCAACAATATCACTTATATAAAAAAAAAATTAAAAAAAATTAAAAAATCATGCATATTACGATTACAACAGTAACGTAGCAACGGTCAAGGGTAATCATATTGTTAACTGTTCCCGTAACCTTACATCCAAGCTAATTAGAATGGCAAAATGATGACGAAAATTCGAAAATACCTTCTCCATAGATTCACATTGCCGTGGGAACAATAGTATTAATACAATACTATATATATTATTACTATACTCATATATCTATACTACTATTAAAATCTATACTAAGAGGTGAGAAATATTTTAGGACGAATTTGCCCTCTCAAATTTGATAGAATTTCTTATTCGTCCTTGTATAAAGTTTAATTAATTAAATACAATAAATCATATTAAAGCTGTCCTTAGTTAATTAATTAATTAATTGAACATTCATGAATTTTGCACCCCTTCACTTGTCCGAGCTTTAATTTCAAGAATTGAAAATAAACATACATATTCTAAGAGGTGAGAAACATTTTAGGACGAATTTGCCCTCTCAAATTTGATAGAATTTCTTATTCGTCCTTGTATAAAGTTTAATTAATTAAATACAATAAATCATATTAAAGCTGTCCTTAGTTAATTAATTAATTAATTGAACATTCATGAAATTTTGCACCCCTTCACTTGTCCGAGCTTTAATTTCAAGAATTGAAAATAAACATATATAATATGAAATATTTTATGCCCTTTCAAATCTTATAGAATTATTATTCATATTCGTCCTTTTATAAAGTTTTTCCTTACTTAATTAATTAATTGAACATTCATGAATTTTGCACCTCTTCATTTGTCTGAGTTATAATTTCAAGAATTGAAAATGAAAATACATAATATGAAATATTTTAAATACATTGCTCCTAAATTTATAACAATTCTTTTCAAATTCTATTCACTTACAAATTACTTGCATATTTTTCTTATGTATGTTCGAGAGATCACGTCGACCAATAAAAACTATTTATTTAATAGTGATTAAAAAATATGATTGCTTTTGTTAAACATTTACGATAACCAAAGATTTCAAATGATTTGAAAAAAAAATTTACGTTATTGACACAGTTTTCTTATCACGTGCAAAGCACGTGTTGTTTACTAGTACTATTTAAAAAGGGAGAATGGAGAGAAATCTTTTGATTTCTCAATTTATCTTCTTTCTTTTCTTTTTCTTTTTTCTTTCTTTTTGTATAAAACCTAATTTACCCTTACCTATTTTTTTGAATCACTCTATTACCCTAACATTTTCTTCATATTGCCAACAATGGCCTTTATTTTTCAATGTAAACATTAATTAGGAATATGAAGAACTAAATTAAGATCAAACTATACAAATTCCATGATAAATGAACAATTATTTAAATAGGAGCAAAATAATCCATTTAAAGAATATAATTAGTAAACTATGACTAATTGGAACAAATAAGCTTTAAAATCAATAAATTTTTGAACAATAAAAATAACTTATGAAGTAATTAAATTTTTTTGGGATAATAATAGACGACTTATTTTTAAGAAAAATAACTTTTCTATATCCAGGTGTATTAAAAAAAAAGTCTGGTTGTCCATAACTAATCAAAAAATGAATTATCTTTATGATTTAAAACATATTTTCAGTCTCTTCTCAAATTTTCGTTCACCGCATGCGTTTTGTATTATAAAAAATCATGTAGCAAAAAGAAAAAAGATAACTAAAAAAGTATCGGCTATAAATTTACTCGTAAATAAATAAATAAGCCATTAATTTTTATATAAATAATTATTTTCACTATTAAATTTAAAATTAGTAAATTACTTAATTTATTCATAGACACATGAAATAAAAAAATTATTACCTAATAACATTTAATTAATAATAATGTAATAATAATAACTCTTAAGTTATCTCTATAACATATTTCTTAACAAATATGATATTGTTTACAATATTATTTTGTTACTTGATCATATTTTTAATAAAACAGTATTAACGACTTTATATTTAAATGTCATTGCATAGAAGACACGAAATATGTTTGTGAGAAAGTGTAAATTCTTTTTTTAGGTTACATAAAGAGGTGCAACAAATAGTCATCAGATAGGACATTTTCTTTTAAAATTTTCTTTAACACCATCCTCACAAATATTTTATTATAATGACGTAAAACCTCATTTTATCAAATATTTCAAAAATCACATGCAACGTTGGAGTTGTCAACTAGTATATATATATATATATATATATATATATATATATATATATTGTTATAAATAATTCAAAAGTTTGATGCATTATTGTGAATGAGTTGTGAATGACTATGAAATCATGTGAGGATGAAAATAATTCATGAATAATTGTACAACTTGATTGATAATCATGTGTAATATGACTCATCATTTTTGTTTTGATTCTACACTTGATGGTCTATAAATAGACCTCAATTTATGAATTGATGAATGAAGAAGAAGGAAGAAAGTTCAATATATTTCCTCTCTATTCTCTTGTAGCATTTAAGGTATTTTTTACTTTGATTTTACAACACGTTATCAAAGACGGTAGTCTCTACACTAGAGCTCACTCTTGTAGTAAAAGGAAATATGCTTCTACAACAGATCTTATAGATTTCCTCAGACGTAAACCAATTATTACAAGATAATCATTTATTTTTTTACAAGAAATTTTATTTTGTTATTGTTGTCTTGCGACGAGTACTAATTCAAATTTCAAAACAAAATATACTAGCTCATCTAAATTTTTGAAAATGTCGCTTGCAAAACTTGATTTTGTCGCCTTGATATTTCGTGATAATTATTCATCATGGACACTTGATGAGATTCACTTGATCTCAAAAGGGTTAGGTGAAACAATAATCGAAGGAAATGAAAGATCCTAGCCAGATCGTGCAACAAGTTAATTTTCCTTCGACGACACCTACATGCATCTCCGATGGTAGAATACCTCACGATCAAAGATCCATCCGTCATGTGGAAAAATTTAAAGGATGATTCGATCACCAAAGTTGTCAGTCATTCCCCAAGGCCGATATCGATGGATGCACTTGCGCATAAGATTTTAAATCTGTGAAAAGATTACAATTCGAATTATTCGTAATATCGTTCAATTACTTTTCCGTGGTGAAGAAATTACGAGCAAGATATGTTAGAAAAAACTTTTTCAACATTCCATGCCTCGAACGCGGTTCTCGCAAAGAAGCAGTGATCGAGAGCGAGATTTCAAACGATTCTAACTTGTATCTGCTTATTAGCAGAACAAAATAATGAACTACTCATGAAAAACCATGATACGCCCAACAGGATCCACAGCTGGATACCGTAAAACAAATGGAACTATATGGCCTGAGGTAAATGCAACGTTAGGAAAAATAATACGGACGTGGACGACGTGGACGCGGACGGGCCACGTGATCGTGGAGCCACGCGTGGGCGTGACGAGGTTTAGACGTGAATTCCAACATGATAATGGAAAAGCTCATTTACGATATAATGAGCGAATCGCTAACATAATAGCAGGTTCAAATTTCGTAAAAATAATGGAAATGATTCATTTGATAAAGGCGAATGACAGATGCTATCGATGTGGAATACACGGGCATTGGTCCCGTACATGTCGTATTACACCAAAGCATTTGGTGGACTTATATATAAACTCGACTCAAGGAAAAGAGAAAGGAAAGAAAAAGTTGAAACCAATTTTCTTGATTGGGATGACGGAGTCAATGGAACTCATTTTGATACTCCCTGACTTTTTCCCAGATCCCAGATCATACAAACATTGGAAGTTTGATGGAAAATATCGATTAAATAATTCTCTAATGAAGTATTATTATATTTATGGTGTATTATGTGAAATATTTTTCTATAATGCTTTGTGTGATAAGTGTGGAATTGTTATCTTTATATTTGTATTGTTATTTTCCATTAAGTGTTATATGTAATTGTTGTTTGTTAACTGCGGTATGAATTTTATATTTTAAATTTCTTTTGTAGACCATGACAAATTGCCAAGATATTTGCCTAGCGATAGCGCAACTACGCATACTATTTTACAAGATAAGAAGTTTTTCTTGGATTTGACAATACGAGAAAATTATGTCTATATACAATTTCTGCATCAAATATTATTGAAGGCTCCTAGAGAGCTCGATTATCCTCGCCAAATGATACACAATTGAATATAGATGATGCACTTTATTCTAGCAAATCCGTAAGAAATTTGCTTAGTTTTAAGGATATCCGCAAATGGATATCACATTGAAACAATGGAAGAAAATAATAAAGAATATCTTTACATAAACTCATTTCTATCTCGGGCATAAGTAGATTAAAGAAAAAACTTCCATCGCCTATCCGGGAATGTATTATACATTCATAAGAACGATTGAGTCTAACAACATCATAAAATCAAAATTTATTGACTCAAAGGTTCTAAACTTTGGCATGATAGATTTGGGCACCCAGAAATCCACTATGATGCAACGAATAATTAAAGCTCACATGGACATCCTTTTAAGAACTTTAAGACTATTTTACCAAATGAGTGTCCATGTGAAGCTTGTTCACAAGGTAAATTAGTCATCGACTCTCTAAAACAAAGGTAAATGTTGAATCGCCAACTTTTCAAAAGAATTCAAGGTGATATTTAGGATCTATACACCCACCTTGTGGACCATTTTTGTTATTTTCTGGTCTTAGTTGATGCATCTACTAGATGGTCACATGTTTGCCTACTTTCAACTAGAAACGATGCATTTGCTAAACTATTAGCCCAAATTATAAAATTGCAGTTCATTTCCCGATTATTCGATCCAAATTATCTCGATTTGATAATCTTTGGTGAATTTAGATCAAAAGCATTTGATGATTATTGTACACTATGGGAATTAGTTGAATATTCGTCATGCTCATGTCCATACACAAAAATGGATTATGTAATCATTTATTAAACGCCTCCAATTTATTGCTAGGCCTATGCTATGAGGTCAAACTCCCAACTTCTACTTGGGGACATGTCAGACATCTGTCATGCATTGATCGCTCAGACCAACTCTGATATCATCAATACTCCTTTTACAATTAGCATTTGGTCAAGAACCTAATGTTTCTCATCTTCAATTTTTGGTTGTGAAGTAATGGTACCAATTGCACCTCAGCAGACAAAATGTCCCCAACGGTCTCAACGGCTTGAATTTATGTTGGGTTTAATTCACCAGTCAATCATCGGTACCTAGAACCTTTAAGTGATCTATTTAATGCATGCTTTAATGATTGTCATTTTAATGAAATGAATTTTCCAACACCTGGGGTACAAAACTACATCCCGAAAGAAAAAATGAACTTTCCTGGAATGAGAAGACTCTAGCTCACTTTGATCCTCAAGCAATAAATGTGAGAGAGAAATTGAAAATCTTATTCATTTGCAAAGAATCAGCATATGAACTACCTGATGCATTTGTGAATACAAGGAAAGTCACTAAGTCGTGATATACCAGAGAGAATACACTCCAAAAAATTGGATGTCCCGGCAGACAACTCATGACAGAAATGAATCTAAAATACGCTGTAAGGTATTTACCAGCTTGGTTCCAAGGATTCTGTGCACTAGAAAGAGAAGGGTACAAGACATAAACCAACAAAAGAATACCGTATAATGATAAAAACGATTGATCAATCAAATAAAATATTTAAAGTTCCAAGAGAACCGTAGCATCCAAGAAGATTGAGGTTCATGGTAACCAAGTATTCAAACCATGAGATATCAATAGATTATTTACTATCTAATAACTTATGGAACGGAAAGCAACATTGTAGATGATATATTCTCCTTTAATGTTGCCAGTAAAATTGTGCAAAGTGAGGATCTGAGCCACAATCTGTTAAAGATTGGCTAAATAGAAATGATTGGCCAAAATGGAAGGAGGCCATACAGCCGAATTAAATTCTTTGTATAACGCCGAAGTATTCGACCTGTAGTTCAAACACCAAAAAATGTAATCACTTCGTGAGGATACAAATGGGTTTTGTGAAAGAGAAATGAGAAGAACAATTACAAGGTATAAAGCAAGGCTTGTAGCGCAAGGATTCTCTCAAAGACCAGGAATTGACTATGAAGAAACGTATTCTCGCATTTGGATGCTATTACTTTTAGATTTTTGATAAGTCCGTCAGAATAAAACTTGACATGCCTTATGGATGTAGTAATCGTGATATTTATATGGTTCACTTGGATGTTGATATATATGAGAATTCTCAAGGAATAAAAGTGCGAAGCACTTAGTGCATGCCCAAATAATGTGTTATCAATTAAATTGCAAAGATCACTATATGGTTTGAAGCAATCCGAAGAATGTGGTTCAATTGCTTAAGTAATTACCGTTAAAAGGGGATACAAAAATGATGACATTTGTCCTCGTGTCTTCATAAAGAAAACGGATGTCGATTTGCAATCATAGCGCTATGTTGATGATTTAAATCTCATTGGAACTCCTAAGAGATTAATGAAGCGAAGTACTTGAAACTAATTTGAGATGAAAGATTTAGGCAAAACCAAATTTTGTCTAGGTTTACGATTGAACATTTCCTAAGGAGTTTTTGTTCATCAATCTTCATATACCTAAAAGGTTTTGAAACGATTTGGTATGGATAAAGCACACCCTCTAACATCACTATGGTCGCTCAACACTTGATGCTGAAAGGACGCCAGCTCAAACCACCCAAGATGGGGAAGAAATCTTTGGTCCAAGTACTGCAGTATCTTAGTGCAATTGGAGCATTACATTATCTGACAAATTGCACTCGACTGCACATAGCTTTTTCTCGTAAATCTCTGCAAGATATAGTCATACACCTGCAAAAGACATTGGAATGGTATTAAACACATTCTCCGTTATCTAAGAGGTAATGTCGATTTAGGGTTTATTTTATTCACATAATTTCATCTACTTTAGTTGGATATGAGCCAGGATACTTATCGATCCCCATAAAGGCAAGTCCTAAGCAGGATATGTATTTACGCTGGGAGGAACTACTATATCTTGAAATCTACAAAACAAACTTTGAGCGCAACATCATCAAATAATGTCAACTCATTGCAATTCATGAGACAAGTCGGGAATGTATGTGGTTAAGGAATATGACTCATCATATACAAACATCATGTGGGCTATCCTCAATAAAAGAAAAATCAATCAGATTGTATGAGGATAATGCGACTTGCATCACACAACTCAACAAAGGTTACATCAAGGGAGATAGAACGAAGCATATCTCTCCAAAATTTTTTTATACACATGACCTTGAAAAGTGGTGAAATTGATGTTCAACAAATTCGCTTCAATTGACAATTTAGCGGATTTGTTCACAAAGGCGTTACTAACATCAACCTTTAGAAAATTGGTGTACCAAATTGGCATGCGGCGACTTAAGGACCTTGAACAATGTCATTATGAGGGGAGTAGCTGTATTTTTTCCTCGACGTTTTATCCCATTGGGTTTTCCGACAAGGTTTTAATGAGGCAAAGATATTTATACTCTTGGTAGAACATCGTGGGAAGCGGTTGTACTCTTTTTCCTTCGATCAGTTTTATCCCACTGGTTTTCCGACAAAGGTTTTAACGAGGCAACACATGGGCACCCCACAATCAATTTTATTGTATAAATAGTCATTCAAGGGGGAGTGTTATAAATAATTCAAAAGTTGGATGCATTATTGTGAATGAGTTGTGAATGACTATGAAATCATGTGAGGATGAAAATAATTCATGAATAATTGTACAACTTGATTGATAATCATGTGTAATATGACTCATCATTTTTGTTTTGATTCTACACTTGATGGTCTATAAATAGACCTCAATTCATGAATTGATGAATGAAGAAGAAGGAAGAAAGTTCAATATATTTCCTCTCTATTCTCTTGTAGCATTTAAGGTATTTTTTTACTTTGATTTTACAACATATATATATATATACACGGCACCGATTAGTAGCAACGATTTTGTCTCTGCTAATTATTAGTATCGGCAACATTGTTCACTAAAGCAACCACATTCATTGCATGGAGCCACTTTAATGCTCCATTTGTGTGGAGAAACCTTTTGGCCATTTTAGGCTTGGATAATGCTAGAATGCCATAGTCATTAACATAATTAGTAACATAATAATAGTAAAATTCCTATCTTGCCATTAATGAATGGCTGAATTGATATTACTTTAAAAGATATTGAAGTCATTTTATTCTATTATGGTATTCTTTATGGCATTTAATATGTCACCGTAGCGTGATCGTTTAGGCTTTATTCAGTTATGATTGAATGTTTTCATTACAAGAAATTTTACCTTTAGCAACCGAACATTTGGTTATGAATTGAAAAATCATTTTTAGGTAATTTAGGCCCTCAAGATTTAATGACAAGTTTTTTAATCATTAAAACAAAATTTTTTGTAATTTTCCATTTTGATTGAGACTTCATTCACTGGAGTTATAAGCTATAAAGAATTTATCGAGATATTTTACAAATGAAATGAAGTTGACAGAATATCTGAATATTGAGGGCTCTATTTGTTTGACATTTTTCTTGCCATTAGATTGGATACAGTTAGAGAAGGTTGTCCTGTGTGATATAGGGAATGAAGAAATGTCTAACGGCACATGTGTAATTCCCTTTCAAGTGCTGTGATCTCACAGAAGTTCTCGATCATAGGCCTATGAAAGTATTAATTTATTGCAAATTTACACTAAATTTCTATAGTGTCACGTGGGTGCTCCTTAATAAAGGGCCAACTTATTTTGTCTGTCTTCATAATTTGTCCCAATTATTAATGTACGTGAAACGAGGGATTTAAGTGTATAATATAGGCCTTGTTTGATTGGGGGTTTAGTTGTTCCGCACGGTATTCTGTATAAAAATGTGTGGTTAATATTATTTTGGAAAATGTGTGTGATTGAAAATGAGTATGCGGTATACGGAATTGCGTGCGAATTTGATTAACACCAAATAAAACAAGGCCATAATTTCACATGTTTTTTCGGGGTGTCACTTCAAGAAATATGTAATAATAGCATCCTATGATTGTATATTACTATTAATCATATGTAGTTGAAATGAAATGATTAGATTTGTCCCCCTTCCCATGAAAGCTTTCCAATAGCTTGTGTTTGTAAAAGATTTTCTCTATATACTTTTTTCTTACTTTTCAAAATTCAAATTTGGTTAAACAAATCGCATCCATAATTTTTGTAAGGCCTGCCTTTATTAATAAATCTCTACTATTTAACTCCAATCATTATCTCTCGTAGAACTTTAATATTCGTTACATTGTCACTGCAATGATCTTGGGCCTCAAGCCCAATTAATTTAGATATCCAAAGTTTATTCCAAGGTCCACGAGCATTTCTACTGTCTATAGCCCATTCCTTGTTCGGCCCATCTCAGTGCAACTTATGATACAAGCCGTTGATCTGATCTAGTTGATTTGCATCGTTGATCAAAGGGTAGTTAAGGGACGTGGTAGGATACTTTAGAGCTACCGTGCCTTTGGCTTTCATCTCATAGGCCGATTATTCTCTCTACACTCCCTTTTCTGGTAAATTTTTTATGAATGCAAAATCTTAGTGATTTTTGAATTAGATATAGAATTTTTTGAGAGACCTTGTGAGAAGCCCCATATTGCATTCCATTTCATGAGTGATTTGGTCTTCATTCTAGAGATTTGGGTTTTCTTGTTCATCGTACACGACAAAGGAGATAATGCACTATCATTGGAATCATTTTTTGAAGGTTATGGTTCATGGAGACAGAGGATTACGTTTGAAGAGCCTCAAAGGGATCATGTATAGAATTTTATAGCATTTATAGAAGTGCTATGTTATACTATTTACAACAGTCAAGAACAAGCTATTTTTAATTTGCTCATAGCATTTCATCAAATTTTATTTTTGCATTCTTGCATGTAAACATTACGATAATGGTTATGGCTTTTCGAGAAATGTTGTGAATTCATCTTTATAGTTTTTCTAGAAAGGAAAATTACAAAATACACCATGTGTTTATGTTTATATTGTATTTACAATTTGCATACCATGTTTTGAGAAATTACAATTTGTATATTGCATTTTCTTTAGTATAGATAAAACACATTTTATTGAAGAAAAATGGGAAAAAATTAAAAATTACTTATTTAGACAAAATTACTCTTATTTGTGACTAACAAAGCACACCTCATTAATTATATTATTTAACACTTTACATACCATTGTATTATTCTTCAAAAATATTAATTAGGGAATTTATGAAAAACACTCTCTATCTATGGTATATCTATAATTTATATATTACATACACTATTTCTGAAATATTTTATTTTATTTCATGGAAATTAAGTAAAAACATCTTTGCTTAAAAAATAATCAAAGTTATAAAATCACTTTTAACTAAATTGAAGAGACTAAACCCTTTACTAAAATTAACAAATTACACATTTAATATTATGTTATGTAGTACTTTAGATAGCTTTTTATTTTTTCATTTTTGGTTTTTCTATTTTTTTATGTTTGATGTTTTGTCAATACTTCAACTACTAAAATTCTAAGGTATTTGTTATATATTTTTATTTGAAAATTGATATTATTTTTCTTAAGTTCTAAAATTTATTAGATGGTTGTTCATTGATTGAAATATACAACAGTAAAAAACTTAATTTTAATAAGTCAATAACATTTTAGAAAATATAGATAAAAATTATTCAACTTTATAAAATGAGAGCAATATGAATTTGTCTTAACATTTGGTAAATAAGTTTTATTCAATAAATAAGAAAAATCAAGTTGTATAGTACGCAATATTTAGTACTATTTTGCACCTTATTTTTTTATTTCTTGTATTTTTTAAAATTTTTATTTATGGAGTTATTTCTCTAAACAAGAAAACCTAAAAAATCAAAGGAGTAAAATTATTTGTTATGATAGAATCAAATATTTGTAATAGTAGTTGTTGTTGTAGAACATACGTACAACAAAGACGACAATTACGATTCCGTGTTTTCAATTTACTTACAATATTTCATTTATCGCTAATCATATACAGTTAACTTTAAAAAAATGTTGTGGAATAAAAGCAATAAAGAAAAAATTTGAAAAAATAATTTTTAATTAATATTGTGAACAATAATGATATGTAAAGGGTTACATATTAAAATATATGATGTATAATTTGTTAATCACAATTAAGGGTAATTTCGTTTTAATAATTATTTTTTTATTTTTTCAAATTTTTATTCAATGGAAGATATGTTTTGTTAAGAATAAATGAAATGCAGTGTGTAAAATATAATTTCTTACAATACAATATGTAAATTCTAATTATACTATAAATATAATGTGTATTTTGTAAATTTCTCTTACCAGAAATATCATATCATCGAATTTGTAACATTTCCGGATAATGTTTATGCCTTCTAGCATTTCGGGACGCAAATTCAAATATCATAAAATTAAGATATCTGAATACATGACCAATCACTTAATTGTCTACAATGTTATATGGAAGTATCTAAAATATCAAAATACTCAGAACAAACTAATATCTCAATAGAATCTAGAAATGATTAATTCCGGGTCCTCCTTTTTAGCTAGCTGAATTGGAAGTCATCATCAATTTTAAGAATAAAAATTCAACATTAAACATGGGTCACAATGGGGAGTACAAAATTTCAAAACTTCACGGCAACTCGGCAAGTAAAAGATTGATGTGAGAAAGACCAGGAAAAACAAAAAAAACAAAAAAAAAAAAACTGTTAGTTGACATCAGTCTACATCCCACAAATTTTCTCAAATTTATAAATTTTCTCAAATTTATAAATAAGAAACAGGTAAGAATGAAAAATATGAAACTGAGGCCTTGTTTGATTGGGGGTTTAGTTGTTCCGCGCGGTATTCCGTGTAAAAATGTGTGGTTAATATTATTTTGGGAAATGTGTGCGTGGTTGAAAATGAGTATGAGGTATACGGAATTGCGTGCGAATTTGGTTAACACCAAATAGAACAAGGCCTGAAAGAAATTAAAGGCATCATTCAAGCTTAAAAATGACTAAGAAGAATTTCTGGGAAGACCTAAATGAGGAAGTGCAATGCATACCTAGTGGCGAGACATTATTCATAGGTGGGGACCTTAATGGACATGTAGGTAAAAGTCGGGATAGATTTTATAGCTAGTGTACGTGGGAGTTATGGATTTGGGGATAGAAATGCCATTGTGGACATTATTTTAGATTTTTACACGGCTTACGATTTGAGGATAGTGAATATATGATATGAGAAGAGAGCCGAGAAACCCATTTAGTGACAGATAGAAGTGGGACTAATGCTGCTTAGATTGACTATTTCTTGACTTGGAACGAAGATAAAAACGTTTGTAAGGATTGTAAAGTTATTTCGGGAGAGAGTCTTATCCCGCAACATAGGCTCCTAATCTTAGATATTCGCATGACGGATTAGAAAAAGAGGTTGGTGAAAGTAGAGGAGCCAAGAATTAAGTGGTGGAGATTAAAAGGGGCCGAGATGCTAGCTTTTAAGGATAGGTTAGCTAAGGAGATCGATTAGGACGGTAACGAATATGCTAATGTAGCATGGACGGTGATATCCCATTGTGTAAAGATGGTGGCTAAGGAGATATTTGGGTGTCACAACGGTTGGGCACCTCCGGAAAGGAATCTTCGTGTAGGATCGAGGAAGTGAAATTAGCGGTTAGGGTCAAGAGGGAGAGCTACAGAGAGCTTAAGAAATGTCGAGATCGTCAAGTATATGATAGGTATAACGATTGTGAAAATAAAATTTTTAAGATTGCAAAAATGAGGGAAAGGAAGAGTAGAGATTTAAGTGGTATAAGGTACATAAAGGACATGGATGATAAAGTGTTGGTAAAAAACGAGGAGATTAAAGTGACGGTAGCAGAATTATTTTGATAAACTTTTTAATAGGGATAAAATTAGCAATCTTGGTGATATTACAATCCCCTTAGAAGATACCAATCATGTGTTTGCTCGGAGGATTAGTAAAGGTGAGGTTAGAAAGGCTTTAAGAAGATTGAAAGTTAAGAAGGTTGTAGATCCGGATGGTATCCCAATTGAGGTTTGGAAGTGTATGGGGGAGATAGGTATAAGGTGGATAACTAATCTCCTTAACACGATTTGGTATAGTGGAAAAATGCCCGATGAATGGAGAAATTGTACTTTGATACCGTTATATAAGAATAATGATGATATACAAGACTGCTCCAATTATAGAGGGATAAAACTTATGAGTTACACTATGAAATTATGGGAGAGAGTAATTGATCGTAGGTTGAGACGCCTTGTCTCAATTTTAGAAAATCAATTTGGGTTTATGCCGCCCTAATCAACTACAGAAAGCAATTCATCTACTTAGACAATTGATGGAGAAATATAAGGCTGGGAAAAAAGATTTACATATTGTTTTTATCGACCTTGAGAAGGCTTATGACAGAGTATCTAGAGATGTGCTCTAGTGGGTTTTGATGAAGCAAAATATACCTCTTAAATACATAAATATAGTCAAGGATATATATGAGGAGGTTGTTATAAATGTTAGGACAGATGGTTGAATGACAGATAACTTCCTAATTATGATAGGGTTACACCAGGGCTCTGTACTGAGCCCTTTTTTGTTTGCCATAGTTATGGATGAGCTTATGAGACATATTCAAAATGAGGTACCATGGTGCATGCTATTTGCAAATGATATAGTTTTAGTTGATGAAACTAGAGTAGACATAAATGATAAGTTGGAACTATGGAGACATACTTTAGAGCGCAGGGTTTTAGGCTAAGCAGATAAAAAAAATAGAATACATGGAATGTTTATTTAGTGGTAGGAGTAGGATGGATCCTCGTGTGTTTAAGTTAGGTGGTGAAGTGGTGCTAAAGAGTAATAGTTTCCGTTATTTAGGATCAGTGATTCAAACCAATGCTGACATAAAGGGTGATGAAAGGTACATGATTAATGCTGGATAGATAAAGTAGAGAGGTGCCTCAGGGATTTTATGTGATCGTAATATTCCTTTGAGATTAAAAGCTAAAGTTTATAGAACAGCTACAAGACCAGCGTTACTATATGGTAGCGTGTGTTGGGCGATTAAGAAGTTAGATCAACAAAAATTGAGTGTAGCTTAAATACTTATGTTGGGGTGGATGTGTGGTAAGATTAGGACATATAAAATTACAAATAAAGAGATTCGTCGTAAATTAGGAGTGGCCCCTGAGGATAAGATGAGAGAGAATCGACTAAGATAGTCTGGACATATAATGCGGAGACATAAGAGTGAGTCCGTTAGGAAAAGTGAGAGTATTAGGATAAGAAGTGTTAAGAGTGGTAGAGGAAGACCGTTAATAACGTGGGTGCAAGTAATTCGTAAGGACATGTGTTTTAAGTAGGTAGATGAGCGACTTCCCTTGGATAGGAATGCGTGGTGTAGTAAAATTCATATTGATGACCCAATGTGATTTCTCATATAGTTCCACACAGTCGATCCCTACTAGTAAGGGATAAGGCTAAGTTTATTGTTGTTGTATTCAAGCTTCAAAATGGTGAAAAGCGATGATAAAGACATATTTCATGGATACAAGAAGGAAGCAAGGACAACAAAGACCGATGAATTATGAATATGAGAATTGAACAAGCTATATCATTGTTACCATGTTGATCATAATGACAAAACCCCCTCACAAAGCCTAAATCCAAGGGGACCACGAAGGAGAAAAAAACCGACCCATAGAAGACAGTTGCCTTGATTGCATATTTGAACTTTTTAGTTGATGATATCGCCACACACCACACAAGGTTGTCAGAATCGTATTTTTGGATCGAATCGTTGGAGGGTTCATCCGAATCGGATCGATGGATCGAATCGTGAATCGTAAGATTCATTTAAATAATAGCTAATAATTTAGAATAGATATAAAGTCAAAATTTTAGTAACAAATCAACAAATAATGGTCAATTCTTAGCAATAAATCAGTAATAAATAGTTGGAAAATAAGCTTTAAATAATTTTTAATTACATTAAAACTATCTCAACAAGAGAGATACAATTCAAATACAACAATCAAGCTCAAATATGAACTCATTCATTGAAACAATTGTTTTCATCATAAAAAAGAAGCTAATTATTGGTCAAGATAAAAATAAACCATTTTACACATGGAGACTAAAAAGGCAAATAGTAGAGTTAGGGTATGTACAAAGAAAATGCAGAAACTATAAACCAAAAAAAAAAAAAAAGAAAAGGAATAACTCTTGCGAAATCTCTTTTTTTTTTACGATTTGAATCTCGATTTTTTTACGATTTTTTACGATTCAAATCCGATTCAAATACGATTCAATACGATTCAAACAGCATCTGATTTTTCAAGCGATTAAGATCGTTTGGGCACTTTTGAATCGTAAAATCGCATTGAATCGCGATTTGAATCGCGATTTTAATAACCATGACACCACATCATTAATGTCTAATAATAATAATAATAATAATAATAATAATAATCTCTAGATTAAAAATCTTGCAGTGCCAACTAGGTACTATGGCACGTTGGTAGTGCCTAATTAGCATTGGGATACTAATTAAAAAAA
The DNA here is from genome assembly GCA_018223645.1 of Jasminum sambac. NCBI lineage: Eukaryota > Viridiplantae > Streptophyta > Magnoliopsida > Lamiales > Oleaceae > Jasminum > Jasminum sambac. Next base: position 41,066,934 of record CP073640.1, read on the forward strand.
TTTTCTTTTAATATAGAGCATAATTTTTGTGTGCAGTTTGATTTATACATGGGAGGAATGACTCATTACAACACATGCATTATTCTGAATTTGAATCAAACGTTTTCAATATTAACTAAAAAAAATCTTAAAATTAAATTATCCTTTCCTTTATTATACCGATCGAGTTTCTCAAAATAGAAACAATTAGTCAATTTACATTAAAATGATTCTTTATTGTAAAGATTGGCTTAAAACAAGCTGTATATAAATGGAAATTAATACAACTAGCTTTTTCACCTATATCTGTACGGGTTGATAAGAGAAAACTGATATAAAATTCCTACTAATATTAAAAGTGTATGATTGACAATGTTAAAAAGCTATTTGTAATAATTTATAATTCACGAACAAAATTTACAATAATTTTGATAGAGTTTCCTTTATATTTTAGGAAAATTGATCCTTTAAATATTCAGATATCACATCAACATAATGAACAAAAACAAATAATGATAACCTTCAACATCTCATTCTCAAGAGCATTTCAAACTGATTAAAATCAATATTCTCCAATAAAATAATGAATATCAACCAGCCACACTTTAAGAGGTTAACACAACCATTGAGTTTTTGTAGCACAACCATGTAAGAGTGGTGGGTACCATATAAAATTAACATAGAATAGATCCAAGCTCCATGGTGTGTGGATTTCTTAAAAGAAAAAATTTGTATACCCTAATTCGAATACGATGATTGTTTTTATAATTGTACCAATTCATGCTTTTCTTCATCTCCGACACCTATAGCAATACTACATCTAGGAACGCACCTATATGATTAAATGTATGATTTAATTTCCTCACCAATGTATAGGACAAAAGCTGCGTAAAAATTCGAAGAATGCAAAATAATGCACCTCACATTATTAAGATATAGCGTGCTATAAATTTCTAAAAACTTCTTTGTAAAGCACATTTATAGTGTTGCTCGTTAGACAGCCGTCATCATCACAAATTAATTACACACTTTTTATAATTCATTATGTATAACTGTTAGTATAGTTCATTACATATCATGTATAGTCCATTACGCACTTTGTGTAATGATTTGAAATTTAAGAAATTATATCACATGTAAAAAATAATAATAATAAACTGGGCATCACTGAAAATAAATATGTGTCATCGTGCATACCTGATTTGCGTAAAATTAGGTCACAAAAACTTGTTTTTGCAAATATTTTCATTTTACATAATTTTTGTAATTTCAAATTAAATACCATTTTTCAATTTATTTTTCAAACTGATGTCCTTTTGATTAAAATAAAAATCACTCTCTCAATATTTTTGACTATCATGAAGAGAAATTTATTTAAATTTGAACTCGCAAAAAATTAATTGGAATTAATTGGTTTAACTTATAAATTTGGATATTTATTATTTCTTTTACGATGATAGAAAGAGAAAGTTGAATACTAAAATTAAATGCAACAAATTAATTGAAAAATAGAACATGATATATGCATTGATGGATAGTGGATAACCATTTATTTAAAGTTAAATATATTAGTTAGTTTCCAATATATAACATAATATATAAAGAAAGAAAATAAAAATGAAATATAGCTAATGTTAAGCAAAAAAATTGTAAAATCCAACAAATTAAAAATAAAAAATAATTGCTTCAAATAAAAAGTTGTACAAAATAATAATTTATTTCATTTTTTATAAAGAAAATAAAGGGCTACAATTGCAACCATTTATTTAAAGGTTGTAATTGCAACAAGAATGCTGCAATAGTCTACACTTTCAATAATACACCTACAATTAGTGATGTTGTGTTATGTTAAAAATTAGTAAAACAAATTTAAAAAAAGAGAGAAAAGAAAAGTTAATAGAAATTGATTATTTCGATGACCAATCAAATCTTAAATGAACTAATTGAAGAAGCCCAAGTGAAAAAAGGAAACCCGAAAGTCCTAAGTTATGCAAATATATATATATATATATATATATATATATATATAAAAGATAAAACATAATAATAATATTTTTTTAGTACATCCACAAGAATTGATTCTTATGAACACTTAATTGATTTATTAAGTAGATTAATTGAATGAAAAAATATATTAAATAATTAATAAGTGGATGTAATAATTAGAAAATTAAAAAATGAAGTTGGTTGACTAGAAAAGCCTTAGTAATGCTTTTAATATATATAAACATTTTTTTACTACGTCCACATTGATTGATTCTTATGAACACTTAACTAATTTATTAGTAGATTAATTGAATAAAAAAATATATTAAACAATTAATAGGTGGATGTAATAATTAAAAAATTAAAACAAATAAAGTAGGCTGACTAAAAAAACCCAAGTGAAAAAGGTGAAAAATCCAAAAACCCAAGTAATGATTCTAATATATATAAAGATAAAGATTTTGTTGAATCAATACAATAGAGTGCACTATTACTGCACGTGATTATTGCGTAAAAAAGAACATTTATTTGACTAAATGATTGAAATAAAGCATACCATTAATTTATTTTTGATATCTAAATGGGTACTGTAAATTTGTATGCTAGCAAATAAGACGAGCATCAGAATTCCACTCTCCAAAATTTGACGCAACAAACATTTAATCATTATACTCAAAACAAAATGTCTTCATGGTTGAGATATTTGAATGATGTGGATGACAGGAAATCTGAATAGTGAATACGAGTATTCATAGCGAGAAAGTGGTTGCGAACTTTCACTCAAAACGATTGGAAGCAAGACACTATAATTGAATATATCTTTGTTGATGAACAAGTAAACAATTTGTCGATGTATGCATATCAATATTGTACTCTTTGCTCATTTACGTTCCATTCTTTTATTTTTAATGAAGCGTCAACCAAAAGAAAGAGAGGTTCCACTAGAGGCTCCACTTCTGCTAGGTCTCCGAATGCTAGATGTAAATATCTAATATAATTTCTACATTTGTTCAGAACTAATATTCTCTAATTGCAGTTCTTTTTACACATTTCTTAATTATCCTGTTCTTTTTCTCTGTAGGTAATACTGGACAACTAAGCTGTGCTTCACCTATAGGGAAAAACACATGCTACTCCTATAATCAATGCTAATGTGGTTTAAGATGGTATACTATACCTAATGTTATTAGAATTCTTCAACCTTAGCAAGCTAATGGTTTTGATCTTACATAATAAGGCAATATTTCCTTACGATGATAAAGAAGGAATGACAAAATAACACTTGAGATATAGGACCATAACCTTTATATAATTGAAAATGTTGAACGTAATTAGATCCATCATGTTGTTTGATCTCATTTGAACAATCTATTAAAAAAACTTCATTGAATATAAATTATAAATTATAAATTACAAAAAATATTTAAAAAATAATTATTATTAACTTAGCAAATAAGATAGCCGAATTTGTTAACACAATAATTACATATATAAGCGATATATTAGATTAAAACCTTACAATCTCACTTTCATATATGGTCACCTTATATAGAACGGTGAGTACTTTCGAACAAATGATGGAACTAGATGAATGCATCCTTGTGGTGGAACTATTGCATCAATTATATCAATTTAGGATCAAAGACTTCGTTATACTTAGATAGGAGTTGAACCCACAATGGTCACATAAACAATATAATTGAGCGACATGGTTATCAAGTATGGATGTGTAGCATGGAAATTTCATGGGGTGAGTTAGGGGCCATGTCCTATTTCAATTGGTCGACCTTTATACCTTAGTGAGATAACCGTTTCGCGAGTTCGAGAGATCAACAATGGGGGGAGGGGACTTTAACTTTGATAGCAAAACAAGCATCATAAACTTTATCCAGGAACTTTATTCATAAACTTTATCCAAGGTTGGGTTAAATGTTCCCTTTGAGCGCAAAATACGGACTCCCCCTTATCATGTCCGATTGAAACAAGGAGTAAGTGGCTGAAAAAATTTGATATTAATGAAGAGAGGAAGGATCCGCCAAGTTCATGGAGTTTGGGAATTCCAATGTATTTCTATTGTTGTATTTGTAGATAGGTATCTTTCTTTATACTAGAACTTGTCTCTATGTTCTTTGACCATTGAGCTCCTATTTATTGGAATATATGTTTTTATTGTCACAAAATAACCTAAGTGGTCTTTGTTACTATTTGGAGTGACAAAAATTTTTTATTCCATGATGATGCCTCTCATCTATAAATTGGCCCTCCATGGTGCTATATCGATTAATACGCTTGGCACTCTTAGATAGCACCTCCGGCAATTAAGATATAACTTTCAAGTGGATCTCTTACTATGTTTTAAATATTCAAATCGGATCTACATGGCTTTCTCATCCGATCTCTATCGTGAATGTAATCCTGTTATTTAAATTAGCTGACAATAATTAGTTGATTTAAATTTCGAGTAGTGTACAAGTGTTACTTAAATACCTCCAACTATGGTTTCCCAACAATGTGAAAAAATATTACGGGTTAACAAGTTTAAAATAATTCATTTATGAAACAAAAACAACTATGTCATGAATATTAAATTAATATTAAGTTGTGCTAATAGAATCTTAGATCAAATAACTTAAAAAATAATCGTTTAATTTAATTGGATTCCAATATTGAGTTTTTTTTTTCTATTTATTAGAGAAAAATGTTGTTTTGTCATTTTCATATATCTAATAATTGTTGTTTATTAAGATTATTTATCGATCTTTAAATTTGTAGAATATAATGCTAGAAATCTCTTGGTTTGCGGTGAGTATTAAGCTACATATCATTGCTATGAAGAGAAAATGTCATCGACATATAAAACCAAATTCACTCAACTTGAAAAGTCAAGGTATATACAATGTCATTGACTTCATCTCAATATGAGATTACTTGATGAAATTTGTAATACCATTGTCCATTGCTTGAGTCCATAGATGGATTTCTTTAATTTAACAAAAGTCAAGGCTATTCACTTTCGCATGTCGGACTTTTACGGTTGCACCATATAAATCGTCTCATCAATGTCACCAAAAGCTATCTTAACATCCATCGATGTAACTCGAGATCAAATACAATAATGCCATTATATACCACAAGAAAGAGTAATTCGAACAATTAATGTATGAAAGTAGTATTTCTTTATAATTTTTTAATTAGTGTAAAGCCCTTGTCACAGACAAGGCAGGCCTTAGTTTTATGTTTACATCGCCCAATTTTGAATCCGCTTGGTTTTAAAGTTTGTCACGTATACATTTTTACTTTTATATTTTAAGTTTAATTATTGATTTTTAAATTTTATTATAATCAAACATTACCACCCCATGCATCACACGGGTGAAGTATTAGTAATCTATATATCTATATATTTATTATATTATAAATCTTAATCTTCCACCACTCCAGCGTCAACCTCAGGTGGTGGTCCCATCTTTAGAAAACAATGTAATCATAGAAATTGCTTATTTTCCTCTATTCAATTGGATCTTCTTAATGGCATGGGTTTTGAGGTTGTACGAGTTTGTTCATGTGGAGATAACATGACATTGTCTTGATAAAAATGCTTCTTGAATTAATTTATATAAAAATTTTTAATTCCTTTATATTTAGTATTGCATGGATTAATGAAAATATGATAAGAGAACGAGTTACATATTATAGTTCCCCTATAAACTCACATTTAAAGATGCAGAATGAACATTTTCTCAATATATTTTTAATTTTAATTTTTGGGATCATTACATTTAATTTTTACACACATTTTAATTTTTGAATTTATTTTACACACACACACACACACACACACACACACATATATATATATATATATATATGTCTTCTTCGTGTTAGAAAAAGTTGAAATGCCAATTTAGGACACCCCCAATGTGTACAATGCTTCAAATTGGTAGAAGTTTTCTTACTTTAGTCAAAGCTCATATATTTATAAAATTAAATAAAAATCCTCCGCTTTGAACTTTTTACCACACTAAATCTTGCGGTTTTAAATAGTTTTCATGGATAATGTGTATTGAGCAGCCAAATGGTAGGATCATACTCCTCATATCCTTAGCGTTAAATATTTAGTCTCTCGGAATACCATTACATTTAGTGGGTGAACCAGGCATTAACTTGTAATTATAAAGGAAAACGATAACTTTTATGTATCATTTACTCATTTCGAATATCACTTAAAAAATAATTATTAAAATTATAATTTAATCATTAATCCATTTTTTGGTTCTCAATTGCTTTAAAAATTTTGAATTTTTAAGGATTTTTTATATTTCATGTATTGTAAGATATTAGCCATATCTTGAAAGAGATTAAAAATCTGACAATTATGACAATATTTCAATTCCCAAGATTAAAGCGTAGGGAGCGGTCCACAAATATCTTTTATATGTATTTTAATTTATGAATTCAAACTATTGGCTTGATATCACACACATATTTATTATTGATAAATATATGCAATTAACACATATAATATAATATCTGTAATATCAAGGGAATAAAGTTTGGTAAGGGACCATAAGTCTCTGTCTCGATGCCCATGTGACTATGATTCAATCCACATGCAAGTAAATTCTCACCAGGTTAAGTAATACACCTCGGTACTTATTTAAAGATTCATTAAAGGACGATTGTATTCCCAATTAAATAAAGATTATAAATGACCTTAACCAATAAATAAGTTGAGATCAACCAATTTTGAATCTTGCAAAAATTAAATTTTAAATTAAATTCCAAATGAACAAGAATATTAAAATTAAGAATTAAATTGGAACAAATTAAAGAATGATTTTTTTGGTCTTAAATCAAATAAAATCAGTCCTTAACAATAATCTAAATTTTCATTTAGTTATCCTCAGTCTTATCAATTTGAAAACGAAAGTTATCTTTCACCATCACTTGGTTGAATAATCTTTTCGCAGACATTAACATTTATGTGAGTTGTTGCACTATATCTCAATCGATAACAACGCCATAAAATGTGTGTCTAGTGCTTAAGTTAAATTGATAACAAACCAAATCGACAAAGCAGGTTAGCCAAGGTATTCTCATCCTTTTCATTTGTGGTTTTCAACCAAAAGTCTAATCTATTCACGATTTCTCAATACAATAAATAGATCACTGATCAACTTTGGCCACAAGTTGTAAAAGTAAAGCATGACCATTAGACTTATGCGGTTCAAAACCAAACGCTCATCTCCTCTTTTAGCATAAGCTCTTATCGATGAGTGCGTGGGTTGATCAAACCAAAATCAAAGTTTCATCTCTACCTCAGAACAATCAAGGCGTTCTCTATGCCATGCTTATAAAAATCATTGAGAAAACGAGAAGAGAACGAATTGATGTTAGCGAGAGATATGTGTTCTGAACACGAAATCTTCAATTGTGGCTTAGAATGGCTCACATGAAGGTGTTTAGTATGCAAATCTAATTTTCGCCTCTTCCTCTCTCGATGTTCTTCCTCGAAATTAGGTCGAGTATTGTATCTAATAGATGGATAGAAATATCGATTTGTAGTGGCACTCTTGGTGTAGTGATAAACTACGTTGCAATAAGACATGTTATAAATCCAATAAACCTATCTTTTGGCGCATGGTTATTGATCTGTTTCAACTTCGCCATCTTCCATTTATGTAAGTTGACCATATTAAGTCCCTTTGAACTTCCAACTATTTTGATCAATCACACACAAATACTTTTAATTTCTTCAATTTGGCTCCTATTTGATAGAGTTTCTTGGCACATTGCTAATCTTTTATTTCTTCCACTGAGTCCTTCCAACTTTGAGTCATAGTCCCAAATTTGTCCAAAGAAAATAATTAATTTTGCTTCAATTTTGGGAGCTTCCTAAAATAGAACCAAATAATCGTTAATAATTAGATGCGAATTAATTAAAAATTTTGAAACATATAGTTTAAGAGACTGGAATTGCCTTTTGATTATTTTATTGGTTCAAAAATTAAAAATGTGTTCCATACTTTGAGGAAATGTAATGTGGTTGAAAATGAGTATGAGGTATACTTTAATTTGCAAGATTTGAAACTTGAAGGCCCAATAGAACATGGAATAAGTGCAAACTTTAGGGACTGAATTATTAATCTTATAACAATTGTTCGGCTCAAATTAAAACTATTTTAAAGAAAGAAAACCAACAAAGTCTGGAAGTCGGCGACTGAAATCAACATATTCGAAGCGCAGGGACATATGCCTCAGCAAACGAAATGACTGGACCAACTACAGTTGGACAAACAAGAGTCAGGGACTAAAATTGAAAATTCACTTACACGAAAATTGCACCGAGGTCCTCGGATTCGTCTAATTTCCGCGCGAGGTCCTGTTCAAGAAACGGATGAAACCCTAGCCATGCCTGCACGCCGTTTTACGCCGCTGGTTGAATATCCGGCGACGACGGCGACGACCATCACTCCTGACCCGCTTTTCTCTCAATACCCTTTTTCAGCTTAAAGGAAAACTCGATCCCAAATATATTATGCATTCGTTTTTTCCACAAACAAGACGCCAAGAAGAGTGACTATACACATGTTGAATCAAGTATTACAATGTTCAAATTCCATACAACTGATATATATATATACACAATTCGAGTCCTTTCATACACGGGATGCAAATTTTATTCAAGGATTTTCCTTTACTTGCTCATATATCATATGTGATGTGCAGATCTTCAAAATCACTTTTTTTTTTCTTTTTCAATGTGTCAATTTTTCTAATCACAATTTTTACACGTACGAGTAGCTCTCGCTTCTATTTCCTGTATAGCCTTATATCCATATATCGTGCAAACATTGGTCAAATGAAAAGCACCAGACACTTGTGAAGAAAGTCACTCACTCTCAATCATCTCGCGGTCCCTCTCATCTACTAAACCATCATCTAAATCCAAAATTGATACTTAGAGCTTAGTCATCAATCACCAATGTACACAAATTGGTTGAACAATCATATATGTACGTGGACCACGAAAATTTTAATTTAGAGTCACTACATTCTTACCACCCCGATGGCTAGACCATTTGGGAATGATACTAAAATAGCGGTTGGGAGAACTATTCCCTAAGTGTAACATCTGGCTCAAAGCGTCCTAAAGGAACACAACATCTTTGCGATGATAAGTCAACAAGTTTTGAGTTAAACAATGACTGTGGTCTTTTCTACGATGATGGACACAGAGAAAGTGAATAGAAAATTTGCCAATAGCAATATATATATGTAATCAAATCCAACTGATGATCATCGTAGAAAATTTAGGCACCTATCATCATCGCATGTATCACAACTCGACCAAAATTTAATTAAAATGTAAAACAAAGACACACAGATTTTTCGGCTTTAGCGAGAACTAACAAAAACCGGTGAAAGAGTGTCTAAAATTAAAGAGATAACGGGTATCCAATATATATAAAGATTTACAACTTCAATCTTCTTCCCACATAAGCAAAAACACATGCTACTCCTATAAGTCAATGCTAATGTGGTTTAAGATGAGTATACTATTGCCCCTAATGTTATTAAGATTCAAAGAGAAAAGTACAATAAGAAGCAATAAAAGACATAATAAGGCAATCTCTTCCCCATAGTAAAGAAGGAGGTGGAAAAATAAATTGAGATAAAATACCTTTGTTGAACTCTCTGAACGTGTCCAACCATCGGGTTTCAAATATAATGAACAATCTATTAAAAAAACCCCCATTGAATACTAAATTATAAATTACATAAGACCAAAGAAGCTCAATTATTATTGACTCAATGAATTTGTTGGCTCACAAAAATCTAACACTATGCAAAGATGTGAAACTTCCACCACATAGAGTTTTATTTCAACTTATTGAGATGGTACAATTTATAAATTTGGAAAAGACAAATGATGGGGGTGAAATGAATCGTAATGCACGTGGTGGATCGCTATTGCTCAAGAAGAGATTTTTTTTTTTTAGACTTGATTGTCCGATTGACAATAATGATTTGAAATGATTTTTGCAAAATCGTTTGATACTTGAATGAATCAAGAGAACCAAGGTGCTGAGTGAAGTTAGGGTTTGGGAATTTTAATTCTATGTTGTTTTATTTTTTAGTTCTGAGGTATCTCATGAAAAACAACTGTGAGTCCATGTGAAAAGTTCTCGGCCCATTGCAAAGCTTGACTTAAACTTAAAGTTAAACTTAAAAATAACAATGAAACTTAAAGAAAGGATACGGTGATGGGTTGCCTCCCACCAATGCGCCCTCATTGCTAATGTATCGAGTAGGTTAACGCCTCAATTTTTAAATTTCGTATAAGATTAATTTCAATATTATAATTTGAATATTCAAATTGATCTAACATTTGGCTTTCATTAATTTCTTTGATTTTGTTATTTAAATTAGCTGACAATAATTAGTTGATTTAAATTTCGAATATTGTACAAGTGTTATTTACGAAATTCTTATACTATGGTTTTAAATGTGAAAAAATTAAAAATTACAAAATCGAATTCATTTGATAAAATCAAAAACAACTGATTTCATGAAATCCCTAAATTAATCTATTAAAGTTGTGCTAATTGGAATTTCTTATAGCTCAAATAACTTAAAAAATAATCGTTTGATTTAATTGGATCTCCAATCATTGAGTTTTTTTCTATTTATTGAAAGATTTGTTTTCATTTTGGGATATATCTAATAATTATATCTTCATTAAGATTATTTATACTAAATAATCTTTAATGTAGATCATCCATCCCAGGAGATGTGTGTTGCGTAGAACATTGGCGGTGCCATATTATTGCTCATTAAGAAGAATTGAGAAGCATAACAATTCACCTCAACTAAAAGTCAAGGCATAGAAATCTCCTTTGACCAACATACGGTTCTCATCAATTCCTTTCACGCATAGTTTGCCATTAGCTTGTTATATGCTATAACATAAAGTCAAAGTCAACTCCTGCCATTGATGTCACTTTTTATTTCAAAATAAATTAAGGATCATTGTAATGAATCGCATTATAAAGATATGAATCAAATCTGATTGAAGGTTCTTATATGGGACAAAGATGGAAGGCCAAGTAATTCAACAATTAATGTGGCGTCAAAACTTGTTGCGATTCAAAATCCACAATTTTTATTAGTTAAAGTTATCGTATAGATTTTTAGTTTTTAAAGTCCTTTATCGCATTTAATTAACAATTTTATTATATGTAACTAAGTTTGTCCGAAATAAATACATTTTTATTATATTTCCTAAGTTTAATTAAATTGATTAAATTTTAAATTGCTATAATCTAAAATTCTTAAAATTAAGAATTAAATTGGAACAAATCTAAAAGAATGATTTATTATATTATAAATCTTAAATCAAATATGGAAGATGCCTGGGTGGTCAATCCACTTTTCATTTAGTTATCCTCCATTATCAATTTGACAATGAAGTTAGTTTTGACGATTCAATTCACAAATTTGCTATTTGAATAATCTTTCTAGAATTAACCTATTTATATGACGTGTTAATTTATTTTTTACATTTATTACAAATTTTGAATTAATTTATATACAAATTTTTAATTTCTTTATATTTAGTATTGCATGGATTAAAGAAAATATGATAAGAGAACAAGTTACATCTTATAGTCTCTATCAAATTAATTCTTAAAATGAGAATGAACATTTTCTATATATATTTTTAATTTTACAATAAATAGATCACATTTGGCCTAATTACTTGTAAACACATAATTATATTGAATTTATTTTACACACACACACACACATATATATATATATATATGTATCTTCTTAAAACATCAAAGTTAACATGCCAATTTGGTACCAAAATCAAAGTTAGCATCTCTACTTTATGAAAAAGTTTAGCGTTTTACATATTTATAAAATTAAATAAAAAATCCTCCGTTTTATTTTTACCACACTAAAGTTGTGTTCTTGAACTTTAAATCTTCATGGATAATTGTGGTTTTCCAAGTTTCAAATGGTAGGTAATTATTTTAGATTAAATATTGAGTAGTTCTTCCTCAAATTTAGGTAGCGAGTTTTGTAACTAATAATGCATAAGCCCAAGAAAAGATCCACTTTTCAAAGCTATCATTTCCTCATTCGAATATCACTTAAAAATAATTATTAAGGAAGTATCATTTAATCATCTCTTCATTTTTGTAAAATACATGGTATAAAAATTAATTTTTAACTTTTTATCTTCCAATTTAGTCCCCAAGCATTAATGAAAGCTGCGATAAGGCAAGTCCTCAACTTCCAACTTTACAAATTGAGTCCTCAATTTTGATTTCTTCAATTTTGGAAAATGAGATTAACCTTTCTTCACCTTTTAACTTTTATTTCTTCCAATTGAGTCCTTCCAACTTTGATTTGTGTCCCTTTGTCCACACAGTTGTAATATTTATTGTTGATAAATAGAACCATAATATATAAATTAGATATATAATATAATATAAAAATGAGAATATAATATAAAGTTTAAGAGACTTAAATAAGTGCATAAATTGTTACACACACGCTTCCTCCCACCATCAGGGAATATGTATCGTGCATGTACCCATGATTTCATAAAAACTTAAAATTTAAACATTTTGTTAACTTTCATTTGCAATAGCATACTTTTCAAAGGAATATTATTATTTTTCACATTTTTTTATAGCGTGTTAACTTTATTTCTATAAAATTTATTTGTTAGCATTTTCCATTTTCCATATTTGTAATTAAATTAATTAAATTTTATACTTAGTTAATTTAGTTATGAATTTATTTGTTGAACCTTATTATCACATAGGTTTTTATTATAATCTTTGATTAATTTAATGTGATAATCATGATTTAATTGTGTTTATAATAAACAAGGAGTCCATTCGATGTATTCGGTTTTTTGGCAAGTCTTATATTCCATATAAACTTGATACAAGATAAGGTAAGATTATTATTCTATATTTATCATTTTACCTTATTTAATTTATCCTACAACTAATAATATTTTTATTCCTTTTAGGAGTTGGAGTTTTATGGTAACTTGGAGTCTTGGCCAACAAGCAATAAGTCACAATAAAACACCAGTACAAGAGTGGGCTAGGGAGCACATTTGGAGCAAAAATTCGTCCCCCACTATTCTTGAGAAACGTGTCCTTCCTCTCCAACTTGTTCATGACTTCTTCAAGTTGATTTCTTGATCCAAGTACATGAACAACCATTGATCAATCATAGATCGGGATTCAAATCTTCGGGAGGAGTCCATTCACTAATAGATTAACTCACAACGCGAGGAGATCAACACGGGAGGTGAAGATCTATTGTGGGATCATAGTGACAACAAACAACTGAAGAGCGAGCTCGCATTACATACTAGGAGAGAGTAACAGGGAGTGTTTCTTGCTATTATCCTTGATGTTGATTAATTTATGCGTAAATTACCCCTTAGCTTTGTTGTAAAGATTTAAAATGATTGGATTTAGTTGATAGGTTTTACTTGTAGGCGACGAGCATGTGGTTTTTTCCGAGTTGGGTTTCCACGTTAAAAGGTCTATGTTCTTACTGTTTACTTTTCTACATTCTGTTAATTTCGCAGTGGCGACCCAGGCGCATCTGGCATACATCGACGCACTAGGCTACGACGATTTACAGACGCATCTTGTATTAAACAGTAAACTGTCACCTGTTAAATCTTAGTAATAGAACATAACACAACGTATCTGATCACTAAAATCAGATTACTTAGACAATTATACTTTCAATTGGTATCAGAGCGGGTTCACTTATAGTAAGTGAGATCCGATTGTCTAATATAGATGCACCAGCCTCTCTTAGATCCCCTTTACTAAATGGATCTAAGTATGCCTATTGGAAAATTAGAATGGAGATTTATATCCAATCTATAGATGAACGATGTTGGACTACTATTCTTGATGGTTACACTGCACCCACTGTCATTTTTAATGGAGTTGTGTCTGCTAAACCTTGAAATACGTTTACTAATCCACAACGTATTGATGCTTCTTATAATTCTAAAGCCCTAAATGCTATTGTTTCACATGTGGATGCAGATCAATTCACATTGATTTCCTCGTTAAGGATGGCTAAGGGAGCTTGAGATGCCCTAAAGATTGCGAATGAAGGTACCACTGCAGTTAAATCATCTAGGTTGCAGATTATTAATCATGAATTTTAAGTTTTCATCATGGATGAGAATGAGGACTTTAGAAACTTTCATGCAAGGCAAAGTGACCTCACAAATTCTGCAGAATCCCTCAGTCAAGGAGTCACTGAGGAACAAATCGTGAAGAAAATACTCCGATCTCTACTAGACCGCTTTGAAGCGAAGGTAATCACAATTGAAGAAAGCAAGGATCTCTCATCTATGAGAGTTGATGAACTTGTAGGTAACCTTATGACCTTTGAGATGTATATGGGCCGATGCAAGAATAACAAGAAATTTGGAATTGCTTTTAAGGCAAATTGTGTGAATCCAAATGAATCTGATAGTAACAGTGAGGATCCAAACGAATCTGGCAGCAATGCAGATGATGAAACAATGGCTGTCCTTATAAAGTAGTTCAAAAAGTACCTCAAAAGAAATTCAAACTCCTCGAAGAGAAAGAGTAAAAAAAGCATGAAGTGTGAAGAATGTGAATGCTATGGGCATACCACCTCAAAATGTGCAAACACTTTGAAAATGACAAGGAATATCGTATGGAGAGATGAAGAGACAGATACATCTGACTCGGGCTCAGACATATCTGAAAATCAGGTAATTACTTTTACTACTCTAGATTCATCTTGTGCTGATTCTATAAATTTGTCTTTTGTAGGTGTTAATGCAGATGCATCTGGCCCGAGATCTGAGGAGCTGAAAGAAAAGTTTCAAAAGGCAAAGGAATAGATAGATCTATTGCAGACCATGCTGGAGTTTAACAGACAATCTTTTGCCCAATCTCGAAAAGAAAAAGATGATGAGATTGCAAAACTAGGAAATGAGTTGCCTATAACTCAATAGAAGAACAAACAGTCTAAAATTGAGGAGAATTGCAAAATTGCCGAACTCAGAGATGAGCTGGCTGAAGCTCATGAGAAGATCAAACAACTTGTTCTTGGCTCAACCAAACTAGATGAAATTCTTAGCTATGGAAGACCATCCGATGATAAATCAGGTATTGGTTACGAAGGAAAGGGAAAATGCACAATAAGTGATCATATTGTTTTTATGAAACAAAGTGGTAAAGGAAATGATCACCAAATGACAACAAGAGGTAGCGGTGAAGCTATTACATCTGCAGCCTCCAGTAGCAGACAGGATACATCTGACGCCACCTGTAGTAAGCTTACTATATCTGCACCGCTTGGAATCAAATACATCCAGACTGAAACAAATCAAATGATGCTTAGGCCCAAACAAACTCAAACTGAAAGAAGGATCAAACTGACTTGTGCTACTATAGATAACACTGGAGTTGTCCATCACACTCAGGTGCTACCTAATAGAACTGTATCAGGACACGTCTGCAGGAAGCTACTCTAGATATATCTGGCACATCAAGAGTTAGAGCATATACATCTGCATAGATTAGGATCTAGAATCAGAAACAAGGACCATCTATCTATTCTCAGAAACCAAGAGGAAGATGAACTTTACTCAAACTCGTATGAGAGCCAAAGCTCCAGATAAGTACTCTTCTTCTCATGTATGCCTTCACTATGGTAAATCTAGTCATGAGAAATTTGTTACTTCACATTCCTTGAGCATGACTAAATCTTATCATGATAGGTATAATCCTCATAAACCTACACCTAGTTCTAGGTCTTTTACATCTAGTAATAATGCAAGATCATACAAAGTGAAGGGTAAAGGTAAAAATGGGAATATTGGTCAATGCATGTTTGTACCTATATGCTACCATTGTAGGGTTAGAGGACATAAGAAGCCTAGTTGCCCTAAATTTTCCAAAAGCATGCCAAACAAGTGTTCTAACCCCGTTGATCCCACTTCTTTCACAAAATGAGATCCTCTTTATTTTTTACTTAACATTTACTTTTTGTGTGCTTTAATTGTATTTTTCAAAAAAAAGGAAAAAAATAACAAAAAGATTTGCTTTTGTTTTGCAATTTCACTTTTGCAATTGTTTTTCATTTAATGCATGCTATGTAGATTTTCTCATTTTTGTGGGTGTTACGGGTTGTAGATCGTTTAGCTACTGTAGGATGAATTTGAGTGCTAGAAGCTAACACTGAGGCAGACGCATCGGCATACAATCAACATGCCTCCAGACTAATTTGATAGCACTTCAGTTGAACAATCCTATGGAATAAGTCACTACCGTCAATGCGATAAGGTTTTGTTTCTGATTGAGGCTTTATATATCTGAGTGTAGACCTACGATCAAAATCTTGCTCTTAGCATTACACGCAATTCGAAAGTCCAAGGGTAGGGTCAGTGAAAAAGAAGGCTGTCAATCTAAGCCAAGTCCATACCTCTATTAAAAACATTGAAAAATATAAAAAGGGAGAGAATTGAAAAGATGACTTCTGAAGATTGAGCGTAGCTATTTCCACCTCCAAAAGATAATGCCATCTTATTGAAAAAAGTCGGCAAAGTCAGATTTGAGAATTCGCACTTTTATATATTTTGATTGGTCTGTTAGGGCGCTACAGTGAAAAGCCAATAAGTCAAGGCAGCTATAAAGTATTTGATGGTGATTTATAATTGACCAACGATTGTTTGATTCACACACACTGTACTTCATGCATATTTTAATGCGTGGTGGATTGTAAACTGCCTAGATGCATCTGTCGTTGTGGAAGTCGGCAGCACCCAGATGAGTTTCCAGGTACTAGATGCATCTCGCTCTTAAATTTCGGGAAATTTCTCCATTTTTCATGAATTTCTATTTATGCCACTATATACCAAATTTGACTTTCCTATTTCACCAAAAAGGGGGAGTAAGAGTAGTGTATATGTCATCTCTCTCGTCCACTTTAGGGGGAGTGGTAAGCCAAGTGATAAGTAAATCTCATATTTGAAATTTGATGTAAATTGATTGATTTGCTTATGTGTTATTTTTATCTTGATCCATTATTTACTTGTGCTTAATTTGAGGGAAAGGATAACACATTTAGGAGGAGAGAATTTTGTTATGTGCATTAATGCTATATTTATCGATGGCAAGTTTTGTGAAAAAATAAAAAAAGCAAAAGGGAAAGATTGTTAACTTTATTTCTATAAATTTTATTTGTTGGCATTTTCCATTTTCCATATTTGTAATTAAATTAATTAAATTTTATATTTAGTTAATTTAGTTATGAATTTATTTGTTAGATCTTATTATCACATTGGTTTTTATTATAATCTTTGATTAATTTAATATGATAATCATGATTTAATTGTGTTTATAATAAACAAGGAGTCCATTGGACACTACAAGTGTAGGGAATGAAAATTACCCTAACGTGTGTCCATATTCAATGTATCCGATTTTTTTGGTCAGTCTTCTATTCCATATAAACTTGATACAAGATAAGGTAAGATTATTGTTCCATATTTATCATTTTACCTTATTTAATTTATCCTACAACTAATAATATTTTTATTTCTTATAGGAGTTGGAGTTTTATGGTAACTTAGAGTCTTGGCCAACAAGCAATAAGTCACAATAAAACACCAGTACAAGAGTGGGCTAGGGAGCACGTTTGGAGCAAAAATTCGTCCCCCACTATTCTTGAGAAACGTGTCCCTCCTCTCCAACTTGTTCATGACTTCTTCAAGTTGATTTCTTGATCCAAGTGTATGAAAAACCCTTGATATCTGGGAGGAGTCCATTCACTAATAGATTAACTCACAATATGAGGAGATCAACACGGGAGGTGAAGATCTGTTGTGGGATCGCAGTTACAACAAGCTACTGAAGAGCAATGGGAGGTCGGCTCGTGATAAGTGCTAGAAAAGCACTTAAATAACTCTTCTGTTTTATGTATTTGTGTGTTTTATTAGTGTTATATGTTCCATTTTATGTGTTTTTCCTTTATTGTAGTGTTTAGGGTCACAAAGAATCAAAAGGAGTCAAAATGGATGAAAATCGGATGAAAACGGAAACTCGGGACCAAAAAGGCAAACAAATCAAAGATGGAGGACCTCCGATATAATTTTATGAAAAGTTATTTTTACAATTTTTCTTGTGCTAAAGTCGAAGAACATCAAAAGAGGATTCCTACACTCTTTTCGGATCGCAAATTGGAGTTTCCCAGTGAAAGTTATGGCCGTTTGAAGAAAAATGACTAAAAGCGTCAAAGCCAAAACTGTTGGGGACCAAAGTGCAACTTTTTAGAAGTCGGAGGACCAAAGTGAAACTTTTCAGAAAGTTAAAGGACCAAAATGCAATTTTTGAAGGACCCAAATGAACAACATTCAAACGTTGAGGGACTTGGTGTGCAATTTACGGGTGACTCGGGTGACTCGAGTCACCAGCCGCGCGTGTCAGTCGGCGCCGCATAGTGACTCGAGTCACGCCCGAGCATCCTCGATCAATGCCGCCAATCCGTCCGAAAGTCATGCACGCAACCGTCCCTGGCCTCCCCGTTCCACGCCAGTGACTAAGCGAGAATCGCTGCGTGACTATCGGCCACACGCGTTTTCGAGTCACGCTGACACCACGGCAGATTTTGACCAATGACTCCACCTACCATAAAGCGTGTTTTTGGTATTTTCTTGACTTCTTAGAGATAAAACAACCAGAGCACACCACAATAGACTCATGAAGGAAGACTTATGATTTTTAATATTTTTTGGTGTAATATTTTGCCTATAAATAGAGGCATTTCCAAGCTTGAAACACAACTTGTAGAGAGAATTAGCTTGTGATTCTCTCCAACTTTCTCCTCAATAAAATTCTCTTCATCATTAGTTCTTAGTTCTAACTTGAAAGCTCTTAATTTCTCATATTCAGCGTGGAAGAAAAAAACCTAAATTTAGGTTCGATTAATCAATCGGCTTGATTCTTGACCGAGAATATGATTAGCGGGCATTTCTTCGCTAGTTTCTCTCTTTCTTTTATTTTCTTGTTTGAGAAGTCTAATTTCTCATATATTGTGGAGGTAATACAAAGCGAACACTTTCGCTAAAAAAGTATTTAACTCATATATATGAGTGATTAAACTTCTCTATTTATTTCTTAGCATTTATTTTCTTGTTTCTATGTTTTGTGTATATTATTTGTGATAGTGAAGTATAATCTATCATATTGTGGGAGTAATACAAGGCGAACACTCGCTAAAAAGTATGAAACCCACAAATATGAGTAGTTAGACTTCTCTATCTAGTTCGAGGGGGACGTTGTGTTCGATTAACATGTTGTTATCTTTTCTAACTCTTTAGTAACGTTTTATCTATTCCTCCACTTCAATTTGTTGATTTGTTATGCTTTTAAACCCGTTTTGAATTTATGTGATTATTGCATTCACTTTGGCCAATTGAATCAATTAATCTTTAAGTTCAAGTTAAGTGCTAGGATTGGAACTTTTGATCCGTAATTGTCACTAGATTCCAATCCACTGTATGCAAACAAATGTCGTGCATATTTGTTTATAAATCAACTTAGATGTATTAATTCAAGTTTGTGAAATTGATCATCTAATTCAACTCATTCTTCTTGTTCATTTCACACTAGCATTGCATTAAATCCTAAGAACTTGTTTAGGATTATCCAATAGCTAGATGTTAAGTTAAAGAACTCACTTTAATTTAATACACTTAAGGAATAATTAGATTGTCAGGAGCTTCTTGGTTAATTGAGAGTTGATAAATTGAAGAAGGGATAGTACACGTTGCATGGGAAAGATAAACACAAGATGTTGACACAACCGAACCCGAGAACTAGATATATTTTCAATTGTTTCATTTTCATCTCTTTTATTTTTTCATTTTATTTTCGAATTTCATCCAATTTCATAAAACCCCACTTTTCTATATTAATTGATAAGAACAACTAGATTAAACACCGTTCCTCTTGGGTTCGACCCTTACTTACCACTTCTACATTAATTTGTAGTTTTGAAACCGAGTAAGGAAATAAAATAAATTTTAGGCGTCTTTGCGACAACACGCCCAAGTTTTGGCGCCCGTTCTTGCAGAAACGAGTTAACAAATTTAGTTGCTTTTATTAATTAATTTTTTTAAAAAATCTTCTTCACTTGTATGCATAATACCCGATCTACTAATCGAATTCTTGAAAGTTTCGATCCGAATCGAAATCCATTCGAAGAAGAATAAGACAAGCAAAACAAACCGAGCGAGAAATGGTGATAACAACAATGAAAGAACTCTTAAACAAATGGCAACTCCTGAAGTTTACTCAACAACCATTGTGTATAACGTTTGCAACCGTAGAAGAAGGTAAAACTTTCGAGCTAAAATGCGGATTGATACATCTTCTACCTTCTTTTCATGGACAATCGTGAAGATCCATATCGACACTTGAAGGAGTTTCATGTGGTGTGTGATAGCATGAAACCCCAGGGCATCATCAAGAGCAAGTCAAGCTCGAGCTTTTCCATTTTCACTAAAAGATGCCGCTACGCAGTTGGTTGTACACTTTACCACCAGGTTCGTCACAACATGGAATCAAATGAAGCAACTTTTCCTAGAAAAGTACTTTGACTTCAAAGACAAATATCGGAAAGATATCTGCGAGATACGCCAAAACAATGGAGAAACTCTTTATGAGTATTGGGAGCGTTTCAAAAGCTCATTGCAAGCTGCCCGCATCACCAAATCGGTGAAAACCTCCTAGTGCAATACTTCTATGAAGGCTTATGTCAATCAGGCGAAACATGGTTGATCTTTGCTAGTGGAGGAGCTCACGATGAACAAAACCCCTATTTGAAGCAAGAGCATTGATTTCAAACATGGTGAGAACACTCAACGATTCGATGCAGGCCAGGAAACGAACATTGAAGAGTAAATGAGAGTGCGTAACTCCAATATTGAAAGCCAACTTTACGAACTAACACATTTTCTCAAACAAATTGTTGTAGGAAACAATCCATAAGTCAAAGCATGTGGCATATGCAAATCTAGGACATCCTACAGATGCTTGTCCTGTTCTACAAGTGGATAACAGCGAACAAGTGAACTTAGCAAATAATTTCCCATTCCCAAGACAAGAATACAATCCGTACTCAAACACCTATAATCCAGGATGGCGAGACCACCCCAATCTGAGCTATGGAAACAACAAGCCCCGAGTTCTTCCCTAACAAACCTCAAGGCCAATTCCGAACAAGGGAATTTCCAAGCCCGAGGGCAATTTCAACAAAAACTCAACAATCGGTATGTCTCTTGAGGATATGGTGAAAACATTAGCAACTAACACTTGTGAAATTTCAACAGGATTCCAAATCAAGCATTCAAAACTTGGAAAACCAGATGAGTCAATTGGCAACTGCCATCAATCGACTGGAAGCACAATCTGGAGGGAAGTTACCATCTCAACCTGAGGTAAATCCAAAGAATGTTAGTGTCATAACCTTAAGGAATGGAAAAGAGATCGAAAACCCTCACAAAGAAGTTTCCACACATGAAGATAAAGAAGAAAAGTTTGAAAAGGAGGCAAGTCCTAACTCTCATATCATTGCTAAAACAATTCCTCCCCCTTTCCCTAATAGATTAGCGAAAACCAACAAAGATGACAAGGAAAAATAAATTTTGGATACATTTAAGAGAGTTGAAATCAACATTCCATTGTCGGATGCAATCAAACAAATCACGTTATGCTAAGTTTTTGAAAGATCTTTGCACTAACAAGAGGAAATTGAAGGAAATGAAATGATCAAAATGGGAGAAACCGTTGGTATTCCAGAAGAAGTTGCCTCCAAAATGCAAAGACCCTGGTATGTTCACTGTCCCATGCACCATAGGCAATCACCATATTGATAAAGCACTTATAGATTTAGGAGCATCCATAAATGTCATGCCTAGATCCTTGTATGCTTCACTAAATCTAGGAAAACTAAAAGAAACTCACGTAATTGTGCAACTAGTGATCGTACCAATGCATACGGATGGAGTCATAGAAGATGTGCTAGTCAAAATAAATGGCTTAGTTTTCCTGCTTGATTTTTACGTGCTTGATATGGTGATGAACATTCACCTCACCTTACACCTATCATATTGGGACGTCCATTTCTTTACACTTCTCGCAATAAAATTGATGTCTATGAGGTACACTTGTCCATGGAATTTGATGAGGAAAAAGCGAACTTTAATATTTTTGATAACTCATTGCGCCTAATAAGACTTGTTCTGTCTTTGCAATTAATTCGACTAATACTTTTGTGAAAGAAATGTGTAAATTGAATTGCAAAGCTAGCATGCCACATAAGATTGAGCCAAAGCACAATTACCTCATCTCGAAGAAGGAAGCCATGGAAAGAAATGAGACCAAAAAAATTTGGAGAAGAATTCAAGAAGAATTTGTTAAGAAATCAAGACACTTTCAGAAGCCATCGAAGACAAAGTGGAGCTGCAATGGATTTGAGGAATCCTACTTGACAAATGGGAAGCGTAATAGAGCTAACGACCATAAACAAAAGCGCTTCTTGGGAGGCAACCCAAGCATTTTCTCGCATTTTTATTTTTCTTTTGAATTTTCGTGTTTTTGTTTTTATTTCTCAATTTTTTTATCTAAGCGTCTTGAGAAAGATAGTATTTTACAAGCTGCGAGAAAGGAGACTCAATTATTTGAGAAGAGGCGTGATAGCCCATAATCGGTGATTAGCGGCAATTCACGGACAGTGGGGGTTAATTATTGATAACGGACAAATCCGTCAAGCGCGTTTTCGGATGCCCACTCTAACGTACTCTTACACACTCTGCATGCCACGATTGTCGGTTGAAGCGGTGCCCACTTTGACTATAAATCGAGAGATCATTCTCCACTCGAAACCACAACCACAATCTTCATTTTCGCGAGTACTTCTTTCTAGCGGTGATTAGTTTTTAGTGTGCAAAGTCGACAACCTATGGCGGCTACTACTTCCTCTTGGGCCAGGAGTTCAAAGAGGAAATTGACAACCATAAGTCTTTTGGTGGAATCAATATGGGAAAACCGACACTTCTCTCACCCGGTAGTCACAATTTGGAACATTCCTTGGAAATCAAAAAGTATAAGCGAGTCTACGGAGGAGGTTGTCGTGGTGATAGGATGTGCAATTCGGTCAGCATATGTCACGAGGGTCTCGATGGTTGGCGTTATTGTACCACCTTTAAAGCAGTATGGTAAGACCATTGGTTTTGAGGTACATGCTAGATCATTGTTTGAGCAGCTTAACACTAATGATAATGTATTCGGATGCTTTCATTGCAATACCAGGGTTTGAAACTCAGAACAAATCTTTGCATAATTTCTTGGGCGAGATGAGACTACACTCCAAACCAATTGGTCTTTTAAACATTGACAACCATTTTGGCGGTTTATTGACATTTCTCGGATTTTTAGCTCATCAAAGTCGATTTCTCCTAATACTTTGAAAATGATTTTTATTACACCATCAATTGAGAATTATTGGAGAAATTAGAATCTTATGTACCACAAATGCATATAGAAGTGCACGCCATCAATTGGCCAGAGGAATTAAGCAAAAGGAGCAGAGATCCGAATGGATTGGATTTTAGAGTTAAGGTTATGAATGTGGAATAGCTAACCGGATGGTAGAATACGAGTTTAACTCGGAAACACATACGTGTTACGCTCTGGAATAAACAAAAAAAAAAAAAAAAAACACCTTGAATCTTGGTTTATGTATCTCGCCCAAAGGCGTTAAACTGGTCTTTTTGATGTAGACCTTAAAGAGCTGTATTCTCTTCTATTAACCTTCTTCTTTCAAGTCTTTTGCAGATACCTCAAAGTGCTTGAATTTTCATTTTTTTCTATGGCATCCCTTCTCGTATTGTTGCTCTTCTACAAGTACTCGACTCTTTCTCTATGCCTCTTGATATCAAGATTCAAATTGTTCGACTTGTTGACAAGTATGAGCGTTCCCTTTGGAGCGTTATCGCTTTTGGGGCGGTGATCATCCCGATACTGCCGCATAAGCGACGTGCTAAGCGCCTTAAAAGTTGCTTTAAATGTGGAAAGCTATTAGAGGGACCTCATTGTACTCGAAATCAAACTTATTCACAATATAGACATGTTGTTTTCTTCAAGGATGGACGATTAGGTGCAAGACGAAAGCGTCTATCGGGAAAAAGCCCATTTCATGTCGGTGTGAAGAGTTTGATAATTTGTTGGAACAACGACAACGTCTGCTTTGGAAACCAAACTCGATGGCCTAACCATTGGCGACAACTTTGGCGTGATCATTAGCACCCATCCGAAGATGCAAAACTACGTCTCATTCATTTGAGAAGTGCCGAGTTGGACGTTACGCTCTAAACGTTCTCCCATTTGTTAGTTCTTGTGGGGCTGTTCTTTATTGAATGGTAAACATACCTATGTGTCATGTGGCGATATGGAGGACCTTTTTCATTAAGGTTGGTTGTCAAACTATTTTGTCGAGTATGTTGATTGAGATAGTTTCCATGCGGATCGACTTGATGGAATCATATCATTAATTTGATGTGAATACTCTTTTGCAAGATGTTGAGAGGTTGTCAACTCCCAAAGTAAGCCTTGTATATATTTCTCTTCTTCATTGAAAAAAAAAAAAAAAAATTCAGTTGTTTTCTTGTTACTCAGTAAATATGTTGATTGCAGGTCTCTTCTTGTTGGATTGTTGACTGTTCCTCTGACGCTACATTGTGCAACCACCATCCCCACTCGACGACTCATGGCTTACCATAGGGGAGTTTCCATTTCTTCTCTTTTACATGGTATTTATATTTCTACATTGGGGACAATGTAGAATTTAAGTGTGGGGAGTGGCATATTGTGATCTGCTTGTGATTTTTTTGTGTCTACAATTTTGTATGAGCTAGCAACTTTTGAATATGATTGAGCTTAATTTGCGTGATTTAGCTAAACTGCAGGATCAAAAAAAATCAATTTATTGTGTTACTGTTCTTCTCTATGCATAAATGGGCTAAATTACGAGCACGTTTATAAGGTAATTTACTATCATTCTCTGGAACACAAATTGAAAGGTTGAAAATGTTGATTTTTCTAACTTTCTAGACCATAGTAAACTAACTTTTTCTTTTCTTTTTCTATCCATTCGTCTGCTCAAAGTAACTTGGAAACATCAATTGTTAGCAAGGTGGAGTTATAATCGCATGGTATCTATTTTTTGTGAATGTGTCTTTTATTGACAGAGTTTAAAAAGTTTGGAAAAAATATTGACCTATACTGAGAATGAATTTTACTTTTATGTTCGAAATAAGGAGAGGGACCACAGAAAAGAGCTACCTACCTCAGAGTGTGAAGCCGTCACCTCGAATGGGTGAAGAAGGCTGCCTCCAATGAAAGGGGTAGTGTGAAAGCTACCTGTGGGGTAAAAGCTGAAAATAAAATTGCAAAACTCTTCTTCTTCTTCTTCTTCTTCATCAAAAAAAAAAAAAAAGAGAAAAAAAAGAAAATCGCAAGAAATGTGATAGTTACCCAAGTGTGAGGTTTGATAAATAAAGTCCCTCAGTGGTTTGAAGTGCCCAAATCTAAACACTCTTTATATTGAAGACATATTTGCGATAAAACACCGCCATGCCCTTTTTTCTTTGCGGTGCTAAAGGTTGATGATTTTGGTGGCGAGTAATTTTTAGGATCCATGGGAATCATTGTAAAATAAGAGTGGGGTCACGAGAGATGAAAGGAAATATTTGACCACTTCGGGTCAGGATTTGGATAGAACATCGTAAGCTTTCATTTGATTCCAGTTAATGATGAGATGATAACCTTAATTGCACACACTCACAAGCCATTGTGTATTTGAGAAGAAGTGAAATTTTCATGGTTCGGGAGAATGTTGATTAAGCAAGTCACTATCTGTAGAAGGATTTCAATGTTTAAAGTTGTTTATCTCATGTAAAATCATTGTGTTGTTTGGTATCATATGGGTTGTTGTTCGAGGGCGAACAACAGTCTAAGTGTGGGGGAGTTTGATAAGTGCTAGAAAAGCACTTAAATAACTCTTCTGTTTTATGTATTTGTGTGTTTTATTAGTGTTATATGTTCCGTTTATGTGTTTTTCTTTATTGTGGTGTTTAGGGCCACAAAGAATCAAAAGGAGTCAAAATGGATGAAAATCGGATGAAAACGAAAACTCGGGACCAAAAAGGCAAACGAATCAAAGATGGAGGACCTCCGATGTAATTTTATGAAAAGTTATTTTTACAATTTTTCTTGTGCTAAAGTCGAAGAACATCAAAAGAGGATTCCTACATTCTTTTGGATCGCCAAATCAGAGTTTCCTAGTGAAAGTTATGGCCGTTTGAAGAAAAATGACTAAAAGCGTCAAAGCCAAAGCGTTGGGGACCAAAGTGCTGACTTTTTAGAAGTCGGAGGACCAAAGTGAAACTTTTCGAAGTTAAAGGACCAAAATGCAATTTTTGAAGGACCCAAATGAACAACATTCAAGCGTTGAGGGACTTGGTGTGCAATTTACGGGTGACTCGGGTGACTCAGTCACCGCGCATACGTGTCAGTCGGCGCGCCATAGTGACTCGAGTCACGCCCGAGCATCCTCGATCAATGCATAACCGTCAGTCATGCACCGCAATGTCCCTGGCCTCCAGTTCCAGCAGCGGTGACTAAGCGAATCGCGCGACTGTTCAGTCGTAGCACGCGGCACTCAGTCACGCTGACACCACGCAGATTTTTGACCAGCGGACTCCACCTACCATAAAACGTGTTTTTGGTATTTTCTTGACTTCTTAGAGATAAAACAACCGAGACACCACAATAGACTCATGAAGGAAGACTTTATGATTTTTAATATTTTTTGGTGTAATATTTTGCCTATAAATAGAGGCATTTCCAAGCTTGAAACACACAACTTGTAGAGAGAATTAGCTTGTGATTCTCTCCAACTTTCTCCTCAATAAAATTCTCTTCATCATTAGTTCTTAGTTCTAACTTGAAAGCTCTTAATTTCTCATATTCCGGCGGAAGAAAAAAAACCTAAATTTAGGTTCGATTAATCAATCGACGATTCTTCGGCCGAGAATATGATTAGCGGGGCATTTCTTCGCTAGTTTCTCTCTTTCTTTTATTTTTCTTGTTTGAGAAGTCTAATTTCTCATATATTGTGGAGGTAATACAAGGCGAACACTCGCTAAAAAGTATTTAACTCATATATATGAGTGATTAAACTTCTCTATTTATTTCTTAGCATTTATTTTCTCGTTTCTATGTTTTGTGTATATTATTTGTGATAGTGAAGTATAATCTATCATATTGTGGGAGTAATACAAGGCGAACACTCGCTAAAAAGTATGAAACCCACAAATATGAGTAGTTAGACTTCTCTATCTAGTTCGAGGGGGACGTTGTGTTCGATTAACATGTTGTTATCTTTTCTAACTCTTTAGTAACGTTTTATCTATTCCTCCACTTCAATTTGTTGATTTGTTATGCTTTTAAACCCGTTTTGAATTTATGTGATTATTGCATTCACTTTGGCCAATTGAATCAATTAATCTTTAAGTTCAAGTTAAGTGCTAGGATTGGAACTTTTGATCCGTAATTATCACTAGATTCCAATCCACAGTAGCAAACAAATGTCGTGCATATTTGTTTATAAATCAACTTAGATGTATTAATTCAAGTTTGTGAAATTGATCATCTAATTCAACTCATTCTTCTTGTTCATTTCACACTAGCATTGCATTAAATCCTAAGAACTTGTTTAGGATTATCCAATAGCTAGATGTTAAGTTAAAGAACTCACTTTAATTTAATACACTTAAGGAAGAATTCGTTAATCAGAGCTTCTTGGTTAATTGAGAGTTGATAAATTGAAGAAGGGATAGTACACGTTGCATGGGAAAGATAAACACAAGATGTTGACACAACCGAACCCGAGAACTAGATATATTTTCAATTGTTTCATTTTCATCTCTTTTATTTTGTCATTTTATTTTCGAATTTCATCCAATTTTATAAAACCCCACTTTTCTATATTAATTGATAAGAACAACTAGATTAAACACCGTTCCTCTTGGGTTCGACCCTTACTTACCACTTCTACATTAATTTGTAGTTTTGAAACCGAGTAAGGAAATAAAATAAATTTTGGCGTATTGCGACAACACGCCCAGCTCGCATTACATGCTAGGAAAGAATAACGGGGAGTGTTTCTCGCTATTATCCTTGATGTTGGTTAATTTATGCGTAAATTACCCATTAGTTTTGTTGTAAAGATTTAAACTGATTAGATTTGGTGGATTGGTTTTGCTTGTAGGCGATAAGTACGTGGTTTTTTCCCAATTGGGATTCCACATTAAAAACTCTGTGTTCTTACTGTTTACTTTTCTGCATTCTGTCAATTTCCACATTTGCGACCCAGATGCATCTGGTATACGTAGACACATCTAGGCTACGACCATTTACAGACGTATCTTGTATTAAACAATAAACCGTCACCTGTTGAATCTGAGTAACAAAACATAACACAGCGTATCTGATCACTAAAATCAGATTACTTAGACAACTAAACTTTCATATTGTTTCTGACTTTTTAACCACACATTAAACCAAAAATCACACTCATTCCTATAAAAGCTTTACTAGTAACCACTAATCTTAAATCTATTTTTTTCAATAATTCATATCCTAAATATATTATAACTTAATATACATCATTTAAACATCATGAGAATGTGTGAGAGAGAGAGAGAGAGAGAGAGAGGATTCCTAAGCTTTGTTATAAAACTTGGGTTGAATCGATTTATATGAAAAACGAGTTTAATTGGAGTAGAAGCATCGTAGATAATGAAAACAATTCACTTGAATCTATATATATTGGTGTAGAGTTTTTTTCTATTAGTTAATTCGACTAGACGTATATTGTAAAACTTGAAGAAATAATGTACATAAAAATCTATATATATATTAAGAAAAGCAGGGAAAATGCATCTATTTTTTTTAATTCCAATAAATATGTTTTCCGGCCAACGTAAGGAATTAATTTTTAATTATGTTTTTAGGTTGCTTAATAACATTTTATTAAGGTAATTAACTTCAATTCCATAAAAATCCCGCTTTCATCTCAATTCTCACGCATGGCCAAACTAACACAAATTCCTAGCTCCTAAAAACCAACGCCTATCTTTTCCCAAATCTTAGGGATTTATTGTATCGCGGCCCCTTTAACCACCTCTATCTTCCTCTCAATTGAGATTTACCAAATCAAAATTCTAAGCAATTTCTTTCTTCCCTTGATTTCTTCTTCCCTCATTATCTTGCTCACATTTGGAAGTGATTCGTTATACCATTACAGTTCCTATTGCTTTTAGAACGTATCTCAAGAAGTATTTACACTGATAAATACTTGATCGCCACCCGGAGTCTGAACATAGATTTAGCATTGTCTTCTCTTGCGTTATTTCGAGGTATTCGAAAATTAACGCTCACTTTTGTAGACTCCTTTGATTTTGTGCGATTTCCAGGTTCGACTGCTCTCGAATTGTAGATTTTATTTGCCAATTTTCTCTTCCCGGAGTTTTGCGATTTTCATTTGATTGATTGCTAGCCAAAGTTGATGATAATTATGGTTGTACGTGGTTTAATAACTGATACATGGTCGACATGCGATGGTGGTTCGAAGGCTACACCGCCTGGGGCTGGTGGTGGTTATTTTTCCTTAGCCAAAGTTGAGGCTAGGGAGGATGGTTGCAGTCGTGATCTTGCTTCTTGACTCCGGTTTCTCATTTCTCCCACAGTATGTATGTATTTTTCACTTTGAAGATTGACATTTGATTGATATACATGTTTAAGTTGGCTATCAACTTGCCCTTAAATTATTATGTTTTTCCCTTTTTTTCTTTTTTTGGAGAATTAAATTATTACTGCATCGTTGTTAATTATTATTATTATTTTTTGGAAGATTTAACTTATGAATTAAATTTGGATATCATATTTATATGATTTGCCACTTAATTATGTTCCCCAATGATGTATATTAGACATGATTGTGATTGAAACATATGTGTTTATATGGAGAAATATATAAGTGCATCCTATTTTACCTATTGGCCCATAATGATGCAATCCTATTGTACCAAAAGTTTCTGTGAAATACTTAGGGCTTTGATACAACTTTAATCAAGTTAAATTCCTCCATCTTATCGTTTTCAGCTGATTCTTTGATTTAATAATTTTTTTAATATACTTTAAATTCTCAACCAAATATCTACAAGCCATCTTTTCAATTATCTCTATCAAACATACCCTTAGTTTGACTCTCAATACCATTGATGTAGGACCATATTATCAAGCATTTTGTTTGATGGTAGCTTGCTTATTCTTATTGTGACTTAATGACGATCTTCACCAAATTTGTCCTTTCTATTTGTAGATGATATTGAGCCCTTTCAGCCTCTCAAAGAGACTGCAGAATATTCATGTATTAGTTTTGAGATATAATACAAATTGTAAATTATTTATTCATTAATAGTTGAGGTGTAGGTGATGTGATGCATTTGGTGGTTTCTTTAGCTTTGGTCATATGTTGCAGGCAAAATTTTTTTCCCGTGTGTGTGCAGTGTGAAAAGCATGTATGAATTTTGAAAAATGGAGAATATAAGCAATGTTTATGATCTTCTTAGCAAGCCATTTTGGAAAAGTTTCAGGAAAAACATCTCCAAGTGAGCTCATAAGTGGAGGAGGTCTTGCAAAAACTATGCAAAATGAAACAGACATCGATCGAAATAGAGTGGAACTTCAATTATCAATCGAAAGATTTTCTTTGGAGGCCAATGCTTGGCAAAATACAACTAGAACATAAGTTTAATCTCCAGCAGATGTATGCTGCTTGGCAACTTAAGTGGCTTACTTTGTGTATCATTCCTATTAGTTAGTATTTGACTTTGACTGAAATTACAATGTAATATATTGCTGGCAATGAGTTAATTACAGGTTTGTTTTGCTGGCTGATTTATACAAAAGTTTTTCTTTAACTTATTATTATGTATTGAAATAATTTTTGTAATTAAAAACAGTATAAACTATAAACAAACGTAGACACAATTTTTTCATATATATATATATATATATATAACAGAATCATTTATAAAAATATGTCTAGCATTCTATTTTTTATTATTATATTTTTTGTTGAATTAGTATTCTACTACTTATTTGAATATGTACACTGTTACTCAATTCAATTATTTTATCTAATTTATTAGATATTCCACAAATTCTCTCCTTTCCTGTGTTTCTTTCGAAAATCACGTTTATAGATTAATTGGACACATTAATTGATTTTAGAAATAATTTATTATTTTTATATATAATTAGCTAAGAAACCAAAATTATTTCTTTTAAAAAATATATAATAAAATTAATTAAAATTAACAATTTCAATGGGATTTAATTTTTGTGATACAAAATTACCATTCATTAAATTTTTACACAAAAATTAAAAGAAAAGTGTAACATTAAACTTAGATTCGGCGCATTAATTGATTTTATAAATATTTAATTATTTTTATAAATAAATAGCTAAGAAATGAAACTTAATTAAAATTAGCAATTTCACTGAGATTCAATTTTTGCATGATACAGAACTATAATTCATTTAAGAAAGTAAAATAAACGTGTAGCCTGAAAAATTAATGATTATTTTGAAACATTAAAATACTCAAAAAATTAATGAAAATTATTTACATTGCAATTAATTAAAGATAAATTGTATTGTCAAGAGTTAATTAGAGATGGTTCAAATGGGAAATGATTAATAAAAATTAATTATACTGCTAAATGGGAAAATGTAATTAATTTTAAAAATGTAATTAAAATGCATTAGATTGCTATATTTATGAGATTTTCCCTGAAAATGAGAGAAATCTTCTAAATTGTAAGATATCTTTTAAATCACAAAATTACCTTTAAAATTAGATTCATATAATTCTTAAAACTATAGATATTAAGCTAATTATCTCATAAATAATTAATTTTTTGGAAATAAAAAATCACATGGGACATATGATGTAACCCTTATATATCTGAAAATAAAATTAATTTTACTTTTAAGATTTAATTGGACTCCGAATCATTTGATGGAAAATGACACAATTTCATTGAAAAAAAATTAATCAAAATTAATTATATTACTAAAATAGGAATAATTGCATTAATTTGAAAAAGCAAAAAAATTAAAATCAATTATATTGTTATGAGTTGGAAAATTTTCCTTGGAAAAATAAAAGGTATCTTCTAACTTGTAAGATATCTTTGAAATTATAAGTTATATTTTAAATTACAAGATATCTTTACAATTCAATTCATACAATTTTTTAAATTGCCTCTATTAAACTAATTATTTTATAAATAATGAAGTCATTTTAGGAATAATTGACAAAAAATGAACATTGACTACAATTAATTATATTGTTAAGATTTAATATGATAAGGTTTCATTGGATAAAAATTAATTATTATATTGCAAAAGGAGAGAATAATTAATTAAAAAGAATGAAAAATAATTAAAATTAATTAAATTGTTATGGGTTCGTAAGATTTTTCCTGGAAAACGAAAGATATCTTTTAGATTGCAAGATATCTTTCAAATTATAAGATATCTTTTAAATTTTAAAATATCTTTATATCATACAATTCTTAGAACTACGGCTGTTAAGCTAATTATGTAATAAATAATTAATTATTTTATAAATAATAATTAGCTAAAAATGGGTATTAATTAAAATTAACTATATTTAAATTAATTAAGATTAATATATTTTTAAGATTTAATTGGAGTCGGTTTCATTGGACCAAAATGGACAAGGATTTATTGGATGAAAATTAGTCAAAATTAATTATTTTGTTGCTAAAAGGGAAAAATTATTAATTAAAAATACTCAGATTGCTACGGGTTGGCAAGATTTCCTTTACAAATGAAAGATGTCCTTTAACTAATTGCAAAATATTTTCAAATTTTGATTCATATAAAAGAAAATTTTGGCAATATTGATTTTATTGGACACGGTTTTACAAATAGCCATATTGAAAAAATAAAAAATAAATGGATTTACTTAGATTGCTATGGTTTCACAGATTCCTTGAAAAATGAAAGAGATCTTTAAATTTTGAGATATCTTTCAAATTAAATTTAAACGATTCTTAAAACTGCGGCTATTAATTAAGCTAATTATTTTAGAAATAATAAACTCTTTTTATAAATAATTAGTTAAAAACAAAAATTAATTATATTACAATTGATTATGATTAATTATATTTCTAAGATTTAATTAGACATGTTTTTGTATACAATTTCATTGGACAAAAAATAATAAAAATTAATTCAATTGCTAAAAGGTGATATTACTAGTGGACAATCATTTTCACATGTTGGCATTTTTGGTTTTGAAAGATCAATTGTAGTTATATATTACAATTTTAAATGTTACAAATCACATTATATTTAAAATCATGATTTGCAATAAAGAAAGGAAACCGACTACAAATCTGGTGTTTATTAGTTTATATAAATTTATCAAAATTCACAGCGTAGTTGACTTAATTTTTTACAATTCCTTTAATAAGATCTAAAGTTTTTCCTTTAAAAAAATTGTGTCATTTATGTATTGACATTAGGATTCATAATTAATCATTTTAAATTGTTTATTTTATACCAATTTTTGATAGTTTAGATTTTATTTAATTTTTAAAGGTGATCGATTAAGTTTTCTATTTAAATTATTAGTCATATATATATTATTTTATTTATTTTATCCAAATTTATTTAAATTTGATATCAAAATCATTCAAAATTTGATCAACATATCGCAAAATCTATGAGATTTTTTATCAATGCACATTAAGAATCCTATATCATTTAAATTATTTATAATAAACATCTAAATTGATAAGTTTAAAAAAAATATGTTAATATACCGAGTAGGTTAAATTGGTTAGTTTATACTCAATATATTAATATACGTATTTAGTATGTTTGGAAAGTGTTTGTTGAAAAATTTAATATCATTAATACATTTTTAAAAATTAAAAACAAAAGTTTTCGATTATACAATCATCATGGGGCGTGGATAGAGATAAGAATTTTCTAGCGAGTGCGGAGAAAAAGAATGAGGAGTTCTCATCCTATTGCAATTCTTATATGATCTTCGATAGATCTCGATTAAATGAGGATGTGGTCGGGACGAGAATATGTGATTTCCAATGCGATAGGATGGGGGCATTGGGGCCTGTCAAGCTGTATCCATTACATTATCATTTCTACAATATATCAGTATGTTGATTATATTTTAAAATAAAATTTTAAAAATTACTATTTATATATTCATTATCAATACCATATATCACATTGGTGTATTGTTAATATATCCCAAATTTGTAATTGAATATAATAGAATATAGAATAATTTTAAACAAAAAACTATAATCTCTACGAAAGTTAATAGAGTTTATTAGTATGGTTATTTTGATAACTGTAACATCGAATTCAATGTTATTTTATTTTGCATTTATATTATCACAATATTTATCACAAATTGTCATCTCGTGCAATGCAGGGAAACCTTTTTCAAATTTTTAATAGAATTCTTTTGTTATTTATATTAATTAAGTTTAATGTTCTAACCAACACTGAGTTCATATTTTTTGTAGTGTTATTTTCATATTATTAACATTTATCAAAACCACCGTTTGTTGGGAAATTAGTATCCCATGCAACGCATGGGTGAAACAGCTAGTATGTAGAATACAATGCGAACTATAAAATATTGTAAAAGTAATATCAATAAAAAGAAAAGGTGATCAGTAAGAATTTTTTTTGGAAAAGGTAATGTACCTTTTCTTCAATGATGTAATATTTTCATTTTGAGAACTAACAATTATTTAACTCGTTAATTTAACTTTTCTTTATTGAATAAAACTATAATACTCAATAATTATTAAAGTTTGTTCATTACTTTTTATAATTAATACATTATATCCAACAGATAAGTTGGACATGATCAAATTTCCATTTTTTTAAAATAGAAAATCAAATTAACTTCAATTTATTTTTATAACGAAAATGTGACAATAACAAATATAAAAAAAAATGTACCGCACACATTTTTAATAAATTGTAAATTTGTGATTAAAAAAATGTAAAGATGTGATGGTTTCATATTATTAAGAAGGGAAAGAGTCTAATTTTGTGTTCTCATTGATAAACATCACTATTGAAGGACAATAAAATAATTACAAAAACTTAATAGGCATTGGATGAGAATAATAATAGGTTGTGATAGGCATGTAAATATAAAACAGATGTGAGGTAATATTGGTATAAAAGGTTTTTCCACCTCTCTTTATACTTTTAATAGTAGTATAGATTGATTTAAGGTAATTATATATGAACTACACTATTTATCAAAGCATCACGTTGTAATTCCAACAAACTCCTCAATTTTCTTTTATATTTTCAGTCGCATCCTTTACAAATCAAAATTTTTCATTCGCGAAACATTTGTAACTCAATTGAATGTATGTTGACATTAGAGAAGAATTATGATTTGAGACATAATTTGCTTACCCAAACGAAATTTAAAAATAAAAATATGAATGAAAAAAGATTGAGGGCATGAATACATAAATGAGTAAAAATTGAGAAATTTCATTATAATTTGAATGTGGTGTAACCATTAATTAAAAAGTGTGGTGTTAATAGAACTAGATTGCACCCGTGCGATGTACGAGGAGGAGTAAAATGGTATATTTATATAAAATAATCTTATAACATCAGAATATGCATTATGTATGAACACACAACAAAAATAACGAAACATATATAAGATCAAAATGGATTTCAATAATGTTTTACAAATTTTGATTAACCATTATCCTCTAAAAAAATATTATATCAATTGTCGTCACTTGTTTTATGAAACATATGTAATTATTCAAACTTATTTCAAATACAACTAATTAACAATAATGTTATCATCTGCCTATACATTTTGAATAGTCCATATATATTGGATAGCCCAAATAAGACTAAAAAAGGACAAACTGACTCCATCATGTAAAATCATGCATAGTCTGTTGGATTTTTAAAATAATAAACGAGTACAACTCAACAAATTCATAATAAAAAAATACTCTTTTTTGTGAAGTCGTCAAAAAAAAAAAGTGAAGAGAAGAATTATTATGAGAAAAAAGTCGTAAGTTACACAACATCATAATGAAAATGAGAAGCCGCAAAACAATGACCCAACTTACTACGGTTGCATGGATGAATCGTAAGTAAAATTTGTAATAACAATCCAAGATATACAAAATCTCTAGGTAATTTCTACTTTTGCAACAAATGTGCAATTTAAAAATTTTGTTGAATTTTTTAATTCAAAAAAGCTCATTGATTAGTGATGAACATAAATGGCTGCATGTCCAATTACATTCAAAAATTCATTTCTTTCATGAAACTAAAAATTCCATAATGTGAAACAACTCAATAAAATCGTTACACCAATTATTTAGACTTTTGCGTGACATCAAATGTTAATTGGACAAAAATATAAATTTATTTTGTATATCTTGAACATTTAATTCACTCACATAAGAAAAAAAATACTATCTAAAAATAATTATCTTTAAAAAATTCATCTATAGAAAAAGGAACAATTTAAACATAATAATATATGTATTAAGTATTTGGATTTCACAAAATATTTTTTAAAAAAAGGAGCAACAGAAAACTCAAAATTCAAAAAGAAAAAAAAAAGGATGGAATCCAAAACAGCCTGTGCATAAAAATTGCAATGGCGCTTTCATATGTAGGCAACCAACATAATTATGGGAATTGTGCCCTCTTAAAGTGGCCTCATTCTTTAAATAAAAAATAAAATAAAAAATTATGCCATTTGAGCAGGAAAATTCAGTAGGACCCGCTTTAGAGACTTTCTTTTACTAGTAGCCAACCCGTGCGTTGCACGGGATGACAATATTCTAAATAGCACATCTTAAGATTTAAAAAAAAAAATCAAAATCTTATAATGTAACATGTGTTAGATACAAATGTAATTGAAATGACAAAGTTTAATTATTATACAGTTAATGTAAAATATTTATAACATAATATGTGTTAGATATGATAAATATATTTGAACCGGTAAATTAACAATGTAGGACAATCGATCTAAAACAATTATAACGTAATGCACATTAGATGCATATATATTTGAAGATGTAGAATAACATTGTGAGCAAACACATTTAAACCAAATAAATAATAGAAAACATAATAATCACTCTAAATTTTGAAACACTTTTCTAAACACCACATTCATCGTTGAGTCACCCAATTCGCCATCTTCGTTGCAAATCAGAATCTTCAACCTGCTCCTATTTGTAACTCTCGGTCATGTTGAAAGTATCCTTTTGATGTTGAATACATTAGACATTAATAAATAAATTTAGTATCTTAATACCTAAGTAATTAAGATTTTAACACACATTTGTACTAAAAAATATTGAAAAAAGAGAAATATTGTAAGTACACACAAGTAAATACTATACACTTACCCCCACACCTAAATGCCTACTTTTACCCCTCATTTGATAGTTTCACATGAAAATTAAGGGTAAAATTAGGAATTGATCAAGCATGTATGACAAATGTATGACATTGACATGTGTGTACTTGTAACATTTTTTGTGAAGACATTCACAACCACTACTAGAAAAAGTGACTTAGACATCACTTTATTTACATCAGTTGCTTTGGCAGTTGATGTAAAATAAAATTATAACACCAGTAGTAAAAATAGCGGTGTTATATGCATTTTTAACATCGCATATTTTAACAACTGATGTTAATTATATACTTTCAAATTTTTATTGCAAATTTTTAACATCAGTTTTGTTAACAACCAATATTAATAATATTGTACAAAAACCACGTGTAAGGTTCTAAAGGAGGAAATAACTTAAAAGGCGACCCAACAACTCCTTTTGTCCTTACTTTTCCTTCGTCTCATTTGTACTTCCCTTTCCTCTCCACATGTTGCTCTCTCTTGTTGATACTTTTTCTTCTCTAGATCTGCTTTTCCCATTGACAATTGGAGCTTCTTCGGCCTATATCCGCGTTCCCCGACACATTTTGAGCTTCTAATTATTCGAGTTGTTACTTTTGCTGCAGACGTGAGATTTACGGCTTGCTTTTCCAATCGGCCATGGGAGCTTCTCGAGGCTAGATCCGCATTCCGCCGACGACCTTCTAATTTGTTGATTCGTGGTGTTATTTTACTACAGGGGAAGAGATTTAGGGTTTGATTCTTACCTTCAAATTTCCTTATTTGATTTTGTTATTTCAGTATACTTTATTGTCAAATTTTCTTAGTTTAACCATCGTCTTCTCTCAACTTTGCTGATTGAGCTTCCGTTTCTTCTATAAATCTCCTTTTCCTGTACGAGATGCCTGCCTTGAAGGGATTTCTGGTCGAGGTACTCGAAGTCTAACACTTGTACGAATGCAAAATCTTGACGGTTTTACTTCTAGGTTACTTTAATTTCGTTGGGCCCTTAACTTCCATGTTATTTATTTAATATTTTATCAAATAGAGTACGAAAAATCATGAGTTGAAGTATTTTGCTTCTTCTAAACTCGGATGTTTGTCTCTTAAAAAAATGTTAGCTGCAGGTGATCTTTCTAGCCATTTGTTCTTGTTTTTGATAAATTTGCTAATTATAATTCTGTATGCTTGTTTCAGTTTCTCTTACTATGATTGTGGGTTTTGATGGATCAACGACAATGGAACTTGGACCATATTCATCAATATTGATGAAACCTAATCCTATATTCGTGGAGTATGTAAAGGTATAAGCAGTTTATGGTGTTTTAGATGTTTTATGCTTCATTTCAATGTTAATTTTTGCATATACCAGGTTTAAGAATTCGATTTATGTGGGCCAATGTTTGGTGACTACCATTTGCAATCGATTTATTTATCTAATTTTTTGGCACTTGTTTTCTTCCTTATAATTTCCAAATAATTGTTCTTCATTTCCGCACTTAACTGTAGGTTCATTTGATTGTGCACGGGATTGAAAAGGCCTGCTTACTATTTCCTCTCTTATGTGCTATTCACTACCACTTGTATTCATCCGTATCGTTCTTGCAATTAATGAGTTTGTCGAATTTTAGATTTCACACCTAACAAAGAAATGGGTTTCAAAATTACTGTAAAATTTTGATTTTCCATATAGCTTTTAAAATTGAGTTTCTCCGGAGAACATGGTTTATTATGTACTATGTTTATATACATTGTAAAATCTAATCTCCATAGCATGGGTTTAGCTTTATTCATCAATTTCTTCATTGTTTAATAGTTATGTAGACCATTACATGACTTTAAATATAGAAGAAATTAATTCTTCTTTATTAGTTTTAAAATTTTATTATGTGTCCTCAAAACAAAGTATTTTGACTCTCAACTAGAACAAGCCTTTAGAAATGATGATTGTGAATTAGTTTTGTTTTCAATGCAGTATAACGATGAATGCTTTTTCACTCGACACACATGGTATACCGCTCGAACTTTGATAGGGAAGGTATGATGGCGTATTTCAATCACTTCGAGTATTGCACATGGATTTGATATCATTATATAATCATTGTAATGTTCTTTACGTTCTTACCTACATTTTTGGAAGCATAGGTTCCGTGGGAAGTGGCCTAGCCCTTGGCAAAGAAGGTCCACTTGTACATACTCGTGCTTGTATTGTTTTTTTGCACGGGTAAGTATGTAATGATTAGACGATTTCATCTTATTGAGAATTCTGAATCTTGTGCAATTTTACATGGTGCCCAGTGGTGACTTCATTTGATTTCTATATGTGGAATCTTTCCCTAATTCCGGAGTGTCGAGCACTCGTTTGCCCCGATGTGACTCTGCTTTCTGATTACCCAGCTTCGGTCAATCTTTGAATCCACCAACTACAAGCTGAGCAGAGGTAGATCTGCGTAAGATTTAGCTTCATCTTCTCCTAAATTTGGTGTACCGACGTTTCTGTTGTTGCAAAGGAAGAAAGGTACTTTCTTTCTTTACCCAATAAGGTAGATGTAGATGTATGTTGAGTGCTGCAGCTTCTAATACAGTTTCTAGTTGCATCATTTCAGTTTAAATGTTCATTTTTTTTGTCGACTTCTTAGTCCAAGAACTCTCCGATCTACCTTGTTTCAGTTTGCCTTTTTTTTTGGTATGTCTTATTTTTGCTTCCTTTGCTTTACTTCCTTTGTGACAATTTGTAAGTCAAGTAATAGAAGGCAGTCGAACTGCGTCTAGAGAAGGTGCATAAAGCGTAATATCTATTATTGCATATCTTTATCCTAACTTTTGCAGAAGATATTGTGTTTGTTGTATAGGCTTATTGTGTTTATAACGTATTAACAGAACTTTCTTTGAAATGGAAGGTTGAGATTAGTAGATAAAAAGTACCATGTCAATACTACTTATAGCAAACGAACCCTTTTGTTCAATTATCAATTCCATCCTCTATACAAAAGAAGAAGAAATCCAACAAACTGTGAAGACAATGAGGGTTATATAGAGTTATGATCTATTGTTGTATGATAGGTTGGTTTCTAATGATGTGTTGAATTTAGTAGGTCCCAATTCTAGATTTCTCTATGTTGGCAAAACTGCTAGGTACCATAGCAGACATGTAGGTTTATTTTAGTATCTGTTCCAGGCTTCTCTAAGTTGTTTTGTTGATTTTAAGAATTGGGTATGATGAAAATTTGAGTTTCGAAGTGGGTTTTTTCACGAAGTTTAGAACTTTAGTGTTACTATGTTTGGGGTCATGCCTGTATTAGTTTAAGATAGAATCTAACAAAGTTAAACTTGAGTAATCGAGACGAGTACAAAGTGCAATTACGCTTTGTCGTATTTTGTCAAAACATGGGTAATTTCAGCTAAGAAATGAACAATGTTATTGGTATTTATCATTTTAGATGCAATATCAAGATTAGTGTGTAGTGAATGTACAATTGGAAAAAAATTGTACAATTGGACCAGAAAGTGATTATTAAGCGAAATAAGCTGTTTCTTGCCAATTCTCGCAGAGGAAATCCATGAATCGCCTCGAGCTTTCTTGAAAGGCGGGTGAATGTCGTGAGGTGAAAGGCGGAGATCCACTATTAAGTTTTAACGGTAACAAGTCAAAATCATATTATTCAATGAAATAGTTTAGTGTTGTGAGTACATCTTTAATCGGTTTATGATTGTGAAATTATCGATTTGGTCATCGTATTTGGAAGGGTGGAGAGGAGATGGACTTTATGCAAAACCAAGGAATTGAAGCTAAAGTCATTTACTGGTATAATGCTTGTAACAATTTCTTGGCGACCATCGCATGTCGGTTTTCTCGAGAGATGATGGTGGCAACACAATAACAAATTGCTAGTACAAGAGGAAAACTAATCTGCACCATGTAAGTTGTGTAATTTTGGCTTCAAGCAGCTTGAATATCTGTTTTCATGCACATCTTGTCAAATAAGCAACTTATGTTGACTTTCTATATCAATGATGCTAACATTCATTCAAGTAATAAAGAATTGAACAACTTCTTGTAAGGATTTTGATTTGTATGTTAATAGTTTTTACAGTGAAACTAAAAAATTTACAGGAGATCGATGAGGTGCCTGTTGAAGTGGCCGACTACCTCCAAGCATTGACGTAGATATTGTGGTTGGGAACATCGTTGTTAGTGTATAGTGTTTGTTAATGAACCACTACGTATGACATTTGCTTGTTTATGTACATTAGTGTTCGATATTTTGCATTTGGGATGACGACGATGTCAATTGCAACTTTTAACAGATTGTATTACTACTGAGCACTGTGATTTATGAATATTGGGTATTTAGATGTTTGTTGCAATTTTTTGGTACTCAAATTTTGGATTTTTGACAGGTTTCATAATGCTTTCGATAGCTATTACAGAAATGATGTTACATGTATCAGTAATAATTGATGTAAAACATAAAAATAAAGCAGATATCAAGATTATTCTAGACATCGTTTATTGATAACAATTTGACTTTTAGTGTTGTTTAAGACATCAGTTATAAATAAGAAAATTGATGAGTGAATGCGCTTGAGACATCAGTTCTATTCGTTTAACACCCTATCTTAACTAATGTGTGTTGTAGTAATGACACATGTTCTACCCATGTGTTTAACATCAGCTAAAACCTAATGTCTCTTGCTGTAAAGTCATCGGTTTACATAATTGATGTGATTTGTATAATCATTTTAGACATCAGTTAGAAACCGATGTCTAGAGTTTCAGATCTTTAACATCACCCACTAACACATCGGATTTTTTTTTTTTTTTTACATCAGTTAATAACTGATCTCTAAGTCACTTTTTCTAGTAGTGAACACACGTCTTTTAACATTTTATTCTTTCATTCTCTAAATGTGACGTTTTAAACCAAATATGAACCTTATTATATTTGTGTGTATTTGTAATTATAATTGTGTGTGAGTCTTTTCATTCTTAACTTTTAAATGACTTTTTCTATGTGCCATTTTTTATTTTTAATATGCGACTTTTATTTCAAAAAGTATTGCTAATAAAAAAATCTGTTATTTAATTTAAAAATAAAATAAAACTCAAACTTTGTTTCAAATTAATTTAAATTTAATATCCTTCCTTTTTCATAAGTTGCTTATTAAACCAATTGTTAGGACCCATTCTATAGTCATATTTGTCAGTCTATTTGTAATTAATATTTGCATGTGGCCATTTTTATTCTTGACTTTTTAATCAAGTGTGTCTTTTTCTAAATGCAAATATTTTTTCATTTTTAATTTGCAACTTTTACTTCAAAAAAATTCAATTATAAATCTGTTTTATTAGAAAAAGAGTAAATAAATTTTCACCTAACTTTTGTTTAAAATTAAATTAAATTCTACATTCTTTGCATTAAATAATTATCAAATGAAAAATTAAATAAGAAAAATATCATATAGCGTTCTCTTCAATTAGAATTACATGTTTCTTTTGGCATATATGGCAGTATAATATTGGCTACCGTCACTTGGATTAAAGTACCCGTTCATATTTATGAATGCCCAATGCAAAAAGCCATTGAGATTGCAATAAAACACGTCATCTAATTTTCTCAAAGTTCCTTTTCATGATCAATTCAACAATTCAAAGAATGACATGCAATCAGTCGACACGATTCATCTACTCCTAAATCCAAAAAAAAAAAAAAAAACAAAACCTGATGTAACTTGTTAAAAGAAGAACGCAAAGAAAAAAACAAAAATCGACGACCTGGAAGTTGAATCTGGGTTGAAGTCGAAGATAATGATCAAGATAACCTTTCTTGTGCTTTCAATTCTTCTCAGTTTTTGCCCCAGGTGTCAACTCTTTCTATTTCTTGCCTGAGCTCTCCCTTTCAATGATACAAGAAAGCCTAAGAATCCGAACCCACTTAAGATTTCGAAAAATCAAGTTTGGCGACCAAAATTGTGCCATTTGATCGCATAGTAATCTGGCATGCGATCGCATTGTCTGATTGAAATCGCCAAGCTAATTAATTAGAACTTTTAAAGTTCTTATATGGAAAATATTTTCTCTAGGAAAAAGAGAGAATTGTTTTCTATGAAAAATAGGTTAAAGCATGCTTTAAGTGATTATATATGGAAATTTATTTCTATGGAAAATTTTACAATCAAACAACTAACTTGGAAAATAATTTCCAAGATTCCATATTTTCTATAGAAAATCATGGCAATCAAACACACTTTTAATGCTTTCTAGTTTACAAATATTTAAAAAAAAAACTGCAAACATTATTTGTTTGAAGTTGAAATAAGTTTTTATTTATTTTCTATTTTTTCAATTCAAAGCGTGATGGAAATAAGTTAATTTATTCGAGTTCATCAAAAGTTCATTTGGTGGCATCCTAATTATACTTATTGAGCTGTTAATAATTTTTTTTCTTGACCATTAAGTTATTATTATAAACTGAATACTGTTATGAATAATTGAGAATAATTTGGTGGTTATGAATTATGAGGAATAATTTGGTGGAGGAATAATTTGGTGGAGGAATAATTTGGTAAAAGATGTAATTATTATATGTGAATGACTATTATACCCTTGATGAAATTATGTAATTACGGTTGTACCATTCAAGTTTTCCTATAAATAGAGCTGATTATTAATGAAATTCATTCCCGAGAATTCCTTAGAATT
Organism: Jasminum sambac; assembly: GCA_018223645.1. Taxonomy (NCBI): domain Eukaryota; kingdom Viridiplantae; phylum Streptophyta; class Magnoliopsida; order Lamiales; family Oleaceae; genus Jasminum; species Jasminum sambac. Next base: position 41,111,321 of record CP073640.1, read on the forward strand.
CATTCTCTCTAAATTCTCTCTATTGTTTCTATACTTTTATAACACGTTATCGACGAGTCTCTAGCCATTTGAGTAATATGAAGGGAGTATGCTTCTACAGCATCTTATAGATGATCTTCTCAGTATCAAAAACCTAATTATTATAAATAACCTAATCCATCTCCAATCAATACTTATCTTTCTTTTCTCTCTTATCTTTTTCCCACACTTTCTCACGCCTCACTCTCTCTATCTTCCCAATCACTCATAAAACATTTATGCAGAGACAAAGAGTTGTGGGCAATTCAAGAATTGACAGATGGAAGAAATACGTGCATGTTCAATTGCTTCTCCCTACGAAAAAGGAAAATGTATATATATATTATATTACTTTATAATATAATAATATATTAAACTATAATATTCGTTTTCTCGAGATATAAGGAGCATACATTATCAAAATCAAATTTTCTCGACTCCATTATACTCGATTTAACGAGAGCTTCGATTTGACACAAACATTGATAGGGTAATAACTCGTTTTGAAATATGTTATTATCAAACTTTCAAAATTTACAAATCAGTACACCAACTTTTGAAAAAGTTACAAAATAGTCCTTGAATATTTTGATATTGATAAATTGAAGTAGAAAGGAGATAATTTTCCAATCGTAAAACATTGATAAAATATTTTTGACAATTTTACCTTTACGAATTGGAATGGACAATTTTACCCTTAGGGTAAAACCGACCTAATTTTGACGACAGTGAAAAATGGATAGAATATTCATGAATAAATTCTAAATCCATTGATTATATAAAATGGCTTGAAGTCCATTTGAGTTAAAAGATCGAATATTATTTTAACTCCTAACAGCTTCAATTACATAATGTACTTATTCTAGAAGGATAAGTGTGCTCTTGTAGAAGTAATGAGTATTTGTTCTACAAGAACAAATTTGCTCCCGTAGAAGGCTGTTCAATATTTAATTCTACTTTATTTAATGCAATTTAATTACTGCAATACCTCCTACTTAATGATGGGTTCAACCGTCACTAAACGGAAGGTTTTATATATTTCTGCACTTTATATGCTAAGTGATGGGTAATACCTTCTACTAAGCAGATCCTACTCCTGAAGAAGTAGTTAAATATTATGCAATTTAATTCTTGCTATTTAAATTCCGTAAATTTATATTTATTGCAATAATTCCCATAAGGTAGGTTCGACCACCTATTGGAGGAAATTTAATTTCTGCAATTTAAATTTATGCACTTTATAGTTTGAGTATATTTCCAATGTGGTGGGTAATACCACACGATTGGTGTGCATATTTCCAATGTGGTGGGTTATACTACACGATTGGTTATAACGAATCCTACTCCAGAAGAAGTAGTTGATCAAATATTCTAATCATACTCTCGAAGTAGTAGACGATGAGAATAAAATTACTTCCCCATATATACCGAATATTAATGGCGAAAATTGAACAAGTGGTACTTGAAGTCACCATTGGATAAATAGATGAAAATAAAATGCTCAATAGATCCCATGTTGATAAATCAAAGAAAATATATCGCATGGAGAGATTATATGAAGTAATGTCATCGATGATATGAGATTGTATTAATATGAGAATAAAATGCTCTTGAAGAAGCATAATCACTAGATTTACGTATTTGAATAAAGCCAATATGATATTATTATTATTACTCCGGAAGAAGTACAAAGCGTTCGAAGTGGAACATATTGAGAATATCAAAAGATGGCATTAAACACTCGAAAATATAGAAATGCAAAAGAATATACATATCAATCCATAAATGAGGATGCGTCTCGAGAGTATAAATACTGCAGTAACTCGCCACCATCAACATTAGGATTTATAATGAAATATTTAAAGGATCCGAATTTCTTTTAAACTTGACACGGTGAGTGCATGATCGACGGACTGGCTTCACAGATTCTTGAACATATGCATGAAATTTGATGATGAGTAGTTCATCAACAAGATTACTCAGCGAGAAATAAGTATTTTTCTCATTGAATGAGAGATAAACTTATTATTTACACTCGATCTAGAAACGCTAGTAAGCCATCAAAGAAATTATTAATATTCAACAAACCTATTGGTTTGACATGAAAGTTCCACTCGTACAACGAGGCTATATTGAATATTTCCTCCAAAGGTGTTGTAAACGCTGGAAGGACAATGAAAGCATCACTATTATTCATCATATACATCATGCGGTTGTGGATGGATTGCGCTTGTAGCCCCAACCGTGTGGACCCATGGTAGAACTGGCTCCAATTGAGTATTAGATCCAACTAGATGGAAAGGTATTACACTCAAACTCTTATTCCCCATGATTGTGCGGCCATTATAAGTCTAGCTAAAAGTTTGTTGTTGGTTCCTCCATATAGTATATTGATTTCTTGTCTCCCTAACTCTTTTTATTTAGTCGGTTTGCCATATCCACATATTGGATATGGCCTACCGCTTAGATCCACCAAGAATACATACGGTTTTAATCAAGTAGGTAAAGTCGACTTGTATGAGATGATTCTAAAATCTCCATATCCATCTCTACTCCTATCTCTTTTTTGCACTATACTTTTAATGTATGAACATGAGAGATATATGAATCCCTCTATTTAAAGAAAAATTTTCAAACCAATAATTGAGCGCACTATTTACTTTTTGACAAATATGAAAGAGAAAATGGTAGAAAAATTTTAGTGAAAATGACATATACCATTTATGATTGAAAAATAATATATATATACATATATATATCTTAAAATTGAAAAACAATATTTACAATTACAAGAAAAACATTGATCTTCATTATTACAATAAAGCTTTCTTACATAAATATGGAAAAATCATTATACTAAATTTTTCTACTAAATTTACAAAGCAGGATCTTCTAAAGTAAGTTTTTCAAGATCAGTAACGCTTGTTGATCTTTGAATTTGGCCCATAAGGCCATTAGCTCACCTTGTACGTGTCCACTAGGATGTGTCTCAAGAGCCTGTTGAATATCATCCAAAGGCTCCTTACTCAATCCATCCTTAATGAATGCTATTTTATCTTCTCGATTTACGGACAAGTACCCCATGATTTACATCGAGTGTCACATGTCCACCGAGCACATTTGTAGCATCCTCCTAATCTTTTGCTCTCCGTTTCTTTGAAAAACTACTTTTACCCATACCAGGCATGTATTTAGAAGGAATTGAAACCTCACCAGATAATCGAACCTTTGCTTCAATCAAGCATCGGATATCTTGTGGGATACCCTTATTCATTAGCATCCTTAATCTTTCCAGCCTACCTCGATAAATCCTTTTTAGGATTTTAATCGGTAGTGATGGATAGTATTTTCGAAGATTTGAGAGCATATGATCCATTATAATGTATAGACCCTTGCTAGGATGAATTTTGCAATAATTTTGATGATTTATTTATAGAATAATACGTGGCGTATGAAATAAGACTCGATTTTAAATAAATAATATGAAGCGTAAGAGCTACGATTTCGAAATTAAATAATAGCCGGATGTGATGCGTATGAGCTGTAACTCCGTGTTTGAATAGTGGTAGACAATAATGTCACTAAAAGATGATGGAATATGTCGGTGAATTGTTTCTATGATAAATCATATTGAGCAATATACAGATACTAGTGAAATCGATATAAGAATTTACTGAACTAGAAGTTCAATAATACTCGTTTGCAAAACCGGATTGACCATCCCGGTTTAAATAATTATTGAAATCAATATTTCAAGTGAAGAATTAAAGGAATTCTTCAATGATTGTTCTCGATAAATGATGAAATCATTACTAGCCAATATTGGAAATAAATCCCAAATATATCTGGAATAAAGGATGAGAAATATGGGTCCACTCATCCTCCATGTGGACTACTAGATATTATGATATGGATCCACTAGATAGTCACATGTGTATATGATTCGTAATTTGAAATTTACGAAATATTTGCTCACGGTATGAGCATGATTTCCAGATTTAATGATAAAGCTAGTAAATGTATATCCCAATACTTGAATAAATCCCTGAAGGATTGAGTATGCGCATACAAGTGGGATATTATATGGCAAATTATTTAAAGTCCTCAAATAAATTGCCGATATCGAGAATAGAATGCAAACGGTCTAAATTCTCATATTAAGGCTGAATGATGAGAACATATATGATTAAAATCATACCAACTGTATGAGTTTTGGTGTTCTAAATTTTCTCAGCATGAGGGGGAGTATTAAAGGTTGAAAATGATATGTGAAATGCATCATGTTATATCCTCACAATTAAAATATGAACTTGAAGTTCAAAGATGCATAAAAGATGCTATGAACAATCACATATATCAGTTAAGATGCTTTGATAAGTTAGCACGCCAGGAGCGTTGATATTATGAGATTTCCCCAAACATATATATCAAAGCAAATTATAAAAGATGGTCTTAATAACGAGGCATATGCTCTTGAAGAGTATATAGACATAACTATATTGTGTAATCCTACAAGAGGATTGATAATGAGATATCTCGATAAGTTATGTCGATATGGGGAAAGAAATGAAATTGAAAAGTGTCGACACGATATAAAAATGTAGCGCTACATATGATCAATGATAATGAAAATATTGAGATATATTGAAGATGATAAGCGGTGAATGTGAAATCCTTGATTTATGAGATGATGAGATGATGATGGTGATGGTTAAGTTTAAAGATAAGCATGGTGGTCATTATATGTTGCATGCTCATGAAAGTTAAATTACCGATCGTGTATGTAATGCTGAAAAGAAAATTAAAGGATCGGGTGAGCTAAGCTCGTGTTTATAAGTACCCTAAAGGGGAGCTAAGCCCACAGGAATGAAATAACCTATTAAGTGAGTATTAAATGTTAAATGATATATTTTAAGTGTGTGTTAGTTATGAAGGTTTACTTATATGTTTACATGTTTTTAAGATGAATTTATATGTTTTAAAATTGTGTATTTGGAGACATGTGTTCATGGTGAATGTTTTGTAGTTGTGTAAGAAAATTGATGCACTCTAAATGAGCAGAAGAGTATAAAACCAATGTATATGATACTCATACAAATGTATGAAAGATTTTGAAATGCTTACTGACATACTTGTATAAAATACTTATTGCACTCTTTTTTCCCTTGACTGAGGTTTTATCCCATTGGGTTTTCCTAGCAAGGTTTTAATGAGGCAACTTTAAAGGTGTATTCACATGAATAATATACTCTTTTTCCTTCATTAGGGTTTTTCCCACTGGGTTTTTCCTAATAAGGTTTTAGCAGGCATATTCATGGTATATTGAGAACGATAGGAGAAATTGATACAGTGTATCTATTGGATCAAGTTATAATGGAGCTAATGCTTTAGATCCAAGCGATGATGATATTGAAATCATTTACGAAGTAAAGATATCGATTCTCAAGATATGAAATCAAGCGGGCAAGTACTCTTTTTCCTTCGATCAAGTTTTTCCCACTGGGTTTTCTTGACAAGGTTTTAACGAGGCAGCACATGAATACTCCTATACCGCTGGAAGACATCAGTGGGAGCAATGTTTTGATGAAGCAGTATATAACCACTCCAAGCTATCCCGCACGTCCAATCGGTTTGGAAATTTTTTTCCCCGGGTTTTTCTCCAAACAAGTCAGGAAGACATTTGTATTAATAGTCATTCAAGGGGGAGTGTTATGAATAATTGAGAATAATTTGGTGGTTATGAATTATGAGGAATAATTTGGTGGAGGAATAATTTGGTAAAAGATGTAATTATTATATGTGAATGACTATTATACCCTTGATGAAATTATGTAATTACGGTTGTACCATTCGAAGTTTTCCTATAAATAGGGCTTCAGTTATTAATGAAATTCATTCCTGAGAATTCCTTAGAATTCATTCTCTCTAAATTCTCTCTATTGTTTCTATACTTTTATAACAAATACCACGTAGTATTATCTTTCCACGAGTAATTTTCCACGAAATCTTTCCATAATTAATTTGTACTTCCGACCACACAGAATCCCCCAGTGACCAACTTAACCCTCTCTCTATCTCTCTTCCGCAACACCCCCCCCCACCCCCGCCCCTCACCCCCACCCCCACCTTCCAAGGCCCTCATTCCTTATATATTTGTGTCATTGTGGTCTAAATAAAAAAGTATAACAATTAAAATAACAATTGCAAAAAAAAAAAAGTCTATGTCCTGTTCAAAAAAAAAACTCTCTATGAATACTTATATAACAATAAATGTTTCTTAAGATATTCTAGATGTACCTAGATGTTTGGGTTGGGATAGTTCTCTGCAAAAAAACAAAAACAAAAATAAAAACAAAAATCTAGATATAATGTGGAAAAAAAATAGTTTGTATTGGTATAAGATAGATGAATGCATTACCAATGACGACACATTGATATTTAATTTTCTTATTTTTCCCATCTCCCTCTTATGTACGAATATTGAACAAATATAAATTCTCACTAAAAAATTAAAATAGACATGCTAAAAGAGTAAAACAATTAACGTAGCAATTACAAATTGTCTCTTTTGGTAGGAGTGATTCTTTGCAAAAGCATGTTTAATAGAATAAGTAATATCATTTAATAAGTATCAATAACTTAATTGGTAGTAGTTAAGAGTATTATTGATAATAAATATAAGGGTAAACTTGACTAATGAAAAAATAGGTAAGGGTATTATTGGAAATCAAAAGATTTCCCACTATCCACACTTTTTAATATCAATAATTCTATGGGTAGGAAAACTTTGAGGAAAAGTTTGAGGAAATGGATCCAAAATTTCAAACAATAATTCTATGGGTAGGAAAACTTTGAGGAAAACTTTGAGGAAATGGATCCAAAATTTCAAAACTACCCCTCGGTCAAAGAAGGAAAGCAATACCCGAGGAACCTCTTTTTCTTTTCTTTTAATTTTTGTGTAGCTTTCCTTCTCTCTCTCTCTCTCTCTCAGCAATACCCGAGGTCGGCGAGGCAAGTTTTCTCAGATTCATTAGATGCAATTATCTCACCCGATTTTCTCAAATCCAATTACCTCTAATTACCTCACCCGATTTGTTCCCAAATTTTCCGAGTGTTCGTTGTTCGTTCCACAGATATGTAGAGTTCTTCAAGGGCGATTACGAGCTGCGAAAGGGCGAAAACTTGGAGGTTCTTCGTAGGGGGTTCTTCGTTTGGAAAGCTTTACCAGGTTGTGCGAATATCAGCAAAAAAAGGTACCTTCGCCATCCTATTTTTCGGGCATGAGCAATTAATTGAGGTGTTCGAATTTGTAGATGGCGGGGAGATTTTCGTGTAAAAAAAAAAGCTGTTTTAAAAAAAATTCAGAAAACCCTTATGCGACTGATGTGATTTTAAATTTCCAAAATTCGGTTATATTAGATTTGTATGTAGATCATTCGGTTATTGAATTGTTGTGATGTTTACCATCTGTTGTATGTAGAAAATTAGGTTATTGAATTTGTATGTAGAAAATTCGGTTATGTTGATTTTCTTCTTCTGTTTATCATTATTCTCATTCCCATGCAGATGAGTAACCCACTTGGGCTTGATTATGAAGATGACGAAGAAGCGGAAAACCAGTGTATTGGTGTGAATTTGGCCGAGGAACAAATTCAGGAAATGGCTGGCAAAGGTACTTTTGTTCGAAATTTGGCCGACGAACAAATTTTGTTCGTAGTTTTAATGTATATATATCCAACAAAATAAACCGCATGGGAATAAATTTTGTTTGTAATAATGGAACTGATAATGTCAGCAATATAATAGTCAGAAAAGGATAGAAATAGATCAAAAGACTGAATTTTTTAGAGTTTTTACCTTGGCATCGAAGTTGGAATCTAGATGAATATTAGATGAAGTTTAATCTAGAAGTTGGAAAATTTAGAGTCTGTATACATAATAGTAATACAATTCAAATTTATCTTAAATGAGATTTATCGTGCAATTGAGTTTCCAAAGATCCATTTTGCATCAGTTCATAAATTAGGAGCCTCGTTTCTTCATGAATGCTGCAACAAAATAACCCGCATGTGTACATCCAATAAATCAATGTTGATGATAAGACTCTATGTTAAATAGTTGTGGCATTTATCTTAATAATTAATGATCACATGTGAGTGTGGCATTCTTTAAGACATACGGTACTCTTTGAACAAAAGAGGGAAAAAGATTAGCCTGTGACTGTGAATATATGGTGGTAATCAATGAGTAGCTAACATAATATGCTTTGAGAGACATCCTCCAATCTAATTAGTTTTAATGAGACATAATATGGATTCATGAGACATCCTCCAAATTACCTAGTTTTAATATGCTTTGTGGTTTACTAGGATGAATAACTAACATAATTCATTAAATTGATTCTATTTAGTTTTTTGACAAAGATGGTAGTGAATGTTGACGATGTTTTTTGACAGGATGAACAACCACATTGGAGCAGCAAATTTCCAATGTAATTCCACCATTGGGAGAAGTAAGCTCCTAGCCTCTTTTTTCTTTTTCTTTTTTTTTTTTAATTTACCTTTGTAGTACTAGTTTAGATGCCCTAAAAACAAAGGAGGAATATTTTGAAGAGATACGATTTGTTTTTCTTCTAGTAATATTTGAAAGTATATAAACTATGTTATCTCGTGAGTGATTGATGAATTTTGTCAACTTTTATTGAAATCTATATCATTTTAACGATTTTTTTTTAGGTAAACTATCATCGGGGTGTGCAGTACGATCGTGTTGGTGATGGTGGTAGTGGTACGGGCATGGATAGCGGAAATTTGAATAGTAGTGAACACTCACAGACCAACTACTATTACCATTAGCTATATGTTTTAGTGATTGTAATAGCTTTTGAACGTGTTACGACTTTTATTTTGTTTAAATGTTGAACGGCCCGTGCTATGCTCCTTCAATTTTATTACTTTCACTTGATCCAATGAAATTTGCTCTCCTTTTGTTGAACAAGTTTTACAGACTTTTCTGCGTCTCGTGTTTCTTGGACAGGTTTTATGTTAGTGCTACCCATTGGTTGGAAGATATATTACTTGTGTGCTATTGCAGATGAAATCAATTTTCTTGAAGGGATAAATTTAATTTTTAGTATTTATGGGTACATAGTCTGATTTAATTTTTAGCATTCGTTGTTGTTAAATAATTTGCATTCAAGTTTCCTTTTATTGTTAAACAAATATATCATATGCACATTTTGAAGGAGTAACAAAATGAAGTTCGTAAACAGATTTTAAAAGCTATCTACACAAGAATACGATGTAAAAACATCTGCATTGTTAGGAATTATTAGACAACTATTCGTCATCACGGGGATCGAATGGGAAATTATGATTTAACACCAATGGCAAATTCAAGATTATGGGAAATCATCTTCAGCACTGGTTTGATCTTTTTCTTTGACATGGATGATATCAATTTTGGTTTTTAGAATGTACCCAATTTAATATCATCCATGTCAAAGAAGTTGAGTCAGTACCACCAAACCATTGAATCTCGTCCAGTATGTTTCACCAAACTTGTTTTAATTGCCTTTCCATTAGCTCGTGTTTGGTAATTAATACGATTTTTTGGCCAAGCAAACACGAACACATAATTGGAAAAAACAATTAAAATCTTACCGGTTATGTGCACAGAGCATGATTAAAGTGCATCCCAGTTATCCGGATTTCCACTAATAAACACAATAAATTGGAGAATATTCAAGAGTCGACAAGCTCGAGAGTAGACAAAGATGAAGCAAATATTAGTCATAATACATTCAATTATTCCACTTGCGAAACGTAAACTCATACACCCTAAGCGATACATCGACGTTCCTTGATTCTGAAATCTCTGATCTTCATAGTTCCCACGGCATAGAAACTAATAATAATACTAATTCAAAAAATTCTCAAAGTCAAAAAAAATTTTGCAAAAAAACCTACCGAAAATTCTCGAAATTTAAAAAACCCAAAAAAAAAAAAAACAACTACCTTGTCAACACAGATACTAATTCGAAGAACTTACCTTGTCAACTAAAAAATTCTCGAAATTTAAAAAAAAAAATCGAACATCTACAAAATCGGAATTGAACTCTACAAATTCGAATTCCAACAGCTCCCGTTTTCCCCAATTTTAATACCTCAACCACTAATCGAAAAAAAAAAACTAGAAAAATTGGGCGCCAAGGTACCTTTTTCTTTGATATTCACACACCACGGCAAAGCTTTCCAAGCGAAGAACCTTCAAGAACCTCCTCGTTTTCGCCCTTTCGGAGCTCGTAGTCTCACTCGAAGAACTTTACAGATCTGTGGAACGAACAACAAACACTCAGATCTAAAGACAAAACGGGTGAGATTATTGGAGGTAATTGGATCTAAAAAAACTTACCTATTTTTCGTGTATTTTGAGAGAGAGAACACGAGAGAGAGAAATGAGGAAACTGGTGTATTTTGAGAGAGGAAGAAATGAGGAAGCTGACCCACGAAATTGAAATAAAAAAGGTTACTCAGGTATTGCTTTCCTTCTTTGACCGAGGGGTAGTTTTGAAATTTTGAACCCATTTCCTCAAACTTTTCCTCAAAATTTTCCTACCCATAGAATTATTGTTTTAATATAGTATAGATAAACTGAATACCACGTAGTATTATCTTTCCACGAGTAATTTTCCACGAAATCTTTCCATAATTAATTTGTACTTCCGACCACACAGAATCCCCCAGTGACCAACTTAACCTCTCTCTATCTCTCTTCCGCAACACCCCCCCCCCCACCCCCACCCCACCCCCGGGCCCTCATTCCTTATATATTTGTGTCATTGTGGTCTAAATTCTTTCCATATTAATTTTACCTTCTTTACATAGGGTTGCAAACCTAGTGCCATTGTTGGCTATTTGTGACTAACTGAAATTTGTTCTTTTCTGAAGGCAAATCGATTTTGAAGAAGATAGTGAGCAACAATTGTGAAGAAAGACAAAAGTGTAATTAATGGCGAGAGGAAGAAGAAAACACAGGGCAGAGAAAAGATTGAAATGAACAAGATTGAAAAACAGAGCAGTAGACAAGTTACCTTTTCCAAACCAAACACGGTCTCTTCAATGAAGCGAGTCAATTCTGTGTCTTGAGTGGTGCACAGATCGCCATCATTGTACAATCTCGTACCAGACGACGTGTGTGAGGTATGAGGTGGCGTTGGTGGAGTTAATGGTGAATGATCAGATGCATGAGGCTAGTGCTGCATTTGACTACCACCTTAATTTCACTTTTGATGATGATCTAATTTTTGGTTTTGATGTGGATCATTTGGGCAGCTTTGAGATCTTCTGAGTACTAATTTAGGTATGGTGAAAGTTTAGGGTCCGTTAGATTATGTATTTTGTAATTAAATTTTGGCGGGAATTTTGACAGTGGTTACTTAACTGTGATCCTAATTGCTTACTTTTTCTTTATATATGGTTGTGTTTGATGCACTTCTTCAAGTTTTTTGTTGAGTCATGCTAGATGCTAGCACATTTTTTGTGTGGACATCTACCACACTCTAATAGGGTGTGAGCTCTCTCGCTTTTAGGAAAGCAATATAGTAATTTTGCCCACATTCCTATTAGGATGTGATAGGTGTCACACAAAAAATTGCGTGAACATCTAGATTAATCATTTCTTACTATATGAAGTTGCTATTTGCTGATGCTATTTTAGCAACAAAGCAATGTTTTAGGAGGATGTATTGTTGAAAAAAGTGAAGATTAATATTTTACAAAGACAAATGTATAAAGTAATCTTTTGTTTTCGAAACATTTTCTCACTGTTGTAAGTGATAAGTGCTAGAAAAACACTTAAATAACTCTTCTATTTTACTTATTTGTGTGTTTTATTAATATTATATGTTTATTTTTATGTGTTTTCCTTTTATTGTGTGTTTAGAGTCACAAGAAATCAAAAGGAGCCAAAATGGATAAAAACGGAGCGAAAACGGAACTTGGGACCGAAATGCAAGCAAATTCAAAGATGGAGGGCCTCCGATGCAATTTTATGAAAAATTGTTTTTACAATTTTTCTTGTGCCAATATCAAAGAATATCAAAAGAGGATTTCCACATTTTTTGTCGGATCCCAAATCGGAGTTTCTTAGTGAAAGTTATGGCCATTTGAAGAGAAAGGACAAAGCGTAAAAAATCAGCAGCTCGAATTTACTGGCGCAGTTCAGTAATTTGACCATAACGTTTGCTATAAAATTCGGATTGACCTGAACTTTATATTGTTAGAAAGGCCACTCAGAGGACTACAACTTTGATGTTGACATCTTCAAATGATTCGGATCATATCATGGTAAAAAATGGGCAAAACCGAGAGTGATATGAATGGAGGATTTCTTGGGCCATGTTTTGGTAGAAAATTCATAACTTTCTATTAAAATATCCAAAAGAGGAAATTCCAATTGCACAATTCAGCCAAGATGCTTACCTATACCATGATACAATATTTGAACTAATGGAGTAATTTAAGATCATGATTTGATGGTTACCAATTAGTGGATTTATAATGGAGTAGTTGTACAATTGTTTATCATATTTTCTTGTGAAATTTTACCTATAAATAGAGGCATTTGTAATGAAGGAAAACACAACTTAGTAGGAGTGAATTAGCTAGTAGTTCTCTCCAACTTTCTCTCCAATAAAATTTTCTTCTTCATTTGTTCTTAGTTTTAACTTGAAGATTTTAGCTTTTAATATTCCGGCGGATCAATTCTTCGCTAAGTTCTCTTTTCCCTTTTATTTCTCTATTTATTTCTTAGCATTTATTTACTTGTTTTCTATATTTTGCGTAAATTACTTGTATAATCTATCATATTGTGGTGGTGATACAAGGCGAACACTCGCTAAAAAGTATGAAACCCCGCAAATATGAGTAGTTAAGACTTTTCTATCGGTTGAGGGGACGTTGTGTTCAACTAACATGTTGTTATCTTTTCTAACTCTTTAGTAACGTTTTATCTATTCCTCTACTTCAATTTGTTGATTTGTTATGCTTGTAAACCCGTCTTTGAGTTTATGTGATTATTGCATTCACTTTGGCCAATTGAACCAATTAATCTTTAAATTCAAGTTACTTGCTAGGATTGGAACTTTTGATCCGTAATTGTCATTAGATTCCAATCCAAAGTAGCAAATGAATATCGTGCATATTTATTAACAAATCAACTTAGATGCATTAATTCGAGCTTGTGAAATTATTCATCTAATTCAACTCATTCTTCTCGTTCATTTCATACTAGCTTTGCATTAAATCCTAAGAGCTTGTTTAGGGTTATCCAATAGCTAGATGTTAAGTTAAAGAGCGTACTTTTAACTTAATATACTTAAGGAAGAATTCGTTAATCAGAGCGTCTCGGTTAATTGAGAGTTGATAAATTGAAGAATGAATAGTAACACGTTGCATGGGAAAGATAAAAAGCGAGTTGTTTACACAAATCAACCCGAGAACTAGATATTTATTTCAATTGTTTTATTTGATCTTATCTTTTGTCATTTGATTTTCATTCAACTTCACAAACCCCCCTTTCTATATTAATTGATAAAATCAACTAGATCAAGCACCGTTCCTCTTGGGTTCGACCCTTACTTATCACTACTACATTAATTTGTAGTTTTGAAACCGAGTAAGGAAATAAAAAACAAACTTTGGCGCGCTGCGACGACAAAGCGCCCAGTAAGCTTTAGTTTGTGTACATAATAGACAGAGTAAGGAGATAAAGATCGTAAGAGTTAGCATGTGGTCGTGTAAACTTTTTTATTTTACTTAAAAACTAAATAAAAGTTAATTTTTTGAATAGACAGTGATGGAGTGATGGAGACCACGAGATGTATGGTTAATAATGAGTGGTGATGTAATATATGTAGTTGATATTGAAATTTGATTTTGACTTTTAATAATAAATGGTTTTAGGTAGGAAATTAACACCAACACACGTTGAGAATTGTGAAGTCCATATATTATATGAAAATGATGAAATATGTAAAATGATGAAATATGTAATGAGAGATGAAGTATTTGGAGACCGAGAAGTCCATTTAGAGTACTATTATCCAACCCGGTGCATTGCACAGGATGAAAATATTCTAAATAGCATGTCATATATATATAGAAAAAGATAATCTTTTTAAGTAACGTGTATTATATGTAATTATAATTGAGATTATAAAAAAATAGTGTTGCACAATTAATGTAAAGATATTTAAAATATGTCTCCCAAGAGATATAAAAATAAATTTGAATAATATTCTGTGACAATTGAATTAAAACAGTTAGTTATAACATAAAAGGGATTAGATGCAAGTATATTTGAATCGGTAGAATAACATTGTGGTGATATGCCCCTGTGTGATTCACGGAATTTTCCATCTCTAAAAATTTAATAATTCAAATTCTAATTCATATGCTACGAAAATAACAAAATTTAGTTTTATATATTGCTTTGTGTATCGAACATATATGAATAAGGCAAGTTTCTTATCATGACAGCGAGGTGGAGCAAGGGACAGGGAATCGCTCTTTCCTTCTAGTTCAATGCAAGTGCATGTAATATCCCAAACAACAGAATCTTTGAATCCCGATCTCACTTCCCTAGAAAGTTTTCTAACATTTGAATTGTGTTGTTTACATTTTGAACCGTAGAACTGTGTACCTTGAGCACTTATCTTCTTTTCACACTTCTTATAGCTCAAGTACTACCACTTATCCTTGCATTCAATTTTAAAAAATAATTGCAATAATAAAAAAATTTCCTCTCTCTACGAATGGTTAATTTTCAAATTTTAATCCTAAAATATTATAAGCATAAGTTTATTAATAAAATAAATAATTCGAAAAACTTATTAATAACTTAACTAAGTTTATTAATTGAAAAACGATTTTTAAAACAATCATGCATATTTAAGATTTTATATCTTAATTTTAAAAGCTGAATAATTTTAAGTTTATTGGTATAATAGAATAACAAAAAATAATGATGTAATTACTTAATTAGAAATTAAAAACATTTCAGAGCCTAATTTTAATGATTGGAAAATCAATAATTTATTGATCTATAATTTAAAACATTTTATTTTTTGAATTTTAAGTGAATAAAATTACAATCATTTTTATTGAAATTTTATCACAAAATAATGTATCACTTTTCTCAATGTTGTAAAAAGCAGACAAACGTGCCCCAACAACATCTAGTACGATGAGTGTTGGAAACATCCACTTTGATCCTATACCATGAAAATGCAATTAACAATCTCGTTAAGTGCTCAAAGCAATACAAGTGTGCTTTAATCGCATATTAGGCACGTACTATAGGGACAACCTTAATTTTTTCATCATCAATTATAAAAAAATAAAAATAAATAATTATTTATTATTTATTGAACTAAACCAAAATTGGTTACCGATTTCCCAAGGAGCTATTAGTTACAACTTTCACGTGCTTAATGTTATTGTTTTATGGAGTTATACTCTCATTCTCTTTTCGTAACTATCCAATGTGGGACAGTTGATTATTTTCATTCCTCACTGATATCCTGGCTTTCGTTGCTTGTTTCTTTTTATTTGTCTTTCTTTTTTTAAGTATTTATTACCATTTCTCTAAAGACTTGTCCACGGGATCTTATTATTATTTTTATACATATAGTTTTGATGAGGGATTCTAACTGAAATTTTACATTATTAATTTATTTAGTGTCTAATTTCAAAAAATATTTCTCTCTATAATAAAAATATGAATTTAAATAAAAATTTATAGATGGAATTTAAAAGATAAGTAGCGAATTTAATTTCTGTAAAGATAAAACCAATAATTAGATTTTGTTTTTATATTTTTATTTTATTCATATTATTTTAAATTAAAAATTAATAAGTTTTCCAGAAAACTGATAATTTTTTATTTAATTTTTGTTTTTCAATATTGTAGAATTTTTCATATTCCATAAACTTTTGTAGGAAAAGTACAATCAATATATAATCTCATTGATAACTTGGAGCCACAAAATGTAGTTTAACCTCAAATTAGGGGAGTATTACGGAGCACTATGCGATTTTCATCCATTATTATTAACTAACAAATTAAATTAAAATTAAAATTAATATTTTTCTTTTGAACTAAAGGGAAATAGGTTACTAGTTCCCGCCGATAGCTATTGGCTCTAACTTCTACATGCATAATACATGATGTGAGATATTTGCTTTTTCCAATAGTTTAAAAAGTTATTCATATTAAAAAAGTCAAATCAACAGGTATGTGATTATAATTGAAAATATAATTGAAATGTTAGCATAATATTATTGGATAATCATCATAATTAGTATCCTCAACTCTTGGCACCACAATATATAATTTTTATGACTATTTTTAGATTTATCTAATCATGATTTTTTTACAGAATTGATTTTTATATTTCAGTCTTTTTTTAAAAAAATCAAATGTGACATTTTTTTTTATATTTTCTCATATGTAAAGTTTTAATTAATGATGACTTGTTTTATGCTTGAGTTAATAATTAAGCTAACTTTTTTAATTCAATACAACTTTTTTATATGCAACATTTTTTTTTATTTTGGATAGGTATATACGACTTTTTAATTAATTGTAATTATTAAATTAATCTTTTCAACAAATTTAAAGACAATTTATTTACTTTTCTAAAAAATTAATATAGGATTACAATGACAATTGGTCCAAATTTAAAGACCCTAAATTTAAAACCAAAGGGCTCATTTTTATCTAATCCTAGTTGCTTCTAGTCAGTCTACAGCTACAAATGTATAAAAAATAATAAAAAAATAAAGAGTCAAATTCATAAACTTCTTTTTATAATAACTATTTAATCTCGTTACTTGCCTTTTTTACCTGCACATAATTTTCCTCGTTGGTAATGTGAAAATATTATCTTTCCTTTGCTGAATAATAATAATAATAATAATAATAATAATAATAATAATAATAATAATAATAATAATAATAATAGATTATACTTTTGGTGGGAAAGTGTGTTTTTACACACGCTTGGAGTCCGACTTTTCTATATATATATATATATATGTATATATGTATGTTGATGTGTATATATATACACATCAACACACATACACATACATACATACATACATACATACATACATATAAAGATATGTTGAAAATACATTAATACAAATTGAGATTATAGTCACTTAAATAATTGATAGAGTGGATATCTAGATGGTCAATGAGAGATCAAAATTAATCAATTTGATACACTTGTCCTTTTAGAGTGTAGATGTATTATCTCCAATCTAATCTCATTAATTGGCTACTCAATACAATTCAAAATGGTCAAACTTACACTACCAAGTGTATTAACTATTAAATAAGATAATTATACATTGTGTTATCTATTCCACTGGCTTAATATTTTTCTTAATTTAATGAGAGAGACAATTTTTTATTGGGTGTGAAAGGATTTAGAGCATGAAAGGATTTGGAAGAACAGATATCCTGCACTCCGCCCCCCTCTCCCCCCCTTTTTTTAA
Organism: Jasminum sambac; assembly: GCA_018223645.1. Classification (NCBI taxonomy): domain Eukaryota; kingdom Viridiplantae; phylum Streptophyta; class Magnoliopsida; order Lamiales; family Oleaceae; genus Jasminum; species Jasminum sambac. The sequence goes on from CP073640.1 coordinate 41,128,906, forward strand.
CACTACTAACATTAATTCATCATTATGAATAATCTCAATATAATAATAAGAGGAGTGCCAACTAGGCACTGCGCCATATTGGCAGTGCCAAGTTGGCACTCATTTAATTACTTAAAATTAAAAAAGGAAAATCTTATTTTGGAAACAAATATGAAATACACACTTTATTATTTTATTTTTCTTATTTAATTTAATTCATTTTCTTTATTTAGTATTTTTTTCCTTATTTTAAGTTTTTATATAAATTTTAATTTTCTAATTATGTATATAATTGAAAATAAACCAAATACAAGCATTAATGAAAATGTGATATGATATTAAAGTTACAAACTACAATATCAATTGAATTATTTTTAAAAATGATAATTAAATTTTTTAATATACATTTCAATTTTTGAATATTGTATTTTAATTTTTTATATATTTTTTAGTTTTCGAATTATAGTGTCAACGTATGGTGCTAGGTTGGCAGGGATTTGCTATTTAAAAAAATTATTTTGATTTAGTTAAAAAAGTAAATGAGAAAAACCATTTTTTATTTACTTAATGTACAAAATCAGTTCAATATTCAGAATTCAATTCAAATATGATATAAAATCAATTCAATATTTAGAAAATTTATATACGTATTTGTAGGCCAACTATAAGATCATTGCTAATCGTATTTGAAACATGCATTTGAATAGTTATGTATGACTCATAAAATATATTATTTATTTTTTTCTTTGTTCAAAAAATATATTATCTGAATTTTCCTAAATATTATTTTTTTCCCTAAAATCACCAATTAAGATAATTGATGTAACATTTTTTATTGTACGATAATATTTCGCACCAAAATTTATTGTCTTATTTTATAATATTATTTTATGTAAATATATCATTTTAGTTGTCCTGTGCAACGCACGGGGGTAATACTAGTCTTTATAATAAGTCTATGTGCAAACGCACATAGAAAGTGTGAATTACGGAAAACCATTTTGACCGATAATTTTACTTTTATATACTACATCCGTCCCACAAAAATAGGCTTGTATTCCATTTTTGTCCGTTCCAAAATATAGACCATTTTCTATTTTATTTGCATTTACTTTCTTCAATTTTCCAATTGTACCTTTATTTAATATACATTGTTATTAATTAGTATTATTTAATGCAAGGGTATATTTGAAAAAATACAACTAAAATTTACTTTTTCAATAATATTAATTGCAATTTTTTAGACTGTGTGAAAGTCAAACCAAGCTTATTTTTGTGGAACGGAGGTAGTATATATTATTATCTATTGTCGAGAATAGTCTTTCTTCTTTAGCATGAAAAATAATTAATATAAAATTAAAAATGTAACATAAATGTAATCACAACAAATTCGATAAAATAAAAATGATTATTCGATTGTTAACCTTATATTAAGTTAATTACTTTCTATTATGCTTTCCATAAAACATTCTGCTTAAATCTATTATGCTTGAATGAGTTGAATCCCTGCTTGATTGAATTGTGCCACACAGCTTAAGCATGTGCAATTGCATTGTTTACCCTAGTCTAGTTTTCCTTTTTTGTTGTTGTTGTTATTGTTCTGTTTTGTTTTGTTTTGTTTTTTTTTTTGTTTTTTTGTTTTGTTTTGTTTTTGTTCCGGTTTAGTCTTGGGGTTTAATTACCCCACCAATTTCTCAACTCTTGACCATCTTTACTTTGGTCCTCAAACTCTAAATATTTAATCGATTTGACCTTCATTGTCTTTTACTTTGGACTCTTGACCCTCAATGCAACTGTTGTATTGCAATTTCCTCTATTTACAATTTCGTCTATTTTGGCCCAAATTTATTCCAATCGAACCCTACTGTGATTTTAACCCAAAACAAAGAAAAATTAGCCAAAGTAAATGGTATCAAAGCAATAATTAGGGGAAAACATATGGTTTCAACGTAAAAAATTAGTGCAATATTTGCAGTTGTGACGGACCTTAAATGGGGTGGAACCCGATTTTTGTTTTGTCCAACTAAATGCCTAATTAAATATTGCGTTTCAAGTGGATTGGCTAGTATAATTAATCGCGCGAAATCATTTTCGGATGAAATAGAAATTATAGTTTAAAGTTGGATAACTAATTGAAAAATAAATAGAAGAAAATTGGGAAAAATTCCATGGCGACATAGGTTGCATAATGAAAGATTAGTCACTTAATTATATTGTTCAAGTTGGACATTTGAGTTTAGGCCGCAGTGGGCACCTCAACTCTTCGAAACTAGGCGACGCGATCAAATCGGAATCGAACAAAACCTGCACACGCATGTTTTCTGAATAAAATAATTTTTTGTTTGACAAAAAAAAAAAATATATATATATATATATATATATATATATATATTTCGTTATTTTTTGAACATTGACTATTATAAACAACTAAGAGACATGGTGTTGCGTATATAAGGACGACAGGATGTAAAACAGCCTGATACAGATCATAGCCATAGTGGGTACGTAGATGGTGATGTGACAAGGTTCTATCTTGTCAATTGAGAGTGACCAGACGACAGACGATTTGTTTGACAAAAAAAAGTACATCTAAATTAATTTAGGATTGGTTCAAGATTATGCATGCTAAATCTTTACGTTACAGACATGACAGCCATCAGACATTCAGCCTTTTTGTCTTCTGACTTTATTAAAAATATCCTACGTCATAAGATTTTTAAGATACGTATACGTCTGCTGGTTAGTTATGAATAGTGTTACTGGCCCAAAGGTTGAGACTACATTGTAGAGTCATAATCCCGATCAGACAGAGGATTTTTTCTCCAGTCACCGGAAAAAGGATACGTACGTCCCATTTTCGTCATTCTGCCTTCAAGGCAACAATGCTCAGGCTCTCTTCTCCTGTCATCTTCTCCTCCACCTGCCGACGGTGAGGTCCACCTGGTAGGAAAGCGGTATGACTAGTTCTATTTGTCTTTGTCGCTGAATGTACAATTTATTTTATTACCAGAAAGTTATTTGTGCATAATATATTCTCAAGGCATGGGACATCCCTAAAGGATGTTAAAAGTAACTCCACAGAGACTGATCAGTCGTGGTATTCATATTTTCCGGCGAGTCATCTGGAAGCATTCTTGGTGGGCTGAGCAGCATTCCCTCCGCCATCTGCACCAGCAAATTAGGCATATCAAACAGTTCCTCCTCGTCCACATAATCATTTCCACTAGGCTCCACAATCTGTGCATTAGCAGAATCGACCGGCGGTTTGTCCATCTCCGACTTCATTAACTCGGCGGCGGAGGCGGCTGCTCGTTGAATAGCCGACGGGGAAGAATAATCCGGGACGTCATACAAACCAAAACGATCAGGGAAGTTCAACGGGGTATTATTTCCTTTTAAGGCTAATGCCGCCACATCGTAGGCGGCTGCCGCCATCTCCGGTGTCGGGTAAGTTCCAAGCCATATGCGTGTTGTTTTGCGTGGTTCTCGAATCTCCGAAACCCATTTTCCACTTCGGCTTCTTATGCCGCGGTAAGTTGGGTGTTTTCCGCCGCGAGGCCGGCCGCCACTGGATGAGGTGGGACCCATGTTTATGGCTTGTTGATTGGTTCCCTTGGTCCACAAAATTGGTAGATAGAGAAGGGCGTGGATACAATAATTGGATCATGTAATTAGGCTCATGATCATGTGCATGGTTTGCCATATATATATGCGTAATGTGTTTGTATATAAATGTATATATGACTGTTCAAAAACAATGAATGTATATATGTACGTATATCTATTAGGGTTAAGATCGGACAGGTTTAAGGATTAGAGGTGAATTAATAATGGTTATTATATAAGGGGATTTAATTATTAGCTAAAGAAAAATGAAGCCGTGGGGAATTCGTGGGTCATTTGCTAGGTGGAGTTGGACGTGGACAGGGAGTGTATGAAACTAGTTAGTTGTTAGCTAATTTGCCACGATGGTTAATGTTGACATCACATCTTTTTGTGACAACAATAACTTATCAAAACATCACTTCTAAAGAAATAAAATAAACTATCAAAACATAAAATCTTTTTGGGGACACTAGTACACAATGGAGATTAGGAGACGCCCATTGGGTGGTATTTTTAATAAAAACGCCACCCAAAATTGCAAATCTAAACAAATGGTAGCGGTTGCCACAAAAAATCGCCACCCAAAACACAAAAATAAATTAAATAAATGAAGAGGTGGTGGTTTTATACAGCCACCCTTTATTAAAAAATGGGTGGCGATTCTTCTATATAATTGCCACCCATTTGTATTCGATAAAAATAAAATAAAATAAAATATATTATTTCGGGTGGCGCATTAGTTAACAAAAAATACTAAGCAATTATTTCGGGTGGCGGTTTCTATGGAGAAACCGCCACCCTTCATTAAAAAAAAAAAAAAGAGGAGATCTTGATTTGGACGGCCATGGTGGGTCATTTTTTTCAAACAGAAAACAAATCCTCTCCAGAAAACAAGATGGACGGCCATGGTGGAACTCGATTTTCTCTTATTTCAGAAAGTTTGCTTCTAGTCCTGATTTTTCTTGCGGTTAGATGGACGGCCATGGTGGGACTCGATTTTCTCTTATTTCAGAAAGTTTGCTTCTAGTCCTGATTTTTCTTGCGGTTTTGCTCTTCTTTGCTTCGAAAAACATGGCGTTAATCCACCAAAACTTCGATATCCACAAACAATTTTGTGACGAGTACGCAACAAGAATTGGACTCTCGTGTTTCGCCTCAAAGAACCATTCAAAACCATTCAGATCTTGAAGTTTTTGTTCGAATTTTGTGTATGTTTATATGATTTTGTACAGGTTCATCTTCGATCCGCAAGTTTTTGTTCGTATTTTTGTGTATTCATCTCATATTTGCAAGATTAATGTATAGATCTTCATTTTTTACATATTCATATGTATTTTTTTACCTTCATCTTGATTTGGTATTCTGTAATTTGAAAATTTTTTAACATTTTTGCTTCGTTTTTGTTTTCTTTAGATCTGCAATGTATTTTTTTTTATTTTGAAAATAAATTTTAGGTGGCGGTTCTTACAATTAGAACCGCCACCCAAAGTTCATTATTATTATTATTATTATTATTATTATTTGAATTAAATAATGGAGAACGTGCATAAAGAACCGCCACCCTTTTTTTTATAAAATTAAAAAAACATACAAATTAATCATTTTGGGTGGCGTTTTTACAATCGTCACCCATTCTCAAAAACATTGGGTGTCGCCTTTTTGGGTGACGTTTTTAGAACTGCCACCCAAACCTATTTTCAACCGCCACGCTTTCCCCTTTTTGTACTAGTGGGACAATGAAATTTGAGTCCAAACTTTTTGGCTTTAACGTTGTGCTACTCTGTTTAAAATACAAGAAGTAGTCATACATGTGTAGTCTATTTTTAATTTTTATAAAGGAAACCCATAATTTTGATAACATGCTCTGTTGGAATATGTGAACAAAAGTTTCACATCAGTTAAATATGGGTTAAGTGATTGGTTAATAAAGGGCTTGAGGTACTCCGCCCAATGAGTTAATCTTTCGGAATAAAACCTTAATTCATAACAATGGTATCAGAGCCGAGGCCTATATTTAGTCATATGTACGTTCGAGACAATTCCATTACGAAGTTTGTGGGCTCCAAGGTTGATCATGAGGCCAAGAAAAAAAATCCATGGTTGTGTCTATGTAAGGTAGTGGTTAAGACATAGTGAAAGTGTGGGGTCTTGATAGAGCATGAGAATTGACTCTTAAAGCTGTTGTGCCATGTGAGGTGATGATCGGGCGCAAGTGGAAGAATTGGGATCTTGAGTGTTGATTAAAGTGGAGCAAATTGATATGGTATTTCACTCGGGAGGGGGATTAATGTTGGAATATGGGAACAAAAGTTTCACTTCGGCTGAATATAAGTTAAGCGATTGGTTAAACTATTCTGCCCAATGAGTTAACATTTTGGGATGGAACCTCAATCCCTAACGTGCTCAAATTATCATGCATTAATCAAGAATGCATCACATATTTATTTATTATATTGGATAATGTTGGACTGCCACAGCCTTCGACATAATTAGTGATATATTACTAGTAAAATTTTTATCTTTATCATTAATTAATGGTGGTATTTACGTTTGATATAAAATAATGTTGAAGTGATTTTATCCCACTATGATACTCTTTATGTTATTTAGTATGTCACTGTAGCACGATCGTTATTTATTTAGACAAATGGTAAACATAAGCTTTTATTCAAATTTGGTATTCTTCACATAAATTAGGTCGCTTTGATTTTTTACATAAATTAAGAAATTTTATTTAATATATTATTGTTATTGAAGAAGTAATTTTTTTTAAAGAATTCTCCTAACTTGAAAAAAAAAGAAAAAAAAAAGAAAGAGTTGTGTTTCTTTTGCTTTTGGTTTTTTTTTTTTTATGTATAATTTTTGAGACACACAACTAGTCATATGCTATTTAAAAATGAAACCAACGTATGGAGTGTTTTATTAGTAATTTTACACCCCACTTTTATTTTTGTAAAAATTAAGAAATATCAATTAATATTCTTAAAAAAGTAATATTTATTAATATTTTACTTAATATACCGTTTCAAAAATTTATTATTTTACTTTAATTTTTATTATATAATTAATAAATTATTTAAGAAAATAGGACTATAATTTGAGATAAATTAAGGAAAAAAAACAAAAACAAAAACAAAATGAGACTACTTGGTCGGGACGGATGGAGTAATTACCAAGTTTAGGAAAATGTTAATATCCGATGTCCCAAATTCCCATTTCTTTTGTCCACATCGCTGAATCTTTCAGATAGCCCTCGACATTTAAAATTCCCATTTCTTTTGTCCACATCGCTGAATCTTTCAGATAGCCCTCGACATTTAAAGCTAATTATTATGAGCTCGTTGTCATACAATGAATGGTCTACTGAGTTGGGCAAGGGATTTGACAGTTCTGTTCATGCATCTAAATTAATAAATTGAATTCTTGCAATCTACTCATGGTTTGAAGAGTTTTTCACATTCTACTTCCCAAAAAAGGTTGGTAATTACAAGTTCTCTGTCTCCCTCTCTCTGTGTATATATAACATCAAAACCTAAAATTAGGACACTTGGATGAACATGGCTAATAATTAGGTCAGGGCCGTTTTAAGCTACATATGTTTAACTATTCATCATTTTCAATAATTTACTAATTAATGACACGCTGGCCGAGAAAACATAATCTCATTTATGCTATATATCTGGTTATATATGTTAATAATGTTCTCTCCATCCCAATTATAGAGGTCTATTCTTTCTTTTTAGCTATTCAAATTAGAGCATCTCCACTACAACAATGTTAAGAGGAAATTTCATGACAAATGGCAAAATAATGCGCAAGTGGCACATTTAATGCTTGACATTGTCAAGGGTAATGTCCAACTTTAAACATTGTCTCTGACAATGTCTACATTTAATATAATAGTATTTATCCAATCACCACAATTCTCTCTCTTTATTTTTTCTAAGGATTTAATCATAATAATTTGCCACATACACCATTAACGTTATTGCATTGGAGATATTTTTTGGTATAATGTTAATGTCCTTTGCCACATGTGCAACGTGCACATTGTTACATTGGAGATGCTCTTATAGGCTCTTTTCTATTCAATATTGTTTTACTATTATACATCCCATTTAGTTTTTACACCTCATTAAAAGTATTTAATAGTTTGTTAACTTATTTTTTTAGTAAGTAATAGTTGTTATTTCTATTTTTCCTATGTATGTGCTTTTAATGATTAATTATTTTTTTCATGCATGGAATAATTAATTTAATTGTGTTATTTTTAATAGTTAAATTAATTATGTTACAACTTATTTTTGATCACATGGGTTATTTAGAATGTCCTAGAACTAATTATGTGTATGTGATTAATTATCAAGTTGGGTTGAAATCATATTGGGCCTCTTATTGTGCTACTCACGTTTCCCAAGCTTGAAGGGAAAGTTTGGTTACTTACCTAATTTATTTTAGAACTTTTTTATACTTTAGTTGGTAAGTGGTCAAACTCTACAAGATAAGGTAAGAGTTTAATAATAAAATTATTAGTACTTATCTTGTATTCTATTCTTATCCTACAACTAATATTTTATTATTTATTTTGTAGGAGTGTATGTGTAACAACTAACAAGAGTCTTTTGTGATAAGGCAACCTATTACACATACTGATAAGGAGTCAAAGTAGATAGAACTTGGGAAATATAGATGCACACATTGAAACTCAAACAAACGCATAGTGCTCAAGTTTTTCAAGTCCTCTTTGATTCCTCCATGCACTTGTTACTATAGATCAATTGAGATTCAACGCTTAATTCGAGTGCAAAAACTCTACAAGTCCACGCCTTGAGTTTAATCAAGTGTTGAAAGGTTCTCCTTGAGGCACTAGCAGAAAAGAGGGATTGGGTGGCAGTTCTTCGAATGCTACTCGAAATGACGACACCCAATGTGTTAGAGAATTGGTGGCGGTTCCATAAATGCCACCAAAAATATTTTTTATTTTATTTTATAAAGTAACGGGTGCTAGTTCTTAATAAAAGAATAGCCACCCATTTTTCATTATTTTTTTAAAATAAACATCGCGTGGGGATTCCAATTGTAAAAATCGCCACCCGTTCCCTTTTTGTTTTTTGTTTTTCAATTTGGGTAGCGGTTCTAGTGTTAAGAACCACCACCTAAAACCCCCTTTTTCTAAAAAATAAAAAAAATATGGACAACGGATCTGAGATGAAAGAAAAAATGTTAAAGAACTTATAAATTACAGAAAACCAAAGTAATATGAAGGAAAAAATATGCATGAATATATAAAAAATGAAGATCTATATATTAAACTTGCAGATCTGAGATGAACATACAAAAACATATATATTAAATTTGCAGATCTGAGATGAACATACACAAAAATAAAATATAAAAAGCACCTGGCTCGACTTCATAGCCTTCTTTTCATCCATCTAATGACATGTCAATCACAAATTGGAATTGAAAATTAAAAAAATAATCGATTTACCAAACTCTTGTATGTCCCAGAAGCATGCTTCTTCTTCAAAACATCAACTACGGTAATCGTTCTATAATTTCATGTTTTCTTCTTCCGATAAATCGACCAAAATTCTCAAAAATTTGAAGACTTCATGCATTGATCGAGTTGAGAGGAGAGAAAGTTAGAGAGCGCGTGTGCGGTGGGAAGGGGGGATTTAAAGTTAGATCAGATAAATGACGCTGCATGTTATCTAATTTTGATAATGGACAATGGGTGGCCACCCAAAATGCATTTTAAAAAAAATAATTTTAACTTTGGTGGCGGTTCTTGCCACCACCCATTATTCTAGAACGGGTGGCGGCTGTAAGAAAAAACCGCCACCCAAAATGCATATAAAAAAATTGAACTTTAGGCGGTGGCTCTGTTAAAGAACCGCCACCCGTTCTAGAATAACGGGTGGTGGTTATTTTAAGAATCGCTACCCAAAGTTAATTTTTTTTTAAAATGCATTTTGGGTGGCGGTTTTTTCTAACAACTGTCACCCATTATTTTTTAGCTGCATTTTTCTATAGAACTGTCATACAATGGGTGACACCCAATATCAATTGTGTACTAGTGAGGAGACTCGTCCACTACGAGAAGAAATCTCGACAAGAAAAGATCTGCATGGGAAGTTAAGATCTATTGGTAGCTCAGGCGAATACAAGAAGCTATGAAGAGCGGTAGGATATCGGCTTGTACTACATGCTAGGAGAGAATTGCTATTATCTTAGATGTTGTATTGTTTACGCGTAAACATACCTTAGATTGAGTGTAATGAGTTAGACTTTGTTGACTAGTGGATTGGTTTTTGTCCGTAGGCCACGAACACGTGTTTGTTTTTTTTACCCCGCGGGGTTTTCCATGCTAAAAATCTCCTGTGTTCTCTTTGTGTTACATTTCTGCCATTCGCCAAATATATCTAGGCTCACGTAACTATATAACAACTGTTTCTGTAAACTGATAACTTAGATATATCTCATGTAAGTTAAAAAGAAACTAACTGTGTGTTTTTAGGTCACTATTTAGATACGTTTGAGTAACTTGTAACTAGACAACTTTGAATTTTCACTTGGTATCAGGGTGGGTTCACTTCTAGAAAGTGAGATCCAGTTGTCTAAAAATGGAAGCGCCTACACCCCTTAGACTACCTTTGTTGAATGACTAATTATGTATATTGGAAGATTAGAATACAAATTTATATTCAAGCTATTGATGAACATTATTGGGCTTCGGTTCTTGATGGTTACAAAGCACTCATAGTGACTACTAATGGTATCACCACTGTTAAACCAAGAAGTGTTTATTCTAATGTTGAACGTATTGCACCCCATTAGAATTCTAAAGCGCTTAATGTCATTTTTTCAACGGTTGATGCAGGTCAATTAAGGTTGAGTTCCGCACTAGGACTGCAAAGGAAGCTTGGGATGCCTTGGAAGTTGCACATGAAGGGACTACTATGGTTGAGACCTCAAAACTGCAAATGATCACGCAAAAGTTCGATCACCTCATCATGGAAGAGTGAACAGACTTCAAAAACTTCTATGCTAGATTAAGTGATCTCACGAACTCCATTAAGGCCTTTTGTAAAACCTACACTGATGAGGAGATTGTGAACAAGATCCTCAAATCTTTACCAGAACAATTCTTGCAAAAGTAACCACAATTGGAGAAAGCAAAGATTTTACAACTATGAGAGTTAATGAACTTGTAGGTCCCCTAATGACCTAAGAGTCGCATCTCATCCAGTGGGAAATATGGAAAGAGCCTGGAATTGTTTTTAAAGCAAACAGTGAGAATCCAAATTATCTGGCAATAAAAGTGAGGATCCAGATGGATCTGGAAATATTCTATATCATGAGAAAATGGTTGTCCTTATAAAAGAGTTCAAATAGTGCCTAAAAAATAACTCAAACTCCTCCAAAAGAAAAAGGAAGAAAGACATAAAGTGCAAAACAATGTGATGGCTATGGGCACACTGCCTCAAAATGTGCAAACACTTTGAAAAGGACTAGGAATATCATTTAGTGCGATGAAGCGACAAAAGCACCGACTCCAACGAGAGTTGATCTAAAAATCAGGTTATTACTCTTACTGTTTTACACTCTCCTGGTACTGATTCTGCAAATTTGTCTACTGCAGGTAATAGTTCTACCAGAGCTCACCCAAATACATCTAGCCGGGACTCTAATATGTTGTAAAAGCAGCTTGAAGAGAATGAGCATCAGATAGATCTATTGCAGGCCATGCTTAATAACGATGGATCAGATTCTAAAGATTTGAAATTTGAAGGACACAGTGAAAGCCTTCAAGATTGTACTACAATAGGTGAAAAATTAGCACCAGAGAAAGAAAGAGTACAAAGCTCGAGGCCCTTGCCTTGGCCATGAAAGATGATAAAGCTGCTAATGAACAGACTATCTTGACCCTTCAGAATCTATTACAAGAAAATTAGAGTCAATTGAACAAATTCAAAGAAGAATTGAACAATACAAAGGAAAGAGTCAAGCAACTTACCATCGAAGCTATAAAATTGGATGAGATTTTCAGCTATGGAAGACCATCAGATGATAAATTAGGTCTTGACTAAAAGGAAAGAGAAAAGGCACAGCAAGTGATCACGCTGTCTTTGTGAAAGAAACTGATAAAAGACATGATCACCAAAACGAATCGAGGGGAAGCAGCAAAGCTTGTCTAGCACTAGATACATCTGCTGCCTCAAGCAGTAAACTTAGTACATTTGCTCCTCTTGGCATCAGATGCATCGTGTCTAGTTCAAATTCGACTGCAAAAGGATCTGTCGACAACTTAGATCTATCTGGGCTTAAATGAACTCAAGCAGAAGACAAGATCAAACTGACTCACGTTATTGTAGATAACATTGGAGTTGTACATTGCACTCGGGTATTTCCTAATAGAACTATTTCCGAGACTCGCTTACATGTACCTATTCCAAATGTATCTGACTCAACGAAAGGCAGAACGGATAAAGCTACACAGATGAAGGCCCAAATTAGGAATCAGCATTCATTTGCATGTTGTCAACACGGTAAATTTAGTCATGAGAAATTTGGAGTTTCACATTCTTTGAACATGACTAAGACTTATCATGGTAGGGATAATCCCCATAGACCTACTGTAATGCCCCGCTCAAAGTCGACCCGACATAATGTATATGTGTATGATGTGTTCATGAAATGTTTGGGAAGGTATGAGACATGTCGAGTCGAACTACGTCAAATGATGAAAATCGGGAAAATTTCAAGAACTGGTTACGGCCGTAAATGTAGGATTACGGCCGTAATGTCGTTACGGCAGTAAGGGTCGAATGTTACGGCCGTAAATGGTGAACAGGAAAATGTCCAAAAGAGAGTAAATTATCATTATAATCAAGATACGTAGATAAGTTCTGGTTACTACCAGAAGGAATGGAAGATGGCCGTAAGTAAAGAAGATGAAATGCAGGGATTCTAGAGAGTTTTATTACGGCCGTATGATGGTATGGCGGATACGTTGCATTAAGGTTCTGAAGGTTATGGTGTTACCGGTGTAGTAATGGGTTACGCTGTAAATGTGTTACGGCTGTAATTTTAAGTCGGCAGAAGTGTTATTTTAGAAGATTCTGGCCATTTCTTGGTCATTTCTCATCCAAACTCGGTTCCAAAGCTCCCAAAACTCTCTCAAGACCCTCATGAGCATATGTTACTTCCTTAACCCTTCCATATCAAGCATATGGTCCATGTAATTCATATGTAACCTATGATTACAAGAAGAAGGAAGAAAGAGGAAGAAAGAGGAAGAAGAGGAGGAAGCTTTGGGATGTCAATGCTTGATGTTCTTGCTAGTATATGGTGAGTAATGGATGTATCTTTGATATAGTATGCATTTATGAAGTATATGTATGTTTATGTATGCCTATGATGCTAGTTATGATGAGTATCAAGCCTACAAGCATGCTAGGGTTCCTTTGGTTTGTGTTATGCCTATGTGATGATTAGGTGATGATAATAGAATGATGTGAACATGATTTTGTGACTTATATGACCTTTATGTCAAGTCCTATGGGCTAAGAATCTATGTACATGAAAGGAAACTAGTTATGTTAATGAACATGTAGTGAGACAAGAAAGTAGAGTTTATGTGTTTCATGTGATGTCAATGCATGTTATATGATGTTCAAGAAATGGAATGCGATGATATGATTAGTGTAGCGCTCCAAGAGTAAAAGAACCTTGGGGACGGCTTATGAGTGTATGAATGCCATGTATGTATATGTATGATTATGTGATCCGTGAACGAAGACGAAGTTCATAAGAAAGTACGCTATGTAATGCCTAAGACGCGTATAATGATTATCGTAAAGCCTTTGAATGATGCATGACACGCAGCATGTATGTAGAATGAAGTTGCCTATCATGTGTTTACAATACGCTGATGATGATGTGGGCGCTCACGGTAAAAGAACCCTTAGGTGATGCCGGCGCCTAATCGGGTAAAAGAACCCTTGGGTGACGGCCTAGATTGTTATGCAGGCGGTCTAAGAGTAAAAGAACTCTTTAGACGATTTCGCTCAAAGCGAAAGAACCTTTGGGGGACGGCCTATGATATGATGATGATGGTGTACTCACATGATTCGCAAACTAGGGCCCAAAGAAAGAAAGAAAGAATGTCACGCGGCATTTCACGCACCGCATTGCATCCATTATTCATCGGGTCATTATGACTCACTATGTGTTTACGTTTATGTTTTGTAGATTATGTATGGGAGTTGGCGAAGGGTCCTACGGTGATGTGATGTTGGTGTGAATGGGAAAAAGGAATCAGACGATCCAAGAGCCACGCTGAAGGTTTGAAATTTATGTACACGAGTAGCGCTCCCTCCATCCGCCGTAATGTGTTTGTGTGCGATGTGCATGTTATATGTGTTACGGGCGGGCGTTACGGTGGTATCGAGCGAGATTCCTTCTTCCCACACATCAACCTGCTTCGCCACTCCATATCAAGATATGATGTTGTTATGTTATGTGAAGCATAATATGAAAGTATGTTATGTTATGCAATGCAAGACGGTGATGTTATGTTATGCTGCTTATGAAATGAACACGGAGCAACCCTTAAATGCATGATAGGTTATGACATGAAGGGTATGCTATGCACGATGTTATGTTACATGATGGGAATGCATGATGAATCGAAAAGAAAGTATGTTACGTTATGTTATGCTATGATGAGAACGAGACAAGGAAGTATGTTATGCACGATATGTTATGACTATGTTACAGACTTGAACGAGAGCAAGCATGTTATGAATGTATGTTATATCATGTGTGATGTGGTGTGATGTTGATGAACGAAGAGACATAAGGACGTATGTATGCAAGTGGATATGATACGGACGCCATGCGGGTGAACGATGTTATGATATGCATGTAGGTTATGTTATGTGGTATATGAACGCATCTGAGGAATATGGACGTATGATATGAATGGAAGTTATGGGATGGAAGCTAAGTTATGCTATGGCCGCTTAGATATGACCGCACGTATGGCCAATGTATGTTGTAAGAAAGGAAACGGAAGGGTATCGCGTGAAGCAATTTCGAGGACGAAATTTATTTAAAGGGGGAAGATTGTAATGCCCGTCAAAGTCGACCCGACATAATGTATATGTGTATGATGTGTTCATGAAATGTTTGGAAGGTATGAGACATGTCGAGTCGAAACGTCGAAGAAATGATGAAAACGGGAAAATTTCAAATTGACCGGGTTACTGCCGTAAATGTAAGGATTACGGCCAGAATGTCGTTACGTCGTAAGGGTCGAATGTTACTACCAGAATGGTGACAAAGGAAAATGTCCAAAAGTTTCAGAGAGTAATTACGGTCGATAATCTCGAAGATACTGGCCGATGTTTGGAGTTACTACCGTAAGGAATGGAAGTTCTACGTAAGTAAAGAAGATGAAATGCAGGATTCTGAGAGTTTATTACGGCCAGTATGATGGTATGATACGGCCAGATATTAAGGTTACGGCCGTAAGGTTATGGTGTTACTGGCCGTAATGGGTTACTAGTAAATGTGTCACGGCCGAATTTTGAGTCGGCGAAGTATGTTATTTTAGAAGATTCTCGCCATTTCTTGGTTATTTCTCATCCAAACTCGGTTCCAAAGCTCCCAAAACTCTCTCAAGACCCTCATGAGCATATGTTACTTCCTTAACCCTTCCATATCAAGCATATGGTCCATGTAATTCATATGTAACCTATGATTACAAGAAGAAGGAAGAAAGAGGAAGAAAGAGGAAGAAGAGGAGGAAGCTTTGGGATGTCAATGCTTGATGTTCTTGCTAGTATATGGTGAGTAATGGATGTATCTTTGATATAGTATGCATTTATGAAGTATATGTATGTTTATGTATGCCTATGATGCTAGTTATGATGAGTATCAAGCCTACAAGCATGCTAGGGTTCCTTTGGTTTGTGTTATGCCTATGTGATGATTAGGTGATGATAATAGAATGATGTGAACATGATTTTGTGACTTATATGACCTTTATGTCAAGTCCTATGGCTAAGAATCTATGTACATGAAAGGAAACTAGTTATGTTAATGAACATGTAGTGAGACAAGAAAGTAGAGTTTATGTGTTTCATGTGATGTCAATGCATGTTATATGATGTTCAAGAAATGGAATGCGATGATATGATTAGTGTAGCGCCCCAAGAGTAAAAAGAACCTTGGGGACGCTTTATGAGTGTATGAATGCCATGTATGTATATGTATGATTATGTGATCCGTAGAACGACAAGACGAAGTTCATAAGAAATGCACGCTATGTAATGCCTAAGACGTTATGAGTCACGACATTATTAAGCCCGAATGATGCATGACACGAGCATGTATGTAGAATGTAGTTGCCTATCATGTGTTTGCTAATACGCTTGATGATGATGTGGCGGCCTAACGGGTAAAAGAACCCTTAGTGGACGGGTTCGCGCTAACGGGTAAAAGAACCCTGGTGACGGCTTAGAATAAAGTTATGGGCGGTCTAAGAGTAAAAGAACTCTTTAGGATGATGGGCCGGCGCCCCAAAGCGTAAAAAGAACCTTTGGGGGACTGGCCTATGATATGATGATGATGGTGTACTCACATGATTCGCAACTGGGCCCAAAGAAAGAAAGAAAAGAATGTCACGCATTTCACGCGACCGCATTGCATCCATTATTCACCGGGTCATTATGACTACTATGTGTTTACGTTTATGTTTTGTAGATTATGTATCGCGGAGTTGGCGATGGTCCTACGGTAAGATGTGATGTTGGTGTGTGAATGGGAAAGGAATCGAGGCGATCCAAGAGCCACGCCAAGGGTTTTGAAATTTATGTACACGAGTAGCGCTCCCTCCATCCGCTGCAATGTGTTTGTGTGCGTATGTGTACGTATGTTATATGTGTTACGGGGGCGGGGCGTTACACCTACACCTAGTTTTAGGTCACTTACTGCTAGTGATAGTGCAGGATCTTTTAAAACAGTAAAGGGTAAAGGTAAAAAGGGAAATGGTGGTCATTGCATATGCTACCATTATGGGGTTAGACGACACAAGAAGCCTCATTGTCCTAAATTGTCCAGAAGCACACAAAAAAGTCTTCTAATAGGAGTAATTCCATCACCACGACCAATATGAAAGGAAAACAAGTATGTATTAAAAAAGTTGATTTGAAAGCTTATGAAGATAAAAGTATAGCAATTGAACTTGTTTACCTCGGTGATCATACTTCTCTGACAAGATGATATCTTTTTTTTTTTACTTATCATTTATTTTGTGCTTTTTAATTGCATTTTATACCCAAAACAGAGTTGCATGTGTTTTGCACTTTTTTCCTTTTTTGCATGCATTTAGGATCTCATTGAACTTCATGTGATTGATGGTGTTGTTCAATTGATGCTTGCGATTGGATTATAGTGTTGTCACTTGTCTACATGAGCTTTGAGAAAAATGTGCTTTCATTCCGAATGATTGATTTCTAATTTCTTCTCCCAAGTTTTATTTGAATGATTCATGATACTTGATTTTGGGGTTTGAGAATGGTATTTTGGTAGGAATACTTTCTTAAAGATAAAGACCAACTTGGTCAAACCATTGTGGTGAGGGAAACCAAGAAGCTGTGGTAAGCGCGGATAGATACATCTGGAAGAATGTGGTTAAACTACATCAGAAGCCAACACTACAGGATACATACTGCCTGATGAGAATAAGATTTCATTGTAGAACATCCAGACTAATCTACGTCTCAGAGATTTTTTAACTAATGCCCTCGATGCTGCCAAATTTGAAAAACCTTAGGAAACAAATCGGAGTGTCATTCTCAACATAATACGATCATGCATTTTTTTGTTATTGCATTCGTTTTTCTTTCTTCTGCCTCCATTTAGGTTGATTCATCCTATTCTGTGTGTTTGTAGATAATAATTGTAGATCATATCTATACAGGATACATCTGAGTGCTTGAAGCTAACTACGAGAAGGATCAATCTGGCAGTTGTCTGTTAATATGTTTTACTAATCAAATTGATGCACTTGGTTGGACAATCCGGAAGAATAAGTCACTACTGTCAATGCTATAAGGTTATCGCTTCGGATTGAGGTTCTATATTCTGAGTGTAGACCTATGAAATATATCTTGCTATTAGCATTGCAAGCAATTGATTGTCCAATGGAAGGGCCAGTGGAAAAGAAGGCTACCAATCCAAGCCAAACTTATACCCCTTGCAAAAGAAAAAGAAAAATGTGAAATTTTATGAAAAATAAGAAAAATTTGAAAAAGAAATGGGGAGAATTGAAAAGATAGCTTCTAGGGATTGTACGTAGTTATTTCCACCTCCAAAAGATAATGCCATTTTATAGAAAAAGTCGGCAAGTCGGATATGAAAATTGCATCTTTTACAAATGGAGATCGGTCTGCTTGTGTACTACGGTGAAAAGCCAATAAGTCAGGGCAACCATAAGGTAATTTACAATATGTGATTTGCTAATGGCTATTCAATCACCCATTCACTATAACCAATGTAATTCATATCGTAGTTGACTTGCACACGCCTAGATGCATCTAACTCAATGAAAGCTGATGGCACTTAGATATATCGACATCGTCTCATACTCTAAGGTACACTAGATACATCATCCTTTATTCGAGTGATTTTCGTGATTTCTCATTTTTATTGTTATTATAATCACTATAGTATACAGTGGGCTTAAGTGGCAAATTTCACAGATCTAATCAGTTAGTTGCGGTGCCCAACAAATATGATATTTCAATTGTTTTGTGATTCTTGACTTCCCTATTTGTCCAAAAAGGGGGAATAGTAGTATCATCTCAAACTTTGAAGGGGAGTAAGTAGATTTCTTTTGAGCTTCATTCATTTTGATGATTTCTTTTGTTTGTATTGTTTACTTTCCTTGTCTCTCTTATATTACTATGATTCGACATGCTTAATTGAAGGGGAGATATTTCATGTTGAGGGAGAGATCCTGATTTTTGAACTTCGATGAAAAATATTTCAATGACAAGGGTTTTGAAAAAATAGAAAAGTCGAAAGGGAAGATTGTTAACTTATTTTTTAAAGAAGTTATAATTTTCATTTCTATTTTTCCTATCCATGTGTTTTTAATGATTAATTATCTTTGTCATGCATAGAATAATTAATTTAGTTGTTAATTCATTTTTAATAGTTAAATTTATTACGTTACCACTTGTTTGATCACATGGGTTATTTGGAATATCCTAGAACTAATTATGTTGCATGTTATTAATTAACAAGTTGTTTGGAATCAAATTGGGACTCTTATTGTGGTACTCACGTATGCCAAGCTTCAAGGGCAAGTTTGGTTACTTACCTAATTTGTTTAGAACTGATAAATGCTGGAAAAGGATTTAAATAATTCTTCTTGATAAGTGCTAAATAAGCACTTAAATAACTCTTCTATTTTACGTGTTTGTGTGTTTTATTAATGTTATATGTTCCGTTTTATGTGTTTTTCCTTTATTGTGGTGTTTAGGGTCACAAAGAATCAAAAGGAGTCAAAATGGATGAAAATCGGATGAAAACGGAAACTCGGGACCAAAAAGGCAAGTGAATCAAAGATGGAGGACCTCCGATGCAATTTTATGAAAAGTTGTTTTTACAATTTTTCTTGTGCTAAAGTCGAATAACATCAAAAGAGGATTCCCAAACTTTTTCCGGATCGCAAATCAAAGTTTCCTAGTGAAAGTTATGGTCATTTGAAGAAAATGACTAAAAGCATCACTTCCAAAAGCTGTTGGGGACCAAAGTGCAACTTTTCCAAAGTCAGGACCAACGTGAAACTTTTCAAAAAGGTGGAGGACCAAAGTGCAATTTAGCAAGGACCAAAATGAATAACATTCCAAAGTTGAGGACTTGGTGTGCAATTCTACGGGTGACTCGGGTGACTCGAGTCACCGCCAAGACGCGGATCGAGTCGGCCGGCCGCAGTGACTCGAGTCACGCCCGATCATGCTCGATCAGCGCCGTAGTGACTCGAGTCACCGCCGCAGTGATCGAATCACGCCGCAGAACCGCCTCCCTGCCTCCCCGTTCATGGCGCGCGGTGACTAGGCGAATCAGCGTGACTCGGTCGGCCACACGCGACCGAGTCACGTACCGATGCCGCCGCAGATTTTGACCAGCGGACTCCACCTACCATAAAGCGTGTTGTTTGGTATTTTCTTGACTTCTTAGAGATAAAACAACTGAAAGACACCGCAACATGTACTCACGAGGAAGACTTTTATGATTTTTTAATATTTTTTGGTGTAATATTTTGCCTATAAATAGAGGCATTTCCAAGCTTGAATCACACAACTTGTAGAGAGAATTAGCTTGTGATTCTCTCTAACTTTCTCCTCAATAAAATTCTCTTCATCATTAGTTCTTAGTTCTAGCTTGAAAGCTCTTAGTTTCTCATATTCGTGGAAGAAAAACCTAAATTTAGGTTCGATTAATCAATCGCGATTTATTCTTGACCGAGAATATGATTAGCACATTTCTTCGCTAGTTTCTCTCTTTCTTTTATTTTCTTGTTTGAGAAGTCTAATTTCTCATATATTGTGGAGGTAATACAAGGCTAACACTCGCTAAAAAGTATTTAACCCATATATATGAGTGGATTAAACTTCTCTATTTATTTCTTAGCATTTATTTTCTTGTTTCTATAGTTTTTATATATTACTTGAGATAGTGAAGTATAATCTATCATATAGCATTGGTGATACCCGCTAATATGAGTAGTTAGACTTCTCTATCTGAGTTCGAGGGGGACGTTGTGTTCAATTATCATGTTGTTATCTTTTCTAACTCTTTGCTAACGTTTTATCTATTCCTCTACTTCAATTTGTTGATTTGTTATGCTTTTAAACCCGCTTTGAATTTATGTGATTATTGCATTCACTTTGGTCAATTGAATCAATTAATCTTTAAGTTCAAGTTATGTGCTAGGATTGAACTTTTGATCCGTAATTGTCACTAGATTCCAATCCCACGTAGCAAAGCAGAATGTCGTGCATATTTGTTAATAAATCAACTTAGATGTATTAATTCAAGTTTGTGAAATTGATCATCTAATTCAACTCATTCTTCTTGTTCATTTCACACTAGCATTGCATTAAATCCTAAGAACTTGTTTAGGATTATCCAATAGCTAGATGTTAAGTTAAAGAACTCACTTTAATTTAATACACTTAAGGAAGAATTCGTTAATCAGAGCTTCTTGGTTAATTGAGAGTTGATAAATTGAAGAAGGGATAGTACGCGTTGCATGGGAAAGATAAACACAAGATGTTGACACAACCGAACCCGAGAACTAGATATATCTTCAATTGTTTCATTTTCATCTCTTTTATTTTGTCATTTTATTTTCGAATTTCATCCAACTTCACAAACCCCCATTTTCTATATTAATTGATAAAAACAACTAGATCAAACACCGTTCCTCTTGGGTTCGACCCTTACTTACCACTTCTACATTAATTTGTAGTTTTGAAACCGAGTAAGGAAATAAAATAAAACTTTGGCGCGCCGCGACAACACGCCCAAGTTTTTGGCGCCGTTGCCGGGGAACGGTTAACCAATTTAGTTGTTTTTTATTAGTTAATTGAAAAAAAAAAAATTTAGTCGAGCTAACGACTTTAAACAAAAGCGCTTCTTGGGAGGCAACCCAAGCATTTTCTCTTATTTTTAATTTTTCCTTTGAATTTTTGTTGTTTTTGTTTTTATTTCCCAACTTTTTATCTATCGTACTGAGGAAGATATTACTTTGAAACTGTAGGAAGAAGATATCTCGGGATTCAATTAATTGGGACGAGACATGATGGCGCACAAATCGGCAATTAGCAATAGTTACTGATAACGTGTGAGGATTAATTATTGATAATGAACAATTTGTCAACGCGTTTTCTTGGATACTCCTCCCAACATACTCTTTCCAGCACGCTCTGCATGCACGATTGTCGGTTGAAACAGTGCCCACTTTGACTATAAATCAGAGATCATTCTCCATTCGAAACCACAACCACAATCTTCATTTTCATGAGTACTTCTTTCTAGCAAAGTTGATTAGGTAATTTTTTTTTTTCTTCACCGTCTTCTTCTTCTTTCTATTTATTTTGTTTTTCTTATAGTATGGACGTGTGGGATATTTTTGTATATATATGTATTTTTCTCATTTTAATTGATTATGTAGTTCAATTTCATTACTTTTCTTCTCCTTCGTTATTTTACTTGAAAATATGGAAGAGTGTGATAATCTACCTGTGGCTTATTGATTTTGATGGTTTTAATTTTATTACTTCAATGTTTCTTTTCTCTCGTGGTGTTACGTAACTAAAAAAATTTATAGTCGAGCCAACGACTATAAACAAAGCGCTACTTAGGAGGCAACCTAAGCACTCTCTTTTCTTCTACTTCTCCAAAACACTTGAATTTTCAATGGATAACAAATTTTCCAAAATCCACAAATATTATCCCTCACTACCTTTGAATGCTTTGAAAGAGATTTACTATTCTAGAGTGGGACGGTTAAAAATGTTGATGGAAAAAGAAATGTCTGAGGATATTCGTTGGTTGATTGAAGCAAAGGTCCGATTAGGAGGTGAAATGCCGACTTTAAGTACTAAATATGCACCAGTGGTTAGGCAAAAGTAATTTTGCCAAGAAAGCGAAGGGCAAAAAGAATGAATGTGTGCTATAAATGTGCTAGATGGCCTTATAAATGCACTTCCGATGGACTCACCTTTCGTAACTGTTCCATTGGATTTGTGTCCACAAATCGAGAAGATAAAATATGTTTCATTAAGGATGGCATGAGTAAGGAGTCTTTGAATGATATCCATCAAACTCTTGAGACGCATCCTAGTGGAATGGTGCAAATCGAACTTCTCAATCGTGGAGTGAATTTAAAAAGGAACGAACGATATAGTCTTGGGAATCGACTTTAAAAGACCACTGTTTGCCAGTCTATAAGAAAACTGGATGGGAAGCCTATCCCCGACTCATAGAAGGCGTTTAAGCTGTTTCTGGACGTAAAACCAGAGGAAGATGTGAGCCACAATCACAACTACGTGTACATATTGTTATTTTTAATTGTTTTCTTTGTGTTCTTACGCTTTTTAGTGTGCAAAGTTGACAACCTATGGCGGCTACTACTTCTAGGAGCTGGGAGTTCAAAGAGGAAATTGACAACCATAAGTCTTTTCTGGAATCAATATGGGAAAACCGACACTTCTCTCACCGTAGTCACAGCTGGAACATTCCTTGGAAATCAAAAGTATAAGCTAGTCTACGGAGGAGGTTGTCGTGGGCTGATAGGATGTGCGGATTCGGCACAGATATGCACGAGGGTCTACTGATGGTTGGCGTTATTGTACCACCTTTAAAACAAAGCGTATGGTAAGACCATTGGTTTTGAGGTACATGCTAGATCATTGTTTGAACGCTTAACACTAATGATAATGTATTCGGATGCTTTCATTGCAATACCAGGGGGTTTCGAAACTCTAGAACAAATCTTTTGCATAATTTCTTGGGCGAGATGAGACTACACTCTAAACCAATTGGTCTTTTAAACATTGACAACCATTTTAACGGTTTATTGGCATTTCTCGGATTTCTAGCTCATCAAAAGTCGATTTCTCCTAATACTTTGAAAATGATTTTTATTACACCATCAATTGAGGAATTATTGGAGAAATTAGAATCTTATGTACCACAAATGCATATAGAAGTGCTGGTCATCAATTGGCTAGAGGAATTAAGCAAAGGAACAGAGATCCGAATGGATTGGATTTAGAGTTAAGGTTATGAATGTGGAATAGCTAACTTCGAGATGGTAGAATACTGAGTTTAACTCTGGAAACACATCGTGTTACGCTCTGGAATAAAAAAAAAAAAGAAAAACACCTTGGATCTTGGTTTATGTATCCTTCCCAAAGGCGTTAAAGCCGGTCTTTTTCAAGAGACCTTAAAGAAC
Organism: Jasminum sambac; assembly: GCA_018223645.1. Lineage (NCBI taxonomy): Eukaryota > Viridiplantae > Streptophyta > Magnoliopsida > Lamiales > Oleaceae > Jasminum > Jasminum sambac. Next base: position 41,152,535 of record CP073640.1, read on the forward strand.
TGTATTCTCTTCTATTAACCTTCTTCTTTCAAGTCTTTTGCGAGATACCTCAAAGTGCACTGAATTTTCATTTCTTTCTATGGCATCCCTCTCGTATTGTTGCTCTTCTACAAGATCATCCCGACCGCCAAACGACGTGCTATGCGCCTTAAAAGTTGCTTTAAATGTGGAAAGCTATTAGAGGACCTCATTGTACTCGAAATCAAACTTATTCACAATATAGACATGTTGTTTTCTTCAAGGATGGACCGATTAGGTGCAGGGCCGAAAAGTCTATCAAGAGAAAGCAACTCAACTCGTGAATCGGTGTGAGAGAGTTTGATAATTTGTTGGAACAACGACAACGTCTGTTGGAAACCAAACTCGATGGCCTAACCATTGAGCAAAGAACTTTTTGAGCGTGATCATTAACACACATCCGAAGATGTAAAACTACGCCTCATTCATTTGAGAAGTGTCTGCGAGTTGGACGTTACGCTCTAAACGTTCTCCCATTTGTTGGTTCTTGTGGGGCTGTTCTTTATTGAATGGTAAACATACCTATGTGTCATGTGGCGATATGGAGGACCTTTTCATTAAGGTTGGTTGTCAAACTGTTTTGTAGAGAGTATGTCGATTCGTATAGTTTCCATGCGGATCGACTTGATGGAATCATATCATTAATTTGATGTGAATACTGATCGCAAGATGTTCGTAGGGTTGTCAACTCCCAAAGTCGCTTGTATATATTTCTCTTCTTCATTAAAAAAACAAACAAACAAACAAAAACAAAAAAATAAAAATAAAAATAAAAAAATTCGGTTGTTGTTTTTCTTGTTCTATAAATATGTTGATTGCAGGTCTCTTACTCTTGGATTGTTGACCTGTTCCTACGAAGCGCTACATTGTGCAACCACCATCCCCACTCTCCAAGAGACGACTCATGGCTTACCATAGGGGAGTTTCCATTTCTTCTCTTTTACATGGTATTTATATTTCTACATTGGGGACAATGTAGAATTTAAGTGTGGGGAGTGGCATATTGTGATCTACTTGTGATTTTTTTGTGTCTACAATTTTGCATGAGATAGCAACTTTGAATATGATTGAGCTTAATTTATGGATTTAGCTAAAATTGCAGGATCCCTAAAAAAATCAATTTATTGTGTTATGTTCTTCTCTATGCATAGTCACTAAATTACCCGAGCACGCTTATAAGGTAATTTACTATCATTCTCTGGAACACAAATTGAAGGTTGAAAATGTTGATTTTTTTCTAACTTTCTAGACCATAGTAAACTAACTTTTTCTTTTCTTTTTCTATCCATTCGTCCTGCTCAAAGTAACTTGGAAACATCAATTGTTAGCAAGGCGGAGTTATAATCGCATGGTATCTATTTTTTGTGAATGTGTCTTTTATTGATAGAGTTTAAAAAGTTTGGAAAAAGCATTGACCTATACTGAGAATGAATTTTACTTTTATGTTCGAAATAAGGAGAGGGACCACAGGAAAGAGCTACCTACCTCAGAGTGTGAAGCCGCCACCTCGAATGGGTGAAGAAGGTCAGCTTCCAATGAAAGGGGTAGTGTGAAAGCTACTGTGGGGTAAAAGTCAAAAGAAAATTGCAAAACCTTTCTTCTTCTTCATCAAAAAAAAAAAGAGAGAAAAAAAAAGAAAATCGCAAGAAATGTGATAGTTACCCAAGTGTGAAGTTTGATAAATAAATTCTCTCAGTGGTTTGAAGTGCCTAATCTAAACACTCTTTAAATTGAAGACATATTTGCGATAAAACACCTCCGCATGCCCTTTTTTTTTCTTTTGCAAGTACAACACTTGATGATTTTTGGTGAATCGAGTAATTTTAGGATCCGTGGGAATCATTGTAAAATAAGAGTGGGATCACGAGATGAAAGGAAATATTTGACCATTTCGGTCAGATTTGGATAGAACATCGTAAGCTTTCATTTGGTTCCAAGTAGTGATGGGATGACAACCTTAAATGCACACACTCACAAGCCATTGTGTATTTGAGAAGAAGTGAAATTTTCATGGTTCGGAGAATGTTTATTAAGCAAGTCACTATCTCAGTAGTTGGATTTCAATGTTTAAAGTTGTTAATCTCATGTAAAATCGCAGGTCAAGTTTTGTGTCATAGGTTGTTGTTCGAGGGCGAACAACAGTCTAAGTGTGGGGGAGTTTGATAAGTGCTAAATAAGCACTTAAATAACTCTTCTATTTTACGTGTTTGTGTGTTTTATTAATGTTATATGTTCCGTTTTATGTGTTTTTCCTTTATTGTGGTGTTTAGGGTCACAAAGAATCAAAAGGAGTCAAAATGGATGAAAATCGGATGAAAACGGAAACTCGGGACCAAAAAGGCAAGTGAATCAAAGATGGAGGACCTCCGATGCAATTTTATGAAAAGTTGTTTTTACAATTTTTCTTGTGCTAAAGTCGAATAACATCAAAAGAGGATTCCCAAACTTTTTCCGGATCGCAAATCGGAGTTTCCTAGTGAACGTTATGGCCGTTTGAAGAAAAATGACTAAAAGCATCACTTCCAAAACTGTTGGGGACCAAAGTGCAACTTTTCCAAAGTCAGGGGACCAACGTGAAACTTTTCAAAAAGGTGGAGGACCAAAGTGCAATTTAGCAAGGACCAAAATGAATAACATTCCAAAGTTGAGGGACTTGGTGTGCAATTTCTGGGTGACTCGGGTGACTCGAGTCACCGCCAAGACGCGGATCGAGTCGCGCCGCAAGTGACTCGAGTCACGCCCGATCATGCTCGATCAGCGCCGCAAGTGACTCGAGTCACCGCCGCAAGTGATCGAAGTCACGCCTCGCAACCGCCCCCTCCCCTGCCTGCCGCGGTGACTAGGCAGAATCGCGTGACTTCGAGTCACACGGCGACTGAAACACGCCCGATGTCACGCAGATTTTGACCAATGGACTCCACCTACCATAAAACGTGTTTTTGGTATTTTCTTGACTTCTTAGAGATAAAACAACTGAGCACACCACAATAGACTCATGAAGGAAGACTTTTATGATTTTTTAATATTTTTTGGTGTAATATTTTGCCTATAAATAGAGGCATTTCCAAGCTTGAATCACACAACTTGTAGAGAGAATTAGCTTGTGATTCTCTCAGAACTTTCTCCTCAATAAAATTCTCTTCATCATTAGTTCTTAGTTCTAGCTTGAAAGCTCTTAGTTTCTCATATTCCTACAAGAAAAACCTAAATTTAGGTTCGATTAATCAATCGACGATTCTTCGGCCGAGAATATGATTAGCGGGGCATTTCTTCGCTAGTTTCTCTCTTTCTTTTATTTTTCTTGTTTGAGAAGTCTAATTTCTCATATATTGTGGAGGTAATACAAGGCGAACACTCGCTAAAAAGTATTTAACCCATATATATGAGTGATTAAACTTCTATTTATTTCTTAGCATTTATTTTCTTGTTTCTATAGTTTTATATATTACTTGAGATAGTGAAGTATAATCTATCATATAGCAAAGGGTGATACCCGCTAATATGAGTAGTTAGACTTCTCTATCTAGTTCGAGGGGACGTTGTGTTCAATTATCATGTTGTTATCTTTCTAACTCTTTGCTAACGCTTTATCTATTCCTCTACTTCAATTTGTTGATTTGTTATGCTTTTAAACCCGCTTTGAATTTATGTGATTATTGCATTCACTTTGGCCAATTGAATCAATTAATCTTTAAGTTCAAGTTATGTGCTAGATTGGAACTTTTGATCCGTAATTGTCACTAGATTCCAATCCACAGAGCAAACGAATGTCGTGTATATTTGTTAATAAATCAACTTAGATGTATTAATTCAAGTTTGTGAAATTGATCATCTAATTCAACTCATTCTTCTTGTTCATTTCACACTAGCATTGCATTAAATCCTAAGAACTTGTTTAGGATTATCCAATAGCTAGATGTTAAGTTAAAGAACTCACTTTAATTTAATACACTTAAGGAAGAATTCGCTAATCGTGAGCTTCTTGGTTAATTGAGAGTTGATAAATTGAAGAAGGGATAGTACACGTTGCATGGGAAAGATAAACACAAGATGTTGACACAACCGAACCCGAGAACTAGATATATCTTCAATTGTTTCATTTTCATCTCTTTTATTTTGTCATTTTATTTTCGAATTTCATCCAACTTCACAAACCCCCCTTTTCTATATTAATTGATAAAAACAACTAGATCAAACACCGTTCCTCTTGGGTTCGACCCTTACTTACCACTTCTACATTAATTTGTAGTTTTGAAACCGAGTAAGGAAATAAAATAAAACTTTGGCGCGCCGCGACAACACGCCCACTTCTATTTCCTGCATTTTCATATTTTTATTTGTTTTAGTGTTTTCTTTTATTATTGTGTTTAGGGTCACAAAGAGTCCATAGAAGCCAAATTGGATGAAAATAGAGCAAAAAATGGGAATTAGGGACTAAAACGCAAACAGATCAAAGATGGAGGACCCCGGTGTAATTTTTTGAAAAGTTGTTTTATCAATTTTTCTTGAGCAAAAGTGAAAGAGCATAAAAAGAAGATTATTGCTTTTTTTTGAATCCCAAATCAAAGTTTCTTAGTGAAAGTTATGGTCATTTTAAGAAAATGACTAAAAGCGTTGAATCCCAAAAGTTTGGGGACGAATTACTTTCAAAAAAGTTCGAGGACCAAAATGAACAAAATGTTGAAAGTTGAGGGACTTGGGTTGTAAATATTTGGTGTCAAGTATCACTCGGGTAAATCGACTCACAATAGCCATAACTCGAGTCAGCGCCGCAAGCGTCCGAGTCACTACCTAATTTTTTTTTATCCCATTGAGACATTATGAGGTGGGCACAAGATAATAGACTTATGGAGGGGTCACTTATATAATTTTTTATTATTTTTTCTTGTAAATATTTACCTATAAATGGAGGCAAAAATGAATAAGAAAGACACCAATGTAGAGATAATTAAATGGTCTTCTTTTCTACTTTCGTCTCCAATAAAATTGTCTTCTTCATTGTTCTAAATTCTACCTTGAAAGCTCTTAGGTACGTTATGTTTGCTGTTTTCGGGCCGTTTTCTGTTTTCGTAAATGCTGAAAGCGCGTTCTGTTTATTATTTTCGAAAACACATTTTCAAAAAAATTTTCAAGATTTGTATAGAAAACTCGAAAACGTCTTTTTAACGTTTTCAGCGTTTTCTATGTTAAATGTTGAAAACAAGGAAACACGCGTTTTCGAATTTTAAACCTTATATTTATTATATTTGAGTTCCAAATTTTCTTTTGTTTACATGTTAGTCCCAACCACCGCCGACCACCGCCAGCCACCACCGGAACTACCAGATCTGGCAGCCAAACCACCAGATCTGGTGGCTTGACCACCAGATCTGGTGGTTATCCACCTGAGAACCATATCCGAAGGTGGTTCTCCACCTCTGCAAAGGTGGAGACCACCTTCGCGGGTGGTTCTCGAAGTCGAGAACAACCTGCGAAGGTGGTTCTCCGTCTCCAAAGGTGGAGAACCACCTTTGCAGGTGGTTCTCGCATGTGGAAAACCACCTGCGGTGGTCGACGGAGAGGGGTGGGGGTAGGGTAGCGTAGGGGGGCAGTTAGGGTGGGGTGAAGATAAAGGCTTGTTTGAACATTTGGCCATAGTTTTAGGGTTTCTTGTGTGATTTTTATTATACTAAATTGTATTTTTCTAAAAGTATAAACCAAACATGTTTTCTATGTTCTCTTCTCAAAATAATTTTTCAAAGCAACAAGGCAAACGATTTTCAATTTTCTCAAAACAACAATTGAAAATAGAAAACACCAAAATAGTTTTGAAAATGAAAATATAAAATATAAAACAAACAGAACACCCCCTTAGTTTTTCATATTCCGATGGAAGTAAAAACTAAACTAAATAGCTAATAATCAATCAATGATACTTTGGCCATGATTATGATTATCGGAGCATTTTTTTTTACTAGTCTCTACTATTTTTGTATATCATTTGTGTAAGAGAAGTATAATCTCTCATATTTTAGTAGGGATACAAGGCGAAAACTTGCTAAAAAGTATTTAACCTGCAAATGTGAGTAGTTAGACATCTCTATCTAGTTCCAGGGGGACGTTGTGTTCCACTAATATATTGTTATCTTTTCCATCGTTTTAGTGATATTTTATCTATTTTTCTATTTCAATTTGTTGATTTGTTATACTTGTAATCCCATTTTTTAGTTTATATGATTATTGCATTCATTTTGGGCAATTGAATGATTTAATCTTTAAATTCAAATTACATGCTAGGATTAGAACTCTTGATCTATAGTTGTCACTTGATTCTAATCCAAAGTAGCAAATAAATATCATGCATATTTTTTAACAAATCAATTTAGATGAATTTATTCGAGTTTGTTAAATTAATCATCCAATTCAACTCATTCTTCTCATTCATTTCATACTAGGATTGCATTAAATTCTAAAAGCTTGTTTAGAATTATCCAAATAGCTAAATGTTAAATTGAAAAACATATTTTAATTTAATACACTGAAGTATTCGTTGATCATAGCGTCTTGATTAATTATAGTTGATAAATTGAAGGAAGAATATGATAAGTGCTAGAAAAGCACTTAAATAACTCTTCTATTTTATGTATTTGTGTGTTTTATTAGTGTTATATGTTCCGTTTTATGTGTTTTTCCTTTATTGTGGTGTTTAGGGTCACAAAGAATCAAAAGGAGTCAAAAAGAATGAAAATCGAATGAAAACGGAAACTCGGGACCAAAATGCAAGCGAATCAAAGATGGAGGACTTCCGATGCAAATTTATGAAAAGTTATTTTTACAATTTTTCTTGTGCTAAAGTCGAAGAACATCAAAAGAGGATTCCTACACTCTTTTCGGATCGCAAATCGGAGTTTCCTAGTGAAAGTTATGGCCGTTTGAAGAAAAGGGACTAAAAGCGTCAAAGCCAAAACTGTTGGGGACCAAAGTGCAACTTTTTAGAAGTCTGAGGACCAAAGTGAAACTTTTCAGAAAGTTAAAGAACCAAAATGCAATTTTTGAAGGACCCAAATGAACAACATTCCAAAGTTTAGGGACTCGGTGTGAAATTTCTGGGTGACTCGGGTGACTCGAGTCAGCCGATGTGATCGAAGTCGGCGCCAAAGTGACTCGAGTCACGCCCGAGCATCCTCGATCAGCGCCATAACCGGTCCGAGTCATGCCTCGCAACCGTCCCTGGCCTCCCGTTACTGTGCAGCGGTGAATAGGCGAATCGCTGCGTGACTCGAGTCAGGATGATCCGAGTCACGCCGACACCACCAGATTTTGACCAGCGGACTCCACCTACCATAAAACGATTTTTGGTATTTTCTTGACTTCTTAGAGATAAAACAACTTGAGCACACCACAATAGACTCATGAAGGAAGACTTTTATGATTTTTTAATATTTCTTGGTGTAATATTTTGCCTATAAATAGAGGCATTTCCAAGCTTGAATCATACAACTTTGTAGAGAGAATTAGCTTGTGATTCTTTCCAACTTTCTCCTCAATAAATTTCTCTTCATCATTTGTTCTTAGTTGTAGCTTGAAAGCTCTTAGTTTTTCATATTCCATGAAGTAAGAACCTAAATATAGGTTCGAAAAATCAATCGACGATACTCGTAGTGAATATGATTAACTGAGTATTTCTTCTCTAGTTTCTTTCCTAATTTTATTTTTCATATTTGAGAAAGATAATTTCTCATATATTGCGTAGGTGATACACAAGTGTTATACCGCTATAAGTATTTAACCCGCATATATGAGTAGTTAGACTTCTCTATCTAGTTCGAGGGGACGTTATGTTCAATTATCATGTTGTTATCTTTTCTAACTCTTTGCTAACGCTTTATCAATTCCTCTACTTCAATTTGTTGATTTGTTATGCTTTTAGACCCGTTTTGAATTTATGTGATTATTGCATTCACTTTGCCCAATTGAATCAATTAATCTTTAAGTTCAAGTTATGTGCTAGGATTGGAACTTTTGACCCGTGAATTGTCACTAGATTCCAATCCCACGAGCAAATCTAATGTCGTGCATATTTGTTAATAAATCAACTTAGATGTATTAATTCAAGTTTGTGAAATTGATCATCTAATTCAACTCATTCTTCTTGTTCATTTCACACTAGCATTGCATTAAATCCTAAAAACTTGTTTAGGATTATCCAATAGCTAGATGTTAAGTTAAAGAACTCACTTTAATTTAATACACTTAAGGAAGAATTCGTTAATCAGAGCTTCTTGGTTAATTGAGAGTTGATAAATTGAAGAAGGAATAGTAACACGTTGCATGGGAAAAATAAACACAAGATGTTGACACAACCGAACCCGAGAACTAGATATATCTTCAATTGTTTCATTTTCATCTCTTTTATTTTGTAATTTTATTTTCGAATTGCATTCAACTTCACAAAACCCCCCTTTTCTATATTAATTGATAAAAACAACTAGATCAAACACCGTTCCTCTTGGGTTCGACCCTTACTTACCATTTTTACATTAATTTGTAGTTTTGAAACCGAGTAAGGAAATAAAATAAATTTTATGCATCGCGACAACACGCCCAAGTTTTTGGCGCTGTTCGGGAACGGTTAACCAATTTAGTTGTTTTTATTAGTTAACTTTTAAAAAAATTAGTCGAGCTAACGACTTTAAACAAAAGCGCTTCTTGGGAGGCAACCCAAGCATTTTCTCTTATTTTTTTTTTTTTTCTTTTGAATTTTTGTTGTTTTTGTTTTTATTTCCCAACTTTTTATCTATCGTACTGAGGAAGATATTACTTTGAAATCAGAGGAAGAAGATATCTCGGGATTCAATTAATTGGGACGAGACATGATGGCGCACAAATCGGCAATTAGCAATAGTTACTGATAACGTGTGAGGATTAATTATTGATAATGAATAATTTGTCAACGCGTTTTCTTGGATACTCCTCCCAACGTACTCTTTCCAGCACGCTCTGCATGCACGATTGACGGTTGAAACAGTGCCCACTTTGACTATAAATCAGAGATCGTTCTCCACTCGAAATCACAACCACAATCTTAAGTCTCAGTGAGTACTTCTTTCTAGCAGTGATTAGGTAATTTCTTTCTTCTTCACCGTCTTCTTCTTCCTTCTATTTATTTTGTTTTTCTTATAGTATGGACGTATGTGATATTTTTGTATATATATGTCTGTTCTTAATATTAATTGATTATGTAATTCAAATTTTCTTATTTTTTTTCCTTCTTCAATATCTTTGAAAATATGGAAGAGTGTGATAATCTACTATGCTTATTGATTTTGATGGTTTTAATCTTATTACTACAGTGTTTCTTTTTCTTTCGTGTGTTACGTAACTAAAAAAAAAAAAATTATAGTCGAGCCAACGACTATAAACAAAGGCGCTACTTAGGAGGCAACCTAAGCATTCTCTTTTCTTCTACTTCTTCAAAACTCTTGCATTTTCAATGGATACCAAACTTTCCAAAATCCACAAGTATTATCCGTCACTGCCTTTGAATGCTTTGAAAGAGATTTACTATTCTAGAATGGGACGGTTGAAAATGTTGATGGAAAAGGAAATGCCTGAGGACATTCGTTGGTTGATTGAAGCAAAGGTCCGATTAGGAGGTGAAATACCAGCTTTAAGTACTAAATATGCACCAGGGTTAGGCAAAAGTAATTTTGCCAAGAAACGAAGGGCAAAAGAATGAATGTGTGCTATAAATGTGCTAGGTGGCCTTATAAATGCACTCGATGGACTGCAACTCGTAACTGCTCCATTGGATTTGTGTCCACAAATCGAGAAGATAAAATATGTTTCATTAAGGATGGCATGAGTAAGGAGTCTTTGGATGATATCCATCAAACTCTTGAGACGCATCCTAGTGGAATGGTGCAAATCGAACTTCTCAATTTGTGGAGTGAATTTAAAAAGGAACGAGAACGATATAGTCTTGGGAATCTGACTTTAAAAGACCCTGTTTGCCAGTCTATAAGAAAACTGGATGGGAAGCCTATCCCCGACTCATAGAAGGCGTTTAAGCCGTTTCTGGACGTAAAACCAGAGGAAGATGTGAGCCACAATCACAATTACGTGTACATATTGTTATTTTTAATTTTTTTTTTGTGTTCTTGTGTCAGTTTTTAGTGTGCAAAGTTGACAACCTATGGCAGCTACTACTTCTACCGGAACTGGGAGTTCAAAGAGGAAATTGACAACCATAAGTCTTTTTGGTGGAATCAATATGGGAAAACCGACACTTCTCTCACCAGTAGTCACAGCTGGAACATTCCTTGGAAATCAAAAGTATAAGCTAGTCTACGGAGGAGGTTGTCGTGGGCTGATAGGATGTGCAATTCGGTCAGCATATGTACGAGGGTCTACAGTGGTTGGCGTTACTGTACCACCTTTAAAACAGGCGTATGGTAAGACCATTGGTTTTGAGGTACATGCTAGATCATTGTTTGAACGCTTAACACTAATGATAATGTATTCGGATGCTTTCATTGCAATACCAGGGGGTTTCGAAACTCTGGAACAAATCTTTTGCATAATTTCTTGGGCCGAGATGAGACTACACTCTAAACCAATTGGTCTTTTAAACATTGACAACCATTTTGACGGTTTATTGGCATTTCTGATTTTTAGCTCATCAAAAGTCTGATTTCTCCTAATACTTTGAAAATAATTTTTATTACACCATCAATTGAGGAATTATTGGAGAAATTAGAAGCTTATGTACCACAAATGAATGTAGACTTGCCTGTCATCAATTGGTTAGAGGAATTACAAAAGGAACGAGAGATCCGAATGGATTGGATTTAGAGTTAAGGTTATGAATGTGGAATAGCTAACTTCAGATGGTAGAATACGGAGTTTAACTCGGAAACACATCCGTGTTACGCCTGGAATAAACAAAAAAAAAAAAGAAAAACCACCTTGGATATCGTTTATGTATCCCGCCCAAAGGCGTTAAACCGGTCTTTTCAAGAGACCTTAAAGAACTCATATTCTCTTCTATTAACCTTCTTCTTTCAAGTCTTTTGCGTATACCTCAAAGTGCACTTAATTTTCATTTCTTTCTATGGCATACCCTCTACGTATTGTTGCTCTTCTACAAGTACTGACTCTTTCTCTATGCCTCTTGATATCAAGATTCACATTGTTCGACTTGTTGACAAGTATGAGCGTGCCCTTTGGAATGTTATCGCTTTTTAAAGGTGGTCATCCCGATCTGCTCGCAAACGACGTGCTAAGCGCCTTAAAAGTTGCTTTAAATGTGGAAAGCTATTAGAGGGACCTCATTGTACTCGAAATCAAACTTATTCACAATATAGACATGTTGTTTTCTTCAAGGATGGACCGATTAGGTCTGGGCGAAAAGTCTATCGGGAGAAACAAATTTCATAATCGTGTGAGAGAGTTTGATAATTTGTTGGAACACCGACAACGCCTGCTGAAACCAAACTCGATGGCCTAACCATTGAGCAAGAACTTTTGAGCGTGATCATTAGCACCCATCAGAAGATGTAAAACTACGTCTCATTCATTTGAGAAGTGTCTGAGTTGGACGTTTGCTCTAAACGTACTCCCATTTGTTGGTTCTTGTGGGGCTGTTCTTTATTGAATGATAAACATACCTGTGTGTCATGTGGCGATATGGAGGACCTTTTCATTAAGGTTGGTTGTCAAACTGTTTTGTAGAGAGTATGCTGATTCAGATAGTTTCCATGCGGATCAGACTTGATGGAATCATATCATTAATTTGATGTGAATACTACTGCAAGATGTTCAGAGGGTTGTCAACTCCCAAAGTCGCTTTGTATATATTGCTCTTCTTCATTGAAAAAAAAAAAAAATTCAGTTGTTGTTTTCTTGTTCTGTAAATATGTTGATTGCAAGTTTGTTACTCTTGGATTGTTGACCTGTTCCTATGAAGTGCTACATTGTGCAACCACCATCCCCACTCGGCACGACTCATGGCTTACCATAGGGGAGTTTCCATTTCTTCTCTTTTACATGGTATTTATATTTCTACATTGGGGACAATGTAGAATTTAAGTGTGGGGGAGTGGCATATTGTGGTCTCAAGGTGGTGATTTTTTTGTGTCTACAATTTTGCATGAGATAACAACTTTTGAATATGATTGAGCTTAATTTGCGTGATTTAGCTAAAACTGCAGGATCCCGAAAAAAAAAAATCAATTTGTTGGCGAAATTACCTGAGCACGTTTATAAGGTAATTTACTATCATTCTCTGGAACACAAATTGAAGGTTGAAAATGTTGATTTTTTTTCTAACTTTCTAGACCATAGTAAACTAATTTTTTTTCTTTTCTTTTCTCTATCCATTCGTCCTGCTCAAAGTAACCTGGAAACATCAATTGTTAGCAAGGCGGAGTTATAATCGCATGGTATCTGTTTTTTGTGAATGTGTCTTTTATTGACAGAGTTTAAAAAGTTTGGAAAAAGCATTGACCTATGCTGAGAATGAATTTTACTTTTATATTCGAAATAAGGAGAGGGACCACAGGAAAGAGCTACCTGCCTCAGAGTGTGAAGTCGTCACCTCGAATGGGTGAAGAAGGCTGCCTCCAATGAAAGGGGTAGTGTGAAAGCTACCTGTGGGGTAAAAGTTGAAAAGAAAATTGCAAAACTCCTCTTCTTCTTCTTCAAAAAAATAAAAAAAATAAAAAAGAAAAAAAAAGAAAAAAGGAAAATCGCAAGAAATGTGATAGTTACCCAAGTGTGAAGTTTGATAAATAAATTCCCTCAGTGGTTTGAAGTGCCCAAATCTAAACACTCTTTAAATTGAAGACATATTTGCGATAAAACACCTGTCACGCCCTTTTTTTTCTTTGCAGTGCTAACGGTTGATGATTTTTGGTGAACTGAATAATTTTTAGGATCCATGGGAATCATTGTAAAATAAGAGTGGGATCACGAGAGATGAAAGGAAATATTTGACCACTTCGGGTCAGGATTTGGATAGAACATCGTAAGCTTTCATTTGGTTCCAGTTTGTGATGGGATGATAACCTTAAATGCACACACTCACAAGCCATTGTGTATTTGAGAAGAAGTGAATTTTCATGGTTCGGGAGAATGTTGATTAAGCAAGTCACTATCTGTAGAAGGATTTCAATGTTTAAAGTTGTTTATCTCATGTAAAATCATTGTGTTGTTTTGTGTCGTATGGTTGTTGTTCGAGGGCGAACAACAGTTTAAGTGTGGGGGAGTTTGATAAGTGCTAGAAAAACACTTAAATAACTCTTCTATTTTATGTATTTGTGTGTTTTATTAGTGTTATATGTTTCGTTTTATGTGTTTTTCCTTTATTGTGGTGTTTAGGGTCACAAAGAATCAAAAGGAGTCAAAAAGAATGAAAATCGAATGAAAACGGAAACTTGGGACCAAAATGCAAGCGAATCAAAGATGGAGGACTTCCGATGCAAATTTATGAAAAGTTATTTTTACAATTTTTCTTGTGCTAAAGTCGAAGAACATCAAAAGAGGATTCCTACACTCTTTTCGGATCGCAAATCGGAGTTTCCTAGTGAAAGTTATGGCCGTTTGAAGAAAAAGGACTAAAAGCGTCAAAGCCAAAACTGTTGGGGACCAAAGTGCAACTTTTTAGAAGTCTGAGGACCAAAGTGAAACTTTTCAGAAAGTTAAAGGACCACAATGCAATTTTTGAAGGACCCAAATGAATAACATTCCAAAGTTTAGGGACTTGGTGTGAAATTTCTGGGTGACTCGGGTGACTCGAGTCACCGCCGCATGTGATCGAAGTCACGCCATAGTGACTCGAGTCACGCCCGAGCATCCTCGATCAGCGCCGAACCGTCCGAGTCATGCCTGCAACCGTCCCTGGCCTCCCGTTGCTGCCAGGTGACTAGCGTAATCGCTGCGGACTCGAGTCGGGCACAGCGGTGATCCGAAAGTCACGCCCGACACCACCGCAGATTTTGACCAATGGACTCCACCTACCATAAAACGTGTTTTTTGGTATTTTCTTGACTTCTTAGAGATAAAACAACTTGAGCACACCACAATAGACTCATGAAGGAAGACTTTTATGATTTTTTAATATTTCTTGGTGTAATATTTTGCCTATAAATAGAGGCATTTCCAAGCTTGAATCACACAACTTTGTAGAGAGAATTAGCTTGTGATTCTCTCAAACTTTCTCCTCAATAAATTTCTCTTCATCATTTGTTCTTAGTTGTAGCTTGAAAGCTCTTAGTTTTTCATATTCCGGCGGAAGTAAGAACCTAAATATAGGTTCGAAAAATCAATCGACGATACTCCGGCTGTGAATATGATTAACGGAGTATTTCTTCTCTAGTTTCTTTCCTAATTTTATTTTTCATATTTGAGAAAGATAATTTCTCATATATTGCAGAGGTGATACACGGCGGTTATACCGTTATAAGTATTTAACCCGCATATATGAGTAGTTAGACTTCTCTATCTAGTTCGAGGGGGACGTTGTGTTCAATTATCATGTTGTTATCTTTTCTAACTCTTTGCTAACGTTTTATCAATTCCTCTACTTCAATTTGTTGATTTGTTATGCTTTTAGACCCGTTTTGAATTTATGTGATTATTGCATTCACTTTGCCCAATTGAATCAATTAATCTTTAAGTTCAAGTTATGTGCTAGGATTGGAACTTTTGACCCGTAATTGTCACTAGATTCCAATCCACAGTAGCAAACGAATGTCGTGCATATTTGTTAATAAATCAACTTAGATGTATTAATTCAAGTTTGTGAAATTGATCATCTAATTCAACTCATTCTTCTTGTTCATTTCACACTAGCATTGCATTAAATCCTAAGAACTTGTTTAGGATTATCCAATAGCTAGATGTTAAGTTAAAGAACTCACTTTAATTTAATACACTTAAGGAAGAATTCGTTAATCAGAGCTTCTTGGTTAATTGAGAGTTGATAAATTGAAGAAGGAATAGTAACACGTTGCATGGGAAAGATAAACACAAGATGTTGACACAACCGAACCCGAGAACTAGATATATCTTCAATTGTTTCATTTTCATCTCTTTTATTTTGTAATTTTATTTTCGAATTGCATTCAACTTCACAAAACCCCCCTTTTCTATATTAATTGATAAAAACAACTAGATCAAACACCGTTCCTCTTGGGTTCGACCCTTACTTACCATTTCTACATTAATTTGTAGTTTTGAAACCGAGTAAGGAAATAAAATAAATTTTGGCGTACTGCGACAACACGCCCAGAATAGTATCATATTACATAGAAAAGATTAACAAAAGTTGTTGACACGACCGAACCCAAGAATTAGATATTTCTTTCAATTGATTAATTTCATTGTTCTTTCACTTGTCAGTTTATTTTTGAATTTTATTCAAATTTCGCAAACCCTCTCCTTTTGTGTGTTGAATATTAAAACAACTAAATTAAATACGTTCCTTATGGTTTCGACCCCTTACTTTTCACTTTTACATTAACTTATAGTCATGAAACCGAGTAAGGAAAATAAAATAAATTTTGGTGTTATACAACAACACACCAATTTTTTGGCATCATTACCATGAAGCGGTTAACTAATTTACACCTTGTTAGTGTATGTGTATTTATGAGTATTTATGAGTTTTGATGTGAAATAGGAAAGAGAATGAGTGGGATTGAGTGGTGGAGATTTATATAGTACAGTGGGTCCCAGGAAATATGTGGATGTAATTGGTTTGACTTTTGATGTGAATGTGTTAAAATGTGTAAAAATTTATTAAAAGTTATAAAAGAACGGGCGGTTAGTTGCTTTTATTAATTAAAAAAAAATTTTATGCATAATACTCTATTTGTTAATAAAATTCTTGAAATTTTCAACCCAAAAATTGAGAAATACATTGTGAAACGAAGAAGACAAGCAAGACAAAAAATGACAACAAAACAACAACAACAGTAAGGCTCTTACACAATTGGCAACTCCTAAGGTTGCTCAACAGCCATTGTGTATCACCTTCCCAACCGTAGAAGGTAAGACTTTCGAGCTCAAATCAGGTTTGATACATCTTCTACCATCTTTTCACGGACGATCCGGAGAAGATCCATATCGATACTTGAAGGAGTTTCACGTGGTATGTGATAGCATGAAACCACCGAGCATTACTGAAGAGCAAATCAAGTTCAGAGTTTTTCCATTTTCATTAAAGGATGCCGCCACGGACTGGTTATATGACTTTCCATCAGGGTCTATCACCACATGGAATGGAACGAAGAAACTTTTTGTTGAAAAGTACTTCCCGGTATCAAAGACTTTGAATATCAAGAAGGATATCTTTGGAGTACGCCGAATAATGGAAAGACTCTTTATGAGTATTGGGAGCATTTCAAAAAGCTCATAGCAAGTTGTCCACATCACCAGATAAGTGAAAACCTCCAAGTGTAGTATTTTTATGGGGGGTTATGTCAATCTAATAGAAACAAGCCTGATGCCGCTAGCGGAGGAGCTTTGATGAACAAAACCTCTGCTGAAGCACAAACTCTAATCTCTAACATGGCTAAAAACTCTGAGCAATTCAGCACAGACCGAGAGATGACCGTTCGGAAAGTAAATAAGGTAGGTGGTTCTACTATAGAAAGTCAACTTTCTAAACTAATCTGCAGTGGATAATAGTGAACAAGTAAATGCAGTAGGCAATTTTTCATTCCCAAGGCAACAATACAATCCGTTCTCAAATAGCTATAATGCAGTATGGCAAGATCACCCTGACTTCAGCTATGGAGCCAATAATCCCCCGAGTTTCTTCCCTAACAACCCTCGAGGCAAGTTTCAACCGTAAGGGAATTTCCAACCCTAAGGGCAATATCAATAGAAACCCCACTTGTCAAGTATATCTCTTGAGGATATGGTAAAAACCTTAGCATATAATATTATGAAATTCTAGCAGGACTCCAAATCAAGCATTCAAAACTTGGAGAATCAGATGAGTCAATTGGCAACTGCCATCAATCGGCTGGAAGTACAAATTGGAGGAAAACTACCATCCCAATCTGAGGTAAATCCAAAGAATGTCAGTGCTGTAACCTTAAAGAGTGGGAAAGAGATTGAAAACCCAAGCAAAGAAGCTTCCACACCTGAAAATGAAGAAGAATAGTTTGAAAAGGATGTAACGCCTAATCCTCCTGTCATTGCTAAATTGATTCCTCCCCTTTATCCTAGTAGACTTGCAAAAGCAAACGAGGAAGATAAGGGAAAAGAAATTTTGGATACTTTTAGAAAAGTAGAAATTAACATTCCCTTGTTAGATAAAATCAACCAAGTTCCACATTATGCCAAATTCTTGAAAGATCTTTGCACTAACGAAAAGAAATTGAGAGGGAATGAAAAGGTAAAATGGGAGAAATGGTTTCAATTTTGTTTCAAAGGTAATTACCTCCAAAATGCAAAGACTCAAGTATATTTACAATCCCTTGCACAATTGGTCACACTAATAAAGTAAGGGGTGAAAATATTTTGTTATATAAAAATATTTAATAAGTGTTCGCTAATGTCGCCTAGCTAACTGATGTGCTTACACAGTGCAACAAAATATTTTAAAATTCATGAGATTAATATCTATATACTACTCAATTGTCCCATAATTGAGTTCAACTTCGATCACCATTCAAGATGAAATAGCTAAAATGTATAACGAAACCCCACAGAGGTATACACCATCCATTTTGAAATAATCAATTAAAATCTCATATTCCTAATAACTAAGACATGCATCAAAAAAAAAAAAATCATGCCATCATGCACACAAATAATAGATCGAAAAAATGTGTTCGTCTGGATGTTTAAGCACAATCGGGTTAGTGATATTTATATTATATCAAATTATTAGTTATATTTTTATAATTTGTTATGCCAACATGTTATGCCAACATGTTACAAAGATATTAGCTTATAGAGTCATAAATTTAGTTGTTAAAAGAAAAACCACTCTTATACTTAATTTTAATTGCTATCTAAATCAAGGAAAGTAAATAACGAAAAGGTAATTAAAGTTGATAGATTCGGCATATAAAATTGAAGGAGTTTAATATATAATTTGAAATTTAATCAAATAGAAAGATAATATGACAATCTTTTTTAACTGTCAATTTTTTTATTGACGATTTAATTAGCAAACAAAAAATGGATATTGCTAATGTATGTGATTTTTGGATGACGCAAGAGCTCTAAACATGAAAACATTTAAATTTATATTATTAAATAAGTAAATAAACTAAAAAGTTTATTATAGGCTTGAAATATGATGTGTGATGATAATGATGTCCAAACCAATTCCAATACAAATATTGTGTTCAAAGATATTTTTCAACATTAACGATTTTCGCGATGGCCTATATTAGACCAACCTATGAATATGTTATACACGTTTGACCATTTGTTAAACCTTTTTTATGTGCTGTAAAATCGGGAATTACCAACATTAATGATTCCCACAAGACTGACTATGTTGTGTATAGGACTGCGGCAAGCATGAATGCGATGCTAATTGTACATAGTATTTCAATTAAATGACAATAAAGACTGTCGAAGTATACGATCCTTCCTTTATGGTCATCCATCGGGTCTATCAATCATCTAACTGTCCTGTATAGGACCTTATTCCATCCCTAGTGCCTTTGTGCTTTGATCATGGTTGAACACCCTCGTTCCTAACACAGACCTGCCTTCACCTAATACTTGAGCCTCTACATATCCAAAATAAAGGAGTACAATATGTAAGCCATCAGGAGTTGGATGATTCACCTCAAGAGGTACAAGGATATGTTTATTGTGGGCTACACCAAAAGAAAAATGCAAAAGTGCTCTAGGAACATAGGCCCAGGAAAGATAGAGAAGATGTGTACGAACGATATATCTAGCAACAAGAAGAAGCAAAATGATTGAATAGAGGAACTTCCGAAGATTAGGCAATAACAAGTATCGATCTCAATGGTGATGTGACTCATTATTTCGATGTATCAATTCTTCTGACATAAGATATATGACTATGTAAATATTCTAAGAGTTTGTTCTTTTCTCCCAATACAATATTAACCATATATTTTACACGGAATACCGTGCGGATAAAATTTCTACCCAAAAGAGCAAGCTCTAAATCTTAGTTATCCAATTCTATTGTGAAAGAGTTGTTCAACAGAATGCAGCTTTCGTAAGCGCTCTTGTTGGCATTGAAACCCACTCTCTAACAAGTCGGAATGAAAAAACTAGTGTAACTAAAAATAATTGTGGTGTCTCAGATAACCGTAAGGTTGATTGTTTCATTTTATTTAATTAAGGCAGTTAAGGGAAATTGAATACTCGTTGTTTCTCAAATAAAATACGTAGTGGTAATATAACCATGAAAGAGCAAAAGTCATGTTTTATCCTTCAATAAAAGTTATTCCTTACAAGAAGAGTAAAAGTAACAAGGACATTCTATTACATTATGTTACTTCTAATGTAACTTTCTATGACACTGTAGGATAGTTGGCATAAAATTGTTGTTGGACCCCTTTTACTCATGTCTCTATGGGCTTGTTTGATACATTTTATATTAAATAGCTTTTTATCTGTCGTCATATTAAACCATTTATACATTGATTTGATAATTTTTTTTTATATTTTTAATACACCTTTTTAAAATTTTCCACTTTGCATTTAGTATCTATTTTTTCAATAATTCAATTTGTAACAAGCTGGTCCCCTATCATGGCCCACCCGGATTTCGCCTGCTATATACCCAGTGAGAACCATATGAGATTTGTCCTGAACCGTTAACTTACGTACCATCCTCTGGAGGTTGCGCTCCAAAGGCGACTTTTTATGGGTTCACAGGATTTGAACTCTTAGCTTCCTTTTGTATGAGAGACTTAACTAGAATTTTGGTACCAATTGACGTAACGAACCGATCTCCCACCATGGTTCACCCAGTTTTTCCATGCTCTATACCCTGGCGAGAACCATGCGAGATTTGACCTTGAATCATTAATTTAAGTAATTTCCCCTAAATAGGATTTTTGACATGTCCCCGTGATTCAAACTTTTGACCTCTCCTTATATTAGAGACTTAACTAGAATCCTAATACATAAGTTAATGTTTCGGATTAAATCCCACATGATTCTTGTCAGGATATAGAGAATGCAAAATTTGAGTGGGCCATGATGGGGACCTGCTCGTTAAACTTATCAAACATACCCTAAATGAATGGAAATAAATAATTTGATAAAATTTTAAGGAAAATGGAAATTAGGTGAAACAAGGGTTTTATGTTTGGTATTCACAAAATTATCTAAGATGATTTTAAAATCTGGTTTTTTCACATAAAATTTATAGAAATATGGCGTACGCGATTGCTTGATTTTTTGCATGATTGTGCAGCATAAATCTAGGCATCGCTCAAATTTTGTGCGATGCAATTACATGTCATAAGTTTTTGCGATGTCAATCATTACATAGATTGCATAGTATGTGTAATGGTTGTGGAATGCATTATCTGAAGTTTGTAATTGATGTCAAAGAGTGTGTAATTGTGTAATGATGTGTAATGATTGTGTAACGATGTGTAATTGTATTTTAATGATGTCTAATTGTTGTTTAATGACGTGTAATGTTTATGTGATTGTAGTAGTGGTTGTGTAATCATAAGAATTAAGTTTTCAGTGTTTTGGGTATAGAATTTGATAAGCATCAAATCTACGCTTATTTTATAGTTTTAAACTCGCTATATTAGTTTCATTTTACTTAGACATGCTTTATGTTTCTAGCTAAAAACCAACATGGATGATGTCTAAATCAATATTGAATGAAAAGAAATTGAATTGGTGCAAATTTGAAGAAGTTTGGAGTAGGGATGCAAAAGTATGGAATGTTGAAGATGAATTGTGACCAAGATAACGTTGGATTTTGGATTTTTCTATTTCACACAAAGCTATAGATCTATTTGCCTAGTTTCAAAACCAACCCGAATCACCTCAATTGGACATTGGGATCAAACGTTATGACCAAAATACTGAAAACTACACGTGCTGAAAATTTTTCCCAGAGAGGGAGCTACGGCCGTAAGTCTCATAGTTACGGCCGTAACCCCCAATTTTGGCTAGAACAAAGTTACCTGCAAACCAGTTATGGGCGCCACTCCCATAGTTACAGCTTGAACCCCTCACCGTGACTGTTTTCCTAGCTTGTTTAGGGCTTTAATTATGGTATATTTTGGACTACTTCTCCAACACGAAATTGGAGTGTTTTGGTGACCGATTTATAGCTATATAAGGGGGTTAAGAGTACAAGAAAGGGATCTAGCATATGCACACCACAAGAGCAAAGATTGCAGCTTTTGGGAAGGATTTTCCCACGAATTCCCGCGAATCGAAGATTGAAGTCAAGGCCATCACCATTAAAGATCCAGTTATGGCTTCTTCTTCTAGTTTTTGTTTCTATTCTTTTAATATGCTTGGCTAAACGCCTATTAGTGCTAGGGTTTGATGAATCTTTGTTAATTACTTCATGTTTTGAATTTATTAGTTGATGTTTTGAATAGATTATCTTCAACCGAATGTCTGATCTAGGAATTTCCAATTGATTGCTTTTATTTTTACAACTTATGTGCAAAGTTGAGATTTGTGACTTGTTTACTGGTTCGAGAAAATGTAGATGAGTTAGACCATAAAATTGGAAATCATAGGGTCAAATAGAGGATGAGAGTACCTCTATGCTTTATGCAATGTTTATATGAATTTCTAGATTCTAGTGTGTTTGTGTGCAAATCATTAAGCTAGGGATAGTTAATATTGCATGGGAATAGGTGAATTTGCTCGAGAGAGACTTTCATTACATTGGGAAATTCCATCGCCTAGATCAACTATTCGTGTCAACTAATGAGCCTAACTTGAATTAATTGCAAAGAGGATTCAAAACCCTAGTACTATCTTCCTCTAGTCGTTTCACATTCATTATTTATCTTCAATTCAATTTTCTATCTTGTTTTGCAATTTAGTTTAGAATTAGTTTTAGAATTCTTAAAACCAACTTCAAATCTCTGTTTCAATTAAGGTTGGGGAATTAAACGAGTGAACAACAGTCCTCGTGGGTTCGACACTCTACTCATCATTATATTGCTTGTCAAGATCCGTTCACTTGCGAGATAAATGTGCAACAAGTTTTTGGCGCCGTTGCCGGGGATTGTTTTAGTTTCCATCGTTTGATTTTCTAACACTAATTCGAATTTACTTGCTTTATTTTATTTTATTCTTTATTTTTTGTTTACCACATTCTTCTTCTTATTCAATCTTAGGTGCTTATGCGACGAACGAAGAGTACATCACATCTAAGTGAAATTGATCCAGAAATCGAGCAAACTTTCCACCGCCGACGAAGGGAAGTGAATAAATAGAGAGAAGCAAGGAGAAAGTTGAACTTTGAGAAAAAGATGGCCGATGATTGTGCTGTGGTAACTATTGAAAATGATATGCTTGTTGGTGACTTTATGACACCAAGAATTCTCCAAAGCCAATGACGCATCTTGTACCATGAATTCGGTTAGAACAACTTTCAGTTAAAGACCAATGTGATTAATTTATTTCAGAATAGACATCCATTCTTCGGTATACCAGATGATAACCTTCATCAGGACGTTTATCGCTTCTTGGAGATGTGCCAGTATTTTAAGTATCAGGGTGTCTCTGATGGTGCAATTCGGCTTAGACTATTCCCATACACTCTTTCCGATAGAGCTCGTGAATGGCCAGACTCTCGACCTATCGCTAGTATCACAACATGGGACGACTTGGCATAGAAATTCTGCACCAAATTCTTTCCCCCGGTCAAGATTGCGAAGTTAAAACATGAGATCTCCATATTTCAACAACATGACATGGAAACATTTGATGAGGCGTGGCAGTGTTTTAAGGGGATGTTGAGAAGACGCCCACACCACGGGATAACAAATGGACTCCAAGTCCAATATTTCTATGCAAGCCTACTACCCGATTGTAAGAACATGGTGGCTTCTTCCTCCAACGGTTCTCTCTCCACCGAGACCATTGGACAAGCATTGGATCTTTTTGAGCGGATAGCCAACACAACTACTATATGGCCTAGTTAAAGGAAACGACAACCCAGAGCTTAAGGGATGTATGAGGTTGACCACTACACCGCGCTTACTGCAAAGATTGATGCTCTGAGTCGCAATATGGAGAGTGTGGTAACTATGGGAAGAATCCCCAACCCAACAACATGTGGGGAATGTGAAGCAAGCCATGACACTCATGAATGTACTATTCTAGCCCAACAACCACTACAGGCTAATTTTGTGCAATGGGGCTTTTACCAACAGAACAACCTATATGCGAATACATATAACTCGAGTTGGCGAAATCATCAGAACTTCAGTTGGAGGGATAATCAAAACAACAATGGATTTCAAGGCCCTCAATACCAACCCCCAGAGAAGAAAAATTCTTTAGGATAAATGTTAGGGAAATTTGTGAAAAGGACACAAAAGTACGTGGAGAGGATTGACCGGTTCATAAAGAAAACTGATATCCCTATGCAAAATCAACAAGCCTCCATCAGGAATCTAGAAACGCAAGTCAGCTAGTTGGCGAACACCGTCTTAGGCAGACCATATGGCACATTGCCCAACAATACAAGTAAACCTGAGGTAACAATTTATGGCCATTACTACAAGAAGTGGGTTAGAGCTTCCCAAAATCCATGTCAAAAGGCCTTCCAAAGAAAAAGAAAATGCGGTGATTGAGGAAATGGATACAAAGGAGGAATCTAAGGCAGAAGTCAAGTCACAAGCTAAAGAGAATGTGGGCAGTACATCTAAAATGATAGCGGTGCCGTTGAAGCCCTATATGCCACCTATTCTATACCTACAGAGGGTAAGGAAGCATAAGAAAGATCAGCAGTTTTCAAAGTTTCTTGATATCTTCAAGAAGCTCCACATCAATATCCCCTTTGCTGAAGCCTTGGCTCAAATGCCCTTATACCTCAAGTTCATGAAGCAAATGCTATCACGGAAGAGGATGCTTGAGGAGTTCAAAATAGTAGCATTAAATGAAGAGTGTAGTGCAATCTTGCTCAACAAATTGCCACCCAAACTTAAAGATCCAGGGAGTTTCTCCATTCCTTGTACTATTGTCAATTTATGCTTTAATAATTCTTTGTGTGTTTTAGGAGTAAGTGTAAACCTAGTTGTTTTATTAATTTATAGGAAACTTGGTCTAGAAGAGCCAAGACCCACCAACGTGGCGTTTCAACTTGAAAAATGTTCTATTCGGTATCCATATGGTGTAGTCGAAGATGTCTTGGTGAAGGTAGATAAGTTTATCTTTCCTGAAGACTTCATCAAAATCGATATGGCGGAAGATAGAAGAATGCCGATCATACTCGGGAGGCCATTCCTAGCCACGATTCGAGCATTGATAGATGTTGAAGCCGGAACGGTGATCTTAAAGGTGGATGATTGTAAGGTAAGTCTCAATGTTCTAAAATCATCATCTCCACCTTCGTATCCCTAAACTTGCTTCAAATTAGAAGAGTCAAAAGGGGAAGAAGAGTATGAGATGGCCCCTAAAATGGAAAAAACTCTCACAAAACTGAAGACGAATGTCGAAGTGTGCAAAGCAACCAATTGTAAAGAGTGCAAGGGCCAAATAAAGCTACCTTGAGATAATAAGAGGAAGAGTCGGGCTTTAGGCTATAAACAGAGCGCTTGGTGGGAGACAACCCATCTTCATATCCATTTTCTTTTGTTTTCTTTCATATTTTGTTATTCATTTATGTGTTTTTCCTTTCTAAGCTTTAGAATCAACCTAACAAATCATCTACAGCCAGCAATAGTGGAACATGACAGATCAGCCATTCATCACCCACCTCACGAGACTCAGTAAGGGAGTATATGCCTCCTTTATCTTTTACTGCATTTATCTTGATTTTTCTATATGAGCTTGATTGTATACATTGGGGGCAATGTACTTGTTCTTGGGAGGGAGTGGGGATATTTTTTCTATAATGCCCAATATCTCTTTTGCTTGATCAGTAGTATTCTTATTTGAAAAAAAAAATTGCTATGTTTTAATGTTTTGGTTAAGTTGTGCATCGCCTATGAGGACAATGTGCTTATTATTTGTTAATAGGTGGACATGGAACATCACAATCAAATTTTTTTTTCACCACTTATCTTTGCATGACTCGTTTTATTGAGCACATGATTGTCGTTTAATTCTCATTCTTGTCAACTTATCACCTTGATGCCATGTTCCCATAGGATGATATGCAATCAACATTTTTATGCTTAGAATCAAGTAGTCCTCCCCAAACCGTAATTTAGAATCCAAAATGGCCAAAAGGCCTAGTTTCGGGGTGGTAGGTTTCGTGACTATGTTGGGGGAATTACTGTTCGATATCTTTTACCTGAATTCAAAGAACTTTAGCTAGAAAGTCTTATACCAGCACTGACTAATGCTATCATTCTCCCGGTTGAAAAAAAAAAGGAAAAAAAATTTGCATTTCATTTTATCTGCCCCATTCTCTTATCTCATTAACCCGAGTGATTAAGTCTGAGGGGTATTTTAAAACATTGTCTCTTGATTGACAAGCTTGGGAGTCATCGACTTAAAACTCGCTATATGGGTCATTGAGAAAGCATTATTGTTGGGACACCGCATTGCATATAGTTAGGGGAAAAAAAGAGAAAAAAGAAGAAAAAAAAGGAGAAAAAAATCCACGAATTTGATATTGATAGGGGTTTGAAGAGTTGGGAAAAGACTTGAAAGATAGAAATTTGGAGACTTGAGGGATGGATTACTACAATTCTTTTAACATTTAGTCACTTATCTTAATATCTTGTCTGTGAAAAATACATGATATATTTCTAGAACCCGCAAGTTTGAAGCATCTCGGGAATTGAGAGAAGATCATTAGGCGTGATTCATGAGCAAAGTAAGAAGCTTCTACCACTTGGGAATTGGGCATGGTTTCATTTGAACAATCCCGAGTGATAACTGGACAAACACTTGAATTACGTGACAACCAGCACAGACGCACTGACAGTCAAACACTTTGATAAGTGAACTTTTAGTGAATGTTCTATTGTCCATCGTGATGTTTTTCACTATCGTTTTGTTTGCCTGAGGCATATGATACATAAGTTGACTATTGAGTTATGGTTGTGTTTAGTTCATCTTCGTCATTGAGTTTAGTTTAGTTGTTTGGGGACGAACAATGGTTCAAGTTTGGGTGTGTTTGATAAGGGTCGAATCTATGCTTATTTTATAATTTTAAACTCGTTCAATTAATTTCATTTTACTTAGATATGCTTTATTTCATATGGATTTTGGCAAGGATAAAGTCGGATTTTGGATTTTTCTATCTCACACAAAGTTTTCGAGCTATTTGTCTAGTTTCCATTCCAATTTGAATCACCTCAATTGGATATTGGGATTAAAAGTTATGGCCAAAATACTGAAAACTCCGTGTGCTGAAAATTTTTCCTAGAAAGGGAATTACGGCGGTAACTCTCATAGTTTTGGCCGTAACCCCGAATTTCGGTGAAAACAAAGTTATCTACAAGCCAGTTATGACAGTAACTCACATAGTTACGATCGTAACCCCCCTCCTGAATCTTGTTTTCCTAGTTTGTTCAGGTCTTTAATTATGGTATATTTTGGGCTATTTCTCCAACACGAAATGGGAGTGTTTTGGTGACCTATTTACAACAATATAAGGGGGTTAAGAGTACAAGAAAGGGATCAAGCCTATACACACCAAAAGAGCAAAGATTGGAGTTTTTGGGAAGGATTTTCCGGTGAATTGAAGATTAAAGTCAAGGCCGTCACCATCAAAGACCCGGTTATGGCTTCTTCTTCTAGTTTTTATTCTTATTCTTTTAATATGTTAGGCTAAATGCCTATTAGTGCTAGGGCTTGATGAATCTTTGTTATTTACTTAATGTTTTGAATTTATTAGTTGATGTTTTGAATAGATTATCTTCAACCGAATGTTTGATCTACGAATTTCCAATTGATTGTTTTTTTTTCTTACAACTTATGCTCAAAGTTAAGATTTGTGACTTGTTTATTAGTTCGAGAGAACGTAGATGAGTGAGACCATAAAATTGGAAATTATAGGGTCCGATAGAGGACGAGAGTACCGCTATGCTTTATGCGATGTTTATATGAATTTCGAGATTCCAATGCGTTTGTGTGAAAATCATTAAGTTAGAGATAGTTAATATTGCATGCGAATATGTAAATTTGCTTGAGAGAGACTTTTATTACATTGGGAAATTCCATCGTCTAGATCAACTATTCTTGTCAACTAATGAGTCTAACTTGAATTAATTGCAAAGAGGATTCAAAACTCTGGTACTAGCTTCCTCTACTCATTTCACATTCATTATTTATCTTCAATTCAATTTTCTATCTTGTTTTGCAATTTTCGGTTAAGGTTGGGGAATTGAACGATTAAACAACAGTTCTCGTGGGTTTAACACTTTACTCATCATTATATTACTTGTCACGACCCGTTCACTTGCGGATAAACGAGCAATAGAATTAGTATACGGTTGTTTGTTTTGGTTTGATAATGTTTGTTTTTCGCATTTTTGCTGAACCAGTGACAACCAGCTGTTTTGCCTTTGAAAATATCGTCGTTGTTGGTTTTTTTTTTTTTTTTTGCTTCCATCTATAAATTATCGGTGGGTTTTGTCGTAGTAAATGAATATAAAAAATGTTACTCACTTAGTCCCACAAATATAAGCTTGTTTTCCTTTTTGGGATATCCCAAATGTATAGTCTCGTTTCTATATTAAGAAATATTTTTTTTCATTTATCAAAATAATCTTATTTAATTTGCCTAGTTATAATCATTATTTTTTTAATATTATTCATTAAATAAGGGTGGATTAGGAAACCAATTATAAAATTTACTTTTCCAATAACTTTTCTTAATCTTTGTGAAAAGGTCAATAAGTCTATATATCTGGGATGGGTGTAGTACTAAATATAGAGGACTATATATGTAGGACAATCCAAAAAAGAAAAATGGCTATATATATGGGACGATGGGAGTATTTGATTAGTCATGTGAAAGGAGAATATTTCTAGTGGGCCCTATTAAATTACCTCAAATAGTGTTTTGTAAAGCATTAAACAAATGTTCTTTTCCCTTAAATCCAAGTAGTCAATGACATCATCAAACATGATTCTTGTCTATAGATGAGAACAAGTCATTTCGAATTTCCACAGCCGGAATCCAAAACCTTTTCGTCCTGTCATCATTGCCGAGAAGTTGATTTAGTGTATTTAGTTATTGAATTAATTAATTATCGTCCGCATTAAGAATGAACAGTAATCTATCCGCCCAACTTCGTAAAAGTATATATATATCTTAAGGTATGTTTGATAGAATTATCTAATAAGCTAGCTTATAACTAATAAGTTAGCTTATAGTTGATAAGCTAATTGAGAGCTTATGGCTTACCGCTAATAGCTGATAAGCTAATTGATATAAATAAACACGTTTGGCAAAATAACAAATAAGCTGGCTCATAAATAGAAAATTACACAAAAGAATATGTTTAAAATGTATTTCTAGAAAATTGTAGGGGTAAAAATAGAATAAAAAGCAAAACGCTCATGAGTTTATTTGAAAAGCCAGTAAAAGAAAATCTTCAAATAAGCTCGAGTTTTTCAAATAAGCTCTGCCAACCAAACAGAGCTTATTTAATCAGTAGGAGATTATAAGCTCCTGAATAAACTATAAGCTAGCTTATTTTGCTTATCAAACATACTCTTAGGATTAGTTTTGTTCTGTTTCCCACGCGAGTAAGTACCTATGCCCACGTGGGGAACTTTGGTGGCACTACGTCACCAGAGAATTTTTTTTTTTAATATCTACGTTAGGTGAAATGAATAATACATAACTATCCTGTGATGGTGGGAGGCCTCACCTGAGCCTACGAATTTTTCCCCCGACTTTGGGTACCATAAGTACCCACAGTGGATACCAAATCAAATCTGATCTTATGAGAGGAAAATATTTTGTACCGAAAATACCATTAAAATATGTTTTCGGCTGGTGCCACTATACTTTTTATATTTATTAAAATGGTAATAAATAAAATGAAAATATTTTCCCTGTTTTATAACTAATTGTTTGTTCTCCTTCATTATTATATGTGCCACATCAGTTTCTCACATAAAGCCCCAATTTGTATCAAATTTGCTACAAACTTCATAAATTCTCAACTTTAATTCAAAATTTTCAATGAAATATGACTTATCTTCGTTTATCCAAGATTTTTTCTTTATTTTTTGCATTATTTTTCTTTTTTAAGAAAAAACATTGGAATAACTAATAACGTTGCATTCTATTTGTTTGTATTTTCCATTTGTATTTTTGAAAACATTTTGGTGTATTCTATTTTCAATTGTTGTTTTGAGTAAATTGAAAATGCGTTTGGTTTCTTATTTTAAAAAATGTTTTTTAAAAGAGAAAATAGAAAGCCTATCTGGTTTATGCTATTAAAAATTTAATAAGTTGATACAATAAAAATTATAAAGCAATCCCTGAAATTTTCAACTTGTCAATAGAAGCCATCGTCTTCAACCTCCGCCACTAGCCCAACCCCCCTTGGTCCTCTTCTCCTGCAACAGCTGTAGGAGACCTTTATTGGAGACAAATAACACCAGCGGGCAGGTGGTTCACGACCACCTACATTGGTGGTTCGACCACCTACTAGTGGTCAACCACCATTAATGGCTGCAAAACACCAGATCTGGTGGTTTGATTGTTGAATTTCGTGGTTTCATTTTTTTGGGTAGTGATTGATGGCAGTTGGTAGTTGTAGCGACCCGAAATTTTCATAAAAATTTTAATTTAATGTGTCTCTAAGCCACCACTCTAATTTAATTAAAAAATCGCGCCATTTATCTACAATAAATATTAAGTCGTATTGGTAAAATATTATTCATATAATTAATTTTATTTTCACCGGGTCCTTTTCTATTTTGAATGAAATATATAAGTATATAATCCTATTAATCTTATATAATAATATTATCCGAATAACTAATTCTATTCTTATTAAATCCCCTTCATACTTCGAAAAAAAAGGGAAATACATGAATATATACAATCTCTCCCTCTCCATTATCGCTTTTATTGCCAAGTATAAATCATCTTGTATTACTTGGGCCCTTATTTTCCAATATTTACTTGAGAATCATGTCAACACCCCCATGATAAATACAAACCAACAACTGGAGTCCTCAATGAATTTTTCCCCCCATGTGAGATAACTCAACTCAACCTCCCCAACATCCAAGAATTCTATGGGAAACCAACTCCCGCTTCATGACAATAAACCCATGTCTACTCCGCACCAAACACTGTATCTTCGTCTCCATCATACCTGTATACCACAAACACGGACACGGCCTTCAACCCCGAGAACAATCGATCACATCTCCCTACTCGCCCGAGTGCAACCTAAAGGAACTAGAAAACATTGCCACTTCACACAACTATGACTGTCGAGGCCCAAGGAGGCCAAACGGAGGAGATACTGTGATTGATTGCAACATTTGCTAGATATGCTAGTTTGATCAAGTAATGTAGGATTTCATTCGTTGATTCTTTTCTAGTTTAGCACGATTCTATTGTAACCTCATCGAAGGATCTTACTTTGAGATTAATAATGATAATTATTCTTTTCATTCGTCTTCGTTCAAGACCATAGATATATTTGTTATCGGTTTATATCTTTGGATCGCGAGAAATCTCTATTTGCTTTGTAAAGGATGTCTGGACGTGGACGACCAAGCAATGCCACACACCAGGGAGAAAATGCCCTAATTCAGCCTAATTCGATGGTTCTAATGCAAAACCTTGTCTAGGCTATGCAAAATATCAAGCAAAACCCGTCGCCAGTCGTTCCTACAATGTCCATTGTGGGGCAGTTTAGAAAGTACCATCCACCAATTTTCGACTTGCGGGAAAAGCCCACTAAACGTGGAAGAGTGGCTTGATGAGATCGAACAAATCAGCACGTGCATTAATTGCCCATAAAATCAGAAGGTTTCGTGTACCTAATTCATCCAAAAGGTCGGGCCAAGCACTAGTGGCAGTCAGATGACAGTAGCAGGACCGCTGAGCAGCGGGTAGCTTTTACCTGGGAATAGCTCAAAGGAAGACTCAAGGATAAGTACTTCCCTCAGACTCAAGGATAAGGGAACATGGACATAACAAACTATGAGAGAAAGTTCGACAGACTCACTCGCTATGCTCTGCGTCTAGTTAATATAGAGGAGAAGATGGCTCGATGCATTGAGAGGGGCTTGCGCCCAAGATTCAGACAAATAGTGAGTGCCCTTGAGCTGTCCATCGATGGTGAAATTGTGCGGAAGGCATAAGCTATGACGTACTCTAGAATCACATATGATAGGCAAGGGAATCAAAGCAACCTCAAGTCACACGGAAAGATAAAATGATAGGGCCCAACCAAAACCAAAATAGGGGCCAAGTTTAGAATAAGAGGCTGAATAAGGCTCTGCTAGAGGACAGCCGGCTAATTTGACCGGCACGCTTTGTCCAAAATGCCATAAGATGCACAAGGGAGAGTATCTGTATGGTAAGAATGTCTGCTTTAGGTGTGGAAAAGAAGACCATTATGACATTGAATGTCATGCACCACCTGTTTAGAGCACTAGTCAAACAAGGGGAAAGAGCCAACCAGGAAGGCCAAGGCTAGGGTTTTTGCAATGGATGCAGATGATGCCTCTGGCGTGATAAGCAGTACAAAGTTCTATTTTAGTAGCTACTTTAAATTTTTAGCTATTATGTGTCCTTCTCCCCAATAATAATAATGGAAAACATGACAACGGGGATATGATCCATCTCTGGTATACCCTCATACTCCTTTATAGACTCAGAAGCCACCAGTTCTTTCATATATAATGTATGCCTAGCTGGGGTAAACCTAATAGTAGAACAAACAGGTAGTACCCTTGAGGTTAGCCTACCATCTTGGGGAACTATTCACACAACGTTGATAGCCAAGGCCATACAAATCGACTTCAATGGAGAAATTCTATAAATGGATATGAACGTCATCCAAATGTCTCACTTTGATGTCATCCTAGGCATGGATTGGTTGAGTAGCAACCGAGCAGGTATTCTATATCATGATAAGGAGGTTGTGCTCCGTAAGAACGAAAAAGAGGTGTTCAAGTTCTATAGATCGAAAGTCAAAGCGCTTTCCTGCCTTATTTCAGCAGTGCAAGTGGAAAAACTGGCAGCTAAAGGAAACTGCCAAGGTTACTGGGTTAGCTTTCAGGGGCAACGGCCAAAAGAGATAATCGTTGATTGGGTGCCAGTCGTATGCAAGTACACCAATGTATTCCATGTTACTTGCCGAGCATTCCATTCGATAAATAGGTGTAATTCACCATCGATCTAGTGCCCGATGTTATGCAGGTATCCAATGCTCCATACCGTATGGCGCCAAAGGAGTTGCAGGAATTGAAAGTTTAGCTGGATGAGTTATTGGAGAAAGGTTTCATTAGGTCTCACGTATCCCCTTGGGAAGCGCCTATATTGTTCGTTAAGAAGAAAGATAGAAGCATGAGAATGTTTGTCGATTATAGGGAACTCAACAAGCTGACAACAAAAAATAAATACCCTCTTCCCAGGATCGAAGATTTGTTTGACCAATTGAGAGGGGCAGCTGTGTTTTCGAAGATCAATTTGATCCGGCTACTACCAATTAAAGATCAAACCCGTAGACATCCCGAAAATAGCATTTCAGACCCGATATGGTCATTATGAGTTTAGTGTAATGTCATTCTGTCTCACCAATGCTCATGCTGCGTTCATGGATTTGATGAATCGGGCGTTCCACCAATTTCTAGACAAGATTTTCATCGTATTCATTGATGACCTGCTGGTCTACTCTAGGGATTTTGTATAACACGAGGAGCATTTGAGAATTGCATTAGGAACCTTGGGATGGAGAAGTTGTATGCCATGTTCAACAAATGTGAATTTTGGCTTCAGAGAGTAGGATTCTTTGATCACATCATCACTACTGAAAGTATTAAGGTCGAATCAACTAGGGTCGAGACCGTGATGAACTGGCCTATCCCTTCCACCTCGGCCAGGTACAACTAGGGGTGGCAAACCAGATAAGCCGAGCCACTCGGCATCTCCAAGTGTGGGTTCCTGCTCAGCGTAGCTCGTTTGTGAAACAAGCTGAGCCCACTTGGCTCGTTTACCTTTCACACGGATCGGGTTTGGCTCGAGCTCGTGTAACTCACGAGCCGAACTTGAGCCGAGTCGAGCTACTCATGGGCTTCTGTTTTTTTTCCTTCTCTTTTTGAGGTTTCCTTAAAAGAATAAAAGTAGACATTAATTAATTGAAAGTTAAAGCTAGAAAAGAGTCAAAATGAGTCGAAATGAAGATAGGTTTTCAATTAAAAAAAAATTGCAAAGCATTAAAATTTGACGAGCTTACGAGCCGAATACGAATTGTCCATTTTCCAATTTTTCGGCTCTATCCAAGTCCAAATCTGTGTTTTGACGAGCCAAACCTGAACTTTTGACAAGACAAATCGAGCCAAATATACGAGCTCATGAACTGTCAAACTCATTTGCCATCCCTAGGTATAGCCGATTATTATCGGCATTTTATCGAGGGCTTTTCTATTATAGCAGGCCCAGTGACTCAGCTAACGACGAAAGGTGTGAAGTTTCAGTGGACTGAACAATGTGAGAAGAGCTGCCAAAAATTGCAGAAGAGGTTAGTTTCGGCACCAGCATTGGCCATACCTGATGGCACTGAAGGGTTTGTTATTTATAGCGATGGCTCTAAGCTCGGGCTAGGTTGTTATTTATGCGTCCAGGCAATTAAAACCTTATGAACAGAACTACCCAACCTATGACTTAGAGTTTGCAATGGTGGTACATGCCTTAAAGATTTGGAGACCCCATTTGTGTGGATGTAAGTGCGAAGTCTATGCCGAGCACAAAAGCCCCAAATACTTCTTCACTCAGAAGGAGTTAAACATGAGGCAGCGCTGCTAGTTGGAGGTGGTAAAGCACGACGACTGCACCATCCACTATGACCCGGGGAAAGCTAATAAGGTTGCCAATGCATTGAGCCAATTGGAAATCTTGGGTACTGAACATGATCAGCTTATTCGGGAATTTGAAAATTGAAGTCCTTACCCCATCAACCTAGAAGCCAAGTCAACTGGGAAGCCTAGTGGTTAAAGAGGATTTGAGAAAGAAGATAGTGGAAGCTTTGAAAGATGATAAATTCTTAGCCAAAATCAAATTAGAGGTTGGGACTGGCAAGAGAACTGGCTTTGAAATTGCACATGACGTAGCACCAATGTTTAGGGGGTCGTCTATGTGTACCGAAGAATGAGCATATCAAAAATGAGATTTTGATAGAAGCACATTTGACTCCTACGCCAAGACATCCCGATAGAACGAAGATGTACTGGGATTTGCATAGCTCATTCTAGTGGAAGAATATGAAGGGATGTACATCAAGATTTGTTACTCAATATATGGTCTGCCAACAAGTCAAAGCCGAGCACCAGAGACCGTTCGGATTACTGCACTATCTTGAGATACCCCGAGTGGAAATAGGAGAAGATCACAACGAATTTTCTGATTGGTTTACCTAGATCGGTAAGGGGCATGATGCTATCTTGGCCGTAGTAGATGGGCTGAAAAAATCCGCTCACTTCTTACCTATCCGAACAACCTATAACGCAAATCATTTGGCACAGTTATGCATTCAAGAAATTGTTCGACTCCACTGAGTACCAGTATCGATTGTGTCCGATAAAGATCCGAAATTTACCTCAAGATTTTGGTAAAGTTTACAGAATGCTATGGGTATGAAGTTGAAGTTAAGCACAGCCTACCACCTCCAGACTGATGGACAATCTGAGCGCACCATATTGACATTGGAGGACATGCTGAGGGCTTGTACACTAAACCTAAGCACTAGCTGGGAAACCACTTACCATTGGTATGGTGCCTTGTGAGGCATTCTATGGTCCTCGCTATAGATCACCCATCTACCGGGACGAAGTCGGCGAAAGAAAACTTTCAAGACCAGAACTAGTGGAAAGAACAGTCACCGCCATTGAAAAAATCAAACCACATATTAAAGCTGCACAAGATAGACAAAATGGTTGTGTAAATTCTAGAAGAAATGATTTGAAGTTCAAAGTCGGAGAAAAAAGGTTTCTCAAAGTGGCTCCGATGAAAGACGTGCTGTAATTCAATAAAAGAGGAAAGCTTAGATCGTGCCACATCGAGCCATTTGAGATAGTGGAAGAAGTCGGAAATCTGGCTTATTGTTTAGCTCTCCCACCAGAGCTCTCAACCATCGATGATGTATTTCACATTTCACTATTGAGAAAGTACGTCACAGGCCTATCCATACAATGCGCTACGACACTTTAGAGGTTTAGAAATACTTGACATATGAGGAGGAACCAGTGTGTATAATTGATAGGAAGGTCCATGTCTTACGGAATTGCAATGTTCCCTTAGTCAATGTCTATTGGGGTAGACACAGTCTAGACGAGCCACATGAGAAAAGGAAGAAAAGATAATGCAAAATATTTAGACCTCATCGATCAAATAAGTAAAATTTCAAAGACAAAATTAATTTAAGAGGATAAGGTTGTAGCGACCCAAACTGTACATAAAAATTTTAACTTAACGTGTCGCTAAGCCACCACTCTAATTTAATTAAAAATAATTAAAAAAAAACTCTCCATCCATCTACAATGAATATTAAGTCGTATTGGTAAAATATTATTCAAATAATTAATTTTATTTTCATGGGATCCTTTTCTAATTTGAAGGAAATATATAATCCTTTTAATCTTATTATAAAAAAATATTATAATAATAATAATAATAATAATAATAATATCCAAATAACTAATTCTATTCTTATTAAATCCCTTATTATTTCGAAAAAAATGAGAAATACATGAATATATACTATCCCTTCCGCTCCATTATCTCTTTTATTGCCAAGTATAAATCATCTTGTATCACTTGGGGCCTTATTTTCCGATATTTGCTTGAGAATCATATCAACACCCCCATGATAAATACAAACCAACAACTAGAGTCCTCAATGAATTTTTTCCCCTATGTGAGATAACTCAACTCAACCTCCCCAACATCCAAGAATTCTATGGGAAACATACTCCCTCTTTGTGACTTGGGAAACCCACTCCCTCTTCATGGCTATAAACCCACGTCTACTCTACACCAAACAAAGTATGTTCATCTGCATCACACGTATACACCATAAACATAGACACAACCTTCAACCCCAACAGCAATGAAAATACACACAATTTGATAATTTGAAGAAAGCAATGAAAATACGCACAAATTGATAATTTGAAATACAATTACCTAATCTGCACTACTAACACGAAGAAGGTGAAAATATGAAAATGGCATTGAATTGGGTGTTCATTAGGCTTAAGGGATAGTCGGGATTCATGATCTCATTTAACCTAAACCTAATCAATTTCAATGCCTAATCTCTTGATAACGCACATTTTCAATTGTCACACCTGTCTTTCCTATTTTAGTCGGTTAACTCTCTCCAGCGTTAAATGAGTCCTTACAAATTAACTCAACCTACTATATCTCTATGTCGATTGGAAGTCAATATGTAGCATTAGGTTTTATGAAAGTACCTCAAAGGGTCGCCTAGGGTAATGGGTATATCTCAATCCCCTACAAGAACTTAGGGTGATTGCTATTCGGTCTAATTAGTGGACTCTCATCTCGAGGATCCTACACTAACCACATATACACACACTTGGTGATCAATCAGGCATGTGGGCTAAAATTAATAGCAAGCACACAATAGAATGAACAACAATTACATAACTATAAACATATCAATTAATTAAGCTAGGTTAAAATCTATCAATCATCCCAACATTTACAAATTAGCTCATGTTGAAGGAATTACAAGACACAATTACAAATAAAAGTGCTAGTAGAAAGAGTAAAGAAGACACAAGAATAATAGTTAAATTCTCACCTTTTAAAGTTGAATCCCCATCTTGATTTTTCCTCCTTCCATATTCTCTTCTTTGATTCCTCCTCTTCTACTCCAAGTGATGATCCCCAATTGAAGCCCCAAACAAGAAAAGAAAAGAAGAAAAGAGAAGAGAAAATGGGAGGAAGAAGAAGAAAATGAAACCTAATCTAAAACTAAGGATGGGAATTATGAGGAATTGGCAATGACTTTCTCA
The DNA here is from genome assembly GCA_018223645.1 of Jasminum sambac. Classification (NCBI taxonomy): domain Eukaryota; kingdom Viridiplantae; phylum Streptophyta; class Magnoliopsida; order Lamiales; family Oleaceae; genus Jasminum; species Jasminum sambac. The sequence goes on from CP073640.1 coordinate 41,189,909, forward strand.
TTCATGTCTCCAAAATGCCCCCAAAAACCCCTCCATCGAATGAAAAGAAAGATGAAGAAAAGAGAAGAAAAGGGAAAAACCATGCCAATTTGTAGGTTGGGGTGGGGGATGGGGGTTGGGGGTTATGGCTGTAAATAACCTTCTGCATAAAATAGCCACATTTTTCATCTCAAAAATTTCACTTCAGTTCCCCAATTTTCACTTTGTTGTGCTTTGGTCCTCAACATTTGACTTTTCTTACAAAAATGTCCTAAAATAATTGCATTTGAAGTCCTTCTACTTTTGGGAAGTTTCACTTTGATCCCCGAAATTTTGGAAATGTGACGCTTTTGATCATTTTTCTCATTTTGCATGTAAAATTAATCATTTTGAGATATAAATAAGCGTGTACAATGCACACTTATCATACCCCCAAACTTAACTTCTTACTCATCCCAAACAAGACTATCTACTAACACACAAAAATGACACAAACGTAACAAGAGTCAAAATAACTTTACATACAAAGACACAACGATAAAATTGTAATCTACCCACAGTTCATACTACATAAAAAATGTTGGGCTTGTCCAATGGTAATCTTCATTTCCGATCACCATTAGATCCAAGAAATGAATGGTCAAATATATTCTTGCCCTCTCATGGTCATACTCTAAAAGTTTTCTCTCAATCCAATGGTGATCATCCCGAGGGTTGCATCAAATCACTGCTTTCTTTTTCCGCTCTTATTTTGGGCGAGTTTCACCTGTAGGATAAAAAATCTAGTAAGGTGACAATTTTCCAAAGGTTTGAGTGTTCCAACGAACAAGTTACTCCTAAGTAATTGAAACCAACTAGTTGTCCAAATCCATGATGTTCACTTTTTATTATTTTCTCTCTTTCTCTTTTCTTTATTTTATTTTATTTTATTTTATATACCTATGTAACGATGCAATGCAATGTCCCAAACAACAATACTTTCTCAATGGCCCATGTAACGGGCTTCAGGTCAGTGACCCCAAGCTCATCCCTCACAGCATCGGGCTTTGAAATGCCCGAAAAACTTAATCATCCGAGTTAATGAAGCAAGAGAATGGAAGCACGAAATCAGATGAATGAATTTTTTTTTATAAACTCTCTTTTAGTCACATGAATTGGATTTCTAGCGATTGGTCATTACCCAATTTCTACTTGCTAACCAAAAACACTCCACACAATTTTTTCACATGCACAGAATCATCACTATACCAGACATCTCCTCCACCGGTTCATTCAACCCAAACCTCCCAATGGAAGAGAATGATTCAAAAATGGGTGGCATTGGAAGAATTCAAGCACAAATCACACTCAAAACCAACAAACAACTTCTAAATCCAACAACAATGGTCATGACCTCCAATAGACAAGCATTTAATCACATGAGCTCAAGTAATATTCTTTGTGAGTTAAAAAAATTTGAACTTGTGAAAAACGAAAAAAAATTGAAAAATTTTGCACAAAACAAGAAAAACACACGAACACCTAACATATACACAAACACACAAACTTATCCACAATCAAACATATCAAATTTGGTGTTTTTGGAAGGAGGGTACTGCTGCTGAGATTTTGATTGATCATCCCCAGTTTCTTTACCTCTGTGGTCAGGACCCTCGGTTCGCGAAGACTTTTTACTTTACGCCCCGTTTACGCCTCCAGTGATTATGTTGAGAGGAGGGCATTGTGAGCCAGTCTGCATGATGTGTCTGTGGGTATGGATTAGCCCTGGTTAGTTGGGGTGACTTTAATGTCATTGCTGCTGAGAGTGAGTGCACTGGCTTCAGTACGATAGATAGGGACATTTCGGATTTCCGGGATATGATGTTGGATTGTGGTTTATCTGATGTTAGCTTTGTTGGGGAGCCTTACACTTGGTCTAATAGCCGAGTGTGGAAGTATCTGGATAGGATTTTGATGAATCCCGATGTGGCTGATTTTTTTCATCAGCCATCTGTTCGTCACTTGAATAGACATTGCTCTGATCATGCGCCGTTACTAGCCCAGTGGGGGACACTTTTGCATTCAGGTCCCCAGCCATTCCATTTTCTTAATGTTTGGGGTCATCACCATGATTTCCACGTCTTTGTCTCTCAGAAGTGATCATATCTCTCCCATCACATGGATATGGTTGCTTTGTCGGAGAAATTTTTTTGGTTGCGACAGGGACTTAGTTGGTAGAATCAGCATGTCTTAGGGAATATTTTCGACAGGGTTCGGGATGCTGAGTTATCGGTTGATGAGGCTGAGCATGTTTTTGACACAGATCCTTCTCCCGTGCATCGTGCAGTTACATCGGGTTCAGGCTTATCTGAATCGTATTTTGTTAATTGAAGAGTGTTTCTGGAGGCAGAAGTCCAGTGCTCGTCGGCTGGCCCAGGGGGACCGGAATACTAGATACTTTTACTCTTTAGTACAGGGGCACCGCATTCAGTCTTGTATTCATTACATTCGTGCCTCTGATGGGGTTGTACGGACTGATCAGCAGTCTATCGAGGGTTTTGTTGTGGAGTTCTTTCAGGGATTGTTGTCCTCTCCGGGGACCCCGCGACAACCACTTTAGCCTGGTATTATTCCTTTCCTCGTATCCACGAAGGATAATGCCCGGTTGAATAGGGGTGCCAACTATTGATGAGGTTCGGGAGGTTGTCTTCAGTATTGACGGGGATAGTGTGGCTGACCCTAATGGGTTAACATCGTTTTTCTATCAGTAGTGTTGGGTTATTACATTGAAGGATGTCTACCAGGCCGTTATTGATTTCTTTGAGGGGGGTCGGTTTCCCCCGTGTAGTGACCGCAAATTTCTTTAAATAAAAATAAATAATTAAATAAAATCTCCAACGTGTTGTTATGACTTCACATATAGAATTTAATTGTGTTTGCTCATCTAGTTGAATTTTATATTGTTCATTATTATATTTAATTATTTAAAAAAATAAAATAATAATAAAAAGTTTGTTTATTTTCAAATTTACTTTTGAGAACCAAAACTTTTAAATTTATTTGTTTTAGTGCCAAAATATTAGTTTTTATTTCGTTTGAGCCCACTTCTAATTAGTAGCCCATTCACGGCCCAATTATGTTCTAGCCCAGTAAGAGTGCCCTAACCAAATTCTTACTTTAGAATACCCTTTAAATACTCATTGTTGAAAGTTTTCTTAAACCCTAAACCCATTAACATCCTCATTTTTCTCCATTACCACCACTAAATAAAACTTAAGGACCAATTTAAACTAAGTAAATAAATCAAGGGACTTGAGTTGTAAATTCCTATATAAATCATGAAAAAGGCCCAAATGACTCGGTTATACCAGGCTTCATCCCATTCTCATGTCTTAACATGTCTACCGAGGGAAAAAAAATTGAAATTGGTCGTCGATGACGAGAAGGCGACGGGGCAGTGACCAGTGGCAAAGCTTAGGATGGTGGACGCGGTTCTATAGGTAGTTTTGATTGAAGGTTTTGGTGAAGATTTGGATACGAAATCGGCGGTGGAAGCTTGAGGGAAACAAATTTTGGGATTTTAAAAATTCGACCTAATCTCTAACCATGTCCCAAATTAATTGGTTCTATGATGTTCTATGGAGGTAGGGGAAGGTGTGGGCGTAATTTTTAGATTGTGAAGTTGGTTTGAGTGTGGGTTATGTTTCTTGGCCGAGGATAATGGAGTGTATGCATACGTATGTATATATGCGTGTGTGTGGATGTATATGCGACGGTGATGGTGAAGGTGAAACTACAATTTAAAGCTCGGAGGATGTATTATTCTAATTACAATAGAAATCAAGTGGAAAAATGCAAGAAATTGATCAGGGACTTTGTGTGTAATTAAAACAATGACATAATAATTGGAATAAAGATTTGAAAATGAAATGTTGAGAGATTAACTATAGAAATTTCTTGTTGTTCTTGCTCAACCTTTAATTATTGTAATTTATCCCCTAGATTATCTTTACAAACTAAGTCCCCCAAGTTATTATTTTATTTAAATGAGCCCCAAAAGTTTATTTAATTCTAATTCCCTAACTTTCAATTTTTACAGTTTGACCCCTAAACTTTTATTTCACTTTTAATCCTCCAATTTCTTATTCCTATTTAAGTTAACCCCAAAAATTTATTTGCATCTTAGTCCTCCATGTTTTAAAAATCTTGTAATTGAGTCCAAAATATTTTTAATTAAATTTTATTGCTTATTAGGTCCCCAAACTATTCGATTCTTTCAAATTGACCCCCAACTTTTATATTCTTTCAATTTTGGTCCAAAACTTCTATATTATTTATAAATATCTAATATTTAAGAGTATTAACATAAATTAAATTTCTTTATAAAATAGATGGGGTGTAACGAATAGTTAGGAACTGATTCTCACCACTTAATAAGCTCAAAACTCGGGACAGACTTAAGGTCGGCTCAAAAGACTCACTTTTACTTATCGCACATTTATAGTTAATTATCTATACTATATGAGTTGTTTTAGTATGTAATAGACTTGCCTTCGGGCAAATTACTTGCCTTCGGGCCCAGAGTTACCTTCGGGTATTATATTACAAAGTTTGCATATCTATTTTCCTTATATACTTGTATAGATTGATTAACTTGTATAGAGCCTACCAAGTATTATTGAAATACTCACGCCTTTCATTTTCAACAAATTACATATTTAGTAGATCGGAAGCGTGGTGAGTCGTGGGAGCTCTCTAAGGTTTACTAATAAGAAATTTCATTTCTTTTGTGATTTTAAGAAAACTTGATGTATGAAAGTATGCTATTTTAAACGTTTTGAACAATTAGTATTTTATGTCAAATGTTTTGAATTATTAAAGATTGAACAATGTAAGATACTTTAATATGTTTTCTATCTGAAATGAATTTCTGCATCTAAATTACTTGTTATGCTTCCGCATTTAATATTATTATTATTATTATTATTATTATTACAAAAAAATACAAAATAAAAAAATTGAAAATAGTTTTAAAGAAATAACAAACGTTTCTGGCTCTTAGAACTCGAGACGTTACACCCCCGGGCTTTTCCGCTCCTTCCATTGTCCTTCTACCTAAAAAGGACGAGGCCTGTGCTTGGATGGACTTCTGGCCAATTAGTCTCTGCAGGGTATTCAACAAGATCATTATGAAGTTGTTGAACACTCGCTATAGTGAGCTTCTGCCCCCTATTTTCTCGCCCCAACAGAGTGGTTTTGTGCCGCGGCATTTGCTTGGGGATAACATTTGTTAGCTCAGGGGATGGTTCATAGCCTTGACAAGCCGGTTAGAGGGGGCAATGTTGTCCTCAAGCTTGACATGGCCAAGGCCTACGATCGGATGGATTGGGATTTATTGCTCTCAGTGATGGAGCAGTTTGGGTTTGACCAATTGTGGGTTGAAAAGATCTATCATTGTATCTCCGGGTGTCACATTTCGATCTTGGTCAACGATCAGTCTACTGGTTTCTTTCCTTCGTCTCAAAGATTGCAGCAGGGCTACCCTATTTCTCCTGCGTTGTTTGTTATTGCTGCTGATTACTTCTCCCACTTGCTAACACATTAATTTTAGTAATAGTCTTGTATGCAGTTCATTCATGGGGGCCCGACTCTTGTCTCGCATTTCCCATTTGCCGATGATATCATCATATTTGCCAATGGCCAAAAGCAGAGCATTCAACAGTTGTTAGCTTGTATTAAGCATTATGAGGGGGTTTCTTGCTAGTTAGTGAATAGGGTAAAAAGTTCTTTGATAGTGTCTCGTCGGGCTTCTGCTGTACAGCTTCATCGATGGCAGACTTTTACGGGTTTTGTGCACAACCAGCTTCCCATCACTTATCTGGATGGCCCAAGTGATTTTATCTCCTAGGGCCCTATATTACGCTAATCCGATCTGTACTTTGCTCTATACCGCTTCATTTGTTTCAGATTTTGCAGCCTCCTAAGGCTGTGCTGAAGTGGTTAACCAGTTTATTTGCTCGTTTCTTGTGGGACTCTCGGAAGAGAGCCCACCGTTTGCATTGGAGGCATTGGCTTGGCTTGGCTTGGCTTCAGGAGGTTGGATGAAATGGTCAATTCTTTTTCCTTGACGCTTTGGTGGTGGTTTCATTCTCAAGAGTCTATTTGCATGACAGATATTATTAGGGACAGCCACCTATACAGGTTCAGCCTGCCTATATTGATTCTGGGGGTTGGCATCGGTTATTGGCAACCAGAGCAACTGTTGAGCCCTACATTTTCTGGCAGCTTGGCTATGGCCGGGTTTTCTTTTGCATGATTGTTGGATGGGTAATCTTCCTCTCGTGGATGTGTTTCCTGCTCGTAGTCACTCATCAGCTCGGTGCAGGACTTTTTTGTGACATTGGCTGGGATATTGAACGTTTATTACAGGTTGTTCCTTCTGACCTGGCCCACAGGATGTTGTAGCATGATACCTCAGATGGGCGGTTCGCAGCTCGGTCAGTCTTGGAGCTGGTTTAGCAGTACGTTGAGGTCCAACCGCTGTTTCAGGACCTTTGGTGCCCAGCTATACCTGTGACTGTATATCTTTATTTCACTGGCGGTTATTGCAGGGCCTCATGCCCGTTAACTATGTGATGAGGCAACGTATTCATGTGCAAATGCCTTCACGATGCCAGTGTTGCTCAGACGAGGAGATACTTCAGCATGTCTTTATTAGCAGTTAGGATGGGTCTCGAGTTTGGCAACATTTCTCATCAATTTTTCATATTCTATCTCCCATCTCTGACAGTATCTGGCACCAGGTTCAATGCTGGCAGCACTCCGGTCAGTTTGTCAAGTGGGGTCATATTCGGATATCGTGCCCATTTTCGTCTTCTGGCATCTATGGACGACACATAATGATAAGAAATATCGGGGCATTCTTGTGCATTTTCGGAAAATCATTTGGAGTGTCTATTGGGCTCTTTCCCATATGCACATTGCTTGGGTATTCAGTCCCTCTTATTAGCTGGGTGATCATGAGTTGGCTGCCCTATTTGGAGTCACTATTATTGTTCCACCTGCCTCCCTTCCGGTGTTAGTGTTCTGGCGTAGGCTGTCTATGGGATCTGTTAAGGTCAACACTAATGGCTACATGGTTGATGGTAGAGCTGGGAGGGGTGGGGTGATTCGGGACCATCTTGGGCACTGCGTCTGGACCTTTTCCTCATTCTATGGAAACTGCACAATTTTGGAGGCTAGTGGTGTCAAGATGGGTGGGCCGGTCGGACCCGGACTGGCCCATTCGCTATTAGCCCGACCTGGGCCGCCCACAGCCGTTCAAGTCCTGGACCGGCGGTCCGGTTCAGATTGTACGGCCGTTAACCGCCCGTGAACTTAGAAAAAAAAAAATAATTTAAATAAATGGCAGAGAGTCGTTGCTCTCTGCCAATAATTAATAAAAATATATATATAAATAATGATGGCAACGGCTCTCTGCCATTGCATTTAATTAAAGGAGAGCCGTTTGGCTCTCCTTTGATGTGACATGGGCCTGCACATGCAGGCCCGTGTCACATCAAGGAAAGCCAAATGGCTCTCCTTTTGACCAAAAATTTAAAATTAACCGGCTTTTTCAGCTTTTTCTTTTTTTTTCAGTCACTTGTCATTTCATAAATGCATTTAAAATTGAAAAATGGGATAAAATTAATCTGGCTGATAACATCACATGAATTTTTTGTACCGTTGCAAATTTTCTCTATAAAATACGTAAATTGCTCATTGTTTCCTCAATTCAATTTCAAGCCTTGAATACACCAATTCAGATTTCCAGTATTATAGCTTTCTTGCATTCTAAATTCTTCCACTCTTAGTATTCAAAGTTTCTCTTTGAGCTCCAATTATTTATATTTCACACTTCTCAGTATCAAAAAAATTCTTAAGTTTCATTATGGATTCTCAAGAATTTTCATCTGCAAATCCTAATGCACACTATAGTAGTTCTCCAATAAATTTAGATGATGAGAATGATCAACAAGAAGCTGGATCATCTCAAACTCGACGGCCACTGAAAAAAAAAAACAAACATCAGATGTTTGGGAAATTTTTACAATAGATGCAAAGAATAAAAAGGCAGTGTGCGGAATCTGCAACAAACCTTATGCATGGGTTCAAGGCATGGGCACTGGGACATTACGTAGACACAAAGCAAAACATCTCAATTCAACAGGGCACATAGATTCTAAGCAAGCTCAAATTACTTTTTTTACTAATGCTAGTGGTTCAGTTACATTCTCTAATTTTGTTTATTCGCAGGAAAAAATGAGAATGGGAATGTCGGAATATTTAGCAGTAAGAGAGCAGCCGTTCACATTTGCAGAAGATTGCTTTTACGAGGATTTCATGAAAAATTGTGTTCAACCATCTTACCGAGCTGTAAGTAGAAATACTGCTCGTGCCGATTGTATGAAAACATTTCATTCAAAAGCTGAAAAAATAAAACTTGAATTGAAAAATTTCAAACGAAATGTGTGTTTTACATCTGATTGTTGGAGTGGACGAAATAACGAGGGTTATGCATGTGTCACTGCACATTATATTGATGACAATTGGATACTTCACAAGAAAATTATTGCATTTCGTCTACTTGAGTATCCACATAATGGAATAAATATTTGTGATTATTTGTTACAAGTTTTTAATGAGTTTAATGTGATCGATAAAATATTTAGTATTGGTTTTGATAATGCTACTACAAATATTGTATGTGTTGACCTTTTAAAAAGAGCTATTAATCCTATATTTAATTCTAAATTATTCCATATGCCGTGTGTTTGTCATATATATAATTTAATTGTACAAGATGGTTTAAAATTTATAGCACCACAATTAGATAAAATTAGACGTGCACTTTCTTATATTACTTGCTCAAATTCTAGACAACAAGAATTTGCTAGCATTTGTAAAAATTTTGGTTTGAAAAGGAGAAAATTTGTTGACGATATTCCAAGTAGATGGAATTCAACTTTTCTAATGCTTAAATCTTGTGTTGGATATACTTGTGCTGTTAATGCGTTTGTTAATTCAAAACAAAATCAATTTCGTATGGATGATTTCGATTGGGAAATTGCTTTTAAAATTATGAGTTTTTTGAAACCTTTTTATAAAGCAACCAAAGCTAGTTCTACAGTTTATACCGCAACAAGTCATCTTGTGATTACTTAATTAGTAGAAATTGCTAATCAATTTGCCAATTGTAGAGACGATCCATTTTTCATTGATATTATTCAAGCAATGGAGGAAAAATTTAAGAAATATTATGAACACATGCCACTAATTTTTCCGGTTGCAGCTATAATGGATCCTCGCATAAAATTATTTGGCGTTCAATGTGCTTTAGAACAACTTGCTGAATCTTTAGCTTTTAGCATTTGTGTTGACAATGAAGAATTAGAATCCTTTGTTAACGAAATATATGGATATTATTTTACAAAATATGGTAATGTTGAAAATTCTCAATCTTCCATGGGTTCTACTGCGGCTTCAAAAGGTAATAAATCATTTTTTTATCCTTAATAGCTAAAAAGAAACGCAATGTGAGTTATAGTTCATCTACGAGTTCAAATACGAGTGCAATACCGAATGAATTGGACAGATATTATCAATTTGATCATTGTAGCATGCTCAATGAAGATGATGTAAAGAAATTAGATGTCTTGCAATGGTGGAAATTAAATGAGCGATCGTACCCCGTGTTATCGAAAATGGCACGAGATTTACTAACAGTACCAGTATCAACAGTGGCATCCGAGTCGGCTTTTAGTGCAAGTAATAGAGTGCTCGACGAAAGAAGATCAAGACTTGGAAAAGATATTTTGGAAGCTCTCATATGTTTGAAAGATTGGATCTGCGCTGAAAAGAGGGTGCAAAATATAGTCACTGACGATGTAGCTGAAGACTTCAAAAATCTTATAATGGAAGAATCTGATACTTAGATAGTTAAATTTAAATGTAAAAATTAAAGAAATTAAGATTTTAAAACAACTAAATAATAGTTGGGTAGGTGTCAACCTAGTTGGGATTTACTTCAACTATAAAATTGCAGATGATTGATAGTTTAACACGTGCTAACCTAGTTGGGATATGTTTAATTATAGTGATGCAATTTTTATAAATAGTTGTTTACTTGTTTATGAATTTCTATTGTTAATTTTCAAATTTCGAAGCTCAATATAAATTTTTATCAAATAATGTTTAAATTTCATATTATAATGTTTATTGAATTATTGTTATAAATTTAAATTTTTATCTTTCTTCTCGAGTTGTTGTCATTAAAATATATTAATATAACATAATTATTTATTACTTTAAATACTTTACTAATATTTATTAGTTAAGTTTGTTATAAATATAATTTCTTTCTTTCTTTCTTTGTATACTTATAATTAAATTTAACATAAACCCCCCTAAATGGTTAACCCCAAACCCCAAATGAAAAAATGTTAAAAAAATATAAATTTGATTTAAATGGGTCAAATTTGATACAAATGGGTCGAATTCGAATAACCCACACGGGTTGGCCCACTCGTTGACCCATATAGGTTGACCCCCGAGTCGAGCCACACGAATAAACCCACGGGTCCGCCCACATACGCCGACCCATATGGGTCGACCGGGTGGGCCGGGTTGTGGCCCCAAAAATGCGGGCCGGTTCAACCCGGCCTGCAAGCCCGTATGAGCGGGTCATCGAGCCACACGGGCCGTTCGTGGGTCGATTGAAAGCGGGCCGGCCCAGCCCAGCCCACCTGGATTTACACCACTATTGGAGGCCAAGCTCCGTACCATTCTTGATGGACTATTGCTTGCATGCTCTCTGGGAGTTGGTACAATTTAGGTGGAGGCAAACTCGTCGATTGCTATTCATTGTATTGTTCGGGAAAGCAGTCCATGGTACTTATAGGTGATTATCTGATGTATTCGCCAGTTCCTCCACACAGAAAGAATGGGACTTGGTCTCACATATCTTTCATGAGGGCAACAAGGTTGCTGATGCACTCGCTTCAGAGGGGTTACCGCAGCAGCGGTACGCAAAGTATGACTCACATTAGTTGCCTGCACCAGCTAGACCTCTCCTACAAATGGATCGTCATGGATTTCCGTAGGTCCGTGGACTTTAGCGTGGGCACAATTCACTGCTTTGCACTTCTTCATGGCTTTATTTTTCATTCTTTCATTATTCTGTACCGAGAGGTAGTACCTCCTTATTTATTATTATGTTATTCTTTTATTCATTCTTGCTTGGTAGATAGTATTTCTTTGTTTACTGCTTTTCCATACTCGTTGTGTTTTATTGTTTGGAGGTCAGGTTTATGCCCCATCTGTTTGTAGTTGTTTTTATACATTAATAAAAATGTAGGGAGATTCCAAACCCCAGCCAGCTAGACTCGGTAAACCGGTGTACGAGTCAAATTGGTGCTTTACTTAAAAAAGAAAACTACACAACAAACAACAACCAACAATCTAAACTAAAACAAACAACAAACTAAACTGACACAAGCTGCAAACAACAAACAACCAAGCACACAACAAACACACCAATAACAAACACTCAAGCCAACATACAACACAAAAAATACACCAAGTATATACAAAGCACACAACAAACATAAAAGCACCCGAAACTTAAAAACTACACATTGTCCTCAATATGTAAAGAACAAAGTAAAGGACATAGGGGTACCGAAACTTCCCCGGTTTAGTTCAGGACTTGAGATTCCCAATATGTTGCACCATCACCTTGAATCTACCCCCAAACTTGTGTTAGTGCCTCACTTCAATGGATTGCAACTTTCATGATTGAGGTCCTATAAAAGCACAAGAAAAGCATGATGTGAAGGTGGTGAGGACCTAAAGCATTTCCCAAACACCACAATAAAGTCACACCACTCAAACTCCAAAACTAATTATTCCCAAACTCCACGACGTTAAAGCTCAACGAATGATAAGAAAATTTTTATGCACCACTAATGATCTTGGAGTTAGAACAACTTCCCAATAAAAACTCAATGAGATGAAATCGGTGTGAAGTGTTAAAGTGAAGGGAAGGGGCACTAATGAATCAATAGGGCACACATACACAATGCTTGGAGTGAAATGCTAATATGTTGGGTGAGAATGCATGAGTTTCCCAAATAAGGCTCAACAATGTACCAAATACTCATGCACCTCAAAATGACAATTGACCTAGTTATTGAAAGCAAGTAAAAGTATAAGGAAAAAATTAGGTTGCCTCCCAACAAGTGCTTCTTTTATGTCATTAGCTAGACACAAAAGGGTAGCATTTGGATTTCTTGTCAAGGCACAAGAAATGTAGCTTTTGATCTCTTTCCACACTTGCTAAGTATGACTTCCCATAGATGGGTACTTATAGCACACTTGAGTTTTATGCCCTTCTTAAAGTCCTTGGACTTGATCACATCTGACTCAAATCTTACAATATAAATCTCTATCTCCTGTGCGGCCCCAATAATGAAATCAATGGAAGTCACATTTGTAACAAGCTTAAGGCTCTCCACCCCCTTATCTACATCAAGCTCTTCAAGCCTCCTTTCATTTTCACAAGCTTTTTCCTCGGTAATCTCGGGTTCTGTCGCCGGATTTTTCCAAGCAGTTTCCATCAAGACTTTGGCTAATTGCATCCCACTTCTTGTTGTGAAAGCTTGCACATTCTCCCTAGGGTTCACCTCAACACTGTTAGGTAATGTTCCTTGTTGACTTTTCGAAATAAGGTTAGCTAGTTGGTCGACTTGGTTCACCAATTTTTCCATATTGGCATCACTGCGCTCTTGGTATTTCAATTGTTGGTCGGCCAATTTAGCAAAAGCTTTTTCCCCACCCGACTTATTCTCTTATGGTCTTGGATTGAGCACATTTTGATTATTTGCATAAAAGAGATTTGGATGACCCCCAAAGTCGGGATTTTAGGGTTGAGAGTAAGGATTGTACCCTTGGCATTGAAAGTTCTGTGCATAAGCTACTTGCTGAGGGGATTGTAATGATGACAATTCAAGATGGACCAATGGGTAAGTAGAGCTTGGATGATTGGCTTCACAAATCTCACAGGTAGGAGAAGGAATATGTTGCTTCCATTGTTCATGGTAGATGAAGGATTGGTCGGCCTCTTGAGCAGTTCGATTCGGACAGGTATAATAGTGCTCTATTGGGTAGTAAGGTCCAAATAGCAAGTCGCTCTCATCATCTTCATCAACATCCGAAAATGGAGTATAATCTCCCATTTGGAGAGGAATAAAAGAAAAAAAAAGTTATATACCAGAATAGAAATAAAACTATAATAGAGAAACTCAACACAAATGAGACCAATCCCTAGAAATGGCACCAAAAATTTGTTGGGCATTTACACATGCAATAACATACCGTAAGTGCACGGGCCGTACAAGTAATAGAGTGAGACTCGGTTAGAGTCCAGATGTCGAACCCACAAGGATTGATATTTGTAATTGAATTACTTATTCCAGCATTAAGAGAAGAAAGCAATGAAAATACACACAATTGGATAGTTTGAAATACAATTACCTAAACTACACTACTAACATGAAAATGGCATTGAATTGGGAGTTAACTAGGCTTAAGGGATAGTCTGGATTCATAATTTAATTCAACCTAAACCTAATCAATTTCAATGCCTAACCTCTAGATAATGCACATTCTCAATTGTTATACCCGACTTTCCTATTTTAGCCCTTGACCTCTCTTGAGTGTTAAATGGGCCCTTACAAATTAACCGAACCTACTATATCTCTATGTCTATTGGAAGTCAATATGTAGCATTAGGTGTTATGAAAGTAACTCGGAGGGTCTCCTAGAGTTATAGGTATATCTCAATCCCCTACAGAACCAGGGTGATTACTATTCGGTCGAATTAGTGCACTCCAATCTCTACGATGCTACACTAATCATATATACACACCCCATAATCAATCAAGAATGTGGGTTAAAATTAATAGCAAGCACACAATAGAATGGACAACAATTACAAAACTATAAACATATCAATTAATTAAGCTAGGTTAGAATCTATCAATCATCCCAACATTTAAAAATTAGCTCATGTTGATGGAATTACAAGACATAATTACAAATCAAAGTGCTAATAGAAAGAGTAAAGAAGACACAAGAATAATGGTTAGATTCTCCCCTTTTAAAGTTAAATCCCCATCTTGATTTTCCCTCCTTCCATCTTCTTTTCTTGATTCCTTCAAGCCCCAAACAAGAAGAGAAAAGAAGAAAAGAAAAGAGAAAAAGGGAGGAAGAAGAAGAAAATAAAACCTAATCTAAAACTAAGGATGGGAATTATGAGGAATTGGGGATGACTTTGTGTCCATAATGGGCCTCATTCATGTCTCGAAAATGCCCCCAAAAACCACTCCATCGAGTGAAAGAAAGAGGGAGAAAAGAGAGAAAGAAAAGGGAAAAATCGTGCTAATTTACAGCCTGGGTGGGGTTACGGTCGTAACCCCCTGAGGTTACTTCCATAAATAACCTTCTGTGTAAAATAGCCACTTCCTTCATCTCCAAAATTGCACTTCAAGTCCCCTACTTTCACTTTGTTGCACTTGGTCCTCAACATTTGACTTTTCTTACAAAAAGGTCCTAAAATAATTGCATTTGAAGTCCTTCAACTTTTGGGAAGTTACACTTTGATCCGCAAACTTTCGGAAATGCGACGCTTTTGGTCCTTTTTCTCCTTTTTGCATGTTCTTGTTCAAATTAAGGATTTAACCTTAAAACACAATAAGTACATATAAACAAGTAGATATCCGCTCGATCTAATGAGAAATTAATCATTTAAATATATAAATAAGTGTGTCCAAGGCACACTTATCAACAATCAATTGAAGAAGCTCTACATTTTACTTCATATTTCACTTTAGCGAACATTTACATGATGTTTATAAACTCTAGCTTGTGTTTCTTTTAATGTTAGGCCTTCATATCAATAATTTCTTTCAAAAACATTGCACATCTAGGGTTTACTTGTCAATTCTTATTGGTCGAGATAATTCGAATATTCACTCCATTTTAAAAATCCTTATTTTTTGCAATACGTATATATCATTAGAAAGCAAGTCTAGTGGCCTGAATCTAAGTAGATTCGGGCCGTTACAGAGGTGGTCGGTGGTGGTTCAAACTAAAACATGCAAAAAGTAAAAATTAAGATTTAAATGTAACAAATGTAATGTTTAAAATCCAAAAACATATTTTCCTTATTTTTTCCATTTAACATCGAAAACACTGAAAACATAAAATTAAAAAAAATGTTCTCTACTTTTCTTTACAAATCTTTAAAACGTTTTTGAAAATGCGTTATCGGAAATAATGAATAGAGTGCATTTTTAGCATTTTCGAAAATTGAAAATAGTAAAAAAATAGCAAACCAAACAAACCCTAACATATTATTGTTCTATTTGATAGAGCAATGAAGAACAATAACAAGGAAAATATAAAGTAAAAACTTTTATAAGAAGGTTTCGTAGTAAGCCCCCTCTCTTGTAATAAATTTTGTTTTTTTTTTTTTTGATCATTAATAAAATTTTATATCAAACTTGAATTTTCGAATTGAGACAATTCCCCAAAAAATAACTTTTATTAAGAAGTAACATAACAAGATACAACAAATGAGGCTCGACCACCTAATATATCACTGTCCTCAAACCTAATTTCCCACCACTAGGATTGTTTTGAGCATTTATGATTTACAAGAGAAATGGCTTACGGGATATAATCTAACCTTAGAACATCTCCAGTGCAACAATATCTACTATGTTCATGAGGCAAAAGAAATTGGCACCAAAAAAGGCACTTCTCCGATGTACTAATGTTTATGTTGTGTATGTGACAAATTATTATCTGGTTTAAAGAATAGAGAGAGAAACAAAGTGATTGGATATTGGGTTTTAAACTAACGGTACACATTGTCAAGTACAATTTTTGTAGTTAGACATTGTTCTTGACTGTATCAATCATTTAATGTGCTACATAATCAATTCTTTTGTCATTTGTCAAAATTTTTTCCTTTAACATTATTGCATTTGAAATGCTCTTAGGTTGACAGAATATTAAAAAATTCATTCAAGACTTGACCAAGCCTCATAAGATGATTTTATGGAGGCAATAATAGGGATAAATTGTTCTATAAGAGATGCAAAAGTTGTGCATGGGATTAATTGGTCCTAATGTTTCCAGACAATGAAATCAAGATTAGGAGATTTGACATTATCTTTTGTGAGAAATTCAAATGGCCCTTTGATGGTGCTATCGGGATATCCAAGTATGGTTCAGACAATAAAATAGCAACGTAAACTAAAGCTTCCACGACGAGTAATTTGTAGAAGAAAGGTAGGGGCAGGTGGGTGGGTACTGGTGTTAATTTGGATTGGAGCTTCAGAAGAGGATTTAACTAATGGTAGAGTTTTTTGTTTGAAAGGGTGGGGGGAGGGGGTTGTAGCCCAATCCTAACCCTGGCCCACCCAATGCAAGTGCAAATACACTATAAGAGTACGGAATTTTCAGCCTATATATATATAAAGAAAAGTTAAGAAATTTTCAACCTATATTTTTAATTAGATTATTAGGTTTTCCACTCAAAACCAAGCCCATTTTCGTCTCTTGATTTTTTTATTAATTAATAATCAATTCCAAACAAACAAATTAACTAATTATTATCTATATCAATCTTATCCTCACCTAAATAAGGAAATATATATAGTAAAATTAGATTTTTTTTCAAATCTCAACTGATTCGAACTTATCTTCCACAAGTTTTTTGCCTTTCATTTTTCCCTTTTTAATTAATTGATAATCAATCCTATCAAATAATTAATAAATTATTATTTATATTAAATATTAAATATTAAATATTAAATCTGGATTTCATTTCCCTGCATAAGTACTAATAATTATTGTTTTATTATTTTTTAATCTAAATCTAAAGATTTATATCTATGTACAAAATAAGAGCCTTTTTATAAATAATTAGACACGAAATTACAATTAATTATTAAAAAATAAAATTAATTAAAACGGACAATTTCATTAAAAGTTTATTATTGCGTGATACAATATTAGTATTCATTAAATTTTTATTAAAAATTACAATAAAAGTATAATATTAAAATTTAAAAATTAGATTCAACCAACTAATTAATTTTTGAAATAATTAATTATTTTTATAAATAATTAGCTAAGCAGCGAAAATTAATATAAATTAAGAATTTAACTAAAATTTAATTTTTGTGTGATAACAAATTAACAATCATTAAAATTTACATAAAAATTAAACAAAATTTGTGACATGATTAGATTAATCTCTTTACTTAATTTCATAAATAATAAAATATTTTAAAAAATTAAATTAGCTAACAAATGAAAATTAATTAAAATTGGAAATTTTTTAGGATTTAATCTTGGTGTGATAAAAAATTATAATTCATCAAATTTGTACACAAAAACTAAAGAAACCTGCAACGTTAATTTTTTTAAAATGAATTGTTCAATTGTAACATTAATCCAACGTTTTTAACTAATAGAATCTATATCGATTTTTATATCTATATGTTGTAATCTACAAATATCTTTTAGTGGAAATAATTAATTGACATCTTTTAATAAGTGATTTCAGTTACACATTTCTTTTAATTTTAAGAAAAAAGAATTGCGACGCATTTTTTTTAAATTAGAAGATATCTTAAAAACTATAGTCATACAATTCGCGAAAGTACATATATAAAACTAATTATTATAAAAATAATAGGCTAAAAATTAAATTTAATAAAATTAATTATGTTGCAGTTAATTAAAATTTATTATGTTGCTAAGATTTAATTAGATATGGTTTCAGTGGGTAAAGATTAATCAAAATTAATTATATTTTTCAAATGAGAAAAGTATGATTAATTTAAAAAATAAAATAGTAAAAATTCATTAGATTGCTACTGTTGGCACCCTGGTGACGTAGCACTCTCTCAGCCCAGGTTTTCTATACAATGTGGACTCGCTGACGTGTAAGGGTACTAGGTCGGCCGACCACGTGTCTAGTGTCCCAGGTCAGATTTACACTGGAATGTACCTCACTGGAGAGTCGGTGGTGAGCCCCAGTTCAGCTCGGCCACGGGCAAGGTCCTTAGGCCATGGGCTCAGGTCGGCCGAGCTTTGGAGAGCTCTCCCCATCACTAGTTTCTGACACACGGTCCGAGTTCAGCCCGTCCACGGTATGTGGCTGGCCCCTCTCGCTACAGTAGCCGACAACGAGCACAACCCACGTGTCGTCTGACACCCTGACACCATCTGCAACCGACAAAGCATCTTTTCCCTTTATAAATGCAAAGGCGGCTGTTCACAAGTTCCAAGGTCAACGCCTTAAATGCAAGACGGCTTGCAGGCGCTACAGGTGCAATCATCACGTCTACTCTGGTGCTCGTACAGTGGCGTCATGATGACCTACCGCCGCCTACCTCCTTCTTGCACTATAAATAGAACACTTAGTGATCATTTGGACACACGAAAATCCTCTTGTAACTGGGACTAGCTCGAGCTCCGCTATATATATACATTTACATTCTTCATTGATCCAGTTACCGTTAAACAGGCCCTAATACTCACTACAGTTGGTACTTAATTGGTCCTTACTGATTTTGGCATCAACAATTGGCGCTAGAAGGAGGGCCCTCCCCCTTTCATTTCAGCAACACATCCCAACTCCACCACGGACATTCCTCCCTCGTAACATGAGTCACAGTCGCACATTCCTCGCCTCCACGGATTGGAGTACTTCCAATCCCAGTACGGAATACGTCCTCCGGCCTAGTCGAGAACCGCCAGCGCGGATAAAGACCCGCCAGGATGTCACCCCGCGCAGATTCTTAAGCCGATCGGATGACCTCACCCAGTCGCTGTTACGCCCAAGACGACTCCGCAAGCGGACCACCGAGTCCAGCGTCATATCACCTGCAAGGGGGCGCTCATCTCGGCGCCGAGCCCGGCGCCGCTTATGCTTCAGCCGCTCCCCCGTCCCTACCCGAACGACAGTGCCGCTGCAGACCCCAACCTTGTCAGAAGCCAGATCATCCGGAAGAACTCATAGCGTCTTCGACCGACTTGGACCCCGCCACGACCGGAAGCAGGCAACAGAGGGACAAGGCGAGAATGCGAACGACCCTCCCCCACAGTCCGAGCTTGAGCTCCTGCGGAAAAGGGTGGCCGAGCTAGAGGCACGGGAGATGGCCCCCAGCCCCTCGACCGGGGTGGGAAAGGCCTCACCGCTGAGCCTGAAGATCCAAGCCGAGCCCATGCCTACCAAGCTCAAGTTACCACAGCAGGGGAACTATGACGGAGTTAGTGACCCGACCGGCCACGTCGACAGATATGCCGCTTTTATGGAGCTTCAGGGGGTCAGTGATGGGCTCATGTGCAAGGCCTTCCCGCTGAAACTAGGGGATACGGCCATGAAGTGGTTCAAGAAGCTCCCGCCGCATTCCATAAAGACGTGGGACGGCCTCGCGGCCAGGTTCCAAGCAGCTTTTATGGGGTCTCGGCTGAGGTCGACCCCAAAACAGAGGCTAGTAGACGTCAAGCAGGGGAGAGACGAGTCACTGAAGGGCTACGTAGAGCGGTTCAACAACCGGTACATAGAAATTGGCAGCGTGTCGGATGAAAGCTCTGGTGGCCGCCCTGGCTGGCCTGAGGTATAGGTCCAGGTTCTGGTTGTCGGTCCACGAGAACAGCCCAGAGATGTTCCACGAGTTCCTCAGCCGGTCCGAGTGCCATATTGGGGCTGAAGAAGCATCCGGAGAGCCTGAAGCGAAGCCCCAGGACCCGCAACCCGACAAGGGCAAAGAGAGAGAATCCAGTTCGGTTCAGGACCATCGCACTCAGCAGCAACCAGGGCGCGGACGCAAGGCAGCCCGACCACCCCCACAGAGGTTCCAGACCTTCCACGTCCTCAACACCAGCCTGGAGGGTGTACTGACGCACATGAAAGATCGTGGGGTCCTATCACCCCTACCCCGATGAGGACCCCCTCCTCGAGCCAGAACCAAGAGAAGTACTGTCGGTATCACAGGTCAGCTGGGCACGATACCGATGACTGTCGGGACCTGAAGAATGAGGTTGAGGGCCCGATCCGGCCAATAGCTGCGCTGAAGTTCGTGGTCCCACCGCCCGTCCACAACCGACCTCAGCAAGGAGCCCCTCGCTGACCTCAACCCCCATCAGGGTCTAGGAACGAGGTCCACACACTGGTAATGGGCAACCAGCACTTCGTCGGGTCGAGGAACCAGCGGAAGAGGTTGGCGAGAGAGACCTGCACTGACTACCAGTACTCCGCACAGAGGACCGAAACCAGCTCCACTCCATCCAAACCTCATCAAGAGATCACCTTTACGGAGGCCGACGCAGTCCACTCCCGCCATCCTCACCAGGACCCCCTTGTCATCAGTATGGTCCTCAACGGTACACACATCCACCGGACGCTCGTCGACAATGGGAGCGGGCCTAACTTGCTGTACCTCCGAACCTTGATCCACATGGGCCTCGACGAGCGGCACCTGAGCCCATGCCCCCTTGGCCATGTGGTGGGAGTGACCGCCACGCAACCGAGCTCGTCGGGCAAATATCGATGATGGTAGAACTTGGGGAGAAGCCATGCCTACGGGCCATCATGGCCACCTTCATTGTGGTAGACCTCCCAAGCAATTATAACGCCCCTCCTAGGTCGGCCCCTCCTATACGAGCTCAGGGCCTCGACCTCCGTCTACCACTACGCCATGAAGTTCCCCACGCCAGCGGGGATAGCTGTAGTCCGGGGAGACCAATCCGCGGCTCGCCGGTGCGATGTCACTCAACCCGCTGTCCGCGAACGGCCGGGGGAGCTGACCGTCGCCATGGCCGAGCTCGACGATCTTCGTAGCCGACCTGAGCACCAAAGTGCACAGCCGATGGAAGAACTAGACACCGTCGAGGTTGACGCCGAGCACCCCGAAAGGGTCCTGAAGATCGAGAAGGGACTGGCTGAGCCCACACTCCGCCTTGGTGGAGTTCCTCCGCGGCAGTTCCGACGTCTCCGCTTGGGAACCCTCGCATATGGTCGGCATACCCGCATCCATTGCTTATCACCGGCTGAGCCTCGACCCTGCGGTGAGGCCTCGG
Organism: Jasminum sambac; assembly: GCA_018223645.1. Lineage (NCBI taxonomy): Eukaryota > Viridiplantae > Streptophyta > Magnoliopsida > Lamiales > Oleaceae > Jasminum > Jasminum sambac. The sequence continues at coordinate 41,211,068 of CP073640.1, forward strand.
CAACAGCGAAGGCGCCCACTGAACAAAGAGCGCTACGAGACCCTGGCAAAGGAGGTTGATAAGCTGCTTCAGATAGGTTTCGTCAGGGAGGCCAAGTATCCTAACTGGGTCGCCAACCCAGTCCTTGTGAAGAAAAGCAACGGCAGCTGGAGAGTATGCATAGATTTTACCGACCTCAACAAGGTCAACCCCAAAGACTCGTTCTCTCTGCCCAGAATAAATCAGATTGTAGATGCCAAGGTTGGGCACAAGCTCCTCAATATGATGGACGCTTACTCGGGCTATAACCCGATCCCTATGTATCCCCCAGATCAAGAGCACACAGCCTTCATAACGGACCGAGGCCTCTACTGCTACCGGGTCATGCCTTTCGGATTGAAGAATTTTGGGGCAACCTACCAGCGCCTGGTCAACAAGATGTTCGCCTCCCAGATCGGGAATACCATGGAAGTATACGTTGACGGACATGGGGGTGGGGGAGCATGTTCCGGTCTTGGGGGACATGGGGGGGTGGGGGAGCCGCTGACCACGTCTACCACCCTGGGAGCATGTTCCGGTCTTGAGGGAATATCGGATGAAGCTGAACCCCGCAAAGTGTGCTTTCGGGGTCGAGCCAGGAAATTCCTCGGCTACGTGGTGAGCTCAAGAGGCATTGAGGCGAACCCCGAGAAGATTCGGGCCGTGCTAGACCTGAGACCTCCCACCATGGTTAAAGAGGTCCAGAGTCTCACCGGCCGGATCGTGGCCCTGAACCGATTTGTGTCCAAGGCCACGGACAGGTGCCGTCCCTTTCTCGAGGCCCTGAAGAAAGGGAGGGACTTCGAATGGACCCCCGAGTGCCAGGAAGCTTTCAAGGAGCTCAAGAGACACCTGGCCCAGCCTCCTCTCCTGTCGAAGCCCAAGCCGGAAGATGTCCTCTCCATTTACCTCACCGTCTCCGAACATGCTGCAAGTTCAGTCCTCACTTGTGTCGAGGGGGACATCCAGTACCCGGTCTACTACACGAGCCAGTCCTTCATTGACCCTCAGAAGCGCTACACGCCGATGGAGAAGTTAGCCCTTGCGCTCGTCACCGGTTCCAGAAAGCTTCGACCCTACTTCCTCGAGCACCCCATCGAAGTGGTGACTAATTACCCCTTACGGCAGGTGCTCCAGAAGCCGGACTCATCAGGTCGGCTAGTCAAGTGGGCAGTGGAGCTCGGACAGTTTGACATCTCCTACCGACCGGCTCACAGTCAAGGGTCAGGCCCTGGCCGATTTCATAGCCGAGTTCAGTCCCCCGTTTGAGAGTCCCAATACAAAAGTCGAGCCCTGGACGCTCTATGTAGACGGTTCCTCGACGGACGTACACTCTGGAGCTGAGCTCGTGCTTCTGAGTCCCTCCTTGGAATCCTTCTGCCAGTCCCTGCGGTTCTCGTTTCCCACCTCCAACAACGAAGCTGAGTACGAGGCCCTGATCGCAGGCCTTAGGTACGCTCGGGCGATGGGTGTCTCCCACCTCCAAGTCTGAAGCGACTCCCAGCTCGTCGTCAACCAACTCAATGGTACCTACCTCACTAAGGACGAGCGGATGACCAGCTACGCCGACCTTGCTCCCACCGAAATGAAGAATTTCAAGGAGGTCATCCTCCGACAGATCCCCTGGATTCAGAGCAACATGGCTGATGCCCTGGCACGCCTCGCTACAAGTGAACTGATAGAGGAGCTGGAGTTTGTACCGATCAATAGACTGATGAGGTCGGCCATAGCCCAGCATTCCCATATGGCGACGGTAGACCTAGGCCACCCTTCATGGATGGATGAAATTTTCTCCTTTTTGAAGGATGGTAGGGCCTCGGAGGACCCCAGGTTGGCCAGGCAGTTGCGGATCAGGGCCGCTCGCTACACTATCATCGACAACACGCTCTACAAACATAGCTTCTCAGGCCCTCTGTTACGATGCTTGACTGAGAGAGAAGCGGCCTTTTTACTTGACGAGGTCCACTCCAGAACGTGTGGAAACCACTCTGGTGGTCAGGCCCAGGCACACAAGGTCCTGAGGCAAGGCTACTTCTGGCCAACCCTCAAGAAAGATTCTATCGCCTACGTCAGGCGCTACGACAAGTGCCAGCGCCATGCCCAGGTCGGCGGGGGCCCCCCAGCTAAGCTAACTCATGTGCTCAGTCCATGGCCCTTTTGCAAGTGGGGAATTGACCTCATAAGACCTATGCCAACTGGTCGTGGAGGAGTGAAATATGCAATCGTGGCCGTGGACTACTTCACCAAGTGGGCGAAGGCCGAGGCCCTGGCTCGGACCACGGAACAAAAAACGACCGACTTCATCTGGAGGGCACTCATATGCAGGTTCGGGATACCTGAGTCCATCGTAACAGACAACGGCCGGCAATTTGACAACCGTCGGTTGAGGTCCTTCTGCGAGGACCAGGGAATCAAGAAGCACTACTCCACGCCAAACCATCCCCAGTCCAATGGCCAGGTGGAAGCCGTGAGCAAGATCATCAAGCACACGCTCAAGACCCGACTGGAAGAACTGAATGGAGGTTGGGCGGATGAGCCCCCGGCCGTCCTATGGTCCTACCGGACAACATGCAGGACCTGTACGGGGAAAATCCCCTTCGCAATGGCATACAGGGTCGACGCCGTAATACCGGCCGAGGTCAAATTACCCTCCTTCCGAACTCGGTACTTCTCCGAGCACACAAATGACCAGGAACTTATGCTCGAGGTCGACTTGCTGGAAGAGAAGCGAATCGACGCCGACCTACGCACTGAGCTATACAAGCGCCGTAGTGCTCGGTACTTCAACCAGAAAGTCAAGAAGCGAAGCTTCCAGGTCGGAGATCTGGTACTCAGAAATGTGTTCCTCGCTGCGCGAGATCAGGCCGCAGGAGCCCTAGCCGAAAAGTGGGAGGAAATCTTCGTAGTCCTCAGAGCCCTCTGCAACAGCTCTTACTGCCTCGGGACGACCGAAGGGGTTGAGCTTCCCCACCCCTGGAACATTAAACACTTGAAAAAATATTTCCAGTAGCTATCGAGTTGTAAATATTGTAATCAACTGTAATATCTCTACTCCAGTAATGAATGGGAGCTTTTGAACTGTTATTTGAATTCGGTGTTCGATACTTAACTACCATGCCTAGGTCCGCCACGGCGGACCCACCCCCTGACATGGCCGACCTAAGTGGTCCGACTTGGGGACAGATCCACCAAGGTGGCATCCAAACAAAATAAAAGTAAAGTGACCTAGGTCCGCCATGGCGGACCCACCCCCCGACATAGCCGACCTACGAGGTCAGGAGTGGGGACAGATCCACCACGGTGGCATCCGTACGCCAAACAAATTATTATTAAACGGGTTCTAAGTCCTTTTTTGGTTAGTCGATCTGGAACCATGTTAGCCTAACTACTTGAATCATTGTATAACAGAAAATAAAGTGTGGCCGAACTGGACTCACTAATGATAACTTCACAAATAAATCAAGTCATCAGATCGACCACCTAGGCCCACCCCGGTGGACCCGTCACCAAGTGAAGCCGACCTACGAGGTACGGTCTAAGTACGGATCCACTGGGGTAGAACCAAGTACTTGTTAAAATTGTTAAGTTTCAGTTCTTATTCCTATGACCCCAGCGTGGGGACAACCTAATAAAGCGACCCGACTTCGAGTACGGTTGTATAAAATTGCACAATGAATTGAAACAACAAAGGAAGAGCTGAACTGAAAGAAATCGTACTTGGATTAGAAGAACATATTACAATCAAAACCCAGCTCGGAACAGCCGAACTGGGCTATGTCTAATACAACAAAAAAACATAGACAAAACCAAAACATGGCCCTATCATTGGCCGCCCTCAGCCTCAGGCATCCCGTACTTCGCCCTGAGCCGCTTGACCTCCTCAGCCAAGAACCCGATGTCCCAATCAGGCCGCTTCTCAGTAATGTCGGCCATGACGTCCTCCGCCGCGTTGACAAAGGCGGAGTTGAGTTCGGAATTGTGCTCCTCCGACCTCTTATACTCCTCAATTATCTCCTCCCACAACGGGCCGGCCTGACTGGACTGGGCATTCTTCAGGGCCTCGATCTCGGCTCGGAGGGACTCTACCTCGGCAGCATGGGCCTTCTGAGCGACCTCAGCCTCTTGGGCCCTCTCCCTGGACCGCCGTTGGGCCTCCTTCAGTTTGTCCTGGGCCTCCCCCAGGCTAGCCTTGGCCCCAGCAAGGGCGGCGTCGCTCTCAGCCAGGTTGGCCCTCAGCTCTTGAATCGTCGCCCTCGACTGCTCCCCACTCCGGAGCATGTGGATGATGGCTCGGCGCAGTGGGCGACCGCCGTCAGAGCGTTGTCCTCTGGGCCAAGCAGGTCCAGGTAGCGCTTCTAAACCGAGGTCCAAGATCTCCCTAGTGCGGTTGTGGCGTTGTCGAGCGAGGCCAGCGAGGCGGACGAGCTCTCGACCTGGGGAGGGGAGTTGGCCCGGAAGAAGTCCCTCAGAGGCTTCGGCATGGTCCCTTTATTGGTCGAGTACGCCGCCTCTCTCGCTGGGGTAGTCCCGAAGAACGGGAGGTCGGCGGCCGGGGGATGGACGTCGGCATTAACTGGCTGGGCCGCCCTCGGCCCCGTCATTAGCCCCTTTCCGACCCCGTGCTTCGGGGGGAGCCGGGATTTGGTAATCGATCCCGACGGCACGGCCTCGGGAGGATGCAAGGACGGTATGGCATCAGTACGGGCCTTCTTCTGCGCGGGCTGAGCTTGGCGGCCACTCATGGTTGGCTGAGAGGAAGAGTGAGCTGCGAGTTCGGAGACAACCAGTTAGCATACGAAACACAGTCGAGGTCGGTGAGCAATGGTGTAAGGAAGTTCGGACGATTACCTGCGGTAGAAGAAGATCGTTGAGGACAAGCTCGCGAGAGCCGGGCGTTGAACAAGTTCTCCTCAGTCAGTAGGGAACGCCAGTCACGATCTGGGATCGACCTCGCGATAGCAACACGTTCAGTCCAGCCTTCTAGCGGCCTTGCCTCCTTGAAGTCTGCAAAGGAGAACGAGTTGGTTCAGCTCGAAATAAAATAACGCTAAGGTCGGAAGAATGCTTACCGAGGTCGTGATAGTTCACAGGGATCGCGACCTCCCCCTCCCAGTCGTCCGGACTGACCAGGCACCCCTCCGTCCAGAACCAGTTCTACTTCCAGCCCTTGACTGAGTCCAGAAGCCCGGTGATGAAGGCACCCCCCGGGTTCGGTCGGACGGAACAGTAGTACCAGCCCGAGCGCTGCCCGTCTGACTTGAAGGTGTATAAGTTGTTGAACTCCCACACCGTCAACTCGCTGAGCCCGGCTCTGTGCCACAGCACCAGCATCCACAGGACGGTCTTCCATGTGTTGGGGGTGAGCTGAGTAGGCGCTACCCCCCAAGCATTCAGAAAATGCTTCACCGCCCTGGGGAACGGCAGTCTCACCCCGGACTCGAGCATGGCCTGGTTCACGGCCACGCGCCCCGCTGATGGGTAATCAGCCCGCTCGTCCGCCTCAGGTACCACGAACCTTACCCGAGGTGAGACCAGGTACTGGGAATGCTACGCACTCAACAATTCCTCGGTCACCGCGGATGGGAACTAGGAGTAGCCCCACAGTTTCGTCCAGTCGCGCTTGGCCGACTTCTTCTTCCTCCTCCTAAGGAAGGTCGGTGGGGGTGAGACCAGCTCAGACGGAATCGAGGTGCCCACCTCGGACACCAGCTCGGCGGATTCAGTTGTATCCCTGACGATCTGAAGTGGCACGGCCTCTTGGACTTCTTCAACACTCGGGGAGTACTCCCTGTGCGGAGAGGGGGAGGGTTCTGGAGATCGGTTCCCTTAGTCGTAATCATATACTTCTTCGGAACCGGACGACATTTCAGAAATTTATAAGTTTTTAGTTCGAAAATCTACCTGAAGATGAGATCGGTAATGGTTCCGAACTGGGCTTAAGGTCGAGAGTGAATTTTTCGCAAGTATAGAGAGCGGAAAAGTGGAAACTGGAGAAATGAGGGGGTATATATAGGCAATGGCGGTGGAAGTTGAAAAGACGCGCCCCCCCAGCAGTCGGCCGACACACGTGTTCCAGGTTCACACCCACGTGCCACGCGCGTGCCAGCCTAGGTCGGCAAAGTGTCTACCCCGACCGAGGTCGGCATTCACGCTGGGGACAATTGTTGGCACCCTGGTGATGTGCCACTCTCTCAGCCTAGGTCCTCTATACAATGTGGACTCGCTGACGTGTAAGGGCACCAGGTCGGCCGACCACGTGTCTAGTGTCCCAGGTCGAATTGACACTGGAATGTACCTCACTGGAGAGTCGGTGGCGAGCCCCAGTTCAGCTCGGCCACGGGCGAGGTCCTTAGGCCATGGGCTCAGGTCGGCCAAGCTTTGGAGAGCTCTCCCCATCGCTAGTTTCTGACACACAGTCCGAGTTCAGCCCATCCACGGTATGTGGCCGACCCCTCTCGCTACAGTAGCCGACAACGAGGACAACCCACGTGTCGTCTAACACCCTTACACCATCTGCAACCGACAGAGCATCTTTTCCCTTTATAAATGCAAAGGCGGTTGTTCACAAGTTCCAAGGTCAACGCCTTAAATACAAGATGGCTTGCAGGTGCAATCATCACGTCTACTCTGGTGCTCGTACAGTGGCCTCATGATGACCTACCGCAGCCTACCTCCTTCTTACACTATAAATAGAACACTTAGTGATCATTTTGACACACGAAAATCCTCTGTAATATGGGATTAGCTCGAGCTCGGCTACATATATACATTTACATTCTTCATTGCTCCAGTTACTGTTAACCAGGCCCTAATACTCACTACAGTTGGTACTTAATTGGTCCTTACTGATTTTGGCAACAACAGCTACGATTTGTCAAATTTCTCTTGAAAATGAAAGAAATATTTTAAGTTGCATGAAATCTTTTCAATTACAAAATTTATTTAAAATTAAATTCATACAATTTCTGAAACTGCAAATATTAAGCTTAGTATTTTTTAAATAATTATGTGAAAAAAAAATCAATTATGTTTCAAGTATTAAATTTATTTATACTTCTAAGATCTAATTGGACTCGGTTTCATTTGATGAAAATTAATCAAAATTTATTATATATATTTTTCATAGAAGAAAAATAGAATTAATTTAAAAACATTACTAAAAATTAACTATATTGCAATGACTGTCAAAATTTATCCTAAAAAATGAAAGATATATTTTGATTTGCAAGATATCTTTTAAATTATAAGACATCTTTTAAATTATAAGATATCTTTAAAATTAGATTAATAAAATTCTTATAACCAGGGCTGCCAAACTAATTATTTAAAAATAATTAATTCTTTTTTTTAATGATTTGCTAAAAATTAAAATTAAATAAAATAATTATATTGAAATTAACAAAAATTAAGTATATTCCCAATATTTAATTGGATAAGGCTTCGTTGAGCAAACATTAATTAAAATAAATTAAATTAATAAAATTAAAAAATATGATTACTTAAAAAATAAAAAATAATTAAAATTAAATAGATTCCTATGGGTTGATAAAAGTTTTCCTAGAAAATTAAAGATAACTTTTAAATTGCAATATATTGTTTAAATTACAAAATATCTTTAATAAGCAATTCTTAAAATTATGGTTATTATTTATTATTTAAGAAATTTTTAATTATTTTTAGATATAATTAGCTTAAAATTAAAATTAAATTATTTTTAAATTAATTATATTGCTATGATTTAATTGGAGACAATTTCATTTGATGAAAATTGACATGGTTCCAATGGCAGCAAGTTATCAAAATTAGTTATTATATTGCTAAGAGGGGAAATATAGAGTTAATTTAAAAAATAATTAATTAATTAAAATTAATTAGATTGCTGCCAACTGACATGATTTTCCTTAAAAAATGAAAGATATCTTTAAAATTGGAAGATGGTTTTTAAATTCCAAAATATCTTTAAAATTATATTCATATAAAAGAAAAGTTTGAAAAGTTTGATTTCATAAGACATAGGTTCGAAAACAGTGGCATTATAAAAATAAAATAAAATGAAAATTATTTAGATTGCTATGGGTTCGGAAGATTTTCTCTAAAAATGAAAGATACATTTTAAATTAAAAGATATCTTTTAATTTATAAAATATCTAGATAATTAGATTCATGCAATTTGTAAAACTGCAGCTATTAGGCTAACTATTTTAGAAATAAAAAATTAGTTTTATAAATAATTAGCTTAAAACAAAAAACTAATTATAATTAATTACATTAAAATTAATTAAAGCTAATTATATTTCTAAAATTTAATTGATCACATTTTATTGCACAAAAATTGACACGATTTCATCAAAATTAATAAAATTGCTAAAAGATGAAAAATATAATTATTTAAAAAATGAAAAATTATTAAAATTAATTAGATTGATACAGGAAAGAAATATGTGTTTCCGAAATTAATTTATCTTATTCCACATTTTAAAATAAACAGAAGACAACATCTATAAGTTTTTGGATTTATGGAATTATGGTGTTATATCTTGTTGTAGAGTGAGTCAGTTGATCATTATCGCTAAACTTCATTTACTTTTTCACTGGCATTCTTTTTTCAAAACTTGCCTTTCCTTTGATTCTTATATATTTTTGTATTTTCTATAATAGTTCATTTTAGTTGCAGTTGGTTGAAATTTGACAAATAATTAGTGATATTAGAGTTGGACAATTTTTTTCTCATGTTGGTATTTTTGAACAATCTATTTTTGATAATTTATAGTTCAATATTACAATTTAAAATATTACAAATCACATTATATTTAAAATAATGACTGACAATAAAGATAGATCAAACTACAAATTTGGTGTTTATATAAATTTATCATAATTAGAAAGCATGTTTGAATTTATTTTTTACTTTTGATTTTTCACAATTCATAAGATCTTAAGATTTTCTTTGTTAAAAAATGTGTTATTTATGTATGGACCAAAGATTTTATAATAAATAATTTTAAATTATTTCTTTTGTACTGATTTGTTTCAATTTCGATTTTACATAAGTTTTAAAGTTCATCGATTAAGTCGCCTATTTAGACTGGCAAGTTTCAAAAAATATGTCACTATACCAATTGAACATGTTAAATTGATAAGTTTATACTGAGTATATTAATATACGTATTTAGTATATTTAGAAAATGTGTATGAGAAAATTAGATCTCACTAATATATACAAAAAAGTACACATAAAAGTTTCTGATTATACAATCGCAATTGGAAGTTGACATGGATGAGAATTTTCTAGCGGGCGTGAGGACAAGGAATAGGGAGTCCCCATCATGTTGCTATTCTTGTATGATTTTCACTCTATCTCGATTAAATGAAGTTGTTGTGCAAACGAAGGTAAGTGTTTTCTATCGGGAGAGGAATGAGATGTTAGAGTCTATCGAATTATACCCGCTCCATTTTGGCTCTACAGTATATTTATCTTTATATTGATAATATTTCACAATAAAATTTTAAAAATTATTATTCACATATTAATTGTTAATATCGATCATGCATCACAAGGGTGTATAATTATATCTCCTGAATTTGTAATTGAATATAATAGAATGTAGAATAATTTTAAATAAAAAACTGCAAGCTCTACAAATGGTGGTAGCATTTTTAGTGTGATTATTTTCATAAGTATAATATTTAATTTACTATTATTTTATTTCGTATTTATAGGATCATGATGTCTATCAATAATTGTCTTATGTGCCATATAGAGAAAATTATATTGAAATTTTTATAGAATTCTTTCATTATTTTATATTAATTGAGTTTAGTGCTCTGATTGATATTCAATTTATTTTAGTAGTGCTAATATCATATTATTAATATTTATCAAAATTGTTATTTGTTAGAAAATTAATTTTCTGTGCAACGCATAGATGACAAGGCTGGTGTTTATAAAAAGAATAACTTGGGCTTTCCACGTTTCCCGCCTAAATCACTTGACCCAACTTTTGGCCAATATTTCCACCCATATAAGGTGTCGTTTGGTCTCCCTTTTCTTTCCTATTCTTCCCCGTTTCTTTTCCCCTTAGATCTTGCATTAGGGTGAAGCTAAATGCACCCACCCCTTTACCAAATACACCTATTAATCCCTATATTCCCATTTTACCATCGCTCCTTTTCTTTCCTTTTTTTTTTTTTTTGGCATGTTGGCACCCTTGGCGGCGAACATGCTTAAAGGATATTCATTTTAATCTTCTAATCCCCATCTTAGCGCATTCATTTTAATCCTCAAAATTGCTTAAATCTTCTACTTCCCATCTTATCTTATTCCTATTAAAAAAATATATATATCTTGCAATCTTCCAGACAATTTTGTTTAATGTTTTACAAGGGATTAATGAATGATTTTGGAGGGGATAGAAGATGAACAAATCGATTGGGACTTTCTAATTGACATCGCACGTGATCTGAATTTTGAGTTTTTGGATGAACCAGTGAATGAGCAAATCGATTGGGACCTTCTAATTGACATCCCACATGATCTGAATTTTGAGTTTTTGGATGAACCACTGAAGGAACTGTCAAATTCGTCTTTACCTGGTTCGTTGTGTAAAAGATGACGTTGAAAAATCTTGACCAAACCGGCCCTTAGCAAACTAAAAATTTAGAAGAAATGAGGTTGTTCTACCATCCAATTTTCAGTTAAAGATTGGTAGAATTTGAGTATTAATGTTTCCTTTATGCGTGCCCCTATACATTTTGTTTCTCTACATTGCACAGATTTGTGTTGCAGATATTTCTGCTTATGCGTCTGAGCAAAACTGGCAGATGAAAGAAGGTTAAAACTCACCGATATGTAGAGTAACATTTTTGGGTTTTGGCCTGAATCTTCTTCTTTGATTTCTAATTCTGATATTTATTTTGCAGAAAATGTTGTCGACAAAGTCTCCGTGTGACTGTTTTCAAATTGGGTGCGGCTAGATACACCCCAAAATCCTCTCTTCACACCCACCCACTTTTAACCGGACAATACTACCCTTTATCCCAATTTTTCCGAACACTCAGATTGGTGTTCGGCCAGTTGTTCTTTGGGAAAAAAATCCTTCGAAAAAAAATAGAAGAGAGGAATTCTTACATCTTGCTCATCTGACTCTCTCTTCTTCATCACTTCTCTTTGTTGAACTTTTCTTCCACAGAAGCTCAAAATTGACAGAGAAAAACTTTGTTTTTAGGAGACTATACTTTGAATTTTTTCTACTCTAGTATTGTTAGAATTATTTTAGGTTTTCAAAAAAAGTAATAATTATAGAGATTGCAACATATTTTGATACTTCAAATTGAAATTCTGATGAATCGGGTTGAAAAAAAATTTTTTTTTTTTACTGGTTCAATGTTTGGCCATAGGGGTGGCCGAACATCTGAAAGGGAGTTCGGCCAGATCTGGCCGAACACCCTTAAGGGAGTTCGGCCATATCTGGCCGAACTCCCTTCATCGCATTCGGCTTCGTTTGGTTGATGCAATTTTTTTTTTAATTATTGAGGATATTTTGGTCAATTTAATTAAAATTTAAAAGTGGATGGGTGTGAAGAGAGGATTTTGGGGTGTATCTAGCCGCACCCTTTCAAATTTCTTCGCATATGGATGTTCTTTTGGTCGAGGTGAGACTACGCCCCCGTTCACCAATCACTTTTACAACTTTTTACAATTTTTTACAACTTTTTTATCAATTCTTTCTTTATCCTAAATCAATCATATCCACATATCTAATCACATCCACAAATCTCAACCACTCAACTCCATTAATTTTTTCTTGTGATTCGCATCTCTTCTTTTTCCCAGAACTAAAGTCTACACCTGAATTTGCTATTTATTGTTTGAACAATTCAGCCGCATATGTGTATGACCTTTCTTGAGTATCTATTAGGGTGTGTTTGATAGGATTCCGGGAAAGGGAATTCCGGGAAAACGTTTTCCTGGAAAACGGATTCCTACCTTTTCCTTGGATTGAGTTTTCCAGGAAAACTATGATTTTTGTGTTTTAAACGCTTGTACCTGGAAAACATTTTCCTGGAAAAAAAATCAATCAAACACCCAAATCTGGAAAAAATGGCTGGAAAACTCGTTTTCCAGGAAAACTTTTGTGCAATCAAACACACCCTTATAGGAAGAGGAAAAGGCAGTGACAGAATGAATCGGATATTTCAGTGGTAAAAAGAATATTATTCTATTTTTCATTCTCACCATCTCTTGTATTCTTGGTAAATTGAAATTCACGTTGATTATTTATTTTTATTTTTTGAAAGGGACAACAGTGATAGGCCAATGGTGTCCAATGAGATTGAGAATCCTTCAAGCGAGGTAATTCTTCATTCCCTTTGTTAATTCCTTCCATCTTACATGTTATCAAAAGGCTGTAATTGCTGCTTTTGTTTCTTAAAAACATACAAAGATCACTTGTATGCTGTATGAAGTAGATATTTATTGTGGTCTCTAGGAATAATCAATATACTTACAATTCATTTGATAGTTTCATTTTTGTTGCAGTTATGTTATTGGGATTGCTAGCTTTGAATATATTAGAGGAAATTAAAGCATGTTTGCTTTTAATGTGTGCAGGTTATGCCTGACACTATGGGCCCGGAACTAGAGGTGGTTAATAAAAAAGAAAAACAATATAATACTAAAAGATGACGACAAGGTTATTCTGAGTGTATAGGGACCTTGGGAATGAGATTAGGATGGGGAAATTGCTTCAGGATCTTGATGCTTTGGCTGGATCGTGAGGATCTCGATACAAAAGGAAAAAGGTATCTCCTATAAGTTTCTTCATCTTTTTTATTTTGTTAGTTTTCTAATTGTTTGAGTGAAATCTAAATTGTGATTTTGGTGGTCGTTTTCTCTTTGTAAATGAAGATTGGTTTTCGATTTTTATCAATATTAAGATGCTTAATTTCATTTTCTACACAATCGGATTTGAGATCTAAGTTTATAGCTTTTGGTGGAACCTATTAGATAGGTTTAGTGGTTATTGTCTTCTGGTTGTTGTATACATGATTGCATATATTTCGGTATTAATTTTAGTTTAGAATGAGGCACAACTGCCTTTCAAAAGCATAATCAAATCATCGGATGTGAATTGTGTGGACTCATTTCATTTTATTTTTTGCATTCATCTACTTTTGCAATGCTACTCTAGGTGCTGTAAAAGCGGCCCGAGTGAAGTAGTAAAGATGAAAGCTCGAGTGAGGAACCGTAGGATGAAGAGAAGTTTATTTGAGAATAGTGATGGCAGCAGGTCGGGTTCGGGTCGGGTCGGCCATACCGAACCGCGGTGCCAAACCTGAACCCATAACCGAACCCGACCCGGTTACTCTCCAACAGGTCGGGTTCGGGTCGTGCGGACTTGATTTTTCTTCACAGCAAGCAACCGGCTACTCTCCAAATTCTTGTGGTTGGCGGTTGAGAGGAGAGATTGAGGTTGAGGAGGAGCGACTGAGTTGATTGAGGACCTAGATTTAGGGCAAAGGCAATTAGATATTAGTCATTAGAGTGGGCTTTGTATTGGATTGGGCCATCCACATTCCACTTTGTATTGGATTGGGCCATCCACTTAATTTATTGACGTTTGGCTTTTGCCATTTTGCCTTTGGGCAGTGACGTACAGGCACAGCAGATTTGATATTTTGATTGAATTGTAATTGTAATTTTATTATTTTAAATTTTGTAGCAGAAAAAAAAGCAAGTATTCGGTTCGAGTTTGGGTTCAAGTATACCAATAATATTCATATCCGAACTGTAACGCCCCGATTTTTAAATATCGATGGTTACTAAATTAGCTTTTACTTAATTGAAATGCGGAAAATTGACGATATATTTTTTTTCCTTTATAACCTTTTCAATAATAATAATAACAATAATAATAATATTAGGAATAATAATAACATGGTTCAAAATTCACGTACTTAAATGAAATAATGTCAATCAACTTGATAATCAACATTCATTTTCTAAATAGATAAATTAAACTTCTAAACCATATGCGGAAGCTCAAAAATAATATACTACTAAGTTTTGAACGATCTTCTAATAAAAGAAAACTAATTTAATATAGTAATTTAGTGGATGATGTCGCCCCATCTCGCGCCACTTCGTAGGACTCCTTAATCTGAAAAGAGTTTAAAAATATTTGGGGTGAATATAACAACACGTTGTTATACTCAGTGGGGTACAGTAGAAAAATATTGCACCATATCACATATCCACACATGAAATTACAATTAGAGGAAATTTAGTTATAGAAAAGTCGAGTGTTGGAAACTCCCGTCCAACGTGGGGGAAAGTCGCTATAACTATCCAAATGGCCCTTAACACAATTCCGTAGAAGATGGTACTTAACACCATCACATGCATGTCAAATAGCAAATACCACAAATTATAATCGCACATAGAGAAACATGACATGGCCTTAAAATAAACAATTTCCTTTCAAAATAAAAATACTTTACAAGAAATAAAACTATTTTGCATAAAGTAACCCCACCTCAAATTCGTAGTTCTCGTAGATTCGTAGTTCTACGGACTTTTCACGTCGTCTAATAAAAGAAATTAAACATAATTTTAGTAATTAAATCTTAAAATTTGAAATTTAATAATTTATTCGGGTCTTATCGAATTTAATTTAAAAGTTTTAGGGCCCAAAAGATATTTTTAAAAGTTACTCTGGGCTTAACTAAAAGATAGGTATTGATTTGAGGGTGGAAAATGAAGAAATCAGTCAACTAGGATTAATTCGAAGCTTGACCGAAACTTTAGGGGTTGAAATTGAACTTTTAAAACTTAATTTGGGACTTGATTGAAAGAAATCAGTGATTTAGGGACTGTTTTGAAGCTAAATTATAACTTGGGAACTTTGATTGCAATTTATATGAATTCAATTGGACTGAATTGAATTAGATACAAACTTTTGGTGACTTAAAATGAACTTTTGAAACTCAGTTGGACCCATTTGAAGGGGATAATCGACTTTAGGGGACCAATGGAGATGACTATCGAAAATTGGGGCCAACTTATACTAAATTTCGCGTTTGAGGGACTTGGGCTGCACTTTCAGGGCCAAAACTAGATTTGGCGTCTTCTTCTTCATTCATACACGCCGCAACATAGGGACGAGGGAGAGAGAGACTCGGCGAAGCCACTTCCGCGATCGCCGCGGCTCGCCACCACCGTCGGCAGCCACCAGTCGACAGCCAGGGTGCGGGGACTCCTAGGATAGCGGCCGCCGCGGTCTGTGTTCGGCCCAGAGTGGGTCTCAATCGATGGCAATCGAGCCAAAATTCCGGCGACTTTGAGCTTCTCCGGCCAAATTTGGTCAACTACAATTCATGTTATGGGTTCTTATACCCTCTATGGTTGATTTGGGAGCCACATATGGAAGAAATTGAGGTTGAAGATGCACAGACATGGCGGATTGCCTCTCTCGGCTGTATTGAAAATTTCGTCCCTCTTCTCTCTCTCTCTCTTTTTTTTTTTGATGTGGATGATGAACAGATGCTAGACCACAATCATACATACATAGTTTGAGGAAATTTCGGGGCTTGAGGATTCGATTGTAGGCGTACATATACATATACACATATATATATATATATATATTCTTTCCTGTGCTTGAATTGTGGTTGGGTGCTTAATTGTATGTATTGTGTGTACATGTGCGTGTATTATGCGATTTATACCCTAGGCAGATGAATTTAGCGAATTTAGCGAGAAATCCATTGTTTTGTTCCAAGCAGAAAGCGGTATATGAATGACATTGTCGGCAAGAACAAGGAGTTAAAAGGGATTACCTGGTTTTGATATGTATTTGCTGAGAGTTGTGAGCGATCTCCCCGGGTTCTTGAAGCTGTAGGTCGAAACGGGAGTTTGGTGATTGCGTGAGGAAGAGAACGTGACTTATGGGAGTTTATGTAGTGGAGTATATCTAGTTGAGAGAGAGACGTGGGTGGAGGGAGAGGAAGAATCCTACGTATGTTAAAATTCAAACTGATATGCCTAGCAGTTGGGATCGTTTCCGAAGATAAGTCGATTGTTTGATTTATTTTTATTTTTTTTGGAATAATGATAATACTAATAATAATAATAATAATAATACTAATAGTGATAAAAATGTTGATATAATTATAATGATAATAATAATAATAATTACGGTAATAATAAGCTTCCAAAATGATAAAGAGTTTGATTATTCAGGATGGTTCGGTCCAATACGGATAGGATGGCTTTTAACTTATCAGTGGCCTAAAGCCCAATTTTATCTTGGCCCGCAAAAAAATATTTGACCTGATTAAACTATTAAGTTTGTATTTTATTTTTGTTCTGCTAAGCTATTTATTGATTGAAATCCTCATTTTAAGAGGGAAGTCGTAATGACGTCGTAAAGTTTTGAACATTTAAATTTTTCTATTGCGGTCGTTACACGAACCATATCCACTTCGGGGTTTTACTATAAAAACCATATCCAACCCACCAACCCATCGTTTCGGGTTTTTTCAACCCCGTTCAGTTCGGGTACCCACGATTTTCGGGCTTCACGGGTCGTTTTTCCATTCCTATTTGAGAATGATTCAAAAGATATTTGCATAATATGAGAACTTATCTTGGTAATGAACTTTGCAAAATGTTTGTATGGTTTTATTGTATTTGTTGTTTGGTTGAACATAGAATTATATATTTGCTTGTTAAAAGAGAAATCTGCATAAAATTTGTTCTAGATTGAAGTCTGTGATGTATACAATGTGCAGTCATTTGATTTAGTTTAACGACTAGACATGAAAATTTTGCATTGAGACTATTAGAGTCACATATCGGGTCATGAGATGTATAAAAACCAATTGATAAGGTGGGGGTAATTCTTTTCTAGCAAGCCAGTTTTGTTAGGATGGGTTATCCTAAGATAATATCAGAGCTAGGCATTTTTGTGATGTTGAGAGCCCCAAATATCTGTTTATCCACAGTTGTTTTTGCATGGTCCGTGCATGAGGGGACGTGTTAGAGTCCTATATTGAATTATGAGATATAAACGATCCAATTAATAAGGTGTCGGTAATCTTCCCATACCAAGCCGGTTTAATTTTGTTAGGAGAAATTAGACTCAATATTCTAAGAGCGATTTCAATGACTTCAACATGATTGTTTGTGAGTTTTTCATTTTTGCATGCGTTAGGTTCAAAGATCTTATTTTGCGTTTTCTTAGCTTGTTGACATAATTTGTGGAGCACTTATTTCTGTTTTTATATATATACCCATCTTGACAAAGGAATCGATAGCATTAATATCCAATAGTAGTATTATAGATTATATCGAGGGCAACGAAGTAAATCAAGGCATCTTAAAACTAATTATTTGATAAGATCCTATCAAACTAGATACTATTTAGGTAACAAGGTCATAATCTTGATACCCATTTTTAGTTGATAGAATCTTTTCAAACCAGGTTAGATGAACCTATATTATTATTATTATTATTATTATTATTATTATTATTATTATTATTATGCTAAACAAAAAGTATAACTAAGTACAGACGTTATATTTTATATTATATGATACTTGAGTTGTACAATTTTGGTTTTGTGTTGGTTGTTCGCAAATGCGACGATTTTATTACTCTTTTAGAAAATACATTCTGAAAGTGTCGTTCTTTTTGGTATAATCCCACAATGATGTTAAATGCTATTCTCATGTATGATGCTGATATTTAATTTCTTAATAAAATCTTACTTTCTAAAAAAAGTAGCCCATGTGGAAAACTATAATGCATATAAAGATTGTTTTGTTGGCTGTATATCATTCTTTATATGGAAAACAATAATTATCTAACAAAAATTAGTTTTACCATCCTGGTTCTTGGGTTTGTTACCTTTTAGACATGATTTCGCAATAAGAATTAGATAATAATTATCAAAGTGTCCCCAGTAAAGTTAATGGATTGGTTCCAATACATACAATGGATTGAGAAGAATGAAACATGAAAATAGCAAATCAACAATGTCTACAAAAACACTTCTCCAATAGAATATGTTGAGATGTGAGTCTAACTTGGCATCGGAAATAGGATTTTGGTACAGTATCTATATTTGAAACTATTTTTATTTGGATATGCAAATATATAAATTGCAAACACAATCCAGTTCAAACTATACCACCCATCAATTAATAGAGAATACAATGATTTCGAAACACATTAATGGAATGCAAAAATTTCAAGTTTAAGTACAAATAAAGACTCGTGTATGTGAAATCACTCACTATATGATTAACTCCATGTAAATCACTAGCATATTGATTCTCATATTATAATGCTTCAATAGTAATATCATTGATCATTACCAACAAGGTATAGACAAACATGTATCATCAGTCAATTACCCTATACTGCAGCTGTTGTGACGAACGCAGCCTCGAGTGCTGCAGCATGTCACTATGGCACAAATGTAAATAACTCTATACTCTTTCATCAAATAAAGTTAAGTCCTTCTTGGCCTAATTCAGTGGCGAAGCTAGAAAATTTTGTTTGTGTAGGCACAATTGAGTGGCAAGAATAACTAAGATAATATGAGTCCCGATCTCCTACCCATGCCCTGAAAAAAAAATTTGTGGGCCCTACCAGTCTCCCGCCATCAGGGGGAGTATGTATTATTCATCTCAACATAGATACTATAAAAAATAAGAATTTTGGGGGTGAGATGGCATCACCAGAAGGTTCCATGTCGGCATGGGTACCACGTGAGGAGGAGAACAAAACCGAAAATAATATAATAGTCGTATGTTGTCCTTGCATGTAAAAACTTTTATCCTTCGCTACCCATCACTTTGATTCTAATGCCTAGTGTGAATGAATCGATAACTAATAATAATCTTTTTGCTCTCCAGCTATAGTTCTCCTATTATTGATAAGGAATGGAGTATTACAAAACTTGTATTTCAAAGTTCTACATGTTATTTTGACCCTACAAATTCTAAATACTTGAGAAGACATTGTGTTGTAATGCCAAAACATTGTCAATTTGAAATTAGAAGTCGTGAACACTAACAGAATTTAACTAAATTGTTAGGAAAATTAAGATACTAGAAAGTGAAAAGCAATAAGGATCAAATTAAATGGTTGAAATATTATTTACTTTCGAGTTTAAATAAAGTAAGTTGCAGAGATTGAATTATTGTTGAAATTGACAAAGTAAAAAATCAATCATTAAGGACTAAATTGAGTTAAACAAGAAGGTTGAAAATTCTATATGGGACTTAATCGAAGTAAGCTTGAAACTTAAGCCTTTCATTAAATGTTAAAAGTTAAAATGTTATTTTTTCATCTTTAAACTTCCATATATGCCTTTGTACGGATGGTATTTTCATATTTAGATTTAACTTTTTTGTTAGATCTATATTGCGTATTTTTGAAATTAAAAATAATACCAAAATTTTCAACCGAAAGAAAACTAATCTGAAATTGAGGAACAAATGAATTGGGAACTTTTGCAAAATCATGATTTTATGCATTTGAAAATTAAAATAAATAAATAAAAATTTATCAACCAAGCATGTGTAGGCACGTGACTACACATGCCTACACCTCCCTTCGCCACTGGCCTAATTACAAATACCACAAATACACTTGTTGAGCGCGTAAATTTTTAATATCCCGTAGGTTCCATTGGGAAGTATATACCTCTTGGAACATCGTTCCCTCTCAAAAATTACTATCTTATATGGTCCCCAAAAGAAGGGATGCTTTAAGAGTTGATCCAAGTTGGACATGTATATAGTAATTTTTAGTTATTTTAGTATTATTGAAATACAAAATATTAGTGCAAACAAGTCGAAAATTATGGGTATAGCACAAATTTGGGAACATGTTTTGGGTGAAAATTATTATGTTCCTCCTTGCTATTAATAATTTCTCTTTTACATAGATTGGAAAAATGAAAAAAGAGATTGATGCTAATCGAGCCAAGGATATTGGTCAAGGTAGCTTGACATAAGAACAAAAAACTTAAATTCCTATAAATAAACCAAGCATTACACAAGTATAATATCAACAAAAAGAGTGTTTAACTTAACAAGTGAGAGGGAAAAAAGAGTATTTCTTACGAAGGATTAGGATTATATATTGAAGTCCATTTTCCTTTTTCATAAATTAAGTCTAATAATCTTTCTTTCTTTTTCATTTTTTTTTTATTTTGTGTAGAACGTGGAAGAGCTTGAAAATTTGGAAGGCTCTGAATGAAAGTATCCAAGAAAGTATAGATGCATTGGGGGTTTAAATCATTCATTTATTGTTTCAAAATTTTTGGCCATTTAATTCATATTATTCAGGGTACCACTAACAAAAAAGGATTTTTTGGGGCCGCATTCGTCCTTATAGTCTCATATATACTTGTAAAGCAAGAGCAATATAATGACATACTCGTGTCTGCAGAGTAATAATAGCGACGTCGTTCCTATTACTTTACAGGTACAAGACTAAAGGGACGACTAAACCGTCCTAAAGGTCCAGTTTCTTGCAATCGGTGTGTTGTTGTTAAAGACAATAACGGGGGTTGTTTTTTTTGAATTACCTTTGACATTGAGATATTTGGGGGTAATTTAAAATTATGCTATATTCATCTTGTTTAATTCTACCTCGAGATAGAGGGGAAATTCTACCAATTTTTTTTTTTAAATCTTATACATGTTGTTGATTTGATTATTATTATTATTATTATTATTTGCTTTGGTTTGTAGTTTGTCTCCAATGGCTTCATCCATGAAATCATTGATATTCAGCGAGAAGAGTAACATCATATGAAAAGAATAGTTGTATGGGAAATGTAGAGGAAATTTTTCATTTTCAAGTGATTCTCTTTGTTATTGTTTTTTAACGGGAATCTTGATTTTTGATATACTAGTTTTGGTGACATATGGAAAATATTATTGTATTAGTACCATTTTTTGCTATATATTATCAATGTTATTTTTGTTTACACCATTGTTGTTCAAGTGGATTGAAGGTCTGGGCCAAGCAAAGGTAAAAAGGAAGGCTTCTTCCATCTTCAATCCTTTCCACCTCCCCTCCTTCTCTTTGTCTTGTCTTGAAACCTAATCTACCTAGCGAACAAATTAAAGATGGATTATGCAATGAATTTAGATATAAACTATATTATAGATGATTCATAAATGATTCTTATACTACAGGTAGTTTTCACGACCCCATTGAGTATGTAAATTGTATTATGCAAGTAAACTTAATTTGTTGCACTTTAAAACACCCCCTTTCCTGGCTTCGCACCTAGATTCAACATCAATGGTAACGGTTGACATAATTGTAAGAGAAAGAAGGGAGGGTAGGTGTGTGGGTAGAAAATAAACACTGGCAGAGCCAATTTATGGCCAGTGTAGTCCATGGACTATAGTGAAATTTGGAAGATTGTTATTCTCCTTTTTGGGGGGGGCAGCGCTTTTTGTAACTTAGGAGATTAAAATTCCTGGCAGATGAACAAATCAAGGCAAAGTGTCCATTAAATTTTGTTGGTCACCTGAAATTGATGAAATTGCTGAAGAAGCGCATCGGACAATCTGAAGTTCATGAACCCACAGCAAATGGGTAATGATGATGATGACGACTTTGGGCCTATATATTCTCAATATTTTGGGCTTTTTGTTTCATTACATTTAACCTTCTTTCCTCTTGTGCCCATATGATTAGTAGCCAAACCCATAACCTATTTGCCCACTTAGTAATTGACCCAATTAAAAATCTATTATACATTTATACTTAATTCTCTACTAACTCTTTCATTTAGACAGTCATGATATACATAAATTGAATATATAAAATTCAAGGTTTATTCTATTCACATCAAATTTCATCAAATTAAATTAATGTTTTTTCTCGTGTTCTTTTTAATCACTGATACATTAATTTGATAATATTTTTTTATGTTTGTAATGCATCTTCTCCAATTTCCAACCATATATCTAAAATAAAATTTAATGAGAGCTTGAAAAATGCAGTTGTCTAAGTTTACATTACAAATTAAAATTTTATTAGATATATTTTCTTATTATTTTTGCTGTACTATATACTATATTTTCATATTATATGATATTTCTATATTTTCATGCATTTATATATTTACTAAATTGTTTAATATTATTCAATTAAATGTCTTCATTGATGATCAACGGTCAACATTGACGTTCAACGGTTTAACTATCAATAGTCAATAAGCGTTATAACTCAATTTAAATCGTGGATCCGTCCCTAGCAAATGCTCTCTAGTTTGAGATCGACATGAAATTTTGGACCACACTGGACGAGATTTCAGGTTACGCCCCTGAAAAGAAAGGAAGGGGACAGACACGCCCAAAAACCCTTTAACTCGTTGGAGTTTTCAGAGGCTCTGAGACCATGAAATGACTCTACAAATAATAAAAGATATGAGAGATTATCTTTCCCACATTCATTCATCATCTTTACAACATATTTGCTTCCAGATGAAAGTAAGGTAGTTTACCTTAAAAAAATAAAAATAAATAATAAATAAGTAAATAAATAAATAAATTTAATTTCGAGTACAATGGTTAGAGATACAATGAAATCAAATCACCTATTCTTAGAAAAGATTAATACATGGGAAACATATATATACAGTTGATAAGGAAGGATCAGAAGATGTTCATCATTGGATGTTCGCAGTAGGTGGGGACCAACTGTGTGCATGGTGCGACGTAGACGGCAATGAGTCATGCATGCATAGATGATGAATTGTACCCGTGGATGATTGTGACTCGGATACTCAGCGACTTCCTTAACAAGGATGAGGAATGACAGCTGCAAAATGACTCAACAGACCAGAGCGGTAGTCGGTAGATCGTGATGGTGAGACTTCCACGTTCAATCGAGGCTCTTTCTTTGATCACTTGAAAGTATCCAGTGACAGTCAGACACTCGACCGACCATTTGTTTGACAAAGAGTAAAAGAGTCTAAGAAAATGTCGCTTTCCCAATGTCTATTTACGAGTCAGATATACACTATTTTATGTGGCTCCATATTTTTATAAATTTTCTCTTTTATTTAAATTACTTTTTTTTTATTTTGTTTACTTATAAGTTTTTCATTGCTTGTGTTATGTTTATATTTTCACATTCAATTTCATATTTTTCGCTATTATTTTATTATTTTTTAAAAAATTTATTACTATCTCTTTCATTTATTTCACATTTCTGTTCCTTTTTTTTAATCTACACAATTTTCCATTCGATTTTAATTAAAATAATTATTTATCTATTTCTCTCCTACACGGACAAGCCACTGGGATGCTCCAATTGATATTATATAATAAGGCCGAATGGATACAACTTTTATCAAATTTTATCACTTTTTATCATTTTTTACCATTTTTTTCTCTCCTAAATCAATCACATCCACATATCTCATCACGTCCATAAATCTCAACCACTCACCTCCACTCATTCTCTCTCTTCTTTCACATTAAAATCCATTAAAAATCATTAAAAGTTACTCCCATTCACCTTTAATATTTAACTGACTTGATGGCCATTCGACATTCAGCCTTTCTGTCCTCCATCTTTATTAAATTGAAAACTTTTATCCGTTGAATATCTCACCAATTTTGACTCAATAATTTCATATGAATAAAATAATTAAGTAGTAGCAAATAATTGACGAACTCGTGGAATCAAAATTAGACGGCAAGCTCGCTTAGCCCGTTAGCCTAAAAAATTTTACAAATTTTAATATATTTTTATATATTTTTTTCAATTCCATTTATTCTCTTTTTTATTTCACATTCACATATCTCGCGGGACCTACCTGTATTATACAAATTTTTACCATTCAATTTTACTCATTTCTCTCTCATATATTACATCAAAATTCATAAAAATTTATTTTTACACATACACTAACACACGCTAAGTCAAAGTTTTAGAAGTGAAATGATAAGTATAATAAATGATCTCATTCCGTATAATTTTTACCCCTCTTATGTTAAATTTATATTACAAGAAGTGTTACTGTGGATATTTCTTTTGATCCATGAGTGCATGTGCATAATTACACCATGTTCTCTACTATTACTTATGGAGATTTCCTACACGAGGGGTGCTAAATACACCCACAAAATTAATCCCTACACCCACATATTCCACTCTTTATGTGGGTGTAGGGATTAATTTTGTGGGTGTATTTAGCACCCCTCTTCCTACACTAATAAGAGAATATAAGACATACACCTGTTCCCAAAAAATAGAAATTCTCCAAAATTTTACTAAATTGGTCTGGTTTTCCAGCCAAATCTTCATCTTTCGTCTTGCCTTTCATCACAATCGATCACCAGGTAAGTTTTCTATTCTGGTTTATTTTATGATGACAAAATTACCTGTGACTATAATATCACAAGGCATGGAATATATATATTAGTAACTCCACAGAGACTGATCGGTTGTGGTATTCATATTTTCCGGTGAGTCATCTGGAAGCAATCTTGGTGGGCTGAGCAGCATTCCCTCCGCCATCTCCACCAGCAAATTAGGCATATCAAACAGCTCCTCCTCGTCCACATAATCATTTCCCCTAGACTCCACAACCTCAACCTGTGCATTAGCAGAATCAGCCGGTGGTGGACCCATCCCGGGCTTCATTGACTCGGCGGCGGAGGCTGCTGCTCGTCGAATATCCGATGCGGAAGAAGAATCCGGGACATGATATGAACCAAAACGATCAGGGAAGTTCAACAGAGTATTACTTCCCTTCAGGGCTAATGCTGCCACGTCGTAAGCGGCAGCTGCCATCTCTGGTGTCGGGTAAGTCCCGAGCCATATGCGTGTTGTTTTACGTGGTTCTCGAATCTCTGAAACCCACTTTCCACTGCGGCTTCTGATGCCGCGGTATGTTGGGTGTTTTCCGTTACTAGGGCGGCTGCCACCGGACGAGGTGGGACCCATGCTCGAGGCCTTATTGGCTGGTACCTTCCTAGTAGATTGTAATGGCAATTCATGGCTTGGTGATTGATTCCCTTGATGTACATTGGTATATAGAAAAGCGGTTGGACATTGGATCATGTAATTAGTCTCGTGATCATGTGAATGGTTTGCCATACATACATATATATATGTATAGTAATGTGTTTGTATGTATTACGGTTAAGGTTGGACAAGTGTTAGAGTCTAGAGGTGATTGGTTGTTATATAAAGGGAGCTATTTGATAAAGAAAACTGAAAGCCGTGGGGAATTCGTGGGCCATTTGCTACGGTTTAGGTGTCTTAAATTTGATGGGGTGGGGCTGGGGGTGTGTGAAGCTAATTTAATTTGCTACTATGCTCAATGTTTACAAAATCTTAATTTTGTCATCAACTTATGTGGAGTGATGGGGAATAAATTAAAATAGTTTTTAATAGATTTTAATATAAAAGAGGAGAGAGAATAAGTGGAGTTGAGTTATGGAAATTTGTGGATGTGATGAGATATGTGAATGTGATTGATTTGGTGTAAAGAAAGAATAAATAAAAAAGTGATAAAAACAGTTGGCTATCAAGGTACACACAAGTGTTGATAGCTTCAATTTTTTATTTTTATTTTTAAGTAGAAAATCAAATCAAGCTAGCTATTTCTAAATTTTGGATTGGTGAAAAGATTTTCCATGAAAAATAATTTTTATATGCAAGCCAAACAAAAAATATAGACGGTGATAGGATTGAAATTTTTATGAATTTTTATGGATTGTATATAAAAGATGAGAGAGAATGAGTGAAGTTGCATGGTGTAGATTTGTGTAATATATGTAAATCCCATGAGATATATGAATGCGATTGGTTTGGCAAAAAGAAAAAATGGATAAAAAATGGTAAAATTTGATAAAATTTGAATCCTATCACATGCATAATTTAACAGCAATTCTATCGAACATGAAAAATCGGACCTTGTGATTCAACAAAAGTTTCAACCAATTGGTAATTGTTTCCATTAATTCCATGTAAGCAAACCAAGGTTGATCAAGTGCTTCCGGAAGCGCCGTAGTTATGGCGCTTCAGGGGTGTTTTCCGACCACATATGATCTCTATTTTGAAATTTGAAATCAGATTCAGGTCCAGCACAGTGAGGAGCCTCTAGCAATTCGAAAAATTTTTGGCGATATCGTAACCCCTGGTCAAAGTGTTTTGCCGTAATTTAGTCAAACTATGGCAAAAAACTTTGACTTCGCAGCTACGGACGGCTTGGTATCGTTGGAAAATTTTTCAAATTATTGGAGATTTCCCTTGCTATGCTAGACCTAAATCTAATCTCAAATTTCAAAATAGAGATCGTACGTGGTCGGAAAACACCAAGGAGCATCATAATTACGGCTCTCCCCGGAGCACTCGATCATTCTAGGTAATCAAACACAAAAAATCTTTTGGGGGACAATGAAGTTTGAGTTCACTGTTTGGCATTAATGCTTGGCCGCTATGTGTTTAAAATACAAAGTAATTTGTATATCACAAAAGACCAAATGCTAATATGTTGATAATTTAAATTATCAATACGTTGGCCGGTGATTAATACGTGACACCATCCTTTAATGGTGGCGGGGGACACGTATCAATTATCGGTTACCTATTTATAATTTAAGTTGCAATATATTAACAGTTGATTATTAGTGGTTTATAGTTTATCCTATAAAATGAAAACCGAAGTTTTCAAAAACGTACCCGAATTATCACTCAATTAATCGCTAGTTTGACACATTGATCTTACAAATTTTTTTAAAGGCATTTTCTTTCCTTTTGTATATAAATATACATCTAAAAATTATGTTTTTCTATAAACTCGGTCCATCAAAAAGTTTCTAACACCATCGATAGTGCTGTAACTACGACACCATCGATGCCATTTTAGTCGATTTGATCCCCATTTTCAAATTCGGGACCAAATCTAGAATCCACGCACGGCGAGGGGGAGTTCCAAGAATTTTTCGAATTTTTTTCGGCTGCTCCGTAACCGTCGTGACCGTCGGTCAAAATTTTGACAATATTTTTTTAAATAGGAATCAATATAGTCCTAAGAATGCATTATGTATTCATTTAGAGTAATTAAGCATGATAATGAGTACAAGCACTTTGTATTTGACAGGAATGATCCGGTGCCATCGATGGCACCGTACTTACGGTGCCATTGGGGCATTTTCGGGCATCATTCGACATCCGTTTTAAAATTCAGGACCAGGTCTAGAATCAGCACGATGAGAGGAAGCTCCAGCAATTTTGAAAAATTTCCGACGACACCGTGTGGGGCCATGGTGGCCGGTCAAAGTTTGGCCCAAAAACATAGCCAAAGCATGGCCAAAATATGGCCAAACTTTGACCGGCCACCACGGCCCCACACAATGTCGTCGGAAAATTTTCAAAATTGCTGGAGCTTCCTCTCACCGTGTTGATTCTATATCTGGTCCCGGATTTTAAAACGGATGTCGAATGAGGCCCGAAAATACCCCAATGGCACCGTAAGTATGGTGCCATCGGTGGCACTTGAACATCCTCGTTGTATTTGAATTTCGTATTAATTCTTTAACGATCGTTACTGATTTGTATGTTAACAGTCAAAATCACTCCTACGGCTTTAACAATTACTCTTCTTTCTTGCTTATATATGAAGGCTAATTTCCTTTTTCGCTTATATTAAGCGTGTGTTCGTGTGTGTACTTATTTTTGTCTAAAATTTTGCTAAAAGTGAAGTGTAGTGGCGGGGACCACGAGCTGTGTGGATAATAATGAATGATGATGTGAAATGTATGGTTGATATTGATGTTTGACTTTGACTTTTAGTAGTAGGTAATTTTTAGGTGAAAATAAGTGGAAACGAACACACGTTAAGAAACCTTATTTAACGACTCAAAAAAAATTTAACAAAATATTTAATATTATTAAAAAAGTACTTCCTCCGTCTCAATTTAATAGGCTTGTTTTCCTTTTTAATTTGTCCCAAATTATAAGCAAATTTCCATATTGAGAATCTACTTTATATTTGATTTGATTTAAATACCCTTATTTATTAAGTAGGTGGATATAATGTATTTATTTTTAAAAAAAAATTATAATAGGGTATTTTAGGAAGATTTTAGAAAAAATTTGCATTCTCAACAATAATAATAGTGTCTTCTTAATTTGCGTAAAAAAATAAACAAACCTATCAATTTGGGACGGAGGGAATAATATCTTTTAAAGAATTTTCTTAATATATCCTTATTTAACAATCAACAACTATTACTAGCACTATTTAAAATAAATAATGGTTATCAAACTAACATGGGGAGTTGCCAAATAGTTGAGAGCAACTCCAAGAGTCTCTTCATATTTAAAGATTGAAAATTTTTACCTCTTCTAACACACTCTTTATTTTTATTTCACTATTCATTTTGAAAATTGTAAAAGTTAAATTAAATAATATTAATATTATTAGTAGTGTGAATGCATTAAATTATAAAATAGAGAGTAAGTTTGGTTCTCTAACTTTGGAGAAGAAAAACTCAATCTTTAAATTTAAAAGGCATAATAAAAAGCATCTTCCAAGTGAAAAGCCTTTTAGAGATGCTCTAAGGGTGTGTTTGATTCAACCAATTTTTTCCAGGAAAACTCATTTTCCGGCTTTTTTTTCCATCCTTAGCCGTTTGATTGCACTTTTTTTCCTGGAAAACGTTTTCCAACTTTTTCTCGATTTCCGTTCTTTTCCTTGTTTTGGAGAAAACGTTTTCCTTGGGGTGGAAGTGGTTTTTGTTTTCAGGAAAAGTTTGGCACTTTTTCTTTTTTTTTTAATAGACAATTTATTTTAACCATAAAGATAAGGAAAATGATCAAATTTTATTAAAAAAAAACCTCAAAAATAAGGAAAATAACATCATTTTCCAACTTTTAAATTAACCCAATCAAACACCTACAATTACCATTTCCCTGGAAAACCTTTTCCCGGAATTCATTTACCCGGAAAACGTTTTCCTTCTAACCATTTTCCGGCTTTGCAATCAAACACACCCTAAATGATTTAACTTCAAGACATACGTAAATTGAATTCCATAGAATTGAAGGGTGTGTTTGATTGGGCTTTATTTTCCAGGAAAAAACCACTTTTCCATCTTTTTCCGGTTTTGGTGTGTTTGATTGCATTTTCTTTTCCTGGAAAAAGTTTTTCATCTTTTCTCGAAATTTCCTTTTTTTCCTTGTTTTGGAGGAAAATGTTTTCCTTGAGGGGAGATGGTTTTTGTTTTTCGAGAAAAGTTTGATACTTTTTTTCTTTTTTTTAATGGACAATTTACTTTAACCATAAAGATAAGGAAAATGATCAAATTTCATTAAAAAAACTCAAAAATAAGGAAAATAACATTATTTTCCAATTTTCAAATTAATCCAATCAAACACCAACAACTACCATTTTCCTGGAAAATCTTTTCCTGAAATTCATTTACCCTGAAAACATTTTCCTTCTAATCATTGTTCGACTTTACAATCAAACACACCCTAAAGGTTAAGTAGGAAAAAGCCAAATGCATCTTAAAATATTTTGTGTCAAGAAAATAAGGGAAACTGGGGGTCTAAATGAATGAAACCAATGAATATGTTTGATCATAAATATTAATACACTCAAAAAATTCCTAAAATTTTTTTGATAAGATTTTTAAAAAAATGAAAAATTCTTATTCAAAAAAAAATGAAAAATTAATTCCTAAACTTGTTAATGAAACGTGCCGTTAATGTTGTTCGGTCCCATTTCATTTGTCCTCCATCTTTCATAGCGCTGGAGTGACATTTAAAAGCAATTATGTTCTCTTTTGCGTCATATAATGAATGGTTTACTGAGTTTTTGATTGGTCAAGGGATTTGACAGTTGTGTGCGCGCAAATTTTTATTTGTTTATTTATTTTATTTTTTGTAATTTTTTAATGAAGCTTTGTGTGCATGCATTTAATAAGACATGAATCAAATTCTTGTACTCCTTCCATCTCATTTTGATAGCTATGATTTAACTTTTATATGGATTAAAAATTTGAAATTAATATTTTTGGAAAAGTAAAATTTTACTCGTATGTTTCTCAATATACTCCTATATTAAATATGACAATTTATTTTTATTGATAACCATGCATAATAAATAGGGTTAGATTAAGAAATAAAAAAGTTAAATTTATATTAATAAGGAAAGTATCATATTTTTTGAGACGGGCGAAGAAGAAGATCAAGCCTATCAAAATGGGACAGAGGGAGTAATCTACTCATAGTTTGGAGAGTTTTTTTTGCTTTCTACCAATGTTTTCAGATCCGCCCAGCCCGGTGGATCGGACCGAAAAATCCATGAACCCCCAAAAAAATTGGGCAGTGTGACCTCTAAAATCCGCACTGGTCAAATTCGGTCAAAACCCCAGGGTTTCATCGGAAAACCAAGGGTTTCATCGGAAAACCCGAACAACCTATGTGATCTGGGATTGGGTTTATTCCAAATTTTGTATTTTTCTTTTATTTTATGATATTTTTATATTTTTATATTTTATTTATTTATTTAATATTATTTTAATCACCGAGTCGACCTCGAGTCAACTCCAGATCGACTATCTAACCCTTGATCTAATCCCTCGTCTGGGTCGAGTTTAAAAACATTGCTTTCCACATCTCTAAAAGGGTCGGTGTACGTGCTTTCACATTGACCACAAAATAAACCACATGGTGTTTATTGCATTGGGATAATAAAATTGTCCCAACACTGGAAACATAACATTTCTAATGATCAACAAGGAATATTATGTTTCTAGTGCTGGGATTGTCCCAACACAGTAAATCACATGTGGTTTACCGTAAACCACATGTGATTTGCACATTATTTCATATAAAAATACGATAAACCACATGTGATTTATTGTGCTGAGACAATAAAATTGTCCCAGCGTTTGAAACATAACATTTCCATATGATCAACATGGCTAATATATAATTATGTCATGGCCTATTTAAGATAATTAGGTGTAATTAGCATGGTTAACAATACTCCCACCGTCCCACTAAGATAGGCTTGCATTCTATTTTTGTTTGTCCCAAATTATAGTCCACTTTTCTCATTGAGAATGTGATTTATTTTCTAATTAACTAAAGTACCCATATTTAATATTATTGGAATAATAAAAATCAATTAGCTATTCCATCTCCCAAAAATATTAACTATGCTCCCCCTACTTTTCTATTAATTAATACAAGGGTAAAATAGGAATAATATAGAAATATTTTGTAATTCTAACAATATTTGAGATCTTTCCTTAATATATGTAAAAAATGGTGGGTACCTACCTTAGTGGGACAGAGGGAGTAAGTTACTACTCCCTCAATCCCATTAGAAGTTTATTTTCCCTTTTTGTCCATTCTGAGATATATGTTACCTTCCTTATTATTAAGAATTTATTTTCTTCATTGTCTAATCTACCCTAAGTTTTTAGAGGAAAAATCTACCTTTATTTAATATGCAGGGTTATTAATAAAAGTACATTATCATATTTAATATAAGAGCATATTGAGAAATACTTCCTTAGTCCTACATATATAGTCATTTTTTTATTTTTGAGATGTCCCACATATATAATCCTCTTTCTATATTTATATCCATTTACAATTATATCCCCCTATTCATTTACTATTATGTCCCAGATTTAATTTGTAATCATTTTATAGTTGCAATGTTGTTCCTATGGAATATTAAATAAAAATAAAATATGAAAATTAATTGCATTAGTTATAATGGCAATCTTAATTCGTATAGCAAATAACCAGGAGTCATATATAATTGAGAAGGGAGTATAAAATTACTGCTCAAACCTATTTATTTATATATTATAAAAGAAAACAATCTAGCATCAGCTTCCGCATCTTGTTGTAGCACTAATATGCCAAAATAGATAAGATTTTAATAATGTTTTCAAAAAATCTTCCCTATTTTGGTATTTTTTTTACAATCTGCATATCGCAATACAAAGCGCCTACATATATAATCCAACTAAAGTACATTGCACAACAAAACTTTTTATTGGGGCAATATAATTCCCTCTCTGGTACTAAATTCCTTATCGGAGCACAAAATCCACTTATCGGGGTACTATAATAATCTTTCTAAATGGAGACAATAAGGGCTTGTTCGGTTCATGAGTAAGAAAAAAAAATTTTCTCTCTTCTTTTTTTAACCACACACACATTCTTCAATACAATATTAACCACATATTTTTACGAAATATCGTACTCGGCAAATTACCAACCAACCAAACAAGTCCAAAGATTATCTTTTATGAAAAATCAAACCTCAAATTTCAAAGTTTCATGACCTTAATTTTGGCCTCCTAAATTATGAGATGAAAGTCTTATTGACCCTATTTAGGCATACTTGTGTACTATAGTAAAATAGGATGGTGCTAGATCACACCGATGTCACGGAAAGAAAAGAAACAGAAAATTGACAAAATTAAAGGAAATCAAGTGGGCCCCATTATATATTTGATTAGTCATATGAGAGGAGAATTTGGAGAACAGCCTTAAAGTTACCTTAGATGGTGTTTGGTAGCATTAAACAAATAAACAAAAGTTATTTTTCCATGGATGTTATTTAACCAACGAGGCTGCTTCGTAATCCAAATAGTCAATGGTATCATTAAACATGATTTTTGTCTGTCAGATTAGAACAAGTCATTTCCGAACTTCCACAGCCGGAATCTAAAACCTTTTCACCCGGTCATTATTATCGACAGCAGGTGACAGTCATAATCTGAGATTGATTCGTTGTATTCGTCGGCATTAAGAATGAATCAGAGTAATAGGCACTCAAGGTCCCCACTTTTAGTCGGCATTGCAAAATTTGTCCTCATCTTTTAGTTCTTGAAGAAAACATTCCCATTTCAATATAGTTCACGTTCTTGCCAATAGTTTCGTCGATAAGAATTTATTAACTGTCGACTCAATGTTGACTTAAACATTTCATCTAACAATAAAATTTAAATTTTATGTTCCGTGTAAATTAAAATTTTGAATTACTGCCTAGATCATTTAATTTCCAGTCGAAAGTCTTCTTCTCAAATTAATTAAAAATTAGGATTCGAAAAGAACAAAGATATTCATCTTCCTATTTTCACATTTCTTCTATTTTTACCTTTACATATTTGAGTTTTGGGGATTTCTCTTGATCCTTTTTGCAACCCTCGAGTCACCGTTGTGCATAGAGGCTAAAGCTGTTTCTATTCAACATTAACCAACACAAATTTTATCAACATTTTCTCTCCCATCATTTACAACCACACATTCAATTATTTAATATATTTTTCTCAAATTTCAACTTCATATTCAACACGTATATCAAAAAAATTAATTTTATCACCAATCAAACATACCCTAAATCTTGACGTCCTTATGGGTGTTGAAGGTATCGAATCCACCAAATAATAAATTGTGATAGTGATGAACAAAATCGTATCCATAAGGATTGCTTAGGCCTAAAAAAATCATATAAATAAAAGAAAAGATTAGAGGGATTTGAATTTTGAAATTTAAGTAATTTAGAATAAAACAGTTGCAAGAATATTATAAATTAATGGAAAATCAAATTAAGCAAGTATCAAACCCAATGTATAATCTCATAATTGATTTTGAAAAGAGTAATTATATATGGACCACAAAAAGTGTTTGGTACACCACATTATATGTACACACCCTACAAAAATGGTTTTGATAAAAGCACCACAACTATTTTATAAATAAACCCTTTCCTTAAATGAACAAACTCCTCTCTCATTACAAATTCCCACCCTCAGAGGCAAAAATCTTTCATTTCCTTTCCCGATGTATCTCTACAATTTCATGGATATATGAAATGATACCTCAGTCCCAAAAATATAATTGACTATTTATTTTTCGTCCGTCCCAAAATATAGACCACATTTCTTTTAAAAATATAATTAAAATATTACTTATCTTTTATGCCATCATTTAATAGACATTGATATCATCAAAATAAACAATTGAAATAAAATATTTAACAAATGAAATGGTACATTAGGAAAATAATCTTGAATTGTACTTTTCCAATGCCATTAATTATATTTTTCTTAATTTATGTGAAGATAAGAAAACGACTATAATTTTGGGACGGAGGTAGTACAATATAGATACAAAACTTGTATCTCTGAAATTTCATGGTCATGAAATACAATTACGTGGAGCTATGAAATGAATGCACATAGAAAATCGAAAATGACAAACATGGATTCCTTAATCAATGATTCCTTTTTATTTATAATAGTTGTTTCACCCGTGCATTGCACGGGAGACAAAATTTTCAACTAATAATAATATTGATAGATTTTAGTAATATTAAGATTAGACCTCAAATAAATAAAATAAATAATAGGCCAAAACAATTAACTTAATATAATGGCATAATAGTATTGATAAATATTAATTGAATAATGAAAACAATTAGCTTCTTTACTCGTGCGTTGAATAAGAGATTAATTTTTCAATAAATAGTAGTTTTGATAAATGTTAATCAAATAATAAAATAATTAATTAACGATTGTTATCAATTCGTATTGTACTCTGACTTAGTATTTACACCCCCGCGTTATATGGGATCATAATTCGTGATAGAGATTATGATAACATATCGCATTTTGCTCATTGTAAGATTAAATTTATTAAATATAAAAGTAATATAAAATAACATTAAATATTATAGTTATTTAAATAATCAAATTAAATTCTACTAACTTTCGAAGTGCATATGATTTTCTCTCTAAAATTATTCTATATTATATTATATATGCAACTACAAATTTCGAGATGTTAATTATACACTATGCGATGCACGGTACTAACAATGAATATGTGAATAATAAATTTTTAAAATTTGATTATTAAATATAATTAACATACATATACATATCTATTAAAAAATGATAATGTAGTGGGTAACACTCCATTCCTACCTCGCTAGGAATCACTTATCCTCGCATCTATCCCATCCTTATTTAATCGAGGCCGATAGAGGATCATAGAATTACAAAAAAGGATAAAGACTCGCATTCCGCGTTCTCGTCCTTCTAAAAAGTTCTCATTTCCGTTCACCTCTCATCGTGATCATTTAGCGAAAACTTTTTTGTACCTTTTTTGAATATGTATTAATGACATCTATTTCAATAAACACATTTTAAACATACCAAACACGTATATTAATATATTCAGTTATATATATATATATATATATATATTTAACTCATCAATATAGATGTTTATTTTAAATAGTTTAAACTATATAGGATTATCAACGTGGTTAGTAAAAAAAACATAGATTCTATGTTATTTTGATCAAAGAATGAATAATTTGATATCAAATTTAAATTAACTTGGATACGATAAATAAATTTAAAATATATACGATTAATAATTACAGTAGAAAATTTAATTGTTGGTCTTTAAAGTTCAATAAAACCTAACTAAAAAAATAAGTAGAAAATAATTAGTTGGGATCCTTAATGTTTATTTAAGAAAACTGTGTGAAGTTCAAGCCGAGAAATTGTGAATAAAAAATTATTTTTTTAATAAAAATGATTCGATTTTGGAGGGAAAACACACACACACACACACACACACACACACTCTCTCTCTCTCTCTACATATTCCATTTAGCAATATAATTAATTTTGACTATTTTATGTCCAATGAAATCGTGTCAATTTTCACCCAATGAAGGTGACTCCAATTAAATCTTAACAATATAATTAATTTTAATTTTAATTAATTTTTCCCTAATTATTTCTAAAAATAATTAATTATGTCTAAAACATTAGCTTAATTACCGAAGCTTTAAAAATTATATGAATATAAT
Source organism: Jasminum sambac (assembly GCA_018223645.1). NCBI lineage: Eukaryota > Viridiplantae > Streptophyta > Magnoliopsida > Lamiales > Oleaceae > Jasminum > Jasminum sambac. The sequence continues at coordinate 41,247,008 of CP073640.1, forward strand.
TTTAAAGATATTTTTTGATTTAAAACACATCTTGCAATTTACAAAATGTTTTTCATTTTAAAGTGAAATCTTAACAACCCATAGCAATCTAATTAATTTTAATTAATTATTCATTCTTTTAAATTAATTATATTTTTCCTTTTGCAAAATATAATTAACTTTGATTGATTTTCGTTCAATAAAGTCATGTCGTGTGAAATTTTAGCAAAAAATAATTAGTTATTTCTTAAATATTAGTAGTAGTAAAATGTTAAAGCTACAAAATAATTTAATCGAGATAATTAAATCTAATTGTATTGATAGAGATCAAATTTTAACGATAAAGATAAGTCTGGTTAGTTGATGCAGATAAATCTTAAATATTAACCGTCAAATTATTTGATTATCATAATTTTATTCATAATATATGAGAAATGATGTTGTTGTTATAATTTAAGAAAATGTTTTAACTAATTAACTAATCCACAAATTTATGGTGCATACAATAAAAATAAAATGGTATACTAAAAATTTAAAAATCAGAAAAGAGGAAAAGAAAAATAAAAATAAAAAGATAATTGTATAGTAATTTTGGAAAAGAAAATTATAGCTAAATAAAGAAAGATAAGGATAAGGGAAAGATAGAGATCCAGTGATAAGGAAAGAAAAGATTTTGAAAGATTCGTGGATCCAAGTAAGGAAAAAGAAATAATTTAAGGAATGATTAATTAGATTAAGGAAAAGAAAATGATTAAAAATAAAAAAAATTAAAGTTTTGGCTACGAAAGGACTAAGGCTACAAATAAAGTTTTGGCAGGAAAGGACTAAAGTTGTAAATACTTGATTATTCTATATATATAGACAGATATCAAATTTTGCAAGGATTCTTGTTTATTTCTATATTTATGTTGAAATTGGTTTTTTTTTTGAAACGGTTGAAGTTGTCATTCTGAATGCTCAATGCTAGTAGATTTATACAATTATAGAATGTTCTTTAATTCATATGCCAGAATTTGACGACAACTATGATATACAAGCATAGGGCAAACGACAAACATGGATTTGCAAGGCGTGGGTTCGGGTTATATATGCTTAAAAGCAATGGAATTTTGTCTTCATTAAGTGCCTATTAGGCTATAAGTTTTCATAAATTTTTATAAATTTTTATGGATTTTGATGTGAAATAAGAGAGAGTATGAGTAAACATGAATGCTGAGATTTGTATAGTACATATAGGTCAATGAGATATGTCGATGTAATTAGATTGATCGAATTTAAATTTGAAAAAATATATATATAAAAATATGTAAACACTTGTAGGCTAACGAGCGCTAAGTCTTAAATCGTGTAATGAAAAACTAATCTATAAGTGATGAAAACCATAAGAAAAAGAAAAAGGGGAGGAAATGCATTAAAAAAAAACTATTTTAAGAAATATGTGGTATCCAAAAGAAGAAAAAGAAAAAGAATAAGAGGTTATTTTTGTTATTTTTGTCTTTTTATTTATGTCTATTTTAGTTAGTAAAAAAATTAAAAAAATGAGGTGCAAGAAATAATTTTTACTGTGCCAATATAATTGCGCTTTTGAAAATTGATCACCGATGGAAAAATAAAATTATTTATTCCCACACTAAATTGGTTATGGTTATTAACAAATTCTAATAACGTATCTCATCTAATCTCTCAATAATCAAAAAAAGACATTTGATTATTTCCTTTGTTAATAAACGAGCCTAAACAATTAAGCTCTAAACTCTTAGTATTTAATTTACCAACAACATTAATTAATCACTAGAAGGACGATAAATTCTAACCAATGAGTACACAAGCTCGATTCTCATTTAAGCTATATTATATATCTCCATAACATAAATTGAAACCTGCCTTTAATTAATTATGTTATTATGTTATTTTATCACTAATATTAGGACTTTTTTTTTTTTTACTGGATAATATTAGGACATTTAAACAAGAAAAGATTTAGATTTTTTTTATTAGAAATACTCCCTCTATCCCACATATATAGTCCACTTTACTTTTTTGGATTATCTTACATATATAGTTCCATTTCTATATTTAGTAGCATTTTTTATACTCACTAGCTGTTTCACCCGTGCGTTGCACGGGGGATAAAATTTTCAACTAATAACGTTATTAATAGATGTTAATAATATTAACATAAAATCTAAAAAAATAATTAAAATAAAGAATGAGTTACAACAATAAACTTAAAGAATTTAACTTGAAACAATTCTATAAAAATTTCGATAGAATTTCCCCTATATTTCATACTAATCCATCGTACAAATATGTAAGGAGCAACTCACGAAAATCCACACAACTTAATTTACTATTCTCCATAGAATAGTAATTTAATTAGCATTTACACCCGTGCTTTGCATAGGATGATAATTCGTGCCAGCAATTGTCATAATAGATTACATTTTGATCATTGTAAGATTAATCTACTTATGTAAATCCAAAATAAAATAACATTAAATGTTATAGTTATTAAAATAACCATACTACAATGACTCTACTAACATTCGTAGAGCTCATAATTTTTTCTTTAAAATTATTTTACATTTTATTATATGCAATTATAAATTTTGAGAGATATTAATTATTATACATCAGTATGATGTATGTTATTAATAATTAATATGTAAATAATTATTTTTAAATTTTAATTATGAAATATAATCAGTATAAAGATATATTATAAAAACAACAATATAGTCAAGACAAATTCGACATACCCTAAATCGTTTGCCTACGAAACACTTATCCTCGTTCGACCCATCCTCATTTACTCTGGGCTGGACGCAGATGATATAAGAATTACAAACTACCATGCCCCGTCCCCGTCCCCGCCCCGCTAGAAAATTCTCATTCGTGTCAATACGCCACCGTGATAGTTTAATCCAAAACTTTTGTTTCGACATTTTATTTCTTTAATAAATACATTCTAAATATATTAAACACATATATTAACATGTTAGGTATAAACTTACTAATTTAACATATTCGACATATTAAATATTGAATGATTTGATATAACATTTAAATTAATTTGGATAAGACAAATAAATTGAAATATATGTGATTAATACTTAAAATATACAATCTAACTGATTACACTTAAAAATAAAATAAAACATCAACAGGGAAAATTCAGTATAAAATAAATAATTAAAGTAAGTAGGATTCTTAATATTTATTTAGGAGACAGAAATTTAGATAAATATTTAATATAGTTGAAAGCCAAATAAAATATTCTAATTGAGTCTTATAATTTCAATAATTGATTGAGGTGATAGCCAATTGTTTAATAAGAATTCTTAGATTTATTCCCCAGCGAAAGCGATATATTGAACCAAAAATTATTATATAATTGTTGGTTCGAGTAGTATCAAAATAAAAAATCATTACTATTTGAATACCTATTTTTGGAGCCTGTTACTTAAAAAAAGAAAAAAAAATGGAGCAGATCATTTGAAACACCCATAATTATACCAAAAAAAATAGTAGTATTTTCCCGCCAACTATAACTCAAAAGAAATATCATAGAAAATACAAAAACATATGAGAATAAAAAAAGCATATTTTCAAAAAAAAAATGATACTGAAAAAGTAAATAAAGTTAATTAGGGACTAATGATCACTTGAGTTACTTTACAATAAGATATAATACCCCAATTTTAAGAATCCAAAATCTTATAGGCGTTAACTTAACTTTATTTTAAAATGCATAAAAAGGTAAATTAATTTCATAAGCACATTTTTCTTTCCGGTAACAATCTAATTAATTTTAATTATTTTTCATATTTTGAAATAATTATGTTTCCCCATTTTTAGCAATTTAATTAATTTTGATTAATTTTCGCCTAATAAAACTATCTCAATTTTTATCCAATGAAAATAAATCCAATAAAATCTGAGAAATATAATTAATTGTAATTAATTGTAGTATAATTAATTCTAATAAAATCTTGTTTCTAGCTAATTCTTTATAGAAATAATTTATTATTTCTAAATAATTAGTATTTTAACCGTAATTTTAAGAATTGTATGAATATAATTTTAAAGATATTTTACAATTAAAAAGATATCTTGGATGTAAAAAGATGTCTTTCATTTTTTAGGTAAAATCTAGCCAACCATGGAAATGTAACTAATTATAATTATTATTTATCTTTTCATTAATGTTATATTTCTATTTTAGCAATATAATTAATTTTGATTAATTTTTTTCCAACGAAATTGTGTCAATTTTTGCCAATTGAAACCAAATCCAATTAAATTGTAACAATATTATTAATTTTAATTAATCGTAATATAATTATTTTTAATTAATTTTTATTTTAGCTAATTATTTATGAAAAGAATTAATTATTTATGTGATAATCATTTTAATATCGGTCGACATACTTTACAATCAGATGTAATACCCCAATTCTAAGAATAAAAAATCTTATAGGTGTTGACTTAACTTTATGTTAAAATATATAAAAAGATAAATTAATTTCGTAAGCATATTTTTCTTTTATGTAGCAATGTAATTAATTTTAATTATTTTTCATTTTTTGAAATAAAAATATGTTTTTATTTTAGAAAAATTAGGAAAAATCTAGTCTACGATGGCAGTCTAATTAATTTTAATTGATATTTATTTTTTAATTAATGTCATTTTTATGTTTTGGAAATATAATTAATTTTTATTAATTTTCGTCCAACGAAACCATGTCAATTTTCGCCTACGAAAACCAAGTCCAATTAAATCTTAACAGTAGTATTAATTTTAATTAATTGTAATAGTATTAATTTGAATTAATTGTAATAGAATTCGTTTTAACTAATTATTAGTTTTAGCTAATTATTTGAAAGGAATTAATTATTTATAAAATAACTATTTTAATATCATCACTTTTAAGAATTGTATGAATTTAATTTTGAAGAAATCTTGTAATTTAAAAGATATATTACAATTTAAAGGTTTTTTTTTTCATTTTTAGGGAAAACCCCTAGCAATTTAATGATTTCTTACATTTTTTAAATTAATTCTATTTTTCCTTTTAACAATGTAATTAATTTTTATCAATCTTTGCCCACTAAACCCATGTCTAGCTAAATATTGGCAATAGAATTTATTGTTTTAATTAATAATAGTTTAAATAATCATAGTTAATTTTTGTATTTAATTTAATTATTTCTAAGAAATAATTAGTTCCAAAATAATTGGCTTGATAGCCATAATTTTAAGAATTATATGAATCCAATTTAAAAAATATCCTACAATTGAAAAGATATCTTGGAATTTAAAGGATATAAATATATATTCAACAAATCGATCTCATACATTTATTTTAATATTTTATTTAAAAATTAAATAAATTGTAATTTTTTATCCCATCAAAATTAAATTTTAGTGAAATCACTAATTTTAATTAATTTTCATTCATTAGCTAATTATTATTTTTAAAAATAATTAATTCTTTCAAAAATTAATAAAAGGTCCAAGCTAAGTTTTTAATTTTCATGTTACATATTTATTTTAATTTTTATGTAAAAATTTAATAAATTGTAATTTTTCATCACACAAAAAATTAAATTTTATAGAAATCACTAATTTTAATTAACTTTCATTCTTTAGCTTATTATTTATAAAAATAATATATTGTTTCTACAATTAATTATTGGGTCCAATCTTAGTTTTAAATTTTTTAGTACCCATTGGGGATTCTAGTAGTGAATTTTGTCTCAAACTTGAACCAGCTGCTGGTAAGTTTTTTTTTTATTTTTGTGTAAAACTTTAATGAATCATAATTTTGTAGTGTAAAAAAATTGACTCTTAGTAGGATTGTTAATTTTAATTATTTTTTATTTCTTAGTTAATTATTTTTTATCTTATTTTTTAATTTTAATGTTAAACCTTTATTTGAATTTTTATGCAAAAATTTAATCAATGGAAATTTTTATGGCATAAAAATTAAATCTTCGCAAAAACTTTTAATTTTAAATAATTTTATTTTTTAAATACCAAAATTATGAAAAAAAAATCATTTAAAAATTCATTCCAATTCTCGGAACACCCTTCTATTGTTCGACACATAAATATATATTAATTGAAGATTTGATAGAAAAAATAGAAAAAATTTTGAAATTTGTAATATCTGAAAGAAAAATATATAATACTTTTTCCAATAAACTAAACTACAACTAATAATAATAGAAGCTAATGAGGTAACAAATTAAATTTTTTATTTGTTATTGAAGTTTGGATGTTAAAGTGCAAAATAATGAAATATCTGATTATATTTGAATTTTACGCACAAACATCAATTAAGTGTCGTAACAAATTATCAAAAATTTTTAATCTTATTGCATCAGTAGTCATTAATCTATATTAATATCAATTTATATTTAAGTTGGGTACTAATTTATATATTTGGGGTAAATTTTAATTTTTTAAAAAATAAAAATTTATATATTGATAATATACTTGTTTTAAAGCTCTCATCAAGTCGAGCAAAATAGAATCACAAATTATTATGTTTTATACGTAGAAAATAAAAAAAAAAAGAAGAGAGTAAATGATAGAGAGAATATTTAGATATTGTGAGATGGGGTAAAGTAGGGTAGAAATAATTAAATAAAATCTCTATACATTAATATTAATATATTAGGGAAAAAAATGAAAGAGAGTTGGATATGGATTAGGAAAGAAAAAATAAAAAGAGAGTTTATTTTAAGCGGGAAAACGGATTTACGACAATAAAAAATATAATAAGAAAAAAACTTCATTTTCTATATATAAAAATTATTCTATATATAGATAGAAGTTTATATTAGGCAAATTCAATAGGCGGGAAAAATTAGGAATGTGTTTTGGAGAGAAAAAAATGTTACTTTTATATATATATATAGATTCACTAGTACACAATGGACATTAGGAATCGTCCATTGGGTGGCGTTTTTACTTAAAAATGCCACCCGAAATTAGTAGTGGCATGATTGTAATTTTCTGATACACAAAGGGTGACGGTTGTAAAAAAAATCCGCAACCCAAAACGAATTTAAAATTAAAAATTAAACTGAATAAAACAAAAGGTGGCGGTTGAAGCACGAAACCACCACCATTTCTTAAAAAATGGGTGGCGGTTCCTTAGTACAACCGCCACCTAATATAGATCAAAATAAAAAATACATAAGTATATAAATATATTATATAACGGGTGGCGGTTCTTCAAATGAACCGCCACCCAATATAAGTTTTGGTGGCGGTTTCCTCCACCAAAACCGCCACCCCACTTATAATAATTCCAGGAAAAAAAAAAACTTAAATGCTATGGGCGGCCATTTACTTTACAGAGCATTAATATTCAACCATTTCCCTTTCAATTCTCTAGATCTTTTTCTCTCTCTCTCTTAACTTTTTCAATTATTCACGCTTTCTCTCTCTCTCTCAACTTTTACAAACTCTCACTCTAAGTTTTCACAGCAAAGGTATAGATCGGAAGTGGAGTGAAGCCAAAGCCGCTGATGCCTTCGCTTTACAAGGTCGCTTTGGAAGGTTGAGCACGATGATTACTCCACTCCTTCTCAATGCCGAGCTCAAGAATTTCGAGTGAATTTCGAGGGATTTACATCAAAAGTGGATCAACAACTTTACAATGAGATTTAGCTAAACAGATCTTGTTTCATTCTCGCCTTTCAACAAGTTTATAAGTTTTTTTTTCCTTTTCCGATTTGTATTTATTGTTGTTTGTAGGAATTTTTTGAAGTTGTATAGATCTACATTTTTTATTTAGTTTATGTCTTGAAATTGTATAGATCTGTAAGTTTGTGCTCTTGAAATATTATTGAAGTTTTGTACAGATCTATATCTTTATATTCTTGGAATATAATCTATATTTTTTGAAATTTCAATCGGCTCTTTTGGATTTCTTGCAGTACAGAACGTTTTTGTATTTTGTATTTTTTTTTATTTTGAAAATGGGTTTTAGGTGGTTCTTAATACTGGAATCGCCACCTTAAAGTGTTTTTTTTTAAAGAATTAGAACGGGTGGCGGTTCTTTGATTAACAACCGCCACCCGATGTTTTCTTTAAAATATATATATATATATATATATATATAAAAATTAAACATTTTGGGTGGCGTTTTTTAGACCGCGACCCTTTCTGGCGACATTGGGTGTCGCCATTTTGGGTGGCGGTCAAAGAACCGCTACCCATTGCCCAAAATAACCGCCACCCTTTTTCTTTTCTGTACTAGTGATTATAGGAAGTTCGTTGTAAAAATTATTTTTTCAATATTATTTTTAATTATTGTGAAAGAAACAAAGTGGATTATATATGTGAGACAGAGGGACTATATTATTCTGAAAATGAAAAAAATGTGCCCTTTGTACTAATCAACCAAAGCAATAATTGGAGAAACATTGATGATAAATAAATAGAGAAACAATTGAATAACGGCAAGAATTAATGGTATATAGTAATTCTTGATGAATCAAAACTTTAGTCATCCTTGTGCTCGTGCTGGAACAAAGGATCTCGCAATCTATAAAATACAGAAGAAAACACCTCCTACGAAAAGGGAAAAACGTCTTCCAAGGGAGAAAGAAAAGAAAAGCAATGTGTGCCTCCCAAGGGAGAGGAAGAGTTTTTTGTTGTCTCAAGAATAGCTAACTTTAAGCGGGCTGAATTGGTTTTTCAAACTTTTTCTAGAAATTTGACAATTTGATGCGCAAATAAATTAAGACAATTATGAATTAAAGTAAAATACGAGTATAAGTAATCCAATTTGTTATAACTAGTGCATCACCTATGCAATGCACGAGAATCTTCTACAGTCTAAAGATGTATATTCTTCTTAATTATAAAAAGCATGATTTAAGATACAATAAAACATGAAAATCATCATGAAATAAAAGCAGTTTAATCTCACTATTTAACACAAATGATCACAAATTTTAAAATATTTCCTTATATACAATATTGGTTACTGCATTTGTGAGGGAATGAAAATATTAATATGTGATAAACCTTCCATCCTTAATTATCATATATCAATATTTTCAATCCCCCACGACTCGTAATTCTCAATATTGCAAGGCAATTATCGAAATTTGATTTAAGGGTGAATAATTTTTGAAAAAATTCTTGCATCAAGACTGATAAAATTGATTTTTCAGAATGATTAATATAGATATAGGCAAAATTTATTCAACAATTCGAGTAAATTTATTCAACACTCATTAATTGATTCCCAATTACATTAGCATTGTGTCTAGTAAATATGAAGTACTGAGTGTGAGATAGTGAAACACATGCTAGAGTGAATTTTGATAAGAAAAGTCTATAGATAAGCATCAACTTAAAATCATTACTATTTTTAGACCAAACTTGTTATTAATGATAAAAAAAAAATTAGGTAAAGTTACAACACTATGGACATAAAATATTTTTAAAAGAATTTCCAAAAGTAATTCCAATGTTGTAATAAAAATATTATAATTTTCGATTCTGGAATAGAATACTCATTCAACTTCATTGAAGACACATTAAAATAATAAATATTTTTAATATGATTTTTATTTTTTTAATATGAATGTAAAATCAAATCATTATAAATTAACAATATACAGATATTTATTTAAATAAGAAGTACAATTAAGATCAAAATACCGGTACCATCAAATAAAAAAAGGTATGACCTTTTTGAGTAAAATATTTTTCTAATATTTTATTCTTTCAAATAAATAAGAAACTTATCTAGCTACTACTAATAAAAAAATCCGATTTAATCTCTACAATGAAAATAAATTTAATTTATTGTTAATAAATAAGAAAATATGGTAAAAATTGTACATAATATATGATTCCAAAAATATGTACTGTAGATACTAATTTAATTCAAGTGAAGCAAAAAATATTTTAAAAGAAGAAAGTTTGTAATCCTCCAACAAAATGTAACAATAATAAAATTTTGATATTATAATTTCAATGTGAACATAAAATATTTTTTAAAAGAATTTTCACAAACAATAATTCTAATATTGCAATAAAAATATTATAATTCAATTCTGGAATATAATACTCACTTCATTTAAGACACATTAAAATAATAAATATTTTTAATATGATTTTTTAAAATATGAATGTAAAATTAAATGATTATAAATTAAGAATATACAAAAATTTATTTAAATAAGAACCTCAATTAATATCAAAATAGTATACAATCAAATAAAAAAATAGGTATGACATTTTTAGGTAAAATATTTTTCTAATATTTTATTCTTTTAAATAGATAAGAAGTTTATCTACTACTCATAAAAGAATTAATTCAATTTCATGTCTACAGTGAAAATAAATTTAAGCCATTGTTAATAGATAAGAACATGTGCTCTAAAATCCAATAAAAAATAAAAAATAAGAGCTTAAAAAATTAATAAAATAAAAAAAAATGACTCAAAACATGATATTAAAAAAAATCACAAAAATCATCTAAAAGAGAAATAAAAAATTAAATACGCACAAAAATTGTAAGAAAAAACAAACAAAGAAACGAAAAAAGATCAGTTGAAACCGATCAAAATATCAATAAAAACCAACAAAAATCGTAGAAAAACATATAGAATAACCAATTTAAACCAAGTAAAGCAAAAAAATAATGAAACTTTTTCAAATTTTTAATATTTGCAAATATGTGCCTAATTGCTAAGGCCCTTTGATTGCTCCATATGAAGAAACCAACCTCCACCTTTTATAATCCAAAAAATTACATCGTCTTTATCATGTTTCGATGTGGAATTCATATCCCACTTATTCCCACTTAAAAAAGAACTAAGAAATCAACCAAAAAATAAATTAAAAAATTGAAAAACAATGCATTTAGATTGAAACCAATAAAAAAATCAATCAAAATTGACAAAAACATAGAAAACTGAATTGAACCGGTAAAATAAAATATTAATGAAACTTTTTCAAATTTTTTTTAATATTTGCATATATGAGCCCGATGACTGCTCCATATGAAAAAACCAACGCCCACCTTTTATAGACCGAAAATTGTCATCTTCTTTATCAAGTTTCGATGTGGGAGTCATATCCCACTTATTCTCACGTAAAAAAGAATTAAGAAAAAAAGCTTAAAAATCCTTAAAAAAAGAAAAATTTATAAAAATAGTAATAAATACCCGTGGCAAGGTTTGCGTAGGGCAATGCTGCATCCAAGGCAGCCAACTAGTTGCTTGTTGATAATTCCTACATAACTATATTTATTACTGTAACACCCCATTTGATTTCGTATGAGATTTGAAACAATATGAATGAGTTTTGAGATAATGATTATGTTTATGATATGTTTGCGGTATGTTTATAAGTGTATTTGACGTGTTTGAAAATGATACGGCTTTCAAATTCATGACGTGAAGAAAATTTCAACAGACCCAAAAATACGGTCGTACGAGCAAAGAGCTAGAAAACTTATAGAACCATAAGTACGGCCATAATATTGAAGAAGGGAAAGAGGTAAAAATTTTGGAGATCGACTTACGGCCGTACTTTGTGATTTATGGCCATAACTTTAATCGACACGGTCGTAATTTTAAGTCGGCAGAAAAATTTATCTAGACATTTCTAGCCATCTGGAGGTATATTAATAGCCAAATTTCGTCCCTAACTCTCCACAAAAAACACCCAAGAACATTTTTAAACGCCGCTAAGCTTTCCAAACTTTGTTTGATAATTTATCTACCAATATTCATCAATATATCTTCATTTTGGCGCAAAGAAAAAAGAAGAGGAAGAGAAGGAGGAGCCACCAAATCATTTTGCACACGTTTTATTTTCTACTCTAAGGTGGGTAATAGATGTATTACATAAGTAAGGAGGTAAGTATATTCATTTGTGAGAGTTAGTTTGAATTTTATGATTGTTAGTATACATTTTCGTCGGTTGAAAGCTTATCCTAAATGTTTTGTCAATAAGTTGTGTGTTCCTATGGTTGTGAATGTGTTTATATGATCTATATGATCCACACCACCATAATAAGTTTTATATGTGAAGAAATTTATGAGGAAAAAGAGATAACATCAAGTGCTAGTATGTTCTTTCACTGTTTTGCGAATTGTATCTATGTAGTCAAGGCTTGATGGTAATATGTTTGCACAATCATGTCATGAAAGCATATGCAGGTAAGGTTGTCTATCACGTGTTTACACATATGTGAAAGATAAGATGCTCTAAATGGGGATCTAAGCCCAATATATGACATCAGGCCTAATGGGGAATCTAAACCCCAAAATGTGATACGAGGCTCGGCCATATATGATATGTGATTCTATTGGCACCAATGTAAATACATGATTAGCATTAGGACCCAATGTAAGAATGTGACATGCATTTGCACTACATCTATTCCCAGTGAATCTTTATGACTCATTTTGTTTCCGTTTATGTCTTTAGATAATGCCAGATGTGGAAAGCAAATGGGAGATGGCGGAGGATCCTCCAAGTCTTGATGTGTGAAGATGTGTGAGGGAAAAAGAAAAGCAAAGATCCTGCGTTATGTTTTGAATGTAAGCTAGAAATCACTAGAGTTATTTTGCGTATGAATGAAAGTTTTGTAAAATAATGAAAGTTTATGTGAATGATGCTTTATATTGAAATACAAACTGGTGATTTTGCAAATGAAATGTATGTGTGACGCTGTCTCTAGTCCCGTAAGTATGGAGATTATTCCACATATGATAAGGTTTGTGCATAAGCCCACTATGATAAGGAATCACTTGTAGTGCAAAGTATGTGATATATGAAATGATATGATATGATATATGTAAATGGGAAGGGATAGTAGAGGGGGCGTTACAATTACAGTCGTGTAGGCCATACAAGAAATTTTTTTAAAAAAAGTTGCTAACATCAAAGGCTTAGGCAGGAAAAACACCAAATCACTTGTGTTTTTATATAGTGATAGATAAAATTCAAGTAAGATGCCAGAGAATAAACAAATGACAAGTAAGTACCTATTGTAAATAAGATTTAATCGTTTAAAAAAAAGAGCCCCAATTCGAGCCTCAATTGTGGGTTGAGTACTAATTAAGCTGAACCCAATTATAGGTCGAGCTTCACTACAACATGGGTCAGGCTCATAGCTTGACCCTTCTTTCTAAATGGGTGTAGCCCCAATTTGCAATAAGCTCCGTGATCAAACTTGACCCTCCAACGAAAAATACAATGAAAATTGGGTGGGCCTTCCACTCACGACTCCATTTGCACGAGGAGTTGATGGATAAGCGATTTCATATAGATGATAACTCTAACTAAAAGATGACTCCAACTTTACTCGAATTCGTAGTAACAGATGATGTAGATCGTTTGATCAATTTAATCCACAAATAGCATGCCACATCATATTATTTATACTGTCACATCATAACTTGAGCACGTTAAGGTGCCCAAATTGGGCATTGGAGCAGCACTAATGTAAGTATATCAAGCTTTTTCAAAAAGATGGAATATTCTTAAGTAAAATGGAGAAAGAGTTTTTTGCAAAGATGGAGATTCTTCGAGAATTAAATGAGCAAAATAATTGCAATGTAAGAACTCGATCTCAAATAAATAACTCCCGTAAATGATATGAAAATAGTTGGTGAGTTTGAGTTCAATATAGGGGAATTTCGTTGACTAGATTGATCATCCGGGGGTGTCCTTTATAGCCATTACACTGAAAGAGCCATTGGTTACGTTATTTAAAAATTTTGAAAATTACCATTTGGTCGACCACATAACTGATTACTCGAAAATGTATTTTCGGACATCGAAAATGTTATGTTCCAACATTTTTTCTCCCATCATTCTCCCATACCACACTTCACTTGAATGCGGTGGGCGGGTGAAGCCCACATCTCTCTCACATTTTTTCTCACAGCGTTTCCCAGCTCTCTTAACATATCATTCTCGTTTCGACATATTTTTGCACAGTTGAGTTAAGTGATCTCGGATAAAATTTCTACTATAAGTTAAAATAGTTTTTGCGCAGAAGAAAATTATTTTTGATGATTTTAAAATCTTTTTTTGCGTGCAAACGCATTGCTTTTGGTCAAATATGTTTTACCTTCTCAGCAGGTAAAAAGCAGAAATCTAGTAATCTTGAGTCTCGCTCTTCTTTATTGACTTTTGTTGATCTTTTGTGCCTCGCTTGCAATTTTTGAGCTTTTTAATCATCATTCTTGGAGGATTGGTATTTTGAAACTATCAAATCGCACATATTAGTACATCATAAAACCTTGTCTGTTATAATCAAAACAATAGAACCAAAGTCAACCATCGGTCAATAGTTTCCCTCTTTTTATTTTTTATTTTTTTTTTGAAAGATCCCTCTTTTTATTATAAAAAACAAACAAGATGAATAATAATGAACATAATTTTCTTTTTAAGATTCTTAAGTGCAGTAAAAGTTGTACAAATTTTTGAAAAATTTTGATATAGGTTGCCCTATCAATAAGGTTTTTCCAACTTTTACACAACCAGCCAACCACAATATATCAAAGATTCAACCAACTCAATCAAATAGTCAACATGCTCACATAGTCAACCAATTCAACCAATATTCTCATAATTGATCGTATTATCTTCCCCCTTTTCTCATAAGCACAAGGAATGTCAAGTAAAGAGGAAGAAACTAACAAAGAGCATAAATATATAACGATAATTAAATACAACCATAATCTCTAAAAGTTAAGTACCATTGAGTCAAGTTATCATGAAATTGTAGAATCATCCAACAAATAATATATAGAATACCAAGATGCATTAATATCTAAATGTCATGAAATGATATCAACTAAAATATTGAAATGCATTATCAGTCCTAGCTATGGAGGAGGAAGCCGCGGCGAATAGACGACGTTGAATCATCCCATCAAGTTTTGAAGCGTGCCCATCATGCTATCTTGCTCCTCCGGCGAATCATTAAGCTGGGTAGTGAGAGCATTATAGCATTTCTCCATGATCTCCCAACGTGGAGGCGGAGGTGAAGACGGTTGTGTGGAATGTTCGCATCCGTGATGGGAACATTACCCTCGAGTGGTTCGTCATTTTTTTTTTAGTTCAAATGGAAGAGTCGTAAATCCCGCTTGGTCATCGAAACTGGCCACTCCGGCGCACACCAAATGGCCTTGCCTCGTTACGGGAAAGAGTATGATGTTCGATAATTGGTGGTTGTTATACTAGGCTTGGCATAAGACATACCGTCCAACGGGACGTTCAAATGTTTGAAAACTTTGGTAAGTAGCATTCTATAAGGTGATTTCACGCCGCTAGAAGACGAGTGGCTATGAAGCACGTGATTGATGGCTACGAAAGAGAAGTCAAAGATTACCGGAAGCAAGACGTTCAAAATGCGATATATACCTAATCGAGAGAGAGAGAGAGAGAGAGAGGAGATGTGCCGGTCATCAATCTAAGGGCAATGAGTAAGCCACACCATCTCGTCAATCCAAGTTCAAAAGGCTAAAGTCGCACTCAACGCAGAACTCTCAAAGACACGTTTTTGGGCTGAAAGTCAGCGATCCCTCAAATTTCCTTTTGTACCTTTTTCTTTTTAAAGAGTGAAACTGTAATTTATTTTATATTAAAGAGAAAATATAAAACAATCAAGCATTAGTAAGAACTCGAGTGAAAAGTACGATTTTTATTGAAAATATTGGCAATGAAACATACTATTAGGATAGAGAAATTTCACAACGCAATTTTAATTAGTTATACATCCAAAATTTGTAAAGAATTATCATATTGCTCTTCAATAATCCTTAGGACATATTAGATAGTGATTATTAAAACAATGCATAATAATTTTTAAATGTATAGTTAAGACTTAAATAAAATATTTAAAAGAATATTTAAAAATTATCAATTATCAAATTAATATAATATAAGTGGTTGAAAATATTTATAAACAAAAATATATATTTTTAAAATAATACTAAACAAGGTCTTACTTTCGAATTAATTACACACATTCACTGAAAATATAATAATATTTTTTCCCTTTTAAAAAATGCTTTGTTATGCAAGCCGTTGACTAACAAGGAAAGTGAAAGCAGAAAAAGACGAAAGTAGTCGCAATTTTCTTCTCCGTGACCATAATGTGTTGCGTACGTGTTCGTGTGGCAACTAAAAATACTTGTCACCGTAAAGTGTCAAAACTCTTTGGTCAAAGGTCGAAAGCTTTGGTCATATTTTTCTTAAAAAGTACTAACTTCAAACTAATATGGAGCCCACATTTTATCCTACCTCATTGAGTACGAATTAAATCTCGTTCAATCCGTGTTGCACTCCCCCTCGTGTGCGGTTCTTGTTTCCCATATATAGACATGTCCCCATTCGAAAACTTAACACCACCACACATTAAGCAACAAAATTTACGTTGAAACCTTAATCAACGGTCCAAATCTTGATCTTTATTTTCAATGGAGTCATCAAGTTCATGTGAGTCGAAAAGTCCTGTAGGATATTCCGATGAAGACATTATTTTGGCGTCGAGTAGGCCGAAGAAACGCGCCGGGAGAAAGAAGTTTAAAGAAACGCGCCACCCAGTATACCGCGGTGTTAGGCATAGAAATTCGAATAAATGGGTGTGCGAGCTACGCGAGCCCAATAATCAGAAGCGTGTGTGGCTAGGAACTTACCCGAGCCCAGAAATGGCAGCTCGTGCTTACGACGTTGCTGCATTGGCTTTCAGGGGCCACCTCGCATGCCTGAACTTCGCCGACTCCGTTTGGCGGTTGCCAGTCCCAGCGTCCGGAGATGTGACGGATATCCAGAAGGCGGCAGCCGAGGCAGCGGAACTGTTTAGGATGCCGGAGGAGAGTGGAGGTGCTTCGGGAAGTGATCAGTCTGCTGGCGGTACGTCAACACTGGACAGAAGAGAAACAATGTTGCCAAATTTGACGACGTTGGACAGGACGAGTTCGTTAACGGAATGCGATCTTTTTCGCATGAATGAGGATTTGTGGACAAGCATGAGAGGAGTTTTGTTGTCACCAACACCTTGTTTAGATCACAGTTTCAGCTGGGATGATTTGGACACTGAGGCTGAAATGGTGCTTTGGAGCTATTCTGTTTGATATATATAATAGGGTGGAGAGTAGAATAGTGCACATAGAAACTATTTTTAATTTGTTGCGTTAGATCATGTTCAATAATCATTGCCGCAGGTCAATGATGTCTATATTTCATTAGAAAATATAATGTATGATAGAAACAATGTCTTATGAGAGAACATATAGCATCTGGAACAGAAGAACTATACTCCTGGGTCTTGCTCTGTTGCTCATGTGAGTATATAATCACGTGGGGCAAAAAATTTGTGGGCCCATCGGTTCCTCCACTATCGGGGATATATATGATTTATCCGACCCAATATGGATATAACAAAAATTAAATTTTTTTTAAGGACGATGTGGCGCCACATCGTCGTGGATACAAACCCACGTAGGGAACAGAGTAAAAGCGTTGTGCTCATATAACATAAATAGCTATTGAAAAAGGAAAAATGTTGTAAGTTTATAATGAGTTTTCAGCTTGTATGATATGTCAAAAAATAGAATTTTGACACTTGTGTGGTTTGCAAGCGTTTGTATATTTATTTAATTTCCACTTGCAACAAAGTCCATCCACATATAAATTGATATAATGTATTTGTGGCAAAATACTTTTTATTTAGATAATATATCATCTCTAAAATTCACGGATTTCAATCATCACAATTTCACATTATTATATACGAACCTCTTTCATTAAGTCGTTAAATTAAAGTGATGATACTCAATCCTTCCAATTATATAAGTCTTCATTCCTTTTTTGGTTATCCTAATTATATAGGTCTTTTTTATTTACTTTTATACCCTCATTTAATTTGTACAAGTCAAAGTCACTTGAGAGTTCCAACAATTATTGAGACTAATTAAATGAGGGTAAAATAAGAAAATTATTTAAATTATTTATTTTCCAAAGAAAACCTTAATAAAAAATGAGAAGGGCCTATATAATAGCTAGGGATGGAAGGAGTATTATTTTAAGCTCAAGTCGGAGTGTTCATCACTAATCACTATCACTATCATCACTAATCTTCCTTCTTTTAAAAGGGGCCATCCAATGTAAAACATTTTGTATCCAAAATGCCCTTCTCATCCCTGGACAATTACGATGGCATCAATTATTATTTTGTACCTCAATTATTATTACTGATAAACGTTTTGATAAAATAAAGAGTAACAATAATATTTTGAAAATATTTATACATGTATATTTAACTTGTTTATAATTGGCAGCCATAATTTGTAGTATAACTTTGTCGTTTGTAATGTGTCAATTTCAAATGTCTCAAGTCCACGTAAGGTCGGTAGACTCAAAAAATAGCTTGTGATGATTAAGTTAATGAACCACACAATAATGCGTAGAAATTAGTAATTCCGTGTGATACGTACAATGTTTTTTACTATTACCAATAATGTTACCTAAATCATTTTAATTTTTCGCTCCATCTTTGGCTGTGCGCCTTACTACTTCAATTAATGTCTTTTCGTATTCAATTACAATAAACTAACTATATGCTCTTTTAACTTGGAAATTTAGAAATTTGATCTGAAAATTGTATTCAAATATTTCTCTTTGTCAATTGTCGTCATTGTTAATATTATGCTTAAAATAATTCAAAGAGGACCTGAGTTCTTGCCTTAATTTGTTATACTATCAAAGATTGAAAATGGGTTAGAGTTAAAATTTTCACATTTGATGAATATAATTTCAATCGCGTTTGAATTTAGCTACATCCACGTAAATAGGTTTAAATTTTAACAACAGAATCAAAATCTTTTAAAAAATATCTTACATTATAGAGGTGTTCAATGTGACATTTGAAACTTTCACTTCTCTACTCTTTCATTCTAGCCATTCATACTCACTTTTTATAATACTATGATTATAAATTTGTACAATTCGTAATTTCAAAATAACATTTAACTACCACGTGCAACGGACGTATCTCCTACTACTATATAAAATGGTGGATGATTGGAAACTTTTGACTTTTCTATTTTACTCTTGTATATATTTTATAATTTCTAATTAGTCCTTACTCATTAATTGATGTAAAGCTCTTCATTTTCCTTTGATTTTTTTGTTTTTTCCTTTTCTTTTTCTTTTTCCTTTATCTCTCGCTCTCCTGTTTTTATTTTGAAAAAAACTGACATTATAGTTAAGTGAAAAATATGCAATGTGGATGTTAAATCAAAGGTCTCAATTTGAAGATTAATACAAGCTCACTTTTAAAAGCTAATTTTGAACATATAATTTTTTTGTAGGCACTAAAGATTAAGGGGTAAAAGTTAGTTTTTATATATGTTTTACATTTTTCATAAAAAAAAATAGAAGAAAACTCAGTTTATGATGTTTCGTTAAATTAAGTCCAAATTATATTTATAATTTGTCATTACTCCCTAATTTTTTTAATCTTTTTTATTTTTATATTAACATCTTTACTTTATTTGATGTTTTCATTTTTCAATTTGATTATGCAAGCATTCTATATAGATGAAATCATTTGGAAAAAAAAAAGAAACGAAGTTTAAATTTTTTATGCTTTCTTTAATGTTAAATTTTTACAATCGCTAAAAATATAATACAATTGCTTTCTAAAATTACATGAGATTCAAAGAATAGATATGGTGAATCCAATATTTTAAATTAGTACAACATATCAATATCATATATAAAGCACTTACTTCTTTCCGTTCAATTTTGATGGCATATTTTTCATTTTGGTATATTCTAAATTATAGAAAAGTTTCCATAATGAGAATCTAATTTATATTTTATTTAACTTAAATGCCCTTATTTATTAGATAATTTGTTAGTATACATATTTATGGAGAGAGCATTTTAGGAAGCACTCCCGTTCTCATGCCAATAAGTTGGCACCATGTAGAGTGTGGGTATTAATCGAATGTGTGTGCGGGCCCTCCTCCATTTAGGGGGAGAGTGACACGTGGAAAAGTTGACACCGTAAGGCACCAACTTTTTGGTAGGAGATCATTGGTTTTTTAGGAAGATTATAGAAAAAATTTACATTCCCAACTATAATAATTGTATCTTATTAATCTATATGAATAAGTAAATATGCCTATTAAATTGAGATGAATGAGAATATTATAATACCACATGCAAACCACGTATTTTAAGCTAGTTAATTGAGCACATGGATGCCTTGTGGTTAATGGTCCCCAAAATAGACTTGTCAGTCATCTAAAATACATACATATTCCTATTACCTCTTAAGTGCTCGTGGTGCCAAAATGAGTAGGTCAGTCAAAATTAAAGGACTAGTACAAATAATAAATGAGCTAAATCAGCCAGCTCACCCTTTTTTTTGGGTGGGAGAGGGAGGGGGTGCTAGTTTACTAGTACTAATTACTAAGTTCCGTCATGCCTTACTCAAGGAATATATATCCGAACACAAACAACAAAAAAGCTATTTTCATTCTAAAAATAGCTCAATTCTGGTTTATAACTAATTTGTGTCATGCCCGTGCGATGTATGAGCATCTATATACGAAAAATACAATTTCCTTTTTTGTTAACTAAGAGTAACAAATTAAGTTTAGATGGAACTAATAACATGAAACAAAAGAAACATAATATAATTATATTTTTTATAAAAATGTTACAAATTTTGAAAAACTTCTTTATATGCAATATTTGTAGTTGTATTTTTTACATTCTCATTCTTATCACATATCAATATTTTCAATCCCCCCACAACTTGTAACTCTTCATATCGCAATCAAATAAGAAAAATAACAAAACTTAGGTTTGACATTTTTAAGTAAAATATTTTTTTAATATTTTATTTTTTCAAATAAATAAGAAGCTTATTTACCACTAGTAAAAAAGTTAATCCAATTTAATCTTTACAATAAAAATAAATTTAAGTCATTGTTAGTAAATAAGAATACTTTCTCACAAATGTATATAATATATGATTTAAAAAAAATAATCCATATAAATTGTTGGAATATTACCAAAAAAAAAAATCCAAAAGAAAGAATGGAAAACAAACAAATTGAAGATATGGAAATAAATTTGTGATTAAGGAATTGACAAAATTAAAAGTGTTATTTGAAGAGCAAGACTTTTCTTATTTATGAGTTTTTCTTTCTTGTAAATAGATGTGTTAGTTTCTCTTTTATGTACCATCGAAGTATGAGTCGGGAGAAAAATAGTAGTTTAGCAGTCTAGTTTTTTGTGGTCTTTGTAGGTAGTATAAAGTATAGCAATTGGAGAGTGTGATAAGGCCTGATGTATTTTTCTCTATAATACTTGGGGGTGACTAGATCTAAAGGAAAAATTGCGAACCTAACATCTTGAGAGTTTTCTTGCAATTCTTTGTGGTTTATGCAAAGAGTAGAAAATTAGGTGTGGTAAAATTCGGGTTATTTTTCCTATAATACTTGGGTTGTGGGGCGGTGAGTGAAAAATCTATATAATTGTAAAAAAAATTTATATAGTGGACAGATTCGATAGCCCATTCGTGATTTTTCTTCGATTTTGAAGTTTTCCACGTAAATCATGTGTTGTTATTTGTTTTTTTATATTTATTTCTCCTATCATTTTGGTATTTCTTAACTTGAAGGCAAGGTCATGGGATAAAGGTGAAATCATATTTGGCCTGATTTCCCAACAAGTGGTATCAGAATAGGATCCTTCAGTGAGGTGGAATTTGGCTTCTGTGTTTACCAAACTAAGATCACATAGTAGAAATATCAGGTTCCAAATGGTAGTCGAGAAATTTGATGGAAGACTCAATTTTGATGGGTGGCAAGTAAAAATCAGGGATAATATTGATTCAGGCTACGCTATATGAGGATTTGGAAAGAAAAGCAACTCTGTGTTCCAACAAAGTTGTTAAAACCAGTATGAACGATGATGATGATTGGGAAGATCTAGATTTGATGATTGTATGCAGGAGATGTTCAAATTAGTTGCACCTACAAGAATGGTTTAGTTCTGTGGGAATTGGCGCGGTACGTAAATTCTCAATAGGATCGATCGTGAACTGGTGGTTGTTGGAGTTAAAATTGATAAATTGCTTAGATTTATTAGGTTTCTTCTATTGGTTATTGCTGAAAAGTGGAAGATGAGTGACTCTATGGAAAAGAAAGCAACTTGTCACCGTTATAAATATATTGATCACGTGAGAAAATATTTCTCTAGGTGGAGTAGATTTGACTGTTGCTTAATTTAGACAATCCGACTCTCTTGGTATGAGGGCGGTTGAGAAGTAAATATGAGTAGGATGTTCATCTTCATAGAATGTTGTTAGTTGCCATGATAGATGATGTATGAGTACTAGCGGGTTTGCACACGAGCATCAGCTGGCATCGATGGAGGTTGTGTATTTGAAGTAATGTCATGGTGGATGAGCTCTCTGGAATGCCAGCAAGAGAGTTGTACCATAAATATCAGATGGTTTTATTTCAACATTCAGCCAATAAAATTCTTAGAATTTGTGAACAATTCTAAGTAGTTATACTCTTATGATGGGGTATGTTAATTCTCTGATTTTGAGAATTAGGATTGTCAAAATGTGTCAAATGCTTACCCGGTAATTTTTCAAATATTGTCTAGAAGACCGAAGAAAAGAAGAAGAAAATTTTTGGCTTATTTTTTGAAAGGTGGATATTAAAAAAAGGAAAACAAACAAATTGAATATGTGGAAAAAAATTTGTGCTTAAGGAATTGCCAAAATTAAAAGTCTTACTTGAAAAGTAAGACTTTTCTTATTTGTGAGTTTTTCTTTCTTATAAGTAGACGTATTCTTTTCTGTTCTATATACCATCCAAGTATGAGTTGAGAGAAAATTAGTAGTTTAGCACTTTAATTTTTGTGGTCTTTGTGACTTGTGAGTAGTACAATAGCAATTGATGAGTGTGGCAAGACTTGATGTATTTTTCTTTGTAATACTTGGGAATGACCATATCTAAATAAAAAATTGTGAACCTAATACTTGAGAATTTTATTGTAACTTTTTGTGGTTTGTGCAAAGAGTGAAAAATTAGGTGTGGTAAAAGTCTATTTATTTTTCCTGTAATACTTGGATCATGGGGTGGCAAGTGAAAAATATATATGATTGTAAAAATTTTCATATAGTGTAAAGCTTTAATTGTCTGCATGCGGTTTTTCTCCGATTTTGGAGTTTTCCATATAAAGTTTGTGTTATTATTTCCTTTTATATTTATTTCTCTTGTTATTTTGGTATTTCTTAACTTGAAGTCAAGGTTATGGTATAAAGGTGAAATCACATTCGGCTTAATTTTCCGACATAAATTTTAGTCTGTCATTTCTATAATTAAATTTCTTATATTTTATGTCTATTACAATTGATTTTTCAAAGAATATGCCATCATTTGAAAGTAGTTGCTCAGGACATGTTCATAGACATTGAATTTCAAATAATAATAATAATAATAATAATAATAATAACAATAATAATAAATTTTTCATCTCCATAGTTAAATTAATTGCATTTTCCATAAAAGAAAAACATAAAATTTGATAGATTTCAAACTGTTTAATAGACAATAAAACACAAAATACGAGTTAAACAAAACATTATAAATATTAAAAATATTTCATGTAAATATTATTATGTGTATTTCTTTTAAAAACAATTTGAGAATTCAAATTAAAAATTGCATCATAGTAATTATAGTTATTATAATAAACTAGTATTAAACCCATGCGATGCAGAAACGAATTGCGATATATTTAAAATAATATTAAAACTACGAATTAGACAATTGAAATATATGGAAATGTTCCAATATCCGGGGCGGGGTTATGCCCACCCATGTTTTTGTTAAAAAAAAATGTGGTTTACCGTGTCGGTATAACCCATGAAGTTTCTCAAATATAGCCGCAGAAATGTAATAAGAATTGAAATAGATTAAAAATTACAAATTTTGAAATATTTCCTTGTAAACAACATTCATTGATGATTTGGTTGGCTTTTCATCTCTATTACATATAAGAACCTTCAAACCTGCATGACTTATAGCTCTTGATACTACGAGATACAACCGACCATGGCTGAATACAAACTTTTTAAAAAAGGCATACAGGCAAAAGTAATTGCGTTTGCGTTTTGTTAATAGTCATACCATATGACATAATCAATGGAAACTGTCATTTCTGAAACTTGAAAGGTAGTCTCGCATTAGATAGAGCCAAAAATATTTTTGGGATAACAACTTTCTCACCAGTATTGTTACCAGACAAAACCACATGAACAAATCAATTGAAATAATAAGCAACAAATATTAGATTTAGGGGTTGTTTGATTTGTGATAAAGTTAATTTTTTTGATATACGTGTTGAATGTGTGGTTGAAATTTGAAGAAACACTAGTACACAATTGGCTTTAGGGGACGCCCATTAGGTGGCTTTTTTAATGAAAACGCCACCATTAGTGTTTGTACTGAAGAAAGGGTGGCGGTTGTGTTAAAATCCGCCACCTTATGGTGTAGATAGGGTGGCGGTTGTACACACAACTGCTACCTAAACCAACAAATTAAAAAAATAAATAAATAAAACACTTAGGGTGGCGGTTGTACACATAACCGCCACCCTAAATCAACAAATTTAAAATAAATAAATAAATAAAACATTTAGGGTGGCGGTTGTACACACAACCGCCACCCAAAACCAACAAATTATATAAAAAAAAAACCACTTAGGGTGGCTGTTGTACACACAACCGCCACCCTAAATCAAAGAATTTAAAAAATAAAAAAAATAAAACACTTAGGGTGGCGGTTGTACACACAACCGCCACCCTAAGTCAAAGAATTAAAAAAAAAATTATTTTAAACTTTGGGTGGCGGTTCCGTACTACAACTGCCACCTTTTTTATTTTTTTATTATTAAAAATACTTTTAGGTGGCGGTTTTGCTACAACCGCCACCCTTTTTCTTTAAATATTTCACCAACTTACCAGATAACTATATTCCCGCTTCTTTCCTTCTTCTTTCGAAATTTTTTCGCAATTTCTTGCAATATTCACGACTTCAAATCTGATTTAAGTTCAATTTCTTCACAAATTGATGGTACATTTTAAGTAAGGTAAGCTTCTTCTATCTTTTGGTCCCAATTTCGTGTATTTTCGTGTAATAGTTAATATAATTTTTTTCGAGTTTTTGAGCATGTAAACTTTAAATGGCCATAACTTTTGCATACGACGTCCGTTTTCAGCCCACTGCACCATTCCGGAATCGTCGCAACGAGATCTACGACATTCACGCTATCGCTGTGACCCCATGTTTCAGGCCGATCTGAGGTCGTTTAAGGCCTCAAAACGTAATTTTTAAATTTTCATCTTATAATTTCATGTTTTTGTTCTTAGATTGTTCATTTTGTTGTAATTAGAGGCGATTGATTTTTAATAAAAATTATTTCGTTCTTACTTACACTCGTAATTTTGTGTTTTTCATTGCTCATATCTTTAAAAAAAAAAGTTTTGGGTGGCGGTTTTGCACTAGAACCGCCACCCTAAGGCCATCTCCAATGCGGGCGTCCATTGCCCCGGCCGTGTAGTAGAGAGAGAGATGAGAGAGAAAGGAACAACAGATTATTTTATTTTAAAAGTGAATGGAAAGTGAATAGAAGGAAGTGTAAGGAAAAAAGAGAGGGAAAAGTAAAAAAGAGGAGAGATGTAGAGATAAATTTAAAAATAATAATAAAATGGGATTTTGGCGCAAATAGTCCCAAAAAACTATGTTCTTGATTTAGTCAAAATAATAAAAGGTAGCGCAAATGGTAACTTTGGTGTAAATGGTCCAAATGGACCATTTCATGTATTCCGTCGATTTGCTATTTTGTCCTTTTGTCTTGAGGATATTTTGGTCAAAATTATTAGAAAAAATTACACAAATGGTCCTCACCTTTGCGGGTTATTAAAATCAGTCCTAAAGTTTTAAGTTTGTTGCATTAGTCCAAATTTTAATTAAATTATATAATTTTATATTTTACCTTTTTTGTAGATGCAATTTGGTCCACAAATAATTTTATCGAATTAATTTGACACTAATTAGATAATTTTACGAAAATCTTCAACGTAATAACATTTATTTATGTTTTCTTTTGCATTAGATATCGTATATTTTGATTTTAATCAATCGTTAACGATAAATATAATTATTGTATCTTATTAAAATTTTAGTATCGTATACTCTTTGTAAAAATAAAATAAAATACATCGTGCACATTTGATTTGAAAAATAAATATAAATGAATTGTTGTACCTAAATAAAATTTTATTAGAAATATATCTATGTAAGAAAAATATCTTTGATACAAACAATTAATTAAATCAAATAAAAAATAAAAAACCCAAATGCACCCACCCCACACCCCCACCCCAATCCCAAAACCCGCCACCATCGGTGGTGGTGGTGATGCGGCGATGGTGGTGGTGGTTTTTAAGTTGGGATTGGGGTGGGGTTGGTGTGGGGTAGGGTGGGTGGGATTTGGGTTTTTTTATTTTTTATTTGATTTAATTAATTGTTTGTATCCAGTATATTTTTCTTACATAGATATATTTCTATTAAAATTTTATTTAGGTACAACAATTCATTTATATTTGTTTTTCGAAATCAAAATGTGCACGTATGTATTTTATTTTATTTTTTATATTCGTTATATTTTTGTTTTTACAGTAGTACACGTATACTAAAATTTTAAGAAGATACAATAATTATATTTACTGTTAACGATTGATTAAAATCAAAATATACACATATCTAATGCAAAAGAAAACATAAATAAATGTTATTACGTTGAAGATTTTGGGTAAAATTATCTAATTAGTGTCAAATTAATTCGATAAAATTATTTGTGGACCAAATTCGTATCTACGAAAAAGGTAAAATATAAAATTATATAATTTAATTAAAATTTGGACTAATGCAACAAAATTAAAAACTTTAGGACCTGATTTTAATAACCCGCAAAGGTGAGGACCATTTGTGTAATTTTTTCTAATAATTTTGACCAAAATATCCCTGCAAAGACAAAATAGAAAATTGAAGTGAAAAAGGTATGAAATGGTCATTTTGACCATTTCTGTTGTTTTTGGACCATTATTTACCTTATTATTTGGGTAAATCTGGCATACATGGCTAGTTTTGACTATTTTGCCAAAATCCCTAATAAAATAATAGTGGAATAATTCTAGACGGATCTATATATCTGGACGTGGTACGGATATCAATGAAAAATATGTGGAATAATTGATAAAAAAGTGATTAAAAATTAAAAAATTAAAAAAGAAGCGGCCCCACAATTTTTTCCACTTCCTATCTCTCTCTCCTCTCTCTCTCTCTCTCTCCACTGCACCGTCAGACAAATGCGGGCAATGGACGCCCGCATTAGAGATGGCCTAAGTGGTTAAAAAAAAAAGGACTTAGGGTGGCGGTTGTTAAAAACAACAACCACCCTAAGTCTTTAAAAAAAAAAAAGATTTAGGGTGGCGGTTATTTTTTTTGGGTGGCGTTTTTTCAACCGCCACCCTTTCGACGACTTTGGGTGTCTCCATTTTGGGTGGCGATAAAAAAACCGCCACCCTAAACTTAAAACAACCGCCACCTAAACTTCTTTTTGTACTAGTGCAAGTATATTAAATAATTGAATGAGTGGTTGTAAATGATGAGAGAGAAAAAGTTGGTAAAATTTGTATTGATTTATGTTGAGGAGAACAAGGCCTTCTAAAAAAGGAAAAAAAAATTGCATCTCTCATGTTCACATGTTTTACAAATTTAAACACAATACTTATACGTGCAATGCGCATCTCCTATCTCCACATATTATATAAATTTACACAAATCAATTAAAATAATAAGCAATAATTATTAGGTTCATAAGAAAGAAAAATACATTGTTTCGAATAAATAAGAAAAAAGCATAGGGATAATTACTAATAATAAGATAAAACACAGTGTTATTTTTTAAAATACTATTAGAAAGAGTTATTCAATTTTTATTTTTAAGGGTGTATAGAGATTTAAACGAAGCGACTTCCCTAAAATCTAACACAAATTTAATCAATTTTTCCTCTCACAAAATAATAATTATTTTAAATTAGTTGACAATATCTATTATCACATATATAATTAAAACAATGATTTGCTATTTTTTTTTGTCATTCAAAAAACTAAATATTTTAATATTTTATTCTTTTAGGTTATTCAATGGTAAATTATTTGTGATACTAAATGTTGTAATTATTTAAATTTATCACATAATATAAATTTTAATTTTTTAATTATCAATTATTAATTTAATTAGATCGGATAAGAATTCAAGGTAGGGAGTAATTATCAAATGTATTACTTTTTTTTTTATAAATTTCTTCAAATCACAATCTTTTCAAATTGATTTAAAAAAGTATGAAAAATATTAGTAATAAAATTACATAAGATTATATAAAAATTTACAAAATCAAAACAGATAAAATATTTTTAATTAAATGAAAATTAATTTCGCAATACATTAAATTTATTAAAATATAAAAGTATGTTAAATTAAAAATTAAACAAACTCCCATCCTTTATAGTATTTATGCATATAGTATCAAAATTTGTTTTATTAGGTTAATAAAATAAGTAAAGTAAATTTAAGAATTTGGTTCACATATTTTATTCTATTATGTTAATAAATTTAATATAGATGCCATGCAAAAAAACTGTGACACTCATTAAAGTATAGCAATGTTGGGAAATGGGAAATTTTATTCTATAGCTTAAATGAAAAGAAAAACTGTGTCACATTAAATAGACTTTCCAAATAGATTCACCACAAATTAAATAGCCTATAGCAAAATTAGAGCAAACAAGTACGATTTTAATGACAATGAATTATTAAACACGT
This sequence comes from Jasminum sambac, assembly GCA_018223645.1. Classification (NCBI taxonomy): domain Eukaryota; kingdom Viridiplantae; phylum Streptophyta; class Magnoliopsida; order Lamiales; family Oleaceae; genus Jasminum; species Jasminum sambac. Next base: position 41,275,980 of record CP073640.1, read on the forward strand.
TTATTTCATTAAAAAGGAAACAATTAATAAATTATGCCTTATTTCCAAAACTAATTTTTATAATTTTCTTTTAAATATTAATGCATCCCACATTGGTACTGCCAACATGGCATCTGCCAATATATGGTACTATAAGATTTATATAATAATAATAATAATATTTTAGCACAAATTATAATAATAACTCTTATAAATAGATCTAAATCATAATTATTTATAATTGTGCACACACCACTATTATTTATAATTATAACATTAAATACTATGCACATTTCAAAAATTAAAATCACCATTCACCGACTAATTAATATATTATTGTTCAATTTCAAAATCATAATTTTTTTACAAAAAAACTACATAATCATAATAAATTACGAAAAAAATTACTTACGAAAAATATTAAAAATTAAAAATCTGGAAAAACATTACTTACTAAAAATGCAAAAATTTAAAAATATAGCATTGTCAAAATATAATGTTCATATTTCATTCGAAAATATAATGTATGATAGAACAATGTTTTACGACAGAACATACAACATATTGAACAGAAGAACTATGCGCCTATGACATATATAGCCATTGAAAAAGGAAAAATGCTATACGTTTATATTGATTTTTTTAGGTAATATGATATGTCGAAAAATAGAATTATGACACTTGTGTTGTTTGCAAGCCTTTGTATATTTGTTCAATTTCTACTTGTAACAAAGTTCATCGACATATAAAATAACATAATGTATTTGTGGCAAAACCTTTTTTGTTCATACAATTTCACATTATTATATACCAACCTTTTTCCTTAATTGGTTAAATTAAAGCGATCATCTCCCGTCCCAATTATATATGTCTTTTTCTATACATTTAGTTTTATACTCTTATTTAATTTTCACAACTCAAAGTTATTTGAGAATTCAAACAATCTTTTAGACTAATTAAATAATGATAAAACAAGAAAATTATTTATTTTTTTAAATAAAAATCTTAATCCTTTTGAAAGATAAAAATGATCTTATATAATATAGACAGAGCAAATATTATTTTAAGCTCAAGTGGAAGTAGAACGGAGGAAGTATTATTTTAAGCTCAAGTCGAGGTACTCATTGATTAAGCACGTGGGTGGCTTGTGGTTAATGGTCCCAAAATAGACTTGTCGCCATGTCGGTCATGTAAAGTACGTACATATTTCTGCTACCTCGTAAGTGCCAAAATGAGTGGGTCAGTCAAAATTAAAGGAGCAGTACGAACAATAGATGAGCTGAATCGGCCAGCGCATTTCTCCTTTTCTTTTTTGTTGCTATATTGGGGGCTGGGGGTAGTTTGGGCGGAGGAAATGCCAGTTTACTAATTCTGGGGGCAGTTATTCCTTACACTAACTCAAGGAATATATATCCGAAGACAAACAACGAAAAAACTATTTTCATTCTAAAAGCAGCTCAACTTCTGGTTTTTAACTAATTTTACAGTTCTCATAATTTATCTAATCAGTAATCGTGTCCAATATGAAATAAATTCCTATGCAAAATGCATGGTGTTCAAAGTGCAAGACATCTTTTTCAACTTTGACTAGATCTTCACCCATGTGAATTGTGATCCACGGATTTAGGATTTTTACAAATTGTAATGTTAAAATTCTTTAATATAGCTATACGGTTGTTCGTTGAAGGGGGGTAAAATGTTAAATGTTGACACATTAAATAAAAATTAAAAGGTAAAACTATACATATTCGCCGAAATGGAAAAACAAATTTGAATAAAAATTAAATTTTTACATGATTACAAATTGTTCCATTGCGATTTGTAACTCTTGAAACAATGACGTACATATGATCACGAATGAATGCTGGTTTCTTCTTAAAAAGGCTAATGTGATAAAATGACAGACCTTAACTTTTGTTGATTATCATTGCATAGAGACAATCAAAGAAAATTGTGTTATCTGAGTTGGAAAGGTTAGCTTTGATTAGATGGTGTTAGTGCATTTTTGGGATTGGCATTTTATGACCTTCATTACTTCCGGCAATAATCTTCTCTTACGAAAGATGATTTTCAAATCTCATAACGAAAGATGGATGTAGCTTCTGGCTGTAGTCTGCAGCAAAAAATTTGGTGCATTTGTTACATAAAGATGAATGTCAAAGGACAAATAAATAGAATAAACAAACTTCCTACAATCATATATGAGGACCTAATATGGAAGAGGGCAAATTTGTTCACCCCATCAAATGGGTGTAAAGATAACCCTCGTTGTAGCTGACGATTCCACATTTGATAATGGGATTAAAAGAAAGTAATAAAATATAAGTAGGTTTCCACATTTAATGACCTTTCCTACTTTCCACGTCTTTTACCCTGCCCCATTATATTTAAATATACCCCCGCCCCCAGTCACCCACGCCCACCCCCCAAAAAAAAAAAAAAAAAAAACACACACACACACAAAAACCAGTTTATTCAACTTGGCGAGCACTTGAAAACAACTGTAGTTTCAACACATAATTTTTGTTCTTTCAAAAATCTGAAATTTATCACAAATTGTAAACATAAATATCAACTAACATCAGTATATAGACTAATGAGATAAAAAATTATATTAAAAAATTGTTATGAAACTTAGTTTGTGTGTACAAGTTCAAAGATGCAAGTGAGATTTATTTCATGTGGGCGTGTTGTCGCAGTACGCCAAAATTTACTTTATTTCCTTACTCGGTTTCAAAACTACAAATTAATGTAGAAGTGGTAAGTAAGGGTCGAACCCAAGAGGAACGGTGCTTAATCTAGTTGTCTTTATCAATTAATATAGAAAAGTGGGGGTTTTGAGAATTTTGAATGAAAATCAAATGACAAAAGATAAGATCAAATAAAACAATTGAAATAAATATCTAGTTAAGGTTCGGTTATTAACAACTCATGTTTATCTTTCCCATGCAACGTGTTACTATTCCTTCTTCAATTTATCAACTCTCAATTAACCGAGAAGCTCTGATTAACAAATTCTTCCTTAAGTATATTAAGTTAAAAGTAAGCTCTTTAACTTAACATCTAACTATTGGATAACCCTAAACAAGCTCTTAGGATTTAATGCAAAGCTAGTATGAAATGAACGAGAAGAATGAGTTGAATTAGATGAATAATTTCACAAGCTCGAATTAATGCAACTAAGTTGATTTGTTAATAAATATGCACGATATTCATTTGTTACTTTGGATTGGAATCTAATGACAATTACGGATCAAAAGTTCCAATCCTAGCAAGTAACTTGAATTTAAAGATTAATTGATTCAATTGGCTAAAGTGAATGCAATAATCACATAAACTCAAAAACGGGTTTACAAGCATAACAAATCAACAAATTGAAATAGATGAATAGATAAAACGTTACTAAAGAGTTAGAAAAGATAACAACATGTTAGTTGAACACAACGTCCCCCTCGAACTAGATAGAAAAGTCTTAACTACTCATAATTGCGGGGTTTCATACTTTTTAGCGAGTGTTCGCCTTGTATCACCACCACTATATGATAGATTATGCAAAATATAGTAAACAAGTAAATAAATACTAAGAAATAAATAGACAAATAAAAGGGAAAAGAGAACTTAACGAAGAATTGATCCGCTGGAATATGAAAAGCTAAAATCTTCAAGCTAAAACTAAGAACAAATGAAGAAGAAACTTTTATTGGAGAGAACTACTAGCTAATTCTCTTCTACTAAATTGTGTCTTTCCTTCCTTACAAATGCCTCTATTTATAGGAAAAATTTCACAAGAAAACATGATAAACAATTGTACAACTACACCATTATGATTCCACTAATTGGTAATCACCAAATCATGATCTTAAATTGCTCCATTAGTTCAAATATTGCATCATGGTATAGGTAAGCATCTTGGCTGAATTGTGCAATTGGAATTTCCTTTTTTTGATATTTTAGTAGAAAGTTATGAATTTTCTACCAAAACATGGTCCAAGAAATCCTCCATTCACATCACTCTCGGTTTTGCCCATTTTTGACCATGATATTATCCGAATCATTTGAAGACATCAACATCAAAGTTGTAGCCCTCTGAGTGTCATTTCCAACAATATACAGTGCAGGTCAATCCGAATTTTGTAGCAAAAGTTATAGTCAAATTACTGAACTGCGGCAAGAAATTGAGCTGTGATTTTTCTGTTTGTCATTTCTCTTCAAATGACCATAACTTTCACTAGGAAACTCTGATTTGGGATCCGAAAAAAATGTGGAAATCCTCTTTTGATAACCTTTGATATTGGCACAAGAAAAATTGTAAAAACAACTTTTCATAAAATTGCATCGGAGGCCCTCCATCTTTGAATTTGCTTGCATTTCGGTCCCAAGTTCCGTTTTCGCTCCGTTTTTATCCATTTTGGTTCCTTTTGATTTCTTGTGACTCTAAACACACAATAAAAGGAAAACACATAAAAATAAATATATAATACTAATAAAACACACAAATACGTAAAATAGAAGAGTTATTTAAGTGCTTTTCTAGCACTTATCATCATGCAAGTTATTTTCTTTGGGGTATGTTTGGTAAGTATAATAAACTAACTTATAACTTATTTGGAAAGCTTATAATCTCCTCCTATTCAAATAAATTCTGTTTGATTGGAAGAACTTATTTGAAAAATTAAAACTTATTTGAACAGCTTTTTTTACTAGCTTTTCAAATAAACTCAAGAGCTTTTCATTTTTTGTTCCATTTTTACCATTTTATTTTTGTTAAAAAAAATATTATTATTTTAAATATATCCTTTTTGGTCATTTTATATTTATGATCTAACTTTTCGATTAATTTTGTCAAACGCTAATATTTAAATCAGCTAGTTTTTCAACTATCAGCTATAAGTTATAAGTCACAAACTCTTAGGGTATATTTGGTAAAATTAGCCGATAAGTTAGCTTATAACTAGTGTTCTAAAAAGTGTGAAGCATGGAAAAGCGTGGACCTGAAGTTTCAAGCATTGCGAGCTTCAGCACGCCTTGGCGGCGCCTAGGCGTTAAAAAGCGTTTTGTTTTTTTGTTTTTTTTATAAATATTTTGATCGATCTAAGCTATTAAATGATTGAAATAATGTATATTAAATTTGTAAATACATCTAAAAAGACTAAAATCATAAATATTTTATCTATTTCATGATTTCAACAAATTTACAATACAATTTACAATTTTCAAAAGTCAAAAGATGGATAATTCATACTTACTAGATTAATTGTGATTAAGTACTTCATACATCCCAACAACAAAAAAAAGAGTATCAAATCTCAACGCCATATGATATTTAGTGATTACGTGATCAAGATAACATCATATCTCAAATCTTATCTAACTCTTTATTGGACTCCAACTTAATGTCTTCTTGCTAATCATCTAATTCATCTCCCGGGCCATTAGATGCAAAATCATCCCCTTCGGGCTCCCTTACACCAACGTGAGCATTTGTTATGCTCCTTCTTGGATGTAGGATATCATTCTCCACTCCATCATTTTCCTCTCCTCATCATCATCATCACAACCTTATACGAGCCAAGATTGTGCATTATTGGCATCACTTGCCAATAAAGTCTCCACATTGCCCTTTCTCCTCCTTTTATTTTTTAGTCTTGCATTCAATTGGACATAGACAAGATTGTTCATTCTTGTGGTATCAAGTCTATTCCTTTTTTTGGTGTGTACCTAAAAGAAAGATATAATAGATTAATTTACTATCCTCAATAATTAAACTACTACTTTAGTTCACACGTAAGCATACAATAGTTACTACTTACTCCTTCAAATGAACTCCAATTCCATTCACATCCCGATGAACTAGTTGTCAAACCAAGAATCCTCTTTACCATCCACTTTAAGTTTGGTGTTTCATTGCCACAGAAGTCCCACCAACACACTAGTAAATATAAATGCAACATAGAAAAATACAAGATTATAAAAGATTAAAAAAAGAATAACTTAAGTTAATTGAATAAAAAAGGAGATTAATTCTAACATACCCGGATTGTAATTTGCATCATTTTTTTCACATCCACTTAAAGAAAGCTTTTTCCAAATCAACCTTCCCTTTCGACATGTTTTGTCAACTCGGTATTTATCACATTATGTTGCATCTCATCATCTGGAAAGAACTTCTCAACACAAAGAACCACATTGTTTGTAATCATTTGATCATATCCTTGATACTTGGGTTCTTGAAGAAGTAGAAGGGATTCAAAAAATAAGTGGTTATATGAAGTGGACTAGTAAGATGATCCTTACCTTTCACATCAATAATTTCTAAGATTGGCTTGTACTCACACTCTTTCTTCAATGTCTTTTTTATCTCATCCTTTTCTTTTAATAGCTCTCCATAAACAAATCCCATTGAAGACTTCATTTCCCCATCAACAAGCCTAAGCACTTTCACTAATGGAGTAAACACTCTCAAGCACAACTCTACTAAGTTCCAAAAATCATTAGGAACAGCTATGTCAAATACTTCTTTTCCCTTTTTGCTTCTAGACCATTTTGTACTATCCCATTCATTGATAGTCATCATATTTCTCAACTCTTGTTTTTTATCAAGTAAACTTTGCAATGTTAAGAAAGAAGTTGCAAATCCAGTAACTCCGAGCCTAACAATCTCTCTTTGTGAACTTTCTAATTAATGCAAAAGTCTTGTGATGGGAATAGATGAAATAGTGAAAGATCTTGCCTTTTTAATCACTCCTTTGAAGGTAGGAAGTTTGGAGATTCCTTCAAGCATGAGGTTTATAGTATGGGTAGCACATGATGTCCCAAAATGTTTGGCCTCTGCAATGCCAACAAATTCATGGCAGACATATTATTGGAGGCATTATTGGTTACAACTTGAACCACATTTTTAGCCCCAACACGTTCAATGCACTCATTGACATAGTCACATATGTATTGATCAGTATGAGCATCATTCGAAGCTTCCTTTGATGAAATGAATGTGGTCCCCAATTTTCAATTTACACACAAGTTCATGATGCTTCTTCTTTTTCTATCACTCCAGGCACTGGTCATGATTGAACATCCATTATTTTTCTACTCCACTTCTTGTTTCTTTAAAGATTCTTTAGTTCTTTCCACCTGTCCCTTTAACAATGGCTCCCTTAATTAGTATTGAGAAGGAGGAGTGTAACCAGGACCATATCGTCCAAGGGCATCAACAAATTGTTTAAAACTATCATTATCAATGGCGTTAAAAGGAACTCCCTTCTCATAAATCCATCTTGCTAAATATTGATGAACTTCTAGTAACCTTTTTTTAGAAATTGCATCATTGATATTTTGTTATCTAAGTTTCTTGCTTGCATCCAAAGAAGCATCATTTACTTTAGTATATTTTACAAACTGGTCCATAAGACCCACTTTCATTGGTCTTTTTCTACTACCACTTTCAATGATACAAATTTCATCATCTTCTTCAAGTAGTTCATCATCATCTATAGGCAAAGATATTTTAACATCCTCTCTCAATCTAGCATCATGCACTAATTTTTCTACCTTTCTAGATCTAGCCCCTTCAATTGCTTTGATGCACTTCTGTTTTTGTTCCTCATTTGCTTTATGACATGATGCTACTTTTTTTCTTTTGATCCCCACTAAGTGAATCTTATGTCTATAAATACCGCCTTTAGTTATTTTCTCACACAACATACATTTCACATTGTTAAGATTATTGGGATCTACCAAAACCACAGTTTCCCAACTAACATCGCTAGAATCCCTTTTTAGATGAGTAACATTTGAGGGACATGATTCCTCTTGCTCCATTGCTTCCTAAAGAGAAAAAAAAAAATAAATATAAAGATTTACTATATCTAATGACAATTGGCAACTCACAAGTAATATTAAAAAAAATTACAATGAAATAATTTAGTCGTTAAAAAAACTTTGTGAAATTCAACTCATATTTCAGTAATTTTTCACAATGTAATAGTTCAATTACCTTCACAAATTACCACAACTAGTGGAAAATTAGAAACACAACAATAAGGGACACTTAGTTCTCTAGCTCTCTCCACATATTCATACCAAAATTACTATTTAGATAGAGAGTATTGAGTAGTGAGTAGAGACACATCAATGATCAAACATTGTAAAAGCTAAAAAATGACACGACAAAGTACAAGCACACATTAGTCCATAACCATTAGAAATCAACTAAAACAAAAAATAATAAATTCAACCCGTTTTCACATGCATATGGCAATTACACATTCAATATACTAGCTATCTAAAAAAAAAGCAATCCAAAAACAAAAAAATGAAGAGAAAAATTGACACAAATACTAAGTGCTAAAAAATACTTTTGTATGATAATACACATTCAATCCTCACCCATCTCTATAGCTTTCTTGAACTACAACAAAATGAAAAGAAAATAATGTAGAGAATTAGAGATAATGAACATTGAAGTATAAATAGCTTACATAAAATTAAAGAAAGAGGACAATATTCTCCAAGAATTTTCAAGAAAATCAAGTGACTTGAGACTTGAGAGTGTTGAGTTGACACCCAGGCCAATCGTATAATCGTCAGTTGCCATCAAGGTCGCCACCGAGCGTGAGACTTGTGCTCGCCGAGTGAATGTAGAATTGCAGATCTCGTTTGTAGTTTGCTGAATTTGGGGTTAAAATTAGGATTAGGTTTTTCCTTCTTTTGTTGTTTTTCAAATGGGCTTTGTAAGTTATACTAACGAAGATAAAAGGCTTGGGCATGCATGAGTTAATTGGGCATGTTTATTGGGTTTGAGTATTTAAGTTAATTGGACTTCAATCTTCAGCTTGTTTCATGCCTTGCGACTAGGCGTGACTAAGCTTTATAAAGGCGCGCTTAGTCGTGCCTAGTCACACTTAGTCGCGCCTAAGCGGTCAATGCAAACCGTTGGCTGCTTTTTACACACTTATACCATAAGCGGTGTGTTTAGGCCGCACTTCAAGCCTAGGCAGCATCTAGGCGCGTTTTTTAGAACACTGTTTATAACTGATAAGTTAGTTTATAGCTGATAAGCTAATTGAGAGCTAATAACTTATGACTTATAGTTGATCGCTGATAAGTTAGCCAATATAAATAAACACATTTGACAAAATAACTGATAAGCTAGCTCATAAATAGAAATTTACGTGAAATGATATGTTTAAAATATATTTCTAGAAAATTGTAAGGGTGAAAAATGGAATAAAAAGCGAAAAGCTCATGAGCTTATTTGAAAAGAAGCTTTTCAAATAAGGTCGAGCTTTTCAAATTAGCCCCTCCAACCAAAATGAGCTTATTTAATTAGTAGGAGTTTATAAGCTCATGAATAAGCTATATGCTATCTTATTTGGCTTACCAAATATACCCTTAGTTGGCTTAGCAACTATAAGCTAGTTTATCAGCTATCAGCTAGTTTATCAATTTGTTCTACAAATATACATGTATTCTTCTTATCCACTATTTGATTAACTTAAGAATAAATGAAATAAAAATTTATACTGAAATTTTTAATTTCTTTGGTCTATGCTAAAGCTAACTTTAATTTATGCCTAAATCTGAACAAATGATTTTCTATAGTAAATAATTAAATAAATAATTTATTTATAAATTAATGCGGTACTTGAATTGAAGATCTCATGTAATTTAAGCTTAAACAATTCACAGGACATCTTTGAACTTGTACACAAAGCATTAAGCATAATAAACACAAACACAAGCATTTAAGTTAATCAAACATTATTAAAAAAAAAGTTAATCAAACATTGAAATAAAACGAAGTAAGTTAAAAGAGCAAAATTTATCTCTATCACTATCACTACTATATAAAAGGTGGGATGTATGTGTAAAGCATTCACATTCCAATGGTACCCTCACCTTTTGAAGGGGATGTGTATGTAAAACATTTACATTCCTATAGTACCCTCCCCTTTTAAAGTTATTGTTCATTTTTCATTTTTTATTTAATTATTTTAATTATATATTATAATTAATCTATTTATGAAATTGTCATATTAAATTCATTTGTGTAACCGTTGTGTGATTTATTTGGCAAAACGATTTCATTTGTGTAACCACTGTGTATTGGTTTCACAAAAAATTATTCTAACTAGAGGATAAAACTTATGCTTTAATGGAGCATAACTTCCATTGAATTTGCAAGCATTTTGTAACTCAGTTTACATTAAAGTATATGACACAAATGGGCATGCCAAAAGTTTAAAGAAGAGAGCATGTAAACAGAAGTAGAACCATTTTTATTAGCTTTCTCAATATTTAATGTGAACATTCCATTACAAGCATATCCCTTGCCAACGAAAATACCTTTTTCGGTATTGACATACTGATAAGATTCCAGAGTTTGCTTGAAACTAGCCTTATTCAGCAAATAACTTACCATCAAATTCTTTCTCATGGGAGGTGTATATAATACATCTTTTAATGTTATGATTCTTCCAGAGGTGAATTTGAGATTAACATCTCCAGTTCAAAGTACTTGCGTAGTATGAGAATCTCCAAGCATAATAGTTTTAGCCTTCTTAAAAGGAGTATAAGTCTTGAACCAATCTTTATCATAGCAGAAATGTGTTATTTGCACCTGAATTATCCCACCATCCTTCAACACTTTGCACCATATTAATATTAGTTATCATAGCCACGAACGACTCTTCGGTAATGTAGTATCTACAATTTTTTGCAAGGTGCCCAATTTTTCCACATACAAAGCATGATTTTTCTTGCTAATTATTTGGAGGATGCGATTGGTTCTTATTTTTCATGCTTGAGTTTCTCATATTTTGCTGATATGATTTTTTCATATTTTTCTTATTCGGCTTCAAAGCATTATTCTTTGAGATCGGATTAGCATGGACATTTTCATTGGTAGATATTAAATTTACTTTCGTGGAATGTCCATTGTTATGCTCAATAAGTGCATCTTGGCCACGCGCTTCCTCCACGTGCTTCCTCCTCCACATGAATACACGTGATTAGGGTTTCAAGAGACATTTCCTTTTGCTTGTGGCGCATGCTCTTTTGGAATTCCCTCCAAGAAGGTGGGAGTTTGTCAATCAAGCCAGCAACAATGAGATTGTCTCCGATTTTGATCCCTTCAGACGTAACTTCTACCACTATCATCTGAAAGTCTTGCGATTGTTCCACCACAGATTTTCCATCCACCACTTGATAGTGAAAAAATCGACTCGTTGCATATTTTTATTTTCATCTGCCTCCTCTGTATCATATTTGTTCTGTAAGGCTTTCCAAATTTTCTTTGCAGAAGAGTAGGTAGTATCATAATAATCATAAAAATGATCAGCAAGATAATTTAATATATAGTTTTGGCAGTTGCACTCATCTTTTTGGTATTTTTCAACCTTTTCCTCATGCTCATAAAATTCATCGTCGTTCATGCCTTGAGTGTTGATCTTTCTAGGATCTTTCTCTGTGAGAACATAAGCGACTTTGAGCATGTAGAGGTAGAAAAGGACTTTTCCTTTCCACAACTTGAAGTTCACCCCTTTGAACCGAAAAGGCTTGTTGAGATATCCAACACTCTCATTGGTTTTCTCGATTGTTACATCCATTTGAATCTCACAAAAATATCGCAAAGGAAATGATAAATAACCGGTAACCAAATCAGCTGAGGCGCGGATATCTCGCTCTCTTTAAAGAGATTCAAACCCTCTGTGGTATTGGAAAACGTCAACTACCAATGCAATAGAAAATATATGACTTGTCCCCTCGAGGATACGACATCCCAACTTCTATCGTTGTGCGGTTAATATTTCTTTGCACTAAAGGAATAACCCAAAGCTCTCACAAATAGAATACCCTTTTTTGGCCAAACTATTTAATTATAATTTAGTAATCAATTACCTCTCACTTTTTCATATAAAGACCCTTAGCCGAAGGTCTCAATTTATAGATAGCATTTGAGAGTTAAGTTATACTCCAATTAATACTTTAATTAAGTGCAAGGATAACATACATGTCAATGTAAACTAAGTTACAAAATACTTGCACATTGAATGGAAGTTATGCTCCATTAGTGCATAAGTTTTATCCTCTAGTTGGACACGAGAAAAGATAATAAATTCACTAATGACGAACTCTCTCCATTAAATTTTAATTAATATATTATTTTTATTAATTTAATTTTTTAATATTAAAAATGTCTAAAATTGACAACATTCCCCTACTCATTTTCAATATTAAAATTTACTCATAAATTTGGCCAAAAGATGGATCATTATGCATCATAATAGGTGTGACTCTGCATTGAACCTTCATCAGTGAAACAATAATCTTTACTCCACATGTAGTAGTCATCTCAGACTTGAACTATAACTAGTTAGGGGAAATAAAGGATTATTGCCCACACATAACAATCCAAGTATTAATATGAACTTTAATTGCTAGCACATTACGATTACGGCCTTGTGCTGATCCAAGTCTTTATGAGCGTATTTTGAGAATTAGCCCACAATTATCATACAAAGTTGCCCCACCCTTAGAGGCGGTCCTGTAATGAGGCAGATGGGGTGGTCGCCTCAGGCCCAACCCTTCGGGGGCCCATTTTAATCCGTTATACTTGATGCTTAATTGTGCATTATGCTTTTTTTTTAATTGAAGGGTCCAATTTTGAATTCAATCAAATTTTGAGGCCCAATTTTAAGAATAATAGGAAAACAATTCAGATATTCAACCTATACTTTTAGGCCTATTTTTTGTTTGACAAATTTAGGCTCAATTTTTAACAATATTTAGGCCATTTTCAAGTTTAATAAAAGAACAAATAGGAGCACAAAATGGGACAATTGCAAACCCAAGAAAAAGAAAAAGAAGAGAGAGCAGACTCTACACTCGAGCCTCGGCGTTGACGCTCTGACTAAATTTTTTTATATTCTTTGTTAGCTTATCACTGTGCCTTTGATTAATTCTTATTATGACTCTAGTTGAATTTCGTAAATTGCTTTATATTAGCTATGCGAAAAATAAATAAATAAATAGAAGGGTCCATTTTTAAAAATTTGCCTCAGGCCTAACAAACTACTGGACCCCCGTTGCCCTCTCTTGCACTCACATAGGTAAAATTTTTCAAGAATGCTCATGCAACTGTAGCACCCTACTCATACGAACTGCAAATTTCATTAAGGGTGTGTTTGATTGTAAAGCCGAAAAATGGTTGGAAAGAAAATATTTTATGGATAAATGAACTTCAGGAAAAATTTTCCAGGGAAAATAGTAGTTGTAAGTATTTGATTGTATTATTTGTAAGTTAAAAGATAGTATTATTTTTCTTGTTTTTGTATTTTTTACATGAAATTTGAACATTTTCCTTATCTTTATGGCTAAAGAAAATTGTTTATTAAAGAAAAGAGGCAACTTTTCCAGAAGAACGAAAACCACCCACCCAGCAAAAATTTTCCTTCAAAATAAGGAAAAGAATGAATTTCAAGAAAAGTTGGAAAATATTTTTCTGGAAAAAAAAGATGCAATCAAATAGACCAAAAGCTGGAAAAATGTGGAAAAGATGGTTTTTCCTCAAAAAGTTTTCCCAATTAAACACACCCTAAGAGTTTTTCAAAGAAAACTCAACCCGCAAACCATTACAGGATAATGCACTTATATCATAGGGATGGTCTATTCAGATTATGCATTTCGTCAGGCCATCATATAATTCGTTCTTCACATTGAATCTGGATATAGGATCTTTGGCCCCCAGGTTGGGTATCCTTATACATGGCTCATGATGATATGGGCCTCAACCTCATCCCCTTCAATGTGTTCCAGACCCTTTCTCTTGCCAAGGCCTTGGTTAATGGATCTGCAAAATTATCACACGATTTGACATAATTCACATTAATTATGCCATTACTTAAATAAGATCTCACATAGGGATTGGCAAAACGACACGTGAAACCCGAAAACTGTGGGTACCCAAACCGAATGGGTCGAAAAGGCCCGAACCGATGGACCGATGGGTCAACGGGTCGGATATGGATTTTAGACGCATATACGACAACCGAATGCTCGCAATTTTTTTATTGTGGATTTTAGATCTATTTAATTTTTAAGAAACATATACAATTATTATTATTATTATTATTATTATTATTATTATTATTATTATTATTATTATTATTATTATTATTATTGAGAGAAGTAACATATACAATTCACGTTAATTAACTCAAGTTACTTAAACTAGTTAAGTGATTGAAATTATTTCTATTCTTTTAATTATTCAATAATTCAATATTGATTTTGTTTAATTTCCAAGACCAGTATATGAGTTGATGGAGATGAGGGAAAAGACAAATATGTGAGAAGAAAGTAATTTATGCATTACAGTTAGTTGACACTTGGCAGACAATGAAAAAGAAAAAGAAAACCAATATGTGAGAAGTTGAAGGAAAAGAGAATAAGGCCACAAGGGATTCACACATAACTTAGCAATCCCACATTGGAAGTTGGTATTAAAACAAATGAGGGAATCCTTTATTTATACCAAGGCATGCGCTGATGCGATTTGGTGCAATCTACAGTCACATGTTTTGAGGTTGAATACTGATTAGTTTTCTCTTATAAACTCATTCCATTAACAACACACAATGGTAGGTTACAAAAAAAAAAAGATAACCGGGTAGATGGGTATCCGAACAGGTTAGAAAACCAACTCGAAAGAATACCCAAACCGAACCCGAACCAAATGACCACGGTTCGGATATGGATATGGATATGGGGTCGGGACCTCGGTTGGGACATGGGTATGATCGACCCGAACCGAACTCGACCCATTGCCATCCCTAATCTCACAGGATTGTGTTTTCTTATAGGTCTAGATTTACCATTATAACAACGGTTCACTCTACCAATGGCAGCAGTGCTATCACAATTAATCAAAATAGGAGGTATTGGCTTTTCCCACATTGGAATTTCATATAATAAATCTCTTAACCAATTTGCTTCCTCACTGGCTGTAGCTAACGCAATTAGCTCAGCCTCCATAGTTGAGTTAGCAATAATTGCCTGCTTTTTAGATTTTCAGCAGATAGCACCACCTCCCATTTTGAATATATACCCAGTGTAGATAAAGAATCTCCTCACAAAGCATTCCATTCTGCGTCAGAAAATCCGTTGATAACAGCAGGATATTTTCGATAAAATAATCTATAATTTTTTATACCCAGCAAATATTTCATTACCCCGTCAATAGCATGCCAATGTTCTTTGCCTGGCTTGTTAGTAAACTTGCTGATAACCCCCATTGGAAACGCAACATCTGGTCTCGTACAATCAATAGCATATCGAAAGCAACCGATTATACTAGCATATTCACTTTGAGTTATCACATCATTTTCACTCTCAATAGGAAATAAGTTAATACTAGAGTTGAAAGGACTAGTAACATGTTTGCAATCAATGTAATTGTATTTTTTTCAAAACCTTTTCAAATTAAAAGGTGGGATGTGTGTGTAAAACATTCACATTCCCAGAGTACCCTCACCTTTTTAAGTTATTATTCATTTTGCCTTTTTATTTCATTTTTTTAATTATATATTATGATTAATTTGTTTATGAAATTGTCATATTAAATTCATCTGTGTAACCGTTGTGTGATTTATTTGGCAAAATGATTTCATTTGTGTAACCATTGTGTATTGAATTCACAAAAAATTATTCAAATTAATTTATGTTATAAAAGTATAGAAACAATAGAGAGAATTTAGAGAGAATGAATTCTAAGGAATTCTCAGGAATAAATTTCATTAATAACTGAAGCCCTATTTATAGGAAAACTTCGAATGGCACAATCGTAATTACATAATTTCATCAAGGGTATAATAGTCATTCACATATAATAATTACATCTTTTACTAAATTATTCCTCCACCAAATTATTCCTCCACCAAATTATTCCTCATAATTCATAACCACCACATTATTCTCAATTATTCATAACACCTAATAATTATTCTTCAATTATTATTCATAACACTCCCCCTTGAATGACTATTAATACAAATGTCTTCCTGGACTGTTTGGAGAAAAACCCGGTGGGAAAAAACTTCCAAACCGATTGCGGGGATAGCTTGGAGTGGTTATATCTTTGCTTCATCAAAACATTGCTCCCCGATTTGTCTATCAACGGCATATGAGTATTCACGTCTTGCCTCGTTAAAACCTTGTCAAGAAAACCCGGTGGGAAAAACTTGATCGAAGGAAAAAAATGCAATTGCTCCATTTGATTTCATATCTTGAGAAGCTGATATCTTTACTTATAAATGATTTCAATATCACCATCGTTTGGATCTAAAGCATTAGCTCCATTATAACTTAATCCAATAGATACACAGTATCAATTTCTCCTATCGTTCTCAATATACCATGAATATGCCTCGTTAAAACCTTATTAGGAAAAACCCGATTGGGAAAAACCGTAATGAAGGAAAAGAGTACATTATTCATGTGAATACGCCTTTAAAGTTGCCTCATTAAAAACCTTGCTAGGAAAACCCAATGGGATAAAACCTCACCAAGGGAAAAAGAGTGCAACGCGTATTTTATACAAGTATCTTTCATGAGACATTTCAAAAATCTTTCATACATTTGTATGAGTATCATATACATTGGTTTTATACTCTTCATTCATTTAGAGTGCATCAATTTTCGTACACAACTACAAAACATTCACCATGAACACATGTCTCCAAACACACAATTTAAAGCATATAAATTCATCGTAAAAACATGTAAACATATAAGTAAACCTTCATAACTAATTAACACTTAAAATATATCATTTAACATTTAATACTCACTTAATAGGTTATTTCATTCCCAGGGGCTTAGCTCACCCTTTAGGGTACTCATAAACACGGCTTTAGCTCATCCGATCCTTTAATTTCCTTTTCGGTACTACACACACGATCGGTAATTTAACTTTCATGAGCATGCAACATATAATGACCACCATGCTTATCTTTAAACTTGAGCACTAGTCATCATCATCTCATCATCTCATAAGTTAAGGATTTCACATTCACCATTTATCATCTTCAATATATCTCAATATTTTCATTATCATTGATCATATGTAGCGCTACATTTTCATATCGTGTCGATACTTTTCAATTTCATTTCTTTCCCCATATCGACATAATTTATCGAGATATCTCATTATCAATCCTCTTGTAGGATTACACAATATAGTTATGTCTATATACTCTTCAAGAGCATATGCCTCCGTTATTAAGACCATCTTTTATAATTTGCTTTGATATATATGTTTGGGGAAATCTCATAATATCAACGCTTCTGGCGTGCTAACTTATCAAAGCATCTTAACTGATATATGTGATTGTTCATAACCTTTCATGCATCTTTGAACTTCAAGTTCGTATTTCAATTTCGAGGATATAACATGATGCATTTCACATATTATTTTCAACCTTTAATACTCCCTCATCTTTGAGAAAATTTAGAACACCAAAACTCATACAGTTGGTATGATTTTAATCATATATGTTCTCATCATTCAGCCTTAATATGGGAATTTAGACCGTTTGCATTCTATTCTCGATATCGGCAATTTATTTGAGGACTTTAAATAATTTGCCATATAATATCCCACTTGTATGCGCATACTCAAATCCTTCAGGATTTATTCAAATCATTGGGATATACATTTACTAGCTTTATCATTAAATCTGAAATCATGCTCATCAAGTGAGCAAATATTTAAATAAATTTCAAATTACGAATCATATACACATGTGACTATCTAGTGGATCCATATCATAATATCTAGTAGTCCACATGGAGGATGAGTGGGCCCATACTTCTCATCCTTTATTCCAGATATATTTGGGATTTATTCCCAATATTGGCTAGTAATGATTTCATCATTTATCGAGAACAATCATTGAAGAATTCTTTTAATTCTTCACTTGAAATATTGATTTCAATAATTATTTAAACCGGGATGGTCGATCAGGTTTTGCAACGAGTATTATTGAACTTCTAGTTCGGTAAATTCGATATCGATTTCACTAGTATACGTATAGTGCTCAACATGATTTATCATAGAAATAATTCACCGACATATTCCATCATCTTTTGGTGACATTATTGTCTACCACTATTCAAACACTGAGTTCTGACTCATACGCATCACATCCGGCTATTATTTAATTTGAAATCGTAGCTCTTACGCTTCATATTATTTATTTAAAATCGAGTCTTATTTCATACGCGTCGTATTATTCTATAAATAAATCATCAAAATTATTGCAAAATTCATCCTAACAAGGGTCTATACATTATAATGGATCATATGCTCTCAAATCTTCGAAAATACTATCCATCACTATCGAGTCAAAATCCTAAAAAGGATTTATCGATGTAAATTTGGAAAGATTAAGGATGCTAATGAATAAGGGTATCCCACAAGATATCCGATGCTTGATTGAAACAAAGGTTCGATTATCTGGTGAGGTTTCAATTCCTTCTAAATACATGCCTGGTATGGGTAAAAGTAAGTTTTCAAAGAAGCGAGAGCAAAAGATTAGGAGGATGCTACAAGTGTGCTCGGTGGACATGTGACACTCGATGTAAATCTGTGGGGTACTTGTCCATAAATCGAGAAGATAAAATAGCATTCATTAAAGATGGATTGAGTAAGGAGCCTTTGGATGATATTCAACAGGCTCTTGAGACACATCCTAGTGGACACGTACAAAGGTGAGCTAATGGCCTTATGGGCCAAATTCAAAGATCAACAAGCGCGTTACATCTTGAAAAACTTATTTTAGAAGATCCTGTTTGTAAATTTAGTAGAAAATTTTAGTATAATAATTTTCTCATATTAATATAAGGAAGCTCGGTGTAATAACTTGAAGATCAATGTTTTTCTTGTAATTGTAAATATTGTTTTTCGATTTTAAGATATATATATATATATATATGTATATATATATTATTTTTCAATCATAACAGATATATGTCATTTTCACTTAAAAAAATTTTCTGCATTTTTTTTCTCTTTCATATTTGTTAAAAAGTAAATAGTGCACTCAATTATTGGTTTGAAAATTTTTCTTTAAATAGAGGGATTCATATATCTATCATTCATTCGTTGAAAGAGAAAGATAGAGTTGGAGATGGAGATGGAGATATCAAAATCATCTCATGTAAGTCAATCTTTACCTCGCCAGGTAAAAACTATATGTGTTCTTGGTGGCTCCAGACTAGTAGGTCATATCCAATATGTGGATATGGCAGACCAACTTGTAAGGGAGTTAGGGAAACAAAATATCAATATACTATATGGAGGGATTAATAACAAACTATTAAGGAGTCTTACGATAGCCGCACAATTATGGGGGATAAGAGTGTCAAGTATAATACCTTTTCATCGAATGGGAGGCAGTAATCGAATTGGAGTTAGAAATGTCATTAGTCCAACTGGATTGATGCTACAAACACAATCCACCCATGACTGCCTGATGTATATGATGAGCAATAGTGATGCTTTTATTGTTCTTCCAGGTGGCTATAACACGCTGGAGGAAATATTCAATATAGCGTCATTTGCACAGTGGAATTTTCATACCAAACCCATAGGTTTGTTAAATATTAATTATTTCTTCGATGGTTTGCTAGTATTTCTAGATCAGGGTGTAGAACATAAATTTATTTCTCGTTCAGTGAGAAATATACTTGTTTCTGCTAATACAGTTGCTGATCTACTCATCAAGATTCAATCATATGTTCAAAAATCTGTGGAAGCTGAAACCCATCGGTCACAGATCATAGGTGTCAAGCGAAAAAAAAATTCGGATCCTTTAAATATTTCATTATGAATCCTAATGTTGATGGTGGTAGAGTTACGGAGTATTTATACTCTCGAGACGCATCCCTCATTTATGGATTCAGTATGTATATTCTTTTTACATTTCTATATTTTCGAGTGCTTAATGCCATCCTTTGATATTCTCAATATGTTCCACTTCGTCTGTTTTGTACTTCTTCTGGAGTAATAATAATATCATATTGGCTTTATTCAAATACAGAAATCTAGTGATTATGCTTCTTCAAGAGCATTTTATTCTCATATTAATACAATCTCATATTATCGATGAGATTACTTCATATAAGCTTTCCATGCGATATATTTTCTTTGATTTATCAACATGGGATCTATTGAGCATTTTACTTTCATCTATTTATCCAATGGTAACTTCAAGTACCACTTGCTCAATTTTCTCCATTCATATTCGGTATATATGAAGAAGTAATTTTATTCTCATCGTCTACTTCTTCGAGAGTATGATTAGAATATTTGATCAACTACTTCTTCTGGAGTAGGATTCGTTATAACCAATCGTGTAGTATAACCCACCACATTGGAAATATGCACACCAATTGTGTGGTATTACCCACCACATTGGAAATATACTCAAACTATAAAGTGCATAAATTTAAATTGCAGAAATTAAATTTCCTCCAATAGGTGGTCGAACCTACCTTATGGGAATTATTACAATAAATATAAATTTACGGAATTTAAATTGCGAGAATTAAATTGCATAATGTTTAACTACTTCTTCAGGAGTAGGATCTGCTTAGTAGAAGGTATTACCCATCACTTAGCATATAAAGTGCAGAAATATATAAAACCTTCCGTTTAGTGACGGTTGAACCCATCATCAAGTAGGAGGTATTGCGGATTAAATTAAGTGCATTAAATAAAGTGCGAGAATTAAATATTGAATCGCTTCTACGGGAGCGATTTGTTCTTCTAGAACAAATACTCATTACTTATAAGAAGACACTTATCCTTCAGAATAAGTACATTATGTAATTGAAGCTCTTGGGAGTTAAAATAATATTAGATCTTTTAACTCAAATGGACTTCAAGCCATTTTATATAATCAATGGATTTAGAATTTCTTCATGAATATTCTATCCCATTTTTACTGTCGTCAAAATTAGGTCGGTTTTACCCTAAGGGTAAAATTGTCCATTCCAATTCGCAAAGGCAAAGTTGTCAAAAATATTTTATCAATGTTTTACGATTTGAAAATTATCTCATTTCTACTTCAATTTATCAATATCAAAATGTTCAAAGACTATTTTGTAACTTTTTCAAAAGTTGGTGTACTGATTTGTAAATTTTGAAAGTTTGATAATAACATATTTCAAAACGAGTTATTACCCTATCAATGTTGGTGTCAAATCGAAGCTCTCGTTAAATCGAGTATAATGGAGTCGAGAAAATTTGATTTTGATAATGTATCTTCCTTATATCTCGATAAAGCGGATGTTATAGTTTAATATATTATTATATTATAAAATCATATGATTTACCTTTTTAAAGCCTTCTCTAATTATTAATGGATGAGATTTACTTGCAATCCATTTACGTGATCGGAAAATTCTTTGAACCATTCTTCCAATTTTGGGATTTCGCACGTCTCGGCGAGGTTGTGTAGAATGAGGAATTGTGGGAGAGGAATATGAACAAAAGAAAATTTTCAATGATGTATTTGCAAAGAGAGAGTTATTTAGGATTGATGAGGATGAATTAATTCATTGGTAATAATCCAGGTTTACGTCTGAGAAGATATCATAAAGATCTGTTGAAGCATACTTCTTTCATATTACTCGAAAGGGTTAGAGACTCGTCTTGATAACGTGTTATAAAAGTATAGAAACAATAGAGAATTTAGAGAATGAATTACAGGAATTCTCAGGAATAAATTTTATTAATAACTGAAGCCCTATTTATAGGAAAACTTCGAATGGCACAATCGTAATTACATAATTTCATCAAGGGTATAATAGTCATTCACATATAATAATTACATCTTTTACTAAATTATTCCTCCACCAAATTATTCCTCATAATTCATAACCACCACATTATTCTCAATTATTCATAACACCTAATAATTATTCTTCAATTATTATTCATAACAATTTATACTTTAATTATATATTTATAACCAAGCGCCCGTTAGAATATATATTTTTACATATTTTAATCTGTAAAAATCCAAAAGAATTTGAAAAAGAGTCGTTCTTGATTGTTAGTGGCCCCAATGTCAGTATCGATGGCAGTGGTTTGTGTCTACTTCAACCTTGACCCAACTGCCACCAAAATTTGGAAGATTACAATTTTGGTACATGACAAAAATGATGTGGGCCCTTCTTTTCTCTCCAACAGTCGGTAATATGCGCATGGCTAAATTTGTTGGGACCGATTACATTGGTTACATTTGAAAGGCAAATTTTTATATGGAGCCCATGCAAATTGAAAAATTACAACAAATTTCATCCACATGTTTAGAAGAATTTTTTTTACAAAGCTCTATTTTTCTTCTTTTCGTCCACATAGTAGACAAAACTGACAGCTGGTAAATTTTCACATTTTCAAACAATTTATAAATTTATAGTCCCTGAAAGTAGTTTCTCATCTAGAGATTGGTGTGGAATTAATAATAGTTTTAAATTTAAATAAATAGTTTTCTTTGTCAAAGAAATTAACAATAATGAAATATCTTGACTCCATAAAAAATTAAGTAATAAAGCTGATAATTGGTTGCATCAAAAAAATTAATAATAATAATAAATCTAGACTCCATGAGAAAATTAATAATAATGCCGATTTTTCTTAGGAAGACAACACCAAAATAATGCGACAAAAAAATTGGACTCTATGAAATCTAGTTTTTTTTAGTACTAATCACAATAAACAATGATATGAAAAGAAGTAATAACAACATCAATTTTTTCCTAGAAAGAAGATAACACCAAAATAATGTGGAAAAAAAATATGAACTGTGTTAAAATCTAGTTTTTTTATTGCTAATCATAATAAACAATTAATATCAGACAATTAATAAAAAATCTATTTTATCTAGGACATACACATCAAAATAATGTGCCAAAAATCTGGACCCTATGAAATCGATTTTTTATTGCTAATCATAATAAAAAGTTAATATAAAAAATAATTATTGTTGGTATATATTTTTACAAGCCGATTTACAGTTTTTGTTGTTGCGTCTGCGGTGAGAAATAGGCTTGAAGATGGTGATCTTTGACAAAGATGGGAAATTTAAAAATTCCACACCAAATTTTATCTTAAAAATTTTTTTTCCTAGTTTTAAATTAGTTTTGTAGTGTTATTGTTCAACACATGTTTTTGTTTCACTTTTGTTGTAAGTTTTTTTTGGACGTATTATATATATATATATATTTACTTTAATTTTTAAATTACTTAATTATCCAAATTTACTATTTGTGCAACGCAAGAGGTGTGAAAACTAGTGTCAATGAAGGCAATGAAAGTAACAATGGCACAACTGTTAATTGTGAGAATAGCATCATGCTAACACGTACAATGGTTAGGCCTAAGCTAGAGAAACAAAATGGGGAACGACAATTATGCAAATGAGGCAGATGGATACTCTAGGGCTGATATTCGATACCTAGTTCTCACCAACAATCTTAGCTAATATTTCATCACGTCAGCTACGCCATGCGTCCGTTGCAGCAGTGTCCGAACTACTAGTGCCTGGCTCTTCATCTTCGTCGTTTTCGTGTGGCTCAACTGGTGGGTAGTCATCTACACAAGCAACGATAAATGCATCATTGTTTGATTGGTTGATTCGTAGGAAGTTGTGGACTGCCATGGTTGCCAATACAATCTCAGCCTACTGTCTCATGTGATAGGAAGGCATTGAATGCAATATTGTGAAACGTCCTTTCCACACCCCGAAAGTACACTCAATGACATTCTTGCACGACGAATGCAAGTAGTTGAAGGCCTCCTCAGGATTCCTAGGCCTTCACGCAGTACGTGACCTGGCATTGTTGAATTCTTGGAAATGATATCGGACATTGTCGCCCTATACGGTCCCACGTTACCCGGTCCTATATGCATATCCTTGATCAACGAGATAGTATTTTCCGTTCTTTGGGTGTGGAAAAGAATCAGCATGTTTTTGTTGACACTCCTGGAGAACATGACTATCATGCATGCAGCCTTTCCATCCAGGGGAACCGAAGATGAAAAAAAGGTTGAAGTCACATATCGTAAGGACATTTTGCGAGGATAGCCATTTTCGACGATAGTATGCTTTCTTGTTATTTTCGACCATAGTATGCTTTCTTGTTATTCTTCGCGGGACAAACTTAACATGGGTCCCATCAATTGCTCCTATACAATTCTGTACATATCAAGATATGAGCTCCTACAACCAAAAAAAAAAAATGTTTAACAAAACTGCTTGCAAGCACTAATGGTTTAGTACATTACTTGACCGTACGATATTTAATATTTTGATTTCTTTCGTTTCATCCCATTATGACCATTATATTGTGAACTAATTCTCAAGTGTAAAATTGAAAACAACTTTCTATGAATAACTTGTTTTCTTTCTTTTCAAACTTAGACAAATATAGTAACAAATCTCTCTAATGTGGTAACTTATTTTCTTTCTTTTAAAAGTTAGAGAAACGTCGTGAGGAATCTTATTACCCTAGTTTATCGACTAAAATATTCATTATCATCCACACTACTATTAAAAGTATCTAAGAGGGGAGAAATATTTTCTGACATATTGGCCTTGCAAATTTGATAAAATTTTCTTAGTTATCCTTTTACAATTGCTATTGTATCCTAAAAATTTTATTACATTAAATTAATACAATGCTCACTAAATTAAAATTTCTTTCTTATTGATCTTAAGTAAGTCATTAATATTTGTAATGCTCATTTAATAACCTTGTTGCAAGAGCATGATCCAGTTTGCAGCCCATGTTGTTGAAGGCCCAGTCAAGCCATAACTCGAGTAGCCCATTCTTAACAACTTAAGGCCGTATGATCCAGTTTGCAGCCCATGCTATTGAAGGCCCAGTCAAGAAACCCAGTCAAGCCATAACCCGAGTAGCCCATTTTTAACAACTTAGGGTTGTGTTTGTTATTCAAGATTTGTCAAGATCAATCCAAGCCGTTGGTGCATAACAGATCAAGATCAAGGCCATTGGACAACAGCATAAAAGAGGACTTATCCTCATTCTGTGGAACTATTCCCATTCATTAGAAACCTTAGAGTTTTCCCATTTCTCTATATTTTCTATTTAAAACTCTTAGTGAATTTTTGGATAGATAGAGTAGATCTTTAGTAGTCTAGTAGTGGTTTTATTCTCTTAGTGAGAACTTGTAATTTTTCGTTTCATAGTTTCTTCATGAAACTAAAACCCTTTTTGTAAACTTTCTGTGTATCTTTAATGGATGTCTATGGTTTTGTTTGATCGAGTGTTGATATAATCTTTACAGTGGTATTAAAGCATGCGATTTCTAGTTTTACCCAAAAATTCCTACAGATCTGAGAGTTAGGTTCTTTGATATTCCTTTGTTAGTTCATATATTTAGGGGTTTCTAAATCAATTTGAAAAACCTCTAAATCTAGAGTTTCTGGGTATAACATGGGTGTTTTCATCAGCGAATCTGACAATTGGTGAAAATCTTGGAGTCGCGGCTGGTTTGTGACCGGAATTATTGGAGCTCTCGGGTCTCTTCGGTAGGTTACTGAGTTAAACATACAACAAGAAGAATACTACTGGCCCTGGAAAAAAGAACTTGGGATAAACGAAAAAGGACAATTAAATTCGTTACAAATAACTATCGGATCAAATGCAAACAAATACTACGAGTACGAAAGTATCTCAACTCCTAATAAATAGCATAGTGCTCCAGTTAAGAAACTTTGCCACATAAAGTTTTGATCTTCCATTTGTTCATTTCATCTCTCCGGCATCCTTAGTTGTTTTAAGCCACGCATTTCTTGCAGGGTTAAATGCAAAACAGGCCATAATTTGGCGATTGACTAAATTGTGAAGAAGGAAAATGGCATGAGAGTGCAGTGCGAGATCGCTTTCCTCTAAGTCCCTAATTTTTTTCGTACACTCTCCAATAGTGGGGATGAAGTCGCTATTGGCCTCCATGTGCTTACCTTTTCTTCACTGGTTTTTTGCATTGAGCCACATGTCATCTCAATTGCAGCTAATCGACATCGGCAACCTGTAATAGGGCTTCTGGTACCCATAACAACGCGTTTCCATTTTCCGGGTGAGCCTCCACTCCCAATCATTTGGGACACATGGAACATGGGAAGGTTTTCGGTTGGGCAACCATCCCCGCTATCCCCCTTGTCTGGATTAGAGTCGTCAAGATCCTCCCTGGCTTGAAGAAATGTATTGCTGTGCTTGCTTGAAGTAGGGATGGCAAAATGACCCACGAAACCCGAAAACCGTGGATACCCGAACCAAACGGATCGAAAAAAACCGAACCGGTGGGTCGACGGGTCAGATATGGTTTTGGAACATAAAACCCAAAACGAATATGGGTCGGATATGGATATTAGAGAAATACCCGAACCCGAACCGAATAACCGTATACATTTTTTTATTATTAATTTCTGTTAAATAAAACTTAAAATAATAAAATTAAAATTCTTTTCATTTCAAATCCAGTGTCTTTGCGGACAGCCAAATGGAAATGGTTGCTAATTGAAGTCTGAAGACAGAAAAGAAATGGAATCCCATATCGATTAGGAATTCAGGTATGACGGAACTTTATTATTATAAAAAGGAAACCAAGGGCACGTGGATTGTTATAAGAAGAAATGCCAGGCCTGATGATTCATAGTTGGGCCAAAAGTCAAAAACTTGAAAATGGAGTTATGGGAATTTGAATTGTTCTTATTATTATATTATTACATATTATACATTTTATGTAATAATGATGATTATAATAAGATTAACATAGTTTGAACGGTTGATTCCCTTTTGAATTTGGGTCAGTCGGGTGGAGAATTTTAACTAAAATACCGAAGAAATTTCAAGGGCCCCATTTCACATCCAATGGCCGAGTTAAAAAAAAGATAAAAAAATCGGGTAGGCGGATACGCCATCGGGTATGAAAATCGACCAGAACGGATATCTGAACCGAATACCACAGTTCGGATATGGGGTAGGGACCTCGGTTCGGATATGGGTTTAGTCGACCCGAACCGAACCCAACCCGTTGCCATCTCTAGCTTGAAGCTATGGAGAAGTCACCCGTGGTTAAGTTGCCGTCAAAGACTGATGGTCCCATGTCACGGCATGGGCATAAATTCACGAAGTAGTATTGCATGGCCTTGCCTTTGGTGGCCTACAAATGGGATACAATTCAAACAATCATCATATATTCAGTTAAAAATGAAGGGAACTTGAACATGTTGATTAATGTATCTCAAGATGAATTCAACTCGGAAGTTTAGCTTACGAGCTTCCAATGAACAGATGGAATCCAATCCCATGTATATTGAGCAATATATATCAGGCAGTGCACTATGGCTATGAACGAAATTGATTAGCAGATAGTCACTCTGATTTCTTTAAGTATTAACAATTTTAATGTGATCACAATATTTTCATTTCTGTCGTTGATAATGTTTATTAATCATTTGCAATAAGAAAATCTACAGTGGCAGCTGTAAATGGAGGGCACAACAAAAAGCAAAAGAGAACCAAAAACCTACAATAGCAAGAAACTGCCGCTGGCGCGCCAAGTTCCGTCGTACAGTTATGAAAAGGAATAGGTACAGTTCTCAAATTGCCCAATGAAGTGAAGCTTTTATCTTACTTAGATATTGGAACTTCCCAAGACTTGGGCAAATCTTACATTCCTCAAAATAGCATTTCTTAAGTAAAATAAAAAGAGGGGAAAATTGTTAAAACAGTAAAAAGTCCTGGGAATCCAACAATGGATAGCACCAATGGCTCCTTAATGGGTTTCTAGGATTTTAAGAGGCGAGAGTATAATTGAAGAACTACACTTTAAAGTTTTGAAATATACAACATAAGAGATTGATAGGGATTGCGTCCACCATAAGGAAAATGACACAAAGAAAGGATCAAAATGTTTTTACTCCATACACAGTCTCGTTAATCCATTGATGAAAACTCATATTTATGAGCAAAAAGGGAAACTTTAATCGTTGTTCTGAGGTTCATATGGGAGGGAACTCATTACATGATTTTTATTTCTAGTTATCAGAGGTAACAAAAAAATGATAAATAAATGATACAAATTTTCTATACAATCTTGGATTGCTAATGAATGCTTCATATGTATACACAAATTTTGGCATGATCTCAAACTCGTAATGTAATTCACGAAATTGTTCATTCAATTCCAAGAGGAAAGGTTAAGCTTAGTTACCGCATTTCTTGCCACATACAACTCTTCGTCTTGGTTTGAGGTACCTATAACTAGGTGAAGACCAGCTTCGGTTTGATGCCTCAACAGATCCTTGATAAAAGCATATTCTGCTTTCATCGCTGGAAACCTATTCCTCAATTGTAGCATGTCATATGGGCAACCAATCTTTGTTTGGAATGAAGCAAGTATTTGGTTCCACCCTAGCTTTGTCGGAGCCCCTCTATGGTGGTTACCTACAGTTACCTGCTTATAGCATGTTCGAAGAAAAATCTGATTCATCGGCTTAGACCATTCTGTACAAAGAATGTCCACCGACGCTTGCCGTACCTTGCTTTTGCACCGAAAGGAATGGTGGCGTTGAGGTTGAAAAGGAAACTCCATTGGCTGTCAATTTCACACGTTAACAAGGTGGGTCCAAGAAAAGGGGATCTGGGGAGAAAATACTTGTACACAAATTGGAGCTCACCTGTGTTGTCGGATCTTGGAGTATTGAGCAAAAGGGCGGTTGGCTCAGTGTGTTCCTTGCAGATCGAAGGTCTTTTTCGTTGGTTTTTGCAATTTGACGCTAAGAACAGAGCTTTATCTGTGCCTTGATTGCAGACAGTGAAAATGGGTAGGGGTTGGGTTTTATTTTTTAATGGAGGGCAGCTATTGATGGAAAATGACTTTGCAAGTAGTAGGACCAATTTTTTCTATACATGACCGCAACTTTTGCTCAAATTTCAAATCTCTATAGATTAAAATCTGTAAAAATATAGATTCTAATGGGCGCTTAATCGTGCATCAAACTGTTTTACTATATTCATTTGTGTAACTATTGTGTAATCCATTTGGCAAAATGATTTCATTTGTGTAACCATTAGTATATTGGTTCTCACAATAAATAAATAAATGAATGAATGATCTTTGATTAACTTCAACTGTTCATTTGTGTGACCGCCATTTATGAAACCGTTATGCTATATTTATTTGTGTAAGCGTTGTGTTAGACCCGGCCACGGTTCCAGAAACGACGGTTCCGATTTTAGAATCACCGGTTCGCGATTCTTAAAAATCAGAACTGTGCTATGCACTGTTCTGGGCCGGTTCTTGAACCGGTGGTTTTGGTTCCGGAACCGCCGATTCATGGTTTTTTTTATACACCCTTATCCTTTAGGCCTTTTTTTAGTTGAAAGTCAAAGTGATTCTAGAGTTTATTTTGATAATTATTCGGAAGATTGCTCCGATGACGAAATTCGAAGGAAGAAAGGGAGTCATTATGTTTATTGCATTTGTAGTTTCTACATTTTCTATTTGACAACTCTTTGTAATTTTATCTTTCTATCATATTTCACGTGGAAGATCTTTCTTGGTGTCGGTGTGTGTAGCAACCAATAGACAACAGTGGTCAAACAATTACACTAGAATATTCTTTGTAACAATTAGAAATTAGCTTATTCTTTTTTGTTAAATTACAATTCCTGTTTGGGATCGGAACCGTATGGCTCTACTCGGGCTATCTTGTTCGGTTCCAAAATTGGAACCGAACTAGAACTATAGAAAGCATGATTCGGATCGGCTCGGCGATTGATTTTGATCGGTTCCAAACCGCGATTACAGTTTGGAACAGGAATTGTGGTGAGTCTACTGATGTGTCATTCATATGTAACCATTATGTATTAGTTTTTAAAAAAATTCAATGATTAATACTAATATTAATTAAGTTTAAATTTTAAATTCAAAAACTATAAATTTCTTACAATGCAAAGGAATCTAACACATATCCACATACAATCACTCTCAATCCAAAGGATTAGAAATTTAATTTCCTTTTGTCTTATCTAAAAATAATGACTTTGCCAACATCAAGTTCATCAACATTGGCATCAACTTCAAGCCCATTGGAAGAATCAAAGTTAAGTATATCTTGTCTATAATGCCCCTTCCAATTTGTTTTTTTTAACTTCTCCTTATTTACTTATTCAATTCCTCAGTTAAGTATATTTTCTTCTTACACCTGTAGATATATCAAAGACAAGTGTATTATGCTCATAAAAGCATTGAGTTCATTTGATAAAGATATAAAGCATAAAAGTTTCCCTTTTTACTTTTTCGAGCATGTGTTCTCACATGGACAACTATATATTGGACTTTCACATGAAATTTCAATGGAAACAGCAAAAGTATTTGTCAAATATAATTATGAGACAAAAAGAGATATTTTTACCTAAAAAATATTATTTTAATTTTATCATGTCATACAACGTGCAATGCACGTTTTGAAACTAATATATTAAAACATCACTTATTTGAAAGCTCTGGCCGAGTCCAATAACATGGAGTCAATGATTTTTTTTTGGGGGGGGGGATTTTTAGTTCACAAAAGAAGTAAAAGAAAGAACACGAGAGATATTATTTGGATAGAACTGGTGAAGGTAAAAGTATGGCATGGAAACAAAATTAAACGTTTTTGTTTTTAACAAGAGATGTACAGGGTCGGGGTCTGGTTCGAACCCTAGCCACATGCCAAAAATTTGGAAGTTTTTACCACTATACAACATTTGAACTGTGAAACGAGATTAAATGGTGAGAAATCCATTATTATTTTATTATTTTCTTTAACCCTGTTAAATGTTGAACAGTTGATTATAGCGGAGGTTATTTCAACCCCCGTTAAGTGGAGGTGACTATGATGAAAAATTTATTTTTTTATTAATAAAAATAATACAAAATAAAATTGTTACAAATTGGAATTTGGAAATTTAAAGTGGGCTACATCCTTTGACTTGCAATCCTTTGATTAAAGATCTATCGACTGTAGATGAGTGGCCGCGTGGCTTGATCCTATGCACCAGGAGATGGGATTTGACTTGATTGTTGATGGTTTGGATTTGTTGAAGAAAACGTTAGCTTGACTTTTCATGCTTCAATTTGATTTGAACCTGAAAAAGACTACGATCTTTAGGGTTTGGACTTTACTTATACTTGAAGGCTTTGATCTTCAAGCTTTGATCTAGATTTGAGATTTGGCTTGCACTTGAAGATGACTTTGATCTTCAGTGCTTCATCTAGATCTGAGATTTGGATGGAACTTTAAGATAACTTTGCTCTTCAATCACTCCATATGGATTTGAGATTTGACTAGAATTTGAAGATGACTTTGATGTTCAATACTTGATCTGGAATTGAGATTTAGATGGAACTTGAAGATGACTTTGATCTTCAACCACTTTATTTGAATTTGATATTTGATTGGAACTTGAAGATGACATTGATCTTCAATGATTCCATTTGGATTTGAGATATGTCTTTAACTTGAAGATGACTTTGATCTTCAAGACTACATTTGGATTGAGATTTGGTTGGAACTTGAAGATAACTTTGATCTTCAATGATTCCATTTGGATTTGAGATTTGTCTTTTAACTTGAAGATGACTTTGATCTTCAAGACTCCATTTGGATTTGAGATTTGGTTAGAACCTGAAGATAACTTTGATCTTCAAGGCTAGCTTTGCAAGTGGCTTGAAGAACTGAAGAGGATTTTATCCTCTTCTTCTTCTTTCCTCCTTTTGCTTTAGCTTCATTTGGAGAACTAAAGAGATTCTTAATCTCTTCTTCTCCTTTTCTCCTTTAGATTGATTTGAAGAACTGAAGGGACTTTGATCGCTTATTCTTCATACTTTCTCGGGTATTGATTTGATTTAAAGAATGGAAGGGGTTTTGATCCCTTCTTCTTCATTCTTCCTTGGATTTGGCCTGATTGAAGAATTGAAGAGAATTTTATTCTCTTCTTCTTCATTTCTCCTTTGCAGGATTTCTCTGTTGTTTCTCCGTCTCTTGACCCTTGCTATGGTTTTCTACAATGGACCTAGGGTCTTATTTATAGACATTTTTTTGGATAGCCCTGTAACCATTTAACACTTATCCAATTAATTGAATACGCATGTTAACAGACTCACTAATTATCCAAATATATTTTTGAATGATTTTACAAAAAATGAAATAAATATAAATTTGAGTTAATAAAAAGTAGGATGGGTCAAGGGCCTTTGGAATTGGAAATTGGGCTTTAACTAGACATTTGACATTTGAAAGACTTATTGGGTTAATTAATTAAAATCAGTCCGGTCCAACGAATTTATTTATGTCGAAAAAATTTTGATGTGTATAGTGACCAAATTTATTCCCCGTAAGATGTACATTTCTTGAAACATAAGGGAGAATATACCTGTAGCTCATAAAAGGGAAACATAAGTACCAAGATCCTAGCAATTAATATTTTGGAGTTTCTAAAAGTTGGTCCATAAAGTATAGAATTTTAACATATCCAATCTTAAAGTTATAAATCCTACAAATTTGCTATTGTAGCTATAAATTTTAAAATCTTAATGCCGAGTTTTGGGTTTTAAATCTTTACCATGTAAAATCCTTTATGCTTAGCCCTTCTAGTATTGAATTTTGAGAACCTGGCTCCAAAAGTTTAAGAGCTAGATTGTAACGCCCCGAGTTCGAAGAACTCGGAACGCTAGATCTTTCTTTAAAACTAACTATTTTTTTAATTTATTTATTTTTATTTTTAAATATCAAATGCGGAAATATAACGAATAATTAAAATGTGGAAGTTCATTTAATAAAACAACCATCTAAAGTATTTTTTTTAAAATTATTTGATCACCAAACGATCAAAACATTTAACACGAGTTACTAAATAGTTCAAAAAATTTAATATGACATGATCCAATACATCAATTACCAAAATGATAGCGGAAATGAAATCTTTTATTTAATAAGCCTAAGTAGAACTCCCATGTCTCGCCATGCCTTCATACTCCTCAATCTGTAAAAGAATGAAAGGCGTGAGCATTTAAACAATACTCAGCAGGCTTTGCGCAAGTTAATCATCTATACAAGTATATAAGGCAAATAGTTATGTAAACTCTATAATATAATACCCGAAGGTAACTCTGGGTCCGAAGGCAGCTCTAGGCCCGAAGGCAAGTAATTTGCCCGAAGGTAACTCTGGGCCCGAAGGCAATTCTCTTACCCGAAGGTAACTCTGGGCCCGAAGGCAATTCTTATACCCGAAGGTAACTCTAGGCCCGAAGGCAAGCAATCACATCAATTACATACATTTGCACACTCATATAGTACAGATAATTAACAATAATTGCGCGATAAGTAAAAATGAGTCTTTTGAGCCTACCTGAAATATCTCTCGAGTTTTGAGCTTACTAAGCGGTGGAAATCAGTCCTCTAGCTGTTCGTACGTCTCGTCTAGTCAATAATGAGTTTATTTTATGTTAATACTCTTAAATATTAAGTATCTATAAGTAATATAAAAGTTTGTGGACCAAAATAGAAAGAATATAAAACTTTGGGGGTCAATTGGAAAGAATTTAATAGTTTGAGGACCTATTATGAAATAAAAATGAACAAAAAAATATTTTAGGCTCAATTATAAGATTTTTAAAACATGAGGGACTAATACGCAATTAAATTTTTGGGGGTTAAATTAGATAGGAAAAATAAATTGAAGGATTAAAAGTGAAATAAAAGTGTAGGGTTCAAATTGCAACAATTGAAAGTTAGGGACTTGAAATTAAATAAAATTTGAGGGCTCATTTAAATGAAATAAATAAAATGGGGGATTAAATCTGTAAATAATATTTAGGGATTAAATTATATGAATTAAAAGTTGGGGATTTGCAAATCAAATAACGTATAGGAACCAACTTAAAACAATTGAAGAACTTGAGGGACTTGGCATGTAATTTCGGATTTAAGAATGGATTTGGGCTTGGTTTCCTTCTCCCTCACCCGACACTCTCTCGTTCTCTCGTTCTTGCACTCTATGGTGAAATTTGGGAGTGTACTTTCCGAAGGTTTTGGCCGGCGAAGGTGGAGATGAAGGTGGTGATCCTCGTGGTGGTCTTGGATTGAAGAAATATTGAGTATAGGGGGGAGAAATCGAGCTAGAACAGTTAGGGCAAAATTGGGTATGTTGAAAATTCGATCAAATCTTTGATCCTTTTCGAAATTAA
Source organism: Jasminum sambac (assembly GCA_018223645.1). NCBI lineage: Eukaryota > Viridiplantae > Streptophyta > Magnoliopsida > Lamiales > Oleaceae > Jasminum > Jasminum sambac. The sequence goes on from CP073640.1 coordinate 41,310,286, forward strand.
TGGTTCTATGGTGCTCTATGGAGGTAGGGGAAGGTGTAGGTATAATTTTTAGCTTGTGAAGCCGAAATTTGAATGTCATTGATCCTCTTGGCCGTGTGTGCTATGCGTGTATGTATATGTATATATGTATATATATATATGTATATCCGTGTATATGCGTGTGTGTGGGTTGATGAAGAAGAACTGTTTGTTGTGTTTGCGGCGTGAAATCTGGTGGTGATTATGGCATGAATGTATATATGTATGTATATGCGAGATGTATGTATGTGTGTATGAACCGAGTTGAGTGTGCTGCTGCGTGAATGCCCATTTGAGCAAATCAGTGTGTGCGTGTGTATGTGAGCTGAGTGACGGTGGCTATTGTGGTGGAGGGGGAAATGCAACAAAATGGTGGTTTCATGAGTTTACTTTGAGGAGGCGTAGCTACCAGTTAGATGTATTCAACTGACTATTGCAGAAAACATGTAAAAATGCAGTAAATACTTTGAAGAAAGTACAGTAAATACCTTGAAACAATGGCAACTGATTGACTTGTGTTTGTGATTGAATGTTCAAAAAGAGGAAAAATAGTTGTGGTGAGGTATTACTTGAGTGGCTCCATTGTTGTCTTGATTTGCTAATGAAAACGTAGTTAAGTGAGGGGATTAGGATATGAGGGTGAACTTAGGTTTCAAGAATCTTTACAAATATATATATATATATATATATATATATATATATATATATATATATATATATATATAAAGGGGGAAAATTAGGGCAAGAATGCAAATGGGCTTCAAATAGACTCCTCGTTGGATTGGGCCATAACGGACACAAACGGAACTATAGTTTGGCTCGAATTGAAATCGGCTATAATAAATAAAAATTAAAATTTTGGGACTAAATCGAACAAATTCTAAAGGTTTGGACTTCAATGATAGATTTGAAAACGGGTAAATTTTTTTTTAAATAATAATTCTTTTTTTTTTCATAAAGGATAAATAAAATAAAAGATAGTGTATAATTCAACTGGACGAGCTTGTGCTATTAAACTCTTTAGGTAAAGTCGTAGTGACATTTTCAAGAAATGTAATTTAAATAAATGTTTTATTTAAGAAAATTCACGGTCACTACATAGATCACAGGTCCTTATAGCTTTAAAATTTTAAAATCTTTGGTGTTAAAGTTTTTAGTTTATGATTCGACCATTATAATTTTGAGAATTAAATTATGCTCCACAAAGTGACAATTGTAAGATTAAATCACAAAATCATGATTTGAAATGAAAAATCCATCAATAGCTTCTCTCTCTCTCTCTCTTAATTACAATGGGAGTGGAGTGGAGGGGAGGGGGATGTTAGCTAATGCGAGGAAGAAAGCAAGAAATGTAGAGAGAGAAATTTCTTATTTCATGAAAGAAGGTTATTCGCTAATTACGTTGGCTAAACTGGTTTTATACATGTAACAAGAAAATTAACTAGTCTAACAAACTAGCTTAACTTAAAAGCTGTACAAATTACCAATAACTAACTTTCCAGCTCAGCATCTTTCACATGCTTCCTTTCAAACTTCCCCTCAAGATTAGCATAGATATTAATCATGTTTATCTTGTAAATAAGCCTGTAAAACTGGTCAGCTGCCAAGGCTTTGGTGAAAACATTTGCTGGCTGATCTTTGCTCTTAACATGCTGTAGGCTAATAAGTCCCAACATGGCCTTTTCTCTAAAAAAGTGGCAGTCAACCCCTATATGTTTCGTTCTCTCGTGAAAAACAGGGTTCTTGGAGATTTAGGACCTTTAAACTCGGAATATTTTCATTTTTTTATATTTAATTCCTACTTAATTTGATTATTTATTGCGTTTTAGGATAAAAATTGGAATAAGGAGTTTGAGCAAAAATCAATGAAAAATGATCAAAAGAAAGGAAGAGATATGAAAAGAAGGAAAGTTTCCAAATTCGGGGGCGAGAATGTGAAGATGCTATAGATTGAGACGTTGCTATTTCGAGATAAATTGTAGATCATTTCGTCTAGTTTCCATAGGAATTTGAATCATCTCAATCGGACATTGGATGAGGAAGTTATGATCGAAATAGTAAATGCTACCAGGCTGTCCAGTTTTGCGCGCGGATTTCTAATTGGGCTAGGACTATAATTTTGGTATATTTTGGTTCACTTCTCCTATACAAAATTGAAGTGTTTTGGTAACTTATTTACACCTATAAAAGGGGGTTAAGAGGAGAAAAGAAATCATCAAGCTTTATGCACAAACAAGAGCTAGAATTGGAGCAGTGGATAAGGAGATCGAAGATTGAAGTCGAGACTAAGATAATTCTACATCAGGTTATGGCTCTCTCTTCAATTTCTTTTGTTTTCCTCTACAATATGTTATGCCAGATCTATTTTAGCGTCGGGATTAGAGGAGCCATTTTATTCAGTTGTTGTTTATGGATTATTGATTTGAATCAACGACTTGCGTTAGAATTAAGTTTTCAATATTGATTTGTTTTCTTCATGTGTTGAATGCATGAAACAACATGATGTTTGTGGTTTAATTATTGAATTGAGAAATCATGATTAGACTAAACTTATATTGAAAATCGTGGAGTCCGATCGGGGACGAGAATACTCCGGTGCTTTATATGATCATTCAAAGTTTTCACAAATCTTTAATGCATCTTTGTGTGTTTAGATTCACCATAGAGATATAGGTGGGTTGCATATGAGAATATGTCGAATATCACTCGATAGAGGTTATTTAATAATTTCGGAATTCGATCGTTAAATCTGACCAAGTTGTCAAGTCACTAATCCGAAGCAATGATTGGGTGAAACAGGGATTCGAAACCTCTATGCTATTTTCTCATATATATTTCTCAAAACAATTTCCACAACTTGCTTTCGAAACTCATCCTCTTTTAGTTTATTTAATTACTTCTTTTAATTTAGTTTTACTGCAATAATTATCCTCTCGTTATTTATTTCGGTTAAGGTTGGAAAACATTAAACACGATATTCACGGTCCTCGTGGATACGATACCTGGACTCTCTAAGTCCGCTCTATTACTTAAGTGATCTGTAAACTTGCAGTGTGGGATTTATCGCAACAATATGTATTGCAGACAGATTATCACAGTATAGATAAAAGATGCTCCAATGCTCACTTTCATATCATGTAGAAAATAACTAATTCAAATAATCTCAGCTACTGTACTAGCCATTGCTCTACATTCAGCGTCTGCTGAACTCCTAGAGATAGTAGCTCGCTTCTTTGATTTCCAACTGATCAGGGATTTTCCAATTTAATGCAAAAACCTATAATTGACCTTTTAGGCTCTTGACATCCAGCCCAATCACTGTCAGTGTAGCACTTCAACTTCAGTTCTGACTTTGATGACAGTAGAATACCTTATCCTAGTGATCTCTTCAAGTATTTCAAGACTCTATATGTTGTTGTGAGATGTCTACCAGAGGGCTTGTCCATGAGTTGTGAAAGTATCCTTACTGCATAGCTTATGTCAGGCCTTGTAATGCTCAAATACAGTAGCTTTCCTACTAATTGTCTATAGAAGGTAACATTATTCAGCTCTTCTGAATCAGAATGTGTAAGTCCATGATTTATCTCCATAGGTGTCTTGCTAGGTTTGCTCCCCAATTGTCCATATTCTTGAAGTAATTCTAGAGTGAACTTCCTTTGACAAAAAGAAATTCCCGATGCTGACCTTCCTATTTCCAACCCAAGAAAAAACCTCAACTTTCCCAAATCTTTAATCTTGAAATGGCTCTGCAGTTTCAGCTTCAAATCTTCTACTACAGTTGTTGTACAAATACGAATCGCACATGTACGATGTCGTAAACAAGTAGTAGAGTTGACTTTTTTAGAGCCCGAGTATTGTACCTACAAGGACTAATTTTCTCAATGTTAGTTTAAACTAATCTCAACAAAAATAAGTAAAAATATAAAGATTAAAGATTGGGTTTCTAACAAAAAGATTGTAAAACACGCAGAAGTAAATTGCAAATTAAAAAGAGTTGTTTGAATTAATGGAGAACGAAGTTGGGAATCTCGATTTATCTTTAGACATCATATTTGATTTCTCCTCTCAATTTCTAATATCAAGTTGTGTTAGGTCAAATTTACAAAATCAATTTAATTTGCCATTCTCGAGTTCAAATCAATCCTATTTAATCAAGTCAACTATCATACCTCTATGTATAGTCTAAATAAGCCTTAATTAAATGCATTAACGTGCATAGGAATTCATAAGTGATCACAACAATTATAAAAGTCCATCTCTAGCTCTTATGTAAATTGTCGAATTTTACTACATGGTCCAAATATCTAACTCACCTCTTGGTTTGTTAGAAGTCACAAATCTATGAACTAGTGGCCAAGTAATTCAAGCATTAAATTTAGAAGTAAAATCAACACATAATAATAAAAGCCCAAAAACTGAGAGTTGAAATCAAATCATCAAATCTAAATTACATCCTTTATCACAACTAATAGATTAGTTGTTCATACTAAAAAAAGTAAATAAATAACAAAATAGAGGAGTTCATCGCCGAGTTCAGGCCTAAAATCGTGAATAAACAATAGATCTTGCACCAAGCATCAACTCCCATCTCGAGTCTCTTCCAAAACCATGAAAATCCCTCACAAATTCTCTCAATTATGGTGTGTTTTGCTCTCCAAGAATTCTTCCCCCCAGAGCTCCCAATTTTCATGGCTTACATCTCTTTATATAGGCTTCAATAGGTCCCCAAAAGCCCACACATTTCATGTACAAGAGGTAGCCAAAACTGTCCAAGAATAGGAATCCTAATTAAATTAGGAAAAATCGCGTATTGGAGATTACGACCGTACGTTTTAGCCCATACGTCCGTATCAATCTTTCTGTTAATTTTCTGCACGATGTGTCTCGAGGTTAGCACTGTATCTAATCTTTGTTACGGCTATAAGTCATCCCACTACGGCTGTATGACTCACTTCATATGGCTGTATCAACGTTCGTGTTCGTTTTTCAGATTTTTTCTTCAAATATGGATACGACCGTATACCCTGATTGGTACGGACGTACATTAATTGCAGCTCCGGTCCCTGATCTTCCAATCTTGTTTGTTTTACTCCCCATTTTCAACTTTTTTTGTACTTTTTGGTCCATTTTTCTTCTTTCCAGTTCTTTTCAATGTCATCCATCCACATTGGTCTTTTTCCTAAAAATAGACAAAATTAAACATACTAAAACGCTCTAAACACTTATAAAAACTATTAAATAAACACAAACTAAATAACTATTAGCAGTTTGTTTGGTTCCTGCTATGACTATATCATCAACATACAATAAAATAGTAAGAAATTCATTTCCCTGTCCCTTTGTGAACAAGGACTAATCAACTTTGGATTGGCTAAATCATTCTCCCATAATGCATTCTGTGAACTTTAAATTCCATTGCCTCGAGGCTTGTTTCAAGCCATACAATGACTTCTTGCGTTTACATACTAATCTTCTATCTTCATTTGCATGGTTAATGGATTTAGTGTGAGTCTCTCCCTGAATCTGATAACCTGGAGGAATCTCTATGTATATATCCTCAACTAGGTCACCATTAAAGAAGGCATTATAAACATCCATTTGAGATAAGTGCCAATTTTGAATGGCAGCCAAGGGAAGAAGAACCCTCACAATGGTAAAAAACTACACTAAAATTCTCTATATAGTCAAACCCTCCCTTTGAGTGTGGCCTTTAGCTACTAACCATGCTTTATATTGTTCTATGTCACCATTAGCTTTGAATTTGACTTTGTAAACCCATTTACACCCTACTGCCTTTTGATTAGGAGGTAAAGGGGTAACTTCCCAAGTGTGATTCTCAGATAGTGCAGCAAGCTCAGAGGCCATAGCCTCTCTCCAATGCATTGATTTGGCAGCTTTAGTATAAGTTGAAGGTTCAGAAGGATGAGAAGATATGGCAGCAATAAAGTGATGAAAGGATGGTGAAAGGGAATTGTAACTGATAAGTTGATCAAGAGTGTGTGATGTACAAGGATTAGGAGGCTGAGAAGTAGTACAAGTATGAATGGTAATATGATAGTCTTGTAGGTATCTGGGGGTATGTTTAGCTCTGGCACTTCTTTGAACAGGTTGTGGATTATGAATAATAGGTGGAGATGATGTATGGTGTGAAGTAGGAGAGTTGTTATTACTGGGAGAAGTCTGGGTAGCAGAGTCACTATTATGTGTGGTGAATGAGGGATGGGTGGTGGTAGAGGATTAAGAGGTGGTAAAGAAGTGGATGAAGTAGATGACGGTTCTGAGACAGTACGGGTGTCTGTTGCTGGTGGTGCATTAGAAGGGACAGATGGAAAGTCTGGTATGGTGATTTCTGCCAACGGAAGTGAAAAGAGGATGGAGAAAAAGAAGGGGATGAATATAGAAATATACTTTCACGAAAAATCACATCTCTGGATATGAAAACAGATTAGACGGCAAGGTCATAAAGTTTGTAGCCCCTGCAGCCTAAAGGATACCCCACAAAGGTCGAGTATTGGCTACAAAACAGAGGCATCCAAAGGATTTAAAGTGAGTATAGGTGGGTGTTTTGTGAAATAGAAGTTCATATGGGATTTTGTCATGGAGGATTTTTGAAGGAGTTTTGTTTATAAGGAATGCTGCAGTGAAGACTGCATCTTCCCAGAATTTGAGAGGTAGTTTTGCATGAAATAACAAAGCTCTAGCAGTGTTACGTAGATGTTGATGTTTCATTTCTACAACGCCATTTTGTTGAGGTGTATAGGGACAAGAACATTGATGAATAATGCCCGTAGAAGAATAGAACATAGGCTGTAGAAATTCTTTACCACTGCCAGTTCTAATGGTTTTGATCTTAGCATGATATTGATTTTCCACATGATGATACCATTGTTCTAGTAATTGACTGACCATGGCCTTACGAGACATCAAATATATCCAGGTACAACGGGAAAAATCATCAACAATACTCAAGACATAAAGATTTCCATAAAGGTCTTTCTCAGAGTATGGACCCCATATGTCCATATGTACAAGTTCAAATAGAGAAGTAGAACTTTGAACATGTAAAGGAAAATGAGTACCTTTTTTATGTGCTTTTGGACAAGTAAAACAAACATCATGTGAAGGTAAAGATGACAGAAAATAAAATTTATTGAGTGAAGTGTGCCCAAGCTTATGATGCCACATGTTGGCACTTGAGCTTTCTTTGGGAGTCCTTGTTACTGCAACTTTCGCAATGAGATTGGAAGGTGTTTCTTGTAGGTAGAAAAGGCCATCAATGGCTCTAGCAAGCCCAATTGTCACCCATGATGAAAGGGCCTGTATGATGCAACATTGAGATAAAAAAATGAGTGCAATATCTGAAGAGCTAGTCAATTTACTGACCAATAAAAGATTGAAACTAAATGATGGAATATATAACACATTGTACAATGTTAGATGAGGATTTAGGATGACATTACCAATGTGAGTAGCTAAGAGTTTGGATCCCGTGGGTAGAAAAACATAGCAATTTGAAAAAGGTGTAAGAGGTAAAATAATCTAGGCTACAAGTTATATGATCAACAGCACGAGTGTCAAGTATCCAAGAGGTACGATTTAGTGAGTGTGTGGCCATGCAGCTGGCTAAAACAGATGACTGAAGGTTTATACCAGCAAAATTAGCAGTTGGTGGGTTTTGTGATGGATTCTGGGAAATGGGAGTGCCGGATGAACCACTGCCTGAAGCATCAGCAAGTGCATTGAGGAAAGAAAATAGCCTTTGCACTTGCTGTTGTGACAACCCCAACTGAGAAAAACCAGAGATCAAGGACTATAGTGGCCAATTTTCCTTTTCTTTTTTATCGTCAACAACAGCATTTGCATTGGCATTCCTTCCTTTGGTGAATTTGAAGTTTGGGGAAAAACCAATGATCCTATAGCATTTCTCCTTTGTGTGTCCCATTTTTCCATAGTTGGAACATACAACATCATTCTTCCCTTTCTTAACTACCATACCAGAGGACATATCTAAGAAATTTTGCTGCTAAGATAGATAGATCCTCTGAGTCTTTTAACATAACACAAGATTATAAACTTGATCTAGATTGGGAAAAGGTTTCATCATGATGATTTGGGAACAAAGCCCTTGGTACATCTCATTTAATCCATTAAAAAATTTAAACACCAAATCTTTGTTCTGAGCATCTACAAATTCATGAAAGCATTCCTTACTGCACTTTCCAGATTTGCAGTATGGGAATGGCCAAAAAACCTTGAGCTCCTCCCATATACCAGTCAATTCAGAGAAGTAATTATCAATAGATTTAGTACCTTGAGTTAGACTGCTTAATTGATACTGCATGTTACAAATCTTTGACTCATCGATTGTGAGAATCTCTGCTTAAGCTTCTCCCAAACTTCACTAACATCGTCAGGATAAAAGATAGCAGAGGCAATAGGCTGTGAGATGGAATCCAACAACCAAGCAACCGTCAAATTGTTACAGCATACCCATGGAAGATATTTTGGATCTGTAGAAGATGGCTTAGGGGTAGATTGGTCAAGAAACCCCTACTTGTTTTCTGATTGGCACAGCTAGCAAAAAGGATCTTCTCCATGTGGCATAATTTGTTGCAGTGAGTTGAGGAGTAATAGATACAAAGCTATGATTTGCAAAATGGTAAAGGAAATATGGTGAATTCGTATCTTCTGTGGTTGGATTAACACCAGATCCACTAGTAGTAGGATCAGGTACTGAACTCATTATGATTGTTGATAAGAATCGAAGATTGAGAGGTGAAATTCAAGAAAAAATGATTTGAAATTGATGAAGAATCGATGAGGATAAAGCCAAGATCTAGAGAGATCTACCATCTCATGGCTCTGCTACCATATTAGCTAACGAGAGGAAAAAAGCAAGAAATATAGAGAGAGAATTTTCTTATTTCATTAAAGACGGTTATTTGCTAATTATGCTCGCTAAACTGGTTTTATACATATAACAAGAAAATCAACTAGTGTAACAAACTAGTTTAACTTAAAAGCTGTACAAACTACCACTAACTAACTTTCCAGCTCAACATCTTTCATAGGCTTCCTTTCACAGGGCATCAATTGTGTTCGAAACCTTGTATTTCCAATTAGGGATTTAACTTTTACTGATAGGCAAACCCCCAGAACGGATGTACATGGCAATTAGACTATGATGTAGTTAGGTCCAGATTTCGTATTAGTACTTAATTGTTCAACAATTGTCACAAAGAGGAGTTAGGTGAGTCGGAATGGTGTGCCTTCTTACAAGCACAGGAGTCTGGGTTCCAGCATCAATACCCTTTTCGTACTTTTTCCTTTTGTAGTTTTCTTATTTTTCTTACGCAGTTGTTCCCACATGCTTCATGTCTTGTTATTTTTCTTATTTCAAAAATTTTAGGTATTTGTCATTTTTAAAATTTTTTGTTTTTATAGAATGCGAGCTTTCTCCTTTTGTAGTTTCTCTTATTTTTCTTAGACAATTGTTCCCACACGCTTCCTGTTTTTGTTTTTTTTTTAATTCGAAAATTTTAGGTATTTTCCATTTTTAAAAATTTATTTTTATAGAATACTACATTTTTGAAAAATTTAAGTCGTGTTATCTTCTCATATGGAATATTTTAGAACATCAAATTTTGTGAAAATTTTGCTCTAATTATAGGTATATGGGTGGATGTTTATGGGGGTTAAATTTTCAGTGCTATAAAAAACCAAACAAAACCAATTTTGTAAACCAAATCAATTTAAAATTAGCACACATCAAGGCAACCAAATCAAATTTTTATAACAAATTAGTGTGCTTTTACTTTTCAAAGTCAATCAAGCAAATTGCAAATTTTAATGATATTTTGGAAATAATTTCTATAATGGAAAAGTGCTTCCTCGAACCACTCAAGAATGGGGACGCCCCCTTCCAGCTACCATCCAAACTCTCTTTCTTAAGTCAATAATAGTAGGGGCAGGACCACGGTTAGGAAAAGCTTCAGGGAAGGAATATTAGCTTCCAAAAATGCCCCTCGGTAAGAAAGTCAAGGCCCGTTTGTAATTGAAAGCCAGATCTGAGACGCCAAAAACCCTATCTCACAGAAATTTTTCGTATCAATGGAAGAAGGGGGGAAATTCTACAAAGTCGACATACGAAAATCGCTTTCTTTCACCAACCATTGTCGATAATTCCAGAATAATCGAGCTTTCTGTGTTGCAAAATTTCCAACTGTTTCTTGCTCTCGTTCCAAACGGCCATACGTAAAAATTTTGGGCAAAAAATTTTCAAAGGTGAAGGCACTATTCATATGCTCGAAGACGATACGAGATGGAAGAGATGGCGATGAGTATTACGGAAATCGACTTCGATGGAGGTATGGGAGGGATTTGGAAGAATGATTTTATCTACAAGATGCATATATTGTTGCCAACATTATAAACTGCTTTCGACTTCATTTCTGTTCATTTCATGCTTGATAGTTGATATATCTTTTATCCATGAACATCATGTTTTATCAGTGTCTATTTGTTGCTATCTTGTTTGTCTATTAGTGTCTATTTCATAGAGGATCCTCTCTATTTGCAGCATTGAGTAATTAGCTTCGAATAATTCTTTATTTAATTTGTACTCAGTTTTACATACGCGGCTCGAACTATACTCTTTTGTTGTTTGAAAGTTGTGAGATGAAAAGGGAAATAACTATTGTTGTTTCTTAATGAAGTGAAGAGCCGAGAGCAAGCATGTAAAAATAAAATTTTAAACTCTGTCACAAGAGATTTTAATCATTGTTAAAAAAAAATCAAAAAACAAAAAGATTTGAATTTGTTATCATAAATAAAGCAATGTACATAATAACGTTTTATTATAAGGTTAAGTTTTAGATATCAAACTTTAAGTCTCCATTGTGGTTGTTGTAAGGGCAGTTCACCATGCAATAGGATTTACCTCTGTTGCTATGAGCCATTTGTGATACTATGTGTGACATGTGCTTGTCCGTTGCTTGAGAATGAGATGTTGTTAAGCTTTAAACTAATTATTTAGTATTGTTTTATTTTATGCGGTTCAATATGTTAAAATTAATTACTTTTTTGGATAGAGATAGTAGCGGCAGTTAACGATGTTGTAGACACATCGGGCATGGGCATGGGTCGAGATGAGTTTATTGGTTCTGGTAGCACTACCTTGGATGATACAGCTGCCCCTATACAACCTGGAGATGATGCTAATGTTGTTCCATAGATCGGAATGAAGTTCCCTAATACAGAAGCCGTATATGAGTTCTATAGACACTATGCATACCAAGAAGGTTTTCCGATAAGGATTGGGAGCTCCAAGAAAGGTCGTGATGGGCTACTTTGTTACTACTATCTTGAGTGTAGCAGATCAGGCAATCGGGAAAGTAGGTCGAACGACCTTGCCAATCCTCGACCGGGCAAACTGGTTGTAAAGCAAGGATTGGTGTGGTTTCAGATATAATGGGGGTATGGCGTATAAACACAGTGAAGCTAGAGCACAATCACATTTGTAGCCCTACAAAGTCTAGGCTATATGCATGCAATCGTCGACTAGACTCACTTACAAAGAGGCAGCTTGATATGAACGATAGGGCGGCTGGGATACGAGTATGCAAAACATTTGAGGCAGTTGCTATTGATGCAAGGGGTTACGAGAATATCACTTATAATGAGACAAACTATAAGAACTATGTGAAAGAGGCTCGACAGCTCAGACTTTGGGACGGTGATGCTGCAGCTCTTCAGGCTTATTTTAGGCGAATGCAGTTCCAGTGTCTGGGGTTCTACTTTGACATTGATATGGATTCGGATGGGAGGTTGCGGAATGTCTTTTGGCCTGATAATAGGTCTCGAGACGCATATAAGGAATTTAGAGACGTTGTATCATTCGACACGATTCCCAATTTCCAGATGAGTTTGAGGACGCATGAGAAGAATTGCTTGGTAAGTATGAGCTCAGGGTTAACAGGTGGTGTGTGGATATGTACTCAGAAAGAGCTCGTTGGCAATGAAGGCCGCGATTCCCATCGCGTTCCCAAATGTCAAGCATAGATGGTGTCTATGGCATGTAATGAAGAAGTTACCTGAGAAATTTGGAGGTCGTGTGGACAAAGAAGCTGTGATTGGGGCTATTAAGGCTGCCGTGTATGATACCCAATTTCCAGATGAGTTTGAGGACGCATGGGAAGAATTGCTTGGTAAGTATGAGCTCAAGGGTAACAGGTGGTGTGTGGATATGTACTCAGAAAGAGCTCGTTGGGTTCCATGTTACTTGAAGGCCAATTTTTGGGCTGGAATTTCCACTACACAGAGAAGTGAAAGCATGAATGTGTTTTTTGATGGTTTTGAACTCAAAAACGTCTCTAAAGCAATTTGTCGAGCAATATGATCGAGCAGTACGGAATAAGATAGAGATGGAGATTCAGGCTGATCATAAGTCATTAAGTAAATTGATTCGATGTGCCACTCCTTTTGGGATAGAAAAACAATTCCAGCAGACATACACTAATAAAAAGTTCCAAAAGGAATTTCAAAAGGAGATGGTTGCCATTTCTTGCTGTAGGACTGATGCGATAGAGAATGATCTTCCAGGCATGATATATCGCGTATCTGAGCAAGTTGCATTGGGGAACGACATTGGAAGCGTAGGGAATTTGTGGTATCGTTTGTTAGGGAAGACCTCCTCGTGTCATGTACTTGTAACCTGTTTGAGTTTAGGGGGATTCTTTGTAGACATGCTCTGAAGGGTTTGGTTGACTTAGACATTCATCAAGTTCATGAAACGATATGTATTGAGGCGTTGGAGGAAAGACATACGTAGGGCTTATACGAAGATTACAGTTGGGGATAGTGGTTGGATGCGTACCCCAGAAAAGAAAGGCAAGATAAGTTATTGAGCACCGCAGTAAGGATGTGTGAATTGATCTCTATTGATAAAGAGTACAGTGATAATGTAATGAATCTAATGGAACAGAAGATGTGGGACTTTTTAATTTCTCACCCATCCCCTATTGGCCGACGACATTGTGTGGACCCATCATTTGGACATCTTTCATTAGCTACTGGTCCAGTAGAAGAGAGTTCTGACATTCTTGATCCACTATTGGTAACCCGTAAGGGGGACCCATAGAAAAATCGATTAAAAGGAGCGCTTGAGAAGAATCAAAAGCGCAAAAGAGTACGTTATTTACACGCATTATACAATATATTATAATAGTCAATGTACGTACTAACTATTGCTTTGTACAGGTGTCGTCAAAGAAAACGGCCACGAATACTCCTGAGACTACCACATTGGCCATTCAGACTTCCAATGGAGTTCCATACGTGCCACCTCCCAATTAGCTGGTATGTTAGAAGTAATAGATAGATGGTAGTATTCATTTTTCACCTTTTGTTTATGAAAATTCTATTTTTATTGCATCAAACTATAGTTACCTATATACTACTTTCAATAGGTACAAGGTTAATTTTTTCCTCGTGTGAGTATTGTGAGTATTATAGGTACAGTCAATGTCACCTATTATTGGTATTGTGAGTATTTAGAGTTTGACTAATCTTCGTGAAACAAAAGGATTTTGTTTAACCAAGAAGGGAATGATGTCCATAGTTTTTTCCTTTATTTACATTAAAAGAAAGAAAGTGCAATCTGCTTTGATAAGCCATTGGAAATACTTGAGCATCTGCTAATCTCTATTGCATTTTTTCGTTCTCTCACGTAAGTTCTTATGCAACTCACGAGACCAATCACTTTGTCTACTTCTATTTGGATTCCAAAGCAGTTCTTGGCTTTAATTCTGGTTGACACCTACTGTGAAATGTGGATAGCTGTGGAGACAGTAGGCCTTCTATCATCTGGAAAATGTTTATGATAGCTTTGGAGTTTCGTACGTGTTTATGTGTGCGTTCTCTTTTTTTTTTGCAAGACTTTCGTCTTACCTTCAAGAATGTATTTGTTTTTTCATGTCGTAAATTATCAACATCGACTAAATGTAAGTTGTGTTTCAAAATGTGCAAGTTATAAAGTTTTATTTTGTTAACTATAACTATAATTTCTTGCTTTGCATATTGAAAAGAAATTGAACATAGGTACTCATCCACAATACTCACCCACAATTTATAGACCTCTCATGTGGAAACTCTATTATTTCGATTATATACTATAGATTTAAGGTTTTGGAAATTTTTAGGTAAAAATTCGGCTGTGCTCATTCTTTTTTTCAACATATTGTATTAAGAGTTGAATAGTGCTCTATGTTTACTCACCTTTCATTCTTAGAAGTGCTCTATTTTTGACAATTTATTAGGAAAAAACCAAGGCTCTCATGAAGCTCCACTTCCACACAAGTACAAGTTATTGTATTTTAAATGGCCTTTGTCTTGTATTCTCTGCATGAATCATCAAACCACCCTAGTAATTTGTTTCTAGCCTTTTACTTTGTTGTTTGTTTATATCCCTAGTACAAAATAAAATCCATGAATTCAAGACATTGTCTTTACATTTTGTCCTATTTTTAACGTAAGAACAAACAAATAAATTATCATTTCTCATTTGATATGTCATAGAAGCGGTGAAATAAGAGCATATATTGGGTACTAAAGAAATAAGCACAAGTATAGATATAAAAAGGATACCATATCATTATCATTGCCACAAATGTCATGCAAGAGGTCAAATAAGAGCACTACACATACAAAGCTATGATAGTTGAAAATATTAATTAGATTACATTAACCCATAAACATGGTCACTGCCTCTTGTGAAAAGTAAACTCATACACTTTAAGCCCGACATCGACGTTCCTTTTTTCTGAAATATGGGCGCATTTATCCAGCATGGCTGAGAGATCGTCTGTCTGGTTTTCATTATTGAAGTCCTCAACGAGATTCTTTGCGTTGCTCAACTCCCCTTCTTCAAAGTCGGGATCTCCCCTTTTCGGAGTGCCAACTAGTTTCCAATAGCTACATTCGTTATTGATTGTCCTTGTGCAAGTGCAGAATAGTTTCCCTTTATGTGGGGAGTCCTTCTCAACCATGAAACATTGCCTCCAACCAGCTTGACATTCCGGACAACTTACTTTACCATTACAATCTTTTGATTCGTGACTACCTGCAAAAATTTGATAAATCTGACTTGCATGCATGCATGATAAGACCGTGCATAGTTGGAAAATCTTTTGAAGCCCTATATGATCCATTTAAAAACCGTTGAGGAGTTATTGTAACCAACTTCACAGTTATCAACACCCAAGTCATTCATGTAATGTTCATTTAGCATGTAGTCGTGGGGGAGCGAGAGAAGCCATTCATGTAAGACAGAAAAGCCATTTCATGAATTTGGAAAAATTGGATTCACTAATTGGGAAAAATCTATAGAGGGGGTACAAACAAACATATCCATCGACTACATCCATTTCTCAATGTAGCTTCAACACCCTATTGAATGGAAGTCAGGTAAATGGAAGTCATATACTGATGGGAGGATGTACCAAACCAAACTAAACTACTAAACAAGAAATTGTGAGAGTAAGCATACTTCTGCATTCAAGCAATATACTCCATCAAGTAAGGGATTACATCATATACAATGGCAAAATCACTTATCAAACGTGCTGTAGTTCTTTTTTTCTGAAATTATGGCAAAATCACTTATCAAACACAATGGCAAAATCACTGATCAAACAATAGACAATGGGTTTTATTTTGCCTAATATGACTGTCCCACACAAGAAGCATGCTGCATACATGCTATAGAGAAGAGTTAAAGACTTTCATACTTGCTATATACCATTTCGAACCCGACAATTCGAAAAAAAGCTGGCCCAAAAATTCGAACTAATATGATTGTCCCACACAAGAAGCATACTGCATACATGCTATAGAAAAGAGTCAAAAGACTTTCATAAATCCTATATACCATTTCGAACCCGACAACTCGAAAACAAATTGGCCCACAAAAATTCGAACTTTTTCTGGAAACGAAATTTTTTGGCCTATTACCTCGGTGAAAAATTTTAAAAATTTTGAGCATACCCATTCGAACTTTTTCTGGAAACGAATTTTTTTGGCCTATTACCTCGGTGAAAAATTTTAAAAATTTCGAGCATACCCACTGTTGTTTCACCTTCAGTAATTGTTTCTCCAAATCGCTAGCCCTTGTCTTCGTAGCTAGAAATTCCAGAATTATGCACACCTACATGGAAGAAGTCAATTTTCGTAAACGAATTTTTTGACCTAAACCCAAAAAAAATTAAAAAATTTCGAGCATACCCCAAATCGCTATGCTCGTCTTCGTAGCTAGAAATACCCACTGTTGTCTCACCTTCGGAAATTTTTTCCCCAAATTACTAGTCCTTGTCTTCGTAGCCCAAAAATTGTAGATAATTATGCACAGTCCTACATGGACGCAGTCGATTTTTCGTAAGGCCGTTTGTAGAATTTTTGGAACGATAGCAAGAAAGAGGAGAGAATTTTGCAACACAGAAAGCTCGATTATTCTGGAATTATCGACAATGGTTGGTGAAAGAAATCGATTTTCGTATGTCGACTTTGTAGAATTTCCCCTCTCCTTCCGTTGTTTAGAAAAAATCTTCTCAGGTAGTGTTTTTGGCGTTGAAGGTGAAGGGAATGAGGTCTCAGATCTACAATCGGGTTGAAATCTTTCTTACCGAGGGGCATTTTTGGAAGCTAATATTCCTTCCCTGAAACTTTTCCTAACCGTGGTCCTGCCCCTACTATTATTGTTCTTAAGTTCAGTTAGGTCCTATAACAAATTCTGGATCCGTCCCTACCAACCCCTTAATCTCAAAATCCGTCAAGAGCTTGATTTGCAATCTTATTTAACGGATTGGCTTTAGAACTATATATTCAACTCTTTACCTTTTTTAAAAAAAAAAAACTCTTTAGTTTTTAATGGTCTTTTAAATTTTTAATTTTAAAAATTGAACCATTGAAATCTTAAAGTATTGAAAGGGCTTAAAAGTTTAAGAGCTAGATCACAGGTTCTTATAGCTTTAAAAATTTTAAAATCTTTGGCGTTCAAGTTTTTATTTTATGATTTAGCTATTATAATTTTTAGAATGAAATTATGCTCCATAAAGTACAAATTGTAAGATTAAATCTCAAAATCGTGATTTGAAATGAAAAATCCATCAAGATCTTTTTTTTTAATTACAATGGGAGTGGAAGGGAGGGGCATGAATGGGATTTGAATCCCTGTATTTCTAACAAGGGATTGAACTTTTCCTATTAGGCCCCTTGATATCAAAATCTGTCAAGATTTTGATTTGCAATCTTATTTAACGTATTGGATATAAAACTACATATTCAACTATTTAGTTTTTTAAAAGTAAAAAGAAAAAAAATCTTTAGTTTTTAATGGCCTCTTAAATTTTTACTTTTCAAAACTGAACCATTGAAATTTTAAACTATTGAATAGGGCTTTTAAAATGTTCAATCTTCGTAACCGAAGAATAACTAGAAATTATATTTTTGAAAGATCTTTTTATTGAAGATAAGTGAATTATATTTGATTTTGTAATATATTGAAAAGATACATAGAAAAGACTTATTCATTTCCCTAAAAAGAAAAAGGAAAACAAAAGACTTATTCAACAAACTAAATTGAATTGCATACCATTATATTGTTGGAAATAAACTTTATTTGACCTAGAATAACTAATTGAGTTTAGATACTTAGCAGATAAAATTTAGTAGTTAAAACTCAGATAAGCCCAATTTCTAGATACTTATGGCCATAAAAAATATCATGATATTTTAAAGATACTTCTAAGATGTTTTAAAAGATAGACAAGTACAAAATATATTTTATTAGAGAATTCTATATGATAAATTGCAGCCATTGGATTAAATGTGTTGTGGTAAAATCATAACCATTGGTTAAGGATGTGCCACTATTATAAATGGGGGTCATATAGTCGATTTTGTATCAAACACTCAAGAAATAAATAAAAGAATTTTTGCAAGCCGGTTCTGCTATGAGACAAGTGAGGCGAGCGCCTTGACAAAAATTGTTTTTCTTTTCCTCTGACCTGAGGCGCTCACCTACTTACCTTACAGCACAACCAAGCGTGCTATTGATACTAATTTGAAAAAAAATTAATATATAAAAGAATCATCATCACATATTGACCCACAAGAAGAGACTATGTTTCGCACCTCATACCAGGTTCAAACATCAATCAACTCAGGTACACAAAAGTTAAGAACACAATTTGAGTAATTAATCATTTTACATGTTGACATAAAGATAATGCACAAAAAATGTTTTGGGGATGTATTTATTTATTTTTTTTGTTTGATAAATTTTTTCAAATAATTGTTTCTAATGACTTTAACCATAAATTTTCCAAAAATAAAATAAAATAAAATTCATTCTTTCTTTTCGAAAGGACTTGATTTGTTAAAATCTACTTTATATATAATGAACATTTTTTGCATTTGAGAAAAAATACAATTTAAAAATTTTGATTTTATTGGGATTTTGGAAATATGTGAATTTTAAAATTTTAAACGACATTTTGGATCATTTTGGATACTTCTGAAATATTCAAAATGACACTGGGTGTTAGCCGCCAAATTTTTTGAAATTTTGAAAATTTTATTTTTATAAATTTTAATGTAAAATAGGAGAGAGAATGAGTGGAGTTAAATTGCAGAGATTTATGTAGTACATATAGATCTCACGAAATATATGAATGTGATTGGTCTGACCGAAATAGAGGATGAATTAAAATTTGTAAAAATTTGATAAAATAAGGTGGCTAAAGCATGTTAGGATTGGATTTTTCATATATATTTTTATACATTTTGATCGATTACTTCTAAATTTAAATTTTTTAAAACCAATTAATCCATATATCCCGTGGTACCTACATGTACTGCACAAATTTCTACCATCCAACTCCCATCATTCTCTTTCCTACTTCACATAAAAATCTATTAAAAAAATCTTTAAAAATTCAATCGTAACATGAGCTTAGTCTTAACAACAATCAACTAACTATAAAATCTCATCCAATTAAAAATATCTTCACTAAAATTGTTTATCTCTTAAATTTTCCTTTCAAATATATTGGATTTGAATATACTGTAAAACCTCGATAATTTAATACTCAATTAATTAATAACTTCGTCAAAATAATCTTTTTTTCCAATCCAAAGTTGGGGACAACGTGCTAAATTAATAATTTGCTAAATTTATAAGATAATAGAAAATCAAGAATTTGTACAGACCTCATGCAATATATAAATTAATAATGTCGTATAATTAATTATTCATTTATAACAATTTCACTTCATAAAGAATGAGTTAATTGTGACTTGTTGCTTCTTGAAATTGATGTCACATTGAATCTAATCTTGGACTTTCCTTAACATGGTAAAAGTTCATGGCGTTATCTTCTCATAGTGTAACAAGGTGCATGGTATCAGAGCACGCTTCCAACCAGAAGTATGGCCAACAATGACGTTGGCCCTTTTAGGAGGAGTGATTGTAATACCTACAAAATCACATCACTTGGGTATAAAAAGGTAGACCAGTTTATGAGTTAAAAAAACGCTTTCAACTAGGCATGGGGCATTTTAGGGGTAAACCCAATAGCAAAACAGTCGGGTTACGTTCAAAGGCAGATAATACCATGCCAAAGTGGATTGGGTAGCAAACGGACCGAACCAAAATCTGAATGGTTCTCCCCAGAGAGTTATAGGCCAAATCTGGCTAGGTCATGATGAAGGTGGGATCATTATAGTAAATGCTATGCCAACCCAGCCAAACTCAATTAAAAATTTTTATTCAAAAGCTAACCTAGCCTAATGTAATAAAAAGCTAAGACAAAGGTTGGATTAGAGTTGGGCAAAAAGAGTTGGTCACCTGGGTTTTTGCCCAACTCTAACGGTGTGTATAATTGCAAAGCTAAAATATGATTGGAAGTAAAACGTTTTTCGGGTAAATGAATTCCGTGAAAATGTTTTCCAGGGAAATGGTAGTTGTAGGTGTTTGATTGGGTTAATTTGAAAGTTGGAAAATGATGCTATTTTCCTTATTTGGAGTTTTTTTTAATCAAATTTGATCATTTTCTTATCTTTATGGTTAAAGTAAATTGTCCATTAAAAAAAAGAAAAAAAGTGCCAAACTTTTCTCGGAAAATAAAAACAACCTCCCCCAAGGAAAAGAACGGAAATCGAAAAAAGTTGGAGAACGTTTTCCAGGAAAATTGCAATCAAACAGCCAAGGGTGGAAAAAAAATTGGAAAACTACTTTTCGTGGAAAAAAAAGAGTGAATCAAACACACCCTAATATCATAGTTAATGCTAAAAGGAACAATCAAATTGATTGGGACCTTCTAATTGACATCCCACATGATCTCAATTTTGATTTTTCAGATGAACATGAATGTTGGTCCGCTGCCAATTGAGGATATAGAGCAGTTGCTCATGAACAATCACTCTAATGTAGCCATGCAAAATGATGAGTAGGCTTCTACAGATGGTTTCTCAAGGACGTACTTATGGATTCTCCGGTAGCTTCTTATCTCAAAAAAGGTACTTCTGATGAACATTCATTATTACTTAACTACTGTTGTTATTTCTTAATTGTTGATTGCTTGGTAATGAATAATGATCTTTTGTAAAACTAGAAATAATATTGATAGAGGAAAAAATGGAATCTGGTTGGTAATGATCCTTTATAAAAATTAGTAGTATCTGATAAAAAAAATTGAATTGCCTGAATTTGAATCAAGGCAAAAAAAATTCACCTTTTGGTTTGTATAAATTATGCAATTTATGAAGTTAATTATGGTGTTCTTTCTTCAATTCAATTTCATCATTGCTAATTCATCCATCTCTGATTTGTCCCTTCGCAATGGCCACTCCTCTCAAGTTGTCATCCAAGTCCAATGGGTGCGTCTCCATCCGTCATCAACGTTGGTTCCTTTGATTTTCCATTTTCACTTTCTTTTGCCTAGTAAAACCAGTGAGATCGTCACCTGGGTAATGTTTTCGTCATTTTCATTGATCCTTAGCTTACAAATTATTTTTTCTCACTCCAAGAATGGTGATACCGGTGGTTTATTATGTGGGAAACCCAAGACCTAGGTGAAAAACCCACGGGTAGAGACCAGACAAAAATTTCACTATATCATAGATGGCTACAAGAGGAGATAATTTTCTGACTCTTACTATGAATGCCATAAGCTCTATGGCATGACATATATAGGAGAAAAATAAACCTATTATTAGTAGGATAAGAAAACTAATCCTCGTAGATTGAGGAATATAAATCCTAATAGAATAGGTAAACACTAATATCAGGATAGTAGGAATAAAATTCTAACCCCAATAGAATTCTTCAACTTCACCAAATTTGGCTCGAAATAGAATTCGGATCATAATTCCTAACAATCTCCACCTCGACACGAATTCTGTTGAATGAATGCAAAAAACCAATCTTTGACAAAAACAATACTCTGTCTCTTCCACAAAAGCCCCTGAGGGCTAAACTTAATGACCAACGCCAACCAAATCCAAGCAATGTTCAAACTTTGCAATAGGAAGTGTCTTGGCCATCATATCAGGAGGATTATCATGAGTACTGACCTTGTTTACAACAATATCACCCGAAGCTATAACTTCTCTCACAAAATGGTACCGGACATCAATATGCTTTGTCCTTTCATGAAACATCTGATCTTTTGTAAGAAACATAGCACTTTGGCTATCACAAAATACTTTGGTGATTTACAAGTCCTCACTGAGTTCTCCAAATAATCCTTTCAACCAAATAGCTTCCTTACAAGCCTCTGTAATAGCCATATATTCTGCTTCAGTAGTAGACAAAGCAACTGTAGCCTGTAAGGTAGCTTTCCAACTGATAGCACAACCACCAACGGTGAACACGTACCCTGTAAGTGATCTTCTTTTATCAAGATCTCTAGCAAAATCAGAATCAACATATCCAATTACTCCATCATTAGATCTCCCAAATTGTACACAAACATTAGTTGATCCATGCAGGTATCTAAAAATCCACTGAATTGCTTTCCAATGTTCTTTACCAGGATTTGCCATGTATCTACTAACTGCACTGACCTGCATATGATAAATCTGGACGTGAACAAACCATGGCATACATGAGAAATCCTACTGCACTAGAATATGGAACCCGAGACATGTATCCAATTTCTTCATCTGACTGTGGAGATAATGAAGATGATAATTTAAAGTGTGCTGCTAACGAAGTACTGACAGGCTTGGCTTTCTGCATATTAAATCTGCAAAGGACTTTCTCAATATACCCTTTTTGACTTAGGTACAACTTGCCTGCCTTTCTGTCTCTCTGAATCTCCATTCCAAGTATCTTCTTTGCACCTCCGAAGTCTTTCATCTCAAACTCCTTATTGAGTTATGCTTTGACCTTTTTTAATTCTATCTTGTGTTTGGCTGCTATCAGCATATTATCAACATAAAGAAGTAAATATACAAATGACCCATCCGCTGTCTTCTTGAAGTAAACACAACTATCATAATTACTTCTTTTGAAATCATGAGTGGTCATAAAAGAATCAAACCTTTTATACCACTGTCTTGGGGACTGTTTAAGGCCATAAAGAGACTTCTTCAACAAACATACGTAGTCTTCCTTTCGAGAGACTTCAAAACCTTCTGGCTGGTGCATATAAATGTCCTCTTCAAGTTCCCCATGCAAGAATGCAGCTTTTACATCTAACTGCTCTAACTCAAGATCATGCATGACCACAATACTGAGTAAGGCTCGAATCGAACTGTGCTTGACAACTGGAGAGAACACATCTGTGAAGTCCACACCCGGAACTTGACTATAACCTTTAGCGACCAATCTAGCTTTAGATCTAGCATCTTCAACTCCTGGTGTTCCTTCTTTCTTTTTAAATACCCATTTGCAGCGAACTATTTTCTTATCTTTCGGCAATTTTACTAAGTCCCAAGTGCCATTTTTACGAAGAGATTCCATCTCTTCTTGCATAGCAATCATCCATTTATGAGAATCTTTTCGACAGACTGCCTCTGAATATGAAGAAGTTTCTTCACTAAAGTCAATATCCTAGGCTATATTTAAAGCATAAGCAACCAAATCAGCTTCGGCATACCTCTTTGGAGGTCTAATATCTCTTCTAGGCCTGTCTTTAGCAATAGAATATTGCAATGTTGGTGGTGGGACAAAAGTAGTAGTATTCTTTACCTCCGGATTTGATGGTGGTGTTGATTGAGATTGCAGTTGTATATTTTCTGACCCGGTCTAAAACTCCACCCGAGTGCTTATTTTCTGCTGTTTGGCAGAACATTCTCCAGAAGGTGAACTTCGAAGCGTTGCAGATTCATCAAATATAACATATCTGCTAATTATCACCTTTTTGGTTCAGGACACCACAATTTATAACCTTTGACCCCAGATTTATAGCCCAGGAAAATACACTTTAAAGATCTAGGTTTGAGCTTACCATTATTCACTTGAACGTAAGCAGGACATCCAAATATTTTCAAATTTGAATAGTTACCTAGACTACCGGACCATATTTCTTCTGGAGTTTTCTTGTTAATGGCAATTGACGGAGACCGATTAACAATAAAGCAAGTTGTAGAAATAGCCTCGGCCCAAAATGATTTCGGAAGGCGGCATTGGAAAGCATGCATCGCACTTTCTCAATCAAAGTCCTGTTCATTCATTCAGCTATCCATTTTGCTGTGGAGTATAGGGAATTATGTAGTGCCTTAATATTCCTTCTTATTTGCAAAAAGCATCAAACTCACCAGAACAAAACTCCAAACCATTATCTGTGCGAAGACATTTTATATGTTTACTGTCTGTTTCTCAATATGGGTTTTCCACCCTTTAAATGTTTGAAACACATCACTCTTTTGTTTCAAAAAGAACACCCAAACTTTTCGAGAGAAATCATCAATCATAGTCAGCATATACTTTGCACCTCCTATAGAAGGCACCTTAGATGGTCCCCAAAGATCTGAGTGTATATAACCAAGTGTTTCCTTCGTGTTGGGAATACCTGTAGAAAATCTGACTCTCTTCTGCTTTCCAAAAATACAATGCTCGCAAAATTTCAAATTAGTAATATGGTGCCCATCAAGAAGTCCTCGTCTGCTTAGTTCTGCCAGTCCTTTCTCACTCATATGTCCAAGGCGCATATGCCACAATCTGGTAATATCAACGTCTGATAATGTAGCAGAAGTTACAACTGCTTCACCTGTAACTATCGAACCTTGAAGGACAGATAATTTGGTAGCCCTTTTGAAACCTTTCACTACAACCAATGCTCCTTTGGTGACCTTCAAAACTCCACCTTTACCCAGAACTTGTACCATTTTTCATCAAGAGTACCCAAAGAGATGAGATTTCTCTTTAGATATGGTACAAATATGACATCACTCAATGTCCGAATAACTCCATCAAACATCTTAATTTTGATTGTGCCAATTTTAGCAATCTTACAAGGTGCATTATTTCCAACCAACACAACACCTTTAGAAACAATTTCATATGTTGAAAACCAATCCCGATTGGAACACACATGAAACCGTGCAAGCTAAGTCAGAATCCATTCCTCAAAAGGATAGGAGACACCATCAGAAGCAACAAGGAGTTTAGGATCAAGATTCAATTGTATGCAATCCTCAGGTTCGCTGTTGCAAACAATTAGAAGTTCCCAACCATTTTTATCATATGTTGCAATGCTAGATTCACCAGAATTATCTAGTCAATTTCCATTCTAATTAGCAGTTTCTCTCATAATTTTATTCTGCAACTTGTAACATTCAAACTTGATATGGCCTTTCTTCTTGCAATAATTGTAGTACTTATCTTTATTTCACGATTTTGACCTGCTTCTATTGTTATTACCTCCAGAATTCTTATCATGAGTCCTTCCTCAAACAACAAGGCCCTCTGCTTGAGCCTCAGATCCAACAAAAATCTCTTTCATCTTCTCCTTAGAGAACGGTGCATCATATACCTCATCCAAAGTAAGAGTATCGTGACTATATAGAATAGTATTTCTAAAAAATACATAAGAAGAGGGCAACGAGCACAATAAAATCAAAGTCAAATCTTCCTCATCATACTTTACCTCTAAAACCTCCAGGTCATAAACGACTTCTTTAAAGGTGGTAAAGTGATCTTCTAGAGACGTACCTTCAACCATGCGATGGGAATACAAACGTTGCTTGAGATGCAACTTACTAGTAAGACTTTTTGTCATATATAGCTTCTCCAATTTTAACCATAACGCATCAGCAGTTTTCTCCTTCAAGACGTCTTGTAAAATTTGGTTTGAAAGATGAAGATGAATCTGAGATAAGGTTTTTCGATCCCTACGTTGTTTTTAATCTACCGTCTATGAAGCCGGCATCTTATCAAACCCCAACAGTGAGTCATCCAAATCCATCTGTGAGAGCACTGCTGGCATCTTAACCTGCCATAGTGAAAATCTGGTGTTGCGATCTAAAAGTGAAATATCATGCTTCATGGTTGCCATTATCGTAATCAAAACTTAGCTCTGATACCAATTTGTTAGGAATACAAACTATAACTTGCAACAAAAATAAAGAACAAAAGAAAGAACACGCAGATTTGTTTTACGTGGGAAACCCAAGACGTGGGTGAAAAACCCACGGGCAGAGACCAGACAAAAATTTCACTATATCAGAGATGGTTACAAGAGGAGATAATTTTCTGACTCTTACTATGAATGCCATAAGCTCTATGGCATGGCATATATAGGAGAAAAATAAACCTATTATTAATAGGATAAGAAAATTAATCCTCGTAGATTGAGGAATATAAATCCTAATAGAATAGGTAAACACTAATATCAGGATAGTAGGAATAAAATTCTAACCCCAATAGAGTTCTTCAACTTCACCAAATTTGACTCGAAATAGAATTCGGATCATAATTCTTAACACTTTCTCATAAAAATTGGCTGAGGAATGGGATTCTTTTTGTAAACATTATGACTTGTTTGATCAAGAATTTTCTAAAGTACTTTTTATTCACACATAAAAAAATTCACACAAAATGTGGATTTCATGAACTTTGTTCTTCGCTGACAGGGCTATTTGGAGCCATAGCGGGTGTTAGGATGTGTGTAAAAATCAGTTTTTATATGTTTTTATGTGATATAGGAAAGAAAATGAGTCGAATTGAATGGTGGAGATTTGTGCAGTACAGGTAGGTCCCACGAAATATGTGGATTTCAAATATGAGAGAGAATGAGTGAGGTTGAAAAAAATGTGTAAAAATGTGTGCAATAACACCCGCATAGTTAGTCATGCTGCATTTTGATTCAAGGGCATGCTTGCTAATGATTTTTCTTCCCTACCGTAGGAGAACTGGTAATATTTGCGAAAATTGATTATCAATATTTGGTAACGCTCAATTTTGGTTTATGAGTTTGCGTAAATGATGATGGTGAAAAATCTAGACCAAACAAGCCCTTAGCCAACCAAAGATTTAGAAGAAATAAGGTTCTACCATGGAATTTTCAATTAAAGAGTGGTAGAATTTGAGTATTAACGTTTCGCTTATGCGCGCCCCTCTAAATTTCATTTATCTATATTGTACAGATCCGCGTTTGGCCATTTCTGCTTGTGCGTCTATGCAAAAATGGCGTATGAAAGAAGGTTAAAACTCATGTGGAAATTGCAAGAAATGACCATTTTTTTGGGGCATATTCAAAATAGGCTAATTAATAAGAACTTTTCACTCTTGTCCATTTCCACTTTTTTGTTACAAATTTACCCCTATGACATTGAGTGTACAATAAATAAAATCTGGCTCTTAAAAATGTGTACAAAACAAAAGAAAAGAAAGGAAGAAAAGGAGGTGTCGGTCAAAAAAGAAACAAACCATACCACGCCATCGCCATTCACAGAGAAATCTCTCTCGTCCGTGCTTTCTCCATCTCCAACCGTCGCCATCTCCACGCCATCACCACGCCATCACAAGTCCTCTCCCCGAAGGTATTCTTAGTGACATTTCGAAGTGGAATTTGTAAATTATTTTGACGATTAGGGTTCGACAATAGAGGAAATAGCAGTTAGCGATTTTGGGGGTTTGCGAATTTTGGGGTATTGGTGGGTTTTCGAATGCTGTGGTGTGGGTTTAGGATAGTACTCTTTGTTTGATGTATTGTGTACTGGATTTTTCAAACGTTGTGGTGTGGGAAAAAGCAGTTAATAGCGATTTTGGGGGTTTTCAAATTTTGGGGTACTGGTGGGTTTTCGAATGCTGTGGTGTGGGTTTAGGATAGTACTCTTTGTTTGATTTATTGTGTACTGGATTTTCGAAAATTTTGTTAGCGGAAAAGAAGTTACATTAATTCTTTGTTTGTTTTTTGTTTTTTGTTTTTTGAAATTTTGTGCTTTTTATTCGTGTATGTATGTATGAATGCTGGATGAATGTTTGTTTTTTTTCCTTATCATTTGTTATCTTTTTTACGCCTACTTTTGGTTTAATATGGCTAGGAATTCTGATTTTGTGTTATGCTAGCATCTATCAACTGTGTGAGTATCAAATATGCATCATGTATTTTTCTTCTTTTATTTGGCAATGTCAGCCCCGGATGAACAATATCTATTTTCGATTTTGAGCATAATTCTACTTTCCGCTGTTGCTGTGGATTTTATAACTGATCATAATGAAGATATAGGTTTGTAACCAATCGTATTGGTTTAGAAATCTTACTTGGTTTAGATACAGGTCCGTCGATGTGCTCATAAATAGCGGCCATTTGCTGCTATTATTGGCTTCTTTGCAAGCTACGCTATTGAGCATTGCAGTTTCTTCTCAACTTAGCGGCCATTCTTTGCTACTATTAAGACTGACAAATCTTACTTTTCCCTCTTTTTTCAATTCATTTCCAATTTTTTGTATGCTTCATGTTGAGTATTGAGTCAGTCAATTTCATTTTCCTTTTTTCCTACTTTTCTCTTATGTATGCTTTTTGTTGACCATATTTTCCTTTTTTTAATGTACATTCAAACTGCTGCTTTGTTATGTAGAAATGTTACTTCTTAGTTTATTAATGTAGGATGAAAATTGGAGTTAATCACATTAAATGACAAATCTTTTCTGGAATTTTGTCTTTTTTGGCATTTTCATTTGTTCCTACAACAAGTGCCCAAGTTATATCTTCATTTGTTCTCTTATATCTTCTCTATTTATATATGATTTTTAAAAGGTTGTCAATGATGTTGTCGTGGGAAATTTAAATTTCCCTTCAATCTTAATAACAATCAAATGTCATGCGATGTATATAGATGTGCATTTTCATCTTTTAGCATGTTATTGAATTTAATTAGTTTTTTTTTTGTGTAGCCATGCCTCCCAGGTATGTTGTGCCCGAGGAGGAACGAGTTAATGCTAAAGTCTGCAAATTTTCAAATGTAGACCTCGTAGCAGACGTGTTGAAACAATTTGATGACAAACAAAAAACTGAATTTAAGGCTAGTAGTTTAGGTCCCTTAGGCGAACTACCTAAGTCGAAGTACTCAGCTCAACTTCTTCAACTGATGGCAGGCAGAATTATTATTTCCCGTAAGATGAATGAAGTGTGGTTTATGGTGAATGAGAACTGTCTTCGATTTGGGTTGCAAGAGTTTGCATTGGTAACGGGGTTAAACTATGGTGATATTCCGACGGGACCGGAGGTGGAGAAAGTTGTGAACATAGAACGCATTTACGATAAGTACTTTAAGGGGATGGAGAGGATTTCATTGGCAGACTTACACTCTAAGTTTGATGGTTGTAAGCTTAAGAGTGACAAGTACAAGTTAGGTTTGGCACTGATTGTCGAGGGTATTCTTGCATCGAAAGATATAGGGATTGGCGTGAGTAGGGAAACTCTATCAGCTGTCGATGATTTGTCCTTCTTCTACGCGTACCCATGGGGAAGGATATCATTTGACCTTTTAATTAAATCATTAAAGCGTCCTTGGGCTAAAAAGGTTGATATGGTGAAGTTGAACGCGAAAGATCGGATGTCCTACATGCTCTATGGATTTCCTACATCATTGCGGTAAGTGGCAGTGCCTTGAGTAAATAGAAGTTATAAAATTCTATTATATTGTATATCGATTGTTTGTAACATTTTCAATGGATAAAGGCCTTCTAATTCTACTAATATGCATAGGTTTGGGTGTACGAGGCAATTCCAGAGATTGGATCAGCCTTTGCCAAGAAAAATGGAGACTTGTTGCCTCGAATGTTGAGGTGGGAAGGATTACGGCAAACGCAATTAGCCACATACGAGGACTTCATTGAGAATAACACTGTAAGTATTCCGTTACATTATAAATGTAGTGACAATATAAAATCATTTTTCTTTTTAACCTTTCACGACACGTATTGACAATGATCGTTTCGTAGGTTCATGTTTGGGCTACACTCCGTGCAAGTGAAGATGAACAACAGAAGGCGTACTGGACTAGTATGAAGCCCCCATCCGATGTTATAGACGAGGTGTTCGACAAAATTGTTTCGGACACGACGGAAATTCAAGAGGCCAAATTGCAAGTACCAGCACAATCCAGTGCAGAGACCCGAGACCCGAAGAGGCGAAAGAAGACTGGAAAAGCTACGTCAGGGACAACTGGACAGTGTGACCAGGAGGTAGGAGATAACGACATTGGCCGAGGTAAGTCGACGCATGCATGCACTTTTGATGTAGCTATCATTAAAGAACTATTGGATTCACACAAGAAAAAAATTGAAAAGAAGATTGATGATGTTAAGGATGAGCTAAACCACCGGTTAGACGTTATCGAAAACAAACTGAAATATCATGCCACTCCATCAAAGGTCGACTACCATTTTGATTTGAGTGCTATGCGTGAACGGGTTAATCAGTTATCATCACTCGGGTTAGAAATGGGTGATAACGGTGCTACATTCGGCCCATCTGATTATAGGACTAAACATGTATTCGAGGCAGTCGAAGTGTCAGGTGGGAGTACTCTGAGACCGAGTAACACATTTCCTATAGATTATCATGTTGGTCTTTCTGCATGCGACGTAATGGTTCAAGCGGAGAATGAAATAGTGGACGAAGAACAAGACAATGAGCCACTAGTTGTCCGTAGGAGGTCACCATCCAAGCGGCTGAAAAATCGGGGACCCACACTTCGCACACCATACACCAATGCCCCTCGTAGAAAGAAGTAAATGTTGGAGCAATGGTATGTTAGGAATTAGTAAGTATGTAGTTTTGTTCGTCGTCATGACTTTTGCACATCTCATTTTGATGGGATCAACATAACGTAGTCTTTTGGGAATCTAACTTGACGGTTAATCTTTACATGGAAGTTGTGTATGTAATGCGCATGGAACATGTATTTGTTAGATATTGACCTTGACAACCGTTGTTATTTTGTTTGTGAAGTGTGGGTCGATTGTCGAATGACGTAGTCTTTTGGGTTTACGTTGAAGTTATGTATTGGACGATGGTATGTTAATCTGGTTGGACGATGGTATGTTAGGAATTATTTTGTTCCAATTAGTATGGTTTCTCTTCAAATACCATCTCATTCGGTTATCTCATTTTGATTGATTGACAATGATGTGTATTTTGAGAATTTTTACCTCTCGTTTGTCAATACATGGCACTGGTGTATCATTAACATTGAGACATGTGTTGACATTGAAGTTATGTATTCGATATTCTGTTTGTAATGTATGGCTCGTTTGCACGACAGTGTTTGTCTCGGGTGTCGAAGTTATGCTACGTACTATCCTCTTCACAATTTCTTACGGAACCCACCTCAGAATTCACTGCTGCCTTTTGCCCATATAAGTATCATGTTACTTCAGGTATATGATGTCGTCTGTGACATTTCACATGTCGAATTGTATCGGACATTCATATGTCTTTCCAGACATTTATCGAATAAACTGTCTAGATTTTCAGCCACAAAGTGCCCTTCCTGACAGTTGAATTGTCAAAAAGTGTCCCATAGACAATGTCGTCCGTGACATTTCAAATGTCAATGTGTATCGGACAGGAATATGTCTTTCTAGACATTTGTCATTTGAACTGTCTAGATTTTCAGCTACAAATTGACTTTCTTGACAGTTTAAGTGTCAAAAAGTGTCCCGTATACAATTGTCACCAACTGCTGCCAAACGTCTTTCTATGCAAGTTTGCCTTTATTAACATGTGCACGCAACAGAATTGTGATTGGACTAACATGAGAATGTAATATGTACTTTGGAAACTTACTAGTACAGGTCCTTTTATAACGTGAAGGAGTTGACCTTAAAATACAAGCACAGTTGTAGTGGGAAGTAGTACAGAAGCACATAACTTGATTTGAAAATAGTGGTTCAATATTTCACTTTGACAACTTATTTAATGGCATTGGTTGAAAGGTATTTAATGACCATAACTTTTTGCTGCTATATATATTGCTAATCCATACAAATCCTCATATTATCATTAGCCTTTCTAAACCATCACTATCCTAAATAGAGAAAAATGACAATCGAACTCAAAGTTGGAGATATTCTTCCAAACAATCATGCGGAGATGTACGATGATCCAATTCCATTGGACGAGGACGTGATGGTGGTCGAAGAAGATGGCAACTTCGTTCCAAATGATGTGAATAATCCGTTTCCACCTGTTGCATCGGCGTATAACCATGGAGAGAATGTTCGATACATGGGTCCAAACCATCATGCAGGCACATACGGGGCTCCTATTTTTCTCGATGAGCCGGAGCTACAGGTCAATGAAAATGGAGGGATCGGTGGGAACGTTAGCGGGAATGAAGAGTACTTCTACGAAAATCATAACAATGTTGGCGTAGATGGCCTACACTCTGACGATGAGTTACACCTTGACGATGAAATTGGGATAGAGGTTGTGCACGCTTTAATGGCGAATCCAAGGCCAGAGCTTATTCTTATCAGTTCCGATGACGAGGACGAGCAAGATGATGCATCTGACATCACCAAAGAGCTCGACTTTTAAATCCACTATTCACGTTGCATGTGTTTAGATGTCCACGTACCTTGTTTTACTTGTACTTGTTGGTCGTAGTTGACTCGTTATTATCTATTACGTTTATGGGTTGGGTGAACGGGTTAGCCAATTTTAACTGCTGCTACGTAGTGCATTGGTTATAGTTTCTAATCTCAACATAGCCTTATACTGTGGGGGCAGCTTGTGGTTCGGCGTAGTTTACTTTAATTAGTGGGTGAATCAATTGTCCAGGTGGTACGTGGCATCTCGTTTGCTAATGAATTTAATATCATGTTTTGTTATTTTATGAAAGAAGTAAATGGATACTAGTTGTCTCCAATATTGAAAGGTGGTGCATAAGATAAATATGTGTGGAATGTCAACCTCGACAGTTGAAACGGTAACATCCTAACGAAAAAATTACATCATCTGTCTTTCATGACAATTACCATACCATGTAGAATTGCAGACACGTATGGTCATTCTAGACACTAAAATGTCAGGAAAGTTTTCAAGTGTCAAGGCATAAAACTAATGACGGCAAGAGGTGAATAATCTTATAGATAATTCTTATAATACTTTAGTACATGTGATGTGAATTTCACATAGAAACTGTTTGTTGATATCATATGTAGACAAAATATGAATGGACATTTTTCAATCGATTTATGCACGCCACATTTCCAACTGTGAATAAAACACTAAACATTGAGACATGAATTGCGTAACCACGACAGAAAGGAAGAAATGGAATCCATCTCTACAATACACATGGCCTTCCAAAATAGGTAGCATCATCAGCTTAAAGGATTCTTACATGTCTGTCTGTTGTGGCTCGTTCGAGAACAACGTCCGCATTTTCTCGAACGTGTTCGCATTTCCAATCTAGATCGTTTCCATTGTGTGGCTGGTCGACCGGGTGGCCTTCGCACTGCAGGAGATAAAACTTGTACCTGCAATATTTCAGGAGGAATTTCCAAGTCAACCTCTTGGCCCACGGAATGCACGACATCACTATATGCCGCTCTCCAAAACTCTGTTGTATAATATTGACCACATAGGCCATACAGAGACATAAGTCTACCACATGCGGCTCGGCATGCATGTGCACAAGGAATTTGACGAATCTGAAATTCACGACAAGAGCATGTGTGTCCGACAAGGTCGACGGTGTGAACATTCTCCCCTATCCCAACCTCAACGGCATTGACTCACGTCACGCACTTGTAGCCCATTTCCTGCAGCCAATGACTTAAGCAACTCTCGCTCTAATGTCGGAGTTAGAGCACTAGAGCAATTGAATGCTGCCGTTCTTCTCTCGTTGAACCATCTTTGCATTAGGGTAGTAATACTTGCCACCAATGTCGTGATTGGGAAATGACGTTGTCGCCGAAGGACTGAATTCAGGGACTCTGCACCCTTGTTGGTCATGATATTGTATCGGTTTCCAGGAAAAAGCGCTCGAGACCAGTTCGACACTCCAGCTCTTTCCAAGTAGGCTGTCGTGGTAGGTTTAATACGCCTTATTTGCATCATCAACCTTTCAAATTCGCTAACGCGATATGCATACGCTGCCTTTTTGAACAATACTATCGAAGCTGCATTACCATGCGGTGATCCAATTAGATTTTTCTGTATATGCCATATACATGCACTGTGATGAGCATGGGGAAACAACATAGTGATTGCTCTCTTTATACAATTCTTTCTATCTGAAATGAATACTAGCCTTCGTGAGTCTCCACAATGCCTTTCAACTTAGACAAAAACCAATACCACGATGCATTCGTCTCTCCATCCACAACGCCCCATACGATTGGGTATATCTGATAGTTTCCATCTTAAGCTGCAGCAACAAGCATGGTTCCTTTATATTTACCCTTCAAATGACTTCCATTGACACAGATCACTGATCGCAAATATTGTTGAAATGCACATATGCTAGGACCAAAGGCTATGAAGAAGTACAAGAATCTATTATTCCTGTCAAGCTCGATATGTGTTATTGTTCCTTCATTCTTGCTCTTCAACGCATGGCAATACGAGGGTAATTTTTTAAAACTATCCTCATGTGAACCGCGAAGCATAATTTCTGCTTTCTCCAATGTTCTCCATGCTTTGCTGTATGAAACACGCACTACAAATTCACGCTGCATGTCTCCAATAATCCCAGCTGGCAAATAAGATTGGTTTCCATCCTCAAGTCGACATTTGATGTGATGGGCAATCAACGAACTAGAAGCGTGTCTATCAAAACGTTGACGCACATCCAAGGAACACGTGTGGATGCCAACGTACCTTCGAATCTTAAAGATTTCGGTAGTTTTGATCTTTGAAGCACGTACCATCCATTGGCAATTGATGTCACCACAGCATAAAGTCAGAGTACGAGTGTTTGATTTACGGACCTTAAAGTGAAAATTCTGAGTCAATGCTTTTAGTTCGACCGTTCATTGCAATTGTTCCTTGCTAAAAAATACTTCACCCTTTACAATATTAATATCTTTGTGGTTTCTGTCTGTAAGAGTGTTACACACATTATGTTGTCTACTACCACGAGAACAAGGATACACGGCATCCCCAGAAAGTCTACGATCAACTACCAGAGAATGTATTTCATTAATCTGGTGGTCGTCTCTGGTAATATCATTCTCACTCCCTACATCTACCGAGATCGATTCGGTGTTAGTTCTAACAATTTGGTCATCTCCTTCGGTCGTGCCATCCTCATGGGACATATCTACATGGTGTGATAAAGGGTTGCTTCCATTATTCAAGACATCGTGTTGCTCAGCTAATTTATCCACAACTACATAAAACGTTGTCTCGGCATGCAGAGATATGCCACTTCAAATCATCGTTATCAACTATGTTAGCCGGAGGTACATTCATGTTTGGAACTTTAAATTTCAAACGCACACCATATCTACTCTTATCAACATTAATCTTTTCCATTACTTTTGAAACAACGTCTTCAAATGTAACATCGTCTTGCACAACAATTGATGTTGTTCGATTGCCACACCATTTCCATTCATTTTCTGCTTCAACAAAGTCACCACCGTACGACAATATGAATCTCATCATTTCTCCAATTCCTGAAAGTATGGGAACAAATTTACATTAATAAATCAATGTCTTCTCCTTCATTTATTGTACTTATCATTTCATTACCAACCAAACTCGTACGCACTATCTTGGATTTTAAAGTGCACTTGAGCTCTGGCTACAACACTAAACACTAATAGTACGTACATTACGTCGACATTATTATCGACAAACAATATTATACTCGTCCAAAAAATACAGAATAAAACTGACGTAGGTAACAGTACAATGGGTTAACAATGAGATTTGAAGAAAAACTTCAAAGGCAATAACGATTGTTGCCTGTTATAATGCAAGACATTGTACCATATCAAGAAAGACAATTAAAAATGTCGGAAAAGACAATTAAAAATCTCTTGAAATGCCATTCAAAATGTCAAGAAATGCCATTCAAATTGTCAGGAAAGGCTTTGAAAATGTCGAGAAAGACATTTTTCTAATGTACCGCACAACTAATTAAAATGACGAGAAAGACAAATCACAAACACTATTACATTTTTCCATGCGCAATGCGAAGCTATTTAATTTGTCGAGAAAGACATTTCGTCATTGCACTTAATTGTCTCACATTTATCTTCTTCAACAACCACCATATTTACAACCTTAAAGATTCACCATTAATGACATTAATAAACCATAACCACCACAATATCCTTCACTTACAAAAGATCTCAATGATTATATCCATCACATCTCCTACTACAACATAGTTGGAAAATTAAAAAATGGTAACAATTCATATCTTAAAGTAAGTATTCAATGACTAAGTCTTCACCATTATATTACATTCTCTCTCAACAAGTTTATTTTCACAAGTATATATACATGCTCTTTTAAATACATCATGTGTAAATAGAGAAGATATAAGATCCTTACCCTTTCTCTTCAAAATTTTCAACCCATTAAAGCATGTTTTTCACACATAAATGGAGATACAATTTTCCCCCTCCATTTTGGTGGTGAATTCGTTCAAGAGGAAGGAAGCAAATATCATATTTTATTTCCTCTTTTCCCACTAATAAATGTCTTTTCAAATGGGTCCTAGAAAGTACAATTGCATTTAAACAATCATTAATGGTCATTTCTTGAACCACTAAATAACCTAATTTTAATTAATGTATTTCAAGGCCATATTAGACATTTTAATGTTAAATTTGGCCACTCTTGCATTACTATTTTAAATTAGCCCCATTTGGCTCGACAGGACATTTTTTTGCCATTCATGCAAATACCCCAAAACTCATCGGTGAAGAGAATAATATTTTTGGGCTTTGGCCTGAATCTTCTTCTTTGATATCTAATTCTGATATTTAATTTGTTTTCCAGAAAATGTTGTCGACAAGTCACTATATTATTGTTTTCAAATTTCTTCGCACATGGACTGTCTTTGGTGGTCAAGGTGACATTACCTTTCTTTGTTTTAATTTTTGCGTTTGATTCTCCTCTCTTTGTTTCCATACCTGAAATTTGAACCTGAATTTCACACATTCTTTTTAACCCCATTAATTCTCTCTCATATTTCACATCCACATATCTCGTGGGACCTACCTGTATTACACAAATCTCCACCATTTAACTCCACTCATTCTCTCTCCAATATCACATAAAAACACATAAAAATCCATTTTTACACATATCCTAACACCCTTTTAATATGTATGACATTTCTTGAGTACCTATTATAAGAAGATAAAGAGATAGTGATCGAATGAGGAGGTTTTTTCAATGGTAAAGAGAATATTATTTTATTTTCATTCGCACAATCTCTTCTATTCTTAGTTGGTAGTTTGAAATTCACTTTGATTATTTATTTTTATTTTTTGCCGGGGACGAGT
This sequence comes from Jasminum sambac, assembly GCA_018223645.1. Classification (NCBI taxonomy): domain Eukaryota; kingdom Viridiplantae; phylum Streptophyta; class Magnoliopsida; order Lamiales; family Oleaceae; genus Jasminum; species Jasminum sambac. Next base: position 41,347,289 of record CP073640.1, read on the forward strand.
GAGAGGCCAACTAGAATCTTTCAAGCAAGGAAATTCTTCTTTCCCTTTGTTAATAACTTCCACTTTAATTCCTTCCATCTTCTGTGTTATTAGAAGGTTGTAACTACTGATTTGGTTCCTTGAAAAGATACACATGTATGGTGTATAAAATAGATATTTATTGTGGTTTCTATGAATAATCAATATAATTAGAATTCATTTGATCGTTTTCATTTTTGTTGCAATTGTGTTATTGGGAGTGCTAGGTTTGAATTTATTAGAGGAACTTAAAGCATGTTTGCTTTTAATAGGTTAGACTTGACACTGTGGGTCCTGAACTAGAGGTGGCTAATAAAAATGAAAAAAGCTAAAATACTTGAAGTAGACGACAGACGGAAATTCCTTGACACTATAAATAGGAAAAATTGCAATGAGATTAGGATGGGAAAATTGCTTCAGGATCTTGATGCTTTGGCTGGATCATGAGGCTTTTTTTGCAAAAGGAAAAAGGTCTATCCTGTAAGTTTCTTCACCTTTTTGATTTTGCTAATTTTCTAATTGTTTGAGTGAAATCTAAATTGTGATTTTGGTGGCCATTTTCTCTTTGTAAATGAAGATTGATTTTCGATTTTTAGCAACATTAAGATGATTAATTTTATTTTCTATGTAATCAAATTTGAGATATAAATCTATAACTTTTGAGGGAACCTCTTAGATAAGCTCAGTGGCTATTGTCTTCTGGTTGTTGTATACATTATTGCGTATATTTCTGTTTTAGTTTTATTTTAGAATGAGAAACAACTGCCTCACATTCTCTCTCTCTCTTTTTTTTTGTTGGTGGAAGGAATATATATATATATTTGTAAATTTTGAGTTCAGCGTTTTTGGATCACGAAAGTTGAAGATGAGCGACTAATTGAAATGCTACTTCCAAAGCATAATCGGACCATCAAATGTGAATTATGTGGACTCATTTCCTTTTTATTTTTTGTATTCATCTGCTTTTCCTAATGCTACTCCCAGTGTTGCAAGAGCGGTCCGAGTGAAGTAGTAACGATGATGAAAGCTCCAGGAAAGAACCGTAGGATGAAGAAAAGTTTACTTCAAAATGATTTAAAAGATATTTCCATAATATGAGAGCTTATTCCGGTGATGAACTTTGCAAAATGTTTGCATGGCTTTATTGTATTTGTTGTTTGGTTGAAGATAGAATCATATCTTTGTTAGTTAAAAGAGAAATATGCATAAAAATTGCTTTGGATTGAAGTCTGTGATGTATACAACGTGCAATCCTTTGATTTAAGTTTAATGAGTGGACATGAAAACTTTGCATTGAGACTTCCATGACTTCCACATGATTGTTTGTGATTTTTTTCATTTTTTTATGTGTTAGGTTCGAAGATCTTATTTTCAAGTATAGTAATCTAGTTTTCTAGCAAATTAATATAGTTTTTGGAGCACTTATTTATATATATATATATATATATATATATATATATATATATACCCGTCTTAACAGATGAATCGATTAGATAAATGATCAATAGCAGGATTATAGGTTATCGAAGGTCATGAAGTAAATCAAGCCATATTAAAACTAATTTTTTTACTATCAAACAAAATATTTAGGTAATGAGGTCATAATCTTGATACCAATTTTTAGATGATAGAATCTTTTCAAACCAGGTGATATTGTCGTCGTTGTTGTCATTGTTGTTATTCTAAAAAAAATTATAACTAAATACATACGTTGTACAATTTTATTTTTGTGTTGGTTGTTTGCAAATGTGGAGATTTTATTACTCTTTTGGAAAATATATTCTAAAAGTATCCATCTTTTTTGTATGATAATCGCACAATGATGTTGGATGCTATTCTCACGTATGATGTTGATATTTCTTAATAAAATCTTGCTTTCAAGAAAAAGTAGCCCATGTGGAAAACTCTCATGCATACAAGATTGTTTTGTCGGTTGTATAGCGTTCCTTATATGCAAAACAATAATTACCGAACAAAATTCTTTTTATCATCCAAGTTCCCAGGCTTATTACCTTTCATACTTCATACTTGATTTCGCAATAAGAATTAGATAATTATAATCAAGGTTTTTCCAATAAAGTCAATTGATTGGTTCCAATACACTCAGCGCATTAAGAAGAATGAAACATAAAAAGAGCAAATCGACAATGTCTATAAAAACACTTATCCAACAGAATATATTGAGACGCGAGACCAACATGGCATCCGGAAATAGATATTGATACTATATCTACAACTAGCGGTGGGCATTAAACCCGCAAACCCAGCAAACCGACCCGACCCACCCGACTCGGGTTGGGTCGGGTCGGTTTTTTTGGCAAATCGGGTCGGGTTTCGGTTTGTAGAAACCAAACCAAAAACCCGACTCGGTTTAAAAAAAAAAAAGAAAGAAAAAACCGGAAAAACCGGCAAAAACCCAGCAAACCGACCCGAACCGACTCGGTTCGGGTTGAACCGAACCGAACCATCGGTTCGGTTCGGTTTGGATTATTCCAACCCGATTTTTTGCCGGTCGGTTTCGGGTTGGGCCCGAACCCGACCCGACCAACCCGATGCCCAGCCCTATCTACAACTGGAAACTTTTATTTTGATATGAAGAGATATAAATTGCAAACATAATCAAATTTAAACTATGCCACCTATCAACTAACAGAATAGAGTAATTTAAAAACACATTATTAATAGAATGCAAAAATTTCAAGTACAAATAAAGGCACATGTATATGAAACTACTCACTATATGATTAACTCCATGTAAATCACTAGCATATTGACTCTCATATAATAATTCTTTAATAGTACTATCATTGGTCATTACTGACAAGGTATATACGAACATGTATCAGTAGTTAATTTCCTTATCTTGCAATAGTGGCGAGCAGAGCTGCGGGTGCGACAGCATGTCACTAGGCGGCACAAAATGTAAATCACTCTATACTCTTTCATCAACAAAGCTTCAGTCCTTCCATGCCCCATTACAAACGCCACAAATACAATTGTTGAGACATTATTTTTGAATATCACATAGGTTCCATTGGGAAGTATATATCTCTTGGACCATTGTTCCCTCTCAAAATTTACTATCTTATATGGTCCCCATAAGAATGGGTGGTTTAAGAGCTTATCTGAGTTGGAGCTATACATAGTAATTTTTAGTTATTTTAGCATTACTTTTTAGAAGTACTTACGTTGCACATGGATTTGGACTTCTACTTCCCACCCTTAAAAAAAAAGTCATAAATGCTTCAAATAATTCAGTAGTCCCCAATTATGATAAAATAAGACAAATTCTACATGTAATTCTCAAAATAATAAATTATGGACTATTTGATTAGAATAAGTAATCTAAGAACGTATCAAAATGCATTAAATAAAAAAATTAAAGGACAGTGCCTTATCTCAATACTTGTCGTTGCGCTATCTCATGCTAAAATGTTGTACTACATGAAACAACATGTCATCATCAAAATTAAATGAGAATCACATAATTGTAAAACACATCAAACTAAAAAGTGATGTGCAATAACAACTGGGAAAAGATGGAGCCGGTATAAATAACCCAATTTTCTTGCAAGCAAAGTAGGGATATTTTTTGCATTCCATTATATTTCATTATATATGCATCTTTTAAGTAGTGTATATACTATATAGTAGTAAAAACAACATAGTTTGCTGGATACATTGAGTTTATGCGGTGATTGTTTTGTCGTGTAGACTATAGAATTTTGAAGATATTTTGCTTATAATTTAGGGAGATCAGATTTGAAGGTAATCCTCTTTTTCTACTCTGCATGCATTTTTATCTCTATTTGATACAATATTAGGATATTTTGGTGCTTGAAGAAATAGATTATGCGCCCATTCTTAAAGACATTTTTACCCATTTTTACTTGTAAAAATGTGTAACCATTCAAAAAGAAAAAGACACGAGAGGCCCACTACTATCAGTACCAATCCCATCATCATTCCTCCTAAGAAACACTACCCACCCAACCGACCTACCAATCCCATCATTAGTAAAAACCCCAACTTCTACCCCGTTACTAATTTACCAGTCGCCTTCAACAAGGAAATCGAGAACCTCTCCAATTCTCACCAAATCGAAAACCATCTCCCTCGGCGATCTGCAACCATCAACCTCAGGAGAGCGCATTTTGCTCAGGGATACTGAATCCGACAACACAGGTGAGCTTCAAGTTCTATAGAGTAGTTTCGTCCCTTGATCCCCTTTTCCGATTTCGACTTTCAAGTTTTCTACCGAAACCCCCGTAGGCTCTTTTCTTCATGGTTATAGGCGATGGAGTTTCCCTTCCATCCTCAACACCGACAGTCCCCATGAGAGAAAGCTAAGCTACGATCGAGCCGGGCCTTCGTCGATCGTGCCCAATGGACTTGGCCTCTGAAGGAGGTGTAACTTCGTCTCTGCCACGAACAAGTGGCTACCGTTGGGCTTGTGAAAGGGAATCTGAGCGGGTGGCATAGAAGGCTATCAAGGTTTCTTTCCATACGAAGACGGGATTGGTCCACGAGGTTGGGCAACTGAAGAATGAGCTTCAGAAGCTGAAAAAAGAGTATGCCTTCATCGTCGAATTGCTGTGGCACCAAACGGAAGCTGATCTCCACCCAATTACCGGTGTGCTAGACCAGAAACTCGATTGGTGAGTGGAAAAAGATGTGGTAAGCAACCTAACTTGTTCCCAATAGCCAACATGAATTCCCCATTGCATTCTATTTTTTTATTCATGATTAGCATTGTCTACGTTATTCCTTGAATTTATTATACTCTACCATACATACGCGCAACTTCATTTGAATTCTACATTCATTAAATTGGCCATTCACGTGTTTTTTTTACTTGCAATTGTTATTTCCTACACTAAACACTGATGTGTATACATATTTCATTCAGTAGCAGTGTTTGCACTCTCCACGTTGTGTCTGTCAACCTTTGATTTGTGTGTTGTTGCATTATCTGTTGTTCAGTGTAATTGTTTCTACTGCATGTCATATTCCAACTGCTTGTGTTGATTATAGACCAAAAACTCCACTTCTTTTTTAGGTAGATATACGGGTACTTTGATGGAGTTTACAGAGATATTGTTAATATCATTGATCACAATTCATTCTCAGCAACAGATTAATGTTTTTCCTTTGCTGGTTCTTCGTTGAATGCATAACTTCAGGATGATTGTTCGTTGCTTTGACATATTATATACTCGCATTTTTACCTACCTTGCTCCTCCATAAGAAAAGAAACGCAGTAGTTTTAGGCATGTTATTTTCAGTAGAGCGTTCACCCACGAGACTTTATATATTGCTAGTCCACCTAATGAAGTTTCATGGAGGAAATTTCGTGGAGTAAATTTCGAGGGGTTTACAGAACAAACACAGAGATGAATGGGAGTCTATGAAGTGTGAAGTGCGTACAAAATGTTAAATTTGGTTTACCTTATCTTCATTGTTTTATTTATATTAGAGACAAGCAGTTTAGCATGTTGTTATGGCCATTAGTCAAGCATGCAAAATAGTTTCCTCGTGAACCACATAAGACATGCACAAAGTTAATAAGGTTAATGTACACAACGCTACCACAGTGAGGACACCTCATATTGGAAAACACATAGCAGCTTGGGAGTTACATTATCTGCTATGCATGATCTACAGGTGTAACAATCTGTTCTTTGCCCTTGTTTGTATAGATGACTTGAAATCTGTTTTTCTCATATGCAAACAGCATAGTTTTTATGACATTCCACTGTTTTGTGCATTGTGAACCATATGTCAATGTCCAGAGGTGATTTTAATCTTTGCTGTAATATTAAAGCAGAAACAGGTTACAATGTTTTGGTCTATGATGTTCTGCTGTTTCGTGTATCTTGGAATATGATGTTACACTTTTTGCTCATCGTGTTTGGTCCATTTGTTAGTTGTTAAAGAGATGCTTTATGCCATTACATGTCCATTGTACAACATTGTGCAGGAACATAAAGGGAAGGCAATGGCGTATCGGTTTGTGGATCTACGGCCCTATCGTGACATGGGACCTACGATCTTCGATGGAAACTTGGCCATGGGAGAGTACTCAATTGTCCCAAGCAAATTAAGCAACACCTATCATGTTGCTGTGGAGGATCTTGACAATTCTGATCCGGACAAGGCCGAAGGCAGTGGTGAAAGCGAGGACGATTACCCAAATGAAATCCCTGCCTACATTGGACTACCTAAAATGACTGGGAATGGTGGTTCTTCAGGCAAGCGAACATGGGTCGTTATGGCTACTAGTAGCCTTGTAACAGGGTGCCGACATCGCTTAGCTGTAACTGACATGATTGGCGGGTCCATGCAAATAAGTGCCGAAGGAAAGTCTACGCAGGTTGAGGCAATCAGTGACATGATTCCAAGTATTTTGAAATGCATGAGAAAAATAAGTGACCTTGAGGAGTCCAATCTCGATTTGCACACTCACGCCGTCATGCTCCTCGAGAATCCTGTACACCGTCAAATTTTGTATGGTTTCACTTCTACAACTGCAAGAGATACGTGGCTCATTGCAACTAAGAACACCAGAACAACGGGGCCACCTTGAACAGAAGCTAGTTCAATAGTTTGAAATCAGTGTTTTGCATTGGCGATGGTAGACATACTCTTTTTTTTCTTTGTAACCCGTATTTTGAATTTGCAAGATTTGTTGTAGTGTCCCGAAATAACTTGTCTGTTTTCTTGCATTTCTTCTACTCTCCCTTTCCGAACCACTACCCCATGCTGTTTCAAACATTGAGATTGTATTGTTATTGTGAGATTGCCGTATTTCGGTTTCCTATGCATTTTATTTTGTTTACTAGTTAGTAGCTAAAGGTGGTGTCCACCACAGATTCCTATCAGACCATGTTTTCTCATCTACTTGTTATGCTTAAGTAAGATTCGAGATGGCAAAAAAAAGTTCTTTCGCATCTCCAATTTTCAATGACCATCGGTCAAGAATAGCATTGTTATTGATATTGACGATAAAGAGAGAGAGGGTAGTACGAATTGAAATCTCACAGTACTATTGCTGCTTAATTGCATTATTCAATTTTATGCTTCATATTTATATGGTACAAATAGAATTGAGCATAAGTATAACGAATATTTAATATATATATATATATATATATTATTTGTGCTATTACTTGAACTAATATCTTATTGGCCAATCGTGATTTATAATAATACATTTGGACAAGCCCAGCATGTTACTAGTAGTTTTTGTCTAGAAAGTTTGGTAAGTGGGATTTGACATGCTGTATTAAAATTATACTTGATTGTTCTATCTAATGAGTCAAACTTCTTTGTTTGATGATTGATGGATAACATGTGCTCATATAAACCTTTTCTTTCCTTTTCCGTTCCCCCCAGATGTCCTGTGAAAATGGATGCCTAGCCTCTTCTCAATTTGCCAAGTTGTTTGTTACGCACAATAGTGAAAGTTGAACCTAATGCTTTGAATTTGCATGGAAATAAATCAATTTATTAATAGTAATATGATGTTCATATTATTAAAATTTCTCCAAAGTCCCTTTTTTTCCCCTTTAACTTGTTCACTATACCTATATTTTATGAGTATGAATGTCTGTTTTACAATATTTTTCATGCTGAATTAATTACTTATATACTATATTTATTTAACTGTACACAATTAGATTAATTATATTTTGCTTAATTAATTATATATTACATTTATTCACTTATATAGTATATATTATATATTTTACAATATATAATATATAATTAATTATATATTATATTCTTAGTGTATATATATTTCGATATTCAACAATATTTAAAATTTATTATATATAAGTTGCTGAAAATTAGGATATTACTGAGAAATATGTCGGAATTGACTTTAATTACTAGCAAAAGAGACAACAAAAGCATCTTTCAAAAAAAGTAATTTAACGAAACTACCCTTTGATGTAAAAATACATTATACAATAGCATTGAAACTAGCTGTTTTGATGAGAAATAGCATTTCGATATATTTTTTTAATATTATAATGTTGCATTTTTGTGCTAATCCAACTTCAGTTTCATATTCCTCGTGTCTCTTCAACACAGATATGCTGAATAACTGTGCACATATGGTATTCGTGCTTATAATTGTTCAATTCTAATTAATTTTTCCTAGAAAGAGTCATACCATGCAATGATTGGCTTCAACATTGTTTTCTATTTTTATTGCGGAATGTGAATGCATGTTTTGCAAATTGCCATGTGAGTCTTTGTTCAAAAAATAATTATTAACTTTTTCTGGCATTTTTCAATACTTTTCCCAATTTTGTCGTAGGCAACCTTGGTTGTGGTTTGTACATAAAAGAATCTAGCATGCTTTTATTAATTGTCAACTATGGAATAATGGAGTGTTTGAGAATTGAAATAAAGTAGTGCTCACAAGTACAACATGTGAATTGAACCATCCCATTTTACTTGTAATTCTTGTTGTATATAACACCTTGCCATTACGCATTTGAAGGCCAACACAATTGTACGCAGGTTTTTTTATTACCAATTTTTTTATTTACGTGCTGATAGGCTACATTCAACTAACAAATCCACGATAGTCGGTTCTAATAAATTAACCTTTTTTTGTTGAAGCTTTATGGATTCTTTTCCGCCTCTTTTCGATGAATTACTATCAATCGATGCTAATAATCGTCAATGGATAGGGTTCTGTCATGTTGCAATTGTTGTTATTGGCGAATTTCTAAAACCATTCATCATTAACTCAGTTGTTCATGGTGCATAATGCCCTAAAACGGAGACAAATGTGCTACACGTTGTTCCGAATGGAACCTGATGTCTTTGAATTTTTTACTTTGTGTTTAAGAGCTGATTATGCCTTGTCAAAAAAAGATGAAGTCAGGCATTCAGAGCAAGTTGCCATGTTCATGTTCATTGTTGCTCACGGTCCTAGCTAGCACCTTGTAGCGGCTATATTCGGCCTATCTATTTGCACTGTGAATGATCATTTCCATCGTGTTTTACGTATCATTATGGGCCTCACTAACGTTATCATCCGACTACATCCACGGTACAATGATGGTGCTGAATACTATAAGCCATTGCACCCCAAAACACGCACCTTTTTGGGTACGTCTCATAAACGCATGAATATTGAGTTCGATTGAGTTTTTTTCCCCTTGAACAAGTTAATAACAAATATCTGTAACGTGATACATAGTTCAATCACCGCCTTTGACATCGCTTCATGTAAGGAAGATAAAATATTAAAGTAGGGAAAAACAAAAAACAAAGAAAGAAAGTAAAAAGTAATAAAGCATGGGAAAAACAAAAAAAAAAGACCTTGCAAAGCATGCACTATTAGCATGAATAAAATTGTAGATGTCAATTGTGCATGTTCAACCACAAATTCATATCGTTCACTTTTTTTTTTTTTTGCATGTTGTTATTTTATGTTTCTTTCTGTTAGAAAAAAATTTACTATTGTTCATGCACCAGAAGATTGTGAAATGTATAGGATTGCATTGGTGCCATCGACGGGACTCATGTGAAGTGCGTGCCCCCAAGGAATAATAAGGCAGTGTACTATTGCCGAAAAGGCTACACATCACAAAATGTCCTCGCGATATGCGACTTCAACCTATGTTTCGCGTTTGCTTCCCCTGGATGGGAAGGTTGCATCCATGACAGTCGTGTCCTACTAGAGTGAAAAGAAAAATATGGTGGCTCCTTTCCACACCCAAGTAACGGGAAATACTACATTGTAGATCAAGGATATCCTTACACAGAAGGCTACATGACACCATATAGGGGCAACGACGTTCGATATCATTTCCAAGAGTTCGACAGTGCCCCCTCCCGACGTGGCAGGAAGCCTAAGAATGCCGAAGAAGCTTTCAACTACTGGCATTCATCTTGTAGGAATGTGATAGAATGTACTTTTGGAGTGTGTAAAGCGTGTTTCACGATTTTGCACTCCATGCCTTCATACCAAATAAAAAGGCAAGTTGAGATTGTAATGGCAACGATGGCAGTCCACAATTTCCTACGAATCAACCAGTCAAACAATACTGCATTTACCGCCGCGTGGGAAAATAATTATGTACCATCTGACACAGAAGAAAATGGGGAAGAGGTAGAGGCGGGCCCCAGTTTATTGGGGAGGGCTCGGAAGAGCCCATGGCAATTACGCCGGGATGAAATATTAACCAAGATTGTCTCGCAAGGGTAGGAATCGTTTATCACACCTGTACGGTCTTACACCAAAACCAGTAGCCTGATAAATTCGTATTGTAGTAAACCCTACGTTTCACAATAATACATCGAACATGTTCGATGTTGTGATGTTTATATTATTATAAAACCCTTTATTTATTTATTTATTTATTTTTGCTTTTGATTACACTGTATATTTTTCCTTATTAGCATTAGGGAAATGAATATTTTCGATCCACGTTTCTTGAATTAGGAAAAAAGTTAAACCGATGAACTACTAACTGCACTTAAAATTTATAAAGTAATAAATTCTCAAACAATGGTATTTTACCAAATGAAAAATGTGAAGAAGGACGACGAAAGGAAAATGGGAATAAATACATAATATGTTACGCAAATTTCGAAAAATGATAAAATTATTTGAATTCCAACAAAACCGAAAGCGGGTAAGTAAAAATTTCTGAGATGTCCGAAGTTCGAGTTTGAGATACCAACATGTTCCTCCATATTTCATATAATACGAAAACGAACAACATTTATTTGGTGGAATAAGAAATAATTTTCTTTGCAAACATGTTGGCCCTTCCCACTATTTATGAGGTACCAACTTGTCCCATATAATAATTTCCCTTGCAAATTCTGTACCAGCTCCATTTTTTTTCATTTCAAATGGTCAACAATTGCATGCACATAGGGCCCACCACAAATTCTTAGATTTTCAAACACCTCATTTTATTTTTGGATTTGACTAGCATTTCCTGCACAGAATATAGCAGGCTCTACTGTAGCGCTGCATACGAGATTCCTGTAACATTGTGTCAGTTCACCTCTATTGAAAATACACAAATTTACGCGTTAAATGGGTTTGAGATTTTGAGAATGGACACTATATGTTTTGCTATTGCATTCTAATTAAATTGGAAAGTTAAGGAAACTACAGATTTTTGTATCATACTTTGTTTTTTTCCCCAACCTTCAGCGGTGTAGGTTACCGCACTTTTAGTACAATATCTATAATATCTGCAAGTTCTTGGGTTGAATTAATACACAAAAGTGAAATTAGCAGTTGATGATTTTACACTATTTGGAAGTTCTTACCCTTGACAAAATTTTTGCTACTTCGAGTTTTCCGTAATCCAAAAAGCTGTAGGTCCGTTTTGGCATCACGAAAACATCGTTCACTGAGAAATATTAGTTGAGGTTGAAAGTGCTAATTCAAATTTGTCATGCACATTGAGGAAGTAAATGTTCACTGGATTGATAGTCCTATTTTCAACAAGATACGCCTTCTGTTTTTCCATCATAGCTCCGAGGCGAGAGAGTTATTTGTCGTACAAAATTGCCTGTATTTTAGTACCCAGGTACTAGAAGAATGAATTGCATTCAACAACAAAAAACCTAGCCTTATTCTCTATAAGTATAAGTTGACTATGTGGAACAATACGAGAAAATCACGCCGGTTGCCCAAGATAAATTTTGTTATGCCACGTATTCCTATCTAAGACTAATTGCCCGTTTACCTACTAAACACACATGTCCTTACGAATTACTTGCATTCACGTTATTAACGATCTTCTTCTACCTCTCCTAACACTTCGTACCCGAATACTCTCATTTTTCCAAATGGGTGCATCGCCAGGTCTCTGCGGTATATGTCCAAACCATCTTAGTGGTTCTCTCTCATCTTATCCTCAATGGGGGCCACTCATAATCTACCACGAATTTCTTCATTTGTAATTTTATCTTTCCTAGTCGTACCACACATCCACCTCAGCATACGTATTTCTACAATACTCAATTTTTGTTCATCTACGTTCTTAACTGCCCAACACTCGCTATCATATAATAATGCTAGTCACATAAGTGTCCTATAAAATTTTTCCTTTTAATCGCAAAGGCATATTACGGTCACATAAAACCCCTGAAGCACCTCTCGAATTCATCCATCATGCATTAATCATGTGGTTTACATCACCCTTTATATTAGCATTGGTTTGAACCACTAATCCTAGATAACAGAAGTTATCACTCTTTGGCACCACCTTACCACCTAACTCAACCACAAGAGGATCCATCCTACTCCGACTACTAAATAAACACTCCATGTATTCTGTTTTTGATCCGCTTGAGCTCAAATCGCAGGCCTCTAAAGTATGCCCCAATAGTTCTAACTTATCATTTATATCTACCCTAGTTTCGTCAACTAAAACTATATCATGTATAAATAGCATGCACCATGGTACCTCGTTTCGAATGTCTCGTAAGCGCATCCGCTACTATAGCAAACAAAAAAAGGCTGAGTGCAGGGCCCTGGTATGGCCTTATCGTAATCGGAAAGCCATCTGTTATCCCACCGCATGTCTTAACATTTGTAGCAACCCCCTCATACATATCCTTAACTATGTTTATGTATTTAAGAGGTATATTTTTCTTCATCAAAATCCACCAGAGCACATCTCTAGGTACTCTATCATAGGCTTTCTCGAGGTCAATAAAAACCATATGTAAATCCTTTTTTCCAGCCCTATATTTCTCCATTAATTGCTTAAGTAGACAAATTGCTTCTGTAATCAATCTGCCTAGCATAAACCCAAATTGATTTTCTAAAATTGGTACAATGCGTCTCAACCTACGCTCAATTACTCTCTCCCATAACTTCATGGTATGACTTATAAGTTTTGTACCGTTATAATTGGAATAGTCTTGTATATCGCCATTATTCTTATATAACGGTATCAAAGTAGTATTTCTCAATTCATCGGAAAGTTTTCAACTACGCCAAATGTAACGCCCTCTCTAAATACTTGTCTTGTTCCTTATAACATATCATATATCGTATCGTAACACATATCACATAATGAGATTAGTGACGGCGTCACACATATCTTTGCTTTCAAAACCGCGAGTACATATATTAAACCCAGTTAAACATATCAAAACTATAAGGTTCCTTAATGTACAACAAAACATATACATATTATCTGGGGTGGTTTCAGGTCAGAATCAAAATACATTAAACAGGAGCTTTAGTTTTTCCTTTCCACACACAACATCATACGTCAAGCTCTTGAGGACTCTCCGCCATCCCCCGCATACTGTCTACTTCCTACATCATCTAAACACATAAACGAACACAAAATGAGTCATAGAGACTCAGTGGGAATAGATGCAAGTACAAATGCATGTCACATTCTCATATTGGGCCCGATTGCTAATCATGTGTTCACATTGGCGCCAACAAATCACATATTACGAATGGCCAGGCCTCGTATCACATTTGGGGCTTAGATCCCCCATTAGGCCATCTATGACATATGGGGCTTAGATCTCCCAACTGGCCAAATCTTCACATTCACATGTTTGTCAACACATGATAGGCAACTTGCAATCATACTCTTTCATGCCATGATGGTGCAAACATTTCAACTTTAAGTTTTAACATCAACAAGGGTTCATACTACCTATCAAAGGCTTCACGAGCATGTAAGCATCTTATCAACATCATGAATTCCTCACATATAGCATAAAGTGAAACTAAAAGCACAAAACATATCATATAACACAACAAGCTTTCGTACAAAAGACTTGAGCTTTTCATCTCACATACCTCAACCCAAGTCACATATTTGCACATGCTTACCTTCTTTCATATATATTACATCTATTACCCACCCTCTAAATAAGAAAGACACAATAGGGTCGGCTGGCAAAGCTTCGTCTTTCACTTCCTCTTCCTTTCTTCTTCTTCTTTTTTAACACCAACGGGTTGAACAAATGATGATAACTATTGGTAAATCAATCTCAACCAAGTTTGGAGAGCTTAGACGTGTTGGAGGGTGGTTTTGGCTATCTTAAGACCTTTAGAGATTGAGTTTTTAGGTTTAAACCTGTCCCAAATCGTTGAAAATGTCTAGATAAACTTTTCCACCGACTTAAAATTATAGCCATATCTCAAAATTTTCTGCCGTAAATCACAAACGTATGACCATATCCAAATATATTACGGCCATACAAAAGTCTCTACAATTGTTTGCATCTTTCCCTTTTCCAATATTACAGGTGTATACTTAAATTTACGACCGTAACCTGAACTATATGGCAGTATCAAACTCTCTGAAACTTCCCACACTTCATCTTTTATATGTTACGGCCATATACGATACCTTACGGCCGTATATCTTATACTACGGTTGTATTTTAGAAATATACTGCCGTACTGAACTCTCTGAAAATTTTCACTTCTTGCACTTAGATTTTATGGCCGTAACAATAAATTTTTACGGCCGTAACTAACCTATTACGGCCGTATCCCTACAAATTACAAGCCATAAAAATGGTTTTATGAAATTTTATTCCCATCATGAATTTGAAGGCCGTATCACATCCAAACACATCCAACACACTCATAATTCATGCCATAAACACATCATGCTGATAATTATCATCTTAAAACTCATTCATATCAGGTCAAATCTCATATAGAATCATATACGAAATCAAACGGGGTGTTACACCAAATCTTGTTAAAGAATTTAGTTATCCACCTTATACCTATCTCTCCCATACACTTCCAAACCTCAATTAAGATACCATGCGGACCTACGACCTTCTTAACTTTTATTCTTCTGAAAGTCTCTCTAACCTCGCACTTACTAATCCTCCGGGGAAACACACGATTGGTATCCTCTAAGGGGACTATAATATCACCGAGGTCGCTAGTTTTATCGCCATTAAAAAGTTTATCAAAATAATCTCACCACCTTTGTTTAATCTCCTCATCTTTTACCAACACCTTACCCTCTATGTCCTTTATGCACCTTATACAACTTAAATCTCTACTCTTCCTTTCCCTCATTTTCACAATTTCAAAGATTTCATTTTCTCTTTCTTTTGTATCTAATTTCCTATATAACTCATCGTAAACCCTGGCTCTAGCCTCTCGTATGGCTTTCTTAACCTGCCTCTTGGTATCTGTATACCTATCATACACCTGACGATCTCTGTATTTCTTAAACTCTCTATAGCTCTCCCTCTTCACTAGAACCGCTAATTTCACTTCCTCGGTCCACTACCAAGATTACATTCCTAGAGGCGCTCGACCCTTTTGACACCGAAGTATCTCCTTAGCCACCATCTTTACACAATGGGTTATCCCCACCCATGCTGTATTAGCATCTTCGTTACCGTCCCAATCAATCCCCTTAGCTAACCTATCCTTAAAAGCAAACATCTCATCCCCTTTTAACCTCCACACTTAATCCTGGGCTCTCCTACTGTGACCACCCTTTTTCAGCAATTTTTCATGCGAATATCTAAGACAAGGAGCCTATGATGCGTGGTAACACTCTCCCCCAGGATAACGTTACAATCTTACAAGCCCGGGATAAAGTTATAATCTTACAAATGTTTTTATTTTCATTCCGAGTCAAGAAATAGTAAATCTGCATAGCATTTGTCCCACTCCTATATGTCACTAAATGGGTTTCTTTCTTCTCAAACCATGTATTCACTGCCCTTAAATTGTGTGCTGTGGGAAAATCTAGAATAATATCTCCAATGGCATTTCTATCCCCAAATCCATAACCCCCATGTATACTATCAAATTAATCCCGACTTTTACCTACATGTCCATTAAAGTCCTCACCTATGAATTATTTCTCCCCACTAGGTATGCGGTACACTTCCTCATCCAAGTCTTCCCAAAATTTCTTCTTAGTAGTGTCATCTAAACCTATTTGTGGTACATATACACTAAACATATTTATAATCTCGTCTCTTAGAAGAATGAATTGCATTCAATGCTACAAATAAGAAATTCAACACACTAACATTCTAGTTCTTTTCCCTTTGAAAAATATAACAGTCAACAAACATGATCCATTCAAAAGGATTAGTTTTAATCTCCTACCATTTTTCATTACAAGGCAAGAAAGGTTTAGAGGAGACAACTATGATCAGGAAGGTTTTCTATTTTAAATGTAAAGGTATAATGCATGCTAGCAAGTTTAGTTAATTAGATTATAAATGGAATTAACAAACAACATATCCCAATTTATTTATTTATTTGGATTCTACTTGACATTGACTCCTATACGGCTATACCCATCCAAAATTAAGTAAAGCTTGGCATCATACATTTCAAAATGTACTGCATTGCATATATACATGAAACAAAGATGATCAAGAAATATTGAGGGTTCGTACTTACGAAACCATCGATGTGTTTTCTGACCCCGTATGATCTACAGTTTAAAATCCGATACCAGATCTAAAATCAGCATGACGATGGGGAGCTCCAATAATTTGGAAAATTTTTCGGTGACACCGTAGCGGCTGGTGGCAACAGGTCAAAGTTTTGGCTGTAATTTGGGCCAAAATTATGGCCAAAACTTTGATCGGCCGAGGCCGCTATGTTGTCGTAGGAAAATTTTCCAAATTGTTGGAACTCCCTCTCGCCGTACTAATTCTAGATCTAGTTTCAAATTTTAAAACAAAGATCGTACGGGGCAAGAAAAAGCATCGATGGTTCTCTAAGTATGGAACCATCGATGATTCTTGATTATCTTTGATTCATGAAATTGCAAAGAGAATATACAAAATCATGGACCAGTGTGAATAATGATAAAAAGGCACAGCCCCATGTCCCCCGTGTCATACACCATATTATTTCCAATATTAACACATAAAACTATCATGTTTTATCGATCTATTTAAACAAATTATCTTTGCAAATAAGTTTTTCCATCATGAACGATATTCATCATTACATAAATATTAACTTTATTTTGAGTAAAGTTAATTAATTTGCATTTTTATTTTTCCACTTTTATAATTTAAGTAACTGAATATCTTATTTGGTTGATTTAATTATAATTGTAATTTTATTGGACTTATTATCACATGCTTTTAATTAATTATTGATTTTATTGTGATAATCTTTCCTTGTATTGATGATTACAAGAGAGTCCAACTTGTGCACGTAAACCGTAGTCGTAAACGCCTATTACTATTGAAAGTGCCCACATTCGATGTATCGTGTGTTATGGTAAGAATTCTATACCATATTAATGTGATACAAGATAAGGTAATGATATTATTCGATATTATTTAATTACCTTACTATTATTATCCTACAACTAACAAGAGTTTGTTTCCTTGTAGGATTAGGTATATTATGGTAACAAGTGTTCTTGGTCCACAAGTTATTAGTTACAATAAATACAACCTAACAAAAACAAAGAAGGAAACGTTTGGAGCATAATTTTCGTCCCACATTTTCTTGAGACGTAGCTTCTTACCTCGTGTATGAATTGTTCAAATTATTTCTTGATATAATTCTTGTACCAACCCTTGATTGCTTTACATCAGGCCTCAAATCTCCAGAAGAAATCAAATAACTAAATAGAAGAGCCCACAATACGTAGAGATCAACACGGGAGGTGCAGATCTATTGCGAGATCGGGGTTACAAGAAGTCAATGATGAGTGACAGGATGTCAACTCAAATTACATGCTGAGGAAGAAAGAACATGGAGTTTTTTTCATTTAATTTCTTCGGTGTTGCTTAATATATACATATATTCGCCTTTGGATTTATTATAAAGATTCAAACTCTTTGGATTTTAGTGGATTAGTTTTGCTCGCAAGCAACGAGCACGTGGTTTTTCACTAAGGGGTTTTCCATGTTAAAATCTGGTGTTTTGTTATTTATGTACTGTTTTTAGCTTTTGTTATTCTACCAGAAGCATTTGTCTCCATTTAGAATTCACAAATTAATCTGACTAATGCAAACTTACAGATTTGTTTTGATATCAAACATTAACATTCCATTATACATGTCTAGGTCATAGAACACTGTTCAGACACATCTGAATCACTTTGTTCCGATTTATTAGACAATTTAAGAATTTTCAATTGGTATCAGAGCGGGTTCACTTCTAGAAAGTAAGATCCGGTTATCTAATATGGATTATTCTGGCTTGACTCGGACCGCATTGCTTAACTATTCGAATCATGCATATTGGAATATTCTTATGGTCAGTAAGCTGGTTTTTTTTCTTACCTTGCAGGTTAAGCCAGATGAATTTGACGACACTGACCAAGTTAAGCCAGATGAATCTAGCGCCACTAACGAAGATGATAACACAAGTGTCTTCAACATGGAAAAGAACCCTACCAAACACTCCAAAGTAAAACATATTTTAGAGACCACCTCATTAAGAAAGAGTTTAAAAGCAAACAAAACCTAATGGAATCAAAGGAAATACAAAATTAGAACTGGTGGAATACAAACACAGCATTTGGAAATTAAATCGATCAACGCTGAATTAATCTGGCAACAACAGAGCCCTGAAAAAGTAGAAATCGACTGAATCAGTAGGGTTAAAAAAACTGCAAAATTCTACAACCAAGAAAAAATTAACGAGGGGTAATTTGCTGGGTGTGTACACCAATGGTGTTGGGCGGCCACCAAAATGATAGTATATACAGGATGAAGCACGACCAAGGCATTAATGGTACAAATCTCTTCATCTTCTGAATTGAAGCCTGTACAGGGTGCGTTTTGTGGTGGGGAAAGATATAATAAAAGGAAACGGTGGTGCTTTGGGAAAGAGGAAATGATGTAGTAGGAGGAGAAGCCGCTCAATGTGTAATTACGGCAATCAAGTTGTTGGTTTAAATTGGTGGGATTTGGGAGGGTAATTGGGGCACAAAATGTTCGGCATCCTATAACCTCATTTAAAAAATGGAAATATTAGCATACTCCGGCCATTCGAATTATACAGGCAACTTTGACTTTTCACGTGGATTAAGATTTTATATTGGAAAAGTAAATAATGCTAATGATTTCCCTGCTTTACCCTTATTAATGACCTAAAAAATTATTGGAACTATAAAAAACTTTTCAAATGTGAAAATTAATTGGGGTCATGATAGTAAATGAATATAAAAAGGCATATGTAATTGGGACACCCAAAAAAGGAATAGTGGCCTATATAATTGGGATATGGGGAATACAAAACATTAGTACAAACAAGTTGAAAATTATGGTTATAGCACATATTTGGGAAACATATTTTGGGTGAAAATTTATAGGTTCTTTTTTGCTATTAACAGTTTCTGTTCTATGTAGATTGGTCACGAGAAAAAAAAAAAAAGAAAAAAGAGGATGATGCTATTCGAGCTAGGATATTACTGAAGGTGTCTTGACAAAGGTACAACGAACTCAAATTGCTATAAATGAACAGAGCACTACGCAACTGTAATATCAACAAAAAAATGTGCTTAACTTAACAAGCGAGGAAAAAAAGGGTCTTTCTTATGAAGGATTAGGACTATATATTGAAGTCCAATTTCCTCTTTAGTAAATCAAGTCTATAATAATTCTTTATTTTTTATTTTTTTATTTTGGTTATTAGAAGGTGGAAGAGCTTCAAATTTTGGAAGAGATTGAATGAAAGCATCCAAGAAAGTGCAGGTGCATTGTGGGTTTCAACCATTCATTAATTGTTTCGAAATTTCTGGTCATTTATATTATTCGTGTTGTGTTGTTGTTTAAGACAATGACGGGTGCTATGTTTTTAAAATTTTATTGATATTGAGATATTTGGGGAGAATTTGAAATTATTTTATGTTCATTCTGTTTAATATTGCCTTGAGAATTTACAGGATGAATTTGTCCCGAAAAATGGGAAACTCTATCGAAATTTTTAGAAAATCTTATACATTTTGTTGCTCTTTTATCTTATATTTTTCATAGCTATCAAAATAACTTTATATTGGACATACTTTCCAGTGCAACACGCGGGTGAAATAGCTAGTACAGTAGAACTTCGGTAATTTAATACTCTATTAATTAATAACCATACCAAAATAATATTTTTTACTAGTCCCAACTTGGGGACAACGTACTAAATTAATAATTCTCTAAATGTATAAGATAATAAAATTTTGAGAATTCATCTAAACCTCATGCAATATATAAATTAATAATATCTTAATACATATATTTAATAATTCATTTGTAATGATTTCAAAAAGAATAACTCGATTATGACTTGTTACTTCTTGAAATTGATGTCACCTTGAATATGATCTTAGATTTTTCTTTTAACATGGTAAGAATTTCTAGTATTGTTTCGCACAATGCTTTATGCATTCCATCCATCGTTGTTGATTTCTTACACTTTTGAGATAAGAAGCCATTGTAGTGTATGATTTTGTATATGTTATTACGATTTTTTTTTTGCTTATTTAAATAGAGTTTTGCTCATTTAATAATCATAAAATGAAAGAAGATAATATATCAAATATCATACAAATATAATACATTGAACAATGTCATACGTTGAACAAAATAACAAATTCAATTTTATATATATATATACATATATATATATATATGCACACACAATATATATACACATATATATACACACACAAAATTAATTGAAAAATTATGTACATATTGAACAAAGTATAACAATAATTTTTTTGTTGAAATTTTTAAGAAAATAAATAATAGGTTGATAAATTATAAATTATTAATTTATCAATTATTTAACATCTCACAAATTAATAAATTTTGTTAGTTTCGAAGTTATTAATTTATAGAGGTTTACATGTATATGATTTAATAAATAAATGGGTATATATGAAACAACATTTCGGCAAGAAAACCGAAGGGTGGCTAACAATCACTCTTCTACTTTTATATAGATAATAGACAGTGGATTAGATTAGATGTGAGATTATTATCGATCTCCACAATGTATATTAATCTAAGAATTTGAATTGGAATTTTCTTTTTCTTTTTTTTTTAATCTTGGCTTATATTTTCTTTGTTTATCATTTTACATCTTTATAGATATTCCATCTACATTATTAATATCTTAGAACACTACGAAATCTTTGTAAATTATATGATCTATTGTTAAAAATTCATATTAAATTTGATAATTAATATTTTTATATTTTATGGTAACAACCCAGCATCTCAAGTGATAGAAATTTATATTATTTTTCTATCTTTATCTTTATATTTATTATATTATACTAGCAGTAACACCCGTTCATTGCACAGAAGCCTTGTATGTTAATACACCTAATTCCGATAAATATAAATAAAATATCATTTCCAATGCTTAAAATGATTATAAAAAATAAAGTAATGCATGATCAAAATTTTCTAAAAATTTTGACGGAGTTTCGCTATTACTTCTATCAATTCCATCTTGTAGATATTCGTACCATTCACCTGATGTTTTCCCTTTAATTTTAGCTACAAGATCATCAAACAACATCAATTTCTTTTTCCAATAAACAATGGAGCTCCTAAGTATTTAATAGGTAATTGATGATACGAACCTCGTATGCAGTATAGCCAACGCAACCCGCATAGGATGGCTCCTAACCAGGAAAGCCAAGAATCCGATAGAAAATGATCGATAGACTCGGGGGCCTTTGACTTACGCGACGTAACGATCAGTATACTAAACCGAACACCGCATTCAAACGGAGTAGACAACCAACGAAGGGTGAATGCCACGTGAAAATGATCAGCTTCTCGATAAAAGGATATGTATCATGAACTCTCACAAAGCTTAAAGCTTCCTTTTCATTAAACCAAAATTAGTTACAAATGAGCTTGTTTAGATATACATATACATCCTCAAGTCTTGAAAATAATGACATAATATTACAAATATGTCCAAAAAGTTGACAAAAGAAACTTAAGTCGGCCAACTTTTATGGCCGTACGTCAAATGGGTACGGCCGTATAAACGTTTCTGCATGTTTTGGCAAAGACCTAATTTCTTCATTTTACGGCCATATATGAAAACATTACGGCCGTAAGTAAACCAATACGGTCGTATGGCAAAAGATACGGCCGTTTCTTGCTCTTTGAGAATTCCTGTGCCCCAACTTCCAAAAGGTATGGCCGTATGGATAAATTTTACGGCCATAAAAGTCCAGTTATGGCCGTATCAAAATAGCTTACGGTCGTAAAATGTTATCTGCTTGTTCTTCTTAATCCTTCTCCTCCCTAAGTTGCAGATAGGTAACTTGTTTATCTTCATGAGCTTTCCATGGCCGACCCAAACTTCGCCGAGACTCTTCACGTGCATTTTGATAGATTTCTTGAACTAATATCATCACGGCTCGACCCAATCTCTTGGCTCGACTTCGGATAATCGGCCCGATGGATACATAGGGTGTTTCAGTCATCGTGGAGTTTCTGAGATTCATATCATCCCCTCTCTCTTCAGGTTGATTCGTCACGAATCCAGTTCCTGCATCAAATGGAATAAGATCAAAGACGTTAAATGTAGTAGATACATTAAACTCATTGGGCAAGTCGAATTTGTAGGCATTGTTGTTGATCGTTTGAGAACTTGGAAACGGACCATGGCCTCTTGGGAGTAACTTCCACCACCGGAGTTGGGAAGATCTTTCTTTTCTTAGGTATAACCACACCTGTTGACGTCGAAATCAGTAAGGACTGATTACTTATCAACTGGGGTAGGTGTCAGGACCTGGATAGTAGTACTGAAGAAGAAGTAAAATGTATAAATGTATATTGTCCGAACTGGGCTGTGTTTACAGAGAGTTTCTCGTGTCTCAAATGAATGCTAAGTGTTCTATTTATAGTGTGCAATCTGGTAGGAGGGTAGTAGGTCATCATGGCGCCGGCTAGGTCTGCTCCAGAATAGATGCAATGATGATGTCTGTTGTACTTCAGGCAGTCTCGCACTTAAGGCGTTGACCTCGAAACTTAGGTGCAGCCATCGTTTCATTAATGGGGAAAGGATGGTGCAGCCGGTTTGCGCAGTGGTGTCGAGGGTGTCGGGTGACACGTAGGGTGTCCTTGTTGTCGCCACCGTAGCGAGTGGGACAGGGCAAACACCGTGGCCGAGCTTACCTTGGACCATCCGAGGGTCGGTTGTGATAGGAAGAGTTCTCCATGGGTTGGCCGACCTGGGTCCTAGGGTGGCGGCAATTTGGGCTTAGCCGAAATGGCCGGGACACTCCGCCAATTCCCTGTTGGGGAGAATTCCGCGATCAATCCGACCTGGGACACATGACACATCACCGGCCGACCTGGCTCTCCTACACGTAGACAAGGGGTCCACGTGGGGCGTAGGCCTGGGCGCACTCGTGCCACGTCACCAGGGTGCCAACAATTGTCCCCAGCGTGAATGCCGACCTTGGTTGGGGTTGACGCTTAACCGCCTGGGCGCTGCGGCGTGTACGTGGGAGCGGTGGACCACGTGTCCGTCGATGATTGGGGGGGGATCACGCCTTTTCACCTTCCACCGCCATCGCCTATATATACCCCCTCATTTCTTCAGTTTCCATTTTTCCGCTCTCAACACTTGTCAAATATTCTCTCTCAATCTCAAACCAAATCCGGAACCGTGCCGACCCTGAGCCCTTTTCCGACCTAGCTTTCAGGTAGATTTCCGAACTAAACACTTAACAAATCTTTGAAAATGTCGTCGGGTTCAGAAGAGGTATATGACTACGACATGGGGAACCAATCTCTGGGCCCTCCTCTCCTCAAGACAGACAACTCCCCGGCGTCGAGGAGGTCCTGAAGCCGTGCCACGCAAACCGTCAGAAAGCTACGGTTGAGTCCGCCGAACTTGCCTCCGACGTGGGCACATCGTTCCGTCGAGCGGTCTCCCCACAACCGACCTTTCTCAAGAGGAGGAAGAAGAAGTCGGCCAAGCGCGACCGGTCGAGGCCGTGGGGATGTTCCCAGTTCCCGTCGGCGGCGACCGAGGAGGTGCTGAGCTCGCTGCACGCCCAGTACATGGTCTCACCTCGGGTACGGTTCGTGGTGCCGGAGGCGGACGAGCGGGCTGATGGCCCGTCCGTAGGGCGGGTGGCGGATAAGTCGCCCTGCCGAGTCGGGGTGAGGCTGCCATTTTCCAGGGCGGTAAAACACTTCCTCAGCGCTTGGGGGGTGGCGCCTACTCAGCTCACCCCCAACACGTGGAGGACCGTCCTCGGAATGATGGTGCTGTGGCACCGTGCCGGGCTGAGCGAGCTGACGGTGTGGGAGTTCAACCACTGGTACACCTTCAAGTCGGACGGACAGCACTCGGGCTGGTACTATTGCTCAATCCGGCCGAACTCGGGGGGAGCTTTCGTCACTGGACTGCCGGACTCGGTAAAGGCCTGGAAGCCGAGCTGGTTCTGGGCGGAGGGGTGCCTGGTCATTCCGGACGACTGGGAGGGGGAGGTCGCCATTCCCGTGAACTACCACGAGCTTGGTAATTGTTCTTCCGATCTCGACCTTATTTTATTTCGAACTGAGCCAACTCTCTTTCCTTTCCAGATTTCAAAGAGGCGAGGCCGTTAGAGGGCTGGACTGAGCGTGCTGCGATCGTGAGATCGATCCCAGATCGGGATTGGCATACTCTATTAACCGAGGAGAACCTATTCAGTGCTCGGCTTTCACGAGCTCGGCCCCAGCGATCTTCTTCCGCAGGTAACGAACTGGACTGTCCTACTCCGTTTATTTTCGACCTGTCTACCATTTTCTCGTGCTTACTAATTGTTTCCGACCTCGCAGCTCAATCATCTTCCCAAACGACCATGAGGGGCCACCACGCCCGGCCACCAAGAAGCCTAGAGTCGGCGGGAGCTCTCGACCGCCCGACCTCGAACCTCAATTCGCCCGCAGCCCACCCGCGCCCTCCAAAGCACGGCGCCGGAAAGGGGCTGATGACGAGTGCGGGTAGGGCGGAGGCCGATTGTGAGGACCTCGGACCTATGAGGGCTGACCTGCCCTACCTCGGCACTTCGGAGTCCAAGGAGGCCGCCTTTGCTGAGAGTAAGGGGATTCTCCCGAAGCCACTCCGGGATTTCTACCGCTCCAACTCGCCGATCAGATCGCAGAGCTCCTCAGTCCTGCCGATCTCGGGTGCGAACGCTCACTTCGCCATGGAGAGGTCCTGGACCCCAGCCCAGGAAGAATACCTCTCCAAGATGGGCGCCACGGACAACACCACTCGGTCAGCCGTCCCACCGCGATCGAGCTCTGATCCACCTCATCCGAGCTAGGGAGCAATCCAGGGCTTCGGTGCGAGAGCTACAGGGGAGCCTGAAGGAGTGTGACTCCGCGCTGGTGGAGGCGAGGGCGAGCGCGGCCAAATCCCGCTCCGAACTCAAGGAGGCCCAGCGGAAGGCCAAGGAGGCGGCCAAGGAGCTGGAGGACGCCAAGATGGCGCATACTACGGAGGTCGAGTCCCTCCGAGCTCAGCTAGAGGCAGCCAGAGCGGCCCCGTCCGGGCCTGCCGGACCATCTCGCGAGGAAGTGATCGAGTCCTACAAGCAGTCCGACGAGTACACATCCGAGCTGAACTCGACCTTCGTTGCTGCCGCCGAGGATGTCATCGGGGACATAACTGAGAAGCATCCGGAGTGGGACGTCGATTTCCTCTTGGAAGAGGTCAAGCGGCTCAGGGCTCAGTACGGCATGCCGGAGAACTAGCTCGGGGCGGCCAGGGGCCTCAGGAGTGCTTCCTTTTCTTTTCTGTACTTGCAATTTTCTCTTTTTTGTAATGAACGACGCCGAGTTCGGCCATACCGAGATCGGATTTTGTAACACCCTTGTGGGATTCTAGTTATAATGAAATTTTAAGTTCAGCTCCTCTTTTTCCTCGTTTGGCTTTTTAATTTCTTGTCCAAGCTCTGCACAATCGTAGATAGCTTTCTCGAAGTCGACTCATTTCACTAGGTCGGCCCCGCGCTCGGGTCATAGGAATAACTTAATAATCCAATGGTTCCGCCAATGTGGGTTCGTATCCAGTCCGCACCTCGTAGGTCGGGCATAGCTGGTTACGAGTCCTCCGGCGTGAGTCCAGCTCGGTATACCCATTTCATTTGACAAATCGTTTCAAGTAATCAGATCGGTCGAGCTTATATGGTCGTGGATCGGTCGCTCAAGCTCTGTCCCCAGGCCGGACCGATTAGGTCGGCCGTGTCAGGGAGTGGGTCGCCGTAGCGGACCTAGGGAGTGGGTCGCCGTAGCGGACCTTGTTTGTTGTGTTTGGACGCCACCGTGGTGGGTCTGTCCCCAGACCGGACCACTAAGGTCGGCCGCGTCAGGGAGTGGGTCGCCGTAGCGGACCTAGGGAGTGGATCGCCGTAGCGGACCTTGTTTTTATTTTTATTGATTGGATGCCACCGTGGTGGATGTGTCCCCAGACCGGACCACTAAGGTCGGCCGTGTCAGGGAGTGGGTCCGTCATGGTAGACCTAGGTCCTTTTTTTTTTTTTTTGCCACCTTGGCGGGTCTGTCCCCAGGCCGTACCACGTAGATCGGCCATGGCAGGGAGCGGATCCGCCGAGGCGAACTTAGGTACGATAGCTGAGTACTGAATTCCGAATTCAAACAACAATTCAAAAACTTCCATTCATTGCTAGAGAAGATATTACAACTGACTTGCAATCATTTACAACTTGAGATATTTTACAACTCGATAGCCACTGGAAGTATTTCTTGGTGCTCGATGTTCCAGGGTGGGGAGTTCACTCCTTCCATTGTCCCGAGGCAAGAAGAGCCGTTGCGAGAGATCTGAGGACTACGAAGGGTCCTTCCCATTTCTCGGCGGGCGCTGCGGCCTGGTCTCGGTGGCGGCGAAGACCTTCACGAGTACCAGGTCTCGACCGGAAGCCGGCTTCTTTACTTTACGGTTGAAGTATCGAGCACGCCGGCGTTTGTATAGCTCGGTCTTGCGGTCGGCGTCAATTCGCTTTTCCTCCAGCAGGTCGACCTCGAGCATAAGTCCCTGGCTATTTGTTTGCTCAGAGAAGTGCCGAGTTCGGTATGAGGGCAGCTCGACCTCGGCCGGTACTATAGCATCCACCCCATAGGCCAGTGCGAAGGGGGTCTCTCCCGTGCTGGTCCTACATGTAGTTCGGTAGGACCATAGGACGGCCGGGAGCTCGTCTGCCCATCCTCCTTTCAGGTCCTCCAGTCGGGTCTTGAGGGTGTGCTTGATGATCTTGTTCACGGCCTCCACCTGACCGTTGGATTGGGGGTGGTTCGGGGTGGAGTAATGCTTCTTGATCCCCAGGTCTTCGCAGAAAGACCTCAGTCGACGGTTGTCGAATTGCCGGCCATTGTCCGTTACGATGGACTCGGGTATGCCGAATCGGCAAATAATTGACCTCCAGATGAAGTCGGTCGTCTTCTGCTCTGTGATCCGAGCTAGGGTCTCAGCCTCAGCCCACTTGGTGAAGTAGTCCACGGCCACTATCGCGTGCTTCACTCCCCCCCCGACCAGTTGGCATGGGTCCTATGAGGTCGATTCCCCACTTGCAAAAGGGCCAGGGGCTGAGCACATGAGTGAGCTCAGCGGGAGGAGCCCCGCCAACCTGGGCGTGACCGGGCACTTGTCGCAGTCGGCGCTGGCGTAAGCAATGGCATCCTTCTTGAGGTGGGCGAAATATCCTTGCCTCGGGACCTTATGCGCGCCAGGGCCCGACCACCGTAATGGTTACCGCACATCCTGGAGTGGACCTCATCGAGTACAAAGGTCGCCTCCTTCTCAGTCAAGCACCGCAACAGAGGGCCTAAGAAGCTGCGCTTGTAGAGAATGTTGTCGATGATGGTGTAGCGAGTAGCGATGCGAATCGTTCGCCAGCCTTTGGGGTCCTCTGGGGCCCTACCATCCTTCAAAGGACAAGATTTCGTCCGTCCATGAAGTGGGACCAGTGTCTCTGCCGTGACAAGGGAGGGTGAGCTATGGCCGACCTCGTCAATCGGTTGATTGGTACAAACTCCGATTCCTCTATCCCCTCATGGCGAGCCGAGCGAGCGTCGGCCAAGTTGTTACGAGTTCTGGGATCTCTGAAGGGCGACCTCATCGAAATTTTTCATTTCATTTGCCTAGGTCGAATAATCGTCATCCGCTCGTCCTTAGCAAGGTAGGTGCCGTTGGTACGGTTGGCGACAAGTCGAGTCACCGGACCTGGAGGTGAGAGACACCCATCGCCTGGCGTATCTAAGGCACCTGTCAGGGCCTCGTGCTCAGCTTCATTGTTGGATGCCGGAAATGAGAATCGCAAGGACTGGCAGAAAGACTCCAATGAGGGGCTCAGGAGCACGAGCCCAGCTCCAGAGTGTATGTCCGTCAACGAGCCGTCCACAAAGAGCGTCCAGGCTCGACACCGACCTTTGGGACTCGGTGGTGGCGGGCTGAACTCGACTCTGAAAATCCACCAGGGCCTGGACCTTGACTGCGAGCCGAGGTCGGTAGGAGATGTCGAACTGTCCGAGTTCTACCGCCCATTTGGCGAGCCGACCTGAAGAGTCCGGCCTCTGGAGCACCTGCCGCAAGGGGTAGTTCGTCACCACCTCGATGGAGTGCTCGAGGAAGTAAGGCCGAAGCTTTACGGAATCGCGGTGGCGCGAGGGCTAGTTTCTCCATCGGGATGTAGCGCTTCGCGGATCAATGAAGGAGGCGGCTCGTGTAGTATACTGGTCTTGGACATCCTCTCGATGCGAGCAAGGATCGAGCTCACTTTGCATGCTCGAGACGGCGAGGTAGAGCGAGAGGGCGTCCTCCGCCCTGGGCTTTGACAAACAGAGGAGGTCCGCCAAGTGCTTCTTGAGCTCCTCAAAAGCTTCCTGGCACTCGGGAGTCCATCCGAAGTCCTTCCCTTTCTTCAGGGCCTCGAGGAAAGGGCGGCACCTGTCAGTGGCCTTGGACACGAATCGGTTCAGGGCCGCTATCCGGCCGGTGAGACTCTGGACCTCTTTAACATTGGTGGGAGGTCTCAGGTTCAGCACGGCACTAATCTTCTCCGGGTTGGCCTCAATGCCTCTCGAGCTCACTACATAGCCGAGGAATTTTCCGGACTCAACCCCAAATGCACACTTGGCCGGGTTCAGCTTCATCCTATATTCCCTCAGGACCTGGAACATGTTACCCAGGTGCCGGACGTGGTCAGTTGCTCTGACACTCTTCACCAACATGTCATCGACGTATACCTCCATAGTAGCCCCGATCTGGGACGAGAACATCTTATTGACCAGGCGCTGGTACGTCGCCCCGGCGTTCTTCACCCCGAATGGCATGACCTGGTAACAGTAAAGACCTCGGTCTGTTACGAAGGCCGTGTGCTCCTGATCTGGGGGATACATGGGGATCTGGTTATAGCCCGAGTACGCATCCATCATACTGAGGAGCTCGTGCCCAGCCGTGGCGTCGACCATCTGGTCTATCCGAGGTAGGGGGAACGAGTCCTTGGGGCTGGCCTTGTTAAGGTCGGTGAAATCTATGCAGACCCTCCAGCTACCGTTGTTCTTCTTGACGAGGACCGGGTTCGCGACCCAGGTCGGATACTTGGCTTCCCTGATAAAACCGATTTCAAGTAACTTATCCACTTCCTTGGCCAGGGCCTCATAGCGCTCCCTGGTTCAGCGGACGTCGTCATTCTTTGCCGAGGTCTTACCGCGCGGTCGATGTTCAGCCGGTGACAAGCCACTGACGCAGGTATGCCTACCATGTGCGAGGGCTCCCATGCGAAGACATCGACACTACCGCGGAGGAATTCAACAAGGGCAGAGCGCGTGGGCTCAGCCAGTCCCTTTCCGATCTTCAGAATCCTGTTCGGTTGTCCTGGCTCGACCTCGATGGTTTCTAGTTCTTCCATAGGCTGTGCGCTCCGGTCCTCAGGTCGGCCACGTGGGTCGTCGAGCTCGGCCATAGCGACGGTCAGTCCCCCGGGCCCACCTCGGACAGAGGGTTGGGTGACATCGCATCGGCGGGCTGCGGCCTGATCTCCCCGGACTGTCGTTATCCCTGCTGGGGTGGGGAACTTCATGGCATAATGGTAGATGGAGGTCAGGGCCCTGAGCTCGTACAGGAGGGGCCGACCTAGGAGGGCATTGTAATTGCCTGGGAGGTCTACCACGATGAAGGTGGCCATGACGGCCCGTAGACATGGCTTTTCTCCGAGCTCTACCAGCATCGATATCTGCCCGACTGGCTCAGTAGCGTGACCAGTGACTCCAACCACGGGGCCAAGGGGGCACGGGCTCAGGTGCCGCTCATCGAGGCCCATGTGGAGTAAGGTCCTGAGGTATAGCAAGTTGACCCCGCTCCCGTTGTCGATCAGTGTCCGGTGTACGTGGGTACCATTGAGGACCATACTGATGACAAGGGCGTCCTGGTGGGGGTGGCGGACGCGAGCTGCGTCGGCCTCAGTAAAGCTGATCTCCTGGTGCTCGGACGGGGTCGAGCTAGTCCTTATCCTCTGCGCGGAGTACTGGTAGTCGTTGCAGGCCTCTCTCGCCAACCTCTTGCGCTGGTTCCTTGACCCGACGAAGTGTTGGTTACCCATGACCAACGTATGGACCTCGTTCCATGGCCCGTGGCGGCGGAGGCCGGTGGGGGTTCCCTGGCTGAGGTCGGCCGTGATCGGGCCGTGGGGCGACGAACTTCGCGCAGCTGCCCTCGCCGAATCAAGCCCTCAACCTTATTCCTCGTGTCCCTACAATCGCCGATTGTCGTGCCCGGCCGATCTATGGTAACTGGCGGTGTCTCTCCAGTTACGGCTCGAGGAGGGGTCCTCATCGCGGTCGGGGGTGGTAGGACCCCCCGATCCTTCACATGCATCAGTACGCCTTCCAGGCTGGTGTTGAGGACGTGGAAGGACTGGAACCTCGGGAGGCTGGTCGGCGACCTCGCGCCCGCTGGGCGATCTTTGAGTGCGTGGCGCCTGGGCGGCTGGTGTCCTCTCCTTTCCTTTCTCGGCCGGGGTCACGGGGCTTCGTCTCGAGGTCCCGGACACCTCCTCGGCCCGATATGGCACTCAGCTCTGCTGAGGAACTCATGATATGTCTCTGGACTGTTCTCGTGGACTGACCACCAGAATCTGGACCTATACCGGAGGCCGGCTAATGCTGCCACCAGGGCTGTTTCATCTGACACGCTCCCGATCTCAATGTATCGGTTGTTGAACCGCTCCACATAATTCTTCAGGGCCTCGTCCTTCCCCTGCTTGACGTCCACTAGTCTCTGCTTAGGGGTCGACCTCAGGCGGGACCCCATAAAAGCCGCTTGGAACCTGGTCGCGAGGTCTCCCTACGTCTTTATGGAATGCGGGGGGAGCTTCGTGAACCACTTCATGGCCTTATCCCCTAGCGTCAGAGGGAAGGCCTTGCACATGAGCCCATCGCTCACTCCCTGTAGCTCCATGAAGGCAGTGTACCTATCGACGTGACTCGTCGGGTCGCTGACTCCGTCGTAGTTCCCTTGCTGAGGCAACTTCAGTTTGGCTGGCATGAGCTCGGCCTGGATCTTAAGGCCCAGCGGGGAGGCCTTCCCTACCCCGGTCGGGGGACTGGGGGCCTTCTCCCGGGCCTCTAGCTCGGCGACCCTCTTTCGCAGGAGCTCGAGCTCGGACTGCGGAGGTGGGGTGCCGCGCGGAGGTGGGGGGCCGTGCACGTTTTCGCCCTGTCCCTCGTCCGTTCTCTTCCGCTTGTGGTGGGGGCCGAGGCGATCGAAGACGCTGGGGGTCTTTCCGGATGATCTGGTTCCCGAGAGCCCCGGGGTGTTCAGTGGGGCGGTGGTCCGGGTCGGTGCTGGGGATCGGCTGAACCTGAGACGACGCCTGGCGCGGCGTCGAGCTGTGCGCCCCCTGGTGGGTGATATGACGCTCGCCTCGGCTTGGGGCCTGTCCGACCTGCGCTGTAGGTCGGGCACAACCTGGGTGAGGTCGTCCAGCTGCCTCAGGACCTGGGCCGGAGTGACCTCACCGGTTGCGCGATGCCCTGCATCCGATCGGGGTCGCCTACTCGAATGAGGGACGATTCCGTCTTTGGGGTCGGAAGTCGCCACTCACCCGCGCGGACGGTCCGGCTGTGACTCATAGCTGTGCTTTGGTAGAGCTGGGATGTGTTGCTGAAATACAAAGGGGGAGGCCCTCCTTCTAGCGCCAATTGTTGACGTCGAAATCAGTAAGGACTGATTACTTATCAACTGGGGTAGATGTCAGGACCTGGATAGTAGTACTGAAGAAGAAGTAAAGTGTATAAATGTATATTGTCCGAACTGGGCTGTGTTTACAGAGAGTTTCTTGTGTCTCAAATGAATGCTAAGTGTTCTATTTATAGTGTGCAATCTGGTAGGAGGGTAGTAGGTCATCATGGCGCCGGCTAGGTCTGCTCCAGAATAGATGCAATGATGATGTCTGTTGTACTTCAGGCAGTCTCGCATTTAAGGCGTTGACCTCGAAACTTGGGTGCAGCCGTCGTTTCATTAATGGGGAAAGGATGGTGCGTCATTTGCGAGTGGTGTCGAGTATCGGGTGACACGTAGGGTGTCCTTGTTGTCGCCATCGTAGCGAGTGGGACAGGGCACACACCGTGGCCGAGCTGACCTTGGACCATCCGGGGGTCGGTTGTGATAGGAAGAGTTCTCCATGGGTTGGCCGACCTGGGTCCTAGGGTGGCGACAGCTGGGCTTAGCCGAGCTGAACTAGGACACTCCGCCAATTCCCTGTTGGGGTGAATTCCGCGATCAATCCGACCTGGGACACATGACACGTCACCGGCCGACCTGGCTCTCCTACACGTAGACAAGGGGTCCACGTAGGGCGTAGGCCTGGGCGCACTCGTGCCACGTCACCAGGGTGCCAACAACACCCAATCCCCGGGTTCAAAGATGATCTCCTTTCGCCATTTGTTCATGCGGGTCGAAACTTGTTGATTCATCATTTCAATTTGCATTCTCACCTTATCATGCATTGTTCGAACAAGTTCAACTTTTGCATTGTCATCCACACTATCCCTTTCACTCACAGGTAACGCAATCAAATCCAATGGGGTTAGAGGATTAAAACCATAAATAATTTCAAACGGTGAAAACTGGTTTAAGAATGCATTGTGCGATTTATAAGCAATTGCAGCATATGGCAAATATTCTTCCCACTCTATCAAATTCTTACTAATGACAGGGCGTAACAATTATGACAATGCTCGATTAACTACTTTGGTTTGTCTATCTGTTTGGGGATGGCTTGTGAAAAGCCTCTTTCCTAGCCTATCCCAAAGAGTTTTTCAAAAGTAGCTAACAAATTTTACATCTCTATCGGATACAATTGTTCTAGGCACTCTATGTAAGCGCACAATCTCCTGAAAGAACAAGTTGGCAATGTGTTTAGTGTCATTGGTCTTGTGGCAAGGTATAAAATAAGCCATTTTACTAAACCTATCGACCACAACAAAGACCGAATCTCTCCCGTTTCGAGTCCTAGGCAACCCCAATACCAAATCCATTGAAACGTCTTCCCAAGGTGCTTGTGGCACCGATAAAGGAATGTATAACTGGGTGCAACCTTAGATTTCTTTTTTTGACAAGTAACACAATTGGCGCACATTTCCTCAACATCGTGTTTCATTTTAGGCCAAAAGAAGTGTTCTTGTAAAACATGCAAGGTCCTCACAATGCCAAAGTGTCCCATTAAGCCTCCACCATGGGGTTCCCTCACAAGCAATTCCCGTATAGAACTAGAAGGGCACACAATTTGTTTTCACGAAAGAGATATCCTTTTAGCCTATAAAACTTGTTGTAACCACCATTTTCAAAGGCAATATAGATACTAGCAAAGTCCGAGTCATTGATATACAATTCTTTAAGTAATTTAAATGCTAGCAATTGAGCATCTAAAGTGGTTAATAAGGTATACCTACGTGACAAAGCATCAACAACAACATTTTCCTTTCATTGCTTATACTCGATAGCGTAGGGAAATGTTTCTATGAATTCCATCCACTTGGCACGCCGCTTACTCAACTTTCCTTGGCCTTTAAGGTGTTTCAAGGCTTTATGATCGATGTGGATCACAAATTTCTTAGGCCACAAGTAGTGCTGCCGGTTCTCTAAAGCACGAACCAGAGCTTACAATTCTTTATCAGAGGTAGGATAGTTGAGTGTAGCCCCACTCAACTTCTTGCTAAAATACGCTACTGGCTTTCGATCCTACATTTAAACAGCACTGATACCTACTCCCGGCGCATCACATTCAATTTCAAAGGCTTTATTAAAGTTAGGCAGAGTAAGTACGGGCGAAGAACACATTTTGTCTTTTAACATTTGAAAAACACGTTCTTGCTCCTCGTTCCAATGAAATCCCACAGATTTCTTGATTACTTTCATCAATAGTGCAGCTAGTGTACTAAAATTGGGTACAAACATCGATAAAAACTAGCTAAACCATGGAAGCTTCGAACGTTAGCTATGCTAGTTGGAGTAGGCCAATCTTTGATTGCTTTCACTTTTTCTTCGTCCATCTCTACTCCTATAGTACTAACTACGTATCCAAGAAAGACAATTCTTTCGAGACAAAAATGACTCTTAGAAGGGTTAGCAAACAATCTCTCCTCCCATAGGGTTCTAGAACTCTCCTAAGTAGGTTGACATGGTCATGTAAACCCTTACTATAAATCAAAATGTCGCCGAAATACACCACAACAAATTTTCCAATAAAAGCACGTAAAACATTATTCGTTAAATGCATGAACATGCTCGGTGCATTTGTCAATCCAAACGGCATTACCAATCATTCATATAAACCATGTTATGTTTTAAATGCCTTCTTCCATTCATCCACTTCCCTCATTCTAATTTGATGATAGCCACTTTTTAAATCTAAATGCTAAATAAAGTAGCACCATGCAATTCATCTAACATGTCATCTAAACGAGGAATAGGATGTCGATATTTTATCGTAATATGATTGATAGCTCGACAATCAACACACATCCTCCATGAGCCACCCTTCTTGGGGACTAGCATGGGTATGGCACACAGGCTTGAGCTTTTTCAAATATAGCCTTTGCTCATTAGATCATCCACTTGTCGTTGCAATTCCTTTGTTTCTTCGGGATTGCTTCGATGGGTGGCCCCATTTGGAATAGCAGCTCCGGGTACCAAGTCTATCTAGTGCTCAATCCTCGAATGGGCGGTAATCCACTTGGTAGATCCTTGGGCAATACATCCTAAAAGTCCTGTAAATGAGAGATGACCAAATTGGGGAGGGATCCATGGTTAGAATGGAGTACAAGAGAAGGCCCTCTATACACCAACAAAATCAATTGTTGATTCTCTACAAGAGCTCTTGAAATGTCTTTTTTCTTGGCCAAGAAACATTCATTTTTCTTTCCCTCTTGCTTGCTATCATACTTTTCTCTTTTTCCCCTCCTCTCGGGTGCATGCTCGTCTCCCCTTTTGCTTTTTCACTCTATTTTTCCCTCAACTCTCCTACCTCACGCATAAGCTTCATTTGATCTTTATGTACTTGCCGTGAAGATAATGGAGCAAGTATAACATGAGTGCCATTCATATTGAACCTATAACGATTTCGATAGTCATCATGTAACACCTTCCTATCATATTGCCACGGCCTCCCAATAGTTTGTGTGTAGCTTGCATAGGAACTACATCACACACATAATCTCATCCGTATATGGCTCAATAGATAGAAAAACAAGCACTTGCTTGTTTACTTTCACTTCCCCCGAATCATTGAACCATTGTAAACGGTAGGGCTTCGGGTGCTTCCACATGGGCAATCCCCATTTTTCAACAAAGAAGGCGCTAGCCATGTTAGTACAACTACCCCCATCAATGATGATGCTACAAGGCTTCCCACTTACCAAGGCTGGGGTATGGAAAATATTTTCTCTTTATGGAGCCATTTCATTAACCTTAGCTTGGATACTAAGTGATAGCCTTGTCACTAAAGATTCGCATACCATTGCCACATACTTCTCATTAGCTTCACCTTCTTTCTCTTCTACAACGAGCAATTCGTCCTCTTCTCATTCACTTTCCGTCTCTAACTCACATCATCTCGAACAATCATGGTGCGCCGATTGGGACATTCCGAAGCAATGTGCCCCCAACCTTGACATTTAAAACGAATGCCTCAAGTTCGGCTTGGAGGTGTCCCCATTGGACTCTTTCCTTTGTCAATCATAGCCGAAGATGGTTTAGAAGATGTTTCTGCTCTTCCTTTCCAAGCCAGTTTTTCACTCTTGAACTCCATCCATCTAGGCTTTCCAAGACTACTTCCTCTGGCTTGTTGTTTAGTATAACTTTTCCTCTTATGTTGCTTCTCAACCTTGGCCTCTTTATGTACCAACTCTTGGACATCGGCATAGTCATGTAATTCAACAAGATTGGCAATCTCCCTATTCAATCCACTTAAGAACCTTGGCCATTGTTGCCTTTTTTTCTTCAACAATGTCGGCTCTCATCATAAGTGATTCCATTTTTTGATAATACTCTTCCACATTTCATCCTCGTTGGCTAAAAGTTTGCAACTTGTTATACAAACCCCGATAATAGTATGAAGGGACAAATCGTTTTCTCATCAGAGTCTTCAACAAATCCCACGTATCCACGGGATCTTCCAAGTTTCTTTTTCTTGCAGTAGACATTTGCTTCCACCAACTAAGTCCATACCCCGTGAACTCTTTCACTAATAGAGGAACTTTTTTGTCTTCCTGAATCCGATGGAATTGAAAGATCAACTCTACCCGACTTTCCCAATCCAAGTACAAGTCTGGGTCGGGTTTTCCTTGGAATGATAGTACCTCTATTTTCACATTTTAACATCACTTTCTTCTTCTCATGGTCATCCATTTCCTCGTCCTCCTCGGCCTCCTTGGCTGCCTCTACCACCTCTATACTCCTCTTGAAATTCGTTCTCATAATCCTCACTCCCATCCCTAGCACCTCTAATATTCAATCGAGCAACCGTTTCTTCAGCATCATTTCACAACTGTTGACTCAGCGAACGCTCCATTGCTACCAAAGATGCTTCGAAATCATCTAGGGTAATAGTTCTATGACCATGCTCCCCAGTTGAACCTTCGTCCAACATGATGTGAAAATGTGTGTGAGGGTGTCCTTACGTGTATATCGCTCGTGTATATCCACAATAGGCCTTTTACCTCCCACACTCACTCACTCAAGCCCTAATCTCAACGAACCAACACGAACTAATCTGAGCTTGAACAACGCACGCTTAGTTCAATCCCGATTGGCTATCAATGAGTTTCAATCAATACCAACACACTTACAACTCAACAAACACAATACAATATGAAACCCTAATGTTTCACCAAACAATATAACTTCACTCGATGCACTTATAACACAAACAACTAAAACTAAGTGTAGCCTTTGATGTCGACTAACACTCATTCAACACATAATTTAGAGCCATGTTTTTTTTAAAAAAAATATTCGGCCCTCTTTCTTTTTTTTTTTTTTGAAACAATAACAATAAAACAACTAGATATACTAAAACAACTATAAAAAAAAGGATAAAATATCGAAGACTGGTAACCAAGCTCGGATACCAGATGATACGAATCTCGTTAGCAGTATAGCCAACGCAACCCACACAGGATAGCTCCTAACCAGGAAAGCCAAGAATTCGATTGAAAATGATTGATAGACTCGACAGCCGTCGACTCACGAGAGGTAAAGATCGGTATATTAAACCAAACACCGCCTTCAAACAGAGTAGACAACTAACAAGGGGTAAACGCTATGTGAAATGATCAGCTTCATGATAAGTTCGGGTTTGTTCTTGAAGAACAACAAGAGAAGATGTATCATCAACTCTCATGAAGCTCAAAGATTCATTTTCATTGAAACAAAATTAGTTACAAATGAGCTTGTTTAGATATACATATACATCCTCAAGTCTTGGAAATAATGATATAATATTACAAATCTATCAAAAACGTTGACAAAAGAAACTTAAGTCGGCCAATTTTTACGCAAGGTTAAAAATTCCGGCCGTAATTGACTAGATATTGCCATATGTCAAATGGGTACGGCCGTATAAAAGTTTCTGTATGTTTTAGCCAAGACTTGATTTCTTCATTTTACGGTCATATATGACAAAATTACGACCATAAGTAAACTGATACGGCCGTATGGCAAAAGATACAGGCGTTCCTTACTCTCTGAGAATTCCTATGCCCGAACTTCCAAAAGGTACGGCCGTATGGATAAAGTTTACAGCCGTAAAAGTTCGGTTACACCGTATCAAAACAGCTTACGGCCGTCAAATGTGCTATGTTTTTTCTTCTTGATCCTTCTCCTCCCTAACTCGTAAATAGGTAACTTTTTTATCTTCATGAGCTTCACATGGCCAACCAAAACTTCGTGGAGACTCTTCACGAGCATTTTGACAGATTTCTTGAGCTAATGTCATCATGGCTCGACCCAATCTCTTGGCTCGACTTCAGGTAATCGGCCCGATGGGTATGTAAGGTATTTCAGTCATTGTGGAGCTTCTGAGATTCGTATCAATTTCTCTTGCTTGAAACCAGTAACAAGTTGGATAGGTGAAGGACTATATTTAGATCCCAAAATAAATGAACTCTTTTGATAGTTGATCAATTGACCTAAGCATGCAGCATAGTCACTCAAGAATTGCCTGAAGAGTTTTAAAGATCCCTTGTAACCATTAGTGAAGATAATAATATCGTCAACAAAGCCTAAATGAGAGACACCAAAGTTACCACCATATTGATAAAACATAGAAAGGTGGTTGAAAAGCAGTCTACTAAGACCTCGTGATAAACTCTCAGCTATAATAACAAAAAGAGAGAGAGATAGAGGGTCTCCTTGCGTCAATCCTGTACCAAATGAAAAAAAATCTAACAAGGTGGCCATTGATAAGTATAGAGAAGAAAGGGGCTCTCAACACAAACTTGAACCAGTTTGATCCGTTCATCAGCAAAGCCAAACTTGGCTAAAACTTTCCAAAGAAAAGGCCAAGAAACCCTGTCATAAACTTTAGCCTTATCAAGCTTGAGAATCGCGTTTCCTCCTCTAGTCTTTCTGTAGGAATTGAGAAACAAGTTCGAAGCAAGTAGAATATTGTCCGAGATACTACACCCAAGTGTAAATCCACTTTGATTATAAGAGATGAGGTTAGGAAGTAATAAAGCAAGTCTCGAGTTAAGGAGTTTGGAGAAGATTTTATTGTAGAAATTGCAAAGACTTACAGGCCTATAATTTTTCCAAGTAGTTAGTTCCTCATATTTAGGTATAAGAATAATAGAAGTGGTAGTAACTCATTGTGGAAGGATTTTTCCTTTAAAGAAATCCAAGATAGCATCAAACAGGTCATCTTTGATAATATCCCAACATATTTAAAAAAATATCCATTGAACCCATCAGGGCCAGCCATGCTACGAGGGTCCATACTAAAAACAGTACTTTGAAGCTCATACATGGTAGGAAAAGCAAATAGAGCTTGGTTGTCTGAAGGGGAGATTAATGGAAGAATATCATCTAGGAACTCATCACATGAATAAATTGGTTCACTAGAGAATAGGGCCTTAAAGTACTCAATTGCAAAATGTTGTATAGCTTGTTCCTCATCGAGCCAAATACTAGCAGAATCCATAATTCTAGATATCGTAGAGTGTTGCCTATTAAGTTGGACTTTGGCATGAAAGTATGAGGAATTTCTATCACCATCCACAATCCATCAAACACCCACTTTCTATCCCCAAAAAGGCTTTTCATCTACAAGCAATTTATAGAGTTTAGCATAGGCTTGGTAAAGAGAAGCTCTATTATCATGTGATAGAACCTCAGTATATTCTCTTTCCTTTTCCAAAGCATGAGATTCAGCTACTTTAATATTAGAAAAGATGTTACCAAACACATTTGTATTCCAATTAGCCAAGCACTTTTTTAATCTTTTCAATTTAAAATAAAAACCAAAGATGCCTCTAGAATATGGAGATTGTGGGGAGTTCCAATTCTGAGAAACGGTGGCATGAAAGATTTCATGATTTTCCCAAGTGTTAAAGAATCTGAACGATGATTTCAACCTCTTCTGGGTAGTGGAATCAAAAACATAGAGAGGACTATGATCTGAGAATTCCTTATTCAGTAAAGAAACAGTAAGATTAGGAAAGAGGGCCATACATTGCTGATTCACCAAGATTTGATCCAGCCTTTCAAATAGGGCACCTTTAGACCATGTAAAGAAACCATGTTGAGTAGGAAGATCAGAAAGAGCATAATTAGTAATCATGTCAGAAAGCTCAACCATAGAAAGTCTATGATGAAGATTGTCACCCAATTTTTCAGAGGGAGAGGTGATGGTGTTGAAATCTCCTCCTAAAGGCCAAGGATAGGTGATAGTTTTAGCTTGTCTTCTCAGATTGGCCCATAAATCCCTTCTTTGCAGATAAGTGGCTTTTGCATAAACAGCAATAATCAATATGATGTAGCACGACTCTACATCAAGGAACAAAGAACACACACGGGTTACAATTTCAATAAAACTCTATCTTTTATTCGAAATCAACCAAGTTACAATGAAACCTAGCGGAGTTTTAAATAGAACTAGCAAACTTAACGAACAAGAAATAAAGTAAAATAAGGAAATAAATATCTAACCTAATTAGGATATAAATATCCTTATTAAATTCAAACACTTAAGGAATTATAATAATCTAAAATTCACTTAAATCAAATTACTTGTTGAAATAATATTCCATCTACATTGTTATTCATCCTCCATCATCCCCTCGGTGTCGAAGAAGCTTCGCCCTCGAATCTTGCATGATCCTTCAACCTATGCCACTATGTACCAAACCCGTGAGTCAACCAACTCTTAGATTTGAATTGGTAACTAAATCAGTTAAGACAGAATCTATCTTTTGTTTGTTAATTTCTTTTCTCAATTTTGGCATGACGACTAATCCACAACACCCGCTAGCACATGCAAAGAGTTGTCTCTTTTTCTCACTTTCACTTTTCATGAGCTCTTAGTCCTTCTTTTCAAATTTGCAGCAGAATGAAATTGACTCCCAATCTTAAACGTAAAAATTGACGTATACCAAATCTCGATTGCTCATCTTCCCTTATATTTCCGTCGACAATCGAGTCACTCGACTCCAAACTTGTTTCATTCAAAACACCAACTTATTCCACATCCTTATTAAATGGAACCTCCACTTTTTTAACTTTTGTACCTATTTGTTGAACAACAACCATGTCTCGCTTAGATGTATCAACAACTAATTCATTTTCCCTAGCGATGCTTGCTCGCCAATTCCAAAACCAACGGCATCCCCTTGGTGGTCGGTAAACCCAAAAACCTTCGGTTCTTCGCCTAGAACCCTCGCCCCTTGAATCATTTTCATCTTTTGGGAATCGATAAAATTTGAGCCACACACCAACCCTCAAATTGGTTGACGCCCATCTGATTTTTGAGAAGTTGTTGCAATTTTGCAACTTGTTCTTGTAACGCAGCCACCTACTGCCTCAAGATCTGCTTTTGGAAAATTTGTTGCAACTCGTAGCTTGTTCCTTGAACACATCCATCTGCCATCTTAGATCTGCCACATCCACATCTCCTACTCTCGCACCTTGTCCAAGGCGACCTTCGCGCCCACAACCTCGACTACGACCTCTAACCATCATCGATCCTTGCTAACCTCTGATACCAACCTGATGTAGCACGAGTCTACATCAAGGAACAAAGAACACACATGGGTTACAATTTCAATAAAACTCTATCTTTTATTCGAAATCAACCGAGTTATAATAAAACCTAGCTGAGATTTAAATAGAACTAGCTAACTTAATGAACAATAAATAAAGTAAAATAAGGAAATAAATATCTAACTTAATTTGGATATAAATATCCTTATTAAATTCAAACACTTAAGGAATTATAATAATCTAAAATTCAATTAAATCAAATTACTTGTTGAAATAATATTCCATCTACGTTGTTATGCATCCTCCATCACAATAATTTCTCTTGGTCAAAGGTAAGCCAAAACCCGACGTATTGTTCATTGTCCTCAACAACTTCCACAGATATGTGGTTCGTCCATAATATCCAAATTTTATGTGATACATTAGCAATTCCTTTATCAAAACATAACTTTGGAAAATAATCTGCAACATTACCACTAGTAATTAACGGTTCCGAAATAATAGCACAGTGTAACTTGTAGATTAAACCAAGCTCTTGATTCTTCATCTTGTGGGCTTCTGAAATATGCCCCCTCACATTCCAAAATATAATTTGTAAATTCATGTTAAATGGTGATAGGAAGGACTTCTTCACCCTTATCAACCTAACCCTTTTTTACTTGGTCAGCCCCTTCTTCTTTGGACAAGACCAAAGGCATCCTCAGCAGCCAAATGAGTTTCAAGAAGATGAGTTTCTAAATCTAAGGTGCGAACCACTAAAGCAAATGTGCTTGAATTGGGGGGATTCAACTTAGCTACAGAGCCAACAGCAGCTGCAATGTTATTTTCTTCATGTAAATATTGGCAATCCTTAAAATGTTTATCATCTTCTGACTGAAAGTCATTTTCATTCACAAACTGCTTTCCATAGAGTTAGTGTTACGAACTGCAATTTGCACTGGAAGAGTAGGTGGAGAAGGAGCAGTAGAAGCAACCTCACTAAGCACATTTTCAGCTGAGGGAGAAGAATCATCCTTAGCCTTGGGAAAAGGATTTTCAAGTCAAGGGACATTAGGGACCTGAGTTAAGTGATTAGTGTGCAAAGGGATACTCTCTGTTCCAATTTGAAAGGAATCGGAGGCATTCTAGGGACCTAATTTGGTAGACACCAAAATAGGTCCCCCAGAATCATCCTTAGCATTAGGGGAAGGATTTTCAAGTCGAGAGACATTGGAGGCCTGAGTTA
Source organism: Jasminum sambac (assembly GCA_018223645.1). Taxonomy (NCBI): domain Eukaryota; kingdom Viridiplantae; phylum Streptophyta; class Magnoliopsida; order Lamiales; family Oleaceae; genus Jasminum; species Jasminum sambac. Next base: position 41,390,266 of record CP073640.1, read on the forward strand.
AGTGATTAGTGTGCAAAGGGATACTCTCTGTTCCAATTTGAAAAGAGTAAGGGGCATTCTGGAGACCTTCTTTGGTGGACGGGCCTTAGTCTGTGGTTCGTTTCCTTATCATGACCCAAATGATAGCATTTAGAAGCAGACCTAGGCATATCCTCATAAATAATCTCTTGCCAAATGGGATACTCTTCATTCCCAATTCTAATGCGATGAAATCTCGGTTTACATATATCCATCTCAACACTAAGACCTTGTTAGTGTATGTGTATTTATGAGTATTTATGAGTTTTGATGTGAAATATGAGAGAGAATGAGTGGAATTGAGTGGTGGAGATTTATGTAGTACAGTGGGTCCCAGAAAATATGTCGATGTAATTGGTTTGACTTTTGATGTGAATGTGTTAAAATGTGTAAAAATTTGTTAAAAGTTGTAGAAGAACGGGGGCTAATTCTTGCTAAACTTGTCCTTGATTTAGAGGTTGTAGCATCATCAAGTTTAATTGGGACTCTTAGGCAACCTAGGCAATCTTATCTAGATAGGTACAACAAATGATTCAACAGCAGGATTGAAATCATATGTATATTTCACCACTCACACTGGGCATCCTTTAATGAACCAAAACTTCTTCTGGAACAAACTGCAATAAACCTTCTCATTATTGAGGTTGATGAGCAAGTGTTTAGAATCCAAATTACCCAAGGAAAAATCACCCTTAAGCCGGTGAGAGTTAAAAGCATGGTAGATATCCTTCATAGAGGAACACTGATGTGAGGATTTCCCAACCAAAGAGAATTTTAAGTAGGAAACTAATTTTTGAATTTCAACTGGAGAGATCTAAATAAAGGTTCATTGCCAGAGTGACTGGCTTCTCGGATTGAAATGAGCTCAGATTTACCTTCACCGATTACCTCTACAACGCTTTTCGACGAGTTAGGTTCATGTTGCCGACCCCGCAAAATATCTACATAAGTTTTAATTTGAAGGTTAGGTAGATGCAGAGGATGATCTTCCCCAGTCATGGTGGCTGTTGAGTGGATTAGAGAGCATAGGAGGCACTAGTGACCAGATGAGGCACTTTTTGAGTCATTAAACTTAATCAATGAAGCACAGAAACTCCTAAAAGCAAGATTGATCTATTGCACTTGGGTACACCATCGTTATGGTGCTCCCGGGGTGTTTTCGAGCCTCACCGGACCTCTATTTTGAAATTCGGGACCGGATTCAAATTCAGCATGACAAGGCGGAGCTCTAGTAATTTGAAAAAAAAATTTTGCGACATCATGCCGGCCGGTGGTGGCCGGTCAAAATTTTGGCCATAATTTTGATCTCGGATTTCAAAACGGAGGTCGGACTGAGACCCCAAAATACCCTGGGAGTATTATAACTATGGTGCACCCGGGTGCAATAGATCACTAGTACTCCTAACAGGTTGCATTTCTTCTCGGAAATCGAAACTTGACGGACACTCCATGAAAACGTCTCAGAAACTCTTAGAAAATTTACGAATTTTAATAAAATTTGGAAACTCCTAGGAAACGTTAAGGAAACATTTGGGAAACTTTTTGTTAGAAAAATTAGAATTTTAAAAATCAAAAAACACAAAAATAATTATAATTTACAATTAAAAGTTAATTAACTTAATTAAAATATAATAATATAAACTAACTTAAATAGATTACAACTTCTTATAAATAATTAAATATGTTAAAAAAATATTAATAATGAACTTAAAGTTGAAAGACAAAAAGTAAAACGAATATATAGACTAGTACTTTCACCCCCGTGAATTGCACGGGAAGATATATGTTCAAAATATATTTTGGAACTTGTGTAAGAGAAAAAAACACAAAAGATTTTCTAAAATTTGCGACAGGGTTTTCCCTATATTTCCTCAATATATCATACGTGCATTGAACGGGAAGACATATCCAATATAAATTACTTTGATAATTTTTTTATCGCAATATACCTACAATACCATTGCAATGTATCGTTGTTAGATGCTCGTGCATGTAGCTCTACTGCGATTAAATTATATCAACTCAATAGGGTGTTCCATCTGTTGCAACAACATTTGTCGTTACGGTAGTTAATGATATTGTAACGACAAATGTCGTTGCAATCGATTGGAAACCCTATGGCAATGACGTCTTTTGCAACTATATTCGTCATTGTAATAAATTTTTCTATATTGTAATAGAGGTTTTATCTACTGAAAATAATATTCATGCCCCTGCCACAATAATTGTTATTATTGATGGTAATTTATTGATTAATTTAATACTTATATTTTTGCATATTAACAATAATAATGAAAATATAAATAGAATTCATTTAAAAAAAGACATAAATAGAATTGAATATTAAATTTATTTATATATTACAAAGATTTATAAAGACTTAGGTGATGGATTTTAAGATTGATAGAAATTTAGTTAAGAGATTTTAGGATTAACCTAGATTTAGGTAAAAGATTATAGGAAATAAGGAAGGGTGGGAAATGAAAATAAACCATAAATTATTTAATGCTGAAAAATATAAATTTGAATGGAAAAATTTCATTGGTTTATTTATATACAGATTATGACCCCATTGAACCTTTAAATTTTTAAAAGAAAAAAAAACTAAAGGCAAATGGATTCAAGTCGGATTTGTTATTCGGAAAAATTGACCATGTTGATATTCACTCTTCGTTTTGCTACATTTCAATGCTAAATAAATTTATAGAAATGATTTAGTGCCAGTCACACATTTCCCATGGCATCAACAAACTAGCTCCACTTTTAAAAGGACTAGATTAATTATAGTTAGATTTTTCTTTGTCACGTGAAATTATTGTCCTATAAAAAAATAAAGGGAAATTGGCGCAAATGGTCCAGAAAAAGTTGCATTAGTGCGCATTCGGTCCAAAATAAAATAACGTAGCGCAAATGGTCCAAAAAAAGTTCGTTTATTGCGCGTTTGGTCCAATTGGATGATTTCCGTCAATTACAACCGTTAGTCAAGTCAAAATATGCTATTTTGTCTTTTTCTCAACCCCATTTTTGTAATTTGGCTTAAAATAAATTGCACAATTGGTCCTAAGCTTTAGGGGGTTATTGCAAACAAGTCCAAAGATTTGAAAAATGTATACTTTAGTCCCAAATTTTAATTAACTTGCACAATTTCATAATTAAGTTTGGTCCATAATTTTATCTTTTTGTAGATACGAATTTGGTCCATAATTAAGTTTATCTAATTAATTTCATACTAATTAGATAATTTTATCGAAAATTTTTAACTTAGCATTTCTCTATGTTACTATCACATTTCGAAAATATTTCTTTTACATTAAATACACGCACATTTTGATTTTAGCCAACAATTAAAAATAAATATAATTATTGTATCTTCGTAAAATTTCAGTAGAAGTGTATAACTATAAAAAAAATTAAAATTCAAAATCATACCCCACCGCAACGGTTAACAATAAATATAATTATTGAAATTTTCCTTTTATATTTTTATATTAATATGCATATATTTTTACTACAAACAACAGTTAATAATTCATGTTATTTTATGTTTCTATAAATTTATAGTTTAATATTATCGAAAACATACTGAATATAACAAGAAAGTATAGAAATTTGATAAAGCAAATAATAAACCTAAATTTCAAAAAAAAAAAAATCACGCAACAGAGGGGTCGTCTTCTCCATCCCCGACACCCCCTTCCCCAAAACCCAACCCGTGCAACACCCACCCCACCTCAATACGCCACGGGTGGCCTGATTTTCACCGGAGAGGTGTGGCGGTGAAAAACCAAGGGCAACCCCTGGTGAAGTTCACTATTTATGTGACATGAATTTCCATTTATTCTGACAAGAATTTCAAGCTGTAATAGCGTGAAATTCATGCTGTTATAGGTTGAATTTCGGCCGGGGGTTGCCCCTGGTTTTTCACCGCCGGTGACCTCGTCGGTGAAAAACCAGAGCCACCCCTCTGGTGGTGTATTGGCGTGAGGGGTGGGGTGGGGTGGGGTGGGGTGGGGTTGGGGGGTGGGGGATGGAGAAGACGATCTTCTTCCCTTTTTTTTTTAATTTTAGTTTATTATTTTCTTTATCAAATTTCTACACTTATTATATATCCAGAGATATTTTTGATAATATTGAACTATAAATTTATGTAGATATAGTAATAACATGAATTATTAACTCCTTGTTTGTAGTAAAAATATACGCATATTAATATAAAAGGAAAATTTCAATAATTGTATTTGTTGTTAACCGTTGCGGTGTGGTATGATTTTGAATTTTAATTTTTTTTATAGTTATACACTTCTACTGAAATTTTACGAAGATACAATAATTATATTTATTTTTAATTATTTACTAAAATCAAAATGTGCGTGTATTTAATGTAAAAGAAATATTTTTGAAATATGATAGTAACATAGAGAAATGCTAAGTTAAAAATTTTTGATAAAATTATCTAATTAGTATGAAATTAATTAGATAAACTTAATTATGGACCAAATTCGTATCTACAAAAAGATAAAATTATGGACCAAACTTAATTATGAAATTGTGCAAGTTAATTAAAACTTGGGACTAAAGTATACATTTTTCAAATCTTTGGACTTGTTTGCAATAACCTCCTAAAGATTAGGACCAATTGTGCAATTTATTTTAAGCCAAATTACAAAAATGGGGTTGAGAAAAAGACAAAATAAGATATTTTCACTGACTAATCTGGTCAGAATTGACTAAATCATCCAATTGCACTGCACGCCAAGAACAAACGAACTTTTTTTGGACCATTTGCGCTACTTTATTTTATTTTGGACCAAATGCGCACTAATGCAACTTTTTCTGAACCATTTGCGCCAATTTCCCAAAAATAAAATTTCTTTACAAAAGTCAACAACTATGACATAATCTTTTCATCAGACATAGATTCTTACTTTGAAAACAAACTTTTTAATAAAATCACGTCATTTGTACAGCTATAATCTGGTATCCATTGTGGGTACCTTATGATATCCATAATCGAGAGAAAAAAATTCGTAAAAACCAGTGAAGTCCCCCACCATCAAGAAATAGTTATGTATTATCCATTTTATTTAATATAGATACTAAAAAAAAGTTTTTTTTTAATCTTTTTGGGATGATGGGGACACCACCAAAAAGCGTCACGTGACGTTACCACAGGGCGTCATGTGGCATGGATATGTACCCACTGTGAATACATACCCACTGTAGGTACCTGAACAAATCCAACATTTGTCAAGATATTCTAAGTGAGTTAATGTTCCCACTCGTAGGTAAAACAATATATCCACAATGGCCTATTTGAATAAGATCAAAATTTAATCCTATACAAATATATTCTTATCAATCTTTAATTTTATTCAAATAAATCATTGTAGACATATTCCCCTACTCATGCTCAATAGAGGAACATTATCGATTCTAAATGCACTTATATGTGCAGTTGATCAATTATAGGGCCCGTTCACAAACCACTTTTACAACTTCTTACAATTTTTTACAACTTTTTTATCCATTCTTTCTTTATCCTAAATAAATCACATCCACATATCTAATCACATCCACAAATCTCAACCACTCAACTCCACTCATTCTCTCTCCTCTTTTACATAATACAACTTTAAAAACTATTATAATCTACTCCCTAACGGGGGCATAATCATCAACTGCAAAAGAAACCTCTAACTTAATGTGAATATGTGATTATATGAAATCCTCAAAGTCCTATTTAACAACATAACGATAACTTAATGAATAAATTCATTTAGTAATTTAAATTATGAATATTAAATGATGGTTAAAAAAAAAGACTAAAAGAGGAAATCAAAAGATTTTCCTCAATTTCCACTTTTAATGTAAAATAAAGTTGTATCCAAAATAAATAAATAAATAAATAAAATATAAAATAAAATGAAAAGTAGTGATAGTGATAAATTTCATCTCCGTCCGGACAACACAAACCTTAACAAACATCTTTAGAGTTTAGAGGCTACACTAATATGAGAATAGTGTAGCTGCCCCGGCAAACACCACCCCCCCCGCCCCTCCTCCTCCCCTTCTTCCCTTCCCTTTTTTTTTTTTTTTTTTTTTGTGACAGATTGGAATATGGAAACTGTATATACATGGGAAGGTTTTTTTTTTTTACCCCCGTTGTTTTTGGGTTAAATTACAAGGCCACTGGAAGAATGTAGAAGAGAAAAATCAAACCCTAGACGTAGGGATTGGGAGAAGGATTTGAATGCCAAAACCACACGGATCTTGACCATGAGAGTGTCGAAACTGGCTATGCATTGGAAGATCCCACAACTACCTGTACTGTGAATTAACATTTGCGAGGGACCAAAAAAAAAAAAAGGCAAAGCATATCAATTCAATACAGATCCTCTCTTAAAAAAGAGCTGCATACCCATCCAGCCTGAACTACATGTTTAAATAAGAATACCAAACTGATATCTGAAGTTCTGAACTACAAGAAAAATTCTCCATCGATCCCAGCATCGAACGCAAAACTCTGATTCTCAGGTGTAACGACTCTAGCAAGAACCGATTTATACACATTACCATAAAAGAACTCGACTCTCAACTAATCTACAAACTCTACACCAAAAAACCCAACTATCCAAAGAGTGAGTTTATGAGCTGCAATTAAAAAAGCTGCAATCTCTTTCTCGACTGGCTAGGATACACAAGCACCGAATCTACACAGAGACCACCTTTAGTGTGTGTGCAATCGATTTGTGTCATTGAGAATTTGACCCTAGTCGATTTGCAGGAATCCATAACAACAAAATCACCTGCGTGATAGTAAATCCATTTTCCGGGTTCTTTCAAGTAAACCTGGGATGTCGCCTGCTGTCCCTCCGAAGTCGAGAGTTTGAATTGCACTGGCTTTTTGTCCCAACCGTGGACGTGCTCTGAATTGCACTGTCGTCGGCCGAACCTCTTGTACGCACGCCCCAATTGGAGCCGGAAAAACAGGCTGTATGACCCCGCCGGAAATGGGAACTCCACCTCGCCATCCACTTCCAGCCACCATATTTGCTGGAGATATGCAACCGACCGGAACCTGAGCCAGAGTCACACACTTCGATTAGTTTCGGCTAAGAGAAAAATCCCATATCAAAACAGTACAAAATAATAAATCAACATATTAAGTGTTGGACTACTCCACTTAACAGGATGGAACCTCATAGGGTGTCGTGTCAGAGTCCGTTAAGCTTTAACGAGCAATTGATCCAATTAACACTCAAATTGAGAACACTGATCTCAAGATTGGTCTGCTCCAACGAGCCAGTATCTTATAGCCATCAAGAATAAAACCAATTATCAATTTCAAGATTAATAGATGGTAGTATGGAACCTCACCTAGACTCCTCAGTGGGAATCCGATTCCAATATCTCCGATCATCAATCCCAGTAATCGCCAACCCATCTGAAGATATTAACATACAAATGGTTCCACTTCTCTTATCCAACCACACTTTCTGCACCAAATCAAATTCAATACTCCCAATTAACAAATATTCAATCAATCGAATTAAAAACCCAGAAATTTCTAAAGGAATGAAAATCCGTTTCAGATAATTGATAATTCCTCAAAACAAGAATCAATTCAAATTCAAACCAAATATACGATCATCTAACTTCACAAATATAAACCCTATAAAAATAAAATTTAAGGATTAGAATGGGAAGAACAAGCAAGGATGAGATAATAATACCTTTGTGCCACAATCAAAACTATTGGGTCGACAAAGCTTGGAATAAATATCTCTTTTACACAAATCTTTACAAAAATCGCCAGTCTCCCCAAAAACCCTTTGTATAAGACAAGAATAATTCTTAGGCAATTTAGACTCCCACACAAAATCAGCAGATGCAGCCCCACTAAAAGCCCTATTCAATACGGCAAGCTTACAGATCTCCGGTGGGTCTAAGTAAGCGAGAACTGATGCAGCGCAGCTTTCCGGCAAGTCTCCGAGTCTCGTCTCCGTCGAATGGGCAGCCGGATAATTTTCGTGTGAAATCAAATACGAAAAAGATGAGCCCATCAATCTCTCTAAACCAATAAATACCAATATCCTTCTGAATTTCTGAAAAACAGTACGAAGAAAGATGTGGGTGATTTCTCAGCAGGGCAGTGGCAGGGCATGAAAAGGTCGAGTGAGAGAGAAAATGGGAACAAATATAGACGAAGAGGCCAGCTGTAATATATAGATGGTAGCTGTATTCGTACGTGTCGATGTCCATCTCTCTCTGTCTATAGATAATATTATATTATATTTTCTCTCTCTATCGCTTTCTGGAGTTTGAGCTTGGGGGAAGGAATTTCGAGGGAATTAGTGTAGTTATTTTTTAACTGTTACTGGATTAATAATTGTTAGTTTTTGGAAATGATTTCATTACCCCTTTTAAGTGATTTTTCAAATTATGCGTTATATTTTATACCAAAAAAATAATCTTTACGTTGATAGCGGTATTAACCACGGGATATGGATATTGTCCTCGTCTGATGAAGATAATTCATTGTACTCTGTTTATCGGTTTTAAATTATAATTCTCCTTTTTCAAATAATTTTTTAATTTTCCTACATACTTATATTAATTAAATCTATATTATATTATTATTATTATTATTATTATTATTATTATCAATTATCAATAAATAAGAATTAAGGGTGTGCTTGATAGGAAAAGAAAAAAAATATTTTTCACCTTATATAGAAAATATTTTCTTTAGGAGGAAATGGAAATTATTTTCCATGGAAAATAGGATAAAATATGGGTTAAGTAGTTGTAAATAGAAAATTATTTCTATATAAAATTTTACAATCAAACAATTAACTTGAAAAATAATTCCAAGATTCCATATTTTTCATGAAAAATCATGACGATCAAACACACCGTAAGTGAAATGATATAATCCAAAAAATATTCTTAAATTCAACTTTCCATGTAAACCAAAATATAGCTCATTTTCCTTGTTTGCAAAGAAAATATTTTCCTATTAGTAGAGGTGGAAAATATTTTCCATTTCCAATTATTTCTTCTAATCAAACACACCTCGATGATCGTGCACATTAATGGATTCAGAGATGAAATTAGGTTAACCCAATTGTTAAATTGAAATACAATTTTGCTAACTTGCACACTAGTGTGTAGGAGAAACATGCATACTCCGGAGGAAAAAAATTCGTGATGGCCACATGAGACCCTCACCATCAATGGAAATTATGTATTATTCATCTCACCTAACGTAGATACTAAAAATAAAAAAAAATAATGACACACGGCGCCACATTATCGAGTGCGCAGCTTTTCCTGCACACGAGTGTGCAGGAGAGCAGCCGCAAATTCAAATATACCTTTAATGGGAGCAAACCCACAATTAAAGTGAAACCTTAAATTATTAGGGAAACTTTAAATAATTAGGGCATGAGAGTAAAGATAACAAGAAATTGCATTTTCTGATAAGAATTTTGATATATTGATCCACGTAAATTCTTGGATTTCTTGCTTTTGTAATTCATCAATGACTATTTCCTTGGACCGTATTAGAGACACCACGTGCAAGTATGCAACTACCATTTCTCGGATTTATATTCCCATTATATGCGTCTCCCTTGTAACCCGTCGTCCATTAATCCAAGTTGAAGAACCATCGTTAAAAGAAGAAGAAGTTGATTAACTATCTTTATTCTAGCCGTGGAGTAGTCGTATCTTAATTCCTAATCTACCTATCCTATGCCACATTCAACTCCATCATTGATCTTTTCTATTTCTCTCTTGGGCAGCACATTGCCCTCCTTTTTGATAAGTCAAATACCGTTAGACGATTTTTTTTTTTTTTTTTGGTGTGGATAATATGGTTAGACAATTTTGTGTGCCAACCATTGTAGAAAAATATTAAGAAAAGATAGTACTAGTTAAATGGTGCATATCACATTTTTATAGAATCATATATCATTATAATTTCTAAGTATAGCCGCAGTTTCTGTCACCTTACTACCTTGTGTCCTAGTATGTTCTAATCCATAGAGCACATGATTGTTCAAATAGATATTAGCAAGAAAATTAAGAAATAATTATATAAATACTAGAATAACATTTCAAATTTATATTTACAAGACTAGCAAGTTTTTAAAAATCACATGACAAATTTAGCAAAAACCCTCCACGCCACCCATCCCATCCCCTTCACCATTGTTGAACCCCTACCCCCGACCATGACACCACCCCCACCCCTTACCATCCACCGACTGGAGCTGGTTCTCCAGTTTTAATGGAGAACTTTAGAAAAGTTAATGGAGTACTTTTCCAAAGTCCTCCATTAATGGAGGACTTCTCGTTCTCCATTAATGGAGAATCAAATCTAGGCATATCTGATTCTTGATTTAATGGAGAACTAGTTGATTCTCCATCGATTGAGAATCGGATATGGGGAATCAAATCTCATTCGAAGCAGAGGAGTGTAATTATGGCTGGCCAGAAGGCGAGTAGAGATGACTGGCCAAAATTGTAGTGGGTAAAATTTTGGCCGGTCAGAAATGGTATTGACGGAGACTTTGGCAGGAGACGATGATCGGAGATTAGCGGGAGAGGATGACTGGAGAAGATAATTGAAAAATGGAAGAAGGCGACGAAGATGATAAGGAAATGGAAGAAGGAAATGGACTGAAGAGGAAAAATGAAAAGGCTCAGGGCGTTTTGATCATATTCTATTTCTTACTGTTTGTCTTGCAAAATAAAATTTTCGTTGACTTTTTACAATTACAAGTGTAATCTTAGAAATGGACTCTCGATTCTCCAACAGTACCAAAAAAAAAAAAAAAAAAAGGTTCATTTTGGAGATGTCAAATTTCCACACATATCAAAATCCATGGATCGGATACTAACAATAAATAATAGTTGTTGGCTCATGTGTCATAAAATAACGGAGATCGCACATTAAAATAACTTTTTAATTTTTATTTTATTATTTTTTTTTTTTTGGCTTTTGAATGAGATTTATGTTTTTTTGAAACAAATTCTTTAGCTTAGGTTTTTTTTTCCTTAAAATGCCTCTTTAGTTTTTAACTATACTAATATTATACCCGTGTGATGCACATGAAGATTACGATATATTTAAAATAATGTTAAAATTATGAATTAGACAATTGAAATATATGAAAATATCTCAAATCTCTATGAGGGTTTATACCCATGCATTTTTTTATAAAAGAAACCACATGTGTTTTATCATAAACATGTGTGATTTTCTTCGTACACCATGTGGTTTACCGTGCGAGTTTTAGAAAATGGCTATAGAAATGTAATAAGAATTGAATTAGATAAAAAAAAATTAAAAATTTTGAAATGCTTCTTTGCAAACAACATTCATTGATGATTTCGTTGGCTTTCCATCTCTATCACATATAAGAACCTTCAAACCTGTATAATTTATAATTCTGGATACTATGACATACAATTGACTATGATTGAATACCGACTTTTAAAAAAAAGGTCACCATGCAAAAGTAATTGTCTTTGACTTTTGTTAATAGTTATAGCATACACAATCAATGGGAACTATTGTCTCTGAAATTTGAAATGTAATCTTGCATTCGATGGAGTCATAAGCATTTTTTGGATAACAACTTTCTCATCAGCATTGATATCAGACAAAACCATATGGACAAATCAATTAAAATAATAAGCAACAATTATTAGGTTTATAAAAAAGAAAAACAAAACTTGCATCTCCTATGTTCACATGCTTTACAAATCTAAAAACGAATCAATTAAAATAATAAGCAATAATTATTAGGTTCATAAGAAAAAATACATTTTTTCTAATAAATAAATGAAAAATACAAGTATAATTATAAATAGCACACATAATATAGCCAAAGAAAAATAAAATATCAACCCGATTAATGAAAATATGATGTCAGATCAATTTAAATTTTTTAACTACTATAAGAAACTTATTCCTAAACTAATAATAAGATAAAAGACAACTTTATTTTTTTTAACTACTAGAAAGAGTTATTCAAATTTTATTTTCAAGGATTTATATAGAGATTTAAATAAAGTGACTTTCATAAAATCTAAATTTAATATTCTTTTAATTTGCTCTCACAAAATAATAATTAGTTTTAAATTAGCTGATAACATCTATTATCACATGTATCATTAAAACAATGATTCCTTCCCTTTTTTTGTCATTCAACAAACTAAATATTTTTATTTTTTATTTTCTTAGATTATTTAACGGTAAATTATTTGTGATACTAAATATTGTAACTATTTAAATTTATCACCTAATATAAATTTTAAATTTTTTTTATTATCAATTATAAGTTTAATTAGATCACATAAGAACTTAAGGTAGAGCAAGTAATTATCAAATGTATTACTTTTTTATAAATTTTTTCAAATCATGATCTTTTCAAATTGAAGTAAAAAAGCATGAAAATGTTAGTAATAAAACAGCATAAGATTATATAAAAATTTACAAAAAAAAAAGTATTTTTAATTAAAGGAAAATGAATTTCACAAAACATTAAATTTGTCCAAAAAAATATAAAAATGCGTTAAATTAAAAATTAAACACACTCTCCTCCTTTATATAGATTTATATGCATATAGTATCAAAATTATTTTATTAGGTTAATAAATTTATTAAATTTAATATAAATGTCATGCAAAAAAAAAGTGATACTGAGTAAATTATAGCAATATTAGAAAATTTTATTCTATAGCTTGAATGAAAATAAAAATTGTGTGACATAAAATAGACTCTCCAAAAGAGATTCACGACAAATTAAATAGCTTATAGCCTAATTATAGCAAATGCTTGCAATTTTAATGACAATGAATTATAAACACGTTTATTTAACTAAAAAGAAAGCAATTAATAAATTATGCCTTATTCCAAAACCAATTTTTATAATTTTTTTAAGTATTAATGCATGCCACATTGGCGCTATCGACATAGCATCCATTAACGTGATACTATAAAGTTTATAATATAAAGATATAAATATTATTTTTTTTTTCACAAATCTCCGGCAAAAAATACACTAAAATCCATTTGAAATTACGTATTGCTCATTTATATAACAAGGTTAGTCGATGATGTTACTTATGATTTGTGCTCGAGAGCTCATTGACTAGATCCAACGACATATCCCTGAATTTAAGACAAATTTTGGTTCATAATTACCTTAACACTTGTTCGTATTTTTGCAGGGAATTGCAAATTGTCGATTGCCAGTTGGCGTATTGTACGATTTATTGTCTTTATTCTTCAGTAATTCTCGAAAGTAATTATAATTTTAAGAATGGGTTTTTGATAGGGACATTGGCGTTTCTCTATTTAGTGGGGTTCTTTTTTCATGCACCAATGCACATTGACGATAACTCGCCGCAACTATAATGGCATTTGATAAGTAATAGATCGACCGCAATGATGGACATACGAATTGGTAAAATTTTCTGATGCTTTAATAATTCAATATGTCTAGTCCAAAATTGTTCAAGCAACAACGTTGGTGCCTTAATTATGGCATCAACGTTGGCATTTTTGGGGTCTATTCGACCTCCGTTTTGAAATTCGGGATCAGATTTAGAATCAGCACGGCGATGGGGGAGTTCCAGGAATTTTTTGAAAACCGAACCAACCGGCTGGGTTCTGTAAACCGAAACCGACCGAACCGAGTCGGTTCGATCGGTTTTGTCGGTTTTTTTTCGATTTTTTTCGGTTTTTTTTAAACCGATCGATTTTTCGGTTTGGTGAAAATCAAACCACCAACCGAACCACTCACCCCAAAAAACCGAACCGAACCGAACCGAACTGATGCGGTCGATTTGGATCGGTTTGTCGGTTTGACGGTTGAAATGCCTAGTCCTAAACAGCATCCATTATGAAAATATTAAATTTAGCTAATCACATACGCAAAAAAATGAATGTTAATTGACACATCAATATATTAAAGTTTATGTATACTTGTCATCTATAATATAATAGATAATGTTAGAGGAATAACAAAAAATGCATCATGAGGTATACAACCCTCTAATAGGGGAATATAAAAAATACCATTTTTACCCCTATATATTGGCGCGGTCCAGCCCCTCTACTAAATGATTGTACACCTAGTTGTAACATTTTTTGTTGTTGCTCTAGCATTGCTCTAATGTAATAGATATCTTAAATTTAGCCATCAAAAGTCATGTGTCAACATTTCATTATACTAAGGAGAAAAAAAAGAGTAATAGAAGTAATAACAAAAAATACCATTGACTAAGCACGAAGATGTCACCTCACATGTTAAAGTACTAGATAGATTTAACAAAAACTTTAACTTGTAACTACAAAAACATTGTCTGACATGTCCATTACAGGCGATGAATACAATTTTTTACTAACTTAATTATTATACTAATATCTACCTTAACTCATCCATTGTAGATGTTCTAAGCCCACAAAGCTTGAGCCAAGATATTTATGCCATTGTTTTCCTGATCATTTTTCTGATACGTCCTTCGGTATTTTGTCAAACGACTTCACTTTTTCTTTTGTTTGAGTGCAGTTTGGCACCTTATTTTTATTTTTATTTTATTTTATTTCTTATTACACCAAGTGTTACAACGGACGCACATGCAGTTTGGTGTTGAGTCCACGTACCAATTGTATTTTAAGTTCACTCAAAAATTGTTTGACGCTTTCCCCATTTAATGACGTCCCGATATCCAAAATCTTATTATAATATGGTTTTTAATAAAATTCATGATGCTTTCTTGTTAAATTTCTTTAAGAGGGAATGGCTTCCATATATATCCACTTAGTGAATAATTCAATAAGAACTACGGTAACCTTGTGCTGTTTGGCCGAAGCTGCGTAAATTTTGCGTATCAAGTCCAATGTCCATTACCTAAAATTTCCCACTTTGAACTCCTCTCTCCAAAGTCCAATCTTTGATATCCTCACCTTCACATGCTTTACGTTTATGTCGAGTAGTAGCTCTAATACTACTACTGAGGCCTCCATTTCTTTTTTCCTCAATATTCATGCAAAAGTTCATTAAGGTAAACTTAAATTGGTACTCTTTCTCTAATAAAGGTTTATTAGTACAACTTTAACTCTTGATTTTGACCCATCAAAGTACATCTTCCACGACAATACGTGTAATGTGTCAAGCAAACGGCTACTGCCTAACTTACAGCCTTTCGAGGCGCATGTTACATATCGAAATCATATTACAATAATAATAATAATAATAATAATAATAATAATAATAATAATAATAATAATAATAATAATAATAATAATAATCAACTCTTTGATGAGACGTAGAGTGCGAAAACATGTACGTACTTCGCTACATTTATTTTGGAAATTAAATACACAAAGTAATATATTGCAAATAACCATTAATTTTGTACATGTATAAAGACAAACATAACTTCTCCATTGGAGAATTAATTACATTCGTATTTCAGAAGTTGTCTATTGAGATAGTTGGCTCTTTAATTCCTTGCTTGTATAATCTTCTTGCACAATCATCCCTATGATCAACTGCTCCCTCGTTGGCTATATATAACTTCAAGCTGTCAAAGGTCTTTTTATGCCCCTCCTCAGTAATTGAAGTTGGGAAATGTGATTTTTTTTTGTCCGCTATAATTTTGAATTACTTAATACATAAATTTTCAGTTTTTTTTTTCATACATTTTCTTTACCCCACAATCATGCATTAGAAAATCAACAAAGAAAACCAAATTAAATTAGTATTTGAAACCAACTACGTATTGCAAAAAATCAAAGTTTAGCGTCTATACCCATTTTGCTTTGTATCGGGCAAAAAATAAATTAAAGATTCAGAGGTTTTATGCTTGCTAGCAATTTGTTTCTCTAAACATCATGTTACTTCTTGTTATGTTCAATAGTCTAGCCACTTAGCATTATATTAATTGTTATGTCTCAGCAGTTTTATTTTATGTTACCCAATCGAACGTTACTTAATTATTTGAACAGAATAATTGACAAAATAATTTTACGATGTAATCTATCATAATTATGTGAAGTGAAATATATAATAATTATGGAGTCATTACGCTTTTACACATTTTTACACTCCACATTGTGCCTAAATGAAATCAATTATTGTGTTAGAGCAGAAATAATTTTTTAACCCAATATTTACCGAAAAATGCTAAATTGATATGATTGGTGACAAAAAAGAACGGCATACGAGAAGTGCAGTACGTCAGGTTTCACCTCGGGCGGTGGCGTCCAAAGCCATGCACGGCCACAAATGGAGGCGAATAAGTCAAAATGTTTGGCAAACTCTTTACTAATTTTAAATTGGTTAGCGGGTAATATAATTTGGTCCAAGTATGACAATACTACAATTATAGTAATTTTGTAATCTCAAAAACACCTTTTTGGTCCACATTTAATTAGTGTAACAAGTTGGGGAAGTTGATGTTAGATCCCCTCCTCCAGGCCTTTTCAAGCACCAACGTTGGTGCCTTAATTACGGCACCAACGAGTGTATTTTCGGGATCGATTCAACATCCGTTTTGAAATTCGGGATCAGATCTGGAATCAGCACGGCGATGGGGAGTTCCAGGAATTTTTTGAATTTTTTCCGGCGACGCCGTGGCTGCCGTGATCATCGATCAAAGTTTTGGCACTATTTTGGGCAAAAAATAGTGCCAAAACTTTGACCGGCCACACGGCGCCACGGCCGCCGAAAAATTCAAAAATTCCCTGAACTCCCCATCGCCGCTGCCGATTCTGTAGATATGGTCCTAATTTCAAAACTGGACGCCGATCGACTCGAACGCACTCTGGTGCCGTAATTAAGGCACCAACGTTGGGGCTTGAAAAGGCTTGTCCCCTCCTCTCACCTTTTTCTTAATTTTTTTTTATTTTCCATTTTTCGCTTTTTCTTTTGTTTTCATTTTGTTTTCATTGTTTTTCCCCCTTTTTATATTCTTTTTTTTCATTGTAACAAAATATATAACTGATGCGAAAATTAAGTATAGCTCAGTAAATCACTCTTGTTTCTTTTTCCTTGGTGCATCGGATAGTAGTTCAAGAGTTCTAGTCTTTTCATATATCAAATAAAAAATTGATATAGATTTGTCGTTGTATAGATAAAATAAGTAAACTATCATATGACATGATGCAATGAAGTTGCACAACCATTCCAAAAGTGACAAGTTAATTAAGCAATTGGATAAATTAAAGAATTTTTGAAAAACAAGCTCATTTGAAGAGAAGAACGAAAATGAATTTTAAAGGAAAACATGTAGTTAAAAAGTGAATACGATCGTGGGACGGAAAATGTTTTTTAAAAAAATTATTATAGAATGTATAGTAAAAAATTAGTGGAAGACAAAATGATTTGGATAATTGAATGTACTTAATTAGCTACAACGAACATATTTGAGCGCACGTGGATATGTTAATCTGATATAAGTGACACACGGAATGAGATTGACTACTCTTAACAAAATAAAACCAAGTTGTCCTTGAAGGCTCATATGTTAAGAGCTCTTTGGATTGATATTTCCTATTTAAACTCCACTATACAAATCAAATGTTTTTAATTTTCGATGACTAAATTCGTAATGTCAATAATAAATAGTGATATATGATAAATTATTTTTAAAAAAAGAAAAGAACAAAAGGATGCAGTAATAATAATTTATGAAAGAGAAGGTAATTATATTTCGTACGATAGACTGCAATAATGTGTAGATTATAATTAACCTCTATATATACATTTACTAGAATATTGTACAAAGTACGCTACTTTTATTTGCTAGTTTATTCCGACTATTAATTGTTGTTTGTTCTCGATATTCTATAATTGAACCCTTTCATTGTCAAAAAATACATATTTTACATCTTTCGGCACAACTAAGAACAGATATATTGAAAACAATATGCATGCTAGTATATATATCACAATGTTAATATATGGTATATATTTTAATCCGAATACAATGGTGCAGCACCAGCTATCTACGAAATGCATTATTATATCAATATCATATTAGGTTGTAATTTGTCGTTACTTTTTGTCAATAGAGTTGATGGATTTGGAAGGTATATTTTATTGAAGTCAAATCATATGAATTCAACAGGTTCACGACGGGGTTTTGATGAATATCTCAAGATTATAATGCCACGTCACTTTGGCTATCGAAATTATATATCTTTTGATTTGAATTTTTAAATACTTAGACGTAAATAAATAAATAAATAAATAGTCAAAATGTGTAAATATTTTAGCGACGTAAAAAGACTACAAATTAATGCCACCAAAACGAAAAGAGAATTAAGAGACTAATATATATATATATATATATATATATATATATATTAATGAAAGTCGTTCGAAAAAAAAAAATAATGAAAAAGGCAGCCCTCTATTGGTAAGTGTTTAAAAATCCTAATTTTTCAAGAAAACCATCAAAATCTAAATGTAAAAGTAAGAAATCATTGAAATAACTCTAACTCTAATTAATCAAACTTGGAAACAAAAGGAAAATAATTGAACACACTATAAAAAACTAGACTTTTAGGGATGGTCCAATCATCTATATAATCTTGTACCTGTAGAATAATGAGAGTGACGTTGCTCTTATTACTCTACATGAACGATTGTCGCGCCTAAAAATCATGTTTCTAATAGTGATAATACTATTCTTAATTAATTATTATAATTAATAATCTAATAACATAACGCGTCGAAGAAGAAATCTCGCGATGTTGGTGAAAAGATCTCATTAACCATTCGAGAATTTGCTAAGGCACATATATTTCTAGATATAGTTATTTGGATTTCATAATTTTCGTTTTCATAACCCCCCCCCCCCCCCAAAGTTTATGTAATTTAATTTATTTTTATTGATAGTATTCAAACCCTACCGTATTTAACTACTTGGTATTTGAGTTAATAATGCTTCTATTAAATTTTTCATGTATTCGTTCCTCAGCGTTACAATTCTTACGCCTATGTTGGCATTCAATAACTATATATAACGTATTGCTTGCATGGATTACTCATGTGATTCATAAAATTTGTTGATTGAAAAGGAGAATTAATTTCTCTACATGGGTTTCGTGGGAATTTTTTGAACACAAATATAATCGGATGTCCACATTATTTTTTTTTTATTTTTCCTTTTTTTCTGGGCAAAGGCCACCAGAGATTTCGAAGGCCCTATGCCAAAATTTTTTTTTGGCCCTATCAATACTAGAATTAAATTTACATTTAACGAAGAAAAAATAATAATAAGGAAAAAAATCGAGTATTCTGAATTTTTTTGGGGGGGTCTTAGGCGGTCGCCTACTTCGCTTATAGCTCGGGCCGCCTCTGTTTCTGGGACATGCGTGCACATAAGTGTATTTTAACTTCAAAATGACATTTAATTTGATTATTTTTACATACAAAGTGGAGGAAAGGCTGTCCAACGATTAACAAATAAGAAATTTAACTATCAAGGAAAAACGGAAATATGGTCTAGCAACTTCCTCCTGGTAGGGGATTTGTCAGGATTAACACATCTATCGTATCAATACAGCTCAACATAATCAACACACCATGTTACTAACACATTTTAGCGCAATATACATAACATTATCTATGTGTATACAATGAAGTGTGTTAACTACGTACAATGTGTATTAGCAGATACGATTCGGCAAATGGAAATGTTCTTTTCTTAACAAAGAATGTCAACAACATGTATCTTTAATAAAGTTTCGATATTCTGAAAACCCAATACTGAAGAAATCAAAAAATTCCATGCAACCCCATGAATTTTTTGAATTTTCTCCTATTTATCTGAAATTTTTTACCATTTTATTTTATCTCTCCAAGTTATCATGTGATCAATTAGTACTAAACGCGCTAGTATATTTAACTAATGCTTTAACATAAAATTGAGTTGTCATTTTTGCGTATAATATATTTTTAGTAATATTCCCTATTTATCCACGATATTATTTTTTAATAGTATTCGTCCACAATATTAATAACTAGCAATTATCGTTTTTTTTTATATAAGAAATTATGATTTTTCTCTCCTATAATCAAGTTGTTTAATTTGTGAAATTGAAGAAAAATAAAAATAAATAAAATAAATTGTGCAAGGGGAAGTAGATCATCATTAATTATCACCGATCATCTGTAATCCACGCGTTGGGTTTGTGTAACTGAAATTGGATAAGGTTTATCAGTTACAATAATTGTCATCCAATTCTATTTTTCCCTCATATTCCTTTTTAACGAGGCTCCGATCGATAATGCTACACACACACACACATATATATATATATTGAATTATATAATGATTGATATAATATTAAATAGCAAGTGTAAAGAATATTGATTTTATAAATACAATGACATGCTAAATATAATAAAGAGTGCAATAGTGAGATAAAATGATTTTAATACCTTTTTATATAGATTCTAAATATAATCCTTCATTGATAGGAAGATATTAATTTTATTAGCAACATGTCACCAATCATATGGCTATAACAATATAATATTATCCTTGATTTTAAGTGATGCGATCGATTAAAAAATATGATCATGCCATATGTCTAATATGTCAACTATTATGTAATTTACTACGTATATCTAACATCATCCTGGCCAAATATATTAAATATTATACGGATAATTATGTAATTCTGTGACCTACAAGTCAAAATATATTGCTTAATTTTGAAAATTTTAGATGACCAGGAATTTTGGTAATCGACATCGAAAACTCGCTAAAGTTCCCTTCAATTAATTAATTTAGGCCAGTAGAGATTAAGTATGATCCAATTAATTTGGACATGGAGGACACTGTTGGCTTGAAATGGATGATCATTTGAATTATTTCCATTTATGTTTTTGATATTTTCATTATTATTTTTATAATAACTTTAGATTTTCCATTTTACATACTGCTTTATTTTACGTTAAACTAGCTCTTTTGGTTCAATGAAATTAAAGGTAGATTTTTTTTTGAATATAAATTAAGGAAGATTTTGATTTCTTTTAAATGTATTTATTTTTTATTAGCATTATATTACTCGAACTTTCACTGGCAAGAAATTTGATCTTTAAGGATGGTGCAGTCATCTCTATAATCTCGCGCTTGTAGAGTAATATGAGCGACATTACTATTATTTCTCTATAGGCATGAGTATGTCACTGTTCTTCCTCTATTGGCAGGAAACTATAAGCATGATTGTCGTCACTAAAGGTGTTTTTTTTTTTTTTTCTTTTTGTATTCTCCAATACAGGGTCGTCTAACTCTTTGTGACGCTCAAATGGAGCGAAAAATGCTGATATTACACTTCCATGCGAATAGATTAATGTTGAAACTAGATTAGATCCTCTCATCCTCACATGGGAAAATTTGTGTACAAGAATAAATTCTGAACATTTTGAGTGTTTTAAGATTTACGTTTCTCTCACTTTAGAACTGCGACACGTGGACACCACAATCATAGTATTTTATCCACAGGTTGATGTGGTAATCTATGAGTGTGTAATCTCCATACGTTGCGTCTACGGGAATCTACTCATTTAGGATAGATTTTATTATTCAAGTTCATGAATCATGAGGTGGCGATGCCCTACTTTGGATTATTAGAAATTATGACTGCTATCGTCATAGATTAGCAAAATATAAAAGTAAGTTAAGAAATTTATTTTATTTTATTTATTATTTTCACCCACTTCACATATACGGACAATACAACGATGGAGTAGTAAATGTATGTTTTGTGTTAGAATTAATTGTAGCGATGCCATTTCAAGAACTAGGTAGGGCTTGCATTTCCCTGGGCAAATTTTCTATTAGATTCAATTCAGCGGGACCATTTTACACTTCTCATTCAACATGGATAATAATAATAATAATAATAATAATAATAATAATAATAATTAATTATTATTATTATTATTATTATTATGAGAGTTGGTTGAATCTTGATGATTGAAGCTAACTAAAGATATTGGCAAGAACAATGCCATTTCTTGCTCTAAGTGGTGTTCAGAATATTAATCAATTATATATCATCTGAATAAAGCATGATGGGAAAAATGGAATACAATAAGTCCAAAAATTTCCATTAGAAGTCAGATACAATACAATATTGTTATATCAATACTACCGACAAAATTATGAAAGAGGTGGGAAAATTTTTTGGATAAAAGTACCTCCGATCCACGATTTTTGTTTCATTTTAGTTTTGCCTCAATAAATAATAAATTTTATTAATATCTTATAATAATGACATACTTTCTTCATTTAATAGTTTAAAAAATCTCTTCAAATTTAAAACTCATAATTTAATTATTCACTTTAATATTATTTATATATATTTGATTCATTTACTTTTCCGATTATTTATGTCTTAAAAGACTTTCGTCAAAGAAGATAGCTTAATTGTTTTTTTAATCATTTACTATGTTGAAATTTTGATTAAATTTTTAAGGTTTTGATACA
Organism: Jasminum sambac; assembly: GCA_018223645.1. Taxonomy (NCBI): domain Eukaryota; kingdom Viridiplantae; phylum Streptophyta; class Magnoliopsida; order Lamiales; family Oleaceae; genus Jasminum; species Jasminum sambac. The sequence goes on from CP073640.1 coordinate 41,412,814, forward strand.
CTTAGTAAATAAATAATGTGCCATTTTGTAGAAGTGCCAGTGCGAATTAAAATAGTTTAAATTTGATAATCTTGCAGAGAAAATAGAAGACAACGTTTAGGATTGAAAATTTTTCTAACACTCATTCTAAAATAATCATACGATGTCGATCATCAAATGTCAGTTAAGTCCTCTTAACTGGTAATATTTAACTAAATAATATGATTTTTATATGCAAGTAATTAGTAGTTATATCTTTGAAATTGAGTCTCGATTCTCCAACAGCACCAAAAGAATTTCATTTTGGACATGTCAAATTTCCAAACATGTCAAAATCCATGGATCGGATACTAACAGTAAATAATAGCTGTTGGCTCATGTGACTTTTTAATTTTATTTATGTTTTGTTTGGGGTTTTTTTTTTTTGGAATGATATCTATTGTTTTTGTTAAAACACATTCTTTAGCTTAGTTTTATTTATTATTTTTTTGTCCCTCTTAAAATTTCTCTTTAATTTTTAACTATATATAAATATTTTTTTTTCACAAATCTCCGCCAAAAAATACACTAGAATCAATTTGAAATTACTATTGCATATTTATATGTCGAGGTTAGTCGATGGTGTTACTCATGATTTGTGCACGAAAGATTATTGACTAGATCCAGTCATCCAACGACACATCACATCCCTGAATTTAAGACAAATTTTTGGTTCATAATTGCCTAAACACTTGTTCGTATTTGCAAATTGCATGCTTGTCTAAATAATCGATTGCAAGTTGGCGTATTGTACGATTTATTGTCTTTTATTCTTCAATATATTCTCAAAAGTAATTATAATTTTTAGAATGGGTTTTTGATAGGACCATTGGCGTCTCTATTAATTGGGGATATACATTGATGATGATAACTGCCCGCAACTATAATGGCATTTGATAAGTAATATAGACCGACAGCAATGATGGACATACGAATTGATAAAATTTTCTTATGCTTAAATAATTCAACATGTCTATTATACTTTTATTGAAATTTTGGTTAAGTACGAGGTTTTAGTCGAACAAATGTTTCATTTTTTTTATATAATATATAAAAAATGCTAAGAGGCGACTTAGTTAATTCTCATTGTCTCAATTTTTTTCGAGCATTAATTTTAATTGTTTATTTCATTGATTCAATAATTTTTATATGTTTTCAATATTTTTACTTTACTTTTCAACCATATCTTCAAAAATTATTTTTTCCAAAATCTTTATCAAACATACGCTCAACCCCTTATACACCTCAATTTAATTTTTTTGGGGGCCTTTTGATCCACCTGGAAGTCACCAACTTATTGAAATTGTCTTAAATATCATTGCTTTGAGGTTTCATTCCAAAAAATTAACCTATAAAAATGTGTAGTCCGATCCTTTATAAACCTATCATTTATTTGAGATTTAATTGATATAAGACTTTGTTTGCACACTCCCAACGATAAGAATTGATCACTCTCCCTGCGATAAGAATTGATCACGTTTTGTTATTTTAAATATCTTAATTCGTTAGCAGTATGTTGTAGAACATAATATGCTTTGGATCCTTTTTGTCTTTTTCTTCTCTTTTTATTTTTTATTTTAATTGTTCCTGGAAATTTATAAAGTGGACCAAAATTTAAAAATCCAATTTAAGGTGTTAGGTCAGTTTTTAATAATTTACTAGAACTAATTATAAGTTAATTAATCACTTGAAATACACAATAGCAGCCATGTTCAAAAACTAGCGGGAGTTCCATAGTTATGGAACTCTCGATGTCTTTTTCGATCACATACGATATCCATTGGGAAATTTGAAATCAGATCTAAATTCAGTACGATGAGAGGGATCTCCCAATAATTCGAAAAATTTTTTGGCGATACCGTAGCCACCGGTGACTGCCGGCCAAAGTTTTTTACCATAATTTGGCCAAAAAATGGCCAAAAACTTTTACCGACGGTCATACGCGGCCACGGTGCTGCCAAAAAATTTTTCGAATTGCTGTGAGGTTCCTCTCACTGTGCTGAATTTAGATCTAGTTTTGAATTTCCCAATGAATATCGTATGTGGCCGAAAAAGACACCGATAGTTTTTGAACATTTCTTTACATAATAGATAGAGTTATTTAATGTGGTGAAGTTCACCATCGCTTCATTATAATCTTCTCGATATCTTTATTGGCAGAATCAAGACTCAACTTTTTAACTCGCTTCGCTCGTATCATTTTTTTCTTAATATTTTAGTTCTCAACCTAATGTTTTCTAACGAGATAATGACTTTTTAGACAAAAAAGACAATAATGCCCATCCATTTATATTAAATAAATAAAAACATCTATAATTGAGTACAAAATATTTTAATATGTACAACTTAGTCCCTTAAAGTTATTTGTTATTACAATTTAAATTTCAAAATAATTGAAAAATAATAAATTAATACAACAAAAATTACATAAATGTCATAAATTTTCAAAATTGTAAGAGTTAGTTCCCATATTCAACCCCACACCCCCCGCCCCCAACCCCACCCCCACACCAAAAAAAAACCTCCATGCCTGAAATTATTAGGATCTAATGATATTTTGTTGGTTCATTTAAACAAATATTTTATTAGCAGCTAGCAATCTCCTACCAATAAGTTGGCACTGTACTCTTTCACGTGTAATCCTCCCAATGAATGGAGGGGGGCCAACACTCATGTTCAACTAATACCCACGCTTCATATGGCAAGTTGGTATCTTAATGTGCTAACTTATTGGCATTGGAAATGGAGCGTTTGTTGGTTCATTTACGGATTCATACTTTGGACCGTTAATTATATACATGTATGGGTATGGCTACAGAAATTATGGATCCGGTAGTCAATAGCTTGAAGTTGGTTGATTTGACTTGTGAGTTTAGTCCAATGGAAGTTGTTAGGGGTGGGCGTTTCGGGTACGGTTCCGGGTAATGAACTATCTGGAACCGAACCGTAAATTCCGATTCCTTGAAAAATGGATTCGTTCGGTTCCTTTCAAACAAAATACCCGAACGGTTCCGGTTCCTTCCGGTTCCGGTTCTGTTCCGGTTATTTTGTGATACATGTTCTATTACTTGAAAATCGATGGGAAAAAAATAAAAAATTTGATTGAAATATAAACCCATCGAAAAAAAAGAGTGAATTGCTTGCGAAGGAGCGGCGACTTCTTCTTCTTTGCTTTACGGCAGCGACAGAAGCTCGTGACTTAGCGGCTGACTTCTTAGAGCGGCGACTTTAAGAAGCGGCGACTTCTTCTTCTTTGCATTAAGTAACAGAAGTCTTTGCCGCTTAAAGCATCGACAACGCGGCGGCTTCTTCTTGTGCTAAAGCAACAACAACTCGGCCACGAAGTACAATATTTTTTCCCTATTTCGGTTCCGGTTCCAGTTCCGAATTTTTAGAAAAGGATCCGTTCGGTTCTCATTCCGGTTCCGGTTCGGTTCCGATTCCTTTTTTTTTAAAGAACCGTTCGGTTCCGGTTTTTTTACCCACTCCTCGAAGTTGTTGTATATGGAGGTAGAGGTGCTGACTGTTAGATTTTCTGCTGATACTTGTACAGTTCTAATCACTTGTTTAGTGTGAAGAAGATTTAGCCCCCGCTAGGGAGTATATTATAATGATTTTTAAAGTTGTATTATGTAAAAGATGAGAGAGAATGAGTGGAGTTGAGTGGTTGAGATTTGTGGATGTGATGAGATATGTGGATGTGATTGATTTAGGATAAAGAAAGAATTGATCAAAAAATTGTAAAAAATTGTAAAAAGTGGTAAAAGTGGTTGGTGAACGGGGGCTTAACATACTAAAGTTTATGTGTACTTGTCGTCTACAGTAAATATGTTAAATATAGCCATCAAAAACCATGTGTCAACATTTCATTATGCTAAAAAAAAAAAAAAAAAAAAAAAAAGAGTACTAAAGTAATAATAAAAAATACAACTTACTAGGCACAAAGATGTCATCTCACATGTTAAAGTGCTAGATAGATTTAATAAGAAAGTTAACTTGTGACTAAATAGATTTTTTTAAATATAATTTAACACATCCGTTATAAGCAATAAATACAATGTTTTACTAAGTTACTATGCTAATATGTACTTTAACTCATTCATTGTGAATGTTCTAAGCAAACAATGCTCGAGCTAAGATATTTATGCCATTGTTTGGCATTTTCCTGATTATTTTTCTGACAGGTCCCTCGGTATTTTGTCAAACGACTTCGCTTTTTCTTTTGGCTTGGCGCATTTGGAGCCTTATTTTTATTTTAATTTTAATTTATTTCTTATACCAGGTGTTACAACATAAGTGCAGTTTATTTTTGAGTCCACCAAATTATATTTTAAGTTCATTGAAAATTTGTTTGACGTTTTCTCCATTAAATGATGTCCCCGTACGTGATCTACAATTGAGGTTTGGGATATCAACAATCTTAATATAATATGGCTTTTAATAAAATTTATGATGATTTCCTGTTAAATTTCTTTAAGGGGAATCGCTTCCATGTATTCACTTAGTGAATAATTCAATAAAAACTATAGTAAACTTGTGTTGTTTGGCCCAAAGTGTGTAAATTTTGTCTATCGAGTCCAATGTCCATTACCTGAATTTTCCTTGATATACTTCTTCGAACTCTTGGCTCCAAAGTCCTCACCTTCGCATGCTTTATGCTTATGTCGAGTAGTAGCTCTAATATTACTATTAAGGTCTCGTGCTTTTGTTTTTTTGGTAAATATTCATGCAAAAGTTCGTTAAGGTAAATTTAAGTTGGTATTCTTGCCCTAAAGGTTTATTAGTATAACTTTAACTCCTGTAGGGGTGGCAAACGAGTTGGATAGTTCGTGAGTTCGTGTGTTCGGCTCGGGTTCGGCTCGTCGAAACTCGGGTTCGGCTCGTAAAAATTCGAGTTTGGACTTGGACCGAACCGAAAAATGCGAAAATGGGCGATTAGTGTCGGTTAAGTCGAAGTTAGTGGGCCGGCTCAGTAAACAAGTCCAACGAGCCGGTCCTGAGCGGCTCGTGGGCTCGTCCTGGCGGCTCGTGAGACGAGCCCACGAGCCGATAATGGGCGGCTTCGCGAGTCGCCCATGTCGGCTTCGTGGACAAATGTCCACGAAGCTTTAATGGGCGGCTCGCGAGTGGCCCATTAGCTCTGATTTGAACTCTTTGGAATTGAACGGCGGGTTCAAATCTTGACCGTTGTCAACGGTCACATTTTGACCGCTTGACAACGGTCACATGGTGACAACGCGTTGTCACCAATTTTTATTTTTTTATTTTTTATTTTTTTCTTAACCTATAAATATATCTTCTTCATTCATTATTTTCTCATTCAATTATTCTTAAATTCTCTACTCTCAAGTCTCAAATGCTATTTCTTATTTTAAATATCAATTATCAATATATATACATCTCTCCGACTCTCCCTCCTACAATTATCCATTTATATCCTATTTAAATTTTTATATATTCATTTTCTTCTGAAATCCTATAATGGCATATTCACAATCTTCAACTTCTAGCCACTTTGTTGGTAATAGAAATTTTGATGATATTCCAATTTCCAATAATTTGGAGGAGCTTGAAAACGAAGTTAATCTTGATGATATTGATCAAGATGGTGATGCTACAACCGCTAGCACAACTGTAGTCGGCTCGAAAAACGCGTTAGTAGGAAGAAAAGAGCCGAGTGTTGGAACTATTTTGATTTGGTCGAAACAAAGAAAAGGACGACCAAGGAAAGCCGATAAAAGCTCAATGCAAAAATTGTTGCCTTTTTTTAAGCAGCACACGGGTATTGGTACTACACATCTCAATAGACACTTTAAGAATTGTAAACCGGAAGGCGTCCTAGCTACAAATCAAGCGCAACTACAATTCGGCTCACCTGGTGCCGTCGGTTCTTCTAGTGGCTCTTCCAATCTAAATAATTGGGTCTACTCACAAGACCTAATGCGCCGAGAAGGGATGGTTATGTTCGTGGCAAGTAGTGAGTTTCCACTTTCAATCGTAGAAAGCCCATATTTCACGAAATTTATTCAGAAATATCTCCAACCAAGGTACAAACCTATTTCTAGAAATACTTTACGTGCTGATTGTATTGTTCATTATAATTATAGAAAACAAATATTTATAGAAGCTATAGTTAAATTTAATGGTAGTTTATCATTTACTTCGGATTTATGGACTGGCATTAATCATAAAGGTTATATAGCTGTCACTGCACACTACATAGACAATCAATGGCTAATGCACAAAAGAATTATGGCTTTTAAAGTTATTGATTACCCTCATAATGCAACAAATATTGCCAATGTGTTACTTGAAATTATAAGGGAATTTAGTTGTGAAAGTCGAGTTCGTAGTTTTACACTTGATAATGCTTCAGTTAATGGAGTAGTAATTGATCAATTAGCAGCTAAATTAAAGCCCTAATTTGATGGAATTTTGTTTCATATTCAAGTGTGTGCCACATATTTAATTTGATAGTTCAAGATGGAATGAAGTTTATAGAAAATGAATTGAAAAAAATTAGGTATGCTTGCAATTTCATTATGATATCACCTGCGAGAAAACAAGCTTTTGATGCACAATGTGGTGAACTTGGAATGCCTCCAAGATCATTTGTAACAGACGTAGGACATAGATGGAACTCAACTTATTTAATGCTTGAAGCTTGTGAAGGTTATTCAACTTTAATATCTGGATTCTACAATGGTCGAGCACACATGGCGCACAATTTGATGTGAAAGCTGAAGATTGGAATATTGTTTTTGAAATTAAAAATTTTTTAAAAGTATTTTATGATGCTACAAATGAGTTGTCTGGTGTTTATTATCCAACTAGTCCAAAAGTGTTGGAGCATTTTTATTTCATTGCTTTGAAAATTTTTCGTACATACAATTCGTATCCATTATTTTCCGATATGATTATAGTAATGGAAGAAAAGTTTATAAAATATTGGGAAAATTTACCTATGTTGTTTCCTTTAGCTTAATGATAATGGATCCTAGAGTGAATATAAGCGGGAACAAAATTTGTGATAGGAGAGATATCGTAAAGATTAACTTTTGGGCGACCTCTTTCATATGCGTCGTTAGAAGATTGTCTTTGTAAGATGTATGAGCTCAATCTTTGCAAAATCAGGTAAAAATACTCGAACACCCAACCGCCTGTATCTACGTCAAACACAAGACCCAAAAATTTTATGTCCGTCCTTATGAATGTTAAGGATCACTGCCGACTTTAGTAGTAGTTCTAGCTCTTCTTCAATCTATCGCCATGGTTCAAGTGAAATACCATCCGAGTTGAATCGGTATTTCACACAAGATTATCTTAGTATCATAGATGAGGAAGAAAGAACGAATTTTGATGTTCTTAAGTATTGGAGAAACAACGGCGTCAATACCCGGTTGTTTCTATGATAGCACGAGATCTACTATCGCCTCGGTATCAATCAGAGCATCGAGCGGCTTTTAGTGCAGGTGGTAGAGTTTTAAATGATTTGAGATCAAGACTTAAAGAAGACATATTGGAGAGTTTAATGTGTTTAAAAGATTGGGAAGATGCGGACACCACGACTACAAAGCGGAATAGATCGACTTATGGCCGAGCATTTGGAGAATTAACATATTATTAGGTAAGTAAGTTTATTTATTATTTTATTGTCTTTATTATTTAATCTTTAAGTATTTTTTCTATATTTTTCGATTTTTTCATTTGTTTAAAAATTATACACGTGACGATTTGTTCGTGTATAATTTTAACTCCGCCTACATAATATTAAGTATGGGTCCCAAGCCGGATAAAAGGAGGAGGGTTTAAATTTTAATGTATTGCAATTTTAAATTTTATTTTTATTGAAAACGTATCTTCATTTCGACTCTTTTCTAATTTTAACTTTTAATTAATTAGTCTACTTTTATTCTTTAAAGGAAAGTATGATACTGGAATTCTGAAAAAAAAAAAAAAAAAAAAAAAAGAGGAGCTACTTGGCTCGGCTCGGCTCGGGTTCGGCTCGTGAGCTACACGAGCTCGAGCCAAACCCGAGCCACTTGAAAAGGAAACGAGCCGATCCGGCTCGGCTCGTTTCACAAACGAGCCGAGCCGAGCTCGTATACGAGCCGAACTCGAACATCACCTTGGACGAGCCGAGCCGCTCGGCTCGGCTCGTTTGCCACCCCTAAACTCCTGTGATTTGTCAAACAAATGGCTACTTACAACCTTTTGAGGCACATGTTAGGTATTGAAATCATATTACAATAGAGACAATAAATAAATAAATCAATCAACTCTTTGATGAGACATACAGTGAGAAAACATGCACTTTGCTACATTTATTTTGGAAATTGATAACTCTAATTTTATTAGAGTTATTGTGCACTTTATTAGCTTATAATCTTAATAAACTCTCATCCGATGAGTCGAAAAACCTCTTTAATACTCTTAATTTTGGAAAACATGGTGTGAGTATCCTCCTGCTGTTAATATGTGTTTTAGATGGTAATTTAGTTACATATTGACATTTGAAATGTGGGTTAACAATGGTTAAACGTACAGGGACTATTGCTTAAATTTGAAGGAATGCTGTGGAAATATTGAAGCAAAACTGTGCAGACTTTCTGAACATGAATCGAGTCAACAGCCAACTGCAAAACCACTTAGAAAGAGGGGCAAAGCTGGAAAAGAGTAAAAGAAATGTGCCACATCATTTGCACAACCCCAGGAGGGCAAAAGGGTCAAAAAGAACAATATCTAATTAGGGTAAAAGGAAGGCTCACTTTAGAGATCTAGAATTTATACTTGCAAAAACGGAAAAAGGAAAAATGGGGGGGGGGGGGGCTGCAAAGATCTAAGGAAAAAGAAGGCATTGTAGAGTAAAAATTGGAGGAGAAAAGGAATAAAATTCAGAGAGATCCCACCAAATAGATTTTTCTCTTCCTTTTTCCCACTGTTTCTTTTACTTATTTCTATTTTGAGACTATGGCAATGTTATTTTTAGGGTTTGTAATTAATTTTAAAATTTTATTTGGCTAATTAACTCTCTTAGCTAGTGTTGTTGAATGAATGATTATGATATAATTATATCTATAATTGTGATTTTGTTGCTTTTGCTTAGTGATTGTTCTTGTTATTTAAGTTATGTGAAATTTTCTTACTTTCTATTATTGATTGATCACCAATTTTAGAAAATTAAAATCTTAATTAACTTTGGAAAAACTAATTAAGGTTGGACAGTGCTTGAATAATATGGGTTTGATTTAATCTAAGTTAAAGTTCAAATTTTGCAACTAATATAGGAATTGGGACCCTTTTATTGAGAGGTTTGGATGTCAAATATGTTAGTCAGCCTTTCAGCGTGATTTATTTTGACCGATTTGAAAAAAATCATGTCATTAATGAATTCTAGGTGCTTGAACGTTTTCTACAGCTAGCAAAATCACAGTAAAGTCACAGAAATGTGGATGCAGTGTTATAATTATCCCAAAAGCAATCCTAATTAATTTGTCATAGTTGTCTCCTTCAAGTAATCTCTCTCTTTTTCTAGCCTCATTTCACCACATTTCAACAATTTTTTCTTATTTTAGTTTTTAATTTATTTTTAGCACTTAGAAACATCACCAAATCCACTCTTTTTAAAGTTTAATTTCCATTAATCTCTATAATATTTTTTTTATTACACAATCCTTGTCGGAACAATACTCTCTCATCACTTTATTACTTATTTGCGATACGTATGTGCACTTGCGTATTGACTTTAGACAACAAGTTTTTGAGGCAAACATAATGTCTACTACCTAGCTAATTACAACCTTTTGAGGCACATATAGTGTTGGCAATGGATCAGGTTCGGATCGGATCGGCCTAATCCAAATCCAAATCCAAATCAAAGACCCCGATCCAAATCCAAATCCAAATCCAAATTCCTCGGATCGGATCGGATCGGATCAAGAAAAAAATCCAAATATGATCCATATTGGTACAGATTTTTATAAAAAAATAAAAATAATAAAAATAAAATAAAATAAATAAAAAATAAAAAATCAATTCGGATCGGATCAGGCCGATCCAAATCCAAATTCAAATCCGTCTCGGATCGGCCGATCTACGGATCAATGATCCATAGATCTTCGGATCGACAAAAAATTGCTCCATTCGGATCGGATATCCATCGAATTTGGATCGGATCGGATTTTTTTGCCATCACCAGGCACATATTAGGTATCGAAATCATATTACAATAGAGACAAAAAAATAAAAATAAATAAATAAATAAATCAACTCTTTGATGAGACCGGAGCGAGAAAACATGTACTTTGCTACATTTATTTTGAAAATTAAATACACAAAGTAATGGATTGCAAATAAGCCATTAAAGTTTGTATATGTGTAAAGGCAAACATAACTTCTCCGTTGGAGAATAATTACATTCGTATTTCGGAAGTTGTCTGTTGAGATGGTAAATAGCACTTTCCTTCCTTGTACAATCTTCTTGCACAATCATCCCTATGATCAAGTGCTCCCTCGTCGCTATATGTATAACTTCAAGTTGTCAGAGGTCTTTTTATGCTCCTCCTTAGTAATTGAAGTTAGAACTCATTTGATATAATTTATTTGGAAAATGTTTTTCTTTGTCTATAATTTTCAATTACTTAATACATCAATTTGACATGCAATTTTTTTTTTTTACATATGTTTTCTTATATTATTTTTTTACTTCATAATCATGCATTCGAAAATTATTTTTTCGATAATCTTCTATCAAACACACTCTTAACTTTTAGGTCGAAAAAATTAAAACGAAGAAAACCAAATTACTTTAGTATTTTAAACCAACTACTGCAAATGAAACTAAAATTAAAGTTTAATGTCTATACCGATTTTGCTTTGTTTTAGGTAAAATGGCATAATATTCGATATAAAGATTCAGAGGTTTTACGCTTGCTAACAATTTGTTTCTCTAGACATCATGTTACTTATTATTATGTTCAATAACAGAGCCACTTAGCATCATGTCATCGTAATGTCTTAGCAGTTTTATTTTATGTTACCCAACATAACATAATAATTTTACGATGTAATATATCATAATTATGTGAAATGAAATATATAATAATGATGGAGACACCACACTTTTCCATATTTTTACACTTCATTGTGTCTAAATTAAATCAATCATTGTCCTAAAGTAGATTTATTCTTTAACCCAATATTTACCGAAAAATGCTAAATAGATATAATGGTGACAAAATGGTTGACATAATTTTAAATGATCCATCATGTGATAATAACTATTAATTTAAATATAATGTAATGTGTCAAAAAGCAATGGCATATGTGAAGTGTAGTATATATGTGTCCAATTTTGTCGGTAATGATCTCCTCCACACAGTGGGGAGGATATCATCTTGTAACACACATGGCCTCACGATTGGTGGGAGGCCATGTAATCCACCATAATCACCAATCACGAGGCGTGTATTAATGGGCGTGATCACTCCCCACTGTGGGGAGGAGATCATTACCGCCAATTTTGTATCATTCATTATGTTATTGTATCATAATTGAGTTTTAATTATAAGTAACTTCACTTATACACAGGTTCACATAACAATACTTATGCAATAAGATCTTATTTGTGCACATGTACGTTATTTTTAAAATCAATAATAATTATGCTTTGAGTCATTATATAGCATGATAGGGAATTTTTTAAAAAAATTTTATCACTTTTTTCTATTTTTTATCCATTCTTTCTTTACCCTAAATCAATCACATTCACATATCATATCACATCCACAAATCTCCACCATTTAACTCCACTCATTTTTTCTCTTCTTTTACATTAAAAACTTTTAAAAATCATTAAAAATCGATCCCTATTACCTACATGTCAACTTCTAGTCCATATTTAGAGAAGATTATTTATACTATATTTCTCCATTATGTGTCGGTGGGTTCGTCATAGCAGCAATATTCTGTTAGCGCCGCTTAGTGGTTATGAAGCCTCGGGCGGTGGCGTCCACAGGCCACAGCCATGCACGGCAACAAATGGAGCTGAATAAGTCAAAAAGGTTAGGCCCAAAATTCTTTTACTAATTTTAAATTGGTTACTGGGTAAGATAATTTGGTCCATGTAATTCGGTCCTATTATAGTAACTGTCTAATCTGGCAAACTGGTTTTTAGATCGTCCGATCCTCCTCTCTCATTTTCCTAATCCTTCCTCTTTTTTTTTTTTTTTTTTTTTTTGTCCATTTCATTTTTTTTATTGTAATAAAATAACTGATGTTAAAATTAAGTATAGGTCTGTAATAGCCCTATATTTATAAAGCAACAGCAGCGATATATTATTATGTGGTTGCTATTGTTACAGGAACGAGATTATGGGAGAGGCAGACTACCCCTAAAGGTTCTATTTTCGGTGTTATGGATTTGATAGTAGTTCGTGAGTTCTAGCATGTTCATATATCAAATAAAAAATTGATATAAATTATTATTGTATCGATAAAATAAGTAAACTATCATATAACATGAAGCAATGAAGTTGCACAACCACTCCGAAAGTGACAAGTTGAGCAATTGGATAAATGAAAGAATGTTAGAAAAACAAGCTCTTTTGAAGAGAAAAAAAATGATGTATATAGTTAAAAAGTGAAAAAAATAGTGAGAAAATGTTTTGTAATAAAATTTATTATAGAATGTATAGTAAAAATTTGATGAAAGACAAAATAATTTTGGTAATTGAATGTACCTACAATTAACATATTTGAGTGCACGTGAGTATGTCGATCTGACAAGTGACACACGAAATGAAATTGATTACTTTAAACAAAATAAAACCAAGTTGTTCTTGCAGGCTCATATCTTAAGAGCTCTTCGGATTGATATTTCCTATTTAATCTCCACTAAACAAAGCAATATGTTGTGAACGAGAGAGTTTTTCATTTCAATTCTCGTTATTGAATTCATTATAAATGACCCCTATTTATAGAAAAATATTGGAAGCGCGTATTATTCTGAATATTGATCTAATATCTGATAGTCGTTCAATGATAAAAAGCATAATCATTACATTACTATCATTACTATTCCTTTCTCCCTTACTTTCGGTGGGTTTACAACACTTTGAATATTTATTTATACAAATGCATTAATACTTGTTTGGAGAAAAACTTCCAAACTTATTATAGGAGAACTTGAGAGATCATATACCGCTGCAAGAAAACCTCGTGGGGCAAAACCTAAGCCAAAAAGTAAGTTGCTCCCCCTTATGACGATCTTTCTTATAGAAATATCCATGTGCTGCCTCGTTAAAACCTTGTCAAGAAAACCCAATGGGGAAAAACTTGATCGAAGGAAAAAGAGTACAGCTACTCCATTTGGTTCTGAAACTTGGTAGGTGATACATTCATTTTTGCTGACAGATTTCAATATCATCATCAGTTGATTCCAAGTAATCTCTTCGTTATCATTTGATCCAATAGACTCATTGAGTCAATTTCTCATTATTTGTGTGAATATGTCATAAACGTTGCCTCGTTAAAAACCTTACTAGGAAAACCCAATGGGATAAAACCTTAGTCAAGGGAAAAAGAGTGCAACGCGTATTTTGTGCTTATATCAAAAATCCTTCAGGTAAGTATCATATTTATCAGCTTTGTGTCATAATCGGTGCTTATTTGCAATCGACAATCTCGATTTTACATTCTCCTTGTATCGAGATATATATATCCAAATCTTCTCTCGAGATCTTCTATTAGTTGTGATTAAATTTGCCTCATTAAAAACCTTATTTAGGAAAAACCCTTTGGGATAAAAACCTCAAATAAGGAAAAGAGTACAGCGTACAACAATATCATTGTTTTAAGCTATTACAAATAATGTTATCCTGTTAATAGTTCTATATTCAATTTTCTTATCAAGCCCGCATATTTCAATATTATTCTTCGATATATCTCAATATCCTCATTATCGTTGATCGTATGTAGCGCTACATTTTCATATTGTGTCGACACTTTCCATTTTCATTTCTTTCCCCATAACAATATAACTTATTGAGATATCTCATTTTCGATCCTCTTTTAGGATTGCACAATATACTTGAGTTTATATACTCTTCAATTTGTATGCCTCCTTTAATATGACCATCCTTTATCATTTGCTATATATTTTTGGGGAATCAAATAATATCAATTCTTCGGGCTCGTCAATTTATCAAAACATGTATAGTTGGTATATGAGATCGTTTGATTCATATTTGAATTTCAAATTCATGATACATTTCATATATTATTTCCAAACTATTAATACTCCCCCTTATGCTAACAACTAAACTCAACACAATTTGTATACTTTTCATCATATATATTCTCAATATTTGATTTTAATGGGGGAATTTTTCATTCTATATTTTGTTCTCGATTTTGGCAAATCGATTGGAGGACTTTAAATATTTTGCCAATTCTATCCAACTCGTATGCGCATATCCAATTATTTACGACCTTGTTCAAATTATTTGGGATATACACTCACCATCTTTTTCGATCTGGAACTCGTGCTCATATCATGAGCAAATCACTTCGTAAATTTTCTATTACGATATACACATGTGACTACACAGTGGATCCATATCATATTATATAGTAGTCAACATGAAGGGTGAGTGGGCCCATATATTTCATCCCATATATATGTTCCAAATATATTTTAAATTTATTCCCAATCATTGGCTAGTAATGATTTGCATCATTTATCGAGAACAATCATTTGAAAAATTCTTCCGGTTCTTGATTTCAATAAATTATTTACATCAATCGAACCGGGATCTATATAGTGCTCAACATGATTTATCACTTTTATCATATCTATGGCTCACCGACATATCCCATCATCTTTCGGTGCCATTATTACCCGCATTACTGTTCAAGCGTTGAATCTTAACCCATACGTTTCATATCATGGTACTGTTCAAACGCGGAATCGTACCTCATACGGGTTTATAAGTCATCCGCACGCTTATAATATTCACCCCAACAAGGGTCCGAGTATTATAATGGATCATACGCTCTCAAATCTTCGAAAATACTATCCCTCACTGCCGATCAAAATTCTAAAGAGAATTTATCTATGTAGACTCGAAAGATTAAGGATACTAATGAATAAGGGCATACCACAAGATATTCGGTGGTTGATTGAAGTAAAGGTCCGATTATCTGGTGAGATTTCGATTCCTTCTAAATACATGCCTGAATGGGTAAAGTAGTTTTTCAAGAAACTGAGAGCAAAAGGTTAGGAGGATGTTATAAATGTGCTCGGTGGACTTGTGACACTCGATGTAAATCTGTGGGTACTTGTCCAAAACCGAGAGGATAAAATAGCATTCATTAAGGATGGATTGAGTAAAGAGTCTTTGGGCGATATTCAACGAGCTCTTGAGACACATCCTAGTGGACACGTACAAGGTGAGCTTATGGCCTTATGGGCCAAATTTAGAGATGAACAAGAACGATATAGTCTCGAAAAACTTACTTTAAAAGATCCTGTTTGTAAATTTAGTAGAAAAGTTTAGTATCATGATTTTCTCAAAGCAAATCGACGTAAATTGATGTATTTCGCGTAATTGTAAATATCGTGTTTTATTTGTTGTTTTTTTTTTTCGAAATATATATGTATATATATATATATATATATATATAGATTTCAATCACCGAAAGTGTACGTCGTTTCACTGATATTTTTATACTGTTTTCTTTTTCAAATTGTCAAAAGGTAAATAGTAAAACCACTTATTAGTTTGACAATTTATCTTTAAATAGAGGGATTCACGTATCTCTCATTCATACATTGAAACTTTAGTGTAAAGAGAGAGATGGAGATGGAGATGGCGATGGGAATTTTAGAATCATCTCATGCAAATCAATCTTCACCTCACCTGATTAAGACTGTATGTGTTCTTGGTGGATCTAGACTGATAGGTGATATCCAATATATAGATATGGCAAACCAACTTATAAAGGAATTGGGGAAACAAAACATCAATATACTATATGGAGGGACCAATACCAAGCTTTTAAAAAGTCTTACAATGGCCGCACAATTATGGAGGATAAGAGTGTCAAGCGTATTACCTTTTCATCAAGTTGGAGCTAGCAATCGTATTGATCCAAAGCATAATCATGGGTTCAATTGGATGATCTTGCAGATCTATTCATGGCGCATGATGTACATGATGAACAATAGTGATGCTTTTATTGTCCTTCCAGCGGCTATCACACCTTTGGAGGAAATATTCAATATAGCATCATGGGCACAAAGTGGAATTTTCATACCAAACCCATAGGTTTGTTGAATATTAATTATTTCTTTGATGGTTTGCTAGCATTTCTAGATCGTGTAGATTATAAATTTATTTCTCGTTATTGAGAAATATACTTGTTTCGCTTAATACTGATTCTTGATCTACTCATCAAGATTCAATCATATGTTCAAGAATCTGTGGAAGCCAAACCCATCGATTACATGCACCATTGGTGTCAAGCGGAAAGAGATCCTTTGGATCTTTCATTATGAACCTGAATGTTAGGGATGGCGAGTTACGAGTATTTATACTCTCGAGACGCATCCCTCATTTAAGGGTTCAATACGTATTTTCTTTATATTTCTATATTTTCGAAAGTGTTTATTGCCGCCTTTTGATATTGTCAATGTATTCCAATTTAATTTATTTGGTACTTCTTCTAAAATAACAATAATATCATATTTTGTTCGAATATAAAAGTCTATTGTACCATTAGCATAACATATGCTTCTTCAGTATCGTTTTCTTCTCATATCAATACGATCTCATATCATCAATAGGATTATTTCAAATGATCCCACCATATGATTCATTTCATTTGATTTGTCAATTGGGATCTATTGAGCATTTCTCTTTTATATATTTATTCAACGGTAACTTTTGGTATCTCTTGCTCAATTTTCTCCATCAATATTCAATAGGCATGGAGAATGAATATTTCTTTATTGAATACTTCTTTGAGAGCATTTCTCTTTGTATCGATATATCATGATGAAATTTTCACCACGGTATATTTTCTTATTGATATATCACAATAAACTAATCTCATAATGAAAATTTTTTACCATGGTATATTTTCTTTCACTTTCATTACCATGGGATTCTTTGAGCAATTTCTCAACACATATATCATCATTTGCTCAAATCTCTTTGTTAATATCAATATAACATTCTTGTCAACTATATGTAAATCGGTCACTATTATTTAGTACCAATCGTGGGGTTTAATCCAACCACATTGGTCATATATATTCTAACTGTGTGGTATAACCCACCACATTTGAAGTATAAAAACATAAATAATAGAAATTAAATTCTCCCCAATAGGTGGTAGAACCTACCGTATGGGAATTATCATAATAAATATAAATTTAAATTTCAATAGCTATAACCACCATATGGAAATTATAGTAATAACTAATAAATGTAAATTTAGATTCCAATAGGTGGTAGAACCTACCATATGGAAATTGTCCCTTCCAGTCCGCATAGGTAAAATTATCCACTCCAGTCCGCAAAGGTAAAATTGTCCATTCCAATCCGCAAATGTAAAATTGTCGAAAATATTCTAGCGATATTATACTATCGGGAAATTATCTCATTTCCACTTCAATTTATTTATAATAATTACCATCACAAACTTATTATTTGGCCAAATATTAGTTAAAATCCTATCTATGAAACTCTCAAAGTTTTAGGTTCCAATACTAGCAGCCATCGTAAATTTATTTAATTGCTTACTAACTAATCAATTGCTAAAAACCGATATAAACTATCAAAATAAAAAAAAATCTCTATTCATTATAGTGAGGGATCCAACTGTGGATGAGTCAGCATTTGGCAAAAGGGAATAAGAATACGAGTAACCTACGTCATTACGTACTAACTTTCGGCTTCATCCATTTGAAACAAAGCATCTTTTTCTCTTTAAGTATGCAATAGCTTAATCTTAGGTTAATTAGTCTATTAACACATCTTTAATGATTTTAGTTTCTAGCCACACGTCAACTGCACATGGTATGAATTGGAGATATTGTCTATTACTTAGTTGGCTTCCATTTTTACCCAATTGAAAGAAGTATTGGATATGCGCTAGATTACACTAATAAGAAAAATGACCCCATCTACAAATTCGTCTTAGCCATAAGTTGAGGTTTGGTGAGAATGTTTGACTAAGCTTATAAATTTTCACTTAGAAGTAAATAAAATAAGAAAATATTAAAATGAATTAGAGTCATGAACTGTGTGGGGATCGGATCCATCAATTGCCAACCGCCTCACAAAACCACTTTCTTAAGGATAGCAGCCTCGATCCTCCATTAATCTGTCATTAACTTCTTCATCTACACCGGTTTCCCTCTGTGAACCACCATTCATCTTCCCTTGGATTTTGATTGAGACTCCTTTATTCTCTGATGTGCTTCAATCCCATTTGTTTTATCCCATCATCGGAGATAGGGACTGAGAATCTACAACGGGGGAGATGACGATGGTCGGAGAAGTGGGGCCTTCGATGATTTGGAGTTGACGAGTTGTTGATGTGGTGAAAATCTCATTGGTGGCTATATAGAGTTAAATTTCAGTTGACATTTTTGGGTTTCCATTGATTTATTATGGTTAATGACAGATGAGAGCTTGAAGTAATTGGCATATGACTATTGCGTTTGGAATTTGAATTTAATTGCAGCTTTGGACTTGAAATACAAACGGGAGGAGATGGAGAGAATTTTAGATTTGGTTAAGAAGAGAAAAGTAGAGCTTTCGTGCTGATAACGTGTTGTGAACGAGAGAGTTTTTCATTTCAATTCTCGTTATTGAATTCATTATAAATGACCCCTATTTATAGAAAAATATTGGGGCACATCGTATTACAAATATTGATCTAATATACAATAGTCATTCACACAATAAAAACATAATCATTACATTACTATCATTACTATTCCTTTCTCCCTTACTTTCGGTGGGTTTTACAACACAATATATGTTTTTAATTCTAGATGACTAAGAGGTTATTAGTATAGAAATTTTAATGTATTTTTATGAATAGGGGAAGAGAAAGAATAAGTAGAGCTGAATGGTGAAAATTTAATAGCACAAATGAATCCCATGAGATAAGTGAGTGTGATTTATTTGATTAAATTTAAATTTTAAAAAATATGAGAAAGAATGAATTTTTAATTGCAAATATAGATCGTAATGACAATAATAAACAATGATATTTGATAAATTATTTTTAGATATAGTACTTTATTAGGGATTGAATAAATGAAAAAAAAAAAAGAAAAAAAGAAAGAAAAAGAAGGGATATAGTACTTTATGAAAGAGTAGGTAATATTACGATAGCAAAGCACTGACATTTGTGAAAAGATAGATTACAATAATGTGCATGGCAGGACCTCTATACATTAATTAACTACAATATTGTATAAACTGCGCTATGTTATGAATAATTGAGAATAATTTGGTGGTTATGAATTATGAGGAATAATTTGGTGGAGGAATAATTTGGTGGAGGAATAATTTGGTAAAAGATGTAATTACTATATGTGAATGACTATTATACCCTTGATGAAATTATGTAATTACGATTGTGCCATTCAAGTTTTTCCCTATAAATAGAGCTCATTATTAATGAAATTCATTCCGAGAATTCCTTAGAATTCATTCTCTAAATTCTCTATTGTTTCTATACTTTATAACACGTTATCAAGACGAGTCTCTAGCCATTTGAGTAATATGAAGGAGTATGCTTCTACAACAGATCTTATAGATGATCTTCTCAGACGTAAACCTAATTATTATAAATAACCTAATCCATCTCCAATCAATACTTATCTTTCTTTTCTCTCTTATCTTTTCCCACTTTCTCACGCCTCACTCTTTCTATCTTCTCAATCACTCACGAAAACATTTATCTGAGAGATAAAGAGTTGTGGGCAATTCAAGAATTGGCAAATGGAGGAAATACGTGCATGTTCAATTGCTTCTCCCTAAGAAAAATGAAAAGGTATATATATTATATTACTTTATAATATAATAATATATTAAACTATAATATTCGTTTTCTCGAGATATAAGGAGCATGCATTATCAAAATCAAATTTTCTCGACTCCATTATACTCGATTTAACGAGAGTTTGATTTGACACCAACATTGATAGGGTAATAACTCGCTTTGAAATATGTTATTATCAAACTTTCAAAATTTACAAATAAGTACACCAACTTTTGAAAAAGTTACAAAATAGTCCTTGAACATTTTGATATTGATAAATTGAAATAGAAAGGAGATAATTTTCCAATCGTAAAATATTGATAAAATATTTTTGACAATTTTACCTTTACGAATTGGAATGGACAATTTTACCCTTAGGGTAAACCGACCTAATTTTGACGACAAAGGAAAATGGATAGAATATTCATGAAGAAATTCTAAATCCATTTATTATATAAAATGGCTTAAAGTCCATTTGAGTTAAAAGATCGGAATATTATTTTAACTCCCGAAGAGTTTAATTACATAATATACTTATTCTAAAAGGATAAATGTGCTCTTGTAGAAGTAATGAGTATTTGTTCTAGAAGAACAAATTTGCTCCCGTAGAAGCAGTTCAATATTTAATTCTCAGACTTTATTTATCGCAATTTAATTACCGCAATACCTCCTACTTGATGATGGGTTCAACCGTCACTAAACTAAGGTTTTATATATTTCTGCACTTTATATGCTAAGTGATGGGTAATACCTTCTACTAAGTTGCATCCTACTCCTCAAGAAGTAGTTAAATATTATGCAATTTAATTCTTACTATTTAAATTCCGTAAATTTATATTTATTGCAATAATTCCCATAAGGTAGGTTCGACCACCTATTGGAGGAAATTTAATTTCTATAATTTAAATTTATGCACTTTATAGTTTGAGTATATTTCCAATGTGGTGGGTAATACCACACGATTGGTGTGCATATTTCCAATGTGGTGGGTAATACTACACGATTGGTTATAACTAATCATACTCCAGAAGAAGTAGTTGATCAAATATTCTAATCCTACTCTCGAAGAAGTAGACGATGAGAATAAAATTACTTCTCCATATATACCAAATATTAATGGAGAAAATTGAGCAAGTGGTACTTGAAGTTACCATTGGATAAATAGATAAAAGTAAAATGCTCAATAGGTCCCATGTTGATAAATCAAAGAAAATATATCGCATGGAGAGATTATATGAAGTAATCTCATCGATGATATGAGATTGTATTAATATGAGAATAAAATGCTCTTGAAGAAGCATAATCACTAGATTTCTGTATTTGAATAAAGCCAATATGATATTATTATTACTCCGAAGAAGTACAAAAGCGATGAAGTGGAACATATTGAGAATATCAAAGATGACAATAAACACTCAAAATATAGAAATACGAAAGAAAATATATATTGAACCCATAAATGAGGGATGCGTCTCGAGAGTATAAATACTCCAGAACTCGCCACCCCAACATTCGGGTTCATAATGAAAGATCCAAAGGATCTCTTTTCGCTGACACCGATGATCTGCGGACCGATGGGTTTTAGCTTCCACGCATTTTTGAACATATGATTGAATCTTGATGAGTAGATCAAAGAATCGTATTAAGCGAAACAAGTATATTTCTCATTTGAGCGAGAAATAAATTTATGTTCTACACCGATCTAGAAATGCTAGCAAACCATCGAAAAATAATTAATATTTAATAAACCTATGGGTTTGGTATGAAAATTCCATCGTGCAAATGACGCTATATTGAATATTTCCTCCAAATGTTATAGCGCTGGAAGAACAATAAAAGCTTCACTATTGCTCATCATGTACATCGTGTCATGGATGGATTGTGTTTGTAGCATCAATCCAGTTGGACTAATGACATTTCTAACTCCAATTGACACGCCTCCAATTCGATGAAAAGGTATTATACTTGACACTCTTATCCCCATAATTGTGCGCCATCGTAAGACTCCTTAATAGTTTGTTATTAGTCCCTCCATATAGTATATTGATATTTTGTTTCCCTAACTCCCTTACAAGTTGGTCTGCCATATCCACATATTGGATATGACCTACTAGTCTGGAGCCACCAAAAACACATATAGTTTTTACCTGGCGAGGTAAAGATTGACTTACATGAGATGATTTTGATATCTCCATCTCCACCTCTATCTTTCTCTTTCAACGAATGAATGATAGATATATGAATCCCTCTATTTAAAGAAAAATTTTCAAACCAATAATTGAGTGCACTATTTACTTTTTGACAAATATGAAAGAAAAAAAATGCAGAATTTTTTTTTTTAAAAGTGAAAATGACATATATCTGTCGGTGATTGAAAAATAATATATATATATACATATATATATATATATCTTAAAATCGAAAAACAATATTTACAATTACAAGAAAAACATTGATCTTCGTTATTACACCGAGCTTCCTTATATTAATATGAGAAAATTATTATACTAAAATTTTCTACTAAATTTACAAACAGGATCTTCTAAAGTAAGTTTTTCAAGACTGTAACGCGTTTGTTGATCTTTGAATTTGGCCCATAAGGCCATTAGCTCACCTTGTACGTGTCCACTAGGATGTGTCTCAAAAGCCTGTTGAATATCATCCAAAGGCTCCTTACTCAATCCATCCTTAATGAATGCTATTTTATCTTCTCGATTTCTGGACAAGTACCCCACGATTTACATCGAGTGTCACATGTCCACCGAGCACACTTGTAGCATCCTCATCTTTTTGCTCTCCGCTTCTTTGAAAAACTACTTTTACCCATACCAGGCATGTATTTAGAAGGAATTGAAACCTCACCAGATAATCGAACATTTGCTTCAATCAAGCATCGGATATCTTGTGATACCCTTATTCATTAGCATCCTTAATCTTTCCAAATTTACATCGATAAATCCTTTTTAAGATTTTAACTCGGTAGTGATGGATAGTATTTTCAAGATTTGAGAGCATATGATCCATTATAATGTATAGATCCTTGTTAGGATGAATTTTGTAATAATTTTGATGATTTATTTATAGAATAATACGACGCAGATGAAATAAGACTCCGATTTTAAATAAATAATATGAAGCGTAAGAGCTACGATTTGAATTAAATAATAGCCGGATGTGATGCGTATGAGTCAGAACTCTGTTTGAATAAAGAATAGACAATAATGTCACCAAAAGATGATGGAATATGTCGGTGAATTATTTCTATGATAAATCATATTGAGCACTATACGCATACTAGTTAAATCGATATAAGAATTTCTCATCAACTAGAAGTTCAATAATACTGCTTGCAAAATCTGACTGACCATCCCGGTTTAAATAATTATTGAAATCAATATTTCAAGTGAAGAATTAAAAGAATTCTTCAATGATTGTTCTCGATAAATGATGAAATCATTACTAGCCAATATTGGGAATAAATCCCAAATATATCCGGAATAAAGGATGAGAAGTATGGGCCCACTCATCCTCCATGTGGACTACTAGATATTATGATATGGATCCACTAGATAGTCACATGTGTATATGATTCGTAATTTGAAATTTATTTAAATATTTGCTCACTGTATGAGCATGATTTTCAGATTTAATGATAAAGTTAGTAAATGTATATCCCAATACTTGAATAAATCCTCAAGGATTTGAGTATGCTTTCATACAAGTGGGATATTATATGGCAAATTATTTAAAGTCCTCAAATAAATTGCCGATATCGAGAATAGAATGCAAACGGTCTAAATTCCCATATTAAGGTTGAATGATGAGAACATATATGATTAAAATCATACCAACTGTATGAGTTTTGGTGTTCTAAATTTTCTCAGCATGAGGGGGAGTATTAAAGGTTGAAAATAATATGTGAAATGCATCATGTTATATCCTCGAAATTGAAATACGAACTTGAAGTTCAAAGATGCATGAAAGGCTATGAACAATCACATATATCAGCTACGATGCTTTGATAAGTTAGCACGCCAGAAGCGTTGATATTTCCCCAAACATATATATCAAAGCAAATTATAAAAGATGGTCTTAATAACGGAGGCATATGCTCTTGAAGAGTATATAGACATAACTATATTGTGTAATCCTACAAGAGGATTGATAATGAGATATCTCGATAAGTTATGTCGATATGGGGAAAGAAATGAAATTGAAATGTGTCGACACGATATGAAAATGTAGCGCTACATATGATCAATGATAATGAAAATATTGAGATATATTGAAGATGATAAATGGTGAATGTGAAATCCTTAACTTATGAGATGATGAGATGATGATGACTATTGCTCAAGTTTAAAGATAAGCATGGTGGTCATTATATGTTGCATGCTCATGAAAGTTAAATTACCGATCGTGTGTGTAGTAAAAAGGAAATTAAAGGATCTGATGAGCTAAAGCCGTGTTTATGAGTACCCTAAAGGGTGAGCTAAGCCCCTGGGAATGAAATAACCTATTAAGTGAGTATTAAATGTTAAATGACATATTTTAAGTGTTAGTTAGTTATGAAGGTTTACTTATATGTTTACATGTTTTTACGATGAATTTATATGCTTTAAATTGTGTATTTGGAGACATGTGTTCATGGTGAATGTTTTGTAGTTGTGTAAGAAAATTGATGCACTCTAAATGAACGTAAGAGTATAAAACCAATGTATATGATACTCATATAAATGTATGAAAGATTTTGAAATGCTTGCAAAGATACTTCAGATAAAATACGCGTTGCACTCTTTTTCCTCGACCGAGGTTTTATCCCATTGGGTTTTCCTAGCAAGGTTTTTAATGAGGCAACTTTAAAGGCGTATTCACATGAATAATGTACTCTTTTTTCCCTTCATTAGGCTTTTTCCCACCGGGTTTTTCCTAATAAGGTTTTAACGAGGCATATTCATGGTATATTGAGAACGATAGGAGAAATTGATACAACAGATCTATTGGATCAAGTTATAATGGAGCTAATGCTTTAGATCCAAACGATGATGATATTGAAATCATTTACCGTAAGTAAAGATATCAGCTCAAGATATGAAATCGAATCTGAGCAAATTGACTTTTTTCCTTCGATCAAGTTTTTTCCCACCGGTTTTCTTGACAAGGTTTTAACGAGCGCAAAGACGCGAATACTATATGCCACCGATAGACATCGTGGGGAGCAATATTTTGATGAAGCAAAGATATAACCACTCAAAGCTATCCCGCACCTGGTTTGGAAGTTTTTCCCACCGCTTTTTCTCCAAACAGTCCCGTAAGGCATTTGTATTAATAATTCAATTCGAAGTGAGTTATGAATAATCGGTGAGAATAATTTGGTGGTTATGAATTATGAGGAATAATTTGGTGGAGGAATAATTTGGTGGAGGAATAATTTGGTAAAAGATGTAATTACTATATGTGAATGACTATTATACCCTTGATGAAATTATGTAATTACGATTGTGCCATTCGAAGTTTTCCTATAAATAGGGCTTCAGTTATTAATGAAATTCATTCCTGAGAATTCCTTAGAATTCATTCTCTCTAAATTCTCTCTATTGTTTCTATACTTTTATAACACGCTACTTTTATTTGCTAGTCTATTGCCGACTGTTGTTGTTTGCTCTCTATATCCTTTAACTATATATTTTACATCTTTCGGCACCACTAAAAACACATTGAAAAAGATATGCATACTAAAATATCACAATCTTTATATTATATATTTTAACCTGAATACCATGATGCATCCCTAGCTACCTGTGCATTAAATTTATTATTATCAGACTAGGTTGTAATTTGTCCTTTTTGTTTTTTTTATTTTTTTTTTGGTTAGTACACAGTTGATTGATGGATTTGGAAGGCACATTTTATCGAAGTCAAATCATGTGAATTCGACTGGCTCATGACGGGTTTTCGATGAATGTCTCAAGCTCATAGTGAAATTATTTAGACAACTTTTGATTTGAATTTTTAAATGTTTATACGTAAATAAATAAAAACAAATAAACAATAGTCAAAATGTGTAAATATTATAGCGACGTACAAAGACTACAAATCACAGCTACCAAAAAGAAAAGAGAATTTAGATATAAAAGGGAATTAAGAGACTAATAGAAATATATATATATATATATATTGCATTTATAATGAAAGTTGTCCAAAAAAAAAAAAAATAGAAAATAGAAAAAGCAACCCTCTATTCGTAAGTGTTTAAAAATCCTAATTTTTCAAGAAAATTGTCAAAATCTAAATATAAAAGCAAGAAATTATTGAAATAACTCTGATTCTAACTAATCAAACTTGGAAGCGAAAAGAAAATAATTGAATGATAGTATTATTAACTCATGATAATCTAATAAGGCGTAGAAGAAGAAATCTCGAGACGGTGAAAAAATTTCATTTTCATTTCCCACCCTTATTTATGTAATTTAAGTTATTTTTATCGATAGTATTCAAACCCCACTGTATTTACTTGGGTTTTGAGTTAATAATGCTTTGATTAATTTTTTTTTTTTCGTATTCTTTCCTCAGCGTTACAATTCTCACCCCTATGTCGGCAGAGGCGGTCTCAGAATGATAGCGATCGAAAGCCGACGCCTCGCCCGCCATTTTGCCCATTTTTATTTATTATACCCGAGCTTCAATCACAGACGCTTTTTTTACTAAAGGGCCCAATTTTGAATCTAACCCAAATTTTTAGGCCCAATTTTAAGAATAATAAGAGAACAATTGAAGTATTCAATCCAAATTTTTAGTTCCATTTTTTACTTTTTAGCAATGTGTATTCAAATATTTATGCCAATTTTGAATTAAGAGAGACCGCTTTCTAATTTACTTTAGAATAAGATATCAGATAAGTATTACATGGATTTGATCCGTCAGATTTGTGAAATAATTGTTGAAATTTGTTTGACAAAAGGACTTGTTTAATTCATTTGATGCCGATTAATTCATTTGATGTCGATTTTTAATCTTTTTTCTTAGATTTAGTGTAAGAATTACAAGGACCGTGAATTGAATAGACGGTTGAAGATGTCAAACTAATAAAAATGAATTGGGAGGGAAAGATGAAGAGGAAGGAAAAGATGAAGTTACGTTTGATCTTTCTAAGCTTTTTAGTTTAATACCACGTTGGATTAAAAACCTCCTGCTCTATAGTTCGCTACTTTTTCAAGACGACTCAGCCACGAATCACAAGTGACCGTCCCTCAGACAATGGTATTCAAAAACTATATATAATGTATTGTCTGCAAGGATTATTTATGTGATTCATAAAATTTGTTGACTGACAAAGAGAATTCATTTCTGTACATGGTCTCCACGTGTTGGGTTTGTGTAATTGAAATTGGATAAGGTTTAGCAGTTACAATAATTTTTATCCCTGTTCCGTTTTTTTTGCCCTCTCTTTTTTCAATGATATTAGTTTTCAAGTTTGTGCGTTACACGAGAATAAAATTATGTAAAATAAAAATTGTGATAAATGTTAGCGAAAAATAAATTATTTAACACATAACTCACAATTGTATTTAGTTGATCATAATATAAAGTTTGATAAAATGCATAAATTTGATAGCACGAGTTATCACAATCTTATTTAAAATTGAGGTTACATTTTAAATAAAGTAGTTGTTGTTAATATGTTCTATGTCGATGATTGCTATAGATCCACTTAGACATTATAATATTGAAGACTCACGATCCACCAAAAATAAATTTGCCGTCAACTTTTCCGTCAGTTTGTCAGAAAGATAAATGTAATCTTTATTTTTTTTATATAAATAATAATTTTTAGGCACAGTCTCACTCCGATTATTGATATAATTTTGTTTTAATCAAGTTGTCTTGCAAACCCTTTGGACTGTCTTCTAATTGTGAGGTCGAAGCCTTAGTGATATTATAGAAATCATAGATCAAAATACAGATTTCAGATCTTTAGTGGAAAAAATAAGTAAATCTTTTGTATTTTATCGTATTAATGATCATATTATCTATTGTTTTCACTTTGATTGATGGTAGCATTTTTTCTTTTAATAATCAGATATTGCT
This sequence comes from Jasminum sambac, assembly GCA_018223645.1. Taxonomy (NCBI): domain Eukaryota; kingdom Viridiplantae; phylum Streptophyta; class Magnoliopsida; order Lamiales; family Oleaceae; genus Jasminum; species Jasminum sambac. The sequence goes on from CP073640.1 coordinate 41,440,984, forward strand.
CCACATCTACAAATGGGATTCAAATCTTTAGGTGGAACCACAACGATATTACAAAAAAACTCATTTTGAATTAGGAATTTCAGGCGTTATTTTTTCCATGTATATGTAGTTTCTGAGATCTAAAATTCCCATTTAAATTTGTTCATATATATTTTATTTATCGTCAGTGCATAAATTTTTTTAATTGTTTATCATCTTAAAAAATTCATATCAATTTTTCATTCTTATTGAAGCTAAGTTATCAAATTTGTTTATGTTCAGTGAATTCAATATTCAATTTAAATATGTGTGGAAAAACTGATAAAGTATCCTAAATGCGCGATGTTCCATAGAAAAAAATTAAATATAAAACAATCGAACATGTGCACTTAAAAAAATAAAATTTCAAAAAATATGGTACAAGCGATTGAACACCGAACACATGGCGAATTCTTATTAATATAGTACAACTATAATTGAATTATTGTCCAAATAACAGTTTTTGAATTGCAACTTCCAATATAATCGCCACTGATCCAGTCGCGCGACCATAACTTACTACGCCAGCGATTTTCTCTCGAGTTTTGAAATCGAAAATTTTGTTGGATTCATCACGACGAGATGGAGCCCAAAGAATTTGAAAAAAATTTTGGACACCGTATGCCCGTGTTGACCAACAAAGATCGGTCAATGTTTTTAGCAAATTTTTGGCCAAAAACATTGACCATCTTGACGCCACCACGGCCGCCACTGTCCAAAATTTTTTCCAAATTGCTGGAGCTCCATCTCGTCATGATGAATCCAAAAAAATTTTCGGATTTCAAAACGGAGTCCGGACGAATAATAGATGTATGACAATTTGCAATTGCGTTTAATTATTTTATAGTGTTTCTCTACTTAATAATTATTTTAGCAAAAATTTTTAATTTTTTTGGAAAAAATTCTTTAACATATTTATTAATAGATTATGAATAAGTCTTTTGAGTTGTTCAAAATTAAATGACACTTATCCATTGATTTTTGACATTAAATTTGTAAAGGAGTGTGAACATTCATTCTTTTTGGTGGGGTCAATTTGAGGGTCAAAAAGTTGAAATTTTTGAAATTGTTTTGTCCCATATTATTTCATTTGCAGAGAGCTATAATATGAGTATAGTATTAATATATAATTTTTACTAATTTAAAAGTTATTTATTGTACCAAAAAATAAATAATTTATCACTACAAATAAGTAATTTTTAAATTAGTAAAAATAATATATCAAAATTATACTCATATTGAAGCTCTCGACGAATAGAATAATATGAAAAAAAATGTTCAAAATTTCAAATTTTTATCCCTGAAATTAACCTTTCAAAAAGAAAGGTACTGGTCACCTTCCCGAATTGGACACGTAGCTATATTGGGACGTGGGTGACATTTGATAAAGTAATTAAATTCTACAATTCAAATTGGGATATTCTTAACAAATTGGACACGTGTCAGGCAATTAGGTTGATAGAATATAAAACCAAAGCATTTTCATAACAAATGGGATATGTGTTAGCAAATAAGGTTTATACCACTTCTTAAATAGGTTTTATTTGTTCTAAAACCACTTACAGAAAACCAAAAAATTATGTACCTCTACTTTATATATATTATAGATTCTTATATTGACCCAAATATATTAAATATTGTACGGATAATAATGTAATATATTGCCTTATTTTCAAAATTTTAGATGCAAAAGAAATTTTGGTAATCGACATTGAAAACTCCCTGTCACCCCAAAGCTGAGTCCTATTGGGCTTGTAGAGGCCCATACACAATTGGGTCAAGTATTATCCAACTAATTTGGACGTAGGAGTTTGGACAACACACTGTCGGCTTGAAATGGATGATCATTTGGATTATTTCCATTTATGTTTTTGATATTTTCATTATTATTTTATAAAACTTAGTGTCGTTTGTCGTGCTTTCATCCCGCTTATTTTTCTGTTTTCGAAAATGTTAAAAACGCGTTCTGTTCATTGTTTTAAAATACGCCAAATCGTTAAGATTTGTATAGAAAACACGAAAACGTATTTTTAACATTTTCGGCGTTTTCTGTGTTAAATGTTGAAAACAAGGAAAACTCGTTTTCAGATTTTAAACTTTGCATTTATTACATTTTAAACAATTATAAACCAAATACATTTTCTATTTTCTCTTCTCAAAAATAATTTTTTCAAAACAACAAACCAAACGCATTTTCAATTTTCTGAAAACAACAATTGAAAACAGAAAACGCCAAAACATTTTCGAAAACGAAAACAGAAAATACAAAACAAACAGAACGCCCCCTTATAGATTTTCCATTTTCCATACTACTTTATTTTATGTTAAACTAGCTTTCTTGTTCGATGAAATTAAGTTAGACTTTGAGTTCTTTTACATAATTAAATTACGTGTATTTATTTTTTAACTAGATAGGGTTTGAACAATTGCCTAAGCAAGTTTTCTATTAGGTTCAATTCAGTGGGACCATTTTCCTCTTACACTTATCGAGCAACATGGATTTTTAAAAATTTTGTTTTTTATTTTGGGTCGAAGCTTGATGAACAATGCCATTTCTTCCTCTAAGTGGTGTTCGGAGTGAGATTCCTTATCAAAATATTTTTTATTTTTTATTTTTGATTTAAAAATCAACTATCGATTAATCAGCCTCATCTGAATAAAGGATGATAGGAAAAATGGAATACAATTAGCCCAAATTTTCTAGATAGAAGTCAAAACTATACAATATATTTATATTATATAAAACATCAAAATAAATGAGGGACTTCTATAATCCTTTTCTTATCTTATTATATTTATAGAATTATATAGGTATGACTCATTACTGTGTTTATTTCTAATATCATAATGGTGTTATAATTAAATGACTGTAATTAAATAATTATTCAAACGTTGATAAATCCACCTTAATTATAAATGGAAAGAAAGATTCAATACTATAGATGTTATCATCTCTAACATCAACTTTATCACAACTTCTTTTCAATTTTCAAGAGCACAACTAATCTAAGATATATTTTTCGCCTCGCTTCGGCTGGACACCTGGGTTATAAAAAAAAAAAGGATATATTTTTCAATCCATTTCATGTCTTCGTTAGAGGTTACAATCTTTAGTTTTTAACTTTTTATTTGTTTGATGTTTCCGTTTTTCTATTTTGATTTACACAGGTCTCAATACTAGAAGACTTTTAGAGGGTGTTAGCCAAAGTATTTTTATGAGTAGGAAGAGAAAAAATTAGTGGAGTTGGATGGTGATTTAATAGTACAAGTAGACCCTACGAGATATACGGATGTGATTTATTTGATCAAATTTGAATTTTAAAAAATAAGTGAAAGAATATATTTTAATTACTACGCTAAGTTCTTAAAGAATACATTGTGGGGTAAAAGAATATTTTTAAAGTTTGGCTAATTTATTTGATTCTAATTTGATTATTCTTACCAATTCTGAAAATGGAAGATAGTTACTTTCTAAAATGACATCGGGTTCAAAACTTAAGCGTAGTGAATCGGTGTCTTTAGATGTAAGATCCAATACTACAAACAAGATTTTTGGTCCTAATCCCTCATTTGTTTATTTTCGATGGTCACTTTTTAAGAGTAATTTAATATATATTTAGCTTTCACAAATTATGGAACATGGATCAATAGCCTTGCTTATGTACCTCTGTTTTTGTTTATTTTTCTTTTTCATTTTTTTAAAATTTCTGCTTCTTCTAAAATGGTATAATGATCCAGTGTTTTATCATTTTTCAAGTTTTCGTGACAATCTAGTTAATTGTAATCATTTTCTATTTTTTAAAAAACAATTATTACAAAATCACATACAAATTAAAGCACTTATTTTTAACTAGTATATATAAGAGCGTGGCTGCTCTCCTGCACACTAGTGTGCAGAAGAAGCTGCACACTCAATGACGTGACGCCCTCACAGGGCATCACGTCATCATTTTTTCTTAAAAAGTATATGCGTTAGGTAAGATGGATAATACATAATTGTCCCCTGATGGTGGGAGGCTCGTGTGGCCCCCACGAATTTTTTTATCGGAATGTGCATAAGTATGTGTATGTAAGAATGTGTAGGAGAGCGGAAGTGTATATAATAGATCATAGATGTGAAGCATATTTCCCATTGACTAATAACCATCTCAATATGCATCTCGAATAAGCAAACGTTTATTTAATATTATTTATATTGACTTCTTAATTACAAGTCTTTGCGAACATGTTTTTGCAATTATGAAGTCACTATCTTTCTAGTTTGCTGTTTAACATCAATCAGCTTTTAATAATTTGTTGGTCAAACTAAGCTCAACTCACAACTTCCTTATATATTTTTGCTTACTTATGCAATGACTTTAGTCCATTGAGCACTACATACACGTGAAGTGGCTTCCCTTATTGCTTAAATTATGCCGTGATTTTAGTACTCTGAGCACTACATCCATGTGATATGCTATTTTGAATCTTCTTTCAAGTCTATGTTTCCAGCTTGTTTTTGAATTAAGAAATCATCACAAGTTGCCTGATTCTAAGGGCTAAAATGCTGTATATAATTTGTTGATCTAAGCTTACTCACACACAAGTCCTTCATTTCTTACAATTTCTATCTTGATTGCAATACAGTGAGTAAAATGGCATATGTCTTGTGTCTCTTGGTAACATTCTTGACCAAAACCTTCAACTTAATCTGGTTCCCCAAGATGACCAACACAATCAAACTCTTGTCCAAGAAATTATTTTGTTTCAAGATTTTGATAAATCTTGAAACGAAAGTAGCAAAACAGTAAAATGTTTGGAGAGTCGAATCAGAGATGGTACACATGAAACACAAGTTATCATTGAATTCCACGTTGCTGGTCTACTTCATGGATCTGAAACTCGAGAAAAGTACTTCATGAATTTGCTTGATGATTTGGATGAAGTGATGGAAGAAATAAATTCCATTAAGCAAGAAGTGATGTAGATCGAGGAGGACAAGGAAGACGAGGACAACAATGATGAGCTTGATCTTCAACCAAGGATTTTGCTACCGTCTAGTTCATCGAGAACTCCTTGGGATGGCATGACCGCAATGGTGGGTCTTCATGATGATTTTAAGGAGATCAAGTCTCGGTTGGTTAGTAATTCACAACAACTTGAAACTGTTGCTCTTGTTGGTATAAGTGGTATCGGTAAAGACTACTTTAGCTCAAAAATTTATGGCGATAAATCTATTGTTTCTCGTTTTGATATTTGTCGTTGGGTAACTATTTCTCAAGAATATAGTATGAAACATATTCTATCAAAGCTTTTAGGTGAGAACAAAAAGAGTAATGAAAACAGTCAAGACTTAGGATTAGATTTGTACAAGAGTCTAAAGAATAGGAGATATTTAACTTTATTAGATGATATTTGGGACTCAAAATTTTGGGATCGTTTGAAACGAGCACTTCCAAATGATGAGAACGGGAGTCGAATCTTACTAGTTACTAACAAGTATGGAAGAGCAAGTGGCAAATCATGAAAATTCTATTCCCCCTCATCACGTGAGTCTTTTGAATATTGAAGAAAGTTGGGATTTATTTTCTCAGCCGTTGGGAGAGATGGTTGCCCTTTGAGCTAGAGAAAGTTGGGAAGGAGATTGTTGAAAATTGTCGAGGACTTCCCCTTGCAGTTACAATGATTGGGGGACACCTCTCAAAGGCCCCAAGAACGGAGCACTATTGGAAAAGTGTGGCAAATGATTTAAGTGAAACAATAGCTTTAGAAGATGACGAGCAATGCTTAAGGGTAATGTCTTTAAGTTACAAGCATTTGCTTCATCATTTGAAAGGTTGTTTCCTATGCATGGTAATATTTCATGAAGATTATGAGATTAAGGCCTCTATGCTTGTATGTTTGTGGATTGGCAATGGCTTGATAAAGAAAGAGAGATCTAAAACCCTGAAGATGTTTATGAGGAGTACTTTTTGGATCTTGTAAAGAGAACTCTTATTTTGGTTTCCAAGCGTAAGTACAATGGGAAAATTACATTTTGCAAGATTCATGATCTCATAAAGGATTTGTGATCAAAAAAGCTGAAAATGAGAGGTTTTTTCACCGAAAATCTAGGGCCCTGTTTTATGATACTTTTGGTAATTTGAATGTTCCTCGACATCCTATGATGCCCACAACATTGTATTCGGATGAAGAATTTAAAATTTCCATGTTCTTGCCGGAGCATATGACCAATACATGGGGCATCCACTGTAATAACTTTATCCGTATATTTAATGAGAGACTGGTGTCATCAATGCACAAATTTCAGCACCTACACACCACACGTTTGTGGTTATTCCTTTACAGTTGAGGCATGTCAAGATTGTTAAATGTTATGTGACCGTGCCTGATACTCCTGCTACCAAAATTGAGGGGGGGAATTCTTGTATTGTTCTTGAACATCTACAAACACTTGATGGTGTAGTTAACGTAGTTTTTTCAGACGAGGTCTTCCAAAGAATTCCAAATCTAAAGAAACTGGGAATCAGATATTTTGGTGGTAGAGCAATCGATGTTGAAGCAACAACTGATTGGAGGAAGCTTGAGCTTAATAATCTCGAACATCTACATAAACTTGAATCACTAATTTGTGGTTTTGGTGGCAACGCACCAGTTGTGCTCCAGCGTGATATCACTTTTCCTCCCTGAATTAAAAAGTTGGCTCTGTGTGGATCTCGTATTCCTTGGGAAGATATGATGGTTGTTGGTTCATTACCCAACCTCCAAGTGCTCAAATTGAAACATGATGCTTTTGTAGGGGAAAGAATGGATACCAAATGAAGGGGAATTTCTTAACCTTAAAAACTCTGCATTTGGAACAACTTGGCGACCTGGTGCATTGGAGCGCTGACGTTGATCATTTCCCAGAGAAAGAATGGATACCAAATGAAGGGGAAATTCTTAACCTTAAAAACTCTACATTTAGGACAACTTGACGACCTGGTGCATTGGAGCGCTGACGTTGATCATTTCCCATAGCTTCAACATCTTATCATCAAGTCATGTAGCAACTTGAAGGAGATCCCCAGTAGTTTTGGAGAAATTGCAACGCTTCAATTCATCCAGATTTATCGGTGTACACGATTAGTTGCATCTTCAGCAAAGAAAATTGAGGAGGACCAACTTGACTACAGCAATGAAGGCTTTCGACTCGAAATAGAGAAAATTTTGTAATAGAAGCCAAGTGTTAATTACTCCCTAGCATTTGCAGTCCTTGTTTGGTCTCAAGTTTGTTTTCATTTCATAGTTTGTATTTCAACTTTGAATATTATGTTCTCTCATCCACAAATTATTTCCTTCTTGTAATTTTGAACTGTAATCAGCAACCTGTAAGGATTAATCTTCCCAAGTGCATTTAAGTTCCAAAATTTCAGCTACATACCTAATGGTAAATAAAAATTCAGAATCAAAAGTTACAGCAACTGTAAAAAAAAGAGAGACCAATGCATTGATAACAACATTCTTGAATACATGGACATGACACTGCAGTAATAATGAAAAAGAATACACAACTTACAACTACTCAATGACAGCAAAGAAAGAATTTCAGCTTACATGATAAAGAATAAAAGAATAAATTCACTAATGTAAACGTATAACGACCTATGTGTTTACGGGCCCCTATGTGTTCATGAAAATGTTTCTTCCTCTACCTGACAACAAATTTTATCTGCAGTAAAGAATGAACGAATGATGCCAAATTTCTATACCTACAAAGAATTTATATGACATATGATAAATTGTATGCGTATCTGAATCAACTTGGCAGAGGATATGACGATGAACTGCCTGCAATGTCGACCGGGGCCCACGCTGAGACTGTGTAAAGAGGCTGATCCAACCAACTCATTGTGATTGCATCTTCTCCTTGCTTCTCAACTCTATAGTCATCACAATAATACATTCTAAGCAGCATTTGTCCTTGAAGTAACTCCCTCTCGCCAATTCCCGAGCACCCAAAACCACCTTGTTCCATCAACTGTTGCCACTTCCCAAACGTCTCGTGCCTCTCGACCCTATCTCGTCCCTCACAAGCAATTATGTTCCTCATTTCACGTGCAAACATCTCTTCTATCTTCATCCTCAGTGGACTATCTCCCAAAAGGCTTGCATCCAACGAGTCGAAAATAGCAGAGTAGTATTTCAGTGAATTTGAAAACCGTCTTTCGAGTGTCGTCTCATTATGCTCTGCTTCTTGCTCTGACATCACAACTATTTGAGGATTCGTGCTTCGAATTAGCCCCAAAAAGTCTCTCAACGTTCTTCCGGTACTATCGTATAGCAACTTGTGCATTTGAAACACACAATTTACAGCCACAGTTTCATTCTCTTTAACATGAAGCATCCATAACCTAACATCTTCCAATCTGTCGACTACTGGGTGGAATTCGAACGGTAGATTCAATACAGCTGCAAATCCCGCAAGTCTATTTCCCGTTTCAATCAAGTCCTGTTTCGAATCTCCAACACCGGTGATTCGAACATGGGAAGGAGGATTAGTCCTAGAAGCCAAACTCTGAAACAAACCAGGCCACTGCAGTCCTTGTTTTATGTCGAAATCTATAATGTGAATGAAATCTTTCCCTTCGAAAGCCCTTAGTAGAATTTCATTTGATGTGAAATGAATGAACTTGAGAAATGGGGTTACCTCGTTCAAAATCCTTAACGAAGTGCCAATTGTATCATCAACTTGATCAAGCTCCCTAGGAATGGTGATGTGGAAGATATGTGGCCATAACCTTGCGACCCGTAGAGCTAAAGCCTCAGTGAAGTACGCTGCGAGGCGACGAATGGGGGAACCACCCCTTGGAGAAGCAAGTTCCCCTAGTCGAGCTATGAAATGGTTAATGTTGGCGATATTTTTCAGACGAATTGCTTCGACACAAGCGACGAGGAAGTTGACAAGCTCAATATTGTAGTGTTCGGTGGTGTGGTTGTTTTCACCATTATGCCCTCCAACAATGTCAACCCTCTCACTTGGATGAGGTGGCCTAGTAGAACCATTACCCGTCTCATGCTCCCCGGGATTCTCATGCAACCTAAGAACCAAACGACCACTCTCTGACGAAGTGCTTGAAGATCTAGAGCCCTCTTGTGCAGGACCCCCACTCGTCTCAGTGTTTTTGTCACCAAAGTGCGTAATCTGATTCCCAATGGGCTCCAACCAAGGACTGTTGGATAAAGGCGGTAATGGCGGAGTTATCACGTCACTTGGCACAAAGCACACCCTTTCTTCCTCTCTAGAACAAGAAACAGAGAAAGGCACTTGAGGTTGATTCAGCCCTTCAATTGGAAGAGAGCGTGGAACGTCAAACCAGAAATTCCCACCACCCACCAAATGGCCTAAACTCAAGTTTCCACCTTCTTCTTCTGAATCCTCCCCCAATTTTGCCTTTTTCCTCTTCACTCTATGCATCACAATCTCTTCATCATACGGCCCTTCCTCGGCATACCTCTTCTTCTTACTCTTCTCCCAAAATTTATCCTTGCTATCTCTCCTACCCTCTGTGGTTGCTGAAGGTGGGAGTTTAATACTCTGCCTTAGAGAACAACTGCTCGTCTTAGCTTCAATAGACTTCTCGACTGGGAGGCCCACGGGCCTGATGGATTGGGACGACCTCGGGGTATCTTTTCGACCGAAAGTACATGGCAAATCCAATCTCTGGGTGCTCATTGAAGGAAACGCTTCACTTCTCAATCTATGCCTTGGAGACAACAATGTAGAAGAACACCCAGCCAACATTATTTAAACCCTCCAATTTTTTTTGCTTTCTTTTCTCTAACTCCAACTCCCCCACCCTTCTACTTTCTTCGCTCTGTCTCTAGCTGAATATGTGTGTATGTTTTTTGTATGACTCTGTGTGTGGATGTGTGTGATTTTGTTTACTCTGTGAGCTATGAGATATACAGTTACTGGTATAAATTGATATGAAATTGCAGTAGAAGATGCCTCTAAGGGAGTGAGTTAACTTTGAATTAATCAGATAAAAACAAGAACTAAAATCGGAATCCGATGTCAAAACAAATAAAAGAATAACACTTGAAAGCTTCTGTGTTTGTGTGTATGGATTGAGTGTCCTATATGATGATGATGATGCTGATGCTGATGATGATATATGTATGTATATGTATGTGCAACAAAAAATAGAATCACAGAAATAAAAAACCCAATAAAAGAATCAAAGAATTTGAGTTAGACAAATCATCAAACACCTACCGTAAAATGATCATCGGATTCCTTAATTTTCACACAGAATTCATATGGAAGCAATGCGAAAGTTGAGCTGAATGAAATTCATTAGACTTGTGCATATGCATCTTTGCTGGAAATTGCATCTGAGGAAGAACAGTAGAAATGAGAGATCAAATCAAATCAATCCCCTTACCCCACCCCACCCCACCTCACCCCACCCACAAAGCCCAGTATTCTCTTATCCTTCAAAATCCCTTCAAACAAGCACGAAAAGTGAAATCACATACTATGAGAGTCACTTGCGAAGAACCCTACAACCCAAAAAGCCATACCCCATAAACAAACAGAGCTTTTATATAACAATAGATGAAAACTGAGTTCTTGTGATGATTTTGTCCCCAAGAATTAGAAAAATAAAAAGGAAAAGTGGGGTTTTGAGAATCTTAGTTTGCGGCTGTTGGATGGGAAACAAGGGGTGGAGATTGAAGGGAAATACGACCGTTGGAGGCTTGTGGGGGTGAAAATATGACCGTTGGGGCTTTGTGTGTAGTAGTACGGACATGGTGGCGTGGGGGTTTCAGGTGAACGCACGTGTGAGTGTTCTGATAACCGTTGTTTTTTTGGGGACATAACCGTTGGATTTCCGTCGTCGTATTGTTGATAAACTTCACGAGATTTACACACGGGTAATGTCGTCATCATTATTGATTTATTATTATCAAATGTTGCACGTCAGTTCTAGTTCGGGCTTGTTAGCATATACATCTTAATTCATTTTAATTCATTCTTTCAAAATTTAAATTTGGGTCAAATAAATCACATCCACATATCAACTGTATTTTTAAATCTCCATCATCCAACTCCACTAATTCTCTCTCTTCCTACTCATAAAAATACATTTTAATTTATACGCTAACACACTCTTAATATAAAGGATTACCGTGAAAATGTGAATATACTAATTGATTAGCTTTTAAATCCTCTCTAATCTCATTTTTTTTTTCAAAAAACAAAATCATCTCTAATCTACTTAAATGTTTTATAGAAATTATATATAAAAAAGTATTTTTTAAATATGTGATTGGAAAATAGAGAATAAAATTTACAAAATATAAGATTTTGTCAAATCATTATAATGAATAGTTAAAAATAACAATATAAAAAAAAAATTTAAGTAATCCCTATGAAATGAGTTCTAATGCATGAAAATACTAAAGTCTCAAAATAGTAGTTATTGACCTCGTCCTGGGTAGCTGATCATTTGCACCAGCATAGTTTGTGAGGCTAATGTGCATTATTTTGAAAAGTATAATTAAGTGGCATTGTCAAGTTTTGAATATTTTTATAAGATTTAAGCAAGCATAAGAGTGGAATGAGTGAAGTACAAGCGTTAAATTTTTTTTTTTTTTTTAAGGATGGGCAAAGTTAAGGTTCAGGTATAAGTGTTACTTAAACAAGATCAAAAGGGACTTTCTTAGAGAAGTGCTAATTTGTCTTTAAAAAAAAATAAACATTACAAGCTATTATATCTATATTTCAACACCATTTCTGATTATTTGACTCATAATTCTTTCATTTTTCATTAATTCAATTTGGTCGTACACACATAATCAACAATATTAAGTTGTAAATGGAACACATCCAACAATATTAAGTCTATTAAACTATTATAGAATTAAAATTATGCTTATTTATTAGCCACACATATGCCAAGATCCGTTTAGTGCATTGGAAATGCATTTAGCAAATTGATTCTCTATTAATTATTTTCATATTGTCATCAAATGATATCAACAATAAGGTGACTTTCCACTTATGAGTACTAGAGTAATAGTTATGAGTATATGTGATATTTTAATATTGGTTAGTGTTGTATTCACACAAATATTAGCACATGAATGCGTCAAACTTGCAGTAACCAATGTCATGAAGTCATATCACTTGGATCTAACAAATATTATTACTAATAAAAAAATGTTATTATTTATTTATAACGACATTTTGTTGGTTTTATCGTTTTACTCTACATCACTTACGCAATATATAGACCAGAAAATCTTTAATAGGATGCTCCTACTTCGATATTACCGTCAAATGATCGACTATGGTTTCTTCTTATCCCATTAGAAAATTTGATTTCAAACAATAGTCGATTTTGCGGGGGTACTGGAGAGAATAAGCGAAACTTTTTTTTGGACAATGAGATGTAAAATTTTAAATTTTAATTGATAAGATGACATTAAAAGTTTGTGTTCTTAATTTGAGAACTACAATTATTTAGTAATAATCCTTTTTGTGTGTGTGTGTGTGTGCGCGTGTGTATCGTGTGTCAACAATCCCTTTTACCATTTTCTCATTCAGTGTGATATTTAATGACTATTTATCTAAATTAACATATTTTCGCAAAGAGAACCACTAAAATAATCGATTTGACAAACAATTTGATAAACGAAAAATTAAATGAAAATAAATATTTTTAAATCCAAAAAATTTAAAATAAACAAATGAAGTTAATTATTTATTTGAATAATAGAAGAATCACTTTTCGAAAATAACTAATTTTTATCCGCTTCAATAAGATGTAAATTATTATTATATTTCCAACATCTTTATTTGAAAAATGTAATTAAAGTGATTCAAAAGAGAACATGCGAATATATACATTTAAAAAAATAAAGAAAGAAGGAAAAAAAAGAAACAACAACAATATTGTAGATAACTGACGAAGACCATTATCCATGTTGTCAATGTCTTCTGCATTCAATCGTTATTAAATGCATTTTATTTCGTACAATAATATTAATCGTTTAAAGTCTTTTAAAAATTTTTTGTTATATGTTTCATTCATCTTGTATATACATGCAATGTGTTCTACAAATAATTACTACGACTGACGACTGTTTCTAAAGAGAGGAAGAGAGATCTTCAAACTAATAATTATGGTAATATATAAAAAAAAAAAAAATTGTATCTCTCATTGAAAATCGCGGGAAAAAACCTTATGTATTAAAAAAGGAAATACAAAGACATGAAATTTAGTCACAAAAAGTTTTGCTCATGAGTTTAGCTAATTTCTCTAGTTAACATCGTCTAGAAATTACCTCAAAAGTCATGCACCTACCAGTTTAATACCACAAAAAGTTAAAACTATTTTTCATCAAATGTTAGTTTCAACCACAGCCACACAATTTAACGCACCCAATTGGAACTTAAATACTAGACATTTCAAAAATGAACTCTCCAACATAATTTTAATCTCTAATAATCAGTTCAGCTGCATAGTTGATAGTTTCATAATCAATCATAGTGCTTAAAGGGAGAGGGGGTCGAGTTCTACATTAACAACCTTAAACACACCTCCAGGCTAGGAACCATTACACAAATCATAATATACAACTAATCAACTTTGAGAAGTCAATTTAAGGAGTGCAAATATACCTAGTAGAGCTTCGATCGATAATGAGAAACCAGACTATAATGTGCTCATGAAGTAATTCTTGCCAATGAGTGGTTTGATCAATCAAACCTATAATATGTTGCAACTTTACATTATGAACATGCTATTATATCATCTCCAGAAACATAGCTTCTTGTTTGCTGGTAAAGCCCAATTCATTTAGAGTGGAAGTCCTCTCTCTGTCGCTAAAAGCACGCCTGGGATATGGCCTTACCTGGACATAGAAGAATGACAGACCATGTCAAAACCGATCACATCAATTCAAACACTTGAACATAATATTCATAATCACCGGGATGCCCGTAATATTTGGCATGTAATTTCTGGTTTAGCCTTTTGAAAACTGTTGTGCATAAGTGCTATCTAAGGTACAACTAATCTCAATCTGGAATTCTCATTAAATTCTCTGTTTATCAGCATATTCTTTCATTTTTGCCTGTGCCTCAGCCAATCCTTGGTCACAACAATTTTTTAACCACACGAACCAAAAGCTTAAGCCGTTCGATTGAGTAATGTATATCATTTAATATTAGTTTCAACACATCTACTCATATGCAGGAGGGATTTACATTTTCTCCATTAAAGCATGATATGTGGACAATTCATTCAAATGGGTGGTGGGCTGGCAGCAAGACTTGAACTTCGGACATTTGCATCCTAATACTATTATTGAGCCACTTGATCTAAAATATATCATTTAATATTATCTTTCAACAATAGGTGATCTATCTAATGTCTTTCTTGCAACAATTCTTTTACTGTTGCAATGTTGTTGGTTTGCTAATAAATGGCCCAAGGCTAATTGAGGAGGTTTGATCCCATGCAAGGCTTTAAAAGGTGTCATTTATGTGGTTGTGCATAGGGTTGTTTGTTTCACCATTATACTACACAACTCCATTTCACCCACTGTTTAGGTTGCCTATAGACCATACACGTGAAATACATTTGAGGAATTGATTCAATCTTTGTATTCAGCCGTCTGATTGCCATTAGATGATAGGGGCAAAAGTCAGTATTTGAGTCTATAACCATGCTATGCGGCAACCAATAGAGCTTGCAGTTATTATCTAAAATGCAATTTACCAGAGTTGAAGCTCATGAGGGAGATAGGGAAACAAAATGCACATACTTGGCCAACCTATCTAACACGAGTATGGGATTCTAATCTTTGAACTAGCATTTGAGTTCAACAATCTTCGGTAAGCTAAATATTCACCCTTAAACCTCTAACAAGCATAACATTGTAGGAATTCCTTAATGATTTCTTTCATAATTGAAAACTCAATAAAAAGTTGTTTGGCCCATCTCCATGCTTGCCACTACCCCAGAATGTGCATTTTCTTACGAAGAGTGAATGGCCCTGGTCAAATTCTTTTCGATTATCACATTTAATACCTAGATATAGCCCAAGATTATAACTGAATAGGCCATTTAGGTATTGAAAGTTTGTTTCCAAGTTAGATCAAGCAGGAAAAAAACAACCTAGGTGTCAGCAATTTCATTTGCAGCCACATCATCTACAACCATACCTCAACCATACATCAACCACCAAATTCGCTGTCATCTTTTTATGTGGTATTTCACAATACTAATAGTTCTCTTCACCAATTGTAGTGGTCTAGTTATACTATACCCCGCTATATGGTCCTCGGGTAATATTTAAGTATTAACAACTAACAGTCTATCTCAATGATGGGATGATGTTATTCTATGAAGTCTCTCTACTTTCCTACAGCAAGGGCCAAGGCACTAAATCATTTTTATACATTGACATCCCATCACTTGTACTATGTCTTTACTTAAGTAAATTGTAGATCTCATGTCCTGCATTAGTATTGGCACAATGCCTCGATAACATGCATCTGTTCCAATGAGAACAACCAATGAAAATAAGGTAAAATAAAATACAAAATTCATATCAGCATAAAAGGTGTAGCTTTTTCTTTCCTCATCTATGTTTTGTAAGTCAATTTGGAGCAGAAAACAACATTCCCGCAGATAGAGATTGTTGAAATTTGGATCTTTTATGTGTGCTTGAGATGTAACAAAAATGTGCATTAAAAGATATAAGAAATTTGTCAAGTTAATGCAATGAGCAGTTGAAAATGGTGAAAGAGAAAAAGGAATTTTTGTTTAAATTTTTATCAAACAAGCCCTAAAACTATGATCCGAATTTCCGTGTATGCAGATCTCAGTGGGCATATAAACACTTTTGCCTCTATTTTTCTTCTTTTTCAAAAAATAGTACACAAACACATTTTCATAATTTGGCACTTATGTAACATGGAAGAAATGCCAATGTCTAAAATTGCTTGAGCATCACTGTCTTAGAGCATTTGGGGAACTTTGTCGAGCATATCTAGTGTAGCATTTTTGGAGCATTCTAGCTGAATGTATAAAAGGAAAAACGTAATTGCTAGCAATCATAGATATTTGATGCAAGATCTTTGTGCAAATTTACACTGGGCATTGCACTTTGCATCTATATTTTTGATTGTGCAATGACACTGATACCGTATCATAATAGCCAGGCTACAAAATTAAACAGAGTGAACATATCACTCTTCTATTACCAAGAGCCAGCAATTGATGAGCCTAATAAAAGAATTTGTAGTCTACATAGATGGTAATGACTCGAGTACAAACATACAACCTGCAGAGTATATGACTTGCAGTGAGTAATTTGCTAACTGAATGCACAAAAAACTACAAATAAGATTCACGGTCACCAAAAACATACAACAAGCACTGAAGCGGCAAACCTAAAACTTACAACCTACTAAACCTAAACGAAACTAACTTTAGATTTTTTATTTTGTTCCTACAAAAAAAGCATAATTTGTTCCACCCTGATTTTAACTACCTAATTCAATGTACCATTACCCTTATTAATATTACAGGTTACGGACCACAAATTCAACAAACAATGCTACCAAAAATATCAAAAATCCCTCAGTTTTAACAATTATAGTAGCAACATTAACATCGCAATTCTATCATTAAAATTAAGAGTACCTCAAGTTTCTGAATAGCAATGACCTCAGAAACGCCGCGATGCTCACGAAAGTCTCAATTTTCTCTTGATCAAGTCTGTCCATTTTTTAAACAAATATATTTTTTCTTTTTGGGTGTATTTAAACAAAGAAAATTTTTTAGTTGAATTATTTCCATGAATATGAGTAAATACTATGATTGATTTGTGTGCGGTGTTGTGTAAAATGTGAAAAGAAAATTTGATATTGACAATGTATAGGTTTTCTAAGATTTTATAAGATGAATGAGACTATTCCAAACTTGCACCCCCAATTCATCCTTTCCCTTCCCTTCTCTTAAATGATACTGCTTTTTGTGGCATTTGAACTTTGGATAACTTGGGGAATAAGTTAATGGATGGGGCTATTTGCACACCATTTTTGCTGAATACATCGACCTCAAAATTTTTTTTTTGTGAAACTTAATTTTTTGTCAAACAATAAGACGGATATCTTTTTTTTTGGGAACCAGTAGGGGAGAAAACATCATTCCGTTCTGGAGTATACCCCGTCTAATTCCCATTTTACGCCCCCTCTCCAAAACCAAAAAAACCAACTTTTGCTGCCATTTCCTATAGCAAATAAACTGTTCCACTCGGGTTAGTCGTACAACTTTAATTTGACCAAGGATGATGGGATAGCTGTAATTACTCGACTATCCTTAATCGAACATAAGAAAAAAGTAGTTTGATAATTTTATTGGAGGTTATTTTTGTCCAATTTTTTTTTGGAGTGTATTTAGCCAAAAAGGGGTGCAAATAGGCCCACCCTAAGTGATACAATCCAAGACCGTGACCTCCGCTAGAATCCGATATGGTGATCGATAAACTGATGAAACTCCTGACTTTGACGCGGCAACAACTGGCGATACAATCCTAGTAACCTCCAATAGTATAAAACCATCGATCCAATAGTGGTGAACGCGGCAAGAGGTGATTAAACTCTTGATAAGTTTGGGGCGCTCATAGAATAATGATATTGGAGGAGGTTCGCTCGACGCGACTCGACAATATCGAAAGTGCTACAAGATTCCAAGAAAAAGGTAGCAACGAAGGAGAAAGCTCGACTCAATCTTTTGCTATCAAAATTCATGGAAATTGTGAGGAGAAAATCTTAACTCAAGCAAGCTAAAAGCTTTCTTCTTCATTCAACAAAGTCTAATGTTTATAGTGGCTTGTTTACATGCATATACAAAGAAAATAATAATAATAATAATAATAATAATAATAATAATAATAATAATAATAATAATATAGTGATAAATCTGAAACTATCCTAAAAGTGGCCTTAAGTTGGTCAAAAGTATGGCCGTAAAATAAGGGGTACGGCTGTAAAAACATAAAGTATGGTCGGATGGGCAAAAGTTACAGCCGTAAAAAACTCTCTACATGAAACTATCCAAAAGCTAGGGTCTTGATATACGGCCATCTGAAATCATGTTACAGTCATAAAAATGGCCTCTGCTTAAATTCTTCCCCGTTCCTCTCCAAAACGAGGTCGTTCGAATTCTCGACTTCATTTCTTTAGTCTCATCCCGAGATGAGCTCAAAATAGAGAGTTTCTTCCATGCTTTTTCGGCTTATCTTATCATCATCATCTCCAATTTGCTTATTCAAATTTGCTTATTCAAGCTCACACGTTCAACTTGACCGAATTTATGAATGATTTGATGATGTGGAGCTAACCCGAATCATATCAGTAAGTTGATAGTGTTGTAATTTAGCAAGAGAAAAATTTATTATGTGTGTCGCTAACGATCCGATGGTCAAGTGCCCAAATGTTGCAGGATGATCTACAAGTGACCCTTAGGTGCCCATATGTGGGAACCTTAAGGTTCTCACATGTGGTCGGATGATTGACACTTATCCCCGTTAGCGCGGGACACATACCTATCATTCGGCCC
The DNA here is from genome assembly GCA_018223645.1 of Jasminum sambac. NCBI lineage: Eukaryota > Viridiplantae > Streptophyta > Magnoliopsida > Lamiales > Oleaceae > Jasminum > Jasminum sambac. Next base: position 41,459,607 of record CP073640.1, read on the forward strand.
CATATGTGGGCACCAGATTATTAGCGGAATGTGTATACTTGAATATTGTTTTTCCTTATGTTTTGTTTTTTTCTTTTCTAGTAGAAATGGGCACCTAGGTTAATTAAAGGACAAATAAGAGAGACACAGGGGAGGACACACACAATAATGTGTTTTCTTGGGATTGTAAAGGAGAAAACTCTTTGATTAGTAGATAAAAAAAAATATCAAACCAATATATGAGTGGTTGAAAATGATAAAAAAGAAAAATAATTATAATTTAATGAAATTTAATGTGTCTAAAATAATTCCTTAATAGCAAAGGTTAGGAAGGTGAAGATGGATTGTTGTTTCACTTTTTGTTCGTGTTTAGAAAGCTAATTAACGGTCGGTGATTATAGATTAGAGAGAAAATTCCAGACAAGCAAAAGACAATGGTCAATGGAGAGAAACAATTTTTCTTAATTGTGTGCATCTTTATTCTAGATATTGAATCATATTTATAGGTTAAGAATTGTAAGTGGATGAGAACAAAAAATATTACTTCTATTTTTTTTTTCATAATAACATTAAAGGGTGTGTTTGATTGTATGGAATTGGATGGAAATGGAAATATTTTCCATGAAATTTTTCTATTTTGTTTTTTATGCAAAGTTGGAAATGGAATTCAAATTTCATGATACAAGCACTTAAAACTTTTTTTTACCAATTCCACGGAAAATGAATTTCTTGGGGGTAACGTGGTTTTTATTTTCTACCTTACATGGAATTCAAATTCTTCTCCATCTTTTACAATCAAACACACTCTAAATAAAATGAACAAATAAACGCCCCCCAAAAAAAAAATTGACAAGAAGACGACGTAGTCAACCATAATTTTAATTAGAAGTTTTTTAGCTATAACTTTTATTTATATAACTATACCACAATTTAGTGGCTCGAAGTTAAAATGGCAAAAATACCATGTAAGATGAAACACCTACTACAATATGAAGAAGGGCTCGTGTGGTAATTGGGTGGATTAAATTAATAATAGCTAGATGGACAAAGAGTAGTGCGAATTTGTTCACCCTCACAGAGTAAGGATTATGGTGACACTCACTTTGGAGGGTAAATTTCACCTCTAAAAATTGGAGAATATAAAATTTTTTTCATTATGTATTATTCTATTAATCAAGAGCTTCGATATGAGGTTAGAATTTTGTATCAATTAGCGTGGGATTGAAATTTAATCACTATCACTTAAAGAATAATGAAATCCATGACTCGATAACTTTTATCTTTGGACGCTATATTTTTCTTAAAAAGAATGCAAGGTATCAAATGCCAAACACATCAATATATTCATCATAATAGCAAACATAGAAATTGCTGTTAGGATCAGGGTTCCATCCCAAAAATTCAACATATTAGGAGTAGGCCTATCCCTAATAAACCCATCTTTTATCCCATGTAACTGATGTAGGATTCGGTCATACCTATTTTCTTCCCCCCAACTGGAATCAAAGACACTTAAACACCATCAAGGACTTCACATTGAAGCGGAGATTGCGGCAATTCAATTGGGAGAAAAGGAAAGGAAAAGTGTAATTGCTTTAACAAATGGTTAGAAATATTGTATGTACGTAAATCATTTCATCCATTATGATCATTGGTTGTACAACTATATTTTACATGTAATCGAGCGTTACAATAATAATTCAAACAAGAACATAATATATTATATAATGAACACCAGGTTTGACAATAATATAAACAGATGCGAAAAGTCTTCGTTTCGATACATGTAATTTATCCTCAATGCCCATATGAAGTTCTCATTCTCGTGGACTCCTCAAATCAACTTGGCCATAGCACAATTGAACAAACCTCCATAAGGAGATATATATATATATATATATATATATATATATATAATAAAAGCAGAAAACATCTCAAATACCACTGGAAGTTACTGTTTTGGAAAAAAAATCTATATAATAATTGTATGATAATAATGACTTTTAGAAATCTATCCCAAATAAGTTTTAATTAATTTGTGACACATGAATTATTTAGCAACGACGTTCTCATTTGGGCTAACTACCTACGACATAAGCATAATCATAAGCCCCTTAAAATGTTATTGCCAAATGACCAAATCTTTTGTGTCCAGAACTCTTACATAACTCTTTCGGGATAATTTAATAAATACTCACTATACTTTAACAATATAACTACTAGCTCATTGAACTTTGGAATGTAACTCCTCACTCGTCTAACTTTACTCCATTTAACGCATCCAACACTCCGAACGTCCCCATTTGTAGAGATTGACAAAAAATACCTATGAGGTTAAGGGTAATATGCCACCAATCAGCACCTAAAGAAGTGACAAATCAGACCACCACTTCGTACATAGCATCCATATCATTAAATCATGACAGCCACTTCATATTTTGCAAATTTCACTCAAGGCTTTAAACATTTCAAATTTTCAAGTAAGGTCCTGTCCAACAAAAAAATGGGCAAGAAACCATGGGTTCTGCCACCACAGAGCCACGAGTGTGATCTTCTCTGCCATTGTGATGGCTTCAAGATCGGGAGGAGATGCAAACCTCGATGCTGCCAGATTAGATCATTATAGATGACGAGGTGATGCAAGCTTGGTGATTGCAAGATTGGACAGCTATTGGTGAGCTGGAGAGATGAAATTGTAGCACTACCATAGTACCATGGCAGTGGTCTCCAGCTATTGGTGAGCTGGAAAAAGAATGAGTGGAACTGAATGGTGGGAATTTGTTAATACAGGTGGGTCCCACGAGATATGTAGATGTGATTAGTTCAAATTTCGAAAAGAATATGTAAAAATATGTAAAAATTAGTTGGCTAACATGCGCTTAATGACATGGATCTAACTTGGCAGTTCATTAGGCATTGTTTGGTTGACACATGTCAAGCCGTTGCCCATATAGGCATTCTCCATCAATGGCCACAGACAGGAGGTTAGGAGTCTTGGATGAGTTACATGAAGTAATGCTTAGTGAGTAATGAATTACATTCCAAAGTTCAGTGAGTTAATAGTTACATTGCTAAAGTATAGTGACTATTTATTAAATTTACCCTAAGCCTTTCCGATTGCCCTAATCTTTGTCTTAAATAATGTAAAATTAGAAGGTTTTGATTGATGTCCTGTCATTCTAATCTAGAACGACCTCTAAAGAAACAAAGGCAAAAGTTTACTTGTCTTGTTAATTTTGAAATAATCAATAAATCATTCGTGGTCTACTTTCTAAAGAATGAGATACTTGGGCTACATAATTAAGGATATTTCTGATTTTTTTTTAAGCGATATTTTTGAAATTTTGATAAAAGTGATGCATAAAAATGAATGGTCTAACTTTTCAATTTAAAAAAAGACATAACTAAATGTGTGGAGCACATTTCAACAGCCCCCGAACATACAAAATGTCTAATGAATTCAGAAAAGGGAAATTGGAGTAAGCTTACAATCTTGATTTGCATTGTCAATCATGTCTTGCATTTGATCTTTCTGCCATTGAAAAATTCATCCAACTCTTTTGCTATGAAATAGCTATTTGTAGCAAAAATCTTTCCTCTCAATCATGAGGAAGAACAAGTTATAGAACGCAATTATGATATGTAAATTTAGGGCTAACTCACACTTTTTACCTTGGTGAAGTTATAGAACGCAATCAAATTTGGCTACAATCATGTAGAAAAACTCTCTGAAGTCAATTGCACCACTATTATCATTGTCTACTTCAGCCATCATTCTATTAATTATCTTTGTAACAATAAAGCAAAAGGTTTAAATAGTATAGACCTGAGCAAAAAAAATAAAACATAAAATAAAAGGCAGATGATTAAGTGATATATAGAGATTAAGAGTAATGGAGTATTGATAGAATAATAATGCACGCTATGAACAATCACCAAAGTAATTAATAGACTTCATCCAACATAGTATCTACCACTGCTTACGCAATGCCGCACGTAGAAGAAATATTATCAAGATAGAACCATATAATTCCCACACATCCGGCTTCCCTACTTGGATAGGAAATCATTTTATAAACATTTTTTCATAGCTCGTCAACATTTCTAAAAAATAAAAATAAAAATTATCTATCCAAGGTAGTAAATAATGTAACACCCCGTGTTTTCCAAACTTTTGTTTGGGGGTTGATTAGTATCGTATTCTAGTTAGGCGGATTGGTTTAAGTCTTTATGGTTATTTTTATGATTTTGTTTAAAACTTCTTTTGATGAACTTAAAATTAGAGCATCTCCAATGGTGTAAGGTTAATTCTTGTTGATGTGGCAAATAGAATAAAAATGATCATAAAGAGAAGACATCTACAATGGTGGGTGTCAATTTAAGAGCTACTTGATCACGTGTACATCAATTACTAATTAAAGAAGATAAATAATTAAGAAAAATATTAAATAGATAATAATGTGTAGTATATGGTCTAAATATAGACAATGTGGTAGACAATGTTTATTATTAAATATGCTACATAAGTATTTTTTGTACACATAAAATGAAATTTTTTCGAATAGACAAGCCATTGGGGATACTTCCCGTTTTTTTTTTTTTTTTACCTATATATGGTTGACAAAAGAGAAGCGGCCACCTAAATCAAATTAGGTTGATCAATTTCAATTGTTTAAGATCAACTTCTCTTATTTTAATCTTCTATTAACAAATGTTTGACTCCATGTATGATCAATCCCACAATTAAAATCATTCTTGATGGAATTTTTTTAGATGACCAATAACTATTATTTTACTTTCACTGCTTGTTTGATTAAAAAAAAAATTGTTCAATTAGTCTTCTTACATTCATTTTCAACTACATAGTAATAATAATAATAATAATAATAATAATAATAATAATAATAATAATAATAATAATAATAATAATAATAATAATATACCATTTTTTTGCAATATCTTTGCTTTTTAACACTAGACACGTTGTCACGCTCTTAGAGAATCACTTTTCTTAATTTTTTCTTCTTTTTTTTTTTTTTTTTGTGTTGGCCCCCTCATGCACATTCTTAATTATCTTGTTGCAAGATTGACAAACTTTTCTGTTCTTTTACTTTTTCTAGGGGAATTAATACGAGTGGAGTTTATGCTAAAATACAACTGGCATACTCCAATATTTCTAGTTATTCCGACTCAAGATTTTGTTTTCACTTCTGAAATATTATGACATTATCTTAACATTATTTTCACTTAACAAGGAGGAGATTTTCTGCTCAATATAATGACGATTCTTACAAAGGCCTTGTTCTTTGCAGCACAAATATTATTTACTCGAATTACATATAGATTATGTAATTGAAAACGAGATATAATAAATTAAAAATGTGAAGTAATTGTGTATATGGTTGAAAATTAAAGGATGAGAGAGAAATTTAATTTTTTTGGAATTAGATTTTGAATCAAACAAGGCCTAAATTTGTTAAAGACATAAAGACATTATTTTGTATTGGCCATAAATATAAAGATGATGTAATGTGTAAAAAGAATAGTACTCTATTAAGTCTAGACTCCTTTTATGTTATATATTATCACTCCGTCCCACAAAGATAGGTTTGGTTCGTCACGTAGAGATATACTACTTTCCTTAAATTGACTAGTCAAAATATGAAATTCCTTATATATATCGATCCCTATTTAATTTGCATTATTATCAATAAAATAGAATTATTAAAATGTAATAATTAGTAATTTAAATGCTATATTATGAAAATGCTCTTACATTTTACTTTTCAACAATATAATTGATATTTTCTTAATCTTTATGAAAAAAGTTAACAAGCCTCTCTTTGTGGGACTGAGGGAGCATGTGTTTTTTAGCATAACTGATTGACGAAGGTGTTTAGAGTTACATACATAATGTCATAAAACAAATGTTCATGGTCTCTCTCCCTCTCTCTCAGGGACGGATCTAGAATTCGGCAAGCTCGCACTGCTGCTCGTGTTGGATCCATCGGAAATACTTTTTAGTTGCCAGCAGTCTATGGAAGATTAAAGAAAAACCAAGATCTGCAAATAATCACGCAGGTACTCAAGGAAGAAGACGACCTGTGTTCTAATCTGCTAATCCATTTTCCAACTTTGAGCTGTTTTTGGGCTTTGGTTTTTTAAGAAGAATGTCGGGCCTAAATTTTGAGAATTAACCCAAATTAAGTAATCTAACCAATCCAAGATCATAGCCTAACTTAGAATGGGAGACAAAAATGATCAAATTTGTGTTGTATTAGTATTATATATTTATTATGTGTTCATTATTAATTATTTATTTGATTTATTTCATAATTTATTATTCATTTATAGTCTAATTGAATTATCTTTGAATTTATTTGTTGCTTTGTAACTTTCTGGTTAATTTTTGACTTAGAATTTACTGGTGTAGTTAATTAATGTAGTATTGAAATTGAATAAACAATTATAGTCATTTGTTGATTAATTTTTTATCTTGGATTAGCTAATTGGTTTAGTTTAGTATTGAAATTGAATTAAAAAATTGCGATTATTTATTGATTAATTTCTAATTACCTCCTTTTCCTTTTGTTTTGAAGTTTAATATATATTTCCAATTTTAATATATGTTATTTGATTGATTTGCAACTTATAAAACCTTTTTTTTTCAACCTAAATGAAAAGACTCAATATAATGATTCTATTTTTAATTTGACATTTAATCTAGCCACTACTTTTAATTTAATGCACAATTTGACATACGTTGACACGACACAAAGAAGTCAACGGTCAATAGCCAACGATCGCTAATGGCCAATGTTGAACGATTGCTCTAGCTGAACTAGTTTTCTGGACCCGTTCCTGCTCTCTCTTTCTCTCTTTCAAAAAGAAAACATCAATACAATCTCGCGTGCTTTCTAGGCCTCTCGTTTGACTGGCTGAGAGGGGTTGGATATCTCTGCCATTGTAATAATTTAGCAGATTTTATACAGAGGCAAACATTAGACAACCTCTACGAATGAAAAAATACAATGAATCAGACAAAATGAGTGACGAAAGAAAACAAAAACAGTAACATCAGTTTCACATGTGCGAGACAAAGATACAGAAAACTTTACACATTTTTCTAAAGTTAGGAAGTTTGAAGTTTATCAACAACAACAATGCCTTTAAGTTCTTTGTGATGCTCGATCCGTGCTGTATATTGTGTTTTTTCCTCTCCTTGTAGCCAATAGAAGCAAGATAATTGGAGATTTTGTTACGTTCCCCTACAAATGTTGTAACTTGTAAATTTGATGTCCATCCCCTTGTAGCTCCAAATACTGATACTGTATCGACTATCGAATGTCCAAGGACCATATTAGTGTTCATAGTTAATCTATGTCGAGAAATGTTTTAAAAGAATTATTCAGTTTTTAAATTAAGAAAATTGAAACAAAATCAAAGATATCCGAATTTAACCATATCAATTACCACATATAACAACTATCAGTTGCCGTTCAATATGCATAACTTGATTCTTCTTGATATCGGAACATCTCCTAGAGTTTTTTGCCCATTTTTGTGTACATGGCAATTAAATAGATAAATATGTGATCCACGTGAAATTATATTCAATAAATAGACATTCAACTCCGAAAATCAATTTCAATGATTCTGCCTACACTCTCATTATTTTTTTGCCTATGCTCCACATAATTTTTTTGAAGTATATACTACAATAATTAATACATCTGACTTTTCCCGTATTTTTTAAAATAAAAATTATATATATGTGTGTATATATATATATATATTTCATATCATACATGTTTTTATGGAAAATTAATGGATTTTAGTTCTTTAATTTCTAATCATATTCAATGTATTCAACTATAGTGATTATAAAAGTATAATCTTTTATGAATGTACATGAGAATGAGTTATTTTGGTCAAATACGACGCATGTCTTTACCTGTGTCTATCATACAATGTCGTTCATTTGAAGGTTAACTATAAATAGAATGACAAAAGCACAAAATGTTTGACTTCCGCTATTCCAAGCCAAAAAATGAATATATCAATCAATACAATCTGTGATACAAAGAAGATGAACAGGGACAATATAATGGATGCAATATATTTGTCTACTTCTAAGACAAATCATGTCAAGAGCTTCTGGTAAAGCACATGAAGTTGGAAATGATATAAAAGATGATGGATCTATGTTTATGAGTTTGCTACGCTAAAATGTATATGCAAAAATATGATGACAACTGAATGGATGCATTGAATTTAATGATAACATAATAATTTTTTTTTTTTAGTTTGTTCTCCAATTGGATAGTATGTACATTATTTTTTATTACTATATAATATTATTTATCTTAGCTATAAATTTTTATTTTTATTTTCGTGGCGTTGGAGTGAGGACAATACCTCTATTTTTTTATTATTTTTTTTTTTTTTTGGACAAAGACAATACTATATGTTTAAATTAAATGTTGATGAATAATGTACCATGTGGGGGGGTGGGGGAGGGGAATAGGAGGGGGAGGGGGGACTAAATAGGGAGCGTAGATCGATTAAGTATTAGAAGAGTTACCTTTTATGTTTTTCTCCAAATAATAATAAAAGATAGTCAACATTCACATAATTTTTGATTGATTTACCAACCTGTCTTTTTATATTATTATTTGATTTCAGGCTAGCTAAATTATAGAGCAATTTTTTTTTTTTTTATCTACGTCTTTAATATATTAAAACTTTAGATTGAAAATTATCTAATAGAAAATAATGTCCTCATTTTTACAATTCTATATTTGTCCCATACAATGTTATACTATTATTTCCTTCTAAATTGCATGCATGTATTTGACATATTTTTATGCAAATATCCATTTAGTCATTATTATTAACTAGTGTTTTCACCCGTGCGTTGCACGGGAAGACGTATGTTATTTATTATTTGCATTTGTGTGTTGCACGATAGATTTAAATTGGAGAAAGTAAACAATCAATCAAAACCTATTCTATTCTCTACAGCTCTTCACCCGAGCTTCGAAAAGTTTTGAATAACACCGATCATCATAAGTAGATAATTTCAGTAAACTAAGATTTGAGATTAGTATCCGATGAACACAATCCGGAGGAAATGTCATCATCAATCCCAATTTGTTAGTCGAACAATGTTAAACACTTTTGCTTTACTTGCAAGATTAGTATAAGGATAAAAAGTGAGGACACTAATTTTCATTAATAATTTAATTCAATTATAATAATGGTACTTAGAAAGTATAATTAATTCATCAATTTATCCTTAACAATTAACAAATTGAATAATGTCATATATTCAAATTTTAATTTATACTTCTCCAATGGCGAGCTTAATGCATATGAAAGACAGTTTCAAAGGCCAAGAAAAATCAAAGTATAGCATTTTACGTTATACAACATGATGGAGAGATAAACATTGCGTGAGAAATTCTTGTTAAATATCATGATAATGTGATGATTAAAATTTAGATATCTGTGAATTAATCTAATGGAAAATTATAAATATTGTGTTCTATTATGAAAGCCCAAGATAAAATATAAGCAAAGAAATTAAACTTTCTTATTCATTGCGTAATGTTATTTTCAAAATTAGTTTTTTATATAAAAATGTGATTATATAAAATATCTCATAGATACAAAAAAATTGAAAACAAAAAAAAATGGAAAAAAAAGGATAATAGGGGAATTTTGATTGAATGTGCATCTTCGTAATGATACATCCTTTTATATAATTCTTGTAGTTATTGGTTTGGTCGATTCAGAAACGATCCTCTCCCTATGTGGGGAGACTCCCCACGCCACATGACCCCCCTCCCTCCCAATTGGAGGGGGGCCTTAAGTGGGGGTGATGATAACCAATTACTTAATGGAAAACTTTCACTTTCTATCATATGTCATATAAATATGACAGCCAAGTAATTTAACCTGAAAACTTTCACTGTACATCATACATAATTTGCAAATAAACAAACACAAACGACGAATACGTGTTGTGCATAAGCTTAACTAATTAGAATATGCTAATCAATAATAATAATCAGAATGGACAAAACAGCCAATATAAAAAATTACCTGAGCAAACGGCAATAATTGTATTGGCGATTGAAAGAAATCTAACAGGAAAAAAATACAAATAAAAGTTACATAAGTGAAACGAATTACACAAATAGCAGTGGAAGAATCAAACAACCAAAAAACTAATCAAAAAATTAAAGAAAAAACTTAGAAATAGGAGCGAATCAATGCCTGCCCTAGCGTGGCAATTTTTTGGTTGAAATTGTGCAAATCGGATATGTATATATGCAAGTGTGAATGGAGAGCCTAGTTGTAGAAGAATTCTAGAAAGGCAATGACTCCATGTATATAGTCGAAGATATATATGATAGATCCTTCCTCTTATATCAATTAGAACAACTGATCCATGTATATAGTCGAAGATATATATGATAGATCCTTGTATATCAATTAGAACAACTGATTCCTTGTATCGGAGGACTCCTTGCCATCTATTGAGTGGAAGATATATATCAAAATATACGAATTAGGGGGAGATTTTTTTGATTTGGGACGGTAGTATTCCTCAAGGATTCTGATTTCTCTTTGATTAGGGATTTGGAGCGCATGGGAAAACTATGAATCTTAAGCCGTGCAAACGCCGAAACGCGTGAATTGATTGGGAAAGGTAGGAATCTGAAGCCGTGCAAGCGCGTGAATGGGGAAATTATTATAATTATGTTTGTGAATGATTAACTAATAAAATAAAATAAACTAATAATTAGGGAATAATGTAAATGATTGTGCAAATGCATGAATGATTAAATGATTAATTAATAAAATAATATTTATTTAATTCTGAAAATTGAAATTTTGAGCGGGGAAGTGACCTCATTTTATTTATACTAGTGTTTTCACCCGCGCGTTGTACGGGGAGACGTGTGCCCAAGATATAATTTAGAATGTTAGCTTTATTTTCGTATAGAAAATTAAGTTAGTAATTGGCATTTTTATTTTTCCACATTAATAATTAAGTTAGTTAAATTATGTGTTTAATTAATTTAATTATTGTGGATTTTTATGGACTTATTATCACATTGTATTTTTAAGTTTATCTTGGTTTAAATTAGCACATGTGATAATTCCTTATTTTAATTAAATAAGTGAGAGTCCAAGTGGGACACGAACCCTAGCACACGTCTAGGATGGCTTCCGTGTCCACGTTCGACGTATCATATGATTTGGTAAGATACTTTCCATATTATATTGATACATGATAAGGTAAGATCTTTTTTCCATATTTGATTATTACCTTATTTGATTTATCCTACAATTAATGGTAATCTTATTCCTTGTAGGATTTGGTGGTTTATGGTAATTTGGAGACTTGGCCAACAAGTAAGACAAGTTGTATTAAAACACCAACAATTGAAGGAACACGGTTGAACACGTTGGGAGCTTTATTTCGTCCCCTACCTTTCTCAAGAAACGTGTCTCCTTCTCCCATCCCGTGCATGGTTTTTTCGATCATCAATTGATCAATCTCATGCACACCAACCTTGATTATTAATTGATCTTGGTTCAAATCTCCGGGAGGGAGTCCACCAACCAATAGATCTGCCCACAACTTGGAGGAATCTAACACGGAGGTGTAGATTCGCTAGGGGAACGCTGTTACAAGGAATCAATCAAGAGAGACGGGATGTCTCCGCCGCATTACATGCTAAAGAAGATCGAACAGGAGTTCTTTCATTTATTTCTTAAATGTTGCAATTAATTATCGTAATTATTGCCTTTGCTTTCCTTTGTAAAGTTTTTAAACCTGATTGGACATGGTTGGTAGGTTTTTCTCAGAGGCGGCGAGCACGTGGTTTTCACACAATTGGGTTTCCACGTTAAAATTCGTGGTTTTTACCGCTTCGCATCGCCATCGCTTATTTCAGATTCACGACCCTGCACGCATCCGGCTTACGTGAGACGCATCTAGGTTTCAAAGAATTTGCAAACACGGTTAATATTAAACAAAGAACTGCTACGAAGTTGAATCGAGTAATGTAACACAAAGACACTCACCGATCACTAAAATCGATCATTTAGACAACTATAAACTTTCAATTGGTATCGAGCGGGTTCACTTTTTACAAAGTGAGATCTAGTTGTCTAAATGGAATCGCTACTACTCTTAGACCCCCTATTCTCAATGGATCTAACTATCCCTATTGGAAAATTAGGATGGAAATTTTTCTTCAATCAATTGATGAGCGTTGTTGGACTACCACCCTTGATGGATACACTGCACCCACTGTTACTGTTAATGGTGTTGTGTCTGCTAAACCTAGAAGTACTTTTACTAATCCACAACGTATTGCTGCTTCTTATAATTCTAAAGCCCTAAATGCTATTGTTTCACATGTGGATGCAGATCAATTCAAGTTGATTTCCTCGTTAAGAACGGCTAAAGAAGCTTGGGATGCCCTAAAGATTGCGAATGAAGGTACCATCAGCCCAAATCATCTAGATTGCAGATGATTACACATGAATTTGAAGTTCTCGTCATGGATGAGAAAGAGGACTTTAGAAGCTTTTATGCAAGGCTAAGTGACCTCACAAATTCAAATAATCCTCTGGTCAAGGATTCACCGAGGAACAGATCGTGAAGAAAATACTCCGATCTCTACCGGACCGCTTCGAAGCAAAGGTAACTGCAATTGAAGAAAGCAAGGATCTCTCATCTATGAGAGTTGATGAACTTGTAGGTAACCTTATGACCTTTGAGATGTATCTGGGCCGACGCAAGAATAATAAGAAACTGAATTGCGTTTAAGGCAAACTGTGTGGATCCGTATGAATCGATGGGCTCAGGAGGATCCAGACGAATCTGAAAATGTTGTAGATGATGAGACAATGATTGACCTTATAAAGAAGTTCAAAAAGTACCTCAAAAACAACCCAAACTCTTCCAAAAGAAAGAACAAAAAATGTATAAAGTGCGAGGAGTGTGAAGGATATGGGCACAATGCACTTGAATGCGCAAACACGCTGAAAAAGCCCAAAAATATTACTTGGCGCGATGAAGAGACAAATGCATCTGACTCGGACTCAAACAAAGGTAGATCTGAAAATCAGGTAATTACTTTCACTGCTCGAGAATCATCTGGTGCTGATTCTTTAAATTTGCCTTCTGCAGGTGTTAACGCAGATGCATCTGACCCGAGATCTGAGGAGTTGAAAGAAAAGCTTCAAAATGCGGAGGAACAGATAGATCTATTGGAGACCATGCTTGAGTTTAATAGACAATCATTTTCTCAATCTCAAAAAGAAAAAGATGATGAGATTGCCAAACTGAGAGACGGGCTAACCAAAACTCAAGAGAAGAACAAGGAATCTCAAATTGAGAAGAATTGCGATATTGCCAAACTCAGAGATGAGCTTGCTAAAGCTCATGAAAAGATCAAACAACTTGTTCTTGGCACAGCCAGATTAGATGAAATTCTCAGCTATGGAAGAACATCCGATGATAAATCAGGTCTTGGCTACGAAGGAAAAGGAAAAGGCACTGCAAGTGATCATGTTGTCTTTGTGAAACAAAGTGGTAAAGGAGATGATAACCAAACGGCAACAAGAGATAGCGGTGAAGCTATTCTGCCTCCGCCACATCTCGCAAAGATCCAAGAGCAACAGATGCATCTCACCCCTCCCCGTAGTAAACTTACTACGCCCGCACCACTGGGATTAGATATATCCAGACCGAAACGAATAAGACGGTGCTTAGGCCCAAACAAACTCAAACTGGAGGAAGGATCAAACTGACTCATGCTACTGTAAATAACACTGGAGTTGTCCATTACACCCAGGTGGTACCTAACAAAACTATATCCAGGACATGTCTACAGGAACCTACCCCCGATACATCCGCACATCAAGAGTCGAGCAGAGATACATCCGAGCGGATCAGATCCGTAATCAAAGCGAGGACCATCTATCAATTCTCAGAAACCGAGAGGTCCTATTGGAAAGAAGAAGAAATTTACTCAAACTCGAATGAGAGCCGAAGCTCCAGGTAAGTACTCTTCTTCTCATGCATGCCTTCACTGTAATCATGATAAATTTGTTACTTCACATTCTTTGAGCATGACTAAGTCTTATCATGATAGGTATAATCCCCATAAACCTACACCTAGTTCTAGGTCCTTTACATCTAGCAATAATGCAAGATCATACAAAGTGAAGGGTAAAGGTAAAAATGGAATTAGTGGTCAATGTTGTGGGGTTAGAGGACATAAGAAGCCCTGTTGTCCTAAATTTTCCAAAAGCATACCACACAAGTGTTCTAATAGGAAAAATTCCACCTCTACAACCAACTTGAAAGGGAAACAAGTATGGATTAGGAAAATTGATTTGAAAGCTTATGAAAATAAGTTTGTTCCTTTTGAGCTTGTTTATCCCATTGATCCCACTTCTTTCACAAAATGACATCCTCTTTATCATTTACTTTTTGTGTGCTTTAATTGCATGTTTCAAAAAAAAAGGATTTGCTTTTATTTCACAATTTCCTTTCTGCAATTATTTTTCATTTCATACATGCATATAGGAAGATTCTCATTCTTGTGGGTTGTAGATCGTTTGGCTACTGCAGGGATGAATCTGAGTGCTGCAAGCTAACACTGAGGCAGACGCATCTGGCGTACAGTTAACATGCCTCCAGATTAATCTGATAGCACTTCAGTCGGACAATCCAATGAAATAAGTCACTACCATCAATGCTATAAGGTTTTGTTTCTGATTGAGGCTATATATATCTGAGTGTAGACCTACGTTCGAAATCTTGCTTTTAGTATTGCACGCGATTCGATTGTCCAAGGGCAGGGTCAGTGGAAACGAAGGCTGCCAATCAGGGCCAAGTCCATACCCCTCTTTCAAATTTTTTTTTAAAAAAGGAGCTAAAATTGAAAGCAAAATGGGGAGAAATGCAAAAGATGATTTCTGGGGATTGAGCGTAGCTATTTCCACCTCCAAAAGACAATGCCATTTTATTGAAAAAGTCAGCAAGCTGGATTTGAGAATTCGCACTTTTACAGGTTTTGAACGGTCTGCTTGTACGCTACAGTGAAAAGCTAATAAGTCAGGGCAACCATAAGGTATTTGATGATGATGCATGATTGACCAAAGGGTGTTTGATTCACACACACACATCGTAATTGACTTGTATTAATGCGTAGTGAATCAGACACGCCTGCATGCATCCGGTCGCTGTGGAAGCCGACAAGCATCGCATAAGTCTGCAAGTACTAGATGCATCTCGCTCTTAAATCTCGGGAAAATTTTCAATTTCTCATGCATTTTTGTTACGGCAGTACACACCAGTTTTGCCTTCCCTATTTTACCAAAAAGGGAGAGTAGTAGGGTAGGGTATGTCATCCCTCTTTCGTCCGCTTTTGGGAGAGTGGTAAGCAAATCATTTTTACGTATGAAATTTGGTGTTAATTCGTTGATTTGCTTATGTGTTATTTCTCTTAATTCATTATCTAGTTTCGTGCTTAAATTGAGGGGGAGGATAACACACTTAGGGGGAGAAAACCTTGTGTCTATGAACTTTAATTCTATATTTATCGATGACAAGTGTTTTGGAAAAATAGAAAAAGCTAAAGGGGGAGATTGTTAACTTTATTTTCGTATAGAAAATTAAGTTAGTAATTGGCATTTTTATTTTTCCACATTAATAATTAAGTTAGTTAAATTATGTGTTTAATTAATTTAATTATTGTGGATTTTTATGGACTTATTATCACATTGTATTTTTAAGTTTATCTTGGTTTAAATTAGCACATGTGATAATTCCTTATTTTAATTAAATAAGTGAGAGTCCAAGTGGGATACGAACCCTAGCACACGTCTAGGATGGCTTCCGTGTCCACGTTCGACGTATCATATGATTTGGTAAGATACTTTCCATATTATATTGATACATGATAAGGTAAGATCTTTTTTCCATATTTGATTATTACCTTATTTGATTTATCCTACAATTAATGGTAATCTTATTCCTTGTAGGATTTGGTGGTTTATGGTAATTTGGAGACTTGGCCAACAAGTAAGACAAGTTGTATTAAAACACCAACAATTGAAGGAACACGGTTGAACACGTTGGGAGCTTAATTTTGTCCCCTACCTTTCTCAAGAAACGTGTCTCCTTCTCCCATCCCGTGCATGGCTTTTTCGATCATCAATTGATCAATCTCATGCATACCAACCTTGATTATTAATTGATCTTGGTTCAAATCTTCGGGAGGGAGTCCACCAACCAATAGATCTGCCCACAACTTGGAGGAATCTAACACGGGAGGTGTAGATTCGTTGCGAGAACGCGGTTACAAGGAATCACTGAAGAGAGACGGGATGTCTGCTCGCATTACATGCTAAAGAAGATCGAACAGGGAGTTCTTTCATTTATTTCTTAAATGTTGCAATTAATTATGCGTAATTATTGCCTTTGCTTTCCTTTGTAAAGTTTTAAACTGATTGGACATGGTTGGTAGGTTTTGCTCGTAGGCGACGAGCAAGTGGTTTTCACCCAATTGGGTTTCCACGTTAAAATTCTGTGTTTTTACTGTTTCTGTACTGCTTACTGTTTATTTCCGTATTCACGACCCAGACGCATCTGGCTTACGTAGACGCATCTAGGTTTCAACAATTTGCAAACACAGTTAATATTAAACAGTAAACTGCTACGAGTTGAATCTGAGTAACAGAACACAGCACAGACTCATCTGATCACTAAAATCAGATCATTTAGACAACTATAAACTTTCATAGAATCTGTATTAGAGAAAAAAAGAAAAGATTATTTAAAATTTTGACATAACTTTCTCTATATTTCGTACAAATCCATCTTGTTAACATCCATAGCAAAAGTAAAAAAGTCAAGCAACTTTTTATAATCTTAAATTCTCCCAAACATTTTAGAGTCAATAGCACTGGAAGACTAATAAAACTCATTATTCTCCACGACACAAACAAAACATAAAATATATAAACAACATCAAGTTTTGTAAGAATTAAGGAATCAAAAGAATAATATTAAATTATTATTAACTTTTTTTACCATATTATCAAAATAATTATTATTAATTTTTCGTATTTAAAAATAAATTTTTGTACTCATTAATTAGTCTTCATACCATACATAAGGCACCGGCGAAACCTTTTGACACGAAGCAAACTCTATTACAACTCTTGAAGACTACAAACAACCATTCACTCAAATATATAACACCATGTGGTGGATTGACAACACATATATGTATATATACATCTAATTACGCTAATGCCTATAGTATTTGCTCCCTCCCAACCAGCATACCTCCAAAACATCCTTAAAAATAGCACTAAAACAAAACAGCATTGGCCCAACAACTTCTGGAGAGCAGCCTCAACTGGAGAATAGGAACAAAGGCTCTGTTGTTAAATCTCAGAGGTCGTAAGGAGGGGGGCTCCTGTGTCCCACTCCACGTTGCACGAGATGACAATTCCTACTTCCATCCCAGAGCTGGACTTTCCACGAGGCTCGAGAGGCCTTCGTCTCGGGGCCCGAAATTTAGAAATTTTTTGGGGGCCCAGAATTTCCAAGATGTTTTTTTATATATATTAAAGCACATAGAATTTAGTAACATAAAGCCTGGTGGTGTGGTGGATGAGTAGTTGCCACGTTTCATTACCCACCCAGGTTCGAAACGCCCTCAGTGCCAACTATTGTGTATTTTTTCAAAGTGATTTTAGTGACTAACCGGGCCTGCAAGGGAATTTAATGACTAAATGGGCCAACAAGGGTATTACGTATGGGGCCCAATTTTCAGATCTCGACTCAGGCCCCCGAAACCCAAAGTACGGCACTGTTCCATCCCCTCCATTTACTTTGTCAAAAGACTAATGAATTGTTGTTGCTTGCTTTACACCCGTGCAATGAATAGGATTTGCGCCTCCAAAAATAAATTTAAAATTTAATAAATAAAATTCTAATTCATACATATAAATAGTAAAATAACGAAAATATTTGTATAAATAGAATGTTTATTTGATATCAATTAGGACAAAAAGAAATTTGGGAAAATAAAAATTTTATATTTTATGTAGAACAACAATTGTTTCTTGTGGACTTGAAGCTGTTTTTTGGTCGAGTGAAGAATTGCAGGAGGCTTCTTTAACATTGCAGCACAATCATCTTGTATTTGTTTGCCTTTTGACATAGTAAGTTCCATAGTCTTCAACTTATCACAAGCACTACAAATATATGACTACTTTAGTTATAGGACAGTAACAAAGCATCATTAAAATTACCTCATTATCCAACAAAAGTACGTACTTTCTTGGTAACTTAGAATCTTTAGTGGCAACACCAAGCGCTTTTTGAATGTCATTCATTCGCAAATGACTCTAATGAAATGCGCTTTGTTTCAAGTTGTTGATAGAAGAAGATAAACTTTTCTTCTAATGAGCGCATCCTTTAGATGACGAACACATTCATCTGGCAAAATTGTTTGCTCATCATGCTTCTCAGAAACTTGGGCATACTGTCGCCCGTGTTTAATTTCCTACCAAAAAAAAAAAAAAAGAAAACGAAGTTTAGACACCAAGCCATCCCAACTATACACCAAGATTTGGCAAACATTAATATGAAAGCAAGAAACTAATTTTGCATATAGAACCATTGCCATTCATTTTTTTCTTCACTTCAGTTGGTGCTCCTAAACTTTCATTTTCAACAATTGATATGGCTAAATGCTTAGAACTATCTATTCCTCTAGATCCAATTAATCAGCAACTTAAAAAAAAAAAAAAAAAAGAACAGCAAAACTATCAGCAACAACAATACTATGACTAGCAACATTATAGCAACTTTACACCACTATAAGGACTTTAGTAACACTATCAAAATTCAATAGCTCTATTCCAAAGATCAAACTATCAGCAGCCTTAAGAGAAGTGAGCAAACCTTCTATTTGTGAAGACAGATCCCAGAAAATGAACCCAAAACTTTTCAAACTAATCAAAGCCAGAATTTCCTTCTATAAAAGAAACTACAAATAGAAGATGTTAATCAACTTTTCCCACACTTGGAGAGAAGCCAACACTATTGTAGATCACTTAGCAAAACAAACAGTCAATTTGCTTTATAATAGCATTATTATTATTATTATTATTATTATTATTATTATTATTATTATTATTATTATTATTATTATTATTATTATTATTATTTTATTTTTTACGATGCTCATTCTTGTTTCAACTTTTACAGTAGAAGTCTTTATGCAATCTTAGGTTTCACAAAATAAGCATTAGTAGAAATCTTTTGAAAGAAGATTTCATTGTGTTCAGGTCAGCTAAAGAGTAGAAAATGCTCCATTTTCTTTTCACACAATTCCTAGATTAAACATGCAACAGATGATTAAAATTAAACTTAATTGGAGAATGATTGATATTTGATCGTAAGACCTTAATCAAAAAAATGGATTTTACCTTTTATACTAATGGTATAAAATTATTTTTATATTTTAAGACTTATACTGATATAAGATCGCCAAGCTCACATGTGATGCATTGCTCTTTCACACAAATATATGCCTCATTTAACATATTTGAATAGCAGTATTATATTAAGATAAAAATAAAAGTGTCATTAGCCAATTCGTCCGTAATCCTGTGTATCATAAATAAGAAAAGGGTGGTTGGAAAAAGGCTTACCACATCTTTTGCAATAGAAATAATTTTCCTTGCCTCTAGTTCTGCTGTCACAAAAAAAAAAAAAAAAAACCCCATGAGAAAAGAAAATTAGACTACACAATTGCACAAAGAATGCAAAGCCCATAATTTTCTATCCAACATGACTACAATCTTAGATGCAAGCAATCTCTCTTCGCTTAACCATGCTCTCCGAGTTGTGTGAAACCAATGGTGTTAAATTTAGATGCTCAAAACCCAGTTCAGGGCCCACTCTGCAGCACAAACACAAATGCAAACACAAACCATTAACCTCATGTACTGTTCGCTCTTGTCTTGAAGATAAATTGAGCTAGATTACATTATCAAAAGACCAACCGGAGAAAAAATAATAAATAAATAAATGAATCAATGAATTTAATTAAACACGATTGTCCCAAGATCACAACAAATGGCTTACTTGGGATCAAGAATCAATTTTTGAACTTCTTTAATGGTTGATATTTTACCTACCTGCAATAGCAGATATACAATTAAGAAACTATGTAAGCAATGACGAAATGGGTTTAATAACAGAAGATGTCGATAATTTTCCTTAATCATCCTTTAGAATTTTCTTTTCTACGCTGAACAAAATTTAAATTAAAAAAATTACCCAAAACCAAACACCCATTGGCATCAAGATTGTGCTCAACACAAATGGTATGAATCAAACATGAAACTAACCCTCTTATACAATGATAGGGAATATCATCGCACTCAAGTGGATTGACTTCTATTGAATTCTGCTAAGAATTAACATAAAATTATCAATATAATGACGGGGAATATCATTGCACTGAAGTAGATCAACTTCTATTGAATATTGTTAAGAGTTAACAGAAAATTATCAATTGCTATTCAAAATCGAGATTGTTTTCGGACTCATATGGGAGGAGAAAAATATGAAAATACCTCACTGCAAAATTGGCTTTTGCGAGCAATAATTTTAGCGATTTGGCGTCGATCCTATCGATAGCTGGTGGTGAGATCTTAGAAGTAATCGAAATTGTGGAATTTTCGGCGCCGAGATTGCAACTGGGGACTCATGAACTGCATGAACTGAGTCCCTTCGTTGATCAATTAGCAGGCTAATTCTTAAAATTACGGCTGACGATGAGGGACATGTGAACCAAAGCCTATCAAGATGTTGCTGAAAATTGTGATAGAATCATAGGCGAACTCAAATTCTCAGTGGATTGAGAGGGCTGCCGAAATTGGGGGCAATTGATGACAGAGAAGCTGATTTTAGAGCTGAAATTGGGGGATATTGATAGAGCCGATTAAGGATAATAATTTTTTTAGGAGCGGGAATTGATGATAGAGCCAATTAAAATTAAAATAATATTTTTTTAATTCTAAAAAATATAATTTTGAGCGGGAAAACTTGCTCATTTTATTTATATATAGATATAGATATAGATATAGATTACAATTTTCTATCTTCATGCATCCCGTTTCATTTCTCTCCGTCCACTTTGCATGGATTAGGGAAACCAATAAGAATTTACCCTTATTTCACGGTACAATATGTTCAAGAACCAATTTAATTGCATAAAAAGGGTATAGAAAAGCATGTATAACTTCAGTACAAGGAAATGAAAAAGAAATTAAAATGTAAAAATTCTTATAGTGAACAAGTGTATGTCCTATTAAGGAACTTAACAAAATGAGACAAGAAAAGGAAAAAAATTTAGGCTTTTGCAATGATTAACAATCCTATTGTTGGTTCCAATTTAATTAATTGTCTTTCTAAAGGATATATCATTGAATAAAAACTTCACTATACTAAGATTTATAATAGTTTTATTTATATAAACTAGTTGTTTCACCCGTGCGTTGCACGGAGTGATATGTGCAACAAATCTGTAATTCCTACTAATATTATAACAACATAGCATTAACAATACTATAATATAATATGAAAAAAAATGCTTCCTAGAGCACTAAACTTCTCATGGTTTAAGTAATTAAAAAAAATAAAAAGTAAAAAACAAACTTCTAATTTTGACATAGTTTTCCTTGCATTTTGGACAAACCTATTTTGTAAACATCTTGTCATAACTCGACACAATAAATATGCAATAATATAAAATTGTCCTCCGACATCTCAATTACAAGAATAATCCAAACATAACAAAATCATTTGTTCTCCAATGAAACAACACTAAGCAACAAAGACAAATAACCTCACAGTAAGTGTAATAGCATCCATTTGAACATGTCATTGTGAACCTATTCATATATTTGCTCTATTGATTTATTCTCACGCAATACACAAAGAATGATGGTATGATCCTATTGAAATGGTAACCTATTACCTATAACATGATCAGTGAGAAGAAAGTCACCAACTCTTAAAAAGTAAAAAGATAGACCGTATTTTTCCAATAATATAAAAAGATATTCATAAACATATCATTATCCAACCTAATCAAAACAAATTAATGTACCTTCTTGCATCCAAAACATAATAAGGACTACTTACAAAGCATCGATATCCCACAAACCACATTCAAAACTTCACAAAAACCTTAATGTTTTATAGCACAACCTACAAAAAATGTTAAATATAATACTATGTTAAGTTAGAATTGATAAAATTCTCAAGATCCAATTTTCAATAACCAAAAAAATAAAATAAAATAAAATAAAAAATTCATATACCTTAATTCAAACAGAATGCTTGTTTTGGATTAAAGTAGCAACTCATTTCTTTGTCAACCTTCAGCAACTGCCCGAATAGGACATTTAGAAGCACGCAACAAAAGATATTAATTTTATGACTATGAATAGTACAGTAATAAATGAACTATAAAATGAATAAAATATTGGTCAAAGCAGTAGGTTTAATCAATTTAATAACAATTAAAATTTTGATAGACCTATCCTATAGATACTCATAGTAAAACTTAACAAAATCAACATAAAATAATTTAAAATTTTCCCCCTAATAACTCAATGTTAAAAGAAAAAAAATAAAACTTTCAACCAAGAAACGATTAAGGTGATCTTTCAATAGAAATAAAATCTAAAAACTTACTGTTGACTCTTTACCCTCCGAGCTTTTCGTTGCTTTCTAAAGCACATATTAACGTACTCTGAGTTGCCTTTAATTCACAAAAAGTTAATTATAGACAACTTTCAACATCTCACGCTTTCACTCGTTGCGTTGCACGGAGGATGTGTTCAATAAATATTGATTTTTATAAATATCAATAGTATAGCACATCCCGTCCCCTTCTCGCTAGAAAACTCTCATCCCTCTCCACACCCCATCGTGATTATTTAATGGGATACTTCTATTAGTACTTTTTTAATATGTATGAATGATATCTAATTTTTTCAATAAATACCTTCTAAACATATTGAACATGTATATTAATATATTCGGTATAAGCTCAACAATTTAAGAAATTTGGTATATTAATATATATTTTTTAAACTCACCAATTTATATTTTATTTTAAATAATTTAAATCTCTATATTAGAAATCCTGAAGTGCCAACTAGGAACTATGTCATGTTGGCACTTTTAATTAAAATTTAAAAAAAATAAAATCCTATTTAGGAAACAAGCATTAAATATACATATTTATTATTTTATTTTCCTTAGTTAATATATTTTCCATTCCTTATTTAGTATATGTTTCCTTATTTTATTTCTTATATACATTTTAATTGTTTATAAAAATTTTAATTTTTGAATTATATATATAATTTTTCCTGAAGCGAAAATGAATGCAACTATTAATGAAAATATGATATGCGGTCAAAGTTACAAATTACAATGATAGCTAAATTATTTCTAAAAATGAGAATTAATTTTTTATATATATTTTAATTTCTTAACATTATATTTTAACTTTTTATCTATATTTTAATATATCTAATTTATATAAAATTAAAAGAGCCACCAGGGCAAAATGCCTAGGTGGCACTGTCATATTTGGCTTTTTTTAAAGAATTAATTTCTTTTATTATTTAATTTATTCTACTTTCCTTATTTAGTATTGTTTTTCTTATTTTACTTTTTTATGTGTATTCTAATTTTTTAATTAATTTATATTTAGTGTCGCATGTATTAATAAAAATATGATAAGAAATCAAAGTTACGACTTACAATACTTGTTAAATTCATTCTGAAAAATGAGAATTAATATTTTCTATATGCATTTTAATTATTATTTTTGAATTATATATATATACATATATTCTTTTTATTAATAAAAATTGAAGTGCCAAACAATGCCACGTAAGCTGTGGTTTTCTGTTTCAGAAAAAAATTGTTTATGTATTTAAAAAATTAAAATTTTTTTTACCACTTTAAAAGGCTAATTCTAGATAGTTTTTATGGATAATGTGCATTAAGTGGTTCAAGTAGTGAGTAATTTTTTTAAGATCAAATAGTGAGTAGTTAAATAATTAAATTTATAATGAATAATTAAGTAATTAGAAAAGAAATAGAAAATGATAACTGTGACGCCCCGTTCGTTTTCCCTAATGAATTTGTGATGTTGGTGATGTGGTTTTGGTGTTTCTTGCATGTTTAACGTGGTTATATGTGTGTATGAGTGTATATGAAGTCATGGATGATGTTCGCGTCATTGAGTGTAGGCCAGGTGAAAAATGCAGAAAAAATGGATATTTACGACCGTAAGTTTAATCATTACGGTCACAATTGAGTGGTTACGGCCGTAATGGGTCATTGTTACGGCCGTAATGTGGACAGTGCAATGTGCCGCAAGATGCAGAGAGTTTATTACGGCCGTATAAGGTCGAGATACGGCGGTATCGTCCGGATTACGGCCGTAAGAGGGGTGTATTACGGTCGTAAGTGTGATTGACCCATATTTACAGAGAGTAAATTACGGCCGTATGAGTTGGTGTTACGGCCGTATTTGTATGGGTTACGGTCGTAATAAGGATGTTACGGCCGTAAGAGAAGAGGGCCAGATGACTGCATTTACAGAGACTATTTTACGGCCCTATGAAGGTGTGTTACGGCCGTAACTGTTGAGACGGCAGAATGGTATTTTAGTTAACTGAAGCCATTTTTTGGGTATTTCCTCCATTTGCACGACCCTAAACTCCCCAAAAGCCATTTTTGATCATCAAACCAAGGTCTTCAATTGGCGAAGAAGAAAAGTTAGCTTTTGGTCATGCTTGGTTACTTGATTGGTGAAGATTGGGGTGAAGAAGTTGATCATCTTCTTGGTTCTTGTTCACTCTAGTAAGGTGGGTAATAAATATTTGAGTGGTAACAAGGGTAAGTAGGAGTAGAACAAGCTATATATGTCTTGATATGTATGTTTATGTATGTTTATGGCTCGAAGTAGACATGTATAGGATGATTTATATGTTACCCTTCTTGTTCATGTACTAGAGCTTTAGGGTTTAAAGTGAGCTTTAGGGTTTAAAGTGATTATGCTATGTGTGAAGTGATATATGATGTTGATGTTCGATGTATGTTAACATCACATGAGTAGCGTCATCGGAAGAGAAGGTAACGAAAAGGTTAGCTATGTGTATAGTTGTTCACAAGCATAGTATAGATTCATACTGTGTGAATGTGAGGTTGCTTACCGAGTGCTTACACCTACGTAAAGTTATGTATAGTCTCATGGGAAAAAGCCCCGCAAGAGGATTGAGACTTCTGGCCGTCTCACGGGCGAAGCCCGCATGAGGATTGAGACAATTGACCACATATGTTATGTTATTTTATATTAGCGCCGGTGTATCCACTTGATAAACAACTGGGCCCAATGAACGAGTGTGACATGCATTGCACTTATCTATATTCCCACTGAGTCCTCGTGACTCACCAGGTTTCCTATGTTATACGTGTAGGTACGCAAGGGCAGGAGCGCAGCTCGGGTGATGGCGGGGAATCTTCTCGGAATTGAGGAGTGAGAGCTTGTGCGTGGGGAACAAGAAAGTTGCTATAGATCCTGTATTTATGTTTTTGACGTAAACACGGGAAATGTTTTGGTTGGTTTTGTGTGTCTTGTTAATGAGAAACAGTTTGAAAATGTAAATAAACGCCCGTATTGTTTTTAAATGTACGTGTGACGCCGAGTCTAGTTCCGTAGCTCTTGTTTTGTTAGGGTTTAGATTGGGCGTTACAATAACTTTCATATCCCATTTTATTATTTCACAAGTCACTTAAAAAAAATAATTGTCAAAATTATCATTTAATAATCTTTTTCATTTTCAAATTAATTTTTAATTTTTTTATATTTAGTATTGCATACATTATTTTTTTTTTAATTTTTTATCAATTATTCTAAACAAATTTTTGTTGCCAGAAAGTAAATTTGCAAAGTTTCACCTATAAATCCTCTATATAGAGATCTTATCATTTCAAACATTATACAATCCATATCGTATAAATTCTCCAACACTTAATATTCTAAAATCCATGTTCAAAAAAGTCATCGTGGCTTAGTTACTGGAATAGCGTTGATGATAAAAATTTTGGGAAAATTTTTAATAGGATTATATTTTTTGTTCAAATAAGTATTGTCTAAATTTTGATCTCAAATATTTTATTGTTGCCTAAAATTATCAATATAATTACAATAACTGATATAATATTTTTTCTTAGAAGATAATTATTCGGATCAAAATTTGTAAACTATTATTAAAATCTATAATATTATATATATTTATTTATTTTTGTTTTGTATTATTATTATTATTTTATGTAAATAAACCACTTGAAAAAAGCCATTTTAATCGTCCAGTGCAGTGCACAGGAGAAATACTAGTTATATAGTATTGTTAATGTGATTGATAAAAAATTTCATTGATTTTATGTTATCTTCAAAGTTCAAACAAATATTGATTTTGACAAATGTTAATAGTATGAAAACAAAAAAATTTATAAAAACAAAATTTATTGTCAAAGCACTGAACTTTATTGATTCAAGTAACATAAAAAATTGATAAAAAATTTGATAGATTATCCATTGTATTTCAGACAAATCCATCATCTAAATATTCAAGGTATTATAAGTTGACAAAATCAATGTAACATAATTTAAAATTCTCCTTCAACATCTCAATATCAAAAGCAATTCAAAAATGATCATATTCATTATCGTCCAACAAAACAACACAAATCGAAGAATAAAAAATGGCCTCATAGTAACTGTATTTGTGGTGGTGGTAATGAACGGGCAAATGTCAACCTGTTGAAATCTTTGTTTTATGGCTTTCTTCTCACCGAATACATAAAGAATGATGGTGTGATCCTTTCATATAATAACGTAGAACGTGATCAACCAAAAAGAAAGTCATCAAATTTTTACAAAAGTTTGGACATATCTTTTCAATTATATAAAAAGTTCGATAAACTTTTTATGAATATTTAAATGAATGGACAGTACAAAAGTTAACAATTCTAGATACCATTTTTCGACAATAACGTAATATTATAAAAGTTTTAAAAAACCCATTTAATTCAATTTAAAATTTTAGACAGCATAAATCTACAAATTTGTACACATGATTAGCATTGAAATCAATAACTAATTAGAACTCCTGAATTTTTACGGCTTAAATTTGAAGAATTAATTATTGTGGTGTCAATTTTTTTATTAGCACGCCAAGATCCATGAGGTCTGGCGAGATCCTGGTTGAATCTCCCCTAGGTCCATAGTCCGATTCGCCCTCAACTCCTCCTTAGCCTTATAATTAAAAAAAAAAAAAGATATTTAATAACATAGATAAAATGGACAATAAGAGAAAACAAAATTAATGACAAAATAAGAATGTGGATATTTCACACACATCCCTACTTTTATCTATTAGTGGTAGTGATAATGATAACAAATGATTAAGTGGGTTGAATGAATTTTGCATGGAATTATTAAAAGTTTCGAACAATTAAATGTCACATTCTTTTTACTCAAATAGTTTTATGAATTCTTTTCTTGAAATAGTGCGTATGAATTCTTAAAACTACTAAATGAGCTTTATTTTAGACGGAAAATCAAATACAATTCATGTTTTAGAAAATTATACGTTATATATCCTTTTAGAAAGTAGTTTGTCATTGCAAATCAATTATATGTAGTAATAAAAATATTTAATTAGTTGTACTTCATTTGTTAGTAATGGTTTAAAAATCATTAGTAGTAATTATATCAATTAATAAGTATTAATGATAATATATTCATTATTAAGTAGAATTAAATTAAACGTACTCCTGCTGTCCCACAAATATAAGTTTGTTTTTCTTTTTGAAATGTTCAAATTTATATTCTTGTTTTTATATTAACAAATATTTTTTTTATTCATTTACCAAAACAACATTATTTAATTTTCCTAGTTATAACCATTATTTTTTTAATATTGTTCATTAAATGAGGTTAGATTAGGAAACTAGTTACAAAATTTAATTTTCCAAAATTCTTCTCAATTTTTGTGAAAAAATTAACAAGCCTATATAATTGGGATTGAGGGAATATTAGGTATAAGGACAAATTTGACTAATTAATATAAAAATTGATGTGGGCATTATTGGAAATAAAAAGATTTCCCACCATTCATACTTTTTAATATATAGTATAGTAAGTAGAGTATGATACCATATTCATCTTCTTTCTTCAAATTCTAATTTTCAACTAAAATAAAAACAATTACACACCAAATTAAGTATAGACTAACAATAATGAAGCAAACAACTAGTTTTAGCGATATAAATAAGTGCATAAAATGCACT
Organism: Jasminum sambac; assembly: GCA_018223645.1. Classification (NCBI taxonomy): domain Eukaryota; kingdom Viridiplantae; phylum Streptophyta; class Magnoliopsida; order Lamiales; family Oleaceae; genus Jasminum; species Jasminum sambac. The sequence continues at coordinate 41,488,099 of CP073640.1, forward strand.
TATCGAACAACCCAAAACTAGAATTATTATTCATCATTGAACAATAAAATTTAACTGAAGCGAGAAATAAAAAACAAAATAATAATAAAAGTCAGGTTGGACAAACAAAACAGTGACAAAACAAAAACAATCATCGAAAAAAATTAACTTATCCAAACGATGTGTGTGTCAGTCATCATCCAACTCAATGCCCATCAAAATATTACCAATAGAATGCTCAAATGTAAATCATGCTCGTATTCCTAGTTGGTGAAATTTCCTCACCTCGCTCGTAAAATCACAGTAATGCTTTTGTCTCAAATCTCAAGATGTTCTTAATATTGTGGTTTCCTAAAGATTAAATAATGCACTTTTCCACACAAGATGTCAAGAGGAGTAATTAGATGCCCAGAGAATATCAGTTATCTTCTCCTCAAACTTCACTAAGTCACAAAAATTGTAGCCTTAAAGTGTTTTTCCCAACACTTCAAAGCTCTATTAATCCCAACTCCCCATAAATTATTTTCTCATTGTTTTCCAGTATTTTGTCAACTCCCCATTAATGAGTTTTGGACGAATAACTCCCAAGTGAGACGACCATAGGCACTAGGTTTTAAAAGACCCTTACATCCTTAATTGTTCAAGTCACTAAGGTTCCAAAGAGAATAGAGATATCTCATTTTCTAAAAGTTCACCTTGCTTCTCCACCCCCTTCTTTTTTTGTAGAGACACAGGGGAATAATAGTGGATCGATTAGTGCCGGTACAAATTTGCTAACTAAAATCGCTTCAAGTAGAGATAAAGAAATAGAGTTGAAACTATCACATCCCTAGCATAAAGTCTAACCAAAAATTAGACATCACCACTTAGGATAATATGTTAAGGATACATGTGTTTGTCAAATTAGTACCACCATTATCTAATCTAACAAAAAATACTATTAAATAAAGAATTATCTTACCATACTTTAAAAAGATGTCTACTGAATTAAAAAAAAGGACATTTATAAAAAGATTGAATTCAACATGCATAATTAAAGTTAATTTGTTCACCATGCTTTATTAAAGCTCTCAATGAATAGTATAATATGAAATGGAAAATTTTCAAAATTTTTTATTTATTATGTTGATTTCACCATCTAGAAGAAAGGTGAAAATGACCCTCCGTTTGGGAAGGTGGACAAAATCAAATTCCAACATTCAAATCAAGTTTACGATAATTAGGGCTCCATCTATTCCAATTGTCTTTGTTGTTTTTAGTTGTCCCAGTTATATAATCATCTTTTTATTCATTTATTATCATATCTTCATTTAATTTGTTCACCTTAATGTTATTTTTTAGTACCAATAATTGTTTAGACTCATCAAATGTCGATAAGAAAATTATTTTTATTATTTATTTTTATAATGAAATAATTAATCTATGTGCAAAAAAAAAGGCTACATAATTGAAACAATGGGAGTACAATTAACGATGAAGGTTGAATATTTAGGTAGGAATAAATTGGCCCAAATTTAAGCGTTAGGAGCATTCACAAAAGAGGAGTTAATTACCTATATATGGTTGACAAAAGAGAAGTGGTCACCTAAATCAAATTAGGTTGACCAATTTCAATTGTTTTAGATCGACTTCGCTTATTTCAATCTTCTATGATCAATCCCACAATTAATTATTTATTTTTCTAATGACATTATTAATTTGTGTGTATAAAAAAAAAATTTAAAAGCCTACATAATTGAAACGATGGGAGTATAATGATGAAGGTTGAATATTTAGGTAGGAAAAAATCGGCCCTAATTTAAGCATTAGGAGCATTCACAAAAGAGAAGTTAATTACCTATATATGGTTGACAAAAGAGAAGTGGTCACCTAAATCAAATTAGGTTGACCAATTTCAATTGTTTTAGATCGACTTCGCTTATTTCAATCTTCTATGATCAATCCCACAATTAATTATTTATTTTTCTAATGACATTATTAATTTGCGTGTATAATTTTTTTTTTTAAGAAATGCCTACATAATTGAAACGATGGGAGTATAATGATGAAGGTTGAATATTTAGGTAGGAAAAAATCGATCCTAATTTAAGCATTAGGAGCATTCACAAAAGAGAAGTTAATTACCTATATATGGTTGACAAAAGAGAAGTGGTCACCTAAATCAAATTAGGTTGACCAATTTCAATTGTTTTAGATCGACTTCACTTATTTCAATTTTCTATGATCAATCCCACAATTAATTATTTATTTTTCTAATGACATTATTAATTTGTGTGCATAAAAAAGTTTTTTTAAAAAGCCTACATAATTGAAACGATGGGAGTATAATGATGAAGGTTGAATATTTAGGTAGGAAAAATCGGCCCTAATTTAAGCATTAGGAGCATTCACAAAACAGAAGCTAATTGCCTATATATGGTTGACAAAAGAGAAGTGGTCAGCTAAATCAAATTAGGTTGACCAATTTCAATTGTTTTAGATCAACTTCGCTTATTTCAATCTTCTATGATCAATCCCACGATTAAAATCAATCTTGATGGATTTTTTTAAGATGGCCAATAACTATTATTTTACTTTTACTACTTGTTTGTTTGATTTTAAAAAAAAATGTTCAATCAGCCTTCTTACATTCATTTTCAACCATATAATAATAATAATAATAATAATAATAATAATAATAATAATAATTTATCATTTTTTGTGACATCTTTGCTTTTGTTTTTTTTTTTTTTTTTTTGGAAATAAGAACTATCATTACGCACAAACAGTACACCAATCGTTCAACAGATGAACAATACATCGAGAAATGGAAGAACAACTAGTAAAACAAGCGTGAAAGCGAGCCTCTCTAGCTAACACATGAGCCACTCGATTAGCTTGTCTTCTAACATGACACACCTGGAACCCAGGTTCTTCTATCAACAGCTGCCTACATTCAGCTAATAGAGTCCCAAACTCCGATTCATTAGCACAAACAGCTTTTAAAGCTTTGACCACTACTTCCGTGTCGGTCTCGAATATGGCATCCTTATACCCACAGTATGTAGCCCATCATAGTGCCTTCAACAAACCCAAAAGCTCAGCTTCTTTAACAGGTAGCAGCCCTTTATATGGGGTAAAACAGCAATTTAACATCCTTTCCTCTGCATCTCGGCAAATAAAACCCAAGCCAACGGCATTCAAAGACGTCAATACCAAGGCGTCAATGTTACACTTTACCTGTCCAACCGCCGGTCTGTGCCACCCCAAACAGTGTGATCCTCGAATCTGCTGCTAACAGTGCATCATGGAATTCCGGCTAACTTGTACCCAGTTAAAATAACACTCCATGGCCGCATAACAAGTTGTCTCCACATAAAGTAAACCACCATTCCACACTTTTTGATTTCTAGTTTTCCATAAGCTCCACATAATCATAACCAATTTGCAAGTGACATCAGGTGGGAAATTAGTCATGCAACCAAACATATAATCAGCAAAGCTCTCCGAATGATCCCTACACTCCTCAACGACACTTAGAAGACCAGCATACGACCAGCACTTTTGCGCAAATACACAAGAGATGAAACAATGCCAAGAATTTTCAAAATGTGCATTGCACATATCACAGAAAGGAGAGAGGTTGACACATTTCGATTGTGAAGATTCCTTAATCGGCAAACAATAGCGACAAGCTTGCCAAATGAAGTGTTTGACCTTCGGGGGCACGTTTAGCTTCCACAAGGATTTCCAGCCTACGTTATGACTTACAGCAGTCGGCTCCCATCCATTATTGAAAGCCAACTTATATGTCGATTTCACCGTGTAGGCGCCCGTGCCACTATAATGCCATATACGTTTACCGGTTGTAGGTGTGGAGGACAGCAGAATACTCAAAATAGCTTCCACATCTGCTGGATCAAAAACAGCCTCTAAGAGATTAATATCCCATTCCTTCTGACCATCAATTAAAAGATCACAAACCTTCATAGATGCCATTTGGGGGTTTGTGATAGTTTGAACAAAGAAACCAGCATCCCTCCTCAACCACGGATCTGTCCAAACCTGAATAAGAGACCCATCACCTACTTTCCATTGATAGCCCAACTCAAACAAATCACGGGAAGACCAGATACTCCGCCAAGTGACGCTGGGGTTACTACCCAAATCAGCGTTCAAAAAATCCCTATCAGGAAAATATTTATCTTTGAAGATCTTTGCAATAAGAGTATCTGGGGTGGAAATAAATTTCCAACACTACTTCCCGAGCATGGCTAAGTTGAAACATTGCATATCCCGAAAACCCATTCCCCCTTCCAGTTTGCTAACACACAAACGTTTCCACGCCATCCAGGTTAAGCAACGACCATCACCCTTCTTGGTTCCCCACCAATACGAATTTAACATCCTCTCCAACTCAGCAATAATGGATAGAGGAAGCATGAAACAACTCATGACATACATGGGAATAGCTTGGGCAACAAGTTTTGATTAGAACTTCCTTCCCACCTTAGATAAGTTCCTCGCTTTCCATGCTTGAATATGTTGCCACAGCTTAACCTTCAAAAAGTTAAATACATTGCACTTCTTCCGACCAATTAAAGAGGGCATACCCAAGTATCTACCCGTGTTAAGAGGCGCAAAAATGCCGACTTGATCCGAAAGACTAGAACGCAGACTCGGAGAAACATTAGAGCTATAAAAAATCTCAGATTTATTGAAATTCACCGACTGTCCCGATGCCTCATCGTATTTCAAAAGGATTTTCTTCATCCGGTGGCATTCCTCAGTAGTAGCACGACAAAAGAGCATACTATCATCAGCAAAAAGCAAATGTGTAATAGAAGGTGCATTCTTATAGATCTGAGCACCATGAATGGACCCGGAAAGCTCAGGCTTTTTAAGCATAGCCGATAAGCATTCTGTGCAAATAATGTAAAGGTATGGGGAAATGGGATCTCCTTGATGAAGTCCACAGCCCGGTTTGATTGGGCCAACTAACTCCTTATTAACAACAATAGAATATTGGACCGTATTTACGCAAAGGAGGATCCAATCAACCCATCGACGACTAAACCCCATCTGCAGCATAACATTCTCCAAATATCTCCAATTAACGGAGTCGTATGCTTTCCGAATGTCCGTTTTCATTGCCGCTACTCCCCACTTACCCTTAGTCTTCCTCTTCATATAGTGAAGGACTTCAAAGGCTACTAACACATTATCTGTAATGGCACGATCCGCAACAAACGCGCACTGCTCAACAGCAACAATCTTAGACATAACCTTCTTCAGTCTATTCTCCAACACCTTAGCTAAGATTTTGTAGATGACATTACATAGTGAAATTGGCCGATAATCCTTAACTACGAGAGGGGACTCCAACTTTGGTATCAAGAGAATGTTGGTGTCGTTTAAGCCTCGAGGAAAAGAACAATGTGCCAACCAAGAATTACATGAAGAAAACACTTCATCACCAATCAAACCCAGAACTTCTGATAAAAGCCCGGATTAAAACCATCAGGACCTCCTGCTTTATCCGGGTGCATCTGAAAGAGATCATCTCGAAATTCTTCTTTGATAAAAGGTGCAACAAGAGAATCATTATCCACATCCGTTATCTTCCTTGGAATACATGCTAGAACAGAGTCCATCTCGCCATTTGTTTCTGTGAATAAATGGTGGAAATAAGATATCACAACCTTATGCATATCAGAACCTTGTCTATAAATCCTCCCTTCGTCATCTTGTAGGGAATCTATCTTATTAATTTTCCGACGTTGAGATGCAAATTTATGAAAAAACTTAGTGTTCAAATCTCCTTCTCGAAACCAATATACCTTAGCTCTTTGTCTCCAATAATCATCCTCCTATATTAGCAGTTGACAAAGATATTCTTTAAGACTTTGCAATTGCTGGACTGCCTTAGGGTCCGATCTTCTCCTCAAAGATTTAATTCGTTCATGAGTATCCTCGATATTTCTCCGAAATTTCCTCTCCAGTTCTCGGCCCTATGAAGATAAAGACTTAGAGCATGCTTCCAATTTAGGCAGTAGATCACTTACCCGTGAGTGACACCAAGCGTCTTCAACAACCGGTTGCAACGAAGACTCCCGAAACCAATAATTTTCAAACCGGAATCGACGTCTACCCCGTGTAACAACAACCTCGTCAGTTTGTAATAAAATGGGGGAATGATTGGGAATGGGCGCAACCAAGTTAGACAAACGAGCCTCCGGATATGTGTCCAACCACTATAAACTCCCAAATGCGAGATCCAACCTTTCCTCCACAACATTAGCAGTACTAGAACATTTAGACTAGGTAAATTGATGCCCAATTAATGGAATACCAAAAAGCCCATAGTCAGAAATCACGTCCCGAAAACCCCGCAGTAAATATTCAGGATGCTCGGCTCCACCAAATCTTATCTTGAACAGAAAGCATATCATTCATATCTCCAATGAGTTCCCAAGTGAGGGTGATGATCGATGCAGTTGGCGAATAAAATCCCAAGACTCTCTTCGACGATCACGCTCTGGGAAACCATAAAACGACGTCAATCTCCAAGAACCATGAGTAGGATCATGGATTTCTACGTCGACATGATTGCGTGAAAAATTACGAATAGAGCAAAGAGTGGATTGTTTCCACAACACAACTACACCACCACTACGACCAACTCGATCGACCGTAAAAGAACTTGAAAAGCCCAATTTAATATGAATCTCCTCGATTCTACTGGCATGAACCAACGTTTCAAAGACACAATACATCTAGTCTGTGAGCTCTCACTAGCTCACGAAGCACTGGAACTGAATGGGGTTGACCAAGACCCCGACAGTTCCAAGCTAAGATATTCATTGTTCGGGGCAAGCCGGGAGCCAAGCTCTACCCATAAAAAAGAACCATTAGAGTTGGTGGAGTTATCAACAATAAATGGGATATCGACAAGACTACTCGGCCCAGTCGGCTCCTTCCGCATAGACCCAACAATCCCCTCCCTACGCCTTTTCCTTTATGGGTCAGTTAAGTCTATACCAGCATCCTCACTATCAACATGCATTGGATGGCCCATCTCCTGTGGATTAGTTAAGCTCACTGGCCCAGTAATCAGTACAGGCCCATCACCAATTGGACCTTTTCCCTTCTCCAAGGAATTAGTTGACTCAAGGCCGGTATTAGTAGTAGGCGAAATGGATTGGTCCAAAAGCAGTTTCCCATGAGAAGCACCACCCACGTTGGACCCACTACTTTTAACCGCCAGCTAGTTGCGATCTTCATCGCCAGGCTCCCGAGCCACCTCTCGCCGCCAGAGGTACCTTGCGTTTTCGACGGAACTCGCAAATAGGGCCCCCATGGCTTTGTGATCACCTCATTAGGAACATCAAAAAGATGACTACAAAAATTTTCAGTGTGCCCTATTAATCCACATATGAAACAGAAGGCACCAAGTCGTTCGTATTTAAAGTTCACCATTGACCAATCTCCACCTACCTTTCGAATCTTCATATATCGTTTCAACGGTTGGCAAACATCTATAGACACCCGTACTCTCATATAATTCCTCCACAATGCCGCATTATTCTTAGAGTCATACTCCAGAAAGCTTCCAATAAAGTCACCAAGCTGTCGACCAACTTTCTCGGACATATAGCCAACAGGAACGTCATATATTTGGACCTATATCTCAACATGATTTAAAGGGATCGACGTTGGAACATCCCCCGGCGTTAGCCTATGAAGCACCAACATGTGGTTATCCAAAGACCATGGTCCTCCCTCCAGGACTCGCTTCAAGTCCAAATTGTGGAAGAACTGAAAGAGATAACGGCCAGAGCCAATGTCTCTGATGCTAACACCTTTACCTGGTCTCCAAACACCAGCCAGCCTGCCCTTCAGGACGTTGAAATTCATGGCAAGATCTGTAAGAAACCGACCAACCAAATAAAAATCATATACTTCCGTAGACTCCGAGCCAGCCCAACCTCCAGAACTAACTCCTCTTCTTCACCGGTAGAGAGAGATAAATTCTCTAGAGGAACATCCATGAAGTAACGGAATACAAATGGGAAACAATAAGCACCACAAGAGCAGAGATCGTAAACCCTCACAGTAGGAGAGAGAACAAAGACATCATATGCAGAGATGAAAAAACAACTCTATGTGACAAGAGCAGTCTTATTACCTAAAATCCACAATTTTAGTTACAGAAATTGTTTGACATCTTTGCTTTTTAACACTATACACACTGTCACACTCTTAGAGAATCACTTTTCTTCCCTTTTTTTGGGCCGCCTTATGCACACTCCTAGAAAATCACTTTTCTTCTTCTTTTTTTTGGGGGGCCGCCTCATGCACGCTCTTAATTATCTTGTTACAGGATTGCCAAACTTTTGAGTTCTTTTACTTTATCTGGGGGAATTAATACATGTGGAGTTTATGCTAAAATACAATTGATAGACTCCAATATTTCTAGTTATTCCGACTCAAGATTTTGTTTTCACTTATGAAATATTATGACATTATCTTAACATTATTTTCGCTTCAATGAGGATATGTTCTACTCAATATAAGGACAATTCTTATTAAATTTGTTAAAGAAATAAAGACATTATTTTGTATTGGCCATAAATATAAAAAGTGATGTAATGTGTTCAAAACAATACTATACTAAGTGAACAATCCGTGAAATTTTATTTCATATATTATGTGTTATTAGCATAACTAATTGAGGAAGGTGATAAGAGTTACGTACATAATGCTATTCGATCCGTGCTGTTTATTGTCTGTTTTTTCCTCTCCTTGTAGCCAATAGAAGCAAGATAGTTGGCGATTTTGTTACCTTCCCCTACAAATATTGTGACTTGTAAATTTGATGTCCATCCCCTTCTTGTAGCTCCAAACACTGATAGTGTATCGACTATCAAATGTCCACTGACCATGTTAGTGTTCATAGTTAATCTACGTCGAGAAATGTTTTAAAAGAATTATTCAATTTTTAAATTAAGAAAATCGAAATAAAATCAAAGATATCTGAATTTAACCATATCAATTACCACATATAACAACTATCAATTGTCGTTCAATATGCAGAACTTGATTCTTCTTGATATCAGAGCATTTCCAAGCAGGGCTGGTCATGGGCCTAAATAGGTTAAGCAGCCGCTTAGGACCCCCAAAATATGAGGGTCCCAAAATTTTGTATGGCCATTTTTTCCTTTCCATTTTATTTTTTATTTTTTGTAATGAAGCGCAGTTATGTAGGTTTCTGAGTTCCCATATCACGCTTGATTCCACTGTTCAAGGAATTAATAATTTCAGTCGCTGGCTTCTATTGATATGTTCCCAATTTCACTTGAATCTTGATAATTTCTTTCTTAATATTGTTTTGATTTCTTCTACCAAAGTTGAAGTTTCGAAGGCCCATATAAAGTTGTGTTCTGTAGATGACAATTCTTTGAAACAGACTTTCTAAAGGCCGACATAGATTTTGATATTGATGGGAAAGAGTTATTTTCCGAGTTGAAAATTCTACAATATTTGCCAAAAAGAGACCAGGAAAGCCTATTGAAGTGTTAGAATAACTAAAGATGATGGATAGTAGTCTTCCAAACGCTTGGATCACATATAGAATACTATTGACTATACCAGTTACAGTTGCCTTTGTTGAAAGAAGCTTCTCAAAGTTGAAGTTGATAAAGTTTTATCTTCGATCAACAATGTCACAACAAAGGTTGAATGGATTAGCAATGTTATCTATTGAAATGCAGATGTTAAAAAATATTGACTGTAGTAGTTTAATTGCTAATTTTTCATCTAAAAATGCTAGAAGATTAGATTTGAAGTAATCTTGTTGACATCTTATGTTATCGTTATTGTAAATGTGGAAGTTTTGTTTGGTAATGTTTTTTATATTTGAAATTACTATATAAAGTATTTATAGAAAATAGATAGACATATATATATATATATATATATATGTATATATTGAGGCTGGAGGCCGAAAGCTGAAGGCCCAAAGGCCTCCTATAAGTTTTTGCTTAAGAGCCTCCAAATCTTAGAACCGGCTTTGTCTCCAAGAGGTTTTGCCCATTTTTGTGTACATGACAATTGTTGGAAATATTGAACACTAACACAAGAGACTTAGAGTCGAAACGTACCAATCAATGAACAAGAAATTTTTGCATAAAAAATATAGTACAATGATAAAGAAATATAACACTAAATTGGAAAATATTAAGGAAGAAACACAACCCGGCCCAAAAATCGATTAATAAAGAAAAGAGAACTCTATGACATAAAGAGGCTTCAACATGATTGAAATCGCTGTCCTAAAAGTACCTTTGTTCCCTCTCGATTTGAGATGCTTTAGGGACTACAACACAAATGGCTTTAGTAGATTAATTAAGCCTTTAACTAGGTTTGTGTAAGCATACCGAAAATTCAGGAGGAACAAAATATATTGAGAAATAAATCTGAGTATATTTTGAATTATTAAATATTTTGTTGTAGGAAATCAATATGGATTACGAAATCTACCTCCTATTTATAGATTTTGAAACATTTCCTCAAAAAGGTATTACCTCTTCGTGAAACAATATTTTGTTTGATGAAAAGATGTCAATGTAACTCACACCTATTCTACATTTTAAAACTAAATTCCAAAATAAATAATATTTGAACAATAAATTGGAAATAAATTTCCAATAGACAATTCAATGGATAAATATGTGATCTACGTGAAATTATATTCAATAAATTGACATTAAACCCCGAAAATCAATTTCAATGATTCTGCCTACACTCCACATTATTTTTTTGCCTATACGCCACATAATATTTTTGAAGTATATACTGCATATAATTAATACATCTAACTTTTCGCATATTTTTTAAAATAAAAATTAAATATATTTTTATTTCATATCATATATGTTTTCATGACAAATTAATGGATTTTAGTTTTTTAATTGTAAATCATATTCAATGGATTCAACTATAGTGATTATAAAAGTATTTTATGGATGTACATGAGAATGAGTTATTTTGGTCAAATATGATGCACGTCTTTACCTATGTCATTTCATACAATGTCTTTCATTTGAAGGTTAACTATAAATAGAATGACAAAAGCTCAAAATGTTTGACTTCCACTATTCCAAGCCAAAAAACCAACATATCAATCAATATAGTCGGTGAAGCAAATAAGATGAATAGGGACAGTATAATGGATGCAATATATTTGTCTACTTCTAAGACAAATCATGTCAAAGCTTCTGGTAAAGCACATGAAGTTGGAAATGATATGAAAGATGATGGATCTATGTTTATGAGTTTGCTATGCTTAAACGTCGTATATGCGAAACTATGATGACAACTGAATAGATGCCTTGAATGTAATGATAACATAATAATGATTTTTTTCTTTAGTTTTTTGTCCAATTAGAGAGTACGTATATTGTTTTTTGTTACTACATAATATTATTTATGTTAGCTATAAATTTTTATTTTCATTTTTGTGGCGTTACAGGTGAGGACAATACCTATATATATATAGACACATACAAAGACAATATTGTATGTTTAAGCTTGGCACATTCTTTCAACTATAAATTTAACCGCACGCAATTCCATATAACCTTATACTCATTTTCAACTACACACACATCTCCCAAAATAATATTAACCACACATTTTTATACGGAATACCGCGACATCAACTTAACACCCAATCAAACATACCCTAAGTTAGTTATTGATGAATAATGTAGCTTTTGTGTGTGTTATAGGCTAGTTCATTTAAAAGTATAGTGAGTGATCATTAGCTCAAAACAATAGCCGTTAGCCTCGTCAGCAACGGCGTTAATTTTGTATGGACCGAAACGATAATGGTGAGGGATGGTAAACATAGTCAAAAGTTCAGTGCTTTATTAGTTACATTCCAAAATTTGGTGAGTTAGTAGTTACATCTTCAAAGTATAGTAATCATTCATTAAATTCACCCAAAAGTTACACTCCCTCCATCTCACTAAGATAAACTTTTTTTCCATTTTCGTTTATCGCACATTATAATTCACTTTCTTTATTGAGAGCATGGTATGTTTTTTAATTAGCTAAAGTGCCCTTATTTAATATTGTTAGAATACTGAATATCAACTAGATATTCTATCTCTCAAGGATATTAATCATTTTTATAGTATTTTTTGTCATTTAATACAATGGTAAAATAAGAAAAACATAGAAAATTTTATAATTCCAATAATATTTATAATATTTTTTAATATGTGAAAAATATTGGGTACCTATCTTAATGGAACGGACTGAGTATATTGTCAAAGGAAAATAATACAAAAATATTTAGGCTTTATTCTTATACATAATCATGCATCAAATGATTTTTATCTCCAAATCTACTCTATCATTGGCTTGGAATTCACTGTCGTACATGTGCACACGTGTCATAAGCCAATATCTCACCGGGCCGGCAAGTGACACGTGGCCTGCACTCCTCTATATAAAAATCCAAATATTCGAATCACGAAATTAAAATAAACAATAGTATACAGCTACATAAACATCTCTCCACGATACTACACCGTATGCACACCAACCTGCACCACTATCCCCAGCGCCATGGACGGCGGCGCCGAGGAGTTGCGGAGACCAAATCTGTACAAACTATTGGCTCATCAGTTCAGAAGTCTAGAAGCGAGTCACGAGAAACTTAGGGAGCCACTCAATTTGATCGCGCAAGAGAGAAAAATTCGAAATGAATACAGTGCGACGCTTTCACACGAAGAGCAGGGGTTGGTGGACGCCGGATGGGCAACCATTGCGGGATCGTACTTTTCGAAGAGTCCGAGTCCATACAGGAAAGTGTTGGAGTATATGGGTCATGCAGTTCACGTAAGCAGAGTGGGGACTGGCGAAATAATCTATTGGTAAATTTTTGGATTATTATTTCAGTAAATTTTTGTTTAATATTTGTTTTTTTCTGGATTAAGTGAAATTGGATTGCTTTAGTATTGGCTGAATCCTATTTTTTGTAATTTGATTTTGGGATTTCTAATTATCAAGCCCAAAGTGTATCTCTCTGTTTATTGATACCTTTTTCGTATCATTAAGTAATCAATTAATCGGATATTGGGAATAAGTTTTGATTTGAAGTTGATTAAGTTTTAATTACCGTTGATGAGTTGAATTTGGGAATTGGGATGGTCAACTTGCAGGAATCGAGCTGCTGAAAAACTCTATGGGTATAAAGACTATGAAGTAATTGGGCAAAGAGTTGCAGAATTACTAATTGATGAAGAATGCCGTGCATCTGCAAACAGAATCTTAGAAAGATTAAGGAATGGAGAATGTTGGTCAGGTCAGTTCCTTTACAAGAAACGGTCAAGCCAGATTTTCATGGCAATGGTGACAAAAAGCCCATTATATGAGGATGGTGAGATGGTGGGTGTCATCACTATATCAAGTGATGCAGCTGTATTTAATCGAACAAACAAACAAGATGTGACAATAAATCAAGATTGTGATATTGGGAAAACTAAAATGAGTGGAGAGAACTTGAGAAGGATCCAGTGTCCTCGACAGCCACATGTTACATCGGTGGCTCAGATTGCATCTTCTGTTTCTAATCTGGTGCTTAGTACTGTATATTTGTATTTTAGTAATTTAGTCTCTGTTAAGCTTTGTTTTTATGAATATGTTGTAGCTATTACAGTTTTTAATCCATTTATTTATCAGACTGCTAAAGTACTGACACGTAAACGTGGAGATGCCACCTGCAATGCAGATGCTGATACCAGTAATGGGGTGAGGGAGGAAGCTGAAGTGGACAATCATGATATAAAATTTGACAGGCCTCCACGAGCACTGGGAAGCCTTTATTCATTCAGTGAACCTTTGTAGTTGAAGGAAAATTAAAATACATAACAATTTATTGCTTCAGTGAGGAAAACCTACTTTCAGTTTTTCCACAGCGAAGAGCAGCACTGATACAGTCAACTCTGAGAAGGATGGAACTTCTTCTGAATTCATTCAGCCTTCTAAAATTGTATTTCCCTTGGCTCTTTTATGTTTTTTTAAAATTTATTTCTATAAATTCCTTATTGAAATTCTCTGGATAGGTAACTTTTTTTTCAATATATGTGCGTATAGATATAAGAAATTTGGGGATGAACTTATGACATTGTGTAGGCGGTACAATCCTCAAAACAATAGTAGTTTGGGGAGATTTCCACTTTGTTTTCCTATTATAGGGCATACTGGAAAAAGCACCTAAGTATGACAATTATTGTTGAAATGAAAGGAATCATGTCATATTAATGGCTACTGTTGAGAATCAGATATAATTCATCAACCTACGTATAGGTGGTTGACGTTGCACAAAAGCGAAGGCAATTCCAGCGAATACCATTAAGATAAAAAAGGTCTTGGAATCCTCCAACGATGTCAAAAATTGGGCGTGTTGTCGCAGTACGCCAAAATTTATTTTATTTTCTTACTCTTCTTCAAAACTACAAATTAATGTAGAAGTAGAAGCTAAGCTTAACCCAAGAAAGAATCTGCTAATCTAGTTGTTTTATCAATTAATCTAGAAATGTGGTTTTGTAGTTTGGATGAAATTTGAAAATAAAATGACAAAATAAAAGAGATTTAAAATGCAACAATTGAAGATATATCTAGTTCTCTGCTCGGCCAACATCTTGTGTTTATCTTTCCCATGCAGCACTATCCCTTCTTCAATTTATCAACTCTCAATTAACCAAGAAGCTCCGATTAACGATTCTTCCTAAGTATTAAATTAAAGTCAATTCTTTAACTTAACATCTAGTTATTAGATAATCCTAAACAAGTTCTTAGGATTTAATGCAATGCTAGCGGAAATGAACAAGAAGAATGAGTTGAATTAGATGATCAATTTCACAAACTTGAATTAATACATCTAAGTTGATTTATTAACAAATATGCACGACATTCGCTTTCGCGCATCGTGGACGGGAATCTACCGACAATTACGATCAAAAGTTCCAATCCTGTACATAAACTGAACTTAAAGATTAATTGATTCAATTGGCCAAAGTGAATGCAATAATCACATAAATTCAAAACGGGTTTAAAAGCATAACAAATCAACAAATTGAAGTAGAGGAATAGATAAACGTTAAAGAAAGAGTTAGAAAAGATAACAATACGATAATTGAACACAACTTCCTCGACTAGATAGAAGTCTAACTACTCATATTAGCGATATCACCAATTTATATGATAGATTATACTTTATCTCAAGTAATATATAAAAACTATAGAAATCAATGTAAATAATGCTAAGAATTAAATAGAAAGTCTAACTACTCATATACGTGGTTAAATAGCTTATAAGCAGAACGCCGTATCACCTCCGCAATATATGAGAAATTATCTTCTCAAACATGAAAAATAAAAGAAGAAAAGAAACTGTAGAAGAAATATCGTTAATCATATTCACGACCAAGATCGCCGATTGATTTTTTCGAACCTATATTTAGGTTCTTACTCGAATATGAAAAACTAAGAGTTTTCAAGCTCCAACTAAGAACAAATGATGAAGATAAATTTATTGAGGAGAAGTTGAGAGAATCACAAGCTCTCTACAAGGTTGTGTCATTCAGCTTTGAACGCCATTTATAGGCAAAATATTACACCAAAAATATTAAAAATCATAAAAGTCTTCCTTTCAGCCTATCTGTGGCGCGGCTTTCAGTTGTTTTATCTCTAAGAAGTCAAGAAATACCAAAAAAACACGTTTTATAGGTGGAGTCCACGTCAAAACATTGGTCAGTCTGCCGCGATCGAGTCGCCGCCAATACCAGTCGCCGCGATTTTGTCGAATACGCGCTGGCCACGAATCTGTGGAGGCCAGGGCGGATTCGCGGCGTGACTGATCACTGCGGTGACTGAGTCACTTGCGGATCGAAGCATGATCGGGCGTGACTCGAGTCACCATGCGCTACGACTCGATCACGTCGCGGTGACTGAAATCACCCGTGTCACCCAAAATTGCACACCAAGTCCCTCAACGCTTGAATGTTGTTCATTTGGGTCCTTCCAAAATTGCATTTTGGTCCTCCAACTTTCCGAAAAGTTTCACTTTGGTCCCCTGACGCTTGAAAAGTTGCACTTTGGTCCCCAACAGTTTGGCTGGAAGTGAAGCGTTTAGTCCTTTTTCTTCAAACGCCATAACTTTCTACTTCAAACTCCGATTTGAGATCCGAAAGTTTGGGAATCCTCTTTTGACGTTCTTCGACTTTGGCACAAGAAAAAATTGTAAAAAACAACTTTTCATAAAATTGCACTGAGGTCCTCCATCTTTGATTCGCCTTGCCTTTTGGTCCCGAAGTTTAGTTTCATTCGATTTTCATCCTTTTGACTCCTTTCATTCTTTGTGACCTAAACACCACAATAAAGGAAACACATAAAACGAAACATATAACATTAATAAAACACACAACACGTAAAATAGAAGAGTTATTTAAATGTTTTTCTAGCACTTATCAAACTCCCCACACTTAGACTGTTGTTCGCCTCGACCAACAACCATACGACATAAAAATAACACAAGGTGATTTTACATGAGATAAATAACTTTAAACATTGAAATCCAACTACAGGATAGTGACTTGCTTAATAAACATTCTCCCAACCATGAAAATTTCACTTCTTCTCAAATACACAATGGCTTGTGAGTGTGTGCACTAAGGTTATCATCCCATCACTAACTGAATCAAATGAAAGCTTACGATGTTCTATCCAAATCCTAACCCAAATGGTCAAATATTTCCTTTCATCTCTGATCCCACTTTATTTTACAATGATTCCCATGGATCCTAAAAATTACTCTACCACCAAAAATCATCAACAACTGATTAACCGGCAAAGAAAAAAAAGGGCATGATGTGTTTTATCGCAAATATGTCTTCAATTTAAGAGTGTTTAGATTAGCACTTCAAACCACCGAGGGAATTTATTTATCTTACTTCACACTTGGGTAACTATCAGCATTTCTTGATTTTCTTTTTTTCTTTTTTTTTTTTTTTTTTTTGATGAAGAAGAAGAAAGGTTTTGCAATTTTCTTTTCAACTTTTACCTCATTGCGTAGCTTTCACACTACCCCCTTTCATTGGAGGCACTTCTTCACCCATTCG
The DNA here is from genome assembly GCA_018223645.1 of Jasminum sambac. Classification (NCBI taxonomy): domain Eukaryota; kingdom Viridiplantae; phylum Streptophyta; class Magnoliopsida; order Lamiales; family Oleaceae; genus Jasminum; species Jasminum sambac. Next base: position 41,505,249 of record CP073640.1, read on the forward strand.
GCGACGCTTCACACTCCGGCGAGTAACTTTCCTGCGTGGTCCCTCTCCGATTTCAACATAAAAGTAAAATTCATTCTCAAAGATATCAATGCTTTTCCAAACTTTTTAAACTCATTAATAAAAGACACATTCACAAAAACAGATACCATGCGATTATAACTCCACCTTGCTAATCAATTGATGTTTCAAGTTACTTTGACAGACGAATGGATAGAAAAAGAAAAGAAAAAAAGTTAGTTTACTTATGGTCTAGAAAGTTAGAAAAAAATCAACATTTTCAACCTTCAATTTGTGTTCCAGGAGAATGATAGTAAATTACCTTATAAACGTGCTCGTGTAATTTAGCCCTATATGAGAGAAGAACATAACACAACAAATTGATTTTTTTTCGGATCCTGCAGCTTTAGCTAAATCACGCAAATTAAGCTCAATCATATTCAAAAGTTGCTATCTCATGCAAAATTGTAGACACAAAAAATCACAAGCTGCATCACAATATGCCACTCCCCCACACTTAAATTCTACATTGTCCCCAATGTAGAAATATAAATACCATGTAAAGAGAAGAAATGGAAACTCCCCTATGGTAAGCCATGAGTCGTGGCTTTGAGTGGAGATGGTGGTTGCACAATGTGGCGCTCGAGGAACAGTCAACAATCCAAGAGTAAGAGACACGCAATCAACATATTTATAGAACAAGAAAACAACAACCTAATTTTTTTATTTTTTTATTTTTATTTTTATTTTTTTTGTTTTTGTTTGTTTGTTTGTTTTTTATTTTTTATTTTTTAATGAAGAAGAGAAATATATACAAAGCGACTTTGGGAGTTGATAACCCTCTCAACATCTTGCAGAGTATTCACATCAAATTAATGATATGATTCCATCAAGTCTCGATCCGCATGGAAACTATCTCAATCAAAGATACTCTCTACAAAACAACTTTGACAACCAACCTTAAAATGAAAAGGCCCTCCATATCGCCACATGACACATAGGTATGTTTACCATTCAATAAAGAATGCAAATAATAAGAACCAACAAATGGGAGAACGTTTAGAGCGTAACGAACTCGTACACTTCTCAAATGAATGAGACGTAGTTTTACATCTTCTGGATGTGTGTTAATGATCATGCTCAAAAGTTGCCGCCAATGGTTAGACCATCGAAGTTTGGTTTCCAACAGACGTTGTCGTTGTTCCAACAAATTATCAAACTCTCTCTGCTACATCGATTATGGGTCAAGTTTCTCCCGATAGACTTTTCATTTTCGCCCCGCACCTAATCGGTCCATCCTTGAAGAAAACAACATGTCTATATTGTGAATAAGTTTGATTTCGAGTACAATGAGGTCCATCTAATAGCTTTCCACATTTAAAGCAACTCTTAAGGCGCTTAGCACGCTTATGAGCAGATCGGGATGATCCCGCCCCAAAAGCGATAACGCTCCAAAGGGCACGCTCATACTTGTCAACAAGTCGAACAATGTGAATCTTGATATCAAGAGGCATAGAGAAAGAGTTTAGTACTTGTAGAAGAGCAACAATACGTAGAGGGATGCCATAGAAAGAAATGAAAATTCAAAGGCACTTTGAGGTATCTCACAAAGACTTGAAAGAAGAAGATTAATGTAAGAGAATATAGTTCTTAAGGTCTGAAAAGATCGCTTAACGCTGAAGTGATACATAAACCAAAGATTCAAGGTGTTTTTTTTTATTTTTTATTTTTTGTTTTTTTTTTGTTTTTTTTGTTTTTTTGTTTTTTTAGTTACGTAACACACGAAAGAAAAAGAAACATCAAGTAATAAAATTAAAAACCATCACAATCAATAAGCATAGTAGATTATCACACTCTTTCATATTTTCAAAGATCTTCAAGAAGGAAAAAAATAAGAAAATTTGAATTACATAATCAATTAATATTAAGAATGTATATATATATACAAAAATATCACACACGATATACTATAAAAAAAAACAAAATAAATAGAAGGAAGAAGAAGATCGGTGAAGAAGAAAGAAATTACCTAATCAATGCTAGAAAGAAGTACTCATCAAAATGAAGATTGTGGTTGTGGTTTCGAGTGGAGAATGATCTCTAATTTATAGTCAAAGTGGGCACTGCTTTCAACCGACAATCGTGCATGCAGAGTGGTCAGAAAGAGTACGTTGGAGGAGTATCCAAGAAAACGCGTTGACAAATTGTTCATTATCAATAATTAATCCTCACACGCATCGAACTATTGCTAATTGCCGATTTGTGTGCCATCATGTCTCGCCCCAATTAATTGAATCCCAAGATATCTTCTTCCTACAGCCAAAGTAATATCTTCCTCAAAGTGCACATAGATAAAAAGTTGGGAAATAAAAACAAAAACAACAAAATTCAAAATAAAATAAAAAATAAGAGAAAATGCTTGGGTTGCCTCCCAAGAAGCGCTTTTGTTTAAAGTCGTTAGCTCGACTAATTTTTTTTTTTTTTTTTAAGTTAACTAATAAAACAACTAAATTGGTTAACTGCTCTCGAACGGCGCCAAAACTTGGGCGTGTTGTCGCAGACGCCAAAATTTATTTTATTTCCTTACTCGTTTCAAAACTACAAATTAATGTAGAAGTGGTAAGTAATGGTCGAACCCAAGAGGAACGGTGTTTAATCTAGTTGTTCTTATCAATTAATCTAGAAATGGGGTTTTGTGAAGTTGGATGAAATTTGAAAATAAAACGACAAAATAAAAGAGACGAAAATGCAACAATTGAAGATATATCTAGTTCTCGTTCATGTCAACATCTTGTGTTTATCTTTCCCATGCAACGTGTACTATCCCTTCTTCAATTTATCAACTCTCAATTAACGGTTAGTTCTCCTGACAACTTAATTTTTCCTTAAGTGTATTAAATTAAAGTGAGTTCTTTAACTTAACATCTAGCTATTAGATAATCCTAAACAAGTTCTTAGGATTTAATGCAATGCTAGTGTGAAATGAACAAGAAGAATGAGTTGAATTAGATGATCAATTTCACAAACTTGAATTAATACATCTAAGTTGATTTATTAACAAATATGCACGACGCATATCTGCTTACATGTGGGATTGGAATCTAGTGACAATTACTTTGATCAAAAGTTCCAATCCTAGCACATAACTTGAACTTAAAGATTAATTGATTCAATTTGGCCAAAGTGAATGCAATAATCACATAAATTCAAAACGGGTTTAAAAGCATAACAAATCAACAAATTGAAGTAGAGGAATAGATAAAGCAAAGTTAGCAAAGAGTTAGAAAGATAACAACATGATAATTGAACACAACTTCTCGATTCAGATAGAGAAGTCTAACTACTCATATTAATCTGGTATCACCATCGCTATATGATAGATTATACTTCACTATCTCAAGTAATATATAAAAACTATGTAAATCATGTAAATAATGCTAAGACTAAATAGTTTAACTACTCATATACGCGAAGTTAAATACTTATAACGCCGCAGTGTATCACCTCTCGCAATATATGAGAAATTATCTTTTCAAACATGAAAAATAAAAGAAGAAAAGAAACTAGAGAAGAAACATTCCGTTAATCATATTCACTACCAAGTATCGCCGATTGATTTTTCGAACTCATATTTAGGTTCTTACTTCACGAATATGAAAAACTAAGAGTTTTCAAGCTCCAACCAAGAACAAATGACGAAGATAAATTTATCGAGAGAAAGTTGGAGAATCAGCTAATTCTCTTCACAAGTTGTGTCATTCAAGTTTCTGGAACGCTTCTATTTATAGCAAAATATTACACCAAAATATTAAAAATCATAAAAATCTTCCTTCACGAAATCTATCATGGTGTCAACGATTGCTTTATCTCTAAGAAGCCAAGAAATACCAAAAACACGCTTTATGGTAGGTGGAGTCCCGTCAAAATCGCATCGGCCAGCGTGACTCGAATCGCCACGCTGGCCGACCGTCACGCCGCGATTCGGTCTAGTCACCGCCGCTAATCCGGGAGGCCAGTGATTGCGGGCGTATTTCGATCACATGCGGCGTGACCGAGTCACTGCGGCTTAATCGAGCATGATCAAGGCGTGACGAGTCCCGCGCGCCGACTGATCACGCGTCGGCGGACTGAGTCTGTCGCGACCCGTAAATTCGCACACCAAGTCCCTCAACGCTTGAATGTTGTTCATTTGGGTCCTTCCAAAATTGCATTTGGTCCTCCAACTTTCTGAAAGTTTCACTTTGGTCCCCCCGACTTTTGAAAAGTTGCACTTTGGTCCCCAATGGCTTTGGAAGTGACGCCGCTTAGTCCTTTTTCTTCAAACGGCCATAACTTTCACTAGGAAACCCGATTTGAGATCCGGAAAAAGTTTGGGAATCCTCTTTTGACGTTCTTCGACTTTGGCACAAGAAAATTGTAAAAACAACTTTTCATAAAATTGCACTGGAGGTCCTCCATCTTTGATTCGCTTGCCTTTTGTCTCGAAGCTCGCTTTCATTCGATTTTCATCCTTTTGACTCCTTTCGATTCTTTGTGACCCTAAACACCACAATAAAGGAAAAACACATAAAACGGAACATATAACATTAATAAAACACACAAATACGTAAAATAGAAGAGTTATTTAAATGCTTTTCTAACACTTATCAAAAATAAAAATAAAAAAATAATTGAATGAATGAATAAAAACACTTACCTTGGTCGTCAAAGGCCTTGTGGACAAGTGGCATGTAAGTGTGTTTTGCACATCCTTGGTCAAGGGTTCAATTCCCATCCGCTACACTCCCAATGTCCCACAAAAAAAAAAACCACTTACCTTGGTCCCTTTTACCAATTAGTTCTAATCCCACTAGAAAAATGACACTAAAGGAAATTGAAATCTTAAACAACTAAGGAAACACCATCCCGCTCAAACTAAATCACCCTAGGCATACCCGACTGTAAAACAAAAAGAATTAAAATGCCACTACAATACTGAAAACTAATAATTAAATAATACCTAAACGGAATAGAAAAATAATTCCACCATTTTTGTAACTGAATTGAATTTATGTCCTACATCAGTGATCCGCATCTCAACTCATCAAAATTAGCAAAAACTATACTAGGTTGAACTAGTTGATATTCTTCATATTGCTTTTCTGGAAGATAGTTGCATGTGTTATCAGTTGAAAATAGAAGTTTGGAAAATTACTTGTGGGCCTTCCAGAAAAGCACATTCTTGATATATTGAATCTATGTAGGCAGCTAAATTCTTAGAAAAACTGCATATCGGGAAAACTGGGAACTTAGAGAAAGACAAGGATGAAAGCTTTTAACAACGTGGTCATAGCGATGCCACCTCAATAAGCCAAGAGGTAGCAAGCAGGCCAGATGCACTAAAAGCATCCAACTGTAAGCTTCATGTGAACGGTTATAGGGAGAATGCCCGAGTAGGAAAGTTTGATCTTATAAGAAAACATATACATATGGACCCCTCAGGTGCTTTTGAAGATTCCCCAGTCGGTACATGTCAAAGAGACTGCTATGAGGGCTAGGCAGTTCCACCATGCACAGATCAGTTGCCAAGATCAATTCTCCATTTGGATGGGAAAGAGTGTGAGCCAAATACAGAAGCAGAAAATGAATCACCAAGACAATCAAATCCCAGTAAGTTTCCAAGTTCTGATGAGAGTGTGGGGAGCCATGGAAGTCCGTCAAGCAAAGGCAACAATGAATCATACCCGATACCTGACTGTGAAATTCGATGGGAAGGTCTACATCTGCGAGAGGAGATTGGGCTAGGTTCATTTGCTATTGTATATAGAGGAATCTGGAATGGATGTGTACGTTTCAAAACACTGAGCATTTTGTTTTCCAATTCTCGATGACGAATATTGTCCAGGATGTGAAATATTTTCCCTTTCATGTTTTTTAGGATGTTGCGGTTAAGGTATATAGTGGGTTACACTATGGCCAAGAGACTTTATCAGACTTCTACGCGATTCTCTACTCTGTCTGTTGATTCCCATGAGAAAAAAGAAAAAATGGACTTCGTTCTAATCGTAACCTTAACGTGTTATCTAGATTGATTTAGTGAGAAAACTGAGACATCCGAATGTACTGCTGTTTATGGAGGCAGTTTGTTCCCAAGAAAAAGTTGCCATGGTTATAGAGTTTCTTCCCAGGTAATGGAGAAAAATCATTTGTTGTCTTAGATAGTCATTGATGATAGTTTTATGATGGCATAGTTTGTGGTGACTATTCAATAGAACATGGCAGTATTAAGAAGTTGAATTCTTGTTCACTGCCACATTTGAACTAGTTTCCAACTTCATTTCTTACAGAAAATGTAGATTGTCAAATAGTTGTCCAATTTGTAGAATAACTTATCTAAAGCATGTTGATACTTTGGTATACGATCAGGGGAAGTCTTTTTAAAGCACTTCACAAGAACGATCAATAATTGGACATGAGACGACGTCTGAGGATGGCTCTTGATGTGGTATCTTTTCTGCTCAGAATCAGTGACGCGCATATTCTTCCGAGTTTGTTAGCTTTTTACTGTCAGCAATATTTTCATGCAGGCTAGAGGGATGAATTATTTGCATCACAGAAATCCACCTATAGCGCACAGAGATTTGAAATCTTCTAATCTTCTAGTCGACAAAAGTTCGATGGTGAAGGTATTTTCGCAGAAACAAAAATACATACGATGAAAAAGGTCGTAATGTCTAATTCAATTGCTCCTTTCCAAGTCGGAGACTTTGGCTTATCCACGTCTAAGAATGGAACTTTCTTAATGGCAAAATATGGGAGAGGAACTGTTAAGATCTTTAATCTGTTTGATCTCTCCCCCACTCCCCCCCCACCCCCAAGAATAAGTGATGATATTCATCAATGTATTATTGATTGTTGCGCTTCTCTGATCTTCCCTGCAGCCTCAATGGATGGCACCAGAAGTTCTTCGAAATGAACCTTCAATAGAGAAGTAATCTTCATAAACCAAAACTAGTCGACTTTGCATGATGGTTACTATAAGAATTTCATTTATTTTGTACTTTTAATTGATGTTATTTTATCCAACAGGTCAGACATCTTCAGTTATGGTGTCGTTTTATGGGAACTAATGACTGAATCCATTCCATGGGGCAATCTAAATCCTTTGCAGGTAACCCCATTTCAATTTTGCATTCCAGATACGGTATAACTTGTAGAGGATTCATAATCAAATCCTATGTAAACTATTCTTTTTAAGGTTGTTGGAGTTGTTGGCTTCATGGATCATCGACTTGACCTTCCCGAAAGCCATGATCCTCGAGTTTCCTCCATCATTCGTGATTGCTGGCAAAGGTATGTTTCTACTAGTTATTAGTATTTAATTCAATATTGCAATATTCTGCTCAATATGAAAGTTCATTATTTCGACTGGCTTCTGATGTGGCGGCAGTAGTCAGCAACATCGTCCATCTTTTGAAGAAATTATTCACAGGATGATAGAGCTTTTAAATGCAGTTCCCATAACAACTGCCAAGAATATCCCTACACCATAGCTATAAATAACTATCAACAACTATCAACAACATAACACAGTCTACTTGAAGTTTTCAATTACATGGTTTAGTCAGAAACTTGGAATTAACTTTTTGACATTGTGAATCTGTATATATATTGGACTATTCGTTGATGTGTCTCTGTGCTATCAATGTTCACATGTTGCTCGTCAATTGGTAATCATGATTGTGCTTTGCGTAGTTTTTTAGTCCACAAGTTGCGTCTATTTAGAATGAAATAAAGGCAGAGTATTGAGCAATTTTTCGAGATCACTTCTAGTATTCGGCGTTTTTCTTTCTGTTTTTTTTTTTTTTTTTTTTTCTTTGGATTGTGGAGGTTGAGTGGTGGCAGTGGTGTCGGCGATGGCGGCATGCGTGGCAGATTTAACACAATTGTAAAATTTGTTGCCTCTGTTAATTTGTTGCCTAAATTTGTTACTTTGTCATTTTGGAATATTTATGTCTTGAAAAGCATTGTGTGTGCATGTATGATTGGAATTTGTTTCTCTATCTAGGTAGGCACATGTAAAATTGTAGACTACTCGACATCTTCCAAGGTTGGGATATTTACAATTTTACAAACTACAAAAAAATAAAAAATAAAAAAGAAGGCAAAGTCAAATAATTTAACAAGTCCCACAATTTCAGTTCTGCAGATTGTAATGGGCGATTGCATCATTCGAATGTGATCGTGCAGCACAAATTTGGGCATCATCAGGTTTTGGTATCGTGCAGTTGCATGGTTTAAATTTTTCAAACACAGTTCATAACTAACAAACGAAAGTTAGAATGCAGAAAAATCATATTTGCATTGGCGAAAAGGTTAGTTACTTCTGGCTTTTCAAGAAACACAAAAAACATATATTATGCATCCAAAATGAGCACTATAGACGAATTTTATGTCCAAAACACTGAAATTCGGTTTCAATAATTATACTTCGTGTAATGCATTAACAACTGCTGCGCACTCTCTAGCATCAATTACACGCTTTGTGTAGTGAATTACATAATTTTACACATTCTGTGTAATGCATTAAAAAACCATTACAGAGTTTGTAATACTTTACACAATCATTAGACATCATTATACGATCTGTTAATAGGTTAGCAATTAAGCCCAGATATTGACCATAATTTGTATCATGCACTTGTATGGATTTGTGTCATGCCATTGCATGACAAAAAATCTGAATGATGACTAGATTTACACCGTGCGATAGTACCAAAAATTGTGTGATCGCGGATATACTGGATTTCTGTAGAACGACGAGCAACTTTGCGCGATTGTTACAAATAACTAAACTTTGCATAATTTTTGAAATACGCAACAGAAGTGTATATTTTTACCTAATTTGCTATTAAAATATAGTTTGGTTACGTTTTTGTTTAATAAAGAATTATCACGTAGATCCTCATCCTCGATGTGCTAAGTGCCTACCCCTTCGAAGTTGGGGGCAATGAAACTTCCCTCCTATCCACCATCCACTATCACCTATGACGCCCAAAAATCCCTCTTGAAGCACATTAGAGCATCTCCATTGCACAACTTTCTCACATCCTCTATTTTTGTCTACGTAGCGGAGAGATAGAAATAGACAAAAAAATTACGGATCTCACATTTTTTTCTCTTTTCTCACTTTCCCTACGTTTTTCCCACTTTTTCTCACATTTTTACCATAAATTCACATGTCACATCTACATCTAGAAGCTCAACTTCACATTCTCCACTATTATTTTATTATTATTATTATTGAATTTATTTTTATATCTCTCCTATTTTTTCACTTTTCCCTCTCTTTTACACTACACATCCTCTATTCTCTTTTCAATCCACCTAATCATCTTCTCTGTATCTCTTTCTTCCACATCATTCCTTAACATCACTACCCATTGAAGATGCTTAGCATGTTTCAGACTAAACATACCCTGGTCAAACCACGAACAATACTAAAGAATTGACAAAAGATTGATTTAATGTATTGACGTGACATGACCCTAAGAAGCCCCGAAATCCCTCGAGGCACATTAGCACGTTTCGGACCAAATGCACGCTGGTCAAACCACGAACCATACTAAAGAATTGACAAAATATTGTCTTAATGTATTGACACGACAACTAGGCAAATGACGAAGATGAGGACTATGGCCTAATTGCATCATGCGAAGGGGCACGATAGTCCATCTCAAATGAGATCGAAGGCCAATGAGCTTGTGACACATGTCTGGCATTTATACCAAACTAACTCCCATGCAAATACTCGAGTCATTTCCACTTCTCTGTTTTGCAATAATTTTAAACGCGATCATATTGATCACGTTTTCTTTAGTCATATTTCAAATTTGCTCAAAATAATTTAAATAATTCTCACATTATTTTGCACCTTATTATTTAGATAGTTTATATCAGATGCATTTGATTTGAATTACTATTTTGATCACACCTTAAAGGAGATGTAATTGTGAATTTCAATAATTCATTATTGATTCCCCGCAAACAAAAAACCAAAACAAGTATAGTCCTGGGCTGGGGATGTTATAATGGCACTCTTGCCGTCCTTTGAACTGAGAACACAATTCCACATTGAATTCATAAAAATTAAAAAGAATGCAAAATTCAAGTCAGATATTGTGTGTGATGTGCACTAAGCAAATAGTGTAGAAATTAGAAAACTTGTGTTGGAATTTCCACGATTAGGTGCATTTAAGGGATGTTTTCTGATAGGTTAGATTGATAGAGATTATTGAAAAAATAATTTTTATATATAATGCAGACGTAAAATAAATATATTAAAAATAAAAAGAACGTCGAATTAATGTAATTAGTGATTAAAACGATTAGAATATTTGTAAAAAAATAAATAAATAAAAAGAGAAAAAATATGAATAAAAAATGATGAGGCACAAAACCGATATTGAGTTTAAAATTTTCGTATCATTCAACTCAACAAGCCCTTAGCTCTGAGTCTATGACTCACAATGGTGAAATTGCAATTCGCAGTATTGCAGTCCCTGACAACTTCGAATCTTGACCGCTTTTAGTTTCCTTTGCTTTCATGCAATTTAAGTCCTTCAATATTAAAATTTATTTTTCTATCTTTTTGATTGTTCAATTTACTCCTACAAATTCTGAACTTTGCTTTTGAAGTATTACATTCCTTCTTTGTTTATGAATCGTTCCAAATAGTGGGAAATTGTAGTAATAATAATAATAATGTAAATACACTGATAAAAGAAAAAATGTAAATATGTATAAAACTTGCACTTATCAAAGTCCATTAAACAAAAAAATTGTAAAGTATACATTCTAGCAATTAATTATTATTGTTTGATAGAATAAAATTAGGGATTTGGTGTAAATAGTTCCAAAAAATTAGCCATATTGCAAATTTAGTCCCGAATAATAAAAGGTAGCGTAAATGGTCCCCAAAAAAATTTTGGTGCGCAAATAGTCCATTTAGATGGAATCCGTCCGTTTAATCGTTAGTCAAAGTCAACTGTTGAAAACTTGGGTGCGCATTTAGTCCATTTCATTTGAAATAAATTGCACAAAAGGTCATAACTTTAAATATTATTACAATTAAGTTCCAAAGTTTGAAAATTATATACTTTAATCCCAAATTTAGTTGAATTGTATAATTTTATATTTTATTTTTTCTATGAATGCTTATTTGGCCCGTAATTAATTTTATTGAAATAATTTGATACCGATTAAATAGTTTTTATCAAAAATTTTCAACACAATAGTATTTGTTCGTATTAATATAATATCACAACTTTAGAAAAATTTCTTTAGCATTAGAGATGCGCACATTTTGTTTTTAACCAATAGCTAATAATAAATATAATTATTGTGCCTATATAAAATTTTATTAGGAATATAAAATCAAAATATGTGGGTCTCTAATGCTAAGAAAAATTTTCGAAAGTTATGATACTATATTAATACGAACAAATGCCACTGTGTTGAATTTTTTGATAAAAACTATTTAATCGATATCAAATTAATTCAATAAAATTAATTACGGACCAAATAAGCACCCATAGAAAAAATAAAATATAAAATCATATAATTTAACTAAATTTTGGACTAAAGTATATATTTTTTAAACGTTGGGACTTGATTGTAAAGATATATAAAGTTAGGACCTTTTCTACAATTTATTTCAAGTGAAATGGACCAAATGCGCACCCAAGTTTTTAGCTGTTGACTTTGAATAACGGTTAAATTGACGGATTCCATCCAAATGAACTATTTGCGCACCAAAATTTTTTTAGACCATTTGCGCTATATTTTATTATTTGGAACTAAATCTGCAATATGGCTAGTTTTTTAGGATTATTTGCGCCAAAATCCCAATAAAATTATTTGAACAAACAATTTTTTATATTTAATATTAAATACTCAAGCTACGAAAAATAAAAAAAAAATTACATATTTTATAACTTTTTTCTTATTTCTTAATTGCACATTTTTCCCAAAAAATATTTTTTGTCTGAAACGCTTTGAACATGCTCTTAACATCTAAATTGTTTGCCGAAATTGATCTTTTCATGTGTGTTTGTCCCTGAATCAATAGGCGGATCAAATTTATTTTACAAACACAAGTTTACTGAATCAATTTATTAGTCAACAAGGAAAATTATTATCTAAACAAGTGAATTAATTGACCTACATTTTGGGATAAGAAATAAACTTAAAAAAAAAAAAAGAATCACAAAAAAACCATGGCAAAATTTATGTGACCGCTTGTTTTTGGTTTTTGGGGTGGGGGCTTGGGAAGGTTGGTAAAAAATAATAATAAAATAAAAATTCATGATATTTCCACGTGACATGCTGATGTACATCTTAGTTGGTGACAAAGAGGTGCCACGATTTATAAAGCATATAGGCACCTCTTCAATACAAATGTAAAAGGTGTGTGAGGGTTATATGAGTGAAAATGTCAAATTCAAAGGTTAACTTTAAAAACTTTTTCGCAAACTCAACATCAATTTCCTTTATCATGTTTTCGTGAATATGCGGAGCAAGAGAATAACTAATGACACTATAAAATATAAAGCATGACGAAATGTCAAATTTAAAGTTTAAATGTATAATGCGTGAAGTAAAATCATAAATCTATAAAATATGCAAAGTCCCAACATTAATTTCAAATTTATTGAGTATCTTTTTTATACCAAATAAACCTAATAAAAGCAATGAGGATAAATAGGCCCCTAAAACTTCATAAGCTTTCCCAAGGATTGAAGAAAAGTGAGATTCCACAATCACAATAGAAGTGACCCAATTTTTTTGGACGGGCATTTTTGAGGAAATCAACCATCTGGATTTAGTGCTTAATATTTGGGTTTGGTGTTTAAATGTCATGATTAAAAAGAACCATGTAAGTTTTAATTTCAAATCAACTTCTCAATTTGTTTGGTTTATCTAACTACCTATTGAGATACTCTATTGAGATTTTTTTACGCAAATTAAGGGCTTGTTCTGTTCCTCATTAGATTAGGGTAGGGAAAAAAAATATTTTCTCTCTCCTTTTTTCAACGACACACACATTCTCCAATACAATATTAACCACACATTTTACCTCGAATTTCGTGCATGGAAATTTAACCATGAACCGAACAAGCCCTAAAATTCCTTTTGAATCTCATGATGTTTAGCTTTAAATATCAAAGTTTTCTTCTTTTACGAAAGCGTGTGTGAAAGGCGTGTCTTCACCTCTTGCTTTTCTTCGTGATCACCGTTTTGAAATACTTTGTGTGTTTCGTGGAGGCTTTATTTGTGTTATTCTAATTGTACATAAATTTATCTAAGTCGAATCTATTATTATCATATGTATATCTCGATTGAACAAATTAAATCAACTGGGAGTTTTTGATTTGATTTCTTTTTATTGTTTAATTGTTCGTCAAATATGCCCATTTATTGTCAAAATTAATTTTATATTTGTGACTTGTAGATAATTTCGATCCAACAAAATTTAGGCGTGGTTTAAATGAAATAGAAAAGAAAGATCAGGGAGGAAATAACGCAAGAGCAGTGAAGGATGTAGAGTTTCATAGGGATATATCTCTCGATAGAATAAACAGCAAATCCATGCACGTGATTCCACTTTCGTTAATTGTGTACGGTGTTTTTTGGCTTTATTACTTTTTGATGGCCTTTTAATGTGATTAGTCTCTTCACTAACCTAATAGGGTAGAATAAATAGCTCATAGGTTGATGCTGCTGCCGCATTCCACTTCGCTGCCGTGTAAATGTAATCATTGTTGTTATGAATATTCATATCCTTTTCACCCCATAAATGTAAAGACCAGAAGCATTTCTAATCGTAAAAGGAAAAATGTAGGTGTAATAATAATAATAATAATAATAATAATAAGGGGGGCAGGAACTAAAAGAGAGGCAAAATATTTAGCTTCATTCCCTCCAAATTTACAAAAAAAAAAAAATGAATTTTTGCACTTTCACATTATTTGACATTATGAAAAAGAAGAGAATAAATGTAAATATGGGTTTTTCCCTCGAATAAAAAATGCTCTAAAGAGTTGGGAAAACAATTAAGTAGAATGCCAAGACCCTGAGCATTAATTAATTCTTTTTTCTTAATAATGTATTAACGGCCTACCATTTGTCGAAAAATATTCCACATATTACTCCCTCTGTCCCACAAATGTGGGCCTTTTTTTAATGTCTCAAATATATAGTCTTATTTCTATATTAAAACGTATTTTTTATTCATTTACCAAAATAACCTTATTTAATTTACCTAATCATAACTATTATTTTTTAATAGTATTCATTAAATGAGGGTAGATTGGGAAATTAGTTATAAAATTTACTTTTCCAATAATTTTTATTAATTTTTGTAAAAAAGTCAATAACCTTATATAATTGGTAGGGAGGAATATATCTCTATATCATCACCATCATTTCATTAATATATAAAAGCGTGAATAACATATCACGTTGTTCCTTGATTACACTAACAAGGTTCAAAGTTGTTAAATAAAATAGCATCTTCTGTTGTCCTCGTTCAAAGTCTTCATTAAGAATTATAAAATAATTCACCCTTATCAGCATAGGTAGCGTACAATTCTTATTATAAGGATGAATAACTATGTAGCGTGCTATATTCTTTTAGTTTTACTTAGCTAGTTTTCCTTTTTTGAATCTAGGCCTGGATTCCCAATTTGTTAGATTAGGTTTTCCCAAGTTACTCCTCATTGTCTTGACTTTAAACCTATTCCCCTTGATAAATACAATTGACCTTCAAGTTTTTTAATTATCACTCCAACACCATATTATATTGTCCTATTTCTCCTTTCTTTCAAATCATCCACCACAGTGGCGGAGCCAGAAAGTAATTTGACTAGGGGCCAAAAAAATTATAACGTGGTAGCAGGGGTGGTCAACCGACTTCTAGTGTTTGGGATCTCATCACCAAATATCATTAAAGTAAAAAACTTTACAATAATTTAATTTTAATGTGATTGTTGTTTTCAAATATGTTCATTCAAATTAAGCAAATCTAAATATCTAACTGAGAGGAAAAAAACTATATACAACAAATATTATTATAATTTCAAATCAATTACATTAACCATTAAACATGGATATAAAAATATTTTCAAATTAAGTATGTCTAACAATCTAAAATAACTAATCATTCTTGTTAACATGAAGACTAATAACTGGTTGATATGATTTTTGCTAATACAATGGATCGCAGCTGATCTGTTGCCAACCTATTGGCAACTTATGTTGCCAACAGGGGTGACGTTGGGCCCTCCTAGAGCGCCATATCACCGTCTTTTTTTTAAATTTACTTTAAGTGGGATAAATAATACATCGCTTAATAAGTGGGGCAGTGTCCCATTTTTGTCCCCAAAAATGGGGGTGTTGGCATGTTACGTTGGCAACGGAACATTACTATACAATGGATATACTAATGGTTGGTTTTTGCCATAATATATCACAAACAAAATCCTTCAAGCAGTGACTGCAACTTTAATAATAATAATAATAATAATAATAATAATAATAATAATAATAATAATACACCCTCCCCCCCCTACCTAAACCCTAAATCCATTTTCGATAGCAAAAATACTACTGAAAACGAGTCTACGGGAGAGAAACAGTTGGGGGGAGAGGGGTTGGGGTTGATTTTCTTTATTATTATTATTATTATTATTATTATTATTATTATTATTATTATTTTCAATTTTAAAAATAAATATTATGTATTTTAAGAGATAAGGGTAGAAAAGTCATCTTGGTGGGACTTAATGCATGGTAAAATTAGATGTTTTCAGTCAATAGAGGCTAATGAAATAATTGATCAAAAGTTGGGAGCCCACTGCAACCAAAAAAAAGGGAATAAGATTGAAATGGTTACAAACCTTAAATGTTGGGATCCATATATAAAGATAACCCACAATTTTAAAACATAGCTGTAAGTATTACAAAGAAATATTCGTGAAGTGAAAAAAGTCAATGCACAATATGGATTAGGAATATTGTGGAGGAGAGATGGATAAAAATGATTATTTTAATAGAAAATGAATAGAAAGTTGTATAGAGAAAAACAAAGAGGGAAAAATGAAAAGTAAGAGAGAGGTAGAAAGAAATTTAAAAATAATAGTGGAAGACGTGAAATTAGATGTTGAAAATAAACATGGTACATAAAGCGAGGAGAAAAAAGTGGGGAAAAAGCCAGTAAAATGGGAGAAAAATAATTAAGAAAATGGAAATTTGAAAAAATATGGGACTCGCCCTAATTTTGTGTGTCCACTCTGTCCTATGTATACATTCAAGGATGACATTATGCATTGGAGATGCTCTTATGACTTTAACACATAAACATGCAATTTAGGGCTTGTTCTATTGGGAAAATGTAAATTTATTCGAATGAAGCGTTAAATGTGTGATTGAAAATTGGAAACAATATATTAAAAATGTAAAATAATTATATAAGTAGTTGAAAATGATGAGAAATAAAAAGTTAGTTGAGATTAGTGAAAAGTTATGCCGTATAGAACAAGCCCTTAAACACATAGGCACATTGATGAATGGTGATCAACCATAGTGCAATATCTATATAGTCCACTTTTTCTTTTTTGGTTGTTCCACATATATAGTTCATTTTCTATATTTAATAGTATTTTTTATATGCATTGACAATTATACTCCACCTATATTATTGAAAATACAAACATAGTTATGACTTCTATTCTTTTAAATAAGAGCATTAAAGGAAATTTGTATATAAATTTACTTTTTCTCATGCCATTCTTAATCCTTGTGTAAAAATTAAAATCGAAGTGGACTATATATATGTGAGAATGAGGGAGTATAAAAGTGTAGATCTATTGGAAACTTTTTCTTTCTCAATTTTGCCCTTATTTGTTTTTACATGTTGTCAAATGTACTTTATTTATTATTCACAATTACAATTAATAATAATAATTATTTCGTACAATTATTAAGTTGTTTATTTGTGCTATTAACAACTTCTCATTTTCCCACAATGGATTAAGGTTCAATTTGCAATCAATTATAATCAATTAATTAAATATAATGATTATACATTAAAACCTCGATAAATTAATGTTCGATAAATTAATAACCTCGATTAAATAATAAAAATCTTCGGTCCCAACTTGAGCAAGTGTACTAAATTAATAACATCGCTAAATTTATAAGATAATAATTTTTTTGGAAATCCTTAAAGCCTAATGAACATATAAATTAATAACCGTTGAAATTCATTAAATTTCATAGCCATAACTTAAAACAAACATTCTTTTTTCCTCAATTCACCTCGTTTACAAAATATGCATCCAAAGGTTTTTGCATTTTCTTTGCTATCAATTCAAGCTCAACTTCATCCCTAATTTTTGTAGCGCACATATTACATTTGGCATATTTTCTTTATTTTGAACAAAGAAATTATTTAAAGTTATAATTGCTTGAAAGGCCTCTTTTGAAGAAACGGTTGGTGAAGCAGAACTATCATCTTGATTGTGATCATCATTTGTTTGTGCGTTAAGTACCCCTTGGATGATATCTTCATTGGTAGGAGATTCTATTACCGTTTCATTTTCACCAAGATAGATTAAAATGTGCTCAGCATTCATCCCATCTCTATAACGTAACGTAAATGAGAAATGACTTAACGTAGTCTATCGATTCCTCCATCTTCACTGACGGTGGGGTCCAAATTAATATCTTCTTCTGACCGGATCTTGCAATGGCGAAAACAGTTTGCAATAGTAGTTGACTTCACATCAATGTTCCAAGCTGCATTAGCAAAATTGCTAGCATCCAATATATTTATTTTTTCAGGATTATTATATACGTTACATTCTAATGGTAAATTATGCACAAGCTACAATAAAAACATAAAAATACTCAATAAATTAATTAATTATTAATTAATCGATAAATTAATAACTTCATTAAAATAATAATTTTGTTTGATCCCAATAATATTAATTTATTGAGGTTTTATTATAATTGGAATTTTTGAACATGTGACGTCATTTCATTAAATTATTTATTTTGATACTCAATAATTGCCACTAATTAAAAAAAGTGTGATAAAAATATGGTTTTTGTTTTTGCATTTATTTATTTTTATGTTTTGCCAAATATGCTCTCATTCGTCGTTATCTTTATCTTTACTATATTAAGGGTATATTTGGTAAGCCAAATAAGTTAGCTCATAGCTTATTTCAGAATTTCTAAACTCCTACTAATTAAGGGATTGTTTGATTGGGTATAAAGTTAATGTGCGCGGTATTCCGTGTAAAAATGTGTGGTTAATATTATTTTGGGAAATGTGTGTGTGGTTGAAAATGCGTATGAGGTATACGAAATTGTGTCCGGTTAAATAAGATACCAAATAGAACAAGGCCTAAATAAGCTCCATTTGATTAGAGGAGTTTATTTGAAAAGCTCGAACTTATTTAAAAAGTTTATTTTATTAGCTTTTCAAATAAGCTCATGAGTTTTTTGTTTTTTATTCCATTTTTTACTCCCTACAATTTTTTAGAAATATATTTTAAATATTTCCTTTTGTATAAGTTTCTATTTAAGAGCCAGCTTATCAGTTATTTTGCCAAATATTTTTATTTATATAAGTTAATTTATAAGCTATAAAGTAGCTTATCAGTTATAAACTAAATTAGCAGCTAATTCTATCAAACATACCCTAAAAGTGGCTTAGAGTAAAAATCATTTTATGGACATTAATACGACCACTGATTTTTTTATAATTCCATTTATGTAATTGATTAATCATAATAATAGGCTTAGAGTGAAAATCATTTTATGGACATTAATACCCCCACTGATTTTTTATAATTCCATATATGTAATTATTTAATCATAATAATAATAGTATAACAATAGGATTAACTTTGAAGAACTCAAAAGACAGCTTTGTTCTATGAATGCTATAAATATTGACTATAGAAAAAAAAAATCTAATTATGAACATTCACCTCCCCCCATACATATATATAATGCTTTATGCACTACTATGCCATGGTCATTAGATAGAGATGTACACATTTTGCATGCGTATTGGAGTGCAACCAAGAAAAAAAAGCCATAACTTTTGATCCGCTAGAGAGAGGAGAAGTGCAATTTCAGATGATTATATTGCATTTCTCCAAGAACATGAGGTTGACGTTGGAGTGGTGGAAGATGATCTGATCAACTTCCGTCAAGCCATGGAAAGTTCTAACTCTCAAAAGTGGCTCGATGCCATGAATGAAGAGATAAAGTCTATGAAAGACAATGACGTATGGGACCTCGTTCCATTGAAACAGCGAAGGTCTTAAACCCATTGGTTGCAAATGGATATTTAAAACCAAACGGGATTCGAAGGGCGATGTAGAGAGGTATAAGGCTCGTCTTGTCGCGAAGGGCTTTACACAGAAAGAAGGCATCGATTATAAAGAGACTTTCTCTCCGGTTTCCTCGAAAGACTCTTTCAGGGTTATAATGGCGTTAGTGGCATATTTTGATCTTGAGTTACATCAGATGGATGTTAAGATGCTTTCTCAATGGTGACATTGATGAGACGATTTATATGGTGCAACCAGAAAACTTTGTATCAGGTGATGCGAAGCAAATGGTTTGCAAATTAAAGAAATCCATCTATGGACTCAAGCAGGCGTCTCGACAATGGTATTACAAATTTCATCAAGTAATCACCTCATTCGGTTTTGAGATGAATCTGGCCGATGATTGTATATACCGCAAGTTCAGTGGGAGTAAGTGTATTTTTCTGGTTTTATATGTCAATGACATACTGCTTGCCAGCAATGATGTAGGCTTATTGCACGAAACCAAGAGACTTCTAGCAAAGCATTTCGAGATGAAAAATCTTGGTAACGCCTCTTTTGTATTAGGAATCCAGATACATCGAGATCGCTCTCGGGGTATTCTTGGATTATCACAAAAGAGCTACATCAAAAGGGTACTTAAAAGGTTTGGCATGCAGGATTGTAAACCAGGTGATACCCCTGTGGCTAAAGGAGACAAGTTCAGTTTAAGTCAATGCCCCAAAAAATGACTTGAAAATCAAAGAGATGCGGAAGATTCCTTATTCATCAGCAGTAGGGAGTCTGATGTATACTCGAGGTTTATGCAGCGTCCGTGATATTGCGCGTACATTGTTGGGATGTTAGGGAGGTATTTAAGTAACCCTGAATGGATCATTGAAGCAACAAACGGGTCATGCGGTACTTACAGAGAACAAAAGATTACATGCTCACATATAGGAGATCGGATCAGTTGGAGATCGTTGGTTATTCTGACTCCGATTTCGCTGGATGCCAAGATAGTAGGAGATCCACTTCAGGCTATATCTATCTGCTTGTAGGAATAAATTTCCACTTTAAATCCGAATCTATCGCGTTGAATTATTAAGAGTATAAATAAACTGAAGCGGAAGCGTACCTGAATCACCCATTGCTTGCAGTATTGGAATTCTATGGTCGTGATCTTCCAAGTCAACAAGCGGCTCCTTATTTCTCTCTGGTGATGGAGAGTCAGAAAGAATGAACAACACACTTGTGACCTGGGGACCATAACCATATATATTTATGACGGCCCGTTAACCTAATTCAGTCCATCATAGAATTAGGAACTCTGGGCCTAGTATCTACACATATAAAGCCCATACTTTAATTTAATTGATGCATAAAAGCCCAATATTCGAAACCGTATTAGATCACTTTAAACGGACTTAACCGAATATGATAGCCTTTAATTAATACACAATAATTACATATATCAGCCCACATGTTCGATTAAAACCTTACATGATTTACACACAATTACAGAATTTGGTATTTAAATCGTTCATCTTTACCCCTTATTTTTCTTGTTCTTTTTTTGGGGGGGGGGGGGGGGGGGGACCAGACATTTTTACCGTCTGAAGCTGAAGATTTCCAAATCATATGAAATAGAGAAATTTTCTTTTGGCTCTCCACGTTATATTGATGTAGAATGGTGACAGTGCAATATTTTGTATATTGCTTAGAAGAAAGAGAAAAGTTGAAAAGAAAGAATCTATAATATAGAAAAAGAATTGAGAAAAAAATGTTTTTAATTGATTTTTTTATTCTTTTCCCGCTCAAACCGCTACAGCTAATCAAAACTTCTGGAAAAAAAAAAGACAAAAGAAACCGTGTATCAGAAAAGGAAAAAATCTATTTATTAATTTTTTTCGCCTATCGAATTTACCTAATATAAACTTCTATCTATATATAGAATAATTTTTATATATGGAAAATGAAGCTTTTTCTTATTATATTTTTATTGTCGTAACTGCTTTTCCTCGCTTAAAATAAACTCCTTTTTACTTTTTCTTGCCCAATCTATATCCAACTCTCTTTTATTTTTTTACCATAATATATTAATATTAATGTATATAGATTTTATTTAATTATTTCTACCCTACTTTACCCAATCTTATAATATCTAAATACTCTCTCTATCATTTCTTCTCTTTTTTTCATTTTCTACGCATAAAAATAATAATTTGTAATTATATTTTGCTCGACTTGATGAAATAAAACAAGTATACTATCAATATATAAATTTTTATTTTTAAAAATTAAAATTTACCGTAAACATATAAATTAGTGTCTAACTTAAATAAAAATTGATATTAATGTAGATTAATGACTACTGATGTAATAACATTAAAAAAGTTTGATAATTTGTTACGACACTTAATTGATGTTTGTTCATAAAATTCAAATATAATGAGATCTCTCATTATATTTGAACTTTAACATCCAAACTTCAATAACAAACAAAAATTTAATTTTTATCTCATTAGCTACATATTATCAATTATAATTTAGTATACCCGACAAATATTATATATTTTTCTTTCAAATATTACAAATTTCAATTTTTCTTTATTTATTCGTTCAAATCTTTTATTTATATGTTTATGTGTTGAATAATATAAGGGTGTTCCAAGAATTGGAATGAATTTTTACCTAATCGTTTTTTCATAATTTTCGTATTTAAAAAATAAAATTATTTAAAATTAACAGTTTCACTAACATTAAATTTTTATGCCATACAAAATTACCATTGATTAAATTTTTACACAAAAATTCAAATAAAGGTTCAACATTAAAATCAAAAAATAAGATCAGACCTATTACTCAACTAATTTTTAAATAATTAATTATTTTTTAAATAATTAGCTAAGAAACAAAAATTAATGAAAATTAATAATCGTGCTAAGATTCAATTTTTTTGCAATACAAAATTACGATTCATTAAAGTTTTACACGAAAACTAAAAAAAAAAAAAAATTACTAGCAATTGGCCCAAGTTTGAGACAAAATTCCACACCTATGATCCTAATTTGTACTAAAAAATTTAAAAATAAGGTTGGACCCAATAATCAATTTTAGAAACAGTCAATCATTTTTATAAATAATTAGCTAAAGAATAAAAGTTAATTAAAATTAAGTGATTTCTATAAAATTTAATTTTTGTGTAATGAAAATTACAATTCATTAAATTTTTACATAAAAATCAAAATAAATGTGTAACATGAAAATTTAAAATTACCTTGGACCCTTTTATTAATTTTAGAAAGAATTTATTATTTTTAAAAATAATAATTAGCTAATAAATGAAAATTAATTAAAATTAGCGATTTCACTAAGATTTAATTTTGATGGGATAAAAATTATAATTCATTTAATTTTTACATAAGAATTAAAAGAAACGTATAACATCAATTTTTTCAATTAATCATTCAATTGTAACATTAATTGATTTTTTAATTAATTTCAAATATATTTATATCTTTTAAATTGTAAGATATCATTTCCATTATAAGATATTTTTAAAATTAGATTCATATAATTCTTAAAATTATGGCTATCAAGCAAATTATTTTGGAAATAATTATTTTTTAAGAAATAATTAACTTAAACACAAAAATTTACTATAATTATTTAAACTATTATTAATAAAAATAATAAATTCTACTGCCAATATTAAGCTAGACATGGGTTTAGCGGACAAAGATTAATCAAAATTAATTAAATTGTTAAAATGGAAAATATAATTAATTTTAAAAATTAAAAAAATCATTAAATTGCTGTGGGTTTTTCCTAAAAAATGAAAAATAAATCCTTTAAATTGTAATATATCATTTAAATTACAAGATTTCTTCAAAACTATCATGCAATTCTTAAAAGTGATGATATTAAAATGTTTATTTCAGAAATAATTAATTATTTTCATAAATAATTTAGCTAAAAATAATAATTATTTAAAACTAATCCTATTACAATTAATTAAAATTAATAATACTGTTACGATTTAATTGGATTTGATTTCAATGGACGAAAATTGACATGGTTTCGTTGGACAAAAATTAATAAAAATTAATTGTATTGTTAAAACAAAAAAATACCATTAATTAAAAATTAAATAAAAATTAAAATTAATTAGATTGCTATGGTTTTTTTCCTAATTTTTCTAAAAAATGGAAGGCATCTTTTGACATGAACGATATCTTTTTAATTATAAAATATCTTTAAAATTAGATTCATATAATTCTTAAAACCGTGGCTAAAAAACTAATTATTTGTAAATAGTAAATTATTTTTATAAATAATTAGCCAAAACAAGAATTAATTATATTACAATTAATTATATGTTTTAGATTTAATTGGATAGATTTTCGTTGGATGAAAATTGAGACAGTTTTATTAGACGAAAATTAATCAAAATTAATTAAATTACTAAAAGGAGGAAATATAATTATTTAAAAAAATAAAAAATAATTAAAATTAATTATATTGCTGCAGAGAAGAAAAATGTGCTTGGAAAATTAGTTTATCTTTTTACATATTTTAAAATAAGGTTAAATTATCACCTATAAGATTTTTGATTCTTAGAATTTGAGTGTTATGTCTTATTGTAAAGTAAGTCGACCGATATTAAAATGATTACTACAAAAATAATTAATTCTTTTTATAAATAATTAGCTAAAAATGAAAATGAATTACAAATAATTCTATTATAATTAATTAAAATTAATAATACTGTTACAATTTAATTGGACTTGGTTTCAATGGGCAAAAATTGACACAGTTTCATTGGACGAAAATTAATCAAAATTAATTATATTGCAAAAATAGAAACATAACGTTAATGAAAAAATAAATAATAATTAAAAGTAGTTAGATTTCCATGGTTGACTAGATTTTTCCTAAAAAATGCAAGACATCTTTCTACATATCTTTTTAATTATAAAATATCTTTAAAATTATATTCATACAATTCTTAAAATTACGGTTAAAAAACTAATTATTTATAAGTAATAAATTATTTCTATAAATAATTAGGTAAAAACAAGAATTAATTAGAATTAATTATATTACAATTAATTATATTTCTTAGATTTTATTGGATATATTTTCATTGAAAAAAAAGATATAGTTTTATTAGACGAAAATTAATCAAAATTAATTAAATTGCTAAATATGGGAAAACATAATTATTTCAAAAAATAAAAAATAATAAAAATTAATTAGATTGTTACGGGAAAAAAATGTGCTTACGAAATTAATTTATCTTTCTATGTATTTTAAAATAAAGTTAAGTTAACACCTATAAGATTTTGAATTTTTAAAATTGAGGTCATTACATCTTATTGTAAAGTAATTCGAGTGATCATTAGTCCCTAATTAACTTTATTTACTTTTTCAGTATCATTTTTTTCAAAATATACTTTTCTTCTTATTCTCATATGTTTTTGTATTTTCTATGATATTTCTTTTGAGTTACAGTTGGTAGCAAAATATTAATATTTCTTTTTGTATAATTACGTGTGTTTCAAAGGATCTGCTCCTTTTTTCTTTTTCTTTTTTTAAGTGACAAGCTCCAAAAATAGGTATTCAAATAGTAATAATTTTTTATTTTGACACTACTTGAACTAACAATTATATAATAATTCTTTGGTTCAATTTATCGCTTTCGTTAGGGAATAAGTTTAAGAATTCTTATTAAACAATTGGCTATCGACTCAATTAATTATTTGAATTATATGACTCAATTAGAATATTTTAATTAGCTTTCGACTATGTTAAATATTTATTTAAGTTTTCATCTCCTAAATAAATATTAAAAATCCTACCTACTTTGAATTATTTATTTTATACTGAATTTTCCCTGTTGATATTTTATTTTATTTTTAAGTATAGTCAGTTAGATTGTATATTTTAAGTATTAATCATATATATTTTGATTTATTTATCTTATCTAAATTAATTTAAATGTTATATCAAATCATTCAATATTTAATATGTCGAATATGTTAAATTAGTAAGTTTATACCTAATAGGTTAATATACGTGTTTAATATATCTAGAAGGTTTTTATTAAAGAAATAAAATGTCAAAAACAAAAGTCTTGGATTAAACCATCGATGGTTGTGGACGGGGATGAGAATTTTCTAGTGGGGTGGGACATGAACAGGGATGGGGAATGGAAGTTTGTAATTCTTATATCATCCGCGTTCAGCCTAAAGTAAATGAAGATGGGTCGGAACACGGATAAGTCTTTCCCAGCATGGAAGAAATAGTTTATGGTTTGTCGGACTGTACTCACTACATTATTATTTTTATAATATATCTTTATACTGATTATATTTCATAATTAACATTTAAAAATTATTATTTACATATTAATTGTTAATAACATACATTATACTGATGTATAATAATTAATATCTTCCAAAATTTACAATTGCATATAATAAAATGTAAAATAATTTTAAAGAAAAAACAATAAGCTCTACGAATGTTAGTAGAGTTATTTTAGTATGGTTATTTTGATAAATATAATATTTAATATTATTTTATTTTTCTCTTATATTAGTAGATTAATCTTGCAATGAGCAAAATGTAATATATTATCACAATCGCTGTCACGAATTATCATCCTGTGCAAAGTACGGGTATAAATGATAATTAAGTTACTATTCTATGGAGAATAGTAAATTAAGTTGTGTGGATTTTCACGAGTTGTTCCTTACATATTTGCATGATGGATTAGTACGAAATATATGGGAAATTCTATCAAAATTTTTATAAAATTGTTTGAAGCTAAATTCTTTAATTTTATTGTTTTAACTCATTCTTTATATTAAATTTTTTTAGATTTTATGCTAATATTATTAACATCTATCAATAATGTTATTAGTTGAAAAATTTGTCCCCCGTGCAACGCACGGGTGAAACAGCTAGTAAAGAGAGTCGTCAATGGTTCAATCGAAGTATGAGAGAGAAAACTGGTGATCAAATTTTGACTGCCAGAGGATCTTCAATATAATCCCTATATTTTTTTCTCATTGAGTTTTGACCTTTTGTTTTCTACCAATAGGGAGATTTCTTTGAAGAGGGAGTAAAATTATTGGAGATCAAAATATTTTTGAAATGGGAAACGACGAAGTGTACAATTTTTCCAATGATTTTAGCTTCCATTTTGTTTTACCCTTGTTTCCTTTCGAGTTAAAATAAAACTGGTTTTCGAAATTGGTATTTGTATGAATTGTTTGTATATTTCTCCCGCTCATTCACTTTTGTTTCTAAAGTCTCTTCTTGAAGAGTTAATGTGAAATATTTATGTTTTATTACTTTAGCTATTAATTTCGCTGTCCATTGCTAAAAGTAATTTTAGTCATATATTATTTTATGGAGTTTTCAATAACAAAAATATGAAAACGTGGTGTGTTAGGCATCGCTTTTACAGAAATAAAAGTTACAAATGAATTAATCTATTTGAACTAATGTAAAAAGAATTCTTAAAAAAAGTCCTTTAATATTGAACAACTTTAAACATAAGCATCATCAAATGTACACATGCAACAGATACTTTTAACCTTGATTTTTCAATGGTACAGAGTCTTGGTGAAGAAATTCAAAATAAAATTGTTCTTAGTTCTGAACAGGAATTTTCAACGAGAAATGAAAAATCTAACTTATGGATTCCTCAAAATTGTATTTTTATATTAAAAATAAAGACACCGTTTTTCCAAAAAAAGGGTGAGACCCAACACTTGCAATTGATACTATGATTTATTTATGACCAATTTAAAAATAAATTGGATTTTCATATCATTTATCAAGAAACATGGTGCTACGTATATACTGTTTTTCATTGAATAAAACAATTAACTCTTTCAACAACAACAACAACAACAACAACAATAATAATAATAACAACAACATGCCATTAAGTAACAATACTTTTAGATTCCTTTGAGTTAACCAAAAACATGGGAAAACAAGGTTCCAAATCAATTAACATTATTGAAAAAAAGCGAATTATATATATATATATTTTTAAGCTGCAAACTATTTTAATTTGTTTTCAACAATACTAATTATTTTGGGACTTAATTTGCATTTTTTCAAATTTGGAACTATGAGTGGACAAAAATGTTTTTCTTAAAATGGAGAAAATCAAACACAGATGGGCATCGAGGATGAATTTTACAAAATAAATATGAAAGTGGTGATGAATGCCAGAAAAACATAGGTAGGGACATTTTGCACAAT
Organism: Jasminum sambac; assembly: GCA_018223645.1. NCBI lineage: Eukaryota > Viridiplantae > Streptophyta > Magnoliopsida > Lamiales > Oleaceae > Jasminum > Jasminum sambac. Next base: position 41,532,905 of record CP073640.1, read on the forward strand.
GATATTTAAAGGTAGGGATCGTTTGCACCAATTACCGTATTATTTATCATCTATTCTAGAAAACTTTCCTCCAAATAGATTCTATAAGAACTCAATGATCTTGTTTGATCAAATACATAGCAGAGACAAAATCCTATATTCAATTTATTAGGATAGTTATCAATGAATAGTCATATCATTACGACAAGCCTAAATGTGGCTATAGTAGTTATATAAACGCTTCTCAGTTTTATCGGAATCTTCTCTACAATAATTCTAATTCATTATTTTCCTTTTGAAAATTTGTCGATACATTTTAGTGATTAATGATTTTGTTTTCCATGTATCTAACATATGATAGTAACTCAAATATTACTAACTTCCATAAATTGCATAATTTGAATGAGTTTAAACTTATTATTAATCATACTAATTTTTACTATTATTTAAATTTATTCACAATTTAAGCTTTTTCTAAAAATTGAAAAATAAATAATTTTTATAGCAACATGCAACGCATGTTTACTACATCTAGTTATTCAAAAGTCGCAATATTAATATTTATTTTATTTATTAAGTTATTTATGTGAGCAATGAACTTTTCAATTTCCCAAAACTAAATATGGCTTTCTTTGTAACCAATTTGAAAAATCTATTGATAGATAGTTGGTTATTCAAATGAAAGGAAATCCAAATGGCACTTCAAAAAGAACATTCCCATTTTGTAAGACGTTGTTTTATGTGGAGACTACATATATCTGTTAGCAACTTTTAATTCGTTCAAAGTTGTCAATAAATTGGTGATATTTATCTCAAAGTAATTCAATTATATTCCGTTCTCTAAGTTGGCATGATATTATTAAGTTGAATTAATATGATTTCGAGTAGAAGTATTGAATTAGTTGTAATTTCTCTGTTATTTTGGTTATGAGTTTTTCCATTTTAATTTCTCTAATGATTTTTGTCATTTAAAGAATGATATATTGATTTTGTAGATATTCATAGGATCTTTACTTGCTCATTTCATATATACTTTGTTATTTTTAATTTTGTTTAGCTTTTTACATCGACTGTACTTTTTTTTTTTTTTTTTGTAAAATTAACAATTGAAAATGTTGTAGACCAAAGTTTACTTTATTCTGTTCTATACAATGTGATTGTTAGTTAGATTTATGATTTAGAAAATACATAAAAATTATAGTTGGGTAAAATTAATTGAAATGAAAAAATGAAAATTTTCATTTCGCATAGACAAAATTTGTCAAGCTTTATGGTTAATAGATTTTGCTTTTATAAGATAGGGATATTCTTTAATTTTAGCTTGAAAAGAAAAATAACATCGACTAAAATAAATTGTGAGCAATTAAAGTGAAATAAATTGTCAAGTAACAAATATAATTTGGACTCAATTTAAAGACGTTGATTGTTTTACAATCGTGGGATAAAATGACTGAACGAGGTTGTATTAACCAATATGAATTTCATATCATACTTTTAAAAGAATAACTAGAATATATAGATGCAATCAATGGGAGGAAACGCGAATTTGAACTTCAAACTTTTAATACCACACGTAATACTCGTGCTTTTAACTAGTTCTCAGTAAGTACATAAGAGTTCACTATTTCTCATAAACAAGACCTAAGCAAGTTCAAGCTGACATGATCACTATTGCAATTACATCTAAGCAAGTTCAAGCTGACATGATCACTATTGCAATTACATCTAAGCAAGTTCAAGCTGACGTGATCACTATTGCTGGTACATGGCATTAATGGAAAGAAGCTGCTTCATTTTTTTCTCACCACATGTATTGACTATTTTACGTACTACTCGTGCATATTTGAAGCAAGCTCGCAGACCACGTTTTCACGAATTGACTTGCAATATAATATTATAATATAGATTACGAGAATATTTAATTGTATACATAAATCATTTATGATCAAGTGCTCATTAGTGAGTGTAATAACGTGACACTACCTCATTAACATATGCACAAATATGCAGCATTTCAAGTCCTCCCATTAGTGATGACAGAAAAATCCGATCCGATCCAAATTCGATGGATACCCGATCCGAATGGAGTAACTTTTTTGCCGATCCGACGATCCGTGGATCTGCCGATTCGAAACGAATTTGGATTTGGATTTGGATTTGGCCGATCCAATCCGATCCGATCCCAATTATTTTTTATTTTTATTTTTTATTTTTTTAATTTAAATTTTATTATTTTTTATTTTTTTATAAAAATCTATACCAATATGGATCGTATTTGAATTTTTTTCTTGATCCGATCCGACCCGATTTGATCCGAATCCGATCCGATGAATTTGGATTTGGATTAGACCGATTCGATCCGAACCCAATCCATTGCCAACATTACCTCCCATCAACTTGTAGGTACTTGGTCATGAGTAGTTATTGATACACAAAAATACTCGGCCCAATAAAAAGAAGGGTCCAATTAAAATATATGAGAAAAGTTCTTTTATATAATAATTTTATAAATAAGAAAAGGTAAATGTGATACAATAAATAACACTTCCAAGTTACATAAAATATGTAGATAAACGTGATCTAATTTTCGACAATTATTTACTAGTGTGGTTGTGTGGTTGCATACGATTTTATAACATCCTAAATGCACATGACATGTTGGAGCTACAAAAATTCTCACCTAAGTTTCATCATTTGTTTGGTTAATGTTGGGAAGACCGGTCCCACGGTTCCAAATTAATTGCTTTATTTGGACCAAGGTCCACGAGGTTGAACCGGTAAACATTTTATAATTTATACAAGTCGGGCGTGCGAAGCTCCTCTTTCTTGACTATGTGGCAGCGTTCCCACTTCCGACTCGTGTTTGAAAATCTGCCAATTTGGTTGACTCCACCGACATTACATATGTTATTGTTACCAACTCTTTTGGATTATTTTTGTGCTTTTTTTTTTTGGTTTTTTAATATATATCCTCCTCCATTTTATGCTTTATTATTTGTAAAATTCTTGTAAATTTTGTTGTGAATTTACTGTCTCCCTTTTTATTTTAAAATTTTTATACTGATCAATAATGAGTATTGTTTGAGAAAACTAAGAGCGAGAAGAAAATATATGACATGAATAATGAGGATGCATGCATTATGCCACAATTAATCAAAATGAGCTATCATATTCAATGTATTACTTGCATAAATAATTAAACAAATATATTTGAACATTACATTCAATGTATCATGATTTAGTAAATGTGATGAATCTATAATTTATTAATATTGATTGTATATATTTGATTTATAGTATATAATAAAATCGAATGATCTAAAAATAATTATAAAAAAAAGCTTATTTTCCAATTTTCAAAAATAAGATAAATTATGAATATAAAAAGAAATAATGTATAGTTCTTATTTCAGACATAGGAAGAAAGATTTTGGGTCACGAAAATATATAATGCTTGGACTCGGTACACTTACTCTGACAAAACATAATTTTGTTATGAAAAGTGGTGAGATGAAAATCTAGCTTTAATAATAATTGATAATCTTATAAAGAGTTGAATTCAAAGTCTAATTTTGACCGTATTAGACTATCTCCGTCCCATTGTTGATAGGTGATTAAATATGATAATTTATTTTTATTAATAATTATATATAATAAATAGGGGTAAATTAGGAAATGAAGAAGTTAAATATTTTTTTCGTGAAAAGAAGTTGAAAAGAACACATGCAACCAAAATATAATATCCCTCAACTTATTTATATGGTCATATGTTTCTATATTGATTTTTAATTATTTCATTTTTAGTGCACCCCTTATTTAATTGGTAGACAATTAAATTATTTTGCTACTCTCAGCAAGCTTTTCCCTTCATCAGACAAAGGATAAATTAGACGAGATAGTTATATAGTAATTTATTTTTAAACAACTCTTCTTCGATCTTCTTTTTTTTTTTAATTTTTATTGAAAAGATTTTTCAATAAAATTCTTAAGGTATGCGTGTTTAGAGATTATCGAAAATTTTATTTTTGATGTGTAGCCAAGAAATAAAAAAAAGCATGTATTAAAAAATTTTAAAAATTATAATTAATGTCAAGAATGATTTCAAATGACGATGAAGAAAGTGATTTTTTCAAATATTTAAATTGTGAAATAGGTCCTAGTTTGTATGAAATCATAGACTATAATTTTGTATAAAAAGACAAACCTATATAATTAGGACGTAGAGATTATCACAAAAGAGTATACTATCAAAAAAGTATGCTATCTTTTATTATTCAAGCTTTATATTTTATTAATATTAATGGTCTAGATGTAAGAATTCTTTTACAATTTTATTACTTCATTTGTCGCATAAAAATAGACTTGTTTTTCATTCGCATCCATTCTATATATGTCACTTTCTATGTTTGTATACATTTAATTTATTCATTTTTTGATTATGTCATTATTTAATATGTACCGATATTAATAACAATACATTATCACCATTTAAGGACATATTTTTAAAAATGGTAACTAACATTTATTTTTCAACGCTATTAATTTTAGTTTCTTAATCTACGTAGAATTTTTTTGTTTGAATTTTTAATCTATTTAGAAGTTAAATTAAATTTATCTTTATAAATTAAAATTTGTCATCACTATAATTTTATCATTATTTTTTCATTTGTTCATATCTCAGTCTTCCTTTTTTTTTCATTTCTTTTCCTTTTTTGATTTTTATTATTTTTTTACACTTCTTTCTCTTCACCTTCAAAATAAAATTCTAATAATTTCTTTCTATTTCTCTCCCGGACATATGTCGTTCTTTTGCAATGTAAAAGCAATGGTAAAAGATTGATTATGTGGCACATCAAATATTAGACGTTGTTAAGAGCAACGTCTACCTTTAGAGATATTCTGCTTGGCATTTGGCAATATCTACCATTAATTTAAAGTCACCCTCCAATCACTTTGTTTCTCTCTCTTAATTTTTTCTAAAAATCAAAATTTATCACAAACACAATGTAAATATTGTTCCATTATAAGCTTTTTTAAAATTGCTTTTCACTCATTTATCCAACTTTTACATCATCATTTACCACAGTCTTTCTATATCTCAACATTTGTCTAGACATTCTCAACTATTATTTTATCATTATTTTTGAATTTGCTTTTACCTCTCTTTTTTCTACACTTTTTTTTCTCTTTCTTTACAAATAAAATAGTCATTATATATCTATATCTCTTCCTCACATCATTCCTAATCCACAACCTTGCATTGGAGATGCTTTTAAAGATAGACATTGTTTGACTTTCACACGGATTAAAAAATTGTAATTAATATTATTGGAAATGTAAGTTTTATGTGTATTGCTCCAAATATATCCCTATATTCATTAAAAATGACATTTCATTTTTAATTGTAACAATCGTATTATAAAATAAGTGCATTTTAGGAAGTGAAGAAATTAAATACATATTAATAAAGGAAGTGACTTATATTTTGAGACGGATAAAAAAAGAAAATAAGCCTATTTTAGTAGGATGGAAAGAATACCATTTTTGCTTCACTTTGACTATTAAATCCTATCTATGTTTGGCTGAAGTTAAAATCTTAATTATGCTTTTATCTATTTTCACAAATCATATCTTCTTAGTATTAAATTCATTTCAGTCGACGGTCGTTCACAACAAGAGCTCTTCTTAATTATTCATTTTTGGTGCCACGAAAATAGATTTAATTTCATTTTCATATAAATTAAATAATAATGATGTAATTTATGAATTAAAATTAAAATACACATTAAATAAAGATATAATATAAAACTAAAAAACTAGAATGAACAGAAAGATAAAAATTGACTTAGAGCATTTCGAATGCTAGGAGTGTAAAAATCTAAATTTCGGGGCAAAAGGGGAATATAGTCAATTTTGGGGTGGAAAAATCTAAAACAGGGGGTAAATTTGGCCCACTCTTTTAGGTTTTTCCACTTTGGTGGGAATGATCCCCATATACAATATATTTAAACCTTAGTCTTTGTTAGCGGATGAATTTTAATTTATTTTAATTCATTTTTTTAAAATTAAAATTTGGTCAAATAAATTACATTCATATATCTCCCCATTCATTAAATCTCCACAATCTAACTTTACTCATTCTATCTCTTCCTATTCATAAAAATACATTAAACTTTATTTACTAACACCCTCTAAAATTTTTTCCATATACATTATTAGAGAATATATATATTTTTTCCTTTTTACATTTTCCCTTTAACTATTTTGCCATAGCATTAGAAATGTTTGTATATTTAAGGGTAAATTGCAAATTTAGCCCTCAACCTTTACAGTTATTTGCACTCTCGTCCCCAACCTTTGTTTTTGAGCTCATAGCCCCCAATCTTTGAAATTTAGAGATATTTATCCAAAGCTCACTTTCCTATTCATTTGACCGTTGGTCAAACTTCTTAAAAAATTTTAATTTAATAAATGAAGGGTATTTTGGTAAATTTGATATTATGTTAAGGTTAAATTGCAAATTCAGTCCCTAAACTTTAGGATCATTTGCACTCTCGTCCCAACTTTTTTTGAGTTAACATTCTCGGAACCTTTGAATGTTGATGACATTCATCCAAAATTCACTATTTCATTTATTTGACCGTTAATAAGTTTTTTGAATTTTTTATATTTAATAGATGAAGAATATTTTGGTAATTTAATATCTATTTTACTCATTTTTTGAATAAATACAAATCATGTCCTTCTTTTGCAATTTAAGTACTATTGTGAAAATGATTTATAATTCATCAAAATTTCACACAAAACTCCATATCAATTCAAATCCTTCGTTATTAGTCCTAAATTTTCTTAAATTATATAATTTAATTTTGACTTTAATTTCTACCTATTTCAAATTTGATGCATAATTTTGTTGAACTAATTTCATTATAATTAAATAGTTTTTATCAAAATTATTTAATAATTAATACATGTTTGCACTAGTGTTGTAAAGTTAAAAATTAATACAGCCCACAAACATTTTAATTGAAACAAATTATTTAATATTAATATCGTTATGTGTATCTTTATTAATTTGTTTAATGCTATTGTTGTCATAAAACAATAAATTTTGGGTAAAAAAAATATACGAATGAAACAAAAAACATAAAATAATAATAATAATTAGAAAATACCCACTAGATGTTTCCCCGCTCACTTTGCGCCATCGATAGCCTATGAAACGCTGGTAGCCTACAAAATCGTCGGTGCATTCCAAAGTGAAAGGCTAGAGGCTTTTTCCCTTAGAAAACCAACTAGGGGAAAACCCTCTGGACTTCATGCTGGAATGTATCGGAAATTTTGTTGCCATCGGCAGCGTATGATGGGTGGGAATACGCTCGATAGGTATTTTCCAATTATTATTATTTTACCTTTCTTATTCATTGGTGTACTTTTGACTTAATATTTATTTTTGTATGTTAACAATAATATTAACTTAAAAATATTTGTACACATCGTGTAAATTTTTAGATTTACAACATTAGTGTAAACAGTATTATTTATTAAATAATTTCGAAAAAACCTATTTAATTATGGCGAAGTTAATTTGATAAAATTATTTGCCAAAATCGAAATGGGTAGAAATTTAAAGTTAGAATTGTACCACTTAATAAAATTTAGAACTAATAATGAAGGGTTTGTATGGATATGGAGTTTTTTCTCGGAAAATTTGACTAATTAAGGGGATTGGGTGTAATTTTTACACTAGTACTTAAATTACAAAAGAAAGATCTCATTTGTATTTTTAATAAAATGAGTAAAACAGATGTTAAATTACAAAAATACCCTTCATTTGTTAAATATAAAAATTTGTAAAACTTGAGTAACAAAACAAATAGATGAAATAATGAATTTTGGATTAATATCGTCAATGTTTCAAGGATTGGGGACGAGATGGCACATGATTTTAAAGGTTGGGGACTAACTTTGCAATTTACTCTTAACATAAATATCAAATTACCAAAATACCCTTTATTTATTAAATTAAAATATTTTAAAAATTTTGACTAACAATTAAATGGATGGAAAAATAAACTTTGGACAAACATTGCTAATGTTTAAACGGTTGGTCGCCTACCAGCTCAAAAACAAAGAATGAGGATAAGAGTGCAAACAAGTATAAAGATTGAAGACTAAATTTGTAATTTACACTATATTTAAATGCAAATCAAAAAGGAAAACAATTTATCTTGGTTGGATATCACTATTTTTTTCCTTGTATGTATGTATTCTTATCTACCTTGTTCTGTAAACAATAAATTTTACAAATTTATATTTTTTTCTCTTATTTTTTTTAATAATTCAAATATTAATTTAATAATTTATTTATATTTTTTTATATGTATTTTTTCAATTTTCAAGGACACGGTGCACATAAAATTCAAGCGAACAAAAAATAATGTGTATGAAGGAAGGCCTAAGTCTCCGTCTCCCTCTCTCTCTATATAAATGAAAAACCATATGCAATCACGTTTCTGTGTCTCTAATCCACTCTCAAAGACTACTGTCAACCTTCGTTCAACAGCGACACAAAATCCAAAGAACAAATGGGCAAAGCATCCAGATGGTTGAGAGCTCTAATGGGACTGAAGAAACCCGACTCGGAACCCGGCCCGACTCACAAAGCACCGAAGAAGAAATGGACCTTCATCAAGTCCTACAAAGACAAAGAACTCTCTGTTAAGCTCACACCGGAAAAGTCCCACCAAGACGGCCTCGTTCCGGTGAATCCCAATGACGAAACTGATAGCGACGCCAGCAAACATGCCATTGCCGTGGCTGCGGCCAGTGCTGCCGTCGCCGAGGCAGCTGTTACGGCCGCTCAGGCAGCCGCTGCGGTGGTCAGGCTTACCACCAGTGGCAGAACTACTGATTCCGGTGTGTGCACGGTGGCGCAGGTTAACCAAACGGCCGTCAGTTATGTGAGTCTTGAGGACTGGGCCGCCGTTACGATACAGTCCCATTTCCGAGCCTATCTGGTTAGCATCTCTCTCTCTCTGTGTGACAGGCATGTTTGGCAAATTCGTCCAGTAGAAGCATTCGAAAAAACTGATATTAGAATGGACTCTTAGAAAGGAAATGAAAATAATTAACAAGGTACGAAGAAATTGTTTTAATTTGTTAAAAGAGACATAGTGAAAAAAATACTATCAGATAAAAACTAAAAATTAAAAATTTAGACCAATGACAAAGTTAATAAAATAGCTGATCTTTTACCCTGAGCATTAACGCTTAAAATAGTTGATCTTTTACCCTGAGCATTAACGCTATTGATTTTGCGTGTGTCCGTGTCAATTTTTTTTTACGTAAAAATTATTTATTATTAAAAATTAAAATTAAATATTAATATTCACTACACATCTCATATCATCAATCATTATTATTCATTCACACACCTCTCAGTTTCCACCATTATCTATTCCAAAAATTTATTTTTAATTAAATTTTAGTCCCAAAAAAATAATACACAAACACACGCTTTATCGAGACGGAAAATCACATATAAATATCTGATGTGTATAAAACACATTGGTGCTAAGTTGAAATATCTGTGGAAGGATGATCTCGTCCCTATCGCATGTTAAATTTTTTTTTTTAAAAGGATCCCACTTAAATCCTTGCTCAGGAGGAGTAATCAAAATTGAGTATGTGTTCTAAAGTTAAAATGATAATTGGATTTTAATATCTTTAATGTCCTTGTGTCAATTGTCAAATCAGGGCACATCATGTCATTGTTTAGTGTAAACCTTTTGCGTGATTCGGTTTGTATGTGTGCATTTTTATTTGTGCGTAATGATGTGTGGTTAGGTAGGGTCAAAAATCCCCTTCTCGTTTCCTCCTCCAGACTCCGGAGAGGCCCTTTTATGACCTTTGCCAGTGGAGCAGTTTCTTGATCGGTGCATCATCTATTTTTCACCTCATCTTTTTCTATTATTATTATTATTTTTTCAATTCTATTTTTAGTGTACGTTTGCTATTTTAGATAAATAGTTACTTTATTGAGCTACATCTGCTTTGTCTAGATCACATGTCCTATCTCCCTCTTAAATGCCACACTGCAAAGTGAAAATCATGTATCTAGGGCATCTGAACATACTGGCAATAAATTTTCATATGGTACTAAAATCTGGTTCAACTAGTACGCTTGGGGATCAACTTTTGTTTAATTTCTGTGAATTGAAATTGATTTTCTTTTTTAAGTTTTAACTATCGTTGTATTGTAATTTTGGCTTGGTAATTTGTATAGTCGAGAAAAGCTTTACGGGCGCTGAAAGCACTCGTGAAGCTACAAGCATTGGTAAAGGGATACCTTCGAAGGAAACACAATGCAGAATATTTGCGTCGATACCAGGTATTGCTTAGAGCTCAAGCAAGAGCTCAGGGGACCCGCGCCATGACTTCTAAATCTCCATTCAAGTCCTCTCAACCCAATCATCCTGTAAGCACAATGTTATTATTTTTTCTATCTTTTCGGTTTTTGTTTTCTTAAATGTGAGTGTAATAACTCGACTTTGAACTTGTAGGGACCTGCAACTCCTGAGAAATTTGAACATGTCTCTCGAAGTGGGAGCATGAAGAAAGAACATTCGATGATGCTTAAAGTGATTCTCGAATCTTTGTCTTGTTACTTGTAATCTATCTAAGTGCCTAAGAGTGCTCTCATTGTAAATGCAGAGGAATGAACAGCACTCTAACAGCAAGATACTTGAAGTGGACAACGGGAAGCCATATATAAAGCCTAAACGCAGAAACCTCTTTCATTCATCACACCTCACATTTGGGATGGATCAAATCAGTCACAGCTTTTCTACATCAAAAGAATCTCCAGCTCGACTAAGTCCACCTCACATTGAAGTTGAATCACCTCTCAAGTTTGCACATGATGTTGATCAAACCTCACTATTTACACCTACTAAGAGTGATGGATCAAGAAGCTTTCTAAGTGCTTACTCTGACCTTCCTAACTACATGGCTTACACTGAATCATCCAAAGTTAAGGTTCGATCACTAAGCGCACCAAAACTTAGGCCTCAATATGAAAGATCAAACTCGACCAAGAGATGCTCAATTCATGGGTATGGTGAATCAAGAACCACCAATCAGAGAGTTCCAACACTGCACGCCAACTTCACAAACAAAGCCTATCCGGGGTCTGGTCGTTTGGATAGACTTGGAATGCCGGTTGGAGGACATCATTGGCACAGATATTAGAATGCAAACTGATATGATAAGATCAGTTTTCCTGCTTTTGTGATAGCTAAGCCTAATGCTAACAAATGACTAGGAACCAGGCAGTATGCCTATTTGGTGCATGGAGATTTTTCTTCACTTCAAGAATATATTTAACATGATGTCAGCAGATATGCAAGCAAGTACGCTTCATTTTGTAATGATGTTAGCAATTATGCAAGATGCAATTTTTCCATGTGGGCCATACTGGATGGAGTGCAAACCACAACTTTGAGGCATAGAGAACACATAAGAGAAAAGTGTGCACGCTTTTTTTCGCATAATAAAATGCTTTAGTATCAGCGACATGGCATGTAACCACCCGGTTCATGCAAAACTAAAGGCATCGAAAGAAAAAATTGTAGACAAAATTTAAAACTAATGAAATCATCGTTTGCCACCAGCGCCACCAAGCTTAGGACCCTTTGGTAAAGCTCCCTTAGGCACATTGCCCTTGCTTGTTTTTTGTGCCTTGGACGTCACTTCTGCCTTCTTTGCCTTCTTCTCATCCTTGGTTTTCTTGATTCTCTCCTTGATTTCACTAAGAGTATGGACATCGAAAGTCATGATTTCTTCTTTATAAAAGGTGGCACTTTCATAACAAAAAAAAAAAAAAAAAAATGAAAAATGAAAAAAGGAAAAGATATACCGCAACGCAGCTTCACGTGCAGCGTCTCGGACCTCTGGCTTCTCAGCTCTCTTCTTCTGGATAACTTCCAAGGTGGCACCGACAATTGACCTCGAGTATGGCTTTTTGGTTGTTCGACGCCTCTTCTTCACAGTTTCAGCAGCAATGTCCTATATAGATCAGTAAAAATGCCAATTTTGTTGCAATTAATCTCTACTGGTAAATTCAGATCGAATAGGAATAAGAGAGAGACCAAATTTGAGGCAATTATACTCGAAGATTTCACCTTCTTATGTTGTTTTCGGTATACAGCAGTCCATGTAAGCTTGGCAGGCCTCAAGCGGTTATGGAAGTACCTCTTGCATTTTGAGTTGGCAAAGAGGAAAACCTTCAACACAGAAAAGGAACAGCTTCTTACGGCTATCAAAGAATGGTGAAATACAACTGCGCAAAATGAAAACTTATACAAGAATGATTTTGCAAAAACATTGTGATATGACTTTGTAACCACCTAAATCTTAACCTACCTGGGAGTCTGAGCGAATAAATCTAATACCCTTTCCCGGGTATATCTTGGCACCGCTAAAACGGCAAAGCTCTGTCCTGTTAAGCGTATAGATAAATACGAGTCATGTCTTACTGCAACTATATTAATCTGATATATCAAATGTCATTATGTAAACACTTGCAACAAAGATCCATAAAACTATTATGTCATACAGATTTAAGGTCACAGGATTCAGTTGTAGAAATTGATCATGCATATATAACTATAAAGTTCTTCAATGGAAGCATTCTTTTATCCCTAAAACAAAAGTATACTACAAAATCAACTATGTACACATTGAGATACACGAGGATAGGTAATTGAACAGCTTCATATCAATCTTGAAACTATAAGGCAGAGAATTGGTGGACAAGATTATGTCCTCGCTCTACTTTATAAAGAGTGAGTCCATTATAATAATAGCTCAAATGACAGCAAAATGAGTAACCATTCAAGCAGTATAACAAAATAACAGCAGAATCAGCAAAATAACTGTTGTATGTTATGCATTAGGATATTTAATTCTGCAACTGTTGATCTAATTGTCCAAAGAAAAGGGAAACTGTGATATATATCGGACTTCCATAAAAATGCACTAACAATGTTAAATAAAAAATTCAATCGAAACATCTCAGAGAAGGATTATCTTAACAACCACAGCTCACTCTTTTCCTTCTCAAATCCGCATTTTACTAATTTTACAATAAATAAACTGCAACTACCTCCAGCCTTTTTTTGATTACTTTCCGTCATCCGTGCCAATATCAGATCAGAAACTTTAAGCAACTCGCGAAAAAAATTCAGAAAAGAATGAAACTTTTCATCCCGAAATTTAAATTTACTGATTTCAAAACAATTAAATGCCAATTTCTCCAAGCTAGTTTTTCAGATCAATGCACAATGTTAAAATTTAAAATACCTGAAAATTCCGTGAAAATAAATAATAATTGGGCTATATGCAATATTAGCTTGCGGAAGAGAAAAGAAGTAACTTACTTGAGGACCATTGTTGTTAGTTGTTACAGCTGACAGATGAAAACCGTAACCTCAACCCTGAATGAGGAATGTAAGGTTCCATTTCACTCGGGTTAAATGGGCCTACTTTAAAGGCTGAAAAATTTTGGGTAGGCCTGGATTCTCTCGAGAAAGAATCCCAAGAATAACATACTTTAAAAATAAAAAGTCAAATTTAGCAAGTTATTTTTAACAAAGCAATCCAGTTCTGCTACCATCGATGGTGCCATATGGCACCATCGATCCACGTGGCGGCTAGAGAGGCGGCCGCGTCAGCTTTTTTTAAAAAAGGAAGCCCTAGTGCCTTTCTTGATAGAATAGTAAGATTCCAGGGACCATTGTGCAAATTAATGAAATAGCTTTTCCTTCTTCAATTGAAACAGTCCTAAATTCAAAGAAACCAAACGTGAGAAAGGAAATGAGGCTGCCATACGTGAAGGAGAAGCTTGAGACCACCACCACCAAGACCGCCACCGGTGCCACACGCCGCCGTCAGCCGCCGCCCATAGCCGCCACGGCAAGGTAAATAAAATTCGAATTTGAATTTTGAAATAAGTTCTCCTCCTCTCTCACGCATTTACAGCCTTCGGTCTTGGATTTTCGCTTGAATTTTCTTTTCCTTTTTTTTTTTTAGTTTTCGACCTTCGATTTTCGCAGCTTGGATTCTCGGTTGCAATGCTTGGGTTTTCTTTCTTCCTCTTTTTTCCCCCTTTTCCCCGTTCATGTGTAGATCTTTAGTCCATATTTTTTTTTCCAGCAGTATACATAAGGAGATGGTTGAGTTTTGCCTGTGTTGCATTTTACTTGGTTCGAACATGGCTTTGATTTTTACTTGGATTTTCAGCTGCAATGCTTGGTTGGGTTTTCTTTTTTCTTTTTTTTCTTTTCGTCCTTGTATGTATAAGGATTGCATTTAGGTTCTTCGAATGCATTTTGTGGGAACAATTTCGTTCAATTGTAGCTGGTGGTTCTACTGTTGTGCATTAGGATTTTTGGATAGTTGATATTAGATGAAATACTGGTGTTGTTGTGGTTGGTGTGCATTAGGATTTTTCCCAGTAGCTATACTTTGCTGCTGAAAATTTGGCGTATTTCACTACAATTCGCCTCGATTTCACTACACTATACTTTGCTAGCTCTTGTTCATTGAAAAATTGATGGTGACCATCTACGGCATTATCCTCGCAAATAATTAGCTGGTTTTCACATACGTAATATCAATGTTTGAATACACAGTTTGTATTTAATTTTTACTTTTCTAACATTCGGTTATTTGTTATAAGAGGAAAAATCCGTAGTTGTTGAAAGATCCCATGTATTGTTGCCTTGTGTTGATTAATGTCAAACTTGTGGTTTCCATTGTATATATCCTTCATGTGTTTAGATATAACACCATTCCATGTAGGTATTGAAGTAATGGCTTCCTCTAGTTCGAATAATGTGCAACCACATATAAAATGTCAATGCGGTGCACCGATGGTGATGAAGACTTCACGGACGGAGTTGAATCCCAATCGTGTTTTCTGGAAATGCATGAATGTGAAGGTAACATCTTCTCCAATTAGCTAAAAATATCTAAACATGCCATTATATTTTCCTTTAGTTATAGTGTTTGGTGTTCAAATCCTTACAGTGTAAAGGATTTATTTGGGATGATGAGGTAATGAGTAACGATGGAGCTACTGAGCATAAGTTTGGATCAAGTACCCATACTTCGAACAAGATGATGAGCAGTGCTTGCTCTGAGGATTATCACTTACTAGCACGTATTGCTTGAAAAAATGGACAAGTTGGATAAATTGGAGACGCTTGACAAGGTTGATAGGTTAGACAAGCTGGAGAAGATCCCATTTTGTTGTTCAATTCTGTAGCTTACGTTTTATGATTGGTAATGTGTTTTGATGTTGTACCCCTACTATTAGGGTCTTGTTAGTGTGTTACTATGTGTAACTATTTTGTCAAAAATTTTCAACAACTGCATTGTGAAATCAGTGAATTTGATTTCATATGCATTGAAATCAAATATGTTGCGTTTACCAAATTCAATGATTTTCTTCTCTCGATTAACGACAACGACTAACATTGACACATAAGATGTACAAGATCACTACACCTAAAAAATCAATTTTCCCCAAACAAATGACATGTGAAACACTTGCCATACACATCAAATTTTCCAATAGCAAATAATCGAACACTTTAACGATCAGGCTTTGTACCATCTTCAATGAGTTCTCATTTCTACTAAGTATTATGTAACCATAAATCATGATGTTCCAACGAAGGTCTAATCCATTGATCCAATCCATAACGTAATAATACAATAGTTAAGCAACAAAACCATTAACTTAAAGCACAATACAATAGTCATAGCACAATACAAAACATTGGATGGATTCAAAACAAAGTCGAATTTTTCCTCATCGATCTCAACACAAATAACAAAGGTATTCAATTAACCACTGCAATACAATATAAAATTTACTGTAGGAAATCGTCCTCTGGTACTGTCATTGGATACGTGGAGTAGTTATCGGCTCCCTGAGAGATGAACGTATCAGCACCTCCCATGCCACGATCCCCATCGTTCACATTCGACATATCTGGACGATAATCTTCATCGACCAACATAGTTCTGGAAAATAAGTGCAAATTAATCCCACAGTCCAAGTCCAAACAATAAAATCATATGTCCTAACACTACATTTTCAACCACCAACAACATATAGTTAATTCCGGAAAGTGTATCGCATACATCAAGGAGATTATAAAAGAAATGGATATAATTGAATCACAAACGAATGCACCTTTGATTATTCTCCGGACAAGTTTTTGCATTATGTCCAGGTTGGCGACATCTTCTGCACTTTCTCCCACTCTGACTTATCGCTTTCTCCTTCGATGATTTGAGACGCTTCCCAGATCCCTTAGCACGTACTGACACTGGGTCCTGAATACTGTAATTTTACTCGACAATCATGTCTTCTACTTGCACTGAAATCAAAACATACATAACAATTCGGAAAATGTGCATCGAATGGTGAAGCAAAAAAAAATATTACTCAAGTAAATGTTAGCAAGACAAAAAAAGGATATTACCACTCTCAATATTTGCATGTACTGGTCCCATTCTAGCCATCATTTCCCTCGTCTCCATTCGAAGTTCATTAAACTTTTGCATCACAAATGTCCTAATATCTGACAACATAGGCACCTCATTCGCGAAACTCACAAATTCTGTAATCATGTTTACACGTGCAGAATCTGATGACCCTTTAGCTACTGTTTCGGGAGTGGATTCAAATACGGGAACTAGTTTCGCATGTTTTCCCCACCTATTGAGGATGTAATGGTCGGGTATGACCCTAATCCCCTTCCGATATAGTAAACATAAGATGTGGCGACACAGATACCCGCTAAATTCAAAAAGTTTGCAACTGCAGGTGATTATGATATCGGGCCCAGTCGCCCAAGTGACATGTCGTGCCCGATCTGAAACTGTGTCAAACCTCGAAAGCCGATATAGTTTTCCATCTCCAGAGAAGAGATTCTTTTCATAATCATAAGATGCACTCTGTACTAGTTCCTCATGAAACAGCAAAAAAATTACCTTTGTGTACACATTTTGCATCTGGTCCTCCATATGATGATGTGTCCGTAACACAGGCACTTGTGACTTGTCGATGTGATCTGCATGTACTTCCAAATGCCTCTGGTGGCACAGTGCATGTTTAAATTGGACCATAAAATCCGAAAGTGAGTTCTTTCTAACCACATATGTTTTCAAGAATGAATGGTGAGACTCAGCTAGTTGACTGCTTGTCATTCCGGCAGAAAATAAGTGTTTGACATACGCTGGTACCCATCGCTCCCGTATAGCATATACACTCTGTAGCCATTCATTCGTCCCCAATAGAGTAGTGCTCATCAAATCACTCCATTTCTTCTCAAATTCTTCAGGTGTCTCAGGACCTATTAACAATGGTGATAGCAAACCATCGTAATCACCGAAAATCGTTGGACCCAACTTCTCAGAAAACTTGTTTACAGTGTGCCACAAGCAAAGTCGATGCACGGATGGGGGGAAAACCTGAAACAAATAATTCATTAGCTACTAAGTGAATAATGTGTGGCTAGGAATGACATTGATAAAATTGTAATGTAAATTGAAAAATGAGTATCACTAAAAGTTACCGTAGAAATTGCCCCTCCAATTGCTTGATCTTGGTCAGTAATGATGACCTTCGGAGCAACCCCGGTAGGCATGGCTTATAGAAACTGTGAGAACAACCAGGTGAATGACTCTCTCTTCTCATTGCTGAGCAATCCACACCCGAAGAGAACCGTCTACCTGTGATGGTTTACACCCACAAATGGCGCCAAAATCATACCATAGGTATTTGTGTTATAGGTAGTGTCAAAAACTACAACATCACCAAAGTATGCATATGCACTACGTGACGTAGAGTTTGCCCAAAAGCATCTATCAAAGACTCCTTCAACAGTCTCGATACTATAGTAGTAATTCTCATCTGTCTCTTTTTCACACTCAAAATATTTAAGAAGGGTCTCAGCATCACGTCCCAGCTTCTGTTGACGCGTATCCCTCTCAACATTCCTAATATCTCGCTCCTGACATCCAACTAAAGAAGGTCCACCATTCTGTATCTCTAACAACTGGATCTGCTGACACGTACGAATGTTAGCCTGTGACAACTGATCGAGAAGAGACTTTTGAGCCGGTGTTACCCTTTTGTGCGAAGGCAAAAACCCAACTTTCCCTGGGCTAGTAAGCGGATGGGGATGCTCAGCTGTGAATATAGAAACTGTCCACTTGTTGATATTTTCACCTTTTTCACAGTCAAGCTAGCCAAACACATGCACCTAGTATGTCCCCGTTTTCGTTCACTAGAATGCGCCTTTTTATGCTTTTCCTTCAATTGATAGTTCATGTTTGTCTTACCTTGTCTAGAACATGTAAATGTTCTTGATCGATAGCCCGAACCATCTTGATTTAAGATGCTGGTGTGTCTTCGAGTGCTAAACCCAGCTATCCTTGCATAATTATTATACAAATCAAGTGCCTCCTCCCAAGAAATGAAGGTTTTCCCAACAAATGGTTGATCATCATATGGTACATTGGGAATGTATCTGAGAGCATCTTTGGGTAACTCCATTACTGGGGGAAAAAAATTATAGCTACAAGTTAGGTCAGAGTTACATCAAAGTATATATATCTTTTACATCACTGGTTGTTGCCAAATAATATTCAAGTTGTGGAATTTTTGTCAATATTACTTAAGTTCAGTTTCACTCAAAAGGTAAAAATTTACGTAGTTATAATTTTCTTACAGTATGTACTTATAATTTTAACAGGGAAAACTTGACAATACCAACACTAAATTCCTTCCATATCAATCAATCCAATTGAAGAATACAAAATGGTTGTACAAATACCAAAAATTTAACATCAATAAACATCTTCCACTAAAACCGGAGCTGTTCGTACAACTACCAATAATTAATAAACAAAATAATTATGAATATCAGAATAATGACTTTAACCTGGAATGGTATCCCCTGGAATGATGTCATCTTCTTCTACTTGGCCCTTATTCCCTATTTCTTCTTCGGTATTCCCCGTTATTCTGAATATCTCCTCTTCTTCTTCTGACGAATATTCGGGAGGAGATTTTTCATCGGAATCAAAAATCCTAGTCATTGCCCCGCTTGTTAGTTGGAGCATCCTCAAGATGTTTATTCTATAAAATCCCTGCGAGGATAATGCCGTAGATGGTCACCATCAATTTTTCAATGAACAGGAGCTAGCAAAGTATAGTGTAGTGAAATCGAGGTGAATTGTAGTGAAATACGCCAAATTTTCAGCCGCAAAGTATAGCTACTGGGAAAAATCCTAATGCACACCAACCACAGCAACACCAGATTTCATCTAAAATCAACTATCCAAAAATCCTAATGCACAACAGTAGCAACACCAGCTACAATTGAACGAAATTGTTCCCCCAAAATGCATTCGAAGAACCTAAATGCAATCCTTATACATACAAGGACGAAAAAAAAAAGAAAACCCAACCAAGCATTGCAGTTGAGAATCCAAGTAAAAATCAAAGCCATGTTCGAACCAAGTAAAATGCAACACAGGCAAAACCCAACCATCTCCTTATGTATACTACTTGGAAAAAAAATATGGACTAAAGATCTACAGATGAACGGGGAAAAGGGGGAAAAAAAGAAGAAAGAAAACCCAAGCATTGCAACCGAGAATCCAAGCTGCGAAAATCAAAGGCCGAAAACTAAAAAAAAAAAAAAGGAACAGAAAATTCAAGCGAAAATCGAAGACCGAAGGCTGTAAATGCGTGAGAGAGGAGGAGAACTTATTTCAAAATTCAAATTCGAATTTTATTTACCTTGTCGTGGCGGCTATGGGCGGCGGCTGACGGCGGCGTGTGGCATCGGTGGCGGTCTTGGTGGTGGTGGTCTCAAGCTTCTCCTTCACGTATGGCAGCCTCGGTTCCTTTCTCACGCTTGGTTTCTTTGAATTTAGGATTGTTTCAATTGAAGAAGGAAAATCTATTTCATTAATTTGCACAATGGTCCCTGGAATCTTACTATTCTATCAAGAAAGGCATCGGGGCTTCCTTTTTTTTAAAAAAAACTGCGGCGCTGACGCGGCCGCCTCTCCAGCCGCCACGTGGATCGATGGTGCCATATTGGCACCATTGATGGTACCAGAACTGGATTGTTTAACAAAGATACAAATGATAGAATTTTTATCATGAATGGACCAAAATACCGTTCACTAACTTAAACTTAGTTTTACTGAAATTTCAAAAAAATACCTATATCCTATATTATAGGATATGGGAATCGATGACTGCTTATTTTCTCAGCGCGATTGATTTGTCTTTTCTGGTTACTTTCTATTTCCGATTTTTTTTTTAAATTTCTTGCCTAACCTTTGCCTGTGAACCACCATGATGAACCAAGGACCTAATCTCTCAAGGACTAGATCTAATCCTTGTCCTCCATGATTTAGAGAAAATAGAGAACAAATCCATGGTATCCCAATCCGGTGGTGGGATATGAGAGACGAGCTGTGTTGGTTGGGGGTAAGAAATGGCTATAGTAAGGAAGAAGAAGAAGAAGAACAGTAGCAAGGAAGAAGAATTGCACTATTGATAGCTCGATCTTGTTTGGTAGGAGGGTTTAGAGAAGAAGAATAATAGTAAGGAGTCGAGTCATGAACAGTAGTGGTCGAGTCATGAATAGTGCATTGAAGGGTAGATTGGACTATCTAATTTGAAACTTATGCTATTTTTGGCTTTTTAAAAAAAAAAATTGACATCAATGGGATTAATAAAAGGAACTTGCTATTTTTGTCCTTGCCCCTTCTCTCAAAGGGAAAATTAGGTGCCCACCCATTTGACGTTTCCGAAAATACAACAGTATCCTTTTCTTTTTTTGAACAAAAATACTATCTTATTAATTCAGAAAAATAAGTTGTATGTAACACTTAAAATTTCCTCGCTTATCCGTCTTTGCTTCTGCTACAAATTAGGGGTTTGGTAGGGTCTGAAGAACATAAAAATTGTCTTTTTTTGTTGATTTTACTTCTCTATATTACAGAAATATAGGTTAATCGTTTTATGTTTGTGCTCCTCTAACAATGTGTACTCTAATTGCTTATTTGCCATTGATATTTTTGGTTTTTCTTGCGTTCTTTTATGTTTTTAAAAGTAAAATGTAGTGCTGTCTTTGCTCCCCGCCCCTTGCGGCAAGGCGTAGCTCGTTTTGTTATCAATTGTTTTTAAGTGCAATCTCTAGTTTTTTGTTTGGTTTTTGTATAATGTTTGGATTCTTGTGATGGTTGTTGGTTCTAGCCAGTGGCGATTCTGTGGTTTGTAAGGCTTAAGGAAAACTTCATGAAAATGGGCTCTCTTAAGGGAAAATACTTATTAGTTACCACAAAACTAAGTATAAAACGACAGATATAGTACATTATATTTCTAAACCCTAAATTTGAAACGAAACAAAAAAGGAAAAGAGGTTTAAAAGCCAGTTTTCTTGCAAGTAAAGTTGGGTCCAATTCTGTAATTTACGGGGCTGAGGTGATTTCATAAAATGGCTCCGTTAGTGGTACTTGTTGATTTGAGTGAAACTCATATTGTCACTATTAAATAATTGTCGTAAAGTTCAAAGTGTCCATTTTGGATATCTTAAAAAAAAAAAAATCATAAATACTCATGTCCTAACCAAGAAGATTCAATTATTTGCGAGATTTTATTTAAAGATAAGAAAACCCTTACAGAATGATAGACGAAAAATTAATTTTACTTAGGCGAAATGAATATATTATCCCTTGAGAATTTTTTCTTGCATGCGGATGATTTTTGGGACCAAATTTTTCAGACTAAGGTTATGAAAAATTGATTTTTTGAGAAATCATTCCTATAATTTTACTTGAAAATAAAAATAATTTCGGACCGTACACCCAAAATAATATTCTTTTAACTTTATAAAAAATTAATTTTTCTTACTTTTGTGCCCCCCTAATTTTTTCAAATTCTCCCATGAGAAATTTAACACTGTTAAGAATTATAATGAAATACTTTTACATAATATTAAATCAATGAATATAATCATGCCGAATTGGGGAGAGAGAGAGAGAGCATGTATTTGTGGAAAAGTATCATTAACAATAATTAAGTAAAACAAAATGAAAAAGTTCCTCAAAGTTGTGCAAAACTGTTAATTATTAAAGGTAAAAAGATATGAAAAAGGTTAAATCTCGGGAGTCGAACCCGAAAAATGCTATAAGTACACACATTTTTTTATGTGTACTTATACCACACCCTAATAGAGTGTGGAAAATGAATATATTATCCCTCTGAAAGTGGGGGGCCTACACGCATATTAGAATATGTTAGAGGTACACACAAAAATTGTGTGTACCTCTAGCATCACCCATCGAACCCATGTGCTCGTGCAAAACCCAAGTAAACCAATTAACATATTTGTCTTCTTACTGCTACACCATAATCCCTATTATTAACTACATTAGTGCTCTGATGCCCAGATGTGGATATTAAGAGCGGGAGCGTGTTAACTAAATGTGAGACAAATCCTTAATATATTACTAAAATCTATACATGTACAAAAAATGGAACCCTCATATTTGTGGGCCTGAACTGGCCGCCTCACCAGACTCAAGAGAAAGCCACCCCTGGTTTTGGCTGGAGGGGAGGTGTTGCAATCTTGAGGAATATCGACTTGTTCTCTATTTTGCCTCTTTTTTTTTTTTTTTTTTTTTTTTTTTTTTTTTTTAACTATTTCTAACTTTCTATTGTATTTCTTTCTTTTACTGGTTTTCTAAAGAATTGCTGAGTTTCTTTTTTTTTTATTAATTTTTTTTTTGGCTCAATTTCGGTCACTACTTCGACTAAATCTATGGAATGCATGGTTTTTGTTTTTGGTGGTCAGGAACGCACGTTGCTTTGATGTTAGAATTCTATTTCCGTGTCAGCTTTTGAACTCCATGTCACTTTCTTATATGTCCAAATGTTGGAAAAGTTGAAGAATTGTAGTTTGATTGTATGAGTGATAATTGGCAATAAAATAGTAAAGAATACACAAATTTTGTTTTAAGGGTGTGTTTGATTCCTTTCCGGGAAAACGATTTCCTGGAAAATGGATTCCCGAAAAATGGATTCCTACCTTTTCTTCGGATTGAGTTTTCGAGGAAAACTACACTTTTTGTGTTTTAAACGCTTGTACCTGAAAAATATTTTCCCGGAAAAAAAAAACGAATCAAACACATTCGTATGGAAAAAACGGCTGAAAAACGAGTTTTCCAGGAAAAGTTTAAGCGAATCAAACACACCCTAAGTGGAAACTACCAAGAAGGAAAAAAACTCTTACAAAGAGGGCAGAGAGAAAATTCCACTGTGATCAGAAATGGTTAATATGGATAACGACGATATCCAAATTAAAAAAAATCAAACACAAATTCGGTAAATCCTTATCCCCTTAACATATTGGATAGACATTCATTTCCATGTTCATGTGTGACTCATTTATAGCTAGTACACGTTTTGCACATATTATCATCAATAAACAACACATAACTATTTTACTTCCATAAACTTTGCAAGAGTGAACTGCATTTTTGTCAATTGACCAAATTTGAATTATATTATTTGTTGTTCATTTTTTCATTTCTTTTTTTTGGTTAGGAATTCGAGCACTGGCGGAGCCAGTAAGAGCCGAGCGAGGGCATGTGCCCTCGCTGAAATTTTGAGATTTTTGTTGTTGTTGTTCTTGTTGGGGCTTCCAGTACTACATGCAGGTGAAATGGAACGTGCTGCTTTAATTTGTATAGCATCTCTCATTCAATAAAAAAATATTTATAGGGTAATAATTTATTCTGAGTTTTTTTCCACGTCCAAGTTGTTAATAAATTAAGAAAACAAGAGTTGAGATGAGCTTACGGAAACAATATTGGAAATAATTTTATTTGTTTGTCTATGTTTGCCCACAGAAAACGAGGTCATGTGACCAACAAATTAAATTTTGAGGTAGTGTGGCCACATTCACTGGTGGAGAAGGCGTTAGAAAACGAGTGAAAATGATGAGAAAAATGGATCTCTTCTCAATATTTTGGGCTTTCTGTTGTTTATTAAATTGAACAATTTTTCCATTTGGGCCTACATAATTAATAACCAAACTCATAATCCATTTGCCTACTTACATGATTGAGTAGTTGACGAAATTAAAAACTTACTATACATAATTATCTACTAACTAGTTCGGACAATCAGAATAGAGAGAAATCGAATCCAGAAAATTCATGTTTTATTCTATTCACTATCAAATTAAATTTATTTCTTCCTCACCACTCAAATTTAATATTTCTCGCAAGTAAATTTTTTATACTACAATAGGCCCTACCTAAAAATTTTTTTTGTCCATGCGGGAGCTATCATAAGTGATTCCCTAACTATTAATGCCTGGATCCGACATTGCCTACACTGAATAAAATTTTTAGCTACGCCACTGAATTGGAGCATAACTTAAGATAAGATCATATTTTTAAATTCATAGCATGCAAATTTGCATAATGTATACACAGAACGTGTTAATTAAAAAAATCACGATTAATTAACATATTTGCCGAAATTTGAGAAAATACTGATTCTATGTCATGATAATGTACGTGTATTCTAATTACAATTGATTTTATTTGTTTCGATCATTTTTGTTACTTACGAAATGTTGGGTTGAAGTGATGGAAACGCAATCTAATCTTAATTTGACAATTGGGAATTAAAGAGCGAAACACAAACAACTCTATAGACCATATAGAGAAGGATTCCTTTGGCAAAAATTTTAATATATTTTTATGAGTAGAAAGAGAGAGAATGAGTGGAATTGAATAATAGAGATTTAATAGTATAAATGGACCATATAAAATATGTGGATGTGATTTATTTGATCAAATTTGAATTATAAAAAATAGAAAAAAAATGAATTAATATGTGTGTACAAATATGATGGCGAGTTTAAACAGGTAATATTCATTGTAATATTCCACTTGACTATAAATTTTCAATCTTGAATATATTACAAGTCAAGTTGACGCCTATTATGAATAATTGAGAATAATGTGGTGGTTATGAATTATGAGGAATAATTTGGTGGAGGAATAATTTGGTGGAGGAATAATTTGGTAAAAGATGTAATTATTATATGTGAATGACTATTATACCCTTGATGAAATTATGTAATTACGATTGTCCATTCGAAGCTTTTCCTATAAATAGAGCTCGATTATTAATGAAATTCATTTTCGAGAATTCCTGAATTCATTCTCTCTAAATTCTCTCTATTGTTTCTATTCTTTTATAACACGTTATCGACGCAGTCTCTAACCCTTTGAGTAATATGAAAGAAGTATGCTTTCTACGCTGCATCTTATAGATGATCTTCTCGACGTAAACCGGATTATTACAAGAAAATTATGGCCAATATTTCTTTGAAGCTCCATGATTATAAACCTGATTAAGACTATGCTTAACGCCCTTTTCCTTCTTCCTTCCACTACCCTAATCACCACTTCTTGATAATTCCCTCAACCACAAATTAATCTTCCTAATTACGACAAGCGGTGGTAGCAATTTGGAGAGCATACATGAGGAGGAGACTAACCCTTTGGCTATCGTGTCTGATAATAATCCTCCCATTGATCACGTCCGCCCAACCCGTGCCAGGTAATCAAATGGAAATGTCGATGCAGAGTGTGAAGAAAGGAAGAGAATCAGAAAAGGACGAAGGTATATATATTCCATTATAATATAATAATTATATATTATTTTATAATATAATAATATATTAAACTATAACATTCGTTTTATCGAGATATAAGGAGTATACATTATCAAAATCAAATTTTCTCGACTCCATTATACTCGATTTAACGAGCTTCGATTTGACACAAATATTAATAGGGTAATAACTTCGTTGTTTGAAATATGTTATTATCAAACTTTCAAAATTTACAAATTAGTACATCAACTTTTGAAAAAGTTACAAAATAGTCCTTGAATATTTTGATATTGATAAATTGAAGTAGAAAGGAGATAATTTTCCAATCGTAAAACATTGATAAAATATTTTTGACAATTTTACCTTTACGAATTGAATGGACAATTTTACCCTTAGGTAAAACCGACCTAATTTTGACGACAGTGAAAAATGGATAGAATATTCATGAAGAAATTCTAAATCCATTGATTATATAAAATGGTTTGAAGTCCATTTGAGTTAAAAGATCGAATATTATTTTAACTCCGAAGAGTTCAATTACATAATGTACTTATTCTAGAAGGATAAGTGTGCTCTTGTAGAAGTAATGAGTATTTGTTCTAGAAGAACAAATTTGCTCCCGTAGAAAGCAGTTCAATATTTAATTCTGCTTTATTTATTTACTGCAATTTAATTCTTTTAATACCTCCTACTTAATGATGGGTTCAACCGTCACTAAAGCGGAAAGTTTTATATATTTACACTTTATATGCTAAGTGATGGGTAATACCTTACGCTAGCATCCTACTCTGAAGAAGTAGTTAAACATTATGCAATTTAATTCTACGCAATTTAAATTCAGTAAATTTATATTTATTGCAATAATTCCCATAAGGTAGGTTCGACCACCTATTGGAGGAAATTTAATTTCTGCAATTTAAATTTATGCACTTTATAGTTTGAGTATATTTCCAATGTGGTGGGTAATACCACACGATTGGTGTGCATATTTCGATGTAGTGGGTTATACTACGATTGGTTATAACGAATCCTACTCTGAAGAAGTAGTTGATCAAATATTCTAATCATACTCTCAAGTAGTAGGACGATGAGAATAAAATTACTTCCCCATATATACCGAATATTAATGGAGAAAATTGAGTAAGTGGTACTTGAAGTCACCATTGGATAAATAGATGAAAATAAAATGCTCAATAGATCCCATGTTGATAAATCAAAGATAATATATCGCATGGAGAAATTATATGAAGTAATCTCATCGATGATATGAGATTGTATTAATATGAGAATAAAATGCTCTTGAAGAAGCATAATCACTAGATTTCTGTATTTGAATAAAGCCAATATGATATTATTATTACTCCAGAAGAAGTACAAAACAGTCGAAGTGGAACATATTGAGAATATCAAAAGATGGCATTAAACATTAGAAAATATAGAAATGCAAAAAGAATATACATAAAGAATCCATAAATGAGGGATGCGTCTCGAGAGTATAAATACTCCGTAACTCTGCCACCATCAACATTAGGATTCATAATGAAATATTTAAAGGATCCGAATTTCTTTTTAAGCTTGACACCGATGATGCAGTGACCGACGGACTGGGCTTCCACAGATTCTTGAACATATGCATGAAATTTGATGAGTAGTTCATCAACTTGATTTAAGCGAGAAATAAGTATTTTTCTCATTGAATGAGAGATAAACTTATTATTTACACACGATCTAGAAACGCTAGTAAGCCATCAAAGAAATTATTAATATTCAACAAACCTATTGGTTTGACATGAAAGTTCCACTGTGCCAATGAGGCTATATTGAATATTTCCTCCGGTGTGTTGTAGCACTTTGGAAGGACAATGAAAGCATCACTATTATTCATCATATACATCATGCGGTTGTGGATGGATTGCGCTTGTAGCACCAACCTGCTTTGGACCCATGGTAGAAGCGGCTCCAATTCGAGTATTAGATCCAACTAGATGGAAAGGTATTACACTCGAAACTCTTATTCCCCATGATTGTCTGGCCATTATAAGTCTAGCTAAAAAGTTTGTTGTTGGTTCCTCAGTATAGTATATTGATTTCTTGTCTCCCTAACTCTTTTAAAAGTCGGTTTGCCATATCCACATATTGGATATGGCCTACCAGTTAGATCCACCAAGAATACATACGGTTTTAATCAAGCGAGGTAAAGGCTGACTTGTATGAGATGATTCTAAAATTTCCATATCCATCTCTACTCCTATCTCTCTTTTTACACTATACTTTTAATGTATGAACATGAGAGATATATGAATCCTTCTATTTAAAGAAAAATTTTCAAACCAATAATTGAGTGCACTATTTACTTTTTGACAAATATGAAAGAGAAAAAAGCAGAAAAAAATTAAAGTGAAAATGACATATATCATCGGTGATAGAAAATAAAAATCGAAAATCAAACGATATTTACAAATAAAAGAAAAATATTGATCTTCTATATTACATAAATTTGCCTTACATAAATATGAGAAAATTATTATACTAAAATTTTCTACTAAATTTACAAACAGGATCTTCTAAAGTAAGTTTTTCAAGACTGTAACGCGTTTGTTGATCTTTTAATTTGGCCCATAAGGCCATTAGCTCACCTTGTACGTGTCCACTAGGATATATCTCAAGAGCCTGTTGAATATCATCCAAAGGCTCCTTACTCAATCCATCCTTAATGAATGCTATTTTATCTTCTCGGTTTACGGACAAGTACCCCCTGATTTACATCGAAAGTGTCACATGTCCATCGAGCACACTTGTAGCATCCTCCTAATCTTTTTGCTCTCCGTTTCTTTGAAAAACTACTTTTACCCATACCAGGCATGTATTTAGAAGGAATTGAAACCTCACCAGATAATCGAACCTTTGCTTCAATCAAGCATTGGATATCTTGTGGGATACCCTTATTCATTAGCATCCTTAATCTTTCCTACATCGATAAATCCTTTTTAGGATTTTGATCGATAGTGATGGATAGTATTTTCAAGATTTGAGAGCATATGATCCATTATAATGTATAGACCCTTGTTAGGATGAATTTTGCAATAATTTTGATGATTTATTTATAGAATAATACGACGCGTATGAAATAAGACTCGATTTTAAATAAATAATATGAAGCGTAAGAGCTACGACATTTCTAATTAAATAATAGCCGGATGTGATGCGTATGAGTAACTCAATGTTTTAACGATGGTAGACAATAATGTCACTAAAAGATGATGGAATATGTCGGTGAATTGTTTCTATGATAAATCATATTGAGCACTATACAGATACTAGTGAAATCGATATAAGAATTTACTGAACTAGAAGTTCAATAATACTCGTTTGCAAAACCGGACTGACCATCCCGGTTTAAATAATTATTGAAATCAATATTTCAAGTGAAGAATTAAAAGAATTCTTCAATGATTGTTCTCGATAAATGATGAAATCATTACTAGCCAATATTGGGAATAAATTCCAAATATATCCGGAATAAAGGATGAGAAGTATGGACCACTCATATTCCATGTGGACTACTAGATATTATGATATGGATCCACTAGATAGTCACATGTGTATATGATTCGTAATTTGAAATTTACGAAATATTTGCTCACGGTATGAGCATGATTTTCAGATTTAATGATAAAGCTAGTAAATGTATATCTCAATACTTGAATAAATCACTGAAGGATTTGAGTATCTTGCATACAAGTGGGATATTATATGGCAAATTATTTAAAGTCCTCAAATAAATTGCCGATATCGAGAATAGAATGCAAAGCGGTCTAAATTCCCATATTAAGGTTTGAATGATGAGAACATATATGATTAAAATCATACCAACTGTATGAGTTTTGGTGTTCTAAATTTTCTCAAAGCATGAGGGAGTATTAAAGGTTGAAAATAAATGCATCATGTTATATCCTCGAAATTGAAATACTGAACTTGAAGTTCAAAGATGCATGAAAGGTTATGAACAATCACATATATCACTACGATGCTTTGATAAGTTAGCGCTTGAAAGCGTTGATATTTCCCCAAACATATATATCAAAGCAAATTATAAAAGATGGTCTTAATAACGGAGGTATATGCTCTTGAAGAGTATATAGACATAACTATATTGTGTAATCCTACAAGAGGATTGATAATGAGATATCTCGATAAGTTATGTCGATATGGGGAAAGAAATGAAATTGAAAAGTGTCGACACGATATGAAAATGTAGCGCTACATATGATCAATGATAATGAAAATATTGAGATATATTGAAGATGATAAATGGTGAATGTGAAATCCTTAACTTATGAGATGATGAGATGATGATGACTAATGCTCAAGTTTAAAGATAAGCATGGTGGTCATTATATATTGCATGCTCATGAAAGTTAAATTACCGACGTGTGTGTAGTACCGAAAAGGAAATTAAAGGATCGGGTGAGCTAAGCCCGTGTTTATGATTACCCTAAAGGGTGAACTAAGCCCCTGGGAATGAAATAACCTATTAAGTGAGTATTAAATATTAAATGATATATTTTAAATGTTAGTTAGTTATGAAGGTTTACTTATATGTTTACATGTTTTTACGATGAATTTATATGCTTTAAATTGTGTGTTTGGAGACATGTGTTCATGGTGAATGTTTTGTAGTTGTGTAAGAAAATTGATGCACTCTAAATGAACGAAGAGTATAAAACCAATGTATATGATACTCATACAAATGTATGAAAGATTTTGAAATGCTTGCAAAGATACTTGTATAAAATACGCGTTGCACTCTTTTTCCCTTGACTGAGGTTTTATCCCATTGGGTTTTCCTAGCGAGGTTTTTAATGAGGCAACTTTAAAGGCGTATTCACATGAATAATGTACTCTTTTTCCTTCATTAGGGTTTTTCCCACTGGGTTTTTCCTAATAAGGTTTTAACGAGGCATATTCATGGTATATTGAGAACGATAGGAGAAATTGATACAGTGTATCTATTGGATCAAGTTATAATGGAGCTAATGCTTTAGATCCAAAGCGATGATGATATTGAAATCATTTACCGAAGTAAAGATATCGATTCTCAAGATATGAAATCGAAGCGAGCGTTGTACTCTTTTTCCTTCGATCAAGTTTTTCCCACCTGGTTTTCTTGACAAGGTTTTAACGAGCAAAGACGTGAATACTCATATGTCACGATAGACATCAAGGGAGCAATGTTTTGATGAAGCGAGATATAACCACTCCAAGCTATCCCGCAATCGGTTTGGAAGTTTTTTCCCACTGGGTTTTTCTCCAAACAGTCAGGAAGACATTTGTATTAATAGTCGTTCAAGGAGTGTTATGAATAATAATTAAAGAATAATTATTAGGTGTTATGAATAATTGAGAATAATGTGGTGGTTATGAATTATGAGGAATAATTTGGTGGAGGAATAATTTGGTGGAGGAATAATTTGGTAAAAGATGTAATTATTATATGTGAATGACTATTATACCCTTGATGAAATTATGTAATTACGATTGTGCCATTCGAAGTTTTCCTATAAATAGGGCTTCAGTTATTAATGAAATTCATTTTCTGAGAATTCCTTAGAATTCATTCTCTCTATTGTTTCTATTCTTTTATAACAACGCCTAACTTCTAGAGAAATATAGATATATTAAGTAGAGTGAAATTTTATTTTCTCCATCCTGCTGTATACGTGGCCTGCTAGCTTGTACAGTGGACACTTATCGCTCTATCAACACATTCACATATCTTAATTAAATAATTGGTCATCAATCTACATGACCGTTCTAAAATGTTACTTACCTGTTACACCCTCAAAGTTCGTCCAATTTTAAAAATCACCATGTACTACTCCTTCGTTATATATGTTAGTATCCTTTGCTATAGATAAAACAGATGACACATTGTGCAATTGATGATATGAAAAAAATTGCAACATTAACATTGTATTATGGCATTCCCCGATCAAATCTATCTTATTTCTGATTATGGGACATGACGCCTATCTTTTAGATGGACAAAAGGAGACGATAGTGATTTAATGTATTGGGGACAATGACTAGATGTGTCTATATATAGGGATGAATTAGAGTCTCCAGTAAAGACCTAACTAGATCCTTATTAGTCTCTACTTATTCGGCCCACATCAAATTTTATAGTTTATGGGCATTCTTTTAATTAGACTACTTAATTTAGCCTACTGAAATTGAACAACTGATATAATTAATATTAATATATTGCCCACAAAAATATTATTAGAAATAAATTTCTAATAATCTCCCACTTGTGCTACATATTATACTTGAATAATTATATCAACAAAATCCCTAGGCATGCAATTGTATATTATTCATTTTAGACTGATCTTCAAACAACCTAGTCCATCTTATACACTAGTGATGGAACTACCGTAGCTTTCATCACAATATCACTGTGATTAAACCACAAAAATTACCATACTAATTTACTCGATGACATATATCTAATATGGATAAGTAGCATGGAAATTACATACAATATGATCTTATACATGTCTATTTCCAACTTTATTCTTTAACGAGATCAAGGAGTTTAGAAATGAAAATAAACTATCAACTTTATTCTGCAGAAAATCAACTACTGAACATATAGTAAATGTGTCTATACAAAATGACTCCCACTAAACCAAGGCATCATTAGAAACAACATCCATACGAGCAACATGCTCATGAAACACCTTAGGGGTCAATCCCTTGGTTAATGGGTCTGCTAGCATTGAATATGTCCCTATATGTTCTATGGAAATCTAGTTATCATGAACTCTTTCCTTGACAACCAGATATTTTATGTCAATAAACTTCGACTTTGTCGAACTCCTATTGTTGTTGGAGTAAAGCACATCTCAGTTATTGTTCCAGTAAATCTTCAATGGCCTCTCAATGCCATTTACCACATGCATACCAGTGACAAATTGATGGTCAATGGGGGCATTTTGGAAGAATGGGTTGAAACAAATTAAAGTCTTCAAAAAATTAAAATCTAATTTTTAATTTTGGGTTTATTACTGGCAAAGTTTTACTTTGTTTTAATTTAAACACTTTACCTTGCTTCTCAATTATACATCAAAATATTATTTTTTCTATAATCTCTATCAAACATAAATGTTTGCTTATTATTATTATTATTATTTTTATTTTATTTTTTGTTGTGTAACTCACGTAAACAATGAAGATGAACTTGTCCAAACCATCTATCTTTTCAAAAAAATTATCCAACCGTAATTTCAATGAACAAATCCCGCACTCTTGCTTTTATGTGAAGAAGGTTGATGGAGCGACTAATTAATGAGTTGAACTTCCTCAACACCCCGCCCCCACCCTGAAAATAATAATAATAATAATGAAAAATAAGAAGTTCATCGGCTATATTTGCAAACAAGCACATATTAGAGATTTTTACTTAATTATATCTTTAAGTTAAGCTCTTACCTGATAAGAAAGTTACTTTTATTTGAAATTTATTCAATGCACTTTCAATGCACATTATGGCGTTCATCAATTGATGTGAGTATGTGACACTCGAATTCGAATGATATGACACTCCGACTAATGTATTGCATGCACCACTCTAGGCTCAATGTCAGTTGGTTAACTAAACTATGGGAACTCGCAACGTCTGGCCATGCCTTGATGTTGCCATCTTCACTGAGTTGACGAATC
The DNA here is from genome assembly GCA_018223645.1 of Jasminum sambac. Lineage (NCBI taxonomy): Eukaryota > Viridiplantae > Streptophyta > Magnoliopsida > Lamiales > Oleaceae > Jasminum > Jasminum sambac. The sequence continues at coordinate 41,566,411 of CP073640.1, forward strand.
GATCCATAGGATGCAATGGATCAACTTCACACTTTTATCAATCAAAATTTTATGCTTAAAACTTTTCTTAAAATCTATTTTTCAACGAAATATTCTAAAAATAATTTTTTATGGTAAGTTTTTTTGTTGATAATATAATGAAATTAATTTCTGTATTGATAGATCATATATATAGATCCCTTGCACGGCAAATCAAATTTATATTTATTTATTAAAAGCTTATACTGTAGTTGTTAGGTGCACAATTTTGTAAACATTAAGATAAGTACTAAATAATTTGATCTAAAATTTTAAATTATTATACAGTGAAATAAGTAAGGACCACGCTACAACATCATAATAAATACCATAATGGTTGACATAATGGATATGTGGCATGATCCTATAATTTCAACCACTCCATCACTTTTAGATGGACGGTTATTAAATATGCCAACAACCATTATGTTAACCATTATGATATTCATTATGGTAGTCTAGCATTTCCCAATAAGTAAATAACTTCTATTTGTTGCTTAGCGCGTTCAACAATCGATCATAATAAGACTAGAAAATAGGGTACCAAACTTATTTCTGGAAGTTTATAATCTTCAACTAACGTTAAATAAATTTCCAATTATTGTGCGCAAGTTATACATCACGATTTCAAGAAATTTTTGATTTTGCAAAGGGAAATGAAGACAAAAATTTAAAGCAGGTGTTAGTTTATGTGTATTTATGAGTTTTGATGTAAAATAGGAGAGTGTGAGTAGAATTGAATGGTGGAAATTTGTGTAGTACAAGTGGGTTCCACGAGACATGTGGATGTGATTAGTTTGAAGTGTAAAAAAAAATGTGTAAAAATGTGTAAATATACATAAAAAGTTGGAGACTAATACACGCTTATCTTTGAATGGTCTAAGCAAAACTCAAGATGACCATTATGTGAATACTCAAGATCAAGGCTTCCACTAACCTATATAAACCCCACCACCCATATAACTTGTTAAACCAACACACTAAACACATAGCAATTACATCAAACATGAATTTCCCCAAAAATGTCACTATTACATTGTGCCTATGGGCAATCACTTTGTTTGCCTACACCCATGCTGCAACATTTGACGTTACAAACCAATGCACATACCCCGTTTGGGCTGCCGCCTCACCCGGTGGTGGGCAACGACTCGACCAAGGCCAAACGTGGACTATCAATGTCGCCCCAGGCACTACCGAGGCCCGTATATGGGGACGCACTAATTGTGACTTCGATGCAAACGGTCAGGGCCAATGTGAAACTGGAGACTGTAACGGTCTACTAGAATGCCAAGGCTATGGTAGCCCACCAAATACCCTAGCCGAATTTGCCCTTAACCAACCCGGTAACTTAGACTTCGTCGATATTTCACTTGTCGAGGATTTAACATTCCGATGGAGTTTAGTCCCACAACTGATGTTTGTCGCCGCCTTGTGTGCAATGCCCCTATTGTCGAAGAGTGTCCTAATGAACTTCGTACCAATGGAGGGTGTAACAACCCGTGCACGGTTTTCGGTACCAATGAATATTGTTGCACCGATGGACCTGGAAGCTGCGGGCCCACAGAATTTTCTAGGTTCTTTAAGGAGAGATGTCCGGATGCTTATAGCTACCCGCAGGATGATCAAACAAGCCTCTTCACTTGCCCGGCCGGTACCAACTATCGTGTTATCTTCTGCCCGTGATCAAGCTCTTGTTGTAAAATTAGTTTGCTGAACAACTACTATTGTTTATCGTGAATATTGTCGAAATACTATAGGAATCAAATAAAGAATAATACTGCAAATGATTCCAACACCTATGTTTTGGACAATCAAGTTGTTTAGTAAACAAATTTAAGATAATTTTCAACCAAATGCAACCGAATATAAAATATATTTGTTTAGACTACTATGAATCTCTATATTATGTATTATGTTGATCCTAAATGTGTTAAATAGATCAATTTGGTGTAGCCACTATATTATTCAATATGTCAACTTAGAATTTTCAGGTATCCTCACAGTGTATTATACGTATAGTTTAAATGGAAGTCCTAAGTTAACATATCAAGGGTTTGTTTCATACATATTTGAATTATTTTTTTCTCTTTATTTTCAACTACTTAACTATTGGTTTGATAATTTTAAAAAAAAATTTCATACATTTTCTTTAATTTTCAATCGTATATCTAAAATATTTTTGAGGAAATTACATTAGATATCACTTTTAGCTTTTGTAATTCACTTTTAGCTTTTAATGTAATTTCCTCTATTTTTTTTTAACTAATCCATATAAGACATATCCTAAATAACATAATCAATGACACGATCAGACGGGGTGGTGTGGGGTCGTGTAGGCACATGCCTACATATGATTGGTTGATATTTTTTTCCCCAACACTGATAAAATCATGATTTTGCAAAGGTTTCAATGTCATTTTCCTCAATTTTAGATTATGTTTCTTTCTTTTGAAAAATTTAGCATTATTTTTAAGTAAGGAAATACAGATGTTGAATAGAAGATTTTTTCGTGAACTTTAATATGAGTTAAAAAAAAAACTAATATGAACATACCGTCCATATATACAAAGGCTTGAACGTCTAAAGATGAAAAAGTAACATTTTAACATTTGCTTTTTTATGAAAGGCTCAAGCTTCAAGCTTAGTTAATTCAATTAAGTCCTATATAGATTTTTCAACATTCTAATTTGATTCAATTTAGTCCTTAATGATTGGTTTTTACTTTTTAACTTTCAACAATAATTCATTCTCTCCAACTTACTTTATTTAAACCCTAAAGTAAATAATATAATATTTCAACAATAATTCATGAATTAGACCTTTAGTTGTTTTCACTTTCTAGTCTAACTAAAATTAAATAATACTAGTATTTTCTCCGGTGCGTTGCACGGGGAGCTTTATGGCCAAATTATAATTTAAAATATGTGTAAAATAAAAATTATGATAACATATTTACCTTTTTTTTTTTAATGGTAAATAGCATAAGAAACAAAATAATAAAATCAAGAACTGGATCAGAAATAATGTGTGATATAACATCTTTCAGGGAGATGACGAAACTATATAAAAATACATTCTGTCAGAAAAATATAAAAGCACATTATTTCGTCCCCGTTTGTTTATAAATTTTTCCTTGATTTTGCGTAATTTAATGGGAGAGATATGGATGAGAGATTTAAAAAGATCACACACGATAATAACACGGATTGGAGAGATAAAGAGTGATTTTGTTACAAGATCCGGGGTGATAATAACGGGAGATTATGCATGGGTTGAAAATTAGATATTTGTGTTTGAGTGGGAAATATAAATAAAATATTATTTTTTAATTCTGAAAATTATAAAATTGAGCGGGAAACTAACCTCATTTTATTGATATATAGATATAGCATACGGGGAGATTTATGGCCAAGTTATAATTTAAAATATATGTAAAATAAAAATTATAATAACATATTTTCCTTTTTTATGGTAAATAGCATAAGAAAAAAAATAATAAAACCAAGAACTGGATCAGAAATAATGTGTGATATAATATCTCTAAGAGAGATGACGAAGCTATATAAAAGCACATTCGATCAAAAAAGTATAAAAGCATATTATTTCGTCCTCGTTTGGTTATAAATTTTTCATTGATTTTGCATGATTTAATGAGAGAGATATGAATGAGAGATTTTAAAAGATCACACACGATAAGAACACGAATTGGAGGGATAAGGAGTGATTTTGTCACAAGATCAGGGGTGATAATAATGGGAGATTATGCACGGGTTGAAAATTAGGTATTTGTATTTGAGTGGAAAATATAAATAAAATATTATTTTTAATTCTGAAAATTATAAGATTGAGCGGGAAACTGATCTAATTTTATTAATACTAGCAACTTCACCTGTGCGTTGCACGGGGTGATATGTGCAATAAATATACAAATCCTATTAATACTAAGACTATAGTATTAACATTATGATAGTAATAAAATCGAAGATATCACAAATCCTAACAAAGTATACAAATTCTTATGTTTAAGTAAAAAAAAAATTATAAAAATTTAAGCAAAGTCTCCATTGTATTTTGGAAGAATCTACCCTGTTCAATTCCCGACTCAACACAATCAACAAAAATGTAAAACAATATTATTCAACATCCCATTGTAAAGAAAATATTGATCATAATGGAATCCATAATTATACAACGAAACAACAGAAAGTAACCAAGAGCAACTCAAATTTCACCACAACCACGGTCTTTCCGTAACACAACCCTACAAGAGTGTTAGATACGACACAACATGAACATAGAACAAATGCAATCGCCATAGAATCAAGTTATGTAAATAGAAAAAATTTCCATACCATGAATCAAACACGACCATTATTTACCATAAACACAGCAATTCGCCCTTCTATTCTAGCACTTTCACACGTTCATTGCACGGGGTGATATGTATAACAAATATGTTGTTTCTACTAATGTTAAGAGCATATCATTTATAATACTATAATAAAATAAGAAAAAATACTTCACAGAGTACTGAACTTCTCACGGTTTAAGTAACGAAAAACATCTTATAAACATTTTGATAGAATTTCACTTGCATTTTGAACAAATTCAGGAGATATAGACTCTACACCCGTGCAATACATGGTATTGACAATGAATATATGAGTAATGATTTTGAAAATTTTATTATGAAATATAATCAACATATGCTTATATATTATAGAAAAAGCAATGTAGCGGATACAGTTCAACAGACTCCAATACCTCGTTTCTATCCTGGTCAGAAATACTTATCCTCGTCCTCGCCAAATCCTCAATTAATTGAGGCCAAAAAGGGATGATACAAGAATTGCGATAGAATGGGGACTCACATCCCCCATCCTATTTTGCTAGAAAAATTCGATCCCAGTCTATGCTCCATCGTGATCGTTTAATCAAAGAACTTTATTTGCACTTTTTAAATATGAATGAATAAGATCTAATTTTCTTGAATAAATATTTTCTAAACATACTAACACACATATTTACATATTCGATACAAAATTAGTGATTTAATATATTTATTTAAATTTATCAATTTATATGTTTATTTTTAAACATCTATTTTTTTCAATAAACATCTTCAAAGCATGCTAAACACGTATATTAATATTTCCGGTATAAATTCATCAATTCAATACATTCGGTATATTATCATGTTTTTTTAAAACTCATCAATTTAGATGTTTATTTTAAATAATTCAAATTCTATAGGATTATTAATGTGGTTGATAGAAAAACTCATAGATTTTATATTATTTTGATCAAATATTGAATGATTTGATATCAAATTTAAATTAATTTGGGCAAGACAAATAAATTGAAATATATATGATTAATAATTAAAATAGACGATTTAATAAATGATTTTTTTAAAAATTAAATAGAATCCAAACTAGAAAAAATCGCATAAAATAAATAATTTAAAGTGGTTAGAATTTTTAATATTTATTTAGGAGATTGAATCCTAAATAAATATTTAAGATAGCCGAGAGCCAATTAAAAAAATTCTGATTGAATTGCATGATTCCAATCATTGATTGAGTCGCCAATTGTTAATTACATAAATAATTTACAAAATATGTAATTTAAATATTTATTTAACTATTACCTTATTTAATATTTATTGATTAAATATTTAATTTTTATATTTATTTACTTATCACTAAAATTAGACCTTTATGTTAATAAAAGATCAAATAAAAAAGGATAAATATGAAAATCAAAACATTTCCCAAGATTTATACATTTAATATTGGTTAGATTTAGATTAAATAGTATAATAGAGTTACGGTAGTTGATAAAAATAATGATACGGGCATGGTGGTGAGCGAGTACTATCATAGCACAAATTGATAAATTAAATGTTAGGTAAGTCATAACACATCAAGTTGGATTCTACGTTTCTAGAATAATTACAATAAACAATTTATTGGTTAAATTGAGATAATTTTTAATAAAACGTTAAGTTTCTAAACTATGTGAATTTTTTTTTCTTGTTTCTTTTAAAGAAAAGACATAAAAAGAAGAACATAAAATGATTTGGCAGGTAAAAAGTTAAACTTTAACGACTTAATTAAGTAATATTAATAATAATATATAAAAATAAAATGAATTAAATGTTAAGTAATTATTGATATTAATGTTAAGAAATCAAAGTAAATTAGTAATATTAGTTGAGCAAACAGGAAACATAAACTTTTAGAAAAATCACTATGACTAAATATTGCGGTGAGCAACATCTATCATATAGCAAACTTATAAATCGAATGTTAGTGAGTTAGAAAATATCAAGTACATCCAATAAAAAACTCACATATGGTATAGCATTCCATGTTTGTTTGAGTTTTAAGTTTTTGGAACGACAGTCATAATATGTTAAACAAAAAGAGATTTGTAAAATAATATAACATCTAAAATTACAATGAAAAATTTATTAGTTAGACTTTGAGAATTTTTAATAAAATATTAAGCTCCTAAACTATGAGAAAGCTAAAAGAAAAAGAAAAATAAAAAGGATTTGGTAGGTTAAAAGTCAAAGTTTAATGAATTAACTAAAAAATATTGATAATAATAAATAAAAAATAATTAAATATTAAGAAAATAAAAATATGAATGTACAATTAAGAAACAAAATATGCGAAACAAATAGCGATTTTGATAAATGAACAAAACAAAAAATAAATAAAATACTTATCAAAATAATAACGTAATTATTTAAGTAATGAAAAAGACTACTTGGGCTGTAAGTTGGGCCACAATTTAGGCGGGAAACCCGGAATTAGCCCAAGTAATGCTTTTAATATATATAAAGATTAACTAAAAAATATTGATAATAATAAATAAAAAATAATTAAATATTAAGAAAATAAAAATATGAATGTACAATTAAGAAACAAAATATGCCAAACAAATAGCGATTTTGATAAATGAACAAAACAAAAAATAAATAAAATACTTATCAAAATAATAACGTAATTATTTAAGTAATGAAAAAGACTACTTGGGCTGTAAGTTGGGCCACAATTTAGGCGGGAAACCCGGAATTGGCCCAAGTAATGCTTTTAATATATATAAAGATAAAAATATAGATATTATCTCAACTTTGAAAACATGATAATTAAATTCTAGTAGTATTCGCAACTTCTAATTTCAAATTGACAATGTTTTGGCACTACAACACACTATCTAGAAAAGTATTTAGAATTTTTAGGGTTAAAATAAACATAGAATTTTGAAATACAAATTTTGTCGTACGTACGTATTCCTTATCAAAAAGTCAAAAATTACATTTTGAGACCAAAAGAGAGACTGTTATATATTAGTCATCCAACTAAGCATTAGAATGAAAGCGATGGGTATGGGGAAGGATAAAAACTTTTACATGTAAGGGCAACACACACACACACACACACATGTCCTTGTTATTCTTGCTACTCAATTGTATCTACACAAACAAAATTGTTTGGCTTCGCCATTGGACACAATGATAGGTAGTTGATGAGATGATCATTGATTTACATGTGATATATATGATTGTCCATTTTTAAAGACCTTTTTTTTTAAAAACAGATTTTCAAAAATCTTAGGTGTTTCCTATTTTCAAAAATTTTATTTTTATATAAGATGGTTTCACATTGATTATCTATTGAAGGGGATTGCCAAAAATTAGTTTTTATCAATTATGAAGATGAATAATGTGATGCAATGATTTTTTTTTTGCTACCTATAAATTTGATTACCAGAGCAACCAAATCAAATTATTATTTTAAGTTGAGCTTCATCCAGTAGCTAGTCAAATTTTTTTTCTTAAATCCAACAAATTTTTTTTCTTAAATCCAACAATGTATTGTCAAAAGTAAAATCAAAATTGCAAAACAAATGAATGTAAAATCATCATATACCAAAGCAACTAAATCAAATTGTTTTTTCATGCACGTTAGTTTGTTTTTGTTTTTGTTTTGCAAAATCAATTTAGTGGATCATGGTTTTCAATAATATTTTATAAAAAAAAGTAGGAAAAAATTTGGGGGCATTGTCCCCGAGCCCCAAGAAGGGGGATTTTGCCACTTCCAACATTGGCGAACACTCTTTTCTAAATTTAGCTAGGTCCTACCGAAAATTCTGGATCCGCGCCTGTTAGTAGTGATTTGTTCAACACAAAATTGCTCCAAACAACCGCTTAATGTTGGAACAAAGCAAGGTGACCACTTGATTTCAACTGCAATACGTTGTTTGAACTCTATAGGTGTGTTTGATTGGAAGAGTTTTCTAGGAAAAAACCAATTTTCCTCCATTTTCCATCTTTTTCGACTGCTTCATTGTATTTTTTTTCCTGAAAAACATTTTCCAACTTTTCTCGAAATCCGTTCTTTTCTTTATTTTAGTGGAAAACGTTTTCCTTGGGGGGATGTGGTTTTTGTTTTTGGGGAAAAGTTTGCGTCTGTTTTTTTTAATGGACAATTTGTTTTAACTATAAAGATAAAGAAAATGATCAAATTTCATGACAAAAAATACAAAAATAAAGACAATAACACTATTTTTCAACTTACAAATTAATGTAATCAAACATCTATAACTACTATTTTCCCTGAAAAACCTTTTCTCAGAATTCATTTAGCCGGAAAAAAAGCTTTTCTTTCAACAATTTTCAGATTTTGCAATCAAACACGCCCTACTTGTTTTCTATTTTTCCTCATTCCTCTCAATTGACTTTAACCATGTGATCATATAACTTGCATGGAGATGTAATTTGATTCTTAGTTTATCACCTTTGTTTAGATTGTGACCTTAATTTTATATATTTCATCAATTCTGGATAATATAATTAATATAGAGCGATTTTTCAACAGTCAACTCAGAGAGAGTTAGAGATAGACATGCTTGAAGTCACCAACTCATCTGCGGTTTGCCACATATTACTCTATCACCCTTTGAAAATTCTATACCCTAACAGAATTGTATTCTCATTGCAAAATTCTTCTGATCTTATCTATTTATTGTTTGAATATGAGGAAATTTTATGATCCGAATTGTCATGTTCTTAACCTGTTAGGCTATCTGGCCTTCGCACCAGTAACGTATAGAGTATGCCATCCAATAAAGTCCATGAAATCCAATCTACCTTACTATCTAAATATATATTTTTTTCTTCAAGGAGCCCTCTTGAAAAGTCTCACATAAAATCACCTAGTCTAAAACTTTAAAAGATTTTCTTTGCAAAAAGAAATTATTATTACATGTAGAAATGCATTGTCATAAAATCTTGATGGCGCGCGGAAAAGTCCATTTTAATTTATTGCATTTTGCTCGGCGCACCTACATATTATTTCGTGACCGACTTAATTGCTAGTTATATTTGTGAGTAAAGGTGAACAAATTTAATTGTTTTATGGATTGGGGGCAAATTTTTTGGATTGTCCTAAAGCGGCGCATTGAAGATGTTCTAAGATATTAAAAGTTAATTAGTACATACTTCAATTTTTCGACCCAAGAGAAACTGTTTAAGTGTTGGGAGCAAGATGCCATCAACTCTTTTTGAACCCATTTCAATATCGCTCTAAAAATCAAAACTAACCTACCCGTCTCTTAAAATGATTTAACTTCACCTATTAACTAATTTATTTATGTTATTTTATAATTTACTATGAAAAGATTAAATAAATATTTTAAACACATAATACCGCATCAAGTCTACCCAATGTGTCGATAAAAAAATATAGTATAATCGTTAGTCATCGGATTCTGGAAGGGAAAAAGAAAAAACAAAAAATAAAAAAGGAAACGTATTGATCAAGGACGGGGGAAGACAAAAATTACCTTAATTAGCAAGAGCAAACTGTGTAAGTAATCCTAATGACTAGGTATAGAAAGCGACAGTAGGATTTCTGATTTTTTTTTAAAAAAAATTTATTTGAAAGAAGCGATATTAAAATTACTGACTTTGTCCCACAAAAATCGATTCACTTATTTTTCCACATAGATTAAAAAATTGTATTTAATATTATTAGAAAAGTAAGAAAAACATCAATTGTTCCTAATGTACTCCTATTTAATTGAAAGACCTATTGTATTTACAAGAAAAAATTTAATGAGAAATTTAGAAAGTTATTTCCTAAATCACATTTGTTGATCAACAGTATAATAATACTAGGAGAATACAAAATTAAATACGCTATCAATATGGTAAATGCACACTAATTTAGGACTTTCCAAAAAGAAAAATGAATCTACATTAATTTGCGGGATGGAGGGAGTAGTTAATAACTACTTCCTCCTGATAAAGTGACATGCATCAAGTAAATTTAAAAAACAGGATTAGAGGTGAGCATCTCTATTGCTCTTGTGCATTGTGGGTGTCCAAGTTAGGAGAGATATAGATATAACTTTATATGTGGATTCTTCGTTTTTTCTATTTTTTTAATTTTTCTTTAATTACTTTTTTCTCATTTTACTTACTTTTATTTCACTTTTTTCTCATAAATTCATGTATCACTTCTACATTCTCACATCCAATTACTTCACATCATCTACTACTTTTTTATCATTATTTTTGAATTTGTTTCTACATCTCTCTTACTTTTTCATTTTTTCCTCTATTTTTCATTATATTTCATTTCTTTTCTTTTCAATTAAAATAATCATATTCTCTCTCTTTCCCATATCGGGTATGTTTGGTTAGCCAAATAAGCTAATTTATAGCTTATTTAGGAGCTTATAAACTCTTACTAATTAAATAAACTCCGTTTGATTGTAGGAGCTCATTTGAAAAGATCGAGCTTATTTGAAAAGCATTTTTACTAGCTTTTCAAATAAGTCCATGAGTTTTTCACTTTTTATTCCATTTTTACCCTTATAATTTTCTAGAAATATATTTTAAACATATCATTTTGTGTAATTTTCTATTTATGAGCTAACTTATTAGTTATTTTGCCAAACGTTTTATTTATATCCGCTCTCAATTAATATATCAGCTATAAGCTAGCTTATTAGTTATAAGTTAGCTTATCAGTTAATTCTACCAAATATACCCGATTATCTCCCCGATTCACATCCCAGTGGAGATGTTCTAATGACAACTGTAGAGATCAGAATTATACCCGTTAGAGAAAAATAAAAATTGTTTCCTTAAATCAAGGATGATAATTCGAGTACTCCCTCTGTTCCATTTTGATAGGTTTGATTTTCTTTTTCTTTCGTCCCAAAATATAAGCTACTTTCCTTATTAGTATAAATTTAAAATTTTCATTTTTCTAATCTATGCCTATTTATTATAAATGGTTATTAATAAAAATAAATTATCATATTTAATATAGGAGTATATTAAAAAATAGCAAATAAAATTTATATTTTTAATAAATATTAATTTCAAAATTTTAATCCGTGTGACAATCAAATTAATGCCTATTAAAATTGGATGCAGAGTAGTAAAATGGCTCCTACCACGAGGTCCCAGCCACGTATTAGACAGCTTGCAATTTGGTCGATCTCTCAAACGTAGGACTCAATAAAGAAAAGGTCACATATAATTAAAGAATTAAAGACATGACATATTCCAATATAGTATTTTTTTAATGGAATATAGTTATTTTAAAAAAAATAGTACCTCCGTTCTAAAAATATAGTTCATTATTTTTTTTTTCTTCCGTCTCAAATAGACCACATTCCTTTTAAAGATATACTTAAAATATTAGTTGTCTTATATATCCTTATTTAATGTATATTATTATTACCACAATATATTAGTTGAAGTAAATCATCCAATAAATAAAATGACATATTAGGAAAATAAGTTTAAGTTTTACTTTTCCAATACTATTAGTTGTATATTTTTTTAAGCTTCGTGAAATTGAAAGTGGGTTATATTTATGGGATTGAGGTAGTATATATTAAGGGCTTGTTTTATATACATATGTACGTCTCTCTTTGAACTTCACCCAATTGTGTATATAATAATAATAATAATAATAATAATAATAATAATAATAATAATAAAAATAAATAAATAAATAAATAAATAAATAAATAAATGAAAACATTGTTTCCTTTAAACTATAGATTTCCAACAGGGACAGAGCTAGCTAAGATTAGATGGTCTCGGGGTTATCATTTATAACAATAAAATTTTTACTGTAAAAGGGGAAAATTTAAATAAAAAATATAAGATTAAATTTTTTTGGGTATAATAAAATAGCAAGATGATAGACTTTATCATATAACATATCTCAAAATCTTACAAATTAATCTGTACATTACAAAGCACATACAAATTGCTTCTTTTTGCCATCAAAAATCTTCCGTATTTTCTTAAATCAAATACAAAGTTAACATATTTAATTATACAAATCAAATCTAAGAACAAGAGAAGAATCAATAAAGCAAAACAGGAATGTTAAGCAAAAGAATCTCCCATACATAACCTCTACAAATATATAAGAAGTACGTGTATATTTCATCTTGCTAATGTTTGCCTCACTTGGCATTATAAACTTAAAACTTAAATGCATTATTATACATAAACTTAAATATACCCTAAAAAAATCTTCCATAGTTCCATGCATTATTATAAACTTAAATGGTCCAGATTTTTGACTGCTATAATGTATGCATGCAATATATATATCACGACAAAACAAAAAAAAAAAAAAGAAGAAACGGAAAAAAAGAAAAGAAAAGAAAAGATTAACACCTTTGAATTGTCTAACCGAGACTAGAGATGATTTTTATGAGCACACGCAATCAAGGCTTCCCCTCATCTATATAAACCCCCAGCGATAAAATTAGTTAAACCACAAAAACCAAATCTCACAATACGATTTGCAGCAAACATGAAGATCCCCATTTCATTGTCCCTTTTGGCAATCACTTTCTTTGCCTACACCCATGCTGCCACTTTTGACATTACAAACAGATGCACCTACCCTGTTTGGGCTGCCGCCTCACCCGGTGGTGGTCGAAGACTCAACAATGGCCAAACATGGACTATCAATGTCGCCCCCGGCACTACCCAAGCCCGAATATGGGGACGCACTAATTGTAACTTCGATGCAAATGGTCGAGGCCGGTGTGAAACTGGAGACTGTAACGGCCTACTCGAATGCCGGGGTTATGGTCAACCGCCAAATACCCTAGCTGAATTCGCCCTTAACCAACCTAATAACTTGGACTTCGTCGATATCTCCCTTGTTGACGGATTTAACATCCCGATGGAGTTTAGTCCCACTACCAACGTTTGTCGACGCCTTGTATGCAATGCTCCTATCAACGCTCAATGTCCTAACGAACTTCGTACCAGAGGAGGGTGTAACAACCCGTGCACAGTTTACCGTACCAACGAATATTGTTGCACTAATGGACCTGGAAGTTGTGGGCCCACGAGGCTTTCGATGTTCTTTAAGGACAGGTGCCCGATTGCTTATAGCTACCCACAAGACGATCGGACAAGCCTCTTCACTTGCCCGTCCGGTACCAACTACCGCGTTATCTTCTGCCCGTGATGGAGCTCTTCGATTTGATGTGAAATGAGTTTGGCGCACAAGCAGTTTTGTGCAACATAAAATGTTACCAAAATACAATACTATAGAATAATTGGATGATTCCAATTCTCGTGTGTGTTGATGAATAATACAAATTTGAGTTTTCCGTAAATTTCTTTTCGTTGTTCTTACTTCGAATTAAGAAAATTATGACTTGCAACACTTTGGCGTTGATGACTTGTTGAACTTCGACTTGGGAGTGTATATTTTAGTTGCTACGTAGACTCCTAATTCATTATTTTTCTTTTTTTCTTTTTTTATTTTTATTTTTTATTTTTTGGTTTCTCATTACTACATGACCTTTATAAATAGTTACATATATACGCAAAATTCTAGCTAGTAGTGAAAATAATTAATGCAACATCGTTTTCAATAATTCAACATCTTCGCTTCCAATGATGACGACGTTCAAATTTTTTTGCAATGAGTGGTGACTTATCGTTATGGTGCATCTGGTATTCTTGCAAAATTGTATATAAAAATATTAATTCACAAATTGACCGAAGACTTTTTCAGTTTTAGTTTTGAATGACACATCTCCAGTCCAGGAATGTTCAAGTGCAACCATTAGTCTTATGGTTATGCTATTTTCGATCGTCTGACCTCTGTTTTGATATTGAGGCCAGGATCTGGATTTAAGCGAAGAGACGGGCTCAGGTAATTTTTTCAAAATTTTGGCAAAAATTGGACACCGTGGTGTCAGGTCAAACATTTGGCAAAATTTAGCAAATTTGGCTAAAAGTTTGGTACTCACTGCGTCAACGATATCACAAAATTTTTGAAAAAATTACTGGGCTCGTCTCGTCGTCTTTAAATCAGATCTCTCCCGATTTCAAATCGGAAGTCGATGAAATTTAAGCGTAGCGGTAGCGCTATAATTACGGCGCTACCGCTAACACTTGAACATTTCTGATCTTCGATCAGTCCCTCGAATTTTATATGATGGAGCATCCCCAGTGATCATCTTCCCTTAATTACTTCAACAAGATTTGCAAATAAATTTTATCCCTGGTCGTTTTTTTGCCTCTTTATTTATTTATTATTATTATTTATAACGTTGGTCATTTGTTTGTTAGCTCTACTATCAACATACAATGTATTTCCCACACCTTCGTCACAAGCAATTGACAATGCTACTTCATTTTTATTTTTACTTTCAATAATGGAATTTTTTTTTATCTTTTTTCATAATTTTATTTCTCTTGAATTTGGTACCAATATTAATATCTATCTCTGAGAATGATTAAAATTTTTGATCTATTGCATCTAAGATATAATCTTTTAATTCGTGATTTGTTCTTTTGCAAATAAAACTTATCATTACCAGATTTTATCCTTTATGTTATAATTGATAATTGAGTGAACAAAAGTCAAAGATATTGAATTGCAATTTGGTTTAGTTTATTGAGTCAACGATACGAACAGAACTGTCGGCGACTTGCGCGAAGGTTCGAGGACAAAATTACTTAAAATTCTGTCAATTTGGATGTGCATCGTCAAACTAAGCTCACATAATCCTACTTCGGGAAAAAAAAAAATGCAAGAATTAATCTTATTTCTCTTGCATTTTTGCTTAGTTTTTTGGTTTAATTTTAGTAATGGTCGCTGAAGTGATTTGGTCACACTATTTATTACTCAAATGTTAAAAGATTACATCAATAATTACTAATTTGTAATGTTATTAATTCATATAACTATATAACATTCAGTAAAGTAGAAAATAGTTATAGTCATTTGAGTTTAAAAATATTTATGGTAATAATTATCGAAAAAGTCATTTTCTTAATTTATTTCAATCCGAGGACCCACTCTCTCTAATTCGTGTCCTCACAAATCAAACTCGTCCTCACATCATTTAGTGCTATATAAATATTCTCCTAGTTGTCAATATCACGACAATAATACCGCGTGCTGATTTTGATCCACATGAGGTGCACATGGTCCTTTTAATTAGTGAACATGAACTGCTATTAGCGTTGGGCGTCGGTCGATTTTTTCACCCTAATCACAACCGACCAACCTCAGTGGATTTTTTTTTTAAATAGAACCGAACCTACCGGCTCAGTTCGTTGAACCGAAACCGATTGAACCGAGTCGGTTCGGTCGATTTTTTCAGGTTTTTTTTTCTATTTTTTGGGATTTTTTCTTTTTTATTTTTATTTTTATTTTTATTTTTATTTTTTTTTATAAAAACTGATTGGTTTTCGATTTGGTGAAAACCAAACTGAAAACCAAATCGATCGCCTAAAAAAACTGAACCGAACCGACCCGATGCGGTTGGTTTGGCGATTGAAATGCTCAGCCCTAAGCGCTATAAATCTATATCTAGACTTCTATACAACATATAAAAGTATTGAAAAGGTGGGAAATATTTTTGGACAGAAGTACCCCCACTATTTTTGTTTAATTTTAGATTTTCCTTAATAAATAATAAATTTTATTAATATCTTATAATAATGATATACTTTCTTCATTTAATGGTTTCAAAAGTCCCTTAAAATTCAAAAGTCCTAATTTAACTATTCGCTTTAATATTGGTTCGTTAAAGGAAACCAATTTGTGATTGTATTAGACACACTTCTTAAGCATTGTATAAGTTGTTATTATTTAGATTGACTAAGAGATTTTTCTGATATACATCACGTTTGTTAATAAATAAGTATTAGTAAAACTTGTCATATTACGTTTTAGAATTCTATATCTTTTTTATGGAGTATGAAATTTCAATTAAATTTAATTTTATACACACAAATTAACAATATAATTATTCACTATAAGAAATATATCATTTAACAGCAAAAAATTTGTAGTTAAAATATCATTTTGGTTTGTTCATCAAAAAGGATCATTGATAAAAATTTCGAGGCAAAAACTTTCATTGAAAAAAATTACTCTTTTTTATATTGATTATAGTATCACGTGCATCGCACGTGTTATACGTTAGTGGGTAAAAGTTGTTCATTTATCAATTTATTTAATTAAGGAATAGGCATTTGATTTTTGATTTTCTTCATTGAAAACAGTGATGATAGTTATTGGCCTATTTTTCCTCTACGGATTAATTTATATTCATCATAGATCTCTCACGCCTGAACTCACAAGAGAAAAAGAAGCAAAATTTTCATGAACTCCTTAGCACCAAATAATTAAATGCAAATCAAACATAAATTTTCCGAACTCCTAGATCGGACTCAAAACACAAATACATTATCACTGATGTTATGAACCCACCAACTTTTGGAATCATCAATACTTTGAAGAAAAAAAAAATACTAGTTTATTTTGCCTCTATCAAATATACAGCCACGTTCAACTGCACCGGGAGTGCCATAAACCATAGTTATGGTATTCCTGTGGTGTTTTCCAATTACATATAGCCTCCGTTAGGAAAATCAAGATTAGATCTATAACTAGTATGGCAGGGCGAGGCTCCAGCAATTTGAAAAATTTTCAGGCGACACCGTTGGCCACCGATCAAAGTTTTTTGCCATAATTTAAGAAAATCGAGATCAAATCTAGAATCAGAAGAACAAAAATAAGTGTATAATAGACATAGTTATTATAACATAATATATAACTTAGAAGTTGATATCTACAATTAAAAACAAATACAGTAACATAATACTTGGCCAGATTGCTTTATTTCTTAGGTGAAATTAAAGCTGAAGTGAAATTCTGAGGGGTATATTTGGATTGCATGAAAGATCCATTATAGTGTGTATATATATATATATATATATATATATATATATATATATATTTTGGTTGAATCAATGAAATATGCTTGTGTTATTCATTTTAACGAAAACAGGGGAAAAAGTATCAATTCCAAAATTTGAAAATACGAATATATATATAACACAAATGGACAAATATAAAATATCAACTCCAATCCTGAAAATCACATTGAACTCTTAATTTACAAGCGACAACTAATATTCTAACCAGCATAAGGCGTGAGAAAGCATCCATGTCAACCATTAAGCTTAGGCATGCTAAAGTGTACTATTGTGTGAGAAAAGAGCGATTAACGTGTGATAAAACGCAAAATACGGTGAAATGTTGAGTCCAAGTTTCGAGCATAAACATTGTCTTGGTGAGTATTGTAGAACACTAGTGACGACTCACATCCAAATACCAAACTCCAATTCCAAAATAAATAGACCCACTCACATGCCAAAATTATTTCCGAAAATTAGACCCATTGATTGTTTTTTATTGTTGTATTCAATTGAAATAGGGTCTCTCTTTATAGCCCTCCAAACAACACAAACGAAAATGTGTGACTTTTGAAGAAAATTAAAGACGCATCCGATCATCAACAGATGCGTCTACTCATAACCTGCTTAAACCAAATGATCGAGACATCGCGTGATACAATTGTTCAACAAAAAATTGCTCCAAGCAATCGCTTGTTGGAACAAAACAAGGCGACCGCTTGGTTTTAATTGCAATACCTTTTTAACTTTCGGCTAGTTTTCTATTTTTTCCTCATTCCTATCAAGCGATTTCCTATATATTAACTTTAGCCATGTGATCGCATAACTTGCATGGAAATGTAATTTGACTCTTAGTGTATCACCTTTGTTTAGGTTGTCACATTTTATTTCGTCAATTCTACATAATATAATTTGTTACTAGTCAAGATCATGTGGTGCACACGTGGCAAATGTAGAACCCACGATAATATTTTTATATTGATATTGGGCCTCAATAGAGCCCGCCACTCTCATCGGCCTATCAAGGCCCACATTCGACTTCTATACATTGGTGAGCCATTTCATTTGTAAAGGTAGACAATTTCTATATCCACAGATAAAACCCCAACTCCTTGATATTCTCTCTCGCACTTGCGGCTACTAACTTGATCGGTGGAGTCCTCGCCGCCGCCAGTACAACTGGCTCGGGGTTCTAATGGGTTGTTACGTGTGCATGGATGAGAGGACGAGCAAGAGGATACTATTTGGCACCCATTTTTGGAGGTCAGCAATCTCGACTTGGGGAAACAGATCGGAGTTCATTTTTGGAGGTCAACATAATTAATATTGAACGGTTTTTTAACAGTCAACTATATATCCGCTTCGCTCACCCTTGTAGAGCGTTAGGGGTGGAGGTCAAGCTTGAAGTCTTCAACTAATCTATGGCTTGCCACATATTACTCTATATGTCACCATCTTTAAAAGCCTGATTCAGAACACTTTTTTCCAAAATTTTTCACTTTTTTTCAACTTTCTCTCTCTCCTAAATCAATCACATCCACATATCTCATCACATCCACAAATCTCAACCACTCAACTTCACTCATTCTCTTTCCTCATTTACATTAAAAACCTTTAAAAACCATTATAATCTATTCCCATTCACCCTATAAATTGACCTGTTTGAAACTTCAATGCCCTAACAGAGTTGTACTCTCATTGCAAAATCTTATCTAATTATTGTTAGAACATTCAAGTACTTCATAGATAAAAATTTAACGGTGGAAATTTTATTATCTGAATTGTTATTTTCTTAACCGTGTTAGGCTATGTGGCCTTCGCACAATAACCTATAGAAAATGCCATCCAACAAAGTCCATGAAATCCAATTTTCCTTACTATTTAAATATATATATTTTCTTCAAGCGGCCCTCCTGAGTCTTGATGGAGTCTCACGTTAAATCACCTGGTCTAAAAAAGATTTTCTTTTCAAAGAGAAATTATAAGTCACTATTAGAAATGCATTAATTGTCAAAAAATCTAGATGGCGGAAAAGTCTGTTAATTGAATTTTGGCACGGTGCACCTATATGTTATTTGTGAGTAAAGGTGGACAAATTTAATCGCTCTAGAGATTGAGGGTCAAATATTTTGGATTCCTAATATGGAGCATTGGAGATGTTCTAAGATATTAAGATCGTACCTGCTTTAATTTTTCCGATCCAAGAGAGACGGTTGAAGCTGTGGAAAAAAGATGCCATCAACCTTTTTTCATCCTATTCCAATGTCACTCTAAAGAACAAAATATAGTATAATCTCTACTCTAGTCATCTGATTTCGGAAGAGGATTTAAAAAAAAAAAAAAAGAAAAAAAAAGAAACAAATTGAACAAGGAGGGGGAAAACAGAAATTGCCTTAGCAAGAGCAAACTATATATGTAAATAATACTAATGGTTAGGTATAAAAAGCAACAATAGAATTCTTTTATTTTATTGATTTTTGAAAGAAAGCGATATTAGAATTATTTTTTCCTTCTTTGAAAGAAGTGATATTAGAATTATTACCTCCATCCCACAAAGATAAAGTCACTTATTTTTTCACATATATAAAAGAAAATGAAATTTAATGTTATTGGAAAGTAAAAAAAGAAGAAAAAAACCCAATTGTTCCTAATATAACCCCATTTAACTAGATGACCTATTGTATTTACAAGAAAAATTTAATGCGGAATTTGGAAAATTATTTGCTAAATTACATTTATTAATTAGTCAATGGGATAATAGGAAAATGCAAAATTAAATACACTATCAATATGGTAAATGCGCTATAATTTTGGGCACCCTCCCCCCTCCACAAAAAACCAAAATCTATATTTGTGGGATCGAGGGTTAATAACTACTTCCTCATGATATTAAAAAGATTAGAGCATCCACAATAGATGTGTTAATTCGCATGTTAAGGTTCATAAGTTTGCTATGTAGTAAATTTATCCATGTTTACAATGGATGCGTTAATGTACATATTAAAAGAATTGAAAGATAATCCATCAACGCTTATGCCCTAAAACAAAATGCAAGTATTTTATCTAACTTTTACCAACTAGAATCATTTGGTGTTGTGCGGGCCTCAAAATGTAGAAGATCTTCAATCTTTTTCTCTTCTTTCTTCACTTCCTAGTCCAGTGTTTAAAAAAAATTACATCTTGACCCCTGCAACGGTATAGAGTTTGCTACATTAAAATAACATCCACTGAACACAAATTGAAAAATAAAATAAAATAAAATAAAAGAATACAGATTGGTTTTACGTAGTAATTGTTAACAAAGGAAGCTCTGGGAGAAGATTCCATGAAACTTGATGAATCGATTTCCCAGACCCTAAGACATCTTCCAGTTTCAACCTCCCAAACACGAACACTTGCATCAGTTGAACCTTCGCAGGGGGAAAACACAATTACAGTATCAAATTCTATCGTTTGTATTTCTTCGAAATGGAGATAGAAAATTCAACTAAAAATTGAGGTCAGGCTATAAGCAATCCATTGACCAATAAATTCTATATATATAAAAAAAAGATGAAGTCACGGGCCCTTTATGACCTTTGAACTTGAGATAACATGATGCTGGATAAGGCTTCAGATCATTATGGCTTAGCAACTTACGTTTCAAGGACTCTCGATCAATATTAATATTGAAAATTGGCAACATTATATTTAACATGTTACCTATATAGATTGTTTAAGGAATAGATCAACTGATCTTGAGTAGGATGCATCAAAGCGATCTAATAAATAAAATAAGAAAAATGTGATCCACACACTTTTTTTTTAAAGATCAGGGCCATAAACTTATATCCATACAATGACCAATTCGCTCGATGACAAACTTGTCATATGCAGGCATATCTCTCAGCAGAAACTGAACCTAAGAAAATCAAGAGTAAAAGACATTATAATCCAAAAATTTTAATATTAAAAGAATTGAAATAGATTAGTCAACCAGACCAGTACGTATTACAGTCAATACTAAATTGTAAATTTAATACACGAAAGATTTCAAAATTATTATATTTTATGGTCTATTGCGTAAATTAACTAATTTATAGTTTTTTTTTGGAAAACATGTCTTTTATCTAAAAAAATAAAAAAATAATTAATTGATACTCATGTTATTAACATTTTAAGATAACAAAATTGATCAACGGAAGAAAACAAGATCAGAACAAAAAGCACACTACCAAGAAAAGTTGTTAGTCACTAAAAAAATAAAAAATAAAAAGGGAAGAAAAAAGGAAGTACAGGTTAATGGTTTCTTCACTCTAATAAAAAGTTAATTTAACAACTATTTAAAAATTATAAATAGCCAAAATAATAAATATGGTACCACAAATAACATACCAAAACTAATTTTTTTTCTCTCTTTTGGAATGAAGACCAAAACTACTTAAAAAAGGTAAAAATAAAAAAAAAAAAATAGCAGGTCTAAATCCTTAGATTCGAATTAGTGATCTCTCAATTAAAAAAATGATCACCAAGCCACAATAATACATCACTACTAATTATTGTGCTAAACCGAAATGTAAGTATTTTAAAGACCCGGCTTCAGTACACTAGTATCCAAGCCAGATCGTAACTTGGCGGCAATTTTTAAATATTTAGGGAATCAAGGAGTAATTGCCTTCTATTCTCATATATCTATTTTCTCATTCCTCTAAAATCGTTTCATCACCATGGATCTACACAAGGAAGTTCCGTCCAATTAGGATCAACTACATTTTGAATGGGAAGTTCCATCCAATGAGGATGGTGCACCACCTCGCTGGCAACTTGATATTGATGCACTTCCTAACGATATATTGGGATTGCCTAAAAATAATTATTATTGGCTATTTGCTACATTGAAGAATCCTGAAGACAATCTGAATGCAATCATAAAGAAAATGTCAGTAATTTGTATCTATACAATTTAAATTGGAATTAGGAGACACATTAATTTATAATCGATTTCTTAATTAAATTTATACTCATTTTTAATTCTGGATTTATGGCTGATTGATGTTATTTGTATCCATTTGCAATTGAATCAGAATCAAGAGACATGTTCATTTATACTCATTTTTAGTTTTGCATCTAAGGATGACTGATGTAATTTGTATCTATTTACAATTGAACTGGAATTAGGAGACACATTCATTTATAATTGCTTTTAATTCTACATCTGCGAAAAATTCCTATAATTTGTTTCTATTTACAATTGAATCAGAATTAGGTGACACATTTGTTTATACTTGTTTTGAGTTCTACGTCTACTACTAATTTCTGCAATTTGTACCTAATTACATTTGAATATGAATTAGGATACACATTCATTTATACTCGCTTTTAATTCTACATCTACGACTGATTGATTTGTGGCATTTGAATTCGATGTTCGATTCGGAATAAGGATTGCACTAAAGAAATTCAATCATCCTAGCTTTTAATTATGCATTTAATTCCAAGTCAACATTACGCGATCGATTTACTTAGGTATCCAACTTTTGTGGTTGCTTTGAGAGCTTTGGGTGACGGCCTGACATTTCTACATCACTTTCTTATACTATAGGCGCAACAAAGGATTGCAGCGGTTGATGAAGTGATTGGAATGTGAAAAAGGTACATGTTGACGATTACTAGTGGGGAACAACTACTCATCAATTGTATGTGTTAGTGGTAGTGATTCTTGGTTAACATAAATGTGGATGGTTATGAGAGAAACGGGTTTTGGAATTTTCTAGTACTCTATTGATCCTAGCCAATAATACTAACTGTGGTATTTGTTATTTATATGAACTTTTTATTTTATATGGTTATATTTTGCACTAGAAAGCTATCATATACATATATCAGTGCTTTTGTTACTTCACAATTAGGTGTTTTTCACTAGATTTCTTTCTCTTTTTTTTTAATGTGGAAGTTAGCTGCTTTTTACCGTTGTTACTTACTAACATAAATGTAGAAACTTTTGAGACTTAACTTGCTGCGGAAGTTTTATAAGAGATGAATAAATTTTATATATTATTTTTTTGCTATTAATAACTTGCTGCGAAGTCATTAGAGATTATAAAACTAATGAGTAAACTTAATACCTTAACTTTTGAGGGTTAACTTGCTGTGAAGTCATTATAGATGACAAAGCTAATGAATGAACTTGATACCTTACTTTTGAGGGTTAACTTTCTATGAAATCATTAGAGATGAAAAACTAATTAATAAACTTAATACAACTCCAAGTTCACAATAACACTTTAAAATTAAAAGTCTAAACTGTAAAACCATTGAACTCAAGCTTAAACAGAGGAATTAACGCTATAACTAAGAATAAAAGAAACTCTATTAAGTAATAATCTTTCCAAATTCCAATGTATGGTAGACCTTCATTTTCCAATTGTAGAAGATCTTTATAGTCTTGGTGTAGTGACCGAAAATTTTTATAAAAAAATATTTATTTAAATAAATTTCCAATACTTGTCTCTATAACTTCACCTAAAGAATTTAATAGCGTTTGCTCATCTAGTCGAATTTTATATTATTTACCATTATGTTTAATCATTTCAAGAAAATAATTTATAAAATTTATTTATTTTTCAAATTTACATTTGAGAACCAAAATTTTCAAATTTATTCGATTTAGTCCCCAAATTTTTGTTTCATTCATTACAACCGAATTTTAACTTTAAGTCCAATTTAAAGTTCAATTAGAGCCCAATTGTAGTAAAACCCAGAGGTGTAGTCCAAAGTATAGTTCAATGTGAGTTAAGATGTAATCCAATCCAATTAGAAGCCCATTTAAAGACTACTTATATTTCTTACCTATCAAGAATGTTTTAACCAAGTTCTTTACCCTAGTATTCTATTTAAATACTTTTGGTTGAGATTATTCAAACCTTAGACCCCAACTTCATCCCCTTGAATCTCACCATGCTCATCCCTATCCAATTCTCCATTCTCACTATCTACTAATATTTAAGTTTATTAACTAGACGGAGCGCACGAACAGCTAGAGGATTGACTTCTCACCACCAAATAAGCTCAAAACTCAAGAAGATTTAAGGTAGGCTCAAAACTCAAATCTCAACTTTACTTTTGCACAATTATAGTTAATAATCTGTATTATATTAGTGCTTTTAGTATATAATTGATGTGATTGCCTGCCTTTTGGCCTAGACTTGACTTCCGGGCAAAGACTTTCCTTCGGGCCCAAACTTGTATTCAGGCACTAGACTTCCCTTCGGATGTTTTATTACAAAGTTTGCATATCTATTTATCTTATATACCTGTATAGATTGATTAACTTACGCAGAGCCTACTCAGTATTTTTTTGAAATACTCAAGTCTTTCATTTTAACAAATTTCCAAATTGAAGAGTCGGAGGCGCATCGAAACGTGGTTGTTACTTAAGGTTTATTCAATAAATACGTTTTATTTCCAAATTGAGGAGTCGGAGGCTCATGTTATTTACATTTTAAGATAACAAAATTGATCAACGGAAGAAAACAAGATAAGAACAAAAAGCACACTACCAAACAAAGTTGCTAATCACTAAAAAAATAAAAATAATAAAAAAAGGAAGAAAAAAGGAAATACAGGAAAATGGTTTTTCTACTCTAATAAAAAGTTAATTTAACAACTGTTTAAAAATTATAAATGGCCAAAATAATAAATATGGTACAACAAATAACATACCAAAACTACTTTTGTTTGTCTCTGTTTTGGAACGAAGACCAAAACTACTTAAAACAGGTTTAAAAAAATAGCAGGTTTAAATCCTTAGATTCGAACCAGTGATCTCTCAATTAAAAAAAAAAATTGATCACCAAGCAACAATAATACATTACTACTAATTATTGTGCTAAACCGAAATTTAAGTATTTTTAAGACCCGGCTTCAACACACTAGCATCCAAGCCAGATCGCAACTTGGCAGCAATTTTTAAATATTTAGGGAATCAAGGATTAATTGGCTTCTATTCTCATATATCTATTTTCTCATTCCTCTAAAATCGTTTCATCACCATGGATCCACACAGGGAAGCTCCGTCCAATTAGGATCAGCTATATTTTGAATGGGAAGTTCCATCCAATGAGGATAGTACACCACCTCGTTGGCAACTTGATGTCGATGCACTTCCTAACGATATACTGGAATTGCCTAAAAATAATTATTACTGCCTATATGCTACATTGAAGAATCCTGAAGATAATCTGAATGCATTCATAAGGAAAAGGTCAGTAATTTGTATCTATATACTATTTAAATTTGAATTAGGAGACAAATTCATTTATACTCGATTTCGTAATTAAATTTGTACTTGTTTTTAATTTTGGATTTATGACTGATTGATGTTATTTGTATCCATTTACAATTGAATCAGAATTAGGAGACATGTTCATTTATACTCACTTTTAGTTTTGCATCTAAGGATGATTGATGTAATTTGTATCTATTTACAATTGAACTAGAATTAGGAGACACATTCTTTTATAAATGCTTTTAATTCTACATCTGCGAAAAATTTGTATAATTTGTTTCTGTTTATAATTGAATCAGAATTAGCAGACACATTCATTTATACTTGTTTTGAGTTCTACGTCTATTACTGATTTTTGCAATTTGTACCTAATTACAATTGAATATGAATTAGGATACACATTCATTTATACTCCCTTTTAATTCTACATCTACGGCTGATTGATTTGTGGCATTTGAATTCAATGTTCGATCCGGAATGAGGATTGCACTAAAGAAATTCAATCATCCTAGCTTTTAATTATGCATTTAATTCCGAGTCAACGTTACGCGATCGATTTACTCAGGTATCCAACTTTTGTGGTTGCTTTGAGAGCTCTAGATGATGGCCTGACATTTCTACATCACTTTCTAATACTATGGGCACAGCAAAGGATTGCAGTGGTTGATGAAGCGATTGGAACGTACAAAAGATACATGTTGACGATTAGTAGTGGGGAACAACTATTCATCAATTGTATGTGTTAGTGGTAGTGATTCTTGGTTAACATAAATGTGGATGGTTACGAGAGAAATGGGGTTTGGAATTTTCTAGTACTCCATTGATCCTAGCTAATAATACTAAGTGTGGTATTGGTTATTTATATGAACTCTTTATTTTATATGGTTATGTTTTGCATTAGAAAGCTATCACATACATATATCGGTGTTTTTGTTACTTCACAATTAGGTGTTTTTCACTAGATTTTTTTTTATTTTTAATGTGGAAGTTAGCTGCTTTTTACCATTGTTACTTGCTAACATAAATCTAAAAAGTTTTTAGACTTAACTTGCTGCGGAAGTTTTATTAGAGATGACTAAATTTTATATATTATTTTTTATAGTTAATAACTTTCTACAAAGTCATTAGAGATGATAAAACTAATGAGTAAACTTAATACCTTAACTCTTGAGGGTTAACTTGCTGTGAATTTATTATAGATGACAAAGCTAATGAATGAACTTGATACCTTACTTTTGAGGGTTAACTTTCTATGAAATCATTAGAGATGAAAAACTAATTAATAAACTTAATACAACCTCCAAGTTCACAATAACACTTTAAAATTGAAAGTCTAAACTATAAAACCATCGAACTCAAGCTTAAACAGAGGAATTAACGCTATAACTAAGAATAAAAAAAACTCTAGTAAGTAATAATCTTTCCAAATTCCAATGTATGGTAGACCTTCATTTTCCAAATGTAGAAGATCTTTATAATCTTGGTGTAGTGACCGAGAATTTTTTATAAAAAAAATATTTATTTAAATAAATTTCCAATACTTGTCTCTACAATTTCACCTAAAGAATTTAATAGCGTTTGCTCATCTAGTCGAATTTTATTTTATTTACAATTATGTTTAATAATTTCAAGAAAATAATTTATAAAATTTATTTATTTTTCAAATTTACATCCGAGAACCAAAATTTTCAAATTTGTTCGATTTAGTCCCCAAAATTTTATTTTCATTCATTATAGCCTAATTTTAACTTTAAGTCTAATTTAAAGTTCAGTTAGAGCCCAATTGTAGTAAAACCCCGAGGTGTAGTCCAAAGTATAGTTCATTATGAGTTAAGATGTAATCGAATCCAACTAGAAGCCCATTTAAAGTCCACTTATATTTCTTACCCATCAAGAATGTTTTAACCAAGTTCTTTATCCTATTATTCTATTTAAATACTTTTGGTTGAGATTCTCCAAACCTTAGAACCCAGCTTCATCCCCTTCAGTCTCACCATGCTCATCCCTATCCAATTCTCCATTCTCATTATCTACTAATATTTAAGTTTATTAACTAGACGGAGCGTACGAGTAGCTAGAGGATTGACTTCTCACCATGAAATAAGCTCAAAACGTAGGAAAGATTTAAGGTAGACTCAAAACTCAAATCTCAACTTTACTTTTGCACAATTATAGTTAATAATCTATATTATATGAGTGCTCTTAGTATATAATTGATGTGATTGCCTGCCTTTTGGCCTAGACTTGCCTTCGGCAAAGACTTTCCTTCGGGCCCAAACTTGTATTCAGGCACCACACTTTCCTTTGGATGTTTTATTACAAAGTTTGAATATCTATTTGTCTTATATACCTATATAGATTGATTAACTTACACAGAGCCTACTTAGTATTTTTTTGAAATACTCAGGCCTTTCATTTTAACAAATTTCCAAATTGAGGAGTCGGAGGCGCATCGCGGCGTGGTGGTTACTTAAGGTTTATTCAATAAATAAGTTTTATTTTTGTAGCTATTTTAAATAACTTTGAATTAACCTTCTTTTTCAAATTGTAGTAGACTTTTGCAGTCTTGGTGCTTCAGAATCTTTGGTAGTATGTTCTTTGGAGCCACGAGAAAACCGACAATTTTACATAATTCCATGTCTTTGATGATTACTTGGATTCGCTTTATAACCATAGAGTCTACTTCAAGCCAAATCTTATGTATGCTGAGTTGGTTGAGCTGAATTTATTTCTATGGTAGCGAGTGCCCAATTAAATTCCATTTCTAGTAAATAGTGATCTTTCTAATGTATGTTTGTATGTATGGTAGACCTTTCCTTTCTAATTGTAGTAGCCCTTCACAATCTTGATGTTTCAAGATCTTATGTAGTATATTATTTGTAGCTAGCGAGAAAATCAGCAATCTTATGCGATTTCCATGTCTTCGCTTATTTCCGAGAATCGAATTAAAGCTATACAGTCTGTAGCGATTCAAAAATTTCAAATCGAAATTTCATTTTAACGAATTTTTCCCAAATTCTCGTCTAGCCCTAATTAGGATTCAATTTTAGCCCCAAATCGAGATATCAACCCTAACTCGGATCTAATTTTTACCCCTAAAACAAGAACCCTAACCTTAATCTTGGCACCCAAGACTTACCAAAAATTCAATTATTTTATTTTTCCTAATTAGATGATCCTATTTTCCTAAATTACTACCCTAAAACTCCTATATAAACACCTCTACACACACATTATCAATGACACAAAAAAAAAACTCACCAGTAATTTATTCCCTTGAATTTTCTCTCCCGAGTTCTCGACATCTCTCTCTCGTTTCTGATACTGTTTTCCTCTCTCCAGCGTTGTCTCTCTCTCGTGACTCTCTCTCTCTCTCTCTCGGCCTCCTTTCTCCCATCAGCTCTCTCCCTCGTGGAAAAGGCCACTGTCGGCGGCGACCCACGGCCGAGGGCGAGTAGCAGCCGAGTGCCTCTTCTCCAGTTTCTCTTTTTCTTTTTCCGATGAAAATTCACGAGAGAATGAGGAAGAAGAGAGAAAAATTCTGGTTTTATTTCGCAAATTACACCCCAAGTCCCTGAATTCTATTTAGATATTTAAGTTAGTCTTTTATTTTATTTAATTCAAAGGTTCAAGTTTCAAGTTATGTTCAATTTGGTCCCATGATTTTTAAGATTTGGTCAATTGCAGTCAAGCCCATGACCTTCAGTTGACTTTCGTTTTAGTCCCTATACTTTATTTATTTAACGGTCCCAAAGTTTTAATTTATTTCTAATCAAGTCCAATAGTTTTCAAAAGCGGTCAATTGCATATTTGACCCGTCAACTATCGTTTGACTTACAAATCAGTCCCTAAAATGCTCTAATTTTGCAATTTAGCCCCCAACCTTTCAAAATTGGCTATTTAAATCCCGAAACTTCAAATCTTATTCGATTTAAACCACACTTTGATTAATTTACTTTATTTTAGAAAACTTTATTTAGTCAAGAGCCTAATTAGAGTTATTTTATTATTTTAGGACTAAGCGAGACGCAAAAACCTAGAGATTTGCAGTATTAAGGCTCAAACTCCCAAATTTAAGGTAGATCTCTATCTACGAACTTTTTATTTTTCAAAAATTGCGCATAGATTATTAATTCTATCATGTGTTTGCATGTGTTGTGTATTTCCATGAGACTATGTGCTATTTTATTATCATATAACAGAGAATTGCTAGATCAAGCCCATGCATGAGAATATTATTGCCTTAATGCAATCAGATTACGAGACTTACTTGCTTAAATGTATGAGATTAGACTTGAACTTGTATTTATTACTCGTTCATGAAATTATTACTTGGATTACATGATCATGTGTTTTATATGTAATACAAAATTATTATCATGCGTGAGAACTGCTGAATATTTCTATGAAATACTCACATTTTCCTTAAAATAAATATTTGCAGATTAAGGAGTTGATGGCGTAGCGTTGGGCGGTGGACAAAAAAAAATAGAGTTTAATTAGAGCACGTTAAAGACTACTTCTTTCTATTAATTCATGTTGAGATATTAAATCATTGTTTCATTAATTTATTTCGCATCAGTTTATTTCAAAGTTTGAAATGTTAACATTTGAAATTTTAGTAATATTCCGCTAATTTAGATTTCCGTTTACTACTGTTACTTTTGAGTTTCAAAAGTTAGTTTAGAAATGTGACGTGGCGTTCCAAGTATTTAGATCTCAGGGCGTTACACAGTCTACTTCAAGCTAAATCTTGTATAGGTGAGTTGGTTGAGCCTAGTTTAGTTCGAGTTTTGTGATAATGAGTGTCCAATAAAATTCCATTTCAGTAAATGACAATCTTTCTAATATATGTACAGTAGACCTTCTTTCTAATTGTATTAGACCTTTACAGTAGTGGAGCTCCAGAATCTTTGGTAGTATATTCTTTGTAGCCAGCGAAAAATTCAGAAATCTTATGCGGTTTCCATTTCTCTGATTCACACTGTAACCAGTCTTCCATAAGATTCATACCAACATTCATCAGGTTTGTACCATTTTAATCGCTATACACTGATGCCCTGAATTTTACCTCCACGATTTTTGTCAATCCAAAGGAGTCAAATAATAATAAGAGGAAGAAATGCATAAAAAATAGAGAGGTTTTTTTTAGATTGATAATCCGATAAGTAAATAAATTTTTGATGACTAAATGTTTATTTTTGGATATCCATCAATTGACATGGGTAATTTCATACCTAAGTAGTTGTTTTTCTAGTGATAAACAAGTGTTTAATGGTAGTGAAGTGCTTTAATGTTCTTTTCTTTTTCAATTTTTGTGAGCAAAAAAATTAAACAATAACTCAACATGGAAAGAAGAAAAAATGAATAATGACTATTTGGGTCACTCTTTCTTTCAATATATAAATAAATAAATACCACTGTCTCATATATTATAACTGAAAAAATGATTAGTTATCATGCATGCTTGGTTCATGAAGAATGAAACAGAAATGGTAGCATTTGTCAATGGGGTGACCCTACTCAATTGAATATGAAGCCCAAAACGAAGTCCTATTTGTTGGGTGAGGTGGAACTAGGAAAAGGAAAACTTTGCAATCAGTCACCAACTCCATATCCAATTTGGGAAAGACTTGGGATGATTCGTGGAAATAGTTCAAGAAAAAGCACAATCTTCCAGATGAAGGAAGTAAGATATGTAGAGAATTCAAGTAAGTTGAGGAAAGTGAAATTAGAGATTTTTAATGAGAATAATTGAAGAATTCACTTCACCTCATGTTAGTGAAAGCAGAACACAAGAAATCAGATGACTGATGATAAAATGGATTTAGAAGGCTCTTTTGATTGAACTGAAAAAAACCCAAGTAGATTTGATAAATTAGGATCCGATAAATATTTTTGAGAATCATCTTTTCCGATCACAATCTTCGAAGCATGGCGACGTTGGATCACCGGCACCGTTGCGATGGAAGAAGATAAAGACAAATTGGTTTCTTTTTCATATTGTTTTTTGGGTTTGAGGGTAGCGGATGGGGAAAGATGGTTAATGCATGTGACACTGTAGTTTGAAGGGTGAATGCTGCTCTAATTAACTCATTCGATCAGTGTTGAAAATATTCAAACCAAATCAAATCACTTTACCAATTGAACAATGCTATATTGCAATTGTCTTAAGTATTAACTTATGTACAAGATTTATAAGTGCTAGAAAAGCACTTAAATAACTCTTCTATTTTACGTGTTGTGTTTTATTAGTGTTATATGTTTCTTTTTATGTGTTTGTCTTTTATTGTGGTGTTTAGGATCACAAAGAATCAAAAGGAGTCAAAATGGATGAAAATCGAATGAAAACGGAAATTTGGGACCAAAATGCAAGCGAATAAAAATGGAGGGCCTCCGATGCAATTTTATGAAAAGTTGTTTTTACAATTTTTCTTGTTCCAATATCGAAGAACATCAAAACAGGATTCCCAAACCTTTTCCGGATCTCAAATCGGAGTTTCTTAGTGAAAGTTATGGCCGTTTGAAGAAATAGGACTAAAAGCGTCAAAACCCAAACTGTTGGGGACCAAAGTGCAACTTTTCAAAAGTATGGGGACCAAAGTGAAACGTTTCAAAAATTTGGAGGACCAAAATGCAATTTTTCAAGGACCCAAATGAACAACATTCAAAAGTTGAAGGACTTGGCGTGCAATTTTCGGGTGACTCGAGTCACCGCCGCGGTGACTCGATCAGCGCCGCAAGTGACTAGATCACCGCGCGCTGACTCGAGTCACGACGGAGCATGCTAGATCGCCGCAACTGTCCCAGGCCTTCCCGTTCTGCGCGCGCGGTGACTCGAGTCACGCCGCCACTCGCTGAAGATTTCGGCCAGCCATCACCAATTTATTTCAAACGTATTTTTTAGTATTTTTTTGAATTCTTTGAGATAAAACAACCTGAGCACACCACAATAGACTCATGGAAGATGACTTTATAATTTTTAAATATTTTTTTGGTGTAATATTTTGCCTATAAATAGAGGCCTTTCTAAGGTTGAATTACACAACTTTGCAGAGAGAATTAGCTTGTGATTCTCTCCAACTTTCTCCTCAATAAAATTCTCTTCATAATTTGTTCTTAGTTCTACCTTGAAAGCTCTTAGTTTCTCATCTTTCGGTGGAAGTAAAAACCTAAATTTAGGTTCGAATAATCAATCGACGATACTTCGGCCGTGAATATGATTAGCGGAGCATTTCTTCGCTAGTTTCTCTCTTTTTATTTTCATGTTTGGGAGTGTTTCAAGAAGCTCATTGGAAGTTGTCCGCATCACCAAATCAGTGAAAACCTCCTATTGCAATATTTCTATGAAGGGTTGTGTCAACCAGACAGAAACATAGTTGATACTGCTAGTGGAGGAGCTTTGATGAATAAAACACCTGCTGAAGCACGAACATTGATTTCAAACATGGCTGAAAACACTCAACAATTCAGTACAGAGCAGGAACCGAACATTCGAAGAGTAAATGAGGTAAGTAATTCCAATGTTGAAAACTAACTTTCTGAACTAACCCATCTTCTCAAACAAATTGTTGTAGGGAACAATCCACAAGTCAAGGCATGTGGCATCTGCACAAATCTAGGACATCCTACAAATGCTTGTCCTGTTCTGCAAGTGGATAATAAAAATGAACAAGTGAACTCATCAAACAATTTTCCATTTCCAAGGCAACAATACAATCCATACTCAAACACCTATAATTCAGGATGGCGAGATCACCACAATCTGAGCTATGGTACCAACAAGCTCCCAGGTTTCATCCCTAACAAGCCTCAAGGGTAGTTTCAACAGCAAGGAAATTTCCAACCCCAAGGACAATTTCAACAAAAACCTCAATCATCAGGTATGTCTTTCGAGGATATGGTAAAAATATTGGCAACTAACACTGTGAAATTCCAACAGGATTCTAAATCGAGCATTCAAAACTTGGAAAATCCAGATGAGTCAATTGGCAACTGCCATCAATCGCCTAGAAGCACAATCTGGAGGAAAGCTACCATCCCAACCTGAGGTAAATCCAAAGAATGTCAGTGCTATAATCTTAAGGAGTGGAAAAGAGATCGAAACCCCTCAGAAAAAAGTTCCCACACATGAAGATAAAGAAGAAAAGCTAGAAAAGGAGGCCAGTCCTAACTCTCATATCATTGCTAAAACAATTCCTCTCCCTTTTCCTGGTAGATTAGCAAAAGCTAACAAAGAAGACAAGGAAACAGAAATTTTGAACACATTTAGGAGAGTACAAATCAACATTCCATTGTTAGATGCAATCAAACAAGTACCACGTTATGCCAAATTCTTGAAAGAACTTTGCACTAACAAGAATAAATTGAGGGGAAATGAAAAGTAAGAATGGGAGAAATGGTTTAGCTTTGTTTCAAAGAAAACTACCTCCAAAATGCAAAGATCCAGGCATGTTCACAATTCCATGCACAATTGGAAACACTAAGTTAGACCGCGCTTTAATAGACTTAGGAGCAACTATTAACGTTATGCCACGATCAATCTATGCTTCCTTAAAATTATCTAAGCTAACTGAAACAAATGTTATCATTCAACTTGCTGATCGATCTAATGCTTATCCAGATGGAGCAGTTGAAGATGTATTAGTACAAGTAGGTGGTCTCGTATTCCCAGCATATTTCTATGTTTTAGACATGAATGACAATCACTCCTCTAACTCCACACCTATATTGCTAGGAAGGCCATTTTTGTGGACTTCCCAAACAATTATTGATGTGAGAAATGGGATCTTAACAATGGAATTTGACACGGAAATGGTGCAATTTAACATCTATGGTGCAATGAAACATCCTAGTGACATTTGTACTGTTTATGCTATTAACACCATGACTCCTATTGTAGAAAGAGTTTTTGAGCTTAATTGCAGAGATGAGTTAGAGACGGCACTTTGTGAATCACTGGAATATATTGAAGACAAAGAGATAGAGCTGAGCACAGAATTGAAAAATATAGTCACAGCATTGAATTCATTGATGACCAATCCACAGAGGTATAATGTAAACACCATTCAGTTGGAGGAATCTCCAAACAAATTGTTACTTTCAATCATGCAGGCACCAGAATTGGAAATGAAACCTCTGCCGAGCCACTTAAAGTACACTTATCTTGGAGATGGTGAAACACTCCCTGTGATAGTTTCGTCAAAGTTAACTGTGGTGGAGGAGGAAAAACTAGTTCGAGTCTTGCGCGATCACAAAAAAGCAATTGGATGGACGATTGCAGATATCAAGGGCATAAGTCCATCCGTCTGCATGCACAGAATATTACTTGAAGAAGGAGCACAACCGTCGAGACAAGTCCAAAGGAGATTGAATCCACCAATGATGGAAGTTGTGAAGAAGGAGATTTTGAAACTATTAGGAGCAGGTATGATCTATCCCATTTCAGACAGTAATTGGATTAGTCTAGTTCAGGTAGTACCAAAGAAATCCGGAATTACTGTGGTTGAAAATAAGGAAGGAGAACTTGTACCGACAAGAATACAAACTGATACCGGGTATGTATTGATTATCGGAAGGTAAATGCCAAAACTCAAAAAAAGATCATTTCCCACTTCCTTTTATTGATCAAATGCTCGAAAAGTTGGCCGGACATACACATTACTGCTTTCTTGATGGTTTTTCAAGGTACTTTCAAATTGCAATACCCCCCGAAGATCAAGAGAAAACCATATTTACTTGTCCATTTGGAACATTTGCTTATAGGCGTATGCCTTTTGGATTATGTAATGCCCCTGCAACTTTTCAACGTTGTATGATGAGTATTTTCTCAAATTACATTGATAAAATCATTGAAGTATTCATGGATGACTTCAGTGTATGGGGAGACACTTTTGATACATGCTTGGACAATTTGACACTGATTTTAAAATGATGCACTAACACTAACCTCGTTCTTAATTGGGAAAAATGTCATTTCATGGTTGAACAAGGGATAGTGTTGGGTCATGTAGTGTCAGAAAGAGGAATAGAAGTTGATCAAGCTAAGGTAGATATTATTTCTACATTACCTTACCCCACCAGTGTGCGGAAAATTCGATCTTTTCTTGGATATGCAGGATTCTATCGTAGGTTTATAAAGGACTTCTCAAAGATTGCATCACCACTATGCAATCTCTTGCAAAAGGATGTGCAGTTTGAATTCAATGATAAATGCAAGAAGGGATTCAATGAACTCAAGGAACGACTCACAATACCACCAATCATTCAACCACCCGACTGGAACCTTCCATTTGAAATCATGTGTGATGCTAGTGATTATGCTGTGGGAGCAATTCTAGGACAAAGAATTGGAAGAGCTGCACATGTGATCTACTACGCTTCACGAACATTGAATCAAGCCCAAGCAAACTACATCACAACTGAGAAAGAACTTTTGTCTGTAGTCTTTACTTTTTTACTTTAGAGAAGTTTTGATCATATCTCTTAGGAACTAAAGTAATTGTTTTCACAGATCATGCAGCTCTACGATACTTGCTCACAAAGAAGGATGCAAAACCTAGACTCATTCGTTGGATCCTCCTACTTCAAGAATTCAATTTAGAAATCAAAGATAAATCAGGGGCAGCGAATGTTGTGGCAAACCATCTTAGCAGGATTGTAAGAATAGAAAATGAAACACCATTGCAAGAAGCCTTTCCAGACGAAAGTCTATTTGTTGCTGAGGTGAACTCTCCCTGGTTTGCTGATTTGGTTAACTATCTCGCATCTAGGTTAATCCCTGCAGGCTTATCCAATGCGAAACAAGATAAGTTAAAGAGTGATGCCAAATACTACAATTGGATGACCCATATTTGTGGAAAAGGTGTTGGAATCAAATCATTCGGAGATGTGTGCCAGAGTCAAAATTTCAGTCCATTCTCACATTTTGCCATTCATATGCTTGTGGAGGACATTTCGGACCACGAAGAACAGCTCAGAAGATACTGGAAAGTGGATTCTACTGGCCAACACTATTCAAAGATGCTTATATCTTCTGCAAATCCTGTGACAAGTGTCAGCGATCGGGTAACTTGTCCCAACGAAACCAAATGCCTCAAACTCCTATCATAGTTTGCGAAATTTTTGATGTATGGGGCATTGATTTCATGGGACCCTTTCCAAATTCATTTGGCCACTCTTATATCTTACTGGCAGTTGACTATGTTTCTAAATGGGTAGAAGCGAAAGCCACACGAACTAATGATGCTAAAATAGTTGCAGAATTTGTTAAATCTAACATCTTTAGCAGGTTCTGGATTCCAAGAGCTATGATTAGTGACAAAGGTACTTACTTTTGCAACCGAAGCATTGAGTCTTTGTTAAGAAAATACGGAGTTCTACACCGAATATCAACTGCATATCACCCCCAGACGAATGGACAAGCAGAGCTCTCAAACAGGGAAGTGAAGTCAATTCTTGAGAAGACAGTCAATCCTAATCAAAAGGACTGCAGCATTCGACCGGATGACGCTCTTTAGGCATATCAAACAGTTTACAAAACACCGATTGGAATGTCACCATACCGATTAGTGTTTGGAAAGCCGTGCCATCTACCAGTTGAAATAGAGCACAAAGCTTATTGGGCAATCAAACAATGTAATATGGATTTGGGAACAGTAGGAGATCACAGGAAGCTTCAATTGCAAGAATTGGAAGAAATTCGGAATGAATCTTATGAAAATACAGTGATCTACAAGAATAAGATGAAGGCATTCCATGACCAGCAAATCTCCAGAAAAGAATTTAGTATTGGACAACAAGTGCTACTTTTCCATTCCAGACTAAAACTCTTCCCGGGTAAGCTTCCCTCTAGATGGGTTGGGCCATTTGTTGTTACTGAAATTTTTCCCCATGGTGCAGTTGAGATCAAAAGCTTGAAAACGAATAAGATATTCAAAGTGAATGGGCACCGTCTCAAACCATACTACGAATGATTCTCTACAACCAACATGGAAGTAATTACATTAGAGAGTTAGAGCTAATCATGCCATCACTAAGTCGAGCTAACGACTTTAAACAAAAGTGTTCTTGGGAGGCAGCCCAAACAATTTTTTTTCTTCTCATTTTTAAATGCACTCGATGGACCTGCAGCTCAGGTAACCGTTCCATTGGATTTGTGTCCACAAATTGAGAAGATAAAATATGTTTCATTAGGTATGGCATGAGTAAAGAGTCTTTGAATGATATCCATCAAAATCTTGAGACGCATCCTAGTGGAATGGTGCAAATCTAACTTCTCAATTTGTGGAATGAATTTAAAAAGGAACGAGAACGATATAGTCTTGGGAATCTGACTTTAAAAGACCCCGTTTGTCAGTCTATAAGAAAACTGGATGGGAAGCCTATCCCCGACTCATAGAAGGCGTTTAAGCAGTTTCTGGACGTAAAACCAGAGGAAGATGTGAGCCACAATCACAACTACGTGTACATATTGTTATTTTTAACTCTTTTTGTGTTGTTGTATCAGTTTTTAGTGTGCAAAGTCAACAACCTATGGAGGCTACTACTTCTGCCGGACCTGGGAGTTCAAAGAGGAAATTGAGGGTCAATAGTCTCTTTGGTGAAATCAATCTGGGACAACCAACGCTTCTAGCGCCGGTAGTAGAAGCTGGAACGATACTTGGAGATCGAAAAGGTCTCTTGCTCTTGGATTGTTGAACTGTTCCTAAGAAGTGCTACATTGTGCAACCACCATGCCCAATCAGCACGACTCATTACTTACCATAAGGGGAGTTTCTATTTCTTCCCTTTTTCATGCTATCTATACTTCTACATTGGGGACAATGTAGAATTTAAGTGTGGGGGAGTGACATATTGTGGTCTGCTTGTGATTTTTTTATTTGTGTCTACGATTTTGCATGAGATAGCAACTTTTGAATATGATTGAGATTAATTTGCATGACTTAGCTAAAACTATAGGATCCCAAAAAAAAATTGTTGTGTTCTGTTCTTCTCTATGCATAGCTAGCTAAATTACCTGAGCACGTTTATAAGGTCATTTACTATCATTGTCTGGAAGACACATTGAAGGTTGAAAATGTTGATATTTTTTTTTTTTAGGTTTTTTATAAATTTTATTTTTAGACCATATTAAACTAACTGTTTTTCTCTCCATTCGTCCTGCTCAAAGTAACTTGGAAACATCAATTGTTAGCAAGGTGGAGTTATAATCGCATGGTATCTGTTTTTTGTGAATGTGTCTTTTATTGACAGAGTTTAAAAGTTTGGAAAAAGCACTAACCTATGCTGAGAATGAATTTTACTTTTATATTCGAAATAAGGAGAGGGACCACAGGAAAGAGCTACCTGCCTCGGAGAGTAAAAG
Organism: Jasminum sambac; assembly: GCA_018223645.1. Classification (NCBI taxonomy): domain Eukaryota; kingdom Viridiplantae; phylum Streptophyta; class Magnoliopsida; order Lamiales; family Oleaceae; genus Jasminum; species Jasminum sambac. The sequence continues at coordinate 41,605,357 of CP073640.1, forward strand.
ATCGTCACCTTGAATGGGTGAAGAAGGCTACCTCCAATGAAAGGGGTTAGTGTGAAAGCTACTTGTAGGGTAAAAGCTGAAAAGAAAATTGCAAAACTCTTCTTCTTCATCAAAAAAAAAAAAAAAAAATCGCAAGAAATGTGATAGCTACCCAAGTGTGAAGTTAGATAAATAAATTTGCTCAGTGGTTTGAAGTGCTCAATCTAACACTCTTTAAATTGAAGCCATACTTGCGATAAAACACCTACCATACCCCTTTTTTTTCCTTTGCAGTGTTAATGGTTGATGATTTTTGGTGAACTGAGTAATTTTTAGGATCCATGGGAATCATTGTAAAATAAGAGTGGGATCACGAGAGATGAAAGGATATATTTGACCATTCAGGGTCAGGATTTGGATAGAGCATTGTAAGCTTTCATTTGGTTCCAGTTAGTGATGGGATGATAACCTCAATTGCACACACTCACAAGCCATTGTGTAGTTGAGAAGAAGTGAAATTTTCATAGTTCGGGAGAATATTTATTAAGCAAGTCACTATCTATAGTAGGATTTCAATGTTTAAAGTTACTTATCTCATGTAAAATCATTGTGTTGTTTTGTGTTGTATGGTTATTGTTGTTAGGGCAAACAACAGTCTAAGTGTGGGGGAGTTTGATAAGTGCTAGAAAAGCACTTAAATAACTCTTCTATTTTACGTGTTTGTGTGTTTTATTAGTGTTATATGTTCTGTTTTATGTGTTTTTCCTTTATTGTGGTGTTTAGGGTCACAAAGAATCAAAAGGAGTCAAAATGGACGACAATCGAATGAAAACGGAAACTCGAGACCAAAATGCAAGCGAATCAAAGATGGAGGGCCTCCGATGCGATTTTACGAAAAGTTGTTTTTACAATTTTCTTGTGCCAATGTCGAAGAACATCAAAAGAGGATTCCGAAACCTTTTCCGGATCCCAAATCGGACTTTCCTAGTGAAAGTTATGGCCGTTTGAAGAAAAAGGACTAAAAGCGTCAAAACCCAAACTGTTGGGGACCAAAGTGCAACTTTTCAAAAGTCTGGGGACCAAAGTGAAACGTTTCAAAAAGTTGGAGGACCAAAATGCAATTTTTCAAGGACCCAAATGAACAACATTCAAAAGTTGAGGGACTTGGCGTGCAATTTTCGGGTGACTCGAGTCACCGCCGCAGGTGACTCGATTAGCGCCGCAAGTGACTAGATCACCACGCGCGCTGACTCGAGTCACGCCGAGCATGCTAGATCAAGACCATAACCGTCCCAGCCTTCGTTCGCCTTGCAGCGATGACTCGAGTCACGCCGCCACTCGCTGCAGATTTCGGCCAACCGTCACCAATTTGTTTCAAACATGTTTTTAGTTTTTTACTTCTTTGAGATAAAACAACTTGAGCACACCACAATAGACTCATGGAAGATGACTTTTATAATTTTTTAATATTTTTTTGGTGTAATATTTTGCCTATAAATAGAGGCATTTCTAAGCTTGAATTACACAACTTTGTTGAGAGAATTAGCTTGTGATTCTCTCCAACTTTATCCTCAATAAAATTTTCTTCATCATTTGTTCTCAGTTCTAGCTTGAAAGCTCTTAGTTTCTCATATTCTAAAGTAAAAACCTAAATTTAGGTTCGAATAGTCAATCGATGATACTTTGGCCGTGAATATGATTAGCGGAGTATTTCTTCGCTAGTTTCTCTCTTTCTTTTATTTTTCATGTTTGAGAAATATAATTTCTCATATATTGCAGAGGTGATACACGGCGGTTACGCCGTTATAAGTATTTAACCCGCATATATGAGTAGTTAGACTTCTCTATTTATTTCTTAGTATTTATTTACTTGTTTTCTATATTTTGTATATATTACTTGTGATAGTGAAGTATAATCTATCATATAGCAGAAGTGATACAAGATGAACACTCGCTAAAAAGTATGAAACCCGTGAATATGAGTAGTTAGACTTCTCTATCTAGTTCGAGGGGGACGTTGTGTTCAATTACATGTTTTATCTTTTCTAACTCTTTAGTTACATTTTATCTATTCCTCCACTTCAATTTGTTGATTTGTTATGCTTGTAAACCCGTTTTTGAGTTTATGTGATTATTGCATTCACCTTGGCCAATTAAATCAATTAATCTGTAAATTCAAATTACATGCTAGGATTGGAACTTTTGATCCGTAATTATCATTAAATTCCAATCCAAAGTAGCAAATGAATATCGTGCATATTTATTAACAAATCAACTTAGATGCATTAATTCGAGTTTATGAAATTATTCATCTAATTCAACTCATTCTTCTCGTTCATTTCATACTAGCTTTGCATTAAATCCTAAGAACTTGTTTAGGGTTATCCAATAGCTAGATGTTAAGTTAAAGAACTCATTTTAATTTAATACACATAAGGAAGAATTTGTTAATCAGAGGGTCTTGGTTAATTGGAGTTGATAAATTGAAGAAGGAATAGTAACACGTTGCATGGAAAAGATTAACACGAGTTATTGACACAACCGAACCCGAGAACTAGATATATTTTCAATTGTTTCATTTCATCTTTCTTTTATTTTGTCATTTTATTTTTGAATTTCATTCAACTTCACAAAACCCCCTTTCTATATTAATTGATAAAAACAACTAGATTAAATACCGTTCCTTTTGGGTTCGACCCTTACTTGCCACTTCTACATTAATATGTAGTTTTGAAACCGAGTAAGGAAATAAAAAATTAAACTTTGGCATGCCGCGACAACACGGCCAAAGATTATCTTCAAGATAAGTGTCACACCCTTTTTACTATTCAAATCCCAAGTCTCACCCCACAATTAATAATAATGTTTATACAACTAGCACACATGGGCCGACAACGTGACAATCAAAACATGAACGTGACGTGGAAACTTCGGGCGAGGTTATTTATTTATTTTTAAAAACTATTGCGCCCATCACTAAGGGTAGTAAGATTAATAGGTGGAAACGTATTAACCCAATTCTCAATACTTATTTCAAACTTTCGAACGTGGCAATGTTAAAGCTCGACTACTTGTAAGGTTAGGTGAAAACTCAAGAACATTATAGATGACCACTTTTCAATCATTTTGGGTCAAAGAACTTTTACCTACACTCCATAAACGTTCAAAGAATTCACCTCGTCTTGTCAAAACTCATACTAAAGCCTACTGTTCAACAACATGGTATGATACTGCAGCAACGTATTAGTATACAGGCCAATACTTGTTTACTAAAATATTACTATGTATTCACAATATATTAGCACGTTGTTAAATAGAAACTTTCCCATATCTTACTATGTTACTTTCGTACTTTAAAACCCTTAAAAACACTTATGTTAATAAATAAAGTACCTTGATAACTTCATTACATAGTTGTAGCAACATTAAATTTACCATTACACAAGCCAAAGTTCTTTACAGGTTTAACACCACACATAACACACACAACCCGAGCTTTCACCTTCGTCTTCATCACTAGGGCTTCAACCCCTTCCATCTTCATGCTTAGCTTCAAATCTTTAGGTCACAAAACAAGGTGAGTTCTCGAAGCTTCAAGGAAGATAGATAGCATTTTAAAACATTGGTTAACTTGACCAAATTCAAATCATCCTTGAAAATGCAATGCCAATGTGTTATACTTAAACTTAATACACACACACACACACACACACACTAGCCATGAGACAGTTCAAGTGCGGGAGAGGAGGAAGAAAGGGTGAACACAAACAAGTTGAAGCAAAGGGTTGAACTCACATACTTCTTTAATCAAACACTCAAAGGTACGAGTACTATAAATCTCAAACATTCCAAAAGTGGTGAAATAATGTTTAAAGTCAACCCTTGATTCATAAAGGCTCCAAACATCATTTTCTGTCACACAAGCCTCAGTAACCTCATCCTCCGCCTTATGCCATGCTCTCCACTTCTTAAAGACGTCGTGCCACCATCTATCATCAAGTAATGAAATTGTTAACTTATTTTTAACAAGTTATAATTGTCATTTCTATTTTTCTTATGCATATACTTTTAATGATTAATTATTTTTGTCATACATAGAATAATAGTTGATTTAATAGTTAATTCATTTTTAATTGTTAAACTAATTATGTTACAACTTGCTTGATCACATGGATTATTTAGGGTATGTTTGGCAACTACAATTAAGCTAGCTTATGCCTTATTTGAAGAGCTTATAAGGTCCTCATATTCAAATAAGTTATGTTTGGTTGAAGACTTTATTTGAGAATTTTTTTTACTAGCTTTTTAAATAAACTTATAAGCTTTTCACTTTTTATTCTATTTTTACCATTTTTCATTTTGTAAAAAAAATGAAATGTTGTTATTCTAAATATGTCTTTTTCGCTCATTTTGTATTACTAGCTTAGGTTTTTAAGTAATTTTGCTAAACACTAATATTTAAATAAGTCAACTTTTCAGATATCAACTATGAGTATAAGCCATGAGCTCTCAGTTGGCTTATCAACTATGAGCTAACTTATTATCTTATTCTACCAAAAATACCCTTATAATGTCTAGAATTAATTACGTTGCATATGATTAATTAACAAGTTGTGTTGGAATCAATTTGGGACTCTTTTGTGCTAACATACATGTCCCATGCTTGATGGACAAGTTTGGTCAACTTATTTCCTTTACCTAGGACTCTATTTATACTTTAGTTGGTAAGTTGTCAAATTCGACAAGATAAGGTGAGACTTTAATAATATAATTTTTTGTACTTATCTTGTATTATTTTCTTATCCTACAACTAATATTTTGCAGGATTGTATGCAGGGGTGGTAAACGAGCTGGACAGTTCGTGAGCTCGTGAGTTCAGCTCGGTTTAGCTCATCGAACCTCGGGTTCGGCTCGTAAAAATACGAGCTTAGACTTGGACCGAGCCGAAAAATTTAAAAATGGAAAGTTCGTGCTCGGTTCGTTAAGTTCGCGGGCTGTGTTTAGTTATGTTTTTAATGTTTTAATTCCCAACTTTCTAGTGTGGTTTTATTATATTTTTACTGGTTATTGTTTACTTTTTGTGTTAGGAGTTACAAAGAGGTTAAAATGATAAAAAAAAGATGAAAAATCATACTTCTTGAAGATGAAGGATCTCATGGCAATTCTACAAAATTTCTCCTCATTTTGGCATTTCTGGGTGATCATTTTGCTTTGGGAATCAATTGCTAGTGGAAACAATTGCTAGCGGAAACAATTGCTAGTGGGAATACTTTGGAGTGGAGATAATGATGGAGACAAGTGCTAGTGGAGACAAAAGAGAAAAAGAAAAGAGGAATATCATGATTGCACATCATTTAAGGACATAATCATCACATCATTTCTCCTCATTTTGGCATTTCCGGGTGATTATTTTGCTATGGGAATCAATTGCTAGTGGAAACAAGTGCCAGTGGAGACAAAAGAGAAAAAGAAAAGAGGAATATCATGATTGCACATCATTTAAGGACATAATCATCACATCATTTCTCCTCATTTTGGCATTTTCGGGTGATCATTTTGCTATGGGAATCAATTGCTAGTGGAAACAATTGCTAGTGGGAATATTTTGGAGTGGAGATAATGATGGAGACAAGTGCTAGTGGAGACAAAAGAGAAAAAGAAAAGAGGAATATCATGATTGCACATCATAATCATCACACCTTTTTTGTCTTGTATTTTGGAGAATGGAATGTGGATGCTATATATGAAAGGCTAAGAATTGGAGAAAGTACATGCAGGGGGGAGATAGAATATGCAGAAAGAGTTAGAGAGTGCACATGCAAGAATTTTAACAGAAGAAAATTGAGAGAGTTCAGTAGAGAAAAATACGAGTGAAAAGAGAATTGAATACCTAAACATTTGAAGGGCAAAGGAGGGAGAAAACACCGGAGGCCAAATATTTGTTTCTACTCTTCGAAATCCGGTTATGTATCTCTTTATTTTCTCTATTGAAATTCTCATATTTAAATTCATGTGTAGCTAACTTTCTATACTTGGGACGAACAATGAATCATCTTTGTGAACTCTAGTATTTTGTTATTGGATTTAATATTACGTGATTGATTTGTCGTTAATTTTATGTTGTTAACCTTATAAATTTATCTTTTTGATCAATTGATAAATTATAAATTGGTTTGTGTTGGATTTAAGAAATGAAAACATAAATTAAAATAAACAACCTAGAATACTAATTTAGATAAGATTTAGAGATAAACTTGTGATTAGTGCGATCTTTAGGTGAAGTTTCGACGTATCCTACTTGAATTTATTGTGTGAATGCGTTCTAGAGGGTTGATAACAAATTTATTTAGAGATAAATAAATTGGCCTAATATAATAGACTTATTTATCATCGAGAGAGATAAATATTTATTTTAGTAAATTCGATCGTTGACGAAAATAAGATCACTACTTGAATCCAATTACGTGTACTAGAGGAATCAAAGTTGGTGAAATTGTAAGTCCCAAGTCTTATAATTCCCATCGCCGTCTATTTCGCAATTATTTAATTCTTGTATTTTGGATTTTATTTAGTTTTTTATATTTAATTTGTAATATTTTATTTGCATTAAAAAACTAAGCAACTTTCGAAATGTCTTTTCAAATAAAGTACAAAATTGATAACTTTGATAATTAAATCAAGTCTTTGTGGGATCGATACTTAGACTCAAAAATCTGTTTTACTACTTGTTCGACCCGTACACTTGCGGTATTTATTTTGACACATTTAACGAACGAGCAGGCTGGTTCGAGAACAAGTCCAATGAACGAATCAATAAACGGCTCGTCAGCTTGTCCCCGAGCTTGCTCGTGAGACGAGCCCACAAGCTCCCTAATGGACCAGCTCGCATTATGTGGCTAATGGGCCAGCTTGCGAGCTGACCTATTAACAGCAGGTTCAAATTTGAACTTGCAGGTTCAAATTTGAACCTGCTTGTGACCGTTGTCAAACGGTCACCAAATGGTGACCATTTGACAACGATCACATGGGGATGACAACGGTCCCATTAATTTTTTAATTTTTTTTGTTTTTTCTTAACTTTATATATATCTTCTCCATTCATTATTTTTTCATCCAATTACTCTCAATTCTCAAGTTTTCTACTTTTCTCTCAATTGCTATTTGCTTATTTTAAATATCAATAGTTAATACACAATACATATACATCTCTCCCTACTTCAATTATCTATTTATCCATACCATTTATATAATTATATTTTATTTAAATTTTTATATATTTATTTTCTTCTCAAATTCTACAATGACATATTCACAATCTTCAACTTCTAGCCACTTTGTGAGTAATAGAAATCTCGATGATACTCCAATTCCCAACAATTTAGAGGAGCTTGAAAGCAAACCGAATCTTGAAGATATTAATGAAGAATGCAACAACCGCTAGTACAACGGCTGGCTCCAAAAAACATTTGACTAGGGCGAAAAGAGCCGAGTGTTGGAACTATTTTAATTTGATCAAAACAAAAGAAAAGGATGACCAAGGAAAGCCTATAAAAAAACTCAATGCAAAAATTGTGTCGTTCTTTTCTCTTGGTACAAAGGTATTGGTACTATTCACCTCAACCGAAACTTTAAGAATTGTAAACCGGGAGGCGTCACAGCTACAAATCAGGCTCAACTGCAGTTTGGTTCACCTGGGGCCGTCGGTTCTTCTAGTGGCTCTCCCAATCTAAATAATTGGGCCTACTCACAAGACCTAATGCGACGAGAAGTAATGGTTATGTTCGTGGCAAGTAGTGAATTTCCACTTTCAATCGTAGAAAGCCCATATTTCACGAAATTTATTCAAAAATATCTCTAACCAAGGTACAATCCTGTTTCTAGAAATACTTTATGTGCTTATTGCATTCTTTATTATAATTATAGAAAGCAAATATTTATAGAGGTCATAGTTAGATTTAAAGGTAGTTTATCATTTACTTCGGATTTATAGACTGCCATTAATCATATAGGTTATATAGCTGCAGAGCCGTAGCTAGAGTTTTTGAGGCCCAAAGCGAAATCTATATTTTGGGCCCTCTAATCATAATTCTTAGCAGATAAAACCTAAAAATGTAATATATAAATGAGCTAAAAGTTTAAAAACTCTAAAGTAACGATATGGCCGCAAAACAATAGTGGCTTAATAATTGAAAGTCAATAAGTCGATAAAACAGTAACAATTGGATAAGAATTGAAAAGACTAGATTTTCAATTTCGCTTTGTCCCTCTCCTTTGTGGAATTCTCAGACTACAAACAAGAGTAAAATTGTGTTTGGTTTAACTTCAATTAGAGGCTCAATTTGTAAAGATAGAATCAAAGTTAATGAAAAAAACTAATAATCAACTATTTTGGGCCCCTCTCAAACTAGGGCCCAAAGAAAGTGCTTCATTTACCTATGCCTAACTACGGATCTGTATAACTGTCACTGCATACTACATAGACAATAAATGGCTATTGCACAAAAGAATTATGGCTTTTAAAGTTATTGATTACCCTCATAATGCAACAAATATTGCCAATGTGATACCTGAAATTTTAAGGGAATTTAGTTGTGAAAGTCGAGTTCGTAGTAATTGATCAATTATCAACTGAATTGATGCCTGAATTTGATGGAATTTTGTTTCATGTTCGTTGTGTGTGCCACATATTTAATTTGATTGTTCAAGTTGGAATGAAGTTTATAGAAAATGAATTGAAAAAAATTAGGTATGCTTGCAATTTAATTATGATATCACTCGCGAGAAAATAAGATTTTGATGCACAATGTGGTGAACTTGGAATGCCTCCAAAATCATTCGTAACAGACGTAGGACATAGATGGAACTCAACTTATTTAATGCTTGAAGTGTGTGAAGGTTATTCAAATTTAATATCTGGATTCTATAATGGTCGACACACACGCGGCGCACAATTTGATGTGAAAGCTGAAGACTGGAATACTGTTTTTGAAATTAAAAAATTTTTAAAAGTATTTTATGATGCTACAAATGATTTGTCTGGTATTTATTATCCAACTAGTCTAAAAGTGTTAGAACATTTTTATTTCATTGCTGAAAATTTTCGTGCATACAAGTTAGATCCATTATTTTTTGATATGCTTGAAGTAATGGAAGAAAAGTTTAGAAAATATTGGGAAAATTTACCTATGTTGTTTCCTTTAACAATGATAATGGATCCTAGAGTGAATATAGTGGGACCAAAATTCGTGATAAAAGAGATATCAAAAAGATTAACGTTTGGGTGGCCTCTTTTATATTCGTCGCTTGAAGATTGCCTTTGTAGAATATACAACTATACAAGTTCAATGCTGCACAATCAGGTAAAAATATTCAAGCACCCAACCCCTTCCCTGTATCTACATTAAACACAACACCCAAAAATTTTATGTACGTCCTTATGAATGTTAAGGATACTCCTGATTTTAGTAGTAGGTCTAGCTCTTCTTCAATCTATCGCCTTTGTTCAAGTGAAATTCCATCTGAATTGAATCGGTATTTCACACAAGACTATCTTAGTATCATAGATGAAGAAGAAAGAACGAATTTTGATGTTCTTAAGTATTGGAGAAATAATGAGCGTCAATACCCAATTGTTTCTATGATAGCACGAGATCTACTATCACCCCCGGTATCAACTATAGCATCAGAAAAAGGCCACTTTTAGTGCCGGTGGTAGAGTTTTAGCTGATTACAGGTCAAGCCTTAAAGAAGACATATTGGAGAGTTTAATGTCTTTAAAAGATTGGGAAGATGCAGACACACGACTACAAAACCGAATAGATCAGCTTATGGTCGAGCATGTCAGCTTTTTTTACCGGTCCCTGCCAGCGTTCTGCTGAGGAGCTTGATAAAAATAAGGTGGGTGGGGGTTTCAAATAGGCTATGGCTAAATGCACCCGTGCCTTTACTTTGTGCACCCAAGTTTATTTCCCATTTCCCATTATACCCTTTGTACTAAAAAAAAATTGGTTCGCTCCTTATGGAGCGAACACAGTGATGTGTGTTCGCTACTTATGGAGCGAACACACCGATGTGTGTTCGCTCTATGTGGAGCGAACACACATCGTGTGTTCGCTCCATAAGAAGCGAACCAATTAAAAATTAAAAAAAAAGAAATAGAGAACACACATCACGTTGACGATTAATTTCAAAATTTTGTAAAGTTTTTTGCAACCACTCAATTTTTTTAATGCTTGTATTCAATACTATGCGGATAAAGTTAATTACTGTATTATAAAAAAAAATCAAAATTCATCATCAAAGTGGTTGTAAAAAACTTTAAAAAATGAGTAATTTTACTGATTATTTATTCGTGAATGTAATTTTTGCCATCATTTTTATTCAAATTTTTTGCAACCACTTTGGCGAGTAATTTTGAAATTTCTTTTAAATTTTTTTTGCGACTATTTTGATGATAAATTTGAAATTTTTTAAGATACAATAATTAGTTTTATTGTTGAATTATTAAAAAAATTAAATTTTTTACAACCATTTTGACGAGTAATTTCAAAATTTTTTGAAACTACTCTAATGATAAATTTCAAAAATTTTTTTATCATATGGTAATTGACTTTATCCGATTAGTATTGAATATAATTATTAAAAAAACTTTGAGTGATTGAAAAAATTTAAAGAAACTTCTCCCTTTAAAAATTTTTTATTTGTTATTTTTTTAAAAAAATTTGACGTTCGCATCAATATCAACTATGTATTTTGCATCATTGCTCATTATCATCTCCAAAAAAGTTAGAATTTACCTAAAAATAAATGTTTACCTTGGCATTAGCCCTATGGCATTTTTCCGAGGCATGGTCACTAGCTGTGGTCATTGATCTCCATCTGATCAACGGTTGTATTTCTTCTTGCAGGACCAATTATTGTTGCTTTATTTGTCGAGTATTACAAGAACGCAACTCAGCTTAGCAGAAAAGTTGAATACGGCTGCTCAGATCCTATAATAGACTTACCATTGTTGTTTAGAAAGAAGTTTTTGATGTAGCAATTAGATTTACCTGTTTACTGTTTTAGCATAGCATTGGACTTTTTAATGCTATCTCCACACAGACCCGTTGAAACATTTTTGATTCGTCACTACACCAAAACAAGAGAATTGTCACAGAAGAAAATTTGAAGGAGCCATGGTTTATAACCGTGATTCAATTTTTCGCTAATTGTCACGGGTTATAACCGTGACAAAATTTTTTCTTGTGAGTCACAGTTTTAAACCGTGACCACAGCGATTACCGTGACCCCGATTTAATTAGTAAAAAAATAAAAAAAGGGCTTATTTTTGGGAAACTAGGTCACGCTTCTCATTCCCAACTCTCCCGTCGTCTCCAATTATACATCAGATCTGAGTATATACTTCACCAAACGTGAAAGTTTTCGTTCAAGGCAAAGAACCACTACCGCAATCGGCGACGCGTTCACAATCGAACCCCGAATTACTCATCAACCACCAGAACTCGAAACCCCAAAACAGAGAGAAGAAAAAGAAACAACGAAGAAGAAGGCAAAAGAATCTCCAAGCTAATTGTTGATGAACTTATTAGGAGTTGATTGTTGATGACCTTTGCACATCCTCGATGCTCTCGGATTTTGGCCTCTATTCGCTGCCCTCGACTCTTTTCCTAGCTCATCCTCGTTGCGCCTTCTCCTAGGTAATTTATCGAACACCTTTGCTGTATTTGGTTTTTAGCCTTTGTATGAACACGTTTTTTCTTTGTGATTGGTAATTTTGGCCTTGATCAATGCACCGCTAAGCTCTTTTTAGTTGGGGCTTCTCTTAGGTAACCTATGAAACACCTTTGCTGCATTTGTTTTTCAGTCTTTTTTTTCGTGCTTTGGATTTAGGGTTATGGTCATAGGGATTTCTCCTAGGTATTTTATCGAACAATTGTGGTGTATCTGATTTGTAGTTTTATATCTGTGTTACAAAAATAACTATGTTTACATGGGTATTTTTAGCAGCTCAAAAATGGAATCTTTGTATCTTTTGTTGTTCAAAGTGAGAATAAATTGGAAATCATCTCATCTATTCATTTAATGATTGCTATATAAAGTTCATTTATATGCTTAGAAACTACTCAAATGTCATGTGCTAAGATGATGGATTTTTTTTTCTTGAATTTGTTATTTAATTGTTTTCATTTAATATATCAATACATACAATTATCTATGCATATAAGAGAAGATACTAACCCAATTTTAACACTTCAATTTGATACGGGGATCGATAATGGGTCAATGTGTCAAAAATGTCTTTAGTGACACAGCCAAGTACTCTTGCATATTGTATAGTAGATTTGTGATTGTTAAGATTAGAATTTTTTCTTATCACTCCCATCTTCATCTCCTGAAATCACTCCTATAATCCATCCATATCCTTTCAAGATAATCCTTGTGAATAATTCATCGTCACCTTCCCATCTTCATCGTCTTTGCCGTGCATATTTCTCGAAACCAACATCTCTATATTCACCGTCCTTTTGTATAATCGGGTATTGCTTATGTTTTAGGCTTTTATTTTTATAATTTCCGATATTCATCACCAAAAATAAATGAATTCAAACTAAAATGTTAGGCCACGTGGGTTTGAATTCCTGAGTATCTGGCATGCTTGTATGTTATGATCATGGTAATCTTAAGCCAATGTTTGTTTGATTCTTATATTTTGACGTTTGTTAGATAAATTGGCGGAAATCTTGTGGGTTATAGGCTCAACTAATTCTCTCATTTGCGACGCTCAATAAACACACTATTTTCTCGGTCAAGGTACTCTCCTTTTCGACTTTCTTTGTTTTCCAAATTTATATGATTATTGGGATTTCATTACTATAATTAATGAATTTTTAGTGGGTTATTTATTTATTATTTGTGTTTGATAATTGAAGGTTTTGGATTTGTTTCATAAGAGCTATACCTTCATGGGTTTTAAGTGTTTCTATTAAACCCCTTGCAGATTACATTGCTGGTGTTGTGGTTGCATTTTATGTAAGTAATAATAATCTTCTTTTTTCAAATAATTCCTTTTTCAGTTATTAAAATTTAACTTTGTTGCTATTATTTAATACATTGATTTCCATAAAAGTGAAACTCCTCATTAATGATTATTATATCTCTTTGAATTTATGTTACTGAAAAAACCCAGACAAAATATATGTAATTAGATTCTTGATATCACTCACATGGGGTTTCTTGAATTTCTCCCTTAAACTTTTGACATGCAATAAAATCATGTTAAATTTCCATTTATTAGTTGGCCCATCTAGATAACTGCGTCTTGTAATTTTGGAATTAATGCATGTGTGTGGATAACAGACGTGGAATGGAGATACCTTCAAAAAGGACCATGACGAAATAGATTTTGAATTCTTAGGAAACATCAGAGGAAAAAACTAGAGAATTCAGACAAAAATGTCTTTAGTAAGAAAGCCAAGCACTCTTGCATGTTGTATAGTAGGTTTGTGATTGTTAAGGTTAGAATTTCACATCATTTTAGTACAAAAATAATAGATAAGGTGAAAAATATGTGTTTTATTCGTTAATAAGGTTAAACTTTTCAAAAAGAACATATACATATTAGGACTAAAGAAAAGAATGTAGACTTGAGTACTCTTCTATTGTTATTTTATTTTACATGTAGTTGATAGAGGCATGTCTTTTTCATTCTTTTGTCATTATTCATTGCAAACCCCTTTACACTATTGCTTTTGTTTTGCTGTCAATCTTCAACCATAAAGAGTTCATTGAGTGGGTTCATCGATCATTCTATGTGAATCTTGGAATGGACTTATTCATGTATTTGAAGACAAACGTGGTATGAAGCCTCTTCTTGATTTCTGATGTGTTATTTTTTACTTTGTTTGAAGGAAGATTTTTTAACGTTTTAAATTAATATTAACTATATAATCTTTTGATTCCATTATTTTGATATTTAGAAGAGAAAAAGAAACAACGAAAATCAGATTAGACATGCAAATTCTGTTTGTTTTTATTCTTTGGTAGCTAATGCCAATTAAGCTTCCATGCAGCTCCCGTAGTGCGCTCTTTCATTGCTTTCTATCTAAAAGAGTCCACTTGATTTTCGTGCTTAGCTTGTTTAATGACTGTTTTGCAATGACTCTCTTCCATGCTGCATTCACATGATCTTCTCTCTTTAATTATGCCAATATTATTCAACGACCAAAAGCACTATCTATTGCAGCTAGGGTGTCAAGCTTTGCTTTTTCTTTGTCATCTACTAATTGGTAGATTAACACTAACAATTTTCATTTATCTGAAATATGTCACGGTTTAACCGTGACTCCTTCAAACAAAATATTTATAACCGTGACCCCACAGCCACGGGAAATAATCGTGACTATTGGCCTAGCTGTGACTACTACGTGAGAAATATGTGAAAAAGGCCTATTGACAAATGACATGCTTAATTTTACATTTATATATTTTATTCAAGTGGTGATGATCCTTTTTCCTTTTCTACTTTGTTCAGACTTTCGAAGAATTTCGATTTGACACTTGATTTTCTAGTCTTGATTGAATAGTTTTATAATCTTGCTTTTCTCAGGTATGTTTCCCTTGTTTCGTTTATGTTATTTACATATCATTGCACTTATCATCAAGCTTAGAGTACCCGTTTGAAAATTAGTTTATAATTACAAACTTCCAAGACATTTGGATGGTTTGAGATTTATGAACTAATTTTTAAATTGTCCTATTTTTGAACAGTTTGTCATTCATTTGTGAACTATGCAATGTATGCTATCAAAATATATCACGAAATCACTATAACCTCATGTGTAAAGGCTTCGATAGTATGACCTTGTTATTCTCCGAGTGTACACTACATATCACGTAGATCGTAAACTTCGGAGAATACAGGGAGATGTTGTCGAAATTTACACATGATATTATAGATGATTGTAGGATATATTTGATAGCATAACTTGCATAAATCACAAATCAATGATAAATGGGTTAGGACCCTTCCTAGTTAGTAATTGGAGTGATAAGGCGTATTAGGACATTATCATGACACGTGTTCCACTCATATATCAGATTTTCTTTCCTTCTGTTTGAAATACACCCCATGATTACGTTGCTATTATTGTTAGTTGGTGAAAAAGAAACCGTGACTTCAATGCATATGCATTATTAACTCGTTTTTTTAAATACAAAAGCTTTCCGATGGAGTTTCCACTTTATAAAGAATGGATGAGCGTCCTTCCAAGAACCTGCTCTGTCTATGCACAAGGAATTAGGGAATTTCTTAAGTTTGCACAGAGAAATCTCAACGCTGATGTCATACCATGCCCGTGCAACCATTGCCGAAACAGTAAACTCCATCCCGTTGAACTTGTTGAGCTACACTTAGTGAAGTGGGGCATGGAAGATGATTATAAGTTTTGGTGCTTTCACGGTGAAAGGAAAAATGCTTTTGTCCCAAAACAACTACCGACAAGAGTAAACGTGCATATAGAGGACTGCCCATCGAGTCATCCTGTGTTGAATAATCTCATTGATGATGCCTACGGAGTTCATCACTCCAAAGGAGATGAAACTATGCATTTTGAAGGTGGTCAAAAAGTTGATGTAGAAAACAATAACGATGCTGAGTACATCCGTTTAAAAATGGCTGCATCGTAACCTTTGTATCCTAATTGTAACAAGGATCACACCACATTGTACGCAATGATTGGGTTACAAAACGTGAAAAGTCAGTTTGGATTATCTGGGAATGGCGTGATTGCGTTACTTTTATGGGTGAAAGATTTGCTCCCAGCAGAGAATTAGTTGCCAGCAAGCTATCCTTGTATGAAGAGTATTTTGAAAGGTTTGGGGATGAAATGCAAATCCATTCATGCATGCAAATATGATTGTATTTTGTACCACAAAGAGCATTAATTGAAAGACAAATGTCTTGTGTGTAGTGAACCCAGGTATCTTATAAAGAAAGATTCACATAAGAAGGGCTTTAGAACTCACAAAGTGCCGCATAAGGTTTTGAAATATTTCCCTTTGGGACCGAGGTTAAAGAGACTTTACACCGTACTCTGGATATCAAAGGTTATAACTTGGCATGCGAGAATAGAAGAGGGGGGTAATCTTATGAGGCATCCTATAGACTCTACTGTTTGGAAAGCTGCAAATGTTGCACACCCAGAGTTTGCAAAAGAAGCTCGTAATGTTCGCCTTGGATTGGCTACTGATGGCTTCAATCCCTTTGGTAATTTAAGCACTAATCAAAGTGTTTGGTCGGTGGTTCTTGTGCCTTATAATCTTCTTTCGTCGCTGTGCATGAGAAAAGAGTTTTCTATGCTATCACTGTTAATTCCTGGACCAAAAGCCCCAAGCGATGATATCGATGTGTACCTAGCACCATTAATAGAAGAGTTGAATGCTTTGTGAGTTGATGGTGTGCAAGCGTTTGACTCAAACAAGCAAGAGTCATTCACTTTAAAGGCCATGTTGTTGTGGGCAATTCACGACTTGCCAGCATATGGCACTTTATCTGGTTGCAATGTTCATGGTTACTTTGGATGCCCTATTTGCGCTGAGGACACTGTATCAGATTGGTTACCAGTTAGTCATAAAATTTGTTATCACAGTCATCATAGATTTCTACCTCGTGATCACAAGTTTAGGCAGGACAAAACTTGATGGGGTTGAAGAAAGGTTAGCTCCAAGAAGGCTCTCGGGATCTGAAATTGAAAGTAGGGCTGCAAGTGCAGGACATAATTTGACTGGTAAACATCCAAAAATTCTGGGGTTGAAACGCAAAGGTAGAGGTGATCCCAAAGATCCAAGTAAAATGAATTTGTGGTCTAGAAGGTTATTGTTATATGACTTGCCCTATTGGAAAGACCATTTAGTACGGCATGTAATAGACGTTATGCATGCTGAGAAAAATATCGTAGAACACATTGTAGGTACATGCCTACAAGGAACACATTCAAAGGATAGTGACAAAGCACGGGAAGATCTCCGAGCGATGAAGATTAAGAAGAGCCTATGGTTGCAGACTGATCCTGAAAGTGGAAAAAATGTTATGCCCGATGGAGCTTTCACTTTAAATAAAGAGGAGAAGGATATGTTTCTAAGAACCTTGCATGATTTGAAACTGCCAGCAGATTACTCCTCTAATTTATGTAGAGTTGTTAATTTTCATGTTCGTGATTTGAGACAGTGCAAGTCTCACGACTGGCATGTCATCATGCAATTGATCCCGTTATTGTTCAAGCACTGCTTTTCGAAACACAAAGAGCTTCGTCGCGCTATTATGCAAATAAATGTATTCTTCACTCTTTTATGTGCAAAAATTGTTAACCTAAAGCACATTATTGCAGCAAAATCTACTCTTGTTGAGGCAACGTGCGTGTTAGAGAAGTACTTTCCACCTTCATTTTTCGACATTCGCATCTACTTGATGGTACATGTGTGCGATGAAGCCCTGATGTGTGGCCCTGTAAGATATCGATGGATGTATCCATTTGAGAGGCTGATGAAATTCTTTAAAGATTACGTCAAGAATACTAGGTACATCGGATGGTCAATTGTAGAGAAGTATATTACAAATGAGGCTTCCTTGTTTGCCAGAGAGTACATGCCTAATCCTAGTATTGGAAGTTTTAATCCTCATCGTGAGGGCTTTATTGACGAATCTGGCGAGTTTGTAGATGAACAGGGCTTGGGAAAGGGAAAGAAAGTACGACTTACAAACATTCAGTATGAGCAAGTGGCCCGTTACGTTTTTGAAACGCACGAAGATGTGGATCAATGGCAAGAGTAAGTACTTTCGATATATAATTACAATACTTTCGTGTGACAATGTACAAATTTCAATCACATAATACCACATAATCAATTATTTTTTCTTCGGAAATAATAGGAAATATGCTGCCTCTCAACAATCGAAAAGGCGAAAAGGCCTGTCAATTCCACATTATGACTACAGGGTTTGGGTATCAAACGAGGTACTCATTACGTTTATAGCTTCAGTAGTATATTAGTTTTATCTTAGAGAAATTTTACTTATATCTTAAGGATATTTTTTCACTGGTCACACAGTTGTTAAAAATGGGTGACGTGACGTTGAGACTCACACGACTTGCCAAAGGCCCTAGTTTTTATGCCCAACGGTTTGGAAGATATCGAGTAAAAGGTTTTGTTTTCTCTGAACATAGTCATGAGCAATGCTCTAATGGGAGGCAAAATAGCGGCATTGCAATTACAGCCGTTACGACTTGTGTATCTAGTTCGAAAGACAAAAATCCAAAAGAAATAGAATTGACTTATTATGGGATTGTTCAGCATATATATGAACTAGATTATACAAGTTTTGTGGAGACAGTATTCGATTGTGACTGGGTGCGAGTTGAGGACAAAAATGCGTGTATAGTGGACACTGCCACAAATATGGTCATGGTTGACTTGACCAAATTGAAGAGTAAGGGAAATGTCAAAGATGAGCCATTTGTTTGCACCTTTCAAAATGTGAAGCAAGTTTTTTATTCAAAGTGTATCAACAATGGTCAATGGTTTGTTGTCCTCCATTCACCAAAGTGGTTGACCACACTAGTAGATGCATTGGAAGCCCCCGTTGAGTTTCAATCTATATTAGATGACAATCCTAATTTGAAGGCTTTGTTAGACTATTTGGATGAGTAGATCTATTTCTGGAATTGTAATTCTTTACTAAATGGAGTTGTTTTGTTTCAGTAAATCTATATAGTTACAGTAGTTTGATTGTAATTGTAATTGTTTTTGTACGGATCAATACTTGTATTCAGTGTATGTAATTGATCTTGGATGTTGTCATTAGATGTTGTTCTTGGATCATTACTTCATATTATTGCATGTTGTTCTTACGGATTGGTTATTATTTTTTGTGTAATTTTCAATTTTCAGGTTTTCCATTTTCCATTTTACATCTTGACTAGTATTTATAGTAACTCTTTCTGCACATATCAATTTAATCTCTTTCTTTGATGTTTGTCTATTGCAGACAATGTCCCGCTTCTATGTCCCTCGAGAAAAAGAAGAAGGATATAAGTTTCGATTTGACTGGGAGTCCTATCGGTACGAATAAGAGTGCATTAAAGACCCGCACATTGGAATTAGTGAAACTCCATGTCGGCCTCAATCATGACAATTGGCGGGCGGTTCCTGAGGACACGAAAGATGATATATGAAACGCATTGGCAAGGGATTTCAATCTGCCACCTCCACACGAATAATATACTATCTCAAGCAGCCGAGCAATGGCGGATTTGGAAGAAAAATGTTCGAAACGCAACTTCGGAGAATCGAGTACTAGCAAAGAAATTTTGCAGTTGAAAGATAAAACTCCAGAGGGAGAGGTGATCCCTCAAGGAGAATGGAATGGATGGATTGATCGAGAGGCTGATCCCGTGAAACTTCAGCAGAGGGCACAGAACAAAGCGAATAGAACAAAAAAGACAGATGTTCATTTACTTGGTGCTAAGTCCTATGCACAAGTAGCTGATGAATGGACGGTATATTTCTTGTACCTTAATGAGTTACCAATTACTTTATTATGTAGTAGAACTATAAATATATATATATATATATATATATATATATATTGACTACTTGTGCAATCAAATAGGTTAAGGAAGATTTGAGATAAAATATCATAATCGGTAAAATATTTGCTATACGTTAAGTAGTTGGTAATCTTGTTAAGTCCCCATCTTCCTTTCTTGTTGGGCTACTTGAACGGGCAAGTTGTCCATGTTTGTTGAGCTTCTACTATTAATCATGGATATGCATAAGTTATGTTTTGAAAAGTTCTCCATGTTTGTTGAGCTTCTAGTATTAATTTGAGAAGTAAATATCATGGATATGTGTAAAATAGACAATGAAAAGTTAGTCTTCATTAGAATCTATGTAAGGAAATTCTTACAACATTAATTGAGCAATATGTGGTCAACAATATCATTGTAATGGATTGTAATGGATTACAAATTGGCTGTAATGCCCTGTAATTAAATTTGTAATCCATGTTTGCTAGGCAAATTAATAAAGTTCAAAATCCATGTTTGTCAACTCTTCATTTTTCTTTTGCTGTTGATCTACTAGAACGGGCAACTTGAGATGTGAATATCATGGATTTGTGTAAAATATGTTTTGAATAGTTCTTCATTTTTGTTGAGCTTCTAGTATTAATTTAATTGAGATGTGAATACCATGGATATGTGTAATATAGACGATTCAAGTTCTTCTACTTGCTAGGCCACGAAATGAAGGGCGAATGTGGTGAATTGTTAAATTTTGATATGTTATCATAATCACTTTACATGGTTAAATTTTGATTAAATTTGAATATGGTTGATATATTAAATATTTTGCCTGTACTTGTAAAAATTTATTATTTATTAGGATCGGACTAAGGGAACAGATGATGAGGGCATTACTCCAAGTCGCACCAACCTTTACTTACATGCCCGTAAGATGAAATCTGGAAAATATCACCCGAGTGCCGTTGAAACAGCGGTGAGTAGAAACTATTATAATACATGTAAGTAAATAATAAATGTTATATGTATGATCATATAATTATGGTAAATATTTGATAGGGTAAAATTTCTGAGATACAAATGACTCAAGGGGGAAATTCAACTGAAACAGATGTCAACACTGATCCATTGAGTCAAGTATTTGGGAAGGACAACCGTGGCCGAACCCGTGGAATAGGAAGCAAAGTCTCTAGAACCAAGTACAAGGCCATTCAACCCGCAGTGTCTCGGATTGAACGATTGGAGATTCAAATGCAAGACCAATCTTCCAAAATGGACGACATCCTCAATCTCTTACAAGAAAGCCGAGCCAATCCAGAAGTGAACATTCCATCGCCCGGCGTAGGTCAAAGTAAAACGAAGAAATCTTCTACAGTTAGGGAAGGCTCTTCAACGTGCGCAATGACTGATGGCACCTCTCCCATAGAGGCACACAATGGTTACCATTATATGAGAGATTTGAAGAATGAAAAGAACATTGCAATGGTTAAAATTGAAGCAGTCGAGCCAGGTACTATTGTTCACTCCCATCCACTGCAGTGTCCTGAAGCAAAAGTTATAATATTATCGATTTATCCGGGTACGGAAAATGAGCCATTTTATCTTGGTTGATAAGGTTGTGCGACTACATTGGGAGATTTCGGTAATGGATCATTTATTGCGTGGCCTCTATATTTGTTAGAGAAGATATTGTAATTATCTCCTAAGTCCTATGCATGGTTGTTACTAGACGCAATGTTGTTTATTTCAGTTTTTGAATCAACATGAAACATCTCTCTTTTGACATAATGTGGTTGAATGCTTGATTTAACAATGATGGAGTTATCAAATCTTGGTTTTTTGGTGATTGTATGAACTATTTGGTAAGACTTGGATATGATATTTGTTTAGATTGTTATATACAGGTTAGTTTCAGGTGTTTACCACATGCAAACAAAGGAAAACAACCACTAGTCTAGTTTACTACAGAGGAGGGTCACGGTTTATAACCATGACCCATTTTTCATTCATTCAAATGTGGGTCACGGTTAATAACTCCCTTGATGGGTCACGGTTATTAACCGTGACCCATCAAGAGAGGGTAATACCCATGACCCTCTCATGATGGGTCACGGTTATTAACCGTGACCCATGAAGAGAGGGTCACGGGTAATAACCGTGACCATTAAAGAGAGTCACGGCCCAGATGCCACAGTTTATGGCTCGAAAAAGATCGTGACCCAACTTTATTGTCACAGTTTTTAACCGTGACCATATGAGGCGTCACACAACGTATTGTCACGGTTAAAAACAGTGACCCATGATCTGAGTCACGGTTTTTAACCATGACAATCAGCGAGAACTGGTGTAGTGCGTGTTTATAATTTGTCAAATTATGTTTTATTGTCAACTTTTAGAACTCGCAAATATTATTTACTGTTGTTCATTATTTATTTACAATTAATCAAGGAACAAGAGTGGATAAACACGGGCCACCAAAGATGACGGGTTCGAAAGAAGTTTCCGGCCAAGTTTTCTAAGAAGCGCAACATTTGTTTCGTGAAGCTTTTTGAAACCCATGCCGCCTTTAGACTTGGTCCAGTGAATTCCCCTGCTCTTGCCTTGGTCGGCTTACCACCAAAACTTGTTCAGAACGTTTTCAATCTCATCACAGATCTGAAGAGGAATAAGAAACACATTCATAACCTAGTTAGGGACGGCTTGAGCTACGGTTTTGATAAGGACTTCCTTCCCCGCTCGAGAGAGACACTTCTCGTTCCACCCTTGCGCCCGTTGTCGTACTCTGTCTTTGATGAATGAGAACACTTCATGCTTCTTCCTCCCAATAATGGAGGGCACGCTAAGATACTTATCGTGGTACTAGAAAGCTTGAATGCCGAAGAAAGATTGAATAAGCTCCTCCTACCTTTCTTGATCAACATTCCTGCTGAAGTAAAGGGAAGATTTGTGGAAATTAACCGACTGTCCCGACTCCATTTCATAATAATGTAGCAACTCTTTGATCACTTTACACTCCCTAATATTAGCTCCGAAGAATAACAAGCTGTCGTCGACGAAGAACAAATGTGTGAGGGATGGGGCATGCTTGGCTATTTTGCAACCATGTAGAGCGTTAGACTGCTCTTTGAAGTGGATAAGTGAAGACAAACTCTCAACAAAGAATAAATAGGTACGGTGACAAGGGGTTGAAATTGTATAAATGAAAAGGAGTGGCAAAAAAACATTGTTGAACTAGCCGATTGAACTAAGGTTTCCTTATCAGTTTTTGGCAGTTTTGACCTATTTTGGCTGGTCTTTGATAGGTTCCGGTCCCATTTTTTGATTGTCATTTTCGGTCAAGTTTGGACTAGTTTTTTGGCCGGTTCGCGGTTGAACCGGCCGATCCAATTTTCTAAACACTGGTTTTAGGCAGAGTTTCAGGCTAACTCGCTCATTATACCAATTTCTTCCCTTTCGACTTTTATGTTGTTTTTAATCCGAATGGTTTAACAACAAAATGGTACTATAGTTTAGACATTGACAACAAAATAAATCAACGACATAAAAGTGAAAACTAAATAATTAATGTAGAAAGGTTCAAAACTATAAGCATGTTAGGCAATAACTTTTTTAAAATTTTAACACTTTTTACCACTTTTTTATACATTCTTTCTTTACCCTAAATCAATCATATCTACACATCACATCACATCTACAAATCTCCACTATTCAACTCCACTCATTCTCTCTCCTCCTTTACATTAAAAATCTTTAAAAACCATTAAAATTCAACCCCTATCACCCTTTATAAAGGGAAATAAATTACATTTATAATAGATTGAATAGTATTTTTTAACTTCAAAATGCACATAAATTTATAGTCTAAGTGCATCCCAACTAGGTTGACACACTATAAAATAATAAAAAATATTGTTAGAAATTATCAATATTCTACGGTCATTGAGTGCGCATGCATTTTATTTTCACATTTTTTTCAGGTTGGCGGGCTAGCCCGTGCGCTAGAGAAGGATGCTCGGTCCATCCCGCCACTTGTGAACTTGTGGCGCGCGGACCGCTCGTTTCAAACTCGGGGTGGTTTTCGGTGCAGGCTTTTCCTTGTCGAATGGTTTATAACATTAGGGACTTCTAGAGGTAAAATCATAGATTATGGCTTGTTTCGGAGCGTATTTAAACGTGAGGGGTCATCTATGATATTATTTCACCCCCTTTCGCAATTGCCAAACTCGACACATCCCAGCCACCAACACTACCCTAAAGATAAGATAACGCACACCGTCGGATCAAATCGGGGAGTGGATATATTCGAACCCTTCGCTTAAAACCGACGCAAGCGTTTGCAAAAGACCATCTTTTCCACACGCCAGAGTTTCAGACTTCAGGCAGAGAAACGTATCAATTATCAATGGCGGCAGCGATGAGCACGTGGGCAAAGCAATGCGCGTGCGCTTCGGACTCAGAGCAGAACGTGGCCGTGTACCCGGAACAACACAGTCAAGACCGTGTGAACGACAATTCAAGCGGTGGCGGTGAAACTACGTTCATCCCATCCTTGGCGGCGGCGGAGGCGACAGCCACCAAAACCAGGAATGAAAAGCCCCAGACCCTGTCCTTTCAGGAATCTGCAACTTACGAGCCGTCTCAGCCGGCCTCCGCCGAGTGCCTGACTCGTGATAAAATGTCATCTTTTTTTACCGGTCCCTGCCAGCGTTCTGCTGAGGAGCTTGATCGAAATAAGTTGGGTGGGGGTTTCAAATATTCGGGCTCTTACCCTGAACGTTCAGCGAGGAATGAACAGCCGCGTGGTCGGGGAAGATTTAATATGGAATATGTGCCTTTGCGTGCTGACAAATGTGATAATTGGCATTCTAACGGCCGCCCCATTCGGAACTCAGAAACATGAAAAAAGATGGAGCTTTGGATGGGATTCCGGTAATGGTGGTGCCGATGCTGGCAGGTTGGCAAAGAAAATGGAAGAGGGAAGGAAAAGAGAGGCGCGTGCGGACAAAGCTGATAATTGGCGTTCTAACAGGGCGTCTGCGCCATTCGAAACTCAGAAACATGAAAAAAGATTGAGCTTTGGATGGGATTCCAGTAATGGTGGTGCCGATACTGGCAGGTTGGCAAAGAAAATGGAAGAGGGGAGGAAAGGAGAGGAAGGGGGCAGTGGAATTGGTGGGAGGCCGACCCTGCCTGGTGGTGAGGGGACCTGTGAGGGGATTAAGGGTGAGAATGGAGCCCATACTTGTATATTTGGACACCAAATTGGAAATACTTGTATATTGAGAGAGCCATTGACGTGGGAAAGAGAAAGAGTGCTAATGATGTGGAGAAGAGAGGAAGACAGCACAGAAATTGAATTCTGGTCGAATTTAAAATTGCAACCAGGAGATGACCCAATGCCCTGGGAAATTTGGAAAGATTAGAAAGAGAAAGAGATTGCGAAAATTCGGGAGGCTGGTACAGGGTCTACTTATGGCCAGGCGGAGAAAGGCATATGGAGCAGGAATGGGAATGAGAGATTGCAGCAGGGCAATAGGACTGAAAGCTCTTCGAGGAAGCCAAAGTCAGTTGATTCACCTCCCCGGAGGTCGGTAAATTACGCTATGATATTGGATGAATTGTTGAAAAGTTGTCTTTGATATGTTAACGGTTTCCTACTTTGATTTGATTTTGCTTTTATCCTAGGTGAAATGCTTGATTTTGATTTATAAACATTTAGATCATAATCTTTCATTGTCCCCAAGCATCAAAGTTTCTCTAAAACTTTCAGTACGGAACAATTCCTATATACCAATCCTTAGTTTTGAATGAATTGTCTATGGAACCAGGTGACACGGCCAAACACAACATGCCAACTTTTTGTGTATTTTTCCTTGCACTCGTATTGATTGCTTGGGTGGAACCAGGTGACACAGCCGAACACAACATGCCAACTTTTTTTGTATTTTTCCTTGCTCGTATTGATTGCTTGGGTGGAACCAGGTGACACGGCCGAACGCAACATGCCAACCTTTTTTGTATTTTCCCTTGCACTCGTATTATGTCGTCTTCATGAAAGGTTCTTCTTCCTCGGATTCGCCATTTATGTCAATCATTGTTTGCTTAGTTGATGGGATGAAGTTTTAGCATTCTTGTCTTGAAGAGGATCAACAATTATTTCATTTATAAAATCAAGTGTTGTTAGGGACATCCCTTCGTATCAGCCTACTTTTTTGTTTCTACCTTCACCATCGGGTATCTGTTTTAGCATTTACTAGTCTTGTTTAACTATTATCTTGGAGGATGGACTCACATATGTTTATTTACATGCTCGATGGTGATCGATTTATATTTTTTGCAGATATCTGCAATTCTTGCCCGACAATTGGAAACCAATGAAAGACATGCCAACTATCCGTTTCGATTGTGCTCCACACTAGATGCTAATCTCATGGAAAGGACTATTGTCCGTGATGACTTGTGTGAATCTGTGAGTTTTGCTGCATGTAATAATTACATATCATGTTTTTTGTTTTTTTTTTTTTGTCTTTTTTTTTTTTTTTTTTGCTTTTGGTGTTTTTGGCGGGGAGTTTGTGTTTATTCTGTATAGTTGACTAACATCTCCAATTTCTTGTATTAGCTGAAAACGTGGACACCCCATTTCATCCAAATACAGAAAAAATCTGTGGGGAGGCGAAGGTAGTGGCTTCTTCTTCATTTCAATCCTTTCCAACTTCACTAGATAGGGTTTGAAATTTGGATTCTGACCCCTCCTTCCTTTTGGTCCTCCTTTGACCAGACTCGCACTGACTTCAGATCATTGGTGACACCTGGTATTTTTTACTTCTCCTCTCAATCACAACTTCTGTTTATTTCTTTTTCTTGGATTTCCCATTTCTTTGGTATTCAAAGTACATGCAACTCATATATTTATTTATGTTCTATTTGAATGTATAATTTTTGAATTCTTTTGTTTTTACGTGCATGTGTTTTAAATTATTAGAAGTATAGGGAAAGCATATTAGAATATCAATTCGATCCTTAGTCTTCAATGTAAGATCTAAAAGGTTATTAGTTCTTTTAAAACGATTGAATTTCTGTTTGCACGCGTAACTTCCAGTTCTTCTCCCTGCCGATATGTATACTTGCATATAATGCGTGGAGGGGGGAAAAAAAGGAAGGAAAATTTTGTTAAATGCCAAGTTATCCTTGATTATGAATGTGATACGTATGCAATTGGGCAATGTAGCACGATAAAACGGACTAACTTCTAATTCCATTTTTCATTTCTCTTGTGCTTGGTAGCAAATTGCTTAAGAGGAAACTTGTGTCCTCATGCTAGGGTATGCTTTTGTAGGATTCATTTTTCAAAATAGAAATAAATTGTTAGCGTGTGTCCGTATTATCTTTTTTTCACCTGAAAATCATCTACTACTAAAAGTCAAAATCAAACATCAATATCAACCATACATTTCACATCATCACTCATTAATATCCACACATCTCGTGGTCCCCGACACTATGTATCATTTTAGTCAATTTTTGGACAAAAAAAAAAAAGGTGCACACGAACACACGCTTAGTTGCCTTGGTTGATATGATCTAGATTTCATTATTCTTGGGAAGGGCCAGCAAATATTTGATTAATAAATTCAGGTGTTTTAAGGCTTTTTCTTTTGTATTGTCTATCTTGGTTCTTCTAGCTGCACCATTAGGTAATTCTGTTCGAATTCACAAGTCACTTCTTACTCATTCTTTCACTTCGTTATGTTTATTTTTATTTGATAGTGATCCATGCCTATGGTCTCAGCATTAAACGGTCCAAGGAAGACGTGTACGAGGATGCGGTGATCGACACAAAGGCGTTATCTGAAGTTATACCCATGGAAAAGATGTTGGAGAAAGCTGGGATTCCTGTTGGTAATAGCAAATTAAATGATCAATTTAATTTTGGTTTGTATCCTATCTAGTTGACTGATCTCCACTTTGTGGTATTAGCTCACATTGTGGATCACTCATCTCCTGAAAAGACAAAAGTTCGGCTTTGGGAGGAGATGGTAATGGCTTCATGTTCATTTGAATAATTTCCTCACCCGGGTTTGGAACTTGGATTCTCATCCATCTTCTGTATTTCAGTGCAATTTGCTCTGCGGCCAGACTGGCACCAGAATTGGTGACATCATTGTGAAGCGGTATTTTGATTTCTCCTCTCAATCATTTGTTTTGTTTGATTTCTTTTTGTGTGGTGTACTGAAACATCATATAACTTAGTAACTGATTTGTTCTACTTAAATAGTTATGTGGTACTGAAACAACATGCAATTCATGGATTGATTTTTGTTCTATTTGAATGCATGTCTTCTATTTTTCTGTAGCGCTATGTGTATATGTTTTTAACTAAATTACTAAAACTGTGGGAAACATATATTTTTATGTCGACCCATAGAGCTTGTTGGCTATTGAGAGCTTTAGAGTGTGTGGGGAATGTGTGGCCGAGACGTGGTAGAAAAAGTGTAAAAATAATGTGTTTCATGACAACGTGCGGCTGGAGATGAGTTTGGAAGAAAATATAAGAAACTCTTTAACCTTGAATGTAAGACCTAAAAGTTTAGGACGTTCATTTATTTTGATTGAGATTCTATTCGAATGTGTGACTTTCGATCTTTTCTATTTCTCGATTTTTTATATACGAGCATGTTTGGAATCGATTTTCCAAAAAGCCCATTTTTAACCACGCATTTAAGAGGAGGACCCACATCATATTTTACTTTTCCATAGCTACCCACGTAGACCCGGCCATCGGGCCGGTTTAGGCCCGGAACCGGCACGGTCAAACCCGGACGGCCCGTTGACGGCTGGTCCGGGTTGTGAACCGGCACGGAACCGGTCGCGGGTTCGACCCGATTCCGTGCCGGTTCAAGTTTTATAAAACCGGAACCGGCCGGTTCACGATTGAACCGGCCGGTTTCGGTTCAACCGTATGTGAACCGGCTTTTTTTTTTTTCTCTTATTCTCTATAAATACCCTCCATTTCAACTTATTTTCTCCACAATTACATTCTCTCAACTCTCATCTCAAATTCTCAATATCTCATCGACTCATTCTACTTTACTCAAAATATTAAATCTTAACTTTCTTGGCTTCCAATCTCTCTTTTTTTTTTTGGGTTTGAATTAGGGTTTGAAAAGTTGGATTAGAAAGGTTTTGTTTTAATTTTTTTTGAACCGACGGTTCACTTTGAACCGTGGTGAACCGTCGGTTTATTTTTTTATTTTTTATTTTTTATTTTTTATTTTTTTAATATTTGAACCGTGAACCGGCGGTTCACGAACCGTTAACCGTCGGTTCACGAACCGAATCAACCGGCTGGACCGGGTTCCGTCGTGCAGCGCATTTTTGATTTCGGGGCCTGAGTCGAGATCTGAAAATTGGGCCCTTGTTGGCCCATTTAGTCATTAAATTCCCTTGCAGGCCCGGTTAGTCACTAAAATCACTTTGAAAAAATACACACTTTGAAAAAATACACAATAGTTGGCACTGAGGGCGTTTCGAACCTGGGTGGGTAATGAAACGTGGCAACTACTCATCCACCACACCACCAGGCTTTATGTTACTAAATTCTATGTACTTTAATATATATAAAAAAACATCTTGGAAATTCTGGGCCCCCAAAAAATTTCTAAATTTCGGGCCCCGAGACGGAGGCCTCTCGAGCCTCGTGGAAAGTCCGGCTCTGCGTGCCGGTTCATACTTTTGTGAACCGTTGAACCGGCGGTTCATGAACCGGAACCGCGGTTTATGAACCGTGGCCAAGGTCTATACCCACGTCCCTCAAAGGTAGGCCTACTCCCGGTTTTTGCATGGATTAGAAATTGTAATTAATGTTGTTGGAAAAGTGAACTTTACTCGCAAGTGTCATATAGTCTGGGATGGATAGAAAAGGAATAATGGCCTAATGTTGTAGGATGGAGGTAATATTTGTTAACCACATGCTCTTTAAAAAACCGTTTTTCTTCCCAGAAAAAAATCTACACCAAACAGGCTCTATGCAAAGTGTAAAAGCAAAAAGGAAGGAAAATATATTAACACCAAGTTTATCCATAATCATGAGCTTAATATATGCGATGTTTTCTCTTATCTACTCTTAACTACTTCCTTAGAGGAAATTTTGTCCTTCGCGTACTAGGTATTCCATCTGGGATTTATTATTTAAATATACTGTTGTCTGCTTGGTTGAATGTATAGCGAAGCGTCAGTTATGATGTGACCGTGCGAGAGATGATTGAGGCTATGGACGTAAGCGAGGTACCCCACGTCAGACTGATGCAATGGGTTTTGGAGTACAAACGGTACATGGAGACTGCTGGGATTTCTCTTGGTAATAACAGATTAGATTATCAATTTTATATTGTTTTTATCTTGTCTAGTTGGCTGATCTCTACTTTCCGGTGTTAGACCCCTCGCTTCATCCAGATGGAGAAAAAATTCCAATGCCGTGGGACAAGAAGGTAATGGCTTCATGCTCATTTGAATCATTTCCAGCTCCAGTAATTCGTGAGTGCAATTCGGATTCTGATCCCTCTTTCTTATTTTAGTACTCTTCATTCTTTGACCATCACATCGACCTCAACGCTGTTGACATCGGTCCAGTGCTCCGGTATTTTTGAATTCTCCTCTCTATCATTTGTTTTTGTATGATTTCTTTTTCTTGGATTGCCGATTACCAAAGCAACATGCCACTCATAGATTGATTTATGTTATTATTTGAATGTATCAAATTACTTAAGGTGTAGGATGTTAGGATCGGTTGTGGAACTCGGCACACAATTACAACTGAAATAGAAATGAGAAAAATGAAAAACACCAGATTTTACGTGGAAAACCCCCAAATTAATTCGGGGTAAAAACCACGGGCAAACGGTAGAAGGATTTCACTATCGACAAAAGGATTACAACAACTTCTCTCTAATATAAGGAGAGTACAATTGACGATAACCTCTCTCTTATAATAGGAGAAAACACTCTCTCTTCAATAAAGGAAAGAACACGAATTACTAGGAGAAATCTCACACCTTGTTTTCTCTCTAGTTCTCTTATCCTCTAATTGTTGAGATTACAAAGGATTTGTAACTCACTACAAGGGATTACATGAGGCTTGTAATTCAAGAATGGGATGCAAAGAATGAGAATTCATTTGCCAATTTATAGAAATAGAGAGGCGGTGGGAGATGGGGTTGGTGGCTCACAATTTTGACCATTCCTCTTTTTTTTTTTTTTTTCTTTCTTCTTGGTCAAAGGTGGTGGCTTTCACCACCTTCATTCTCCCACTTGAAAGTCACCTTTGTACCAATCCTTTTTACCCTTTCTACCCTTGCCATATTCATGTCGCTTCATGTCTCTTAGTAGGCCAAGAGGATCGACACAATACAAACTTGTCATTGTTGACCGGCTTTGTAAACATATCCGCTAGGTTGTCTTTCGTATGGATTTTCTGAATATCCACACTTCCTTCTTCCACCTTCTCACGAACAAAGTGATACTGAACCCGAATGTGTTTCGTCCTTGAATGAAATGCTGGATTCTTTGCCAAATGCAAAGCGCTCTGACTGTCACAAAATAGAGTAATCTTCTCATGTTTGTGCCCAAGCTCTTCCAATAACATTTGCAACCATATTGCCTCTTTGCTGGCTTGTGTAGGCTGCCACGTATTCCGCCTCTGCTGATGTAGCCACGATAGACCTGCAGAAACCCAACTCATCGCTTCCTCCAAAGCAAGAGTAAACACATAACCTCGGTGGTGGATTTGCTTTTATCAAGATCACCTGCGTAATCCGAATCAACATAGCCTCGACAACAAAATCGATCCTCCATAACATAATGCAAAGACATCGAGGTACCCTTGATATATCTCAGATCCTCTTCACAGATGTTCCAATGCTCTCCCAGGATTCGCCATGTACCGAGCTAACCGCCCCATCGCTTGTGCAATGTCTGGCCTTGTACAAACCATAGCGAACATTAAACTACCCACTGCTGCATACATGGCACTGAGACATCTCCATCCTCTCAACTGCCATCGCTAGGGACTCATACTTGAGGATAACTTGAAATTAATAAGAAGAGGGGTAGAGATTGGCTTACAATCTTGCATATTGAAAGCGTCAGAAGATTTTCTTTTCAAGTAATTCTTCCGAGAAAGCCAAATCTTCCTATTATTTCTGTCTCGGTAAATTTGCATCCCTAGAATCTTGTTTGGCTTTGGTCCCAAGTCCTTCATTTCAAACTCCTAGCCAATTGAGCCTTCAATTCTATAATATGATCTTTGTTGGGGCCTGCTACCAACATGTCGTCAACATACAACAATGAATAATGAAATCACCATCACCAAATCTCTTGTTATAGACACAAGGATCACTTTAATCTGTTGTATCCAAGGCTCGTGATGAAGGAATCAAATCTCTTATACCAACATCTCTACGCCTGTTTGAGACCGTATAGAGATTTGTTCAACCTACAAACCAAGTTCTCTTTTCCTTTTCTTAAAAACCATCCGGTTGGAGCATATAAATTTCTTCTTCAAGTTCTCCATGAAGAAATGCGCTACATCCAATCGCCCAAGTACAAATCAAATGTGTAGCACACATCGCCAGAACCACTCGAATTGTCACGAACAACAGAGAAAATATTTCGTTGAAATCAATACCTTCTTCTCGAGCAAATCCTTTCACCACCAATCTAGCACGATATCGCTCCACTTGGTCATTGCCATCTCGTTTGATCTTGTAGACCCATTTATTTCGATGGCTTTCCTTCCATGTGGCGATGGAACAAGATCCCAAGTTTTATTTTTATGAAGAGCTTCCATTTCTTCTTGCATTCTTTGTCATCCACGAGAAACATCTTGACTCTTTATAGCCTCCATGAAAGTTGATGGCTCCCATCCTCCTCGTTAGTAGGACAGATGCAATGTTACCTCCATAATATAACTGAAAAGTGCCAAGTCGTCCTCTTCTCTCCCGGAGTTGACCGCCTAACTTGTGGAGTCACAACTCTGACTCTTGTTCTTCGTGGCTCGCATCGCTTCGTAAGAATCTAGAACTTCTTGTTCTGGTTGATCTTCAACTTGAACTACAGAGTCTCTGGTTTCTCCTTTGAAATGCTATCATCACTTTGCACCTTATCTTCTCGCAAAATACAACGTCCCTGCTGATTATAACCTTAATGGGCAAGTGGGATCCCACAAAGCGATACCCCTTAACACCATCAAAGATACCCCAAGAAAATGCATTTCTGGCTTTGGATCCAACTTCGATGTTTCTTGGGCGTTGTACATAGCATACGCAGAACTTCCAAACGTATGCAAGCGAGAATAATCACTGCTTCCCGCCCACATCTCCATAGGAGTCTTTAGATCAATTGCGGTTGATGGTGACCGACATCAATCACATAACAAAGTGTCTTGATCGCCTTTTAAAACGATTTGGCCAACCCTGGCAGCTAACATCGCTTGTCCTTTCTAACAAGGTTATGTTCATCCGCTCTGCTACTCCATTTTGTTGTGGAGTGTGTGCCATCAGAATTGCCTTTTGATACCTTCTTGTTTACGAAGTTATCAAATCTATCCGTGATACTCTCTCCATTGTTCCGTCCTCAAACACTTGATCTTTTTCTCGTATTCAAGTTCAACTCAAGGCTTTGGAAGATTTTGAAAACTTCAAACACATCCTGGACTTCTTTCTAATTGGATACACCCAACATCTCCTGAGTAATCGTAATAAATGATACAAAGTATCCGCACTCCTAGACACAACCGGTGCTTGCCAAACGTCGAGTGAACCAACTCAAGTATAGCTTTACTTCTAGCAGCTTGAATCTATTTGAATTTCAATCAGGCCGCTTACTAGTAACACAATGCTCACAAAATGGTAAAGATACCTTTTTGAGCCCTGGAAGAAGCTTTCTTTCGAGAGAATTTTCAAACCTCGTTCAGACATGTGGCCAAGTTTACGGTGCACATCATCGCCACGCCTTCTCCGACCCACCGTCGCAGCTGACGCTTCTCCTTCTTGTTGTGTTTCGCTTTAGCATGTACGATTGTCTATCTTTTTACGCTTTCATCACCACAAGCGCTTTTTAACAATCTTCATGATCCCATCTCTAACATGGGTACTACACCCAATACCTATCTAATTGTCCCAAAGATAACAGATTTTTTTCTTCAGGCCTTTCACATGTCGTACTCCTGGATGGTGCGACCGATTATCATCGCCATCACCAATTTGATGGTACCAATACCCGAATCTCAAGGCATGATCGCTGCCCCATAAACACAGATCCTCCCGAGATAGGTTCATATTGGTGGAACCATTCTCTCCAGGGTCATATGCCATGTAGCTCTAATCCAAAAGCTACACGCCGGGTGAACCTTCTTCGCTTTCAACAATCGTCATTGCTTTCACAGTATAATATCTCGCCTCATCCGATGTATTACCACAACCCCGGCATTTAATGCCTCAGCCGCTTCTTTGCTTCCTCAATCTTCTTGAGCCGCCAACACTCCCTTTGTAGTGCCCCTTCTTGCCACGGTGATGACACTTGACATTTTTCTTACTCGACTTTGATCTACTCGATTTTGACTCCCACGCCACGTTCCTGATCTACCTCTCGCCACCGCAGAGCTTCGACTTGCTGAGCTCCCACCGTTT
Source organism: Jasminum sambac (assembly GCA_018223645.1). Lineage (NCBI taxonomy): Eukaryota > Viridiplantae > Streptophyta > Magnoliopsida > Lamiales > Oleaceae > Jasminum > Jasminum sambac. The sequence goes on from CP073640.1 coordinate 41,639,600, forward strand.
TCTTATTTTTGCGCCGACTTTCTTCTTCAAGAACCGCACTTGGGCAATATCGCCAAAGACTAATATCTCCAAATTGTTGGTCAAATTGATGATGAGTTGATCATACGAATCGTAGACTCAAGTAATTTCGCACGACGTTCACCCGCTCTCATATTATGCCCCATTGTTGTGGTGTGAAAATAGAGTGTTGGTGGTGTTGATGTGGTTGCACACCGAAATTGACTCCATCATCCGGGTGTATAACTTCCTCTTCAAGAAGATCTTGTTGTAGTGATTTGGCCTCGTACAATTTTGTGAGAGTATCCCAAATCTCTTTTGCCGCTTTTTCTCCGCTACACTTGACAATACTCAGGTAAGCAGTGCTAGATGTAGATTAACAATAGCATTGCCATCCATCTCGCTTCCATTTATCATCAGATATCGTCGTCGGGCCTTTCTCCAAGTCTTGCCGCCAGCGATTATCTTTCTCAATAACGCTTTTATTCTCATTTTCCACAATGAGAAATTATTTCCATTGAATTTCTCTATTTCATATTTCGCCATTTTTATAGGTGCCTCTTTTCCACTAATCGGATCGATCTTAGCACTAACTCTAGCTTATAGATCTAGTGATTTTCTCAAAAATCGTTTACGATGTGGAAAGATCACCTGGCTCTTGCAACCACAGAGCATACTAAGAATTTAATGAAAAATCACAACCAAAGCTCGATACCACTTGTTAGGATCGTGTGGAACTCACACAATTCTAAATAGAAATGAGAAAATGAAAACACTGTATTTTACGTGGAAAACCCCAAATTAATTCAAACCACGGGCAAACGGTAGAAGGATTTCACTATCGATAAAAGGATTACAACAACTTCTCTGCTAATATAAGGAGAGTACAATTGGATTTATAACCTCTCTCTTATAATAGGAGAAAACACTCTCTTCAATAAAGCGAAAGAACACGAATTACTAGGAGAAATCTCACACCTTGTTTTCTCTCTGGAGTTCTCTTATTCTAATTGTTGAGATTACAAAGGATTTGTAACTCACTACAAGGATTACATGAGGCTTGTAATTCAAGAATGGGATGCAAAGAATGAGAATTCATTTGCCAATTTATAGAAATAGAGAGGCGGTGGAGATGGGGTTGGTGGCTCACAATTTTTGACCATTCCTCTTTTTTTTTTTTTTTTTTCTTTCTTCTTGGTCAAAGGTGGTGGCTTTCACCTACCTTCATAGGAAACTTATATTACATTGTCAAGTTGAGTGTCAATCTGGAGAATAAGACAAGACTGAAAAGTCGGGCCTATTCAAGTTCTATCTGAATATGTAACTTCAAATTATTCTGATTTTTGATTTGCATATGTGCATCTATGAAGTTAGAAGAAAAGGGAAGGGAAATATGTTTAGCGTTAGTTATGAAATTGGTTCGTGGGGCCACAAAAAAAAAAAAAAAAAAAAAAAAAAGAGGAAAAAAAAGAAGAAACAATAACAATAATAAGAATGAAATCGTGAAAGATATGTGTGAAATTGGGTGATGGAGCCCGATAAAAAGATATGGACTTCTAACTAATTGTTTGAGACGAAATTGTGTCCTTCTCATGTTAGTGTATTCTCTTTAGGATTCATTTTCAAAATAAACTGTTGTTTCCTTGGTTGTTAAGATCGAACTTCCATTATTCTTGAGGAGGACCAGCAAATATTTGGCTAATAAGAGTATGCTTGGCAGCTAATTTATAATGAGTTCATAGATGGGATAATTCTGCACACCATGTGATAATTCTATTAGTGTAACTCAGTAGACGGGTACGTACATATTCATTTTACTTGGTAGTGATCGATGCCTATGTTCTCAGGACCCTAGATACTGTCGACGAGGACGAGGACGAGGACGAGGTCGGGGTCGAGGACAAGGGATTGATTATCATCAACAGGGAGGCATTAGCCCAAGCTATCCTCATGGCAAGGATTATGGAGAATGCCAAGATTTCTGTTGGTAATAACAAATTAAATTATCAATTTTATTTCGTGTTACCCTATCCAGCTGACTAATCTCCACTTTCTGGTATTAGGTGACAGTGTAAATTTCTCTTCTCCTAAGGAGACAAAAACTCGACTGTGGCAGAAGTTGGTAAGTGGCTTCATGTTCATTTGTGTAATTTTCTTATTTCGGATTCTGATCCATCTTTTGTATTTCAGCGCGAGTGGTTCTACGACCAGACTTGCCTCGAAATCCGTGACATCTCCGTGCAGCGGTATTTTGATTTGTGATCTGAATCTTTGTTTTATTTGATTACTTTTTCTGATTTCTGTGGTACTGAAACAACATGGAACTCATGGATTGATTAATGTGCTGCTTGAAGGCATGACTTCATTTTTATTTTTTATTTCTTATTTTTCCCTTTTTTCCTCTGTTTTTGTGTCTCTGTGGGTGGTAATTATTAAAAAAAAAAAAAGAAAAAAAAAGTGCAGGAAAAGTAAATTAAACTGTCATCCTTAATCTTGAATGTAAGATCTAAAGATCTTGTAGTTCTTTTAATTTAATTGGCATTTTATTCGAACGTGTAACTTCCAATTTTCCCGTTTCTGATATTTATATAAAGTGTAGAAGCGGAAAGGAAGGAAAATATATTGTACGCCAATTGTATCCTTAATCATGGACGTGATATATGTGAAATTGGGTGGTGATACCGATGTTTAATCCTTAACAATTTGTTCTCTGAGCGGACCCCCACCAACTTTGACTGTCGACCATTTCTCTTCTCAACCATTTCTTCTGTTTCATTTTTCTTTATTGGATTTCCGGTTTCTTTGGTAGTGAGAAATCAGACTGATTGATGTTCCAGCACAAACCCCCTTCCCCTTTTCTTCTCTCTTTTGGGTTGGTACTATTTATTAAAACGGCTTCATGTTCACTTTAATGGCTTATCTATGAGATATTATTGTTGCTGTTATTGTTATTGTTGTTGTTATTATTATTATTATTATTAAGTGGTCGCGGTGCATCATTTAACTTGTTTTCTTTATCTAGATAATGATTGTCTGGTAACTGTCCGACATATTTCCCAATCTGATGCAATAATTTTTCCGTGTTTGCTTTTCTATAAGAACTCGATAATACAAACTTGACCGTCGATATTTCAGCAGGCCCAGAGGTGCTAAGGCCCGCCAAAGATGGTGACTGTAAATGGTTCTACTTTCATTTCAGCAGGCCCAGAGATGCTAAGTCCCGGCAAAGATGGTGACTGTAAATGGTTCTACTTTCAGTTGCCACCGTAGATTAATGCATCTTGATTATCCCGCTGTGTATCTGTTCTATTGGAACCCTTCTTTTGCCTTTTTTTCATTTTGTGGAAACAATAAGCGAGATTGGTACTTGGTGTGATATTGTTCTTTGTTTGTAAAATAATTTATTAGTACTATTTATGGCTTGTAATTGTTGTACCCTTGTATAAGTTTAACTAGGTGTCAGAAAATTGATTGTGTCATATTTGATCAATGAGCTCGAGTATGTGTTAGAAAATTGATTGTGTCATATATATGATTAATATTTTGGTATTCGACTAATTTTTATTTTTATTTTTATTTTATTTTATTTATTTATTATTTATTTTGGGGTTGGACGGGTGAGAATTGAACCCGGGCGTCGCCCGTGGTCTGGCCAGGAGTGTCCACCGCAACAACCCGGGCGATTCGATGAATTTTATCCGTCATGATTGCCAACTTACAATATCAGTCCACATGGATTTTAAACTTTACAGTTGCCATAGAATATTTCGAGTCAAATCGAAATAAGATGAAAGTCAAAAATAAAAGATAGAAATAAATCACTTAGAGGTTGCGCAAATTAAAGCTGATAGCCGAAAAGGACTATCTTTAAATGGAGAGTTTATACTAAAATGGCAAAACGTATTTGTAGATTGAAATGGTAGACCAACTGGCCACTAAGTAATGCCATAAAGACAACATGAAAATTTAAGAACAACGAATATAGATAAATCCGTTTCGATTTAATCATAGAAGACAAATTTATAAGACCAACTCAGGTCATACTAACTGATGTTGTAATTGTGTTACCAATGACCACACCAAAGCAATTTATTATGTATTGAATTGAGTTATGTCACGCACTAAACAAATTTACCTTTAAGGGATTGAGATAACATAATAAATCTTAATCCATGACCATAATGTTTAGATTGGTATTATATAACGTAAAATGCAATTCTACACTATATAAACATGGAATTTGCCAAAACGCCAAGTGTTCCTCTTTCTTCCTATTGAGACCCGCCACCCCTACTACCTTCTAACAATTAAGTGATTTTCTCATATTAATCTAATTGATTGTGATTAACTAAGTAAAATATGTAATTGGAGGCAAAAATCAAGGTTTCAAGGTCAGTAAAAGCACATGGGGCTCTCGAGTTTAACATCAAAAGAGTGCCGGTTTGCTTGCTTGAATTTCCTTGCCTTGCTTTATGATTTAATTCTTTGTGTGTTTATAATCTAGTTTATTATGTGAGTAATCGAGGGGTTACATCTTATATGTGCTTCTCTTTATCATAATAGTAACTGAGACTCGGTTGGCGAAGAAACTTTAGGAAAAAATAGAGGAAATAAACCGTATTGTTATACTCGAAATTGTTTAGTAATCTTCATGTTTAAGATAGATTAGTGTCTGTACTTTAATGGTCTTGAAAGCAACTTAAGCGTTAAAATCGCGATTCAAGGTGGGTTCATAAGCAAAAGGAGATTTGTGTATGTGTCTTGGCTATAAGATATTCCTAATAAAATTTTATTCATGTACAATAATTATATTTATTATTAACTATTGGTTAAAATCAAAATATGCGAGTCTCCAGTATTAAAGGAAATTTTGGATATTTATGATATTATATTAATACGAACAAATATTACCGTGTTGAAATTTTTTGATAAAAGCTATTTAATTAGTATCAAATTAATTCAATAAATTTAATTAAATTTGGAACTATTTAATCAAATTTAACTAAATTTGGGATTAAAGTATATAATTTTCAAACTTTTGGACTTGATTGTAATAATACCAAAGTTTCTGACCATTTTGCCATTGAAAAACCGCACGCGAGGTGCACATGGGGTGATTTAACGGTGCAATATTAACGGAAATCCTTACACTACACCAAAATAACAAAATTGTCACACTAAACATTCTGAAGGAGTCACGGTTTAAAACCGTGACCCCTAGACGCGCTGATTGTCACGCGTATTTTAATAGGGGTCATGGTTTATAACCGTGACCCCGGGGTCACGGTTATAAACCGTGACCCCCCATTTAATAAAAAAAAAAAAAAAAGAGGGCTCATAAGATCTAATACCGACCCCCAAAACACGAAAAGAACAGAGAACGTCTACGACAGAAGCTAGCCCTAATCCCTTCTCAAAAACTCGACGGAAATCTTGGTTTCTTAGTGTTCGACCTTCTTAAAATTGCGCCTTCCACCGTCGTTTGTACCTAGATTCCGTCCGCCACAAGCTCCGGTGGTCCCTCAACCCGTAGCATCCGCGAGAATGACCGGCTAGTCATCATCTTGTCCGTGTATCTGTTGCCTCGTGAGCTAGCAGTGAGTTTTCGGTTGAAGCTAGCATCAAGTTGTCGGTTGAAGGTAATAATCAATGTCTCTGATTTTTCTCCATAGTTTCTGAACCTTGTTTGAATATTTTCCCCAATTTCAGGGTAGCTCGACTTGGCGACACTTTACGGAAAAAATTGGGCGTTTTTCTTGTGAATATCTCGAAATGGTATGTTGTCTTTGGGCTTCTATTTTGAAATAGTCGTTTTTTGGTGATATCTTTCAATATAATTATCAAATTTACATGAATTTTGATAGTTTCAGTTAAGATATTTGGTGTTTAGAGAATGAATATAGAATTTGTACCTAGAATGATTACTTAGTTTCGCGCATTGATTGGGAATTGGAAATGGGTGGCGTTTACTTTTTGGAAAATTCTAAAAGAGACCACATTCTTTATGAAAAAGAATTGTGTAAATTTTCTGCCCGTAAGAGCATTTGCAAGACTTTCAAATCTACTAAGTGGCGCTTTTTTTGTGCTCATATGTTACACAACCAATGAATCGTATGCACATTGTGGTATAGTTGATTTCCACTAAAACCATTTGTGGATCATTTGTTTGATTGGGTAAATGCAGGTACTTCCTCAATGTTATATTCAACATACTTAACAAGAAAGTCTATAATTATTTCCCTTATCCTTAGTAAGTTCTTTTTCGCTGTAATAAATTCTTTACACACTAGATGCTTAGATCTACTCGCGTTTTACCAAATTCTTGATTTTCTGCTTATATGTCGAGTTTTGATGTTTCATCTATTTTGGGCCTTATGCAGTTTTGTATCGGCTGTGCATCTTCTAGTGGGAGTGGTATATTGTCTTGTTAGCTCGAGTGTAGGCCTACCAAAACGAGCCGTGAGTTTTATATCTTAAAATCTCGTAGCTATATGTGATATATTGAGCTTTACTGTTGACTTCAAGCTTGTGATTGTGATGAGCAGCCGATCGATAAAGATCTTTTATTGCTCCTCACTCCGGTGGCAATTTGTCATGCTCTCGGTCATGTCATGTCCAATGTATCGTTTGCAGATGTCACTGTATCTTTTACACATACCATCTAAGGTAACCATGAACTAGTTCGATGATCTTTTACATGAATGGTGTGTATAATGTAATCCTGTTGAATATTGTGTTGAATAGCAGTGGGACCTAAAATGTGCAGACAATAATGAATAGTTATTTTGAAGCTGTGGTAATATTAGATTTTTACTTTGACTTAGGAGACGTTAATTCAACTAAAAAGGGTTAAAACAAACACAGGGCGAATCCTCTTTCACCGTGTATCATCTCTCTTTTGATGATCTAAATATGCTATTTTTACAGCGTTGGAGCCGTTCTTCAATGCATTTGCTTCTCGATTCGTTTAAGCGATCCAACTTCACCCCTTTGTTATTTTGCAGCCATTTTAATAAGGAGCTGGTTTTGCTTTCCCTCCATTCGCATCATTGTATAGCTATTCTCTATTAAATAAAACATGCCAAAAGGGGAAAAAGCCTGCACAAAGTTTGCTTGCTCTTTTTAGAGTCAGGCCTCCTCTTAATAATTAATGAAAACTCTCACTCTCTCTCCATTATAAGATGTTTTCTAAGGATCTTTTCAAAAGGATATTTTTTAAGGCCATGCATGTTTGCTGCAATTTAAAATTGAAATTACTCCAAGTTTTTATTTTTAATTATTCATTCTAATTGATTTGATAATTATTTTAGTTTTCATATTATTTCTTTTAAGTTTTCAATCACACATTTAAAATTGATTTAATTTAGCCGCGATTTATGTAGTTTAGTTTTAAGTTTTTAATTATTGTTTGCTTTTTTTTTTTGTGTTTTTTTTAAAGGAGTATTACACGTAGAATGTAGCCTAAGTATAAGATTGGCCTTTAACCATGGTTATTATATTTAAGCTAATTACGTGAAGGATAAAACAATTCTAAGAACAAATTCCACGTACTATTGGGCTTTATCCATTCTAATTACGTCAAATAATGCCTTTAACCATTCTACGTACTATATTGTTCGTTGTTTTCGAGTAATCCACCATAGTTTGAGAACTTAAACCCTTGATGTTGATTTTGATGATGATGATGAAGCTTTTGTTGGGTGTTTATACCAATTAATCCTAGCAGATCATCTCCTATTTCTTGATCTATTGGCCTTTGTGAATTGTTCTTCTTGTAAATTTGGCATAAAACCCAATCATCAAGCTGAAAATAATTGTCAAAAATTACCCCTTGTTAAAAAGTCTTAGAAGAAGAACAAGATTAAATTATTAGTGAAATAAATAAATGATTAATTAACTGATAACCCTTAAAGAGGCCTTTTTGTTGCTAACAAAATCACAAGTACGAGGCTTTGAATTCAGTTTACTGTCGGGGAGTCTATATTCATGCATGGTCCAGTTTGTTTTGATCCCTTTAGGAGGCTTCCCACCAGAGAATACAAGTGACTTTTTATACCTCTATAGGCCTATTGACCCTACCGAAGATCTGTTTAATTCTTTGCTGTGACTACTGCTTGAGAAAATGACGAAATGGAGTATTGACAAATGACATGCCTAAACTTACATTTATGTATTTCATTCAAATGGTGATGATTCTTTTTCCTTTTCTTCTTTCTTCAGGCCTTCGAAGAATTTCGATTTGACATATGATTTTCTAGTCTTGATCGAATAGTTTTATAATCTTGCTTTTCTCAGGTATGTTTCCCATTGTTTCGTTTATTCCAGTTTTTTTTTTCACTTGCTTCTTCTCTTATATTGTTTAACATTTATGTTATTTACATATCATTGCACTTATCATTAAGCTTAGAGTACCCGTTTGAAAATTAGTTTATAATTTACAAACCTCCGACACATTTGGACGGTTTGAGATTTATAAACTAATTTTTGAATTGTCCCATTTTTGGACAGTTTGTCATTCATTTGTGAATATATGCGATGTGTGCTACCAAAATATATTACAATGTAACTATAATCTCGCGTGTAAAGACTTCGATTGTATGACCCTACACTTCTCCGGGTGTACACTACATGTCACGTAGATCGTACACTTTGGAGAATACAGGGAAGTGCTGTCGAAATTTACACATGAGATTATAGTTGCATTGTAGTATATTTTGATAGCACACATCGCATAATTCACAAATGAATGATGAATGGGTTAGGACCCTTACCGGTTAGTAATTGGAGTGATAAGGTGTATTAGGACATTTTCACGACATGTTTTTAACCGTGACAATCGGATTCTCTATCCATGTTTGTTTGAAATACCCGTCATTGATTATCATTGCTATTCTTGTTAGTTGGCAAAAAAGAAATTGTGACTTTAATACATATACGTTATTAACTCGTCTTTTACACACAAAAGCTTTTCGATGGAGTTCCACTTTACAAAGAATGGATGGGCCCTTCCAAGAACTGCTCCTGTCTATGTAGAAGGAGTTAGGGAATTTATTAAGTTTGCACAGAGAAATCTCGACTCTGATATTATACCATGCCCGTGCAACCGCTGCCGAAATGGTAAACGCCAACCCGTTGAACTTGTTGAGCTACACTTAGTGAAGTGGGGTATGGAAGATGATTATAAGTTTTGGTGCTTCCACGGTGAAAGGAAAAATGCTTTTGTCCCAACAATTGCCGACAAGAGTAAACGTGCACGTGGAGGGTTCCCCATCGGGTCAACGGTGTTGAATAACCTCGTTGATGATGCCTATGGAATTCATCACTCAAGGAGATCAAACTATGCATTTTGAGCGTGGTGATCAAAACGTTGATGTAGAAAACAATGGGGAAGATGAGTACATCCGTCTAAAACTGGCTGCATCGCAACCTTTGTATCCTAATTGTAACAAGGACCACACCACATTGTACGCAATGATTGGGCTACAAAATGTGAAAAGTCAGTTCGGATTATCAGGGAATAGCGTGACTGCGTTACTTTTGTGGGTGAAAGATTTGCTCCCAGAGAATTCGTTGCCAACAAGCTATCCATCTATGAAGAGCATTTTGAAAGGCTTGGGGATGAAATACAAATCTATTCATGCGTGCAAATATGACTGTATTTTGTACCACAAAGAGCATGAATTGAAGGATAAATGTCCTGTGTGTAGTGAACCCAGATATCTCATAAAGAAAGATCCACATAAGAAGGGCTTTAGAACACACAAAGTACCGCATAAGGTTTTGAAATATTTCCCTTTGGGATCGAGGTTAAAGAGATTTTACACCGTACCCTGGATAGCAGAGGCTATGACTTGGCATGCGAGAGCGAGAAGAAGGGGGTAATCTTATGAGGCATCCTATAGACTCCCTTTGTTTGGAAAAGCTGCAAATGTTGCACACCCAGAATTCTCCAAAGAAGTTCGCAATGTTCGCCTTGGGTTGGCTACTGATGGCTTCAATCCCTTTGGTAATTTAAGCACCAATCAAAGTGTTTGGCCGGTGGTTCTTGTGCCTTATAATCTTCCTCCGTCGTTGTGTATGAGAAAAGAATTTTCTATGCTATCACTATTAATTCCTGGCCCAAAAGCCCCAAGCGATGACATCGATGTGTACTTAGCGCCATTAGTAGAAGAGTTAAATGCTTTGTGGGTTGATGGTGTGCAAGCGTTAAACTCGAAATAGCGAGAGCCATTTACTTTAAAGGCCATGTTGTTGTGGGCAATTCACGATTTGCCAGCGTATGGCACTTTATCTGGTTGCAATGTTCATGGTTACTTTGGATGCCCTATTTGTGCGGAGGACACTGCATCAGACTGGTTACCAGTTAGTCATAAAATTTGTTATCACAGTCATCGTAGATTTCTACCTCGTGATCACAAGTTTAGGCAGGACAGAAACAATTTTCTTCTTGATGGGGTTGAAGACAGATGCGGCTCAAGGAGGCTCTCGGGATCTGAAATTGAAAGCAAGGCTGCAAGTGCAGGACATAATTTGACTGGTAAACATCCAAAAATTCTGGGTTTGAAGCGCAAAGGTAGAGGTGATCCCAAAGATCCAAGTAAAATGAAGCCGTGGTCGAGAAGGTCATTGTTATATGACTTGCCCTATTGGAAAGACCATTTAGTACGACATGTAATAGATGTTATGCATGCTGAGAAAAATATCGTAGAACACATTGTAGGTACGTGCCTACAAAGGAGCGATTCAAAAGATAGTGACAAAGCACGGAAGATCTCCGGCGATGAAGATTAAGAAGGGCCTATGGTTGCAGATTGATCCTGAAAGTGGAAAAACTGTTATGCCTGATGGAGCCTTCACTTTAAATAAAGAGGAAAAGGACATGTTTCTAAGAACCTTGCATGATCTGAAACTACCAACAGATTACTCCTCTAATTTACGTAGGGTCGTTAATTTTCAGGCTCGTGATTTGAGACAGTGCAAGTCTCACGACTGGCATGTCATCATGCAATTGGTCCCATTATTGTTCAACCACTGCTTTTCGAAACACAAGGAGCTTCGTCGCGCTATTATGCAAATAAGTGTGTGCTTCACTCTTTTATGTGCAAAAGTTGTTAATCGAAAGCACATTGTTGCAGCCAAATCTACTCTTGTTGAGGCAACGTGCGTGTTAGAGAAGTACTTTCCTCCTTCATTTTTTGACATTAGCATCCATTTGATGGTGCATTTGTGTGATAAACCACGATGTGTGGTCCTGTAAGATATCGATGGATGTATCCATTTGAGAGGCTGATGAAATTCTTTAAAGATTACGTCAAAAATACCAGGTACATCGGAGGGTCAATTGCAGAGGAGTATATTACAAATGAGGCTTCTTTGTTTGCCAGAGAGTACATGCCCGATCTTGGTGTTGGAAGTTTTAATTCTCATCGTGAGCGCTTTATTGACGAATCTGGCGAGTTTGTAGATGAACAGGCCTTGGGAAAGGGGAAGAAAGTACGGCTTACAACCATTCAGTATGGGCAAGTGGCCCGTTACCTTTTTGAAACGCACGAAGATGTGGATCAATGGCGAGAGTAAGTACTTTCAATATATAATTACAATACTTTAGTGTGACAATTTACAAATTTCAATCACATAATACCACATGCTCAATCGTTTTTCTTTTGGATACAATAGGAAATATGCTGCCTCTCAACAATCGAAAAGGCGAAAAGGCCTGTCAATTCCACCTTATGACTTCAGGGTTTGGGTATCAAATGAGGTACTCGTTACGTTTATAGCTTCAGTAGTAAATAAGCCCGTTATGTTAAAGATTTTATGTATATCGTAACGATATGTATCTATTGGTCACACAGTTGTTAAAAATGGGTGACGTGACGTCGAGACTCGCACGGCTTGCCAAAGGCCCTAGCTTTTATGCCCAACGGTTTGGAAGATATCGAGCAAAAGGTTTTGTTTTCTCGGAACATAGTCGTGAGCAATGCTCTAATGGGCGGCAAAATAGCGGCATTGCAATTACAGCCGTTACGACTTGTGTATCTAGTTCGAAAGACAAAAATCCAAGGGAAGTAGAAATGACTTATTATGGGGTTGTTCAGCATATATACGAACTAGATTACACAAGTTTTGTGGAGACAGTATTCGATTGTGATTGGGTGCGAGTTGAGGACAAAAATGCGTGTATGGTGGACACTGCCACAAATATGGTCATGGTTGACTTGACCAAATTGAAGAGCAAGGGAAATGTCAAAGATGAGCCATTTGTTTGTGCCTTTCAAAATGTGAAGCAAGTCTTTTATTCAAAGTGTATCAACAATGGGCAATGGTCTGTTGTTCTCCATTCACCAAAGCGGCTGACTACACTAGTAGATGTATTGGAAGCCCCCGTTGAGTTCCAATCTATATTAGATGATAATCCTAATTTGAAGGCTTTGTTAGACTATTTGGATGAGTAGATCTATTTTTGGAATTGAAATTCCTTACTTGATGGAGTTGTTTTGTTTTAGTAAATCTATGTAGTTACAGTGCTTTGCTTGTAATTGTAATTATTTTTGTACGGATCAATACTTGTATGTAGTGCATGTAATTGATCTCGGATGTTGTCATTAGATGTTGTTCCTGGATCATTACTTCATATTATTGCATGTTGTTCTTACGGATTGGTTATTACCATTTGGTGTAATTTTCAATCATCAGGTTTTCCATTTTCCCTTTTCCATTTTACACTACACATCTTGACAGGTATTTGTAGTAACTCTTTATGCACATGTCAATTTAATTTCTTTCTTTGATGTTTGTCTATTGCAGACAATGTCCCGTTCTGTATCTCTCGAGAAAAAGAAGAAAGAAATAAGTTTCGATTTGATTGGGAGCCCTATCGGTACGAACAAGAGTCAATTAAAAACCCGCACATTGGAATTAGTGAAACTCCATGTCGGCCTCAATCATGACAATTGGCGGGCGGTTCCCGAGGACACGAAAGGTGATATATGGAACGCATTGGCAAAAGATTTCAATCTGCCACCTCCACAGAAAAGTAATATACTTTCTCAAGCAGCCGAGCAATGGCGGACTTGGAAGAAAAAGCGTTGAGCATAACCCGGAGAATCTAGTACTAGCAAAGAAATTTTGCAGTTGAAAGATAAGACGCCAGAGGGAGAGGTGATCCCTCAAGGAGAATGGAATGGATGGCTTGATCGAGAGGCCGACCCCGGCAAACTTCAGCAGAGGGCGCAAAACAAAGCGAATAGAGCAAAAAAGACAGATGTTCATTTACTTGGTGCTAAGTCCTATGCACAAGTAGCTGATGAATGGACGGTATATTTCTTGTACCTTATTGAGTTACTAATTACTTTATTATGCAGTAGAACTATATATATATATATATATATATATATATATTGACTACGTGTGCAATCAACGAAGCTAAGGAAGATTTGAGATAAAATATCATAATCGGTAAAAATCCCATTGAAGCCCATAAAAGAAGTCCATGGAGTGTAATATCCAATGTCTTATGAGAATTTAACTGCAAGAGTTGTTAATTTTACATGAAATTACACAAAAATTCCCACTTTTGAGGGAAATTAAAAAACAAAATTAAAAAAGGGGAACTGAAAAAGTAAAAGAAATGAACTTACATTTTTAATGTTGTTGTGAAGATTGGAAGATTTCTTGAGTTCATCATCAAATGAGCATTTTCCAAAGTGTAAAAGCACAACACTTAAAAAATTCTGAATGGAATTCATCTTTTGATACCTCATTTTGCATTTAGAAGCACAAAAGTAAAGACTTTAGAGTTCTATGTACAAAAGATATATGTAAACTATATGGTGGTGTTGTTGGAAGAGAAATATAAAGAATTAATAAGTTGAAAAGGGGAGCATGCAATGATAGTTTATCCTTTAATTACTTTCTCCCTCTCTTTTGCTTTTGAAGATTGTCTACTACTCAATGATATTCATTGATTGGCCTTTTTAATCTATCTTCTAATTATATCTTTGTCCACTTCGATTATCTTAATTACCATTTGTGTGGTTTTATTATCTCTATAGAGTTGGCATTGATCAATATATGTGTTTGGACTAATTGTTATTATCCTAATAATAAGAGTTGAATAAAGGGAGCTGTAAGTGCAGTATTATGAAATGCAGGGATAATAATAGGTAAATGTTTCTCAATGTGTGATTAATGCATGAAATGCAGGGATAATAATAGGTAAATGTTTCTCAATGTGTGATATACAATAATAAAAGTTATTAACTTAATAGATAAAATTTAAAATAATCGTATGCACAAAGGGATAAATTAAATTTTGTGATTGAGCTATTGTTAAAGTTTAAGTTTTTAGAATGAATAGTAATGAAGACTACGAATCAACGCAAAGGAAACAAATGGGGTAGTGAAGACTTCGAAATGTGGCGTAATAATGGATAAGAAGTTGAGGTGTGAGGTAACGAATATTAATGAGATTTGAGTTAACTGAATATTTCCTAATATGCTATGTTATCATAATCACTTTACATGGTTAATTTTTTATTAAATTTGAATGTGGTTGATATATTTAATTTTTTGCCTTTACTTGTAAAAATTTATTGTTTATTAGGATCGGACTAAGGGCACAGATGATGAGGGCATTACTCCAAGTCGCACCAACCTCTACTTACATGCCCGTGAAGATGAAATCGAGAATATCACCCGAATGAAGTTGAAACAGCGGTGAGTAGAAACTATTATAATACATGTAAGTAAATAATAAATGTTATGTGTATGATCACATAATTACGTGTATAATAAACATTTGATAGGCTAAAATTGCTGAGATACAAATGACTCAAGGGGGAGATTCAACTGAAACAGATGTCGACACTGATCCACTGAGTCAAGTATTTGGGAAAGAGAGTCGTGGCCGAACCCGTGGAGTAGGAAGCAAAGTCTCTAGAACCAAGTACAAGGCCATTCAACCTGCAGTGTCTCGAATTGAAAGATTGGAGATTCAAATGCAAGACCAATCTTCCAAAATGGACGCCATCCTCAATCTCTTACAAGAAAGCCGAGCCAATCCAGATGTGAACATTCCATCGCCCGGTGTAGGTCAAAGTAAAACGAAGAAATCATCTACAGTTGGGGAAAACTCTTCGGCGCGTGCAATGACTGATGGCACCTCTCCCATACAGGCACACAAGGGTTACCATTACATGAAAGATTTGAAGAATGAAAAGAGCATTGCAATGGTTAAAATTGAAGCAGTCGAGCCAGGTACTATTGTTCACTCCCGTCCCCTACAAAGGTCCTGAAGCAAAAGTTATAATATTATCGATTTATCCGGGTATGGAAAATGAGCCAGTTTATCTTGGTCGACAAGGATGTGCGACTACATTGGGAGATTTCGGTAGTGGATCATTTATTGCGTGGCCTCTATATTTGTTAGAGAAGATATTGTAACTATCTCCTAAGTCTTATGAATGGTTGTTTGTAGAGACAATGTTGTTTATTGGTGATTGTATGAACTATTAGGTGAATGCTTGAAACATGTGACTTTTGATACAATGTTTATTGGTATTGTATGAACTATTAGGTGAATGCTTGAAATATGTGACTTTTGATACAATGTGGTTGATTGCTTGAAATAACAATGGTGGAGCTATGGAATCTTGGTGATTGTATGTCCCTATTTGGTGAGATTTGGATATCCTGTCTTTGCTGGGATTGTTATATGCTGTATAGTTTTAGGTGGTTTATAGGTGCAAACAAAGGAAACCAGCCAGTGTAGCTTTACTGCAGACCGGGGGTCACGGTTTAAAACCGTGACCCATTTAAGTAAAATCAACTGTGGGGTCACGGTTTTTAACCGTGACCCATTCCTATCGGGTCACGGTTAATAACCGTGACCCATGATTGAGTCACGGTTCAGATGCCACAGTATTTGGACTCGGAAAGGACCGTGACCCAACTATTTTGTCACGGTTATGAACCGTGACCAGGTACGGCGTCACGCAACATATGGTCACGGTTAAAAACCGTGACCAACCACCTTCGTCACGGTTTTTAACCGTGACAATCAGCGAGAACTGGTGTAGTGTTAACACACAGCGGATGTTGAGTTTGCTGACTAAAATGCCAAGAAACAAATTGCAGGTCCTTAGTGCGCAGCGAGATGAAATGTTAGGTCCTCGTGGCGCCGATTACCCTATTAATACCATGTAAGAAAATGACAATAATATAATATTCATTTTCACCTTGTTCAAAATTACTAGCAAATAAAATCACTTTGAAATGAAAAATTCTCCATAAGTTTCTTATACAATAATTTTTTCGTTTGATATTACTTTTCTCTTCAAATGTGAATGACTTGATGAACGATGTGGAAGCCATTGAAAACAAACTACAAACCAGGTAAAAAACTAATAAAAGAAAATAATCAAATCAATTTAAAAAAGGAGGGGGGAGTGGGGGAGGGGGGAGTACCCAAAATGCAAAATATGATACACGGATAAGTTTATTCCAAAATAATACGATTCATAACTAGTTTATCGATATACTCTTACAAACTCCAAGTTGCAGATTTTGAATGTTGAGCAACAAATTCACTAAGATATAGAACTTGATTTTCTAACTTGAAGAGGAAAAATAAAAACTAATGAGTTTAATTTAATCATCAATAATTGAATAGGAAAGATACATTATTTTATATTAGTTAAATTTATATTGTTAAAAATAAATTGTATAAATGAAAAACTAGAAGTAGGATGTACAAAAATATATAAAAGAAAAGAAAAGAGATAAAAAGAAAAAATGATTAAAAGGTTGGCGGAGGACTTGAAGATTTGAAATTGTATAAATGAAAGGGAGTGACCAAAAAACTAAAAGTAGGATGTAAAAGGCATAGAAAAGAAAAGAGAATGGATAAAAACAAAAGGGATTTTGGCGCAAATAGTCCCAAAAAACTAGCCATAGTGCAGATTTAGTCCCAAATAATAAAAGGTAGCGCAAATGGTCCAAAAAAAAAACTTTGGTCTTATGAAATGGTCCATTTGGATGGAATCAAAATCAGTTTCTTGAATTAGTCAAAGTCAGCTAATTTGAAAACTTGGGTGCGCATTTGGTCCATTTCATTTGAAATAAATTGCACAAAAAGTCCTAACTTTAGATATTGTTACAATCAAGTCCAAAAGTTTGAAAAATGTATACTTTAGTCCCAAATTTAGTTAAATTGTATAATCTTTTATATTTTATTTTTTCTGTGGGTGCTTATTTGGTCCGTAATTAATTTAATTTATTGAATTAAAATTAGCCTCAAATTTAGTCCCAAATTTAGTTAACTTGTATAATGATTTATAATAAATATAATTATTGTACCTATATAAAATTATTATTATGAATATAAAATTATTATATTTATTATTAACTATTGGTTAAAATCAAAATGTGCGCATCTCTAATGCTAAAGAAAATTTTCGAAAGTGGGTGCTTATTTGGTCCGTAATTAATTTTATTGAATTAATTTGATACCGATTAAATGGTTTTTATCAAAAAATTTCAACACAGTAGCATTTGTTCGTATTAATATAGTATCACAACTTTCGAAAATTTTCTTTAGCATTAGAGATGCGCACATTTTGATTTTAACCAATAGTTAATAATAAATATAATAATTTTATATTCATAATAATAATTTTATATAGGTACAGTAATTATATTTATTATAAATCATTATACAATTTAACTAAATTTGGGACTAAATTTGGGACTAATTTTAATTCAATAAAATTAATTACGGACCAAATAAGCACCCACAGAAAAAATAAAATATAAAAGATTATACAATTTAACTAAATTTGGGACTAAAATATACATTTTTCAAACTTTTGGATTTGATTGTAACAATATCTAAAGTTAGGACCTTTTGTGCAATTTATTTCAAATGAAATGGACCAAATGCGCACCAAGCTTTTCAAAGAATGACTTTGACTAACTAAGTTAAACTGACGGATTCCATCCAAATCTGACCATTCTTACAAGACCAAAGTTTTTTTTCATTTCGCTTACCTTTTATTATTTTACTAAATCACATATTTACTTTTTTTAATTATTTCACAAAATCCCAAACAAAAATAATATATATATATATATATATATATATATGTATATATATTTAAAAAAAGGAAAAAAGAAAAACTCTAAATTGATATAAAACTCGAACCTGTGACCTCAAACTTCAAAGGCGCAACCTTTACCATCCAAGTTAAGCACTGTGTGCGTTCTAAGGTCGGCCTGATCTATGTATTAAATATATTTCTTAGCGCGCCACCCCCAGCCCAGCCCATTTTAAATTTAAAGACCCGCTTTCTTTCTGGCCGGAGTCTTCGTCTTCATCCCCAAACCCAACCATGGTCATCTGTAAAATCTTCTTCTGCATCACCTATCGCTACCCTCATCATCTGTAATATCTTCGTCCTCGTCGCCTATCCCTTCTTTATCACGACCATAGGTCGGTTTTCTCCATCACTCGGATAAAAAAGGTAACGTACGCCCAATTTAGTCAGTCAGTCTTCACTGCCTGCCGCTTCTCCCCTTCGTCTTAAATTTGCTCTTCATTCACTCCAAATCCAGCCCGACCTCTCTCACTTTCACACGCACACGCGCAATTTGGAAGCGGTATACTAGTTGCTAAACCCTTCATCTGTTCTGCACAGATGAACCCAGGAGATTAGTCTTTCCTAGCTGCTGAGAGCCGTGCATTGAATTTTGCAAAAGAGTTGAGAGCTCAAGGAGTGGAATTTCTAGGAAATGTTATCAAGACTTTGTGTACATTAGATAATACATTGGTGAGCCGAATGATTTTACTAAAAATTATTTTTTATAGATGATTTATACTTCTCATTAGAATTTATGTTTTTGTAGGAATGGTATGCTGATAATCTTCAATCTGAAATTTGTAAAGACAAAAGAGCATTTAGCTTACTCTGGATGCAGTGTAAAGTTCAATTGATTTTATCTCAAATGGAGATTGAGCCTAGAAAAGGAGGGAGTGGCTGTAATGGAGTTTGGCCATATTGATATTGAACGGCCTGTCCAATATTTAGCTGAAGAACTCAAAAATTTTCCGCCTAACCAACAAAATGTGATAACGGATATGGCTCAGGACATATGCTATTGCATTGATGGCTTACTAGTTAGGGTATAGCACATGTTTGAAACATTATGAATTTATTACTTTGACGTGAATTCACGAGTGTCATTCAAAAAATTTCTTTTGCAGGGATACTTTGTCCCTGCTCTAAATAGCCTCCTTGTGCTACTACTATGCAAAGTAACCAATCCGGAGTCGGCAATTGCATATCTTTGGAAACATAAAAGGCTATCTCATACATTATGTTTCACAAGTATAAACAGCACATGTTTGAAAGCGGATAATCTTGGTCTATTTAGCCAAAAACCTTTCTCTGAAAAGTGTATAAAGGCGTTGCACCCTTTATTACTAGTTGGCTTTGATAAGTCAAATGCCGATATTATTGCACGTGCTTCTGGATTAAGATCTAAAGTGAGCAATTTATTGTGTTTTAACATTTTTTTAACTAAAAAATTATTCAATTTTTTTAAAATTTTATTTTAGGACGATGATGGAGCAAGATTTATAGCGTCGATCATGTATCACGAGGTAGCTCAAAGCCACATCGAAAGTGGAAAAATTTGATTGAGGTGATGCACCTTGGCTCTTGTGGACTACTATTTTGATTAGTCAAGAAATAATTTCTTTATTTCTCTTTAATATGCTATCCAAATTTTGTAGGCTCGTTTTTGTGCACAAGAAGCCTATAGTTTAAGACTTCAACTCGTGAAGAAATTTTTTGATTTTGAGACTCATCAGAGAGGAGTATGGTATGACATAAATGGTAATATAGGCGGTCGAGCAACATATCCGATTAAGACATGGGGGATAAAACATCAGTTTAGAATTAGTTTGCAATCAGAATGCTCTCCTTGGAGCATACTTTCTAGTTATCTAGAAAGCTTGTTTCAGGTATTCCCTTTTCACTTTCTAATTATTTATATTTTTGTTTATTTAAACTTGAATATTTATTTATGTTTCCATACTTTATTTGAATCGCATGTGAAACAAAGATGGGCACAATTCTAGAGATTTCAGGAGAAGGACTTGAAGCGGAAGTATTTTTCATATGTGGAAAGAGTATATCACAATACTTGTGTTTGCCAACCGCTGAAATAGCATTTTCACGTGTCCTTGGTTAGTTATTACTTTCTCTTTTTCTCGTCCATATCACATTTTAAGGAAGACTGGGATGGGAAAAACAAGTCATCTCGTCTGTTAATTTGATAACAAAATAAAATGATTTGTCCAAGGAAGTGCTCTTCAATCCTTTTTCGATGGTTTTTTGCAACTAAAAAGGATTGAATAGTGTAGGAAATCAAGCTAGACGATTTGAGAGATATTATTGTAGTGCAGATTTCTAGGAATATCTCATTACTTTGTATAGCTTATTTTTGAATATTTTCTTTGTATTGGTACAAGCTGTAAATCTCCAAGGTCAACTTACCTTAGATAGCTTATTTAGTTTCATAATTCCAAGAATCTTTTTGATCCTCATTTCTGTATATAGGTATCCCATTGATTGCTAATGAAACATCAGAAAATTCTTCTCCAAAAGCTTCATGGTATCAAAGCAGGTTTGGCTCTAAAACCCACTGCCATCCTTTCATCTTTTCAACAAGCTTTTGCTTCGCGTATTGATCTTTTGACTCTCCCGACTCTTTCATTTCAAAACTCTTGAATATATGGAAATGGCAAGTCTCGAAAAGGCAATCCCTGGTGTGATCATTGCTGAAGGCCAGGCCATGTTAAAGAAACTTGTTGGAAATTGAATGGTAAACCCAGAGATTGGAAGCCCAACAAAACAAATTGTGACTGTGAAAGCCGAGGATATACTATTACTTCTGGAGAAATGAAAAACTCGAGTCAAGTTCCATTCACCAAGGACCAAAATGAGATGCTTCAACAATTGATCAGCAAGGCAGGTCAATCCTCTACTCCTACAATCACTGCTTTACGGGCAGTTGTTCAATTAGGTAATCAACCTCTTACTCTTCATGTTACTCAAACAGCCCCAATTTCTTGGATTGTAGATTCCGGCGCATCCGATCACATGACAGGTCATAGATTAGTATTTTCATCTTATAGTCCTTGTTCTAATAATCTTACTGTCCGAATAGCTGATGGTTCATGTTCCAAAGTTGCTGGCAGTAGAACTGTTTATATCTCATCAACTCTTGCTCTAAAATTTGTCCTATTTGTTCCAAATCTTGACTGTAACTTGATCTCAGTGAGCAAATTGAATAGAGATCTAAATTGTGAGACTAAGTTTTTTGCCAAATCTTGTGTTTTTCAGGACTTGGAATCGGGGAAGTTGATTGGCAATGCTGAGTTTAATGGGGGCTTATACTTTCTCAAAGTCAAGAATGCTCCTATAAATTCCAAATGCGAACCTCTTAGTCCACAATGTCGGTCTGCTGGTAGCATTGAGTCAATAAGTCATTCCAATAAGGATAGTGCAGTTATGTTATGGCACTATCATCTGGGACATCCAAATTTTTTGTATCTCCAACGTCTTTTCCCATCATTATTCATGAATAAAAATCCTTAGGTTTTTCAATGTGATGTCTACCAATTGTCTAAACATACTCAAAGTCACTATCCACCAAAAATCTATAAACCATCTCAACCTTTTTCACTCATTCACGGGGATATATGGGGGCCATCAAGAGTCCAAAATATCACTGGAGCTCGTTGGTTTTTACTGTTAATTGATGACCATACTCGTGTAAGCTGGACCTTCCTTATGAAAGATAAATCTGAAACAAGTCATATATTTCAAGCCTTTCATAAGATGATCCAAAGCCAATTCTAAGGCAATGTTCAAGTCTTCAGGATAGATAATGCTCGCGATTTCTTCAATTCCGTTCTTGGTCCCTACCTACAATCTAATGGTATTGTTCATCAAAGCTCATGCGTGGACACACCCCAACAAAATGGTGTGGCAGAACGCAAAAATTGCCACCTTCGTGAGGTAGCTCGCTCCTTATTATTCACTTCAAATGTCCCAAAAAGATTTTGGGGTGAAGCAGTTCTCACTGCTACATACCTCATAAATAGAATGCCCTCACGAGTCCTCAAATTTAAAACACCACTACAAACTCTCTTAGAAATCTATCCCCATTCACACCTTGTGTCTCAAATCCCACTTAAGGTATTCGGGTGTACAGCTTTTGTCCATGTTCATTCACCAAATCAAAGTAAACTGGATCCTAGAGCTACAAGATGCATCTTAATTGGGTACTTATCTAACAAAAAGGGATACAAACGCTATTGCCCAACCACCAAGAAAATTTTCAACTCTATGGATGTCACTTTCTTTGAAGCCCAGCCCTATTACTCCAATTCTGTGATTCAGGGGGAGAAAAATGGACCAGAATCGCAAAATTGGGACTGGGCATCCCTTATTGGTTCTAGTCTCGAATCATCAACAAAACCTACTCACACCATCATTCCAACACCTACTTTGGCTGTGCCAAACTCTTCACCCAACATCACTCCTGAAATATCTGAAAAAACAGTGTCTATAGAAGATAATCTAGTTGAACCTGAGCCCACAAGTCCCAAAAAAAATCTGATCAGTCCTGAACCAACCCCAAATAAGGAGCTACAAGTCTATTTTAGAAGAAAAAGACTACAAGAAAGGTCAGAATATTGCCCTGTACAAGCTCAACAAAGTCAAGAATCTAACCCGGGTCCAATCGCTCTTGAACAATCACACGAAACGGCTGAATCTGGGACTGATTCTTGGGTGGAAAAGGTCACAGATTTGAATTCAGACCTGGACATCCCAATTGCTGAAAGAAAAGGGGTACGTTCATGCACTCAACATCCTCTTCGCTACTATTTGACATACTCCAAGTTGTCTCCAACATATAGGGCATTTGTCACATCCTCGGATCGAATTCAGATTCCAAAATCAGTTCAAGATGCCCTTCAAGTTCCAGAATGGCGAGATGCTACGTTAGAAGAATTGAGAGCACTTGAAAAGAATGATACTTGGACTATCACTAATCTTCCACCGGGAAAACGGACTGTTGGGTGTAAGTGGATCTTCTCGGTTAAACAGAAGGCCAACGGAAAGTATCGAGAGATTCAAGGCTCGCCTAGTAGCTAAAGGGTTCACTCAGTCTTATAGTATTGACTACCAAGAGACCTTCGCTCCTGTCGCTAAAATGAACACTATTCGGGTCCTTTTGTCTAATGCCGTGAATCTAGAATGGCCTTTATTTAACCTCGATGTGAAGAACGCATTCTTAAATGGAGATTTGATCGAAGAAGTATACATGGACATCCCTCCTGGATTTGAAGACAAGTTCCCTAATGGAAAGGTATGTAAACTACGAAAATCTTTCTATGGCCTCAAGCAATCTCCTCGGGCCTGGTTTGGTAGGTTCACGAGAGTCTTAAAGGAAGATGGGTATGCTCAATGCCAATCAGATCATACCTTATTTGTTAAGCACTCGGCTAGTGGTAAAATCACCGTGTTGATTGTGTATGTAGATGATATAGTACTCACTGGGAATTACGAAGAGGAAATGATCCATCTTAAGCAACTACTAACCAAGGAATTTGAAATCAAGGACCTAGGACAACTAAGATACCTTTTGGGCATGGAAGTGGCATGATCAAGCCAAGGCATCTCAGTCTCACAACGAAAATAAGTCCTTGATCTCCTACACGAAACTGGAATGATGGGGTGTAAACCGGTTGAGACACCTATGGACCCTAATACCAAACTCGAGGCTCGGACGGAGGGAATTGTTGTTGACCAAGGTATGTACCAGTGTTTAGTTGGGAAATTGATCTATTTAACTCATACTCGGCCTGACATATGCTTCGCTGTGGGTATTGTTAGTCAATTTCTAAAAAATCCCTTGGCAGAACACATGAATGCTGTGTACCGAATTCTTAGGTATCTCAAGAGAAGTCCTGGAAATGGATTGATGTTTAGAAAGGCTCCCAATAGAAACCTAGAAATTTACACAGATGCTGATTGGGCAGGGTCGACCATTGATCGAAAATCTACTTCTGGGTATTGTTCATATGTGTGGGGAAATTTAGTGACATGGCACAACAAGAAGCAGCAAGTGGTAGCTCGTAGTAGTACTGAAGCCGAATTCCGAGCCTTAGCTCACGGAATATGTGAAGGCATGTGGATAAAACGACTACTCATTGAACTCAGAATTGAGACTGGGGGTTCTATAGAGGTTCTATGTGATAATCAGTCAACTATAGCTATTGCAAAGAACCGGTTCATCATGATAGGACAAAGCATGTGGAGGTTGATCGACATTTTATTAGTGAGAAGATTGAGAACAAGGTAATAAATCTGAAGTATGTTTCATCCAAAGAGAAGGCAGCGGACATTCTGACCAAAGCTCTTCATCGTCCGAGCTTCTATGAGCTAAGCTCTAAGTTGGGGCTGGCAAACATATATCGTCCAGCTTGAGGGGGAGTGTAGGAAATCAAGCTAGATGATTTGAGAGATATTATTGTAGTGCAGATTTCTAGGAATATCTCATTACTTTGTATAGCAGATTTTTGAATATTTTCTTTGTATTGGTACAACTGTAAATCTCCAAGGTCAAATTACCTTAGATAGCTTGTTTAGTTTCATAATTCTAAGAATCTTTTTGATCCTCATTTCTGTATATATGTATCCCATTGATTGCTAATGAAACATTAGAAAATTCTTCTCCAAAAGCTTCAAATAGCACCTCCTTAGAAGCTTGATAAAAGGACATATGAGTCTTTATTTTTATTTTTTTTTTTGTTTTGCTTTATTTAGTTGACAATTGGCCCTAAGAGAGATTCACATGTATGGAGGAAGTCAGAATTAAAAAACAATTGTAGAATAATTTAGGAGGAAATGTTGTTTGGTCCCTTAATTAGGATGAGTGGTGTAACATATGTTGGCTTCATCTTCTTAACAACTTTCTATTGCAATCCTTAATCGGGACGAGTTTTCCGCAAAATGAATTTGTTGACGGAAGCAACTGAAGAGCTTGATAGTGCATACAAGAAATTAATAGATGTTTCAAATATCAACACCTGCAAAAATTGCATATATGCATGGCAAACAATGGTTCTTTACGAATGCGGAGAAGTAAAGTTTCATACGTTTGGAAAGGATGGTTGCTTAGGAGGGTGGCTCTTCAACAATGCTGAAACTCTACTAGGAAGGCTTTGTCAAATTGAGACCGATGTACATGTCACAAATTTGCAAGGGATGTACAATACGTTTCTTAGTAGGATGAGATGTTTGCATTGTCTTCATTCATACGCA
The DNA here is from genome assembly GCA_018223645.1 of Jasminum sambac. NCBI lineage: Eukaryota > Viridiplantae > Streptophyta > Magnoliopsida > Lamiales > Oleaceae > Jasminum > Jasminum sambac. The sequence goes on from CP073640.1 coordinate 41,664,997, forward strand.
ACAACAAATTGTACTTTGAGAGTCTTTGAAGTAATGAGGTGGGACCTTCTCCAAAGAAAGCTTGCTTCAGTGATAACGACTTCTATGGGTATGATGTAATTCAATTATCAACATATTTATTAGGAAAATATGTGATGTGTAAATCATGATATTTACTTTGACTAAATGTCGGCATTCTTGTTTATGCAGGAGAACATTCTACCAAGTATGATGTGGAATCATCGGGAAGATTTGTGGAACTGAGTTTGAAAGTTCTTTTAGGTGATGTGAGACAATGCAGACATGGGATTGCTATGCCGTGATGTTTAACTTGATGAAGACAAATTTTCCTAGAAATGCATTGGCCATCGAATGTGCTGCAGCCCTGTACTATATTTGTTGGTTTGCATTAAGAGCCAAGGACTATTATACAGAAACGGGCTGCGTAAGCAAACTTTTGAAATCTACTTGGTTCAAATATTTAAGACATTAACATAAATTTTACTCTTACCTTTTTGCAGTAACCAGCTATCTTCAAATGATACTAAGATTGAAACATCAAAAATTGTGTCTCTTTTGCAAACAGCCTTTTTGCTTGCCAGTGAAGTTCCATCACTTTCTCAGAAGGTTGGATTGTGTTCTCTTTTGCACACATTTTTTTTTCTGTGTTGATTTCCGTGCAATATTCTTGACTTTTCACAATTTCACAGATCTCGAGGCTCCTCTCAATTCTTTATGTGTGTTCAGCCAATGGAACTTTTGCTATACCCTTAAACGAACAGGGTCTCAAAAGCAAATGGGCCACTTTCTTTCATCAGGCTTCAATTGGAACAAGGTTCAATTATCGTCTCATCTATAATCAAATGAAGAAGCAAAAGGTATGTCGTCTTGCGTAATTGCTTATATTAGGCTTCCTTATATCTCATTTACAATTATTTCTTTTCAGGGCTCTAGTCAAACTTTCAATGCCAGTGTCAGAAAAGATTCACTTAGGTATAAATGATCACTATGCAAGCACTTCAAGCTATTTTTTTAATTATTTTTTTTATAAACCTCTTTGATCATTTGCATTTTCCAGACTTTGACCCAATTCACATGAATTTCTACGCGGTTTTGTTGAAAATTTCTTTCGTAGCCTACCTATAGAGCCGATGACTTGCATCAGCTTGGTGGATGATGCTGATGCGCATCTTATGTGTCAGATGTTCGATAGTCCAAACATGGTCGAAGGGTGGATCATGCTCTCACTTTTATATTCAAAAGATCAATTCATATTAGTTTTACCTCTTCTCACTGAAATAAAAGGTACGTTAGTTCTCATACTCTTGAAACATATAATATCGTTACTTTGGAAAATAATAATATATGACCATCTACTTATGTCGTTTCATGTTATATGGTGTTGTAGATGAAGATGTCCCCAAAAATACAATTGGTGCAACTTGGTGTTCTCCTTGTCCACCTGTATTGGATGTCAAAGCCCCATGTTTCAAGGACATTTTGCAGTTCCATGAGCATTTAAATCTAGTAGTATTTGAAGCGACGCCCGGATATCATTCTAGAAGAGATCAGTTAGAAAATTACCTAAGAAAGTTTTTATAGTAAGCCTTTTACTCTATCATGAAGTAAAGCTAGTAATCTTTATGATTTTGAATAGAAACTTTATGTAGATTTTTTCATGCATTAGGAACATGGAAGATTCATGGTTCGGGGCATGGGCAGACGTGCTTGTGGGGAAATGGCCAAGTCCTCCTCCTTCCAGTTCAGAAATTGAGCCAAATGTGAATAGCATTTTATCTCATACGAAGCATCTGAAATTTCAAAATTTCTTCCAGCATTGATGAAAACAAATCCTCTCAAAAGTAACACGAAGTTGTGTGGGCATGAAAATCCAATCCTGTTGGTTTTGGATATTTCATTGCAGGTATGTGCTGATTCTGCAACAAATTGAGCTTGATTGCAGAAATATATATTCTTAAGTATTGGCTGTTGAGCTTGATTTTTGTTAATGGATATTTGAATTCCCAATGTACAGAATCTAATTTGTCAATAGATACTTTAGAAAAATTTCCAATTGCTTGCAGATGTTCCCTTAGGAGAGTCTCCCCAAGCTAAAAAACCGAGAGGTCTACCGTCTCTTATCAGTTGCCAGTGCATCTGTTGCTCTTGATCAAGCAAAAGAAGCACAGTATTCATCATGTGATCCATTAGATGCATATTATGTTTTGGATTATGATGATTCACTTGAGAGTTCTAGAAGTCATGAAAACCATTTGACATGGTTTAGAAACCGTGGGATTCTGGTAATCCCCAATATCAATTTTTCAGAATGTTATCTTCATTCCATTTATTGGTTTTATTATATCTAGCATTGAAAATTAGTTGTTACTAAAGCCAAAATTTTTTATGAAATATTTGAGTATACTTTTTTATTTAGGGAGTATGTGGAAAGTTTCCGTCAAAGTCGGAATTGAAGAATATTCTAGAGAGACAAGATGTACACTATTACGTCGGCCATGGCAGTGGTATGCCCAACAATAACTTTTCACTTTTATTCGGCTAAGCAAACATTATTTTGTTGAACACTTCATATATATAAAGTGGCATGGGTCTAACCCTCAGAGATATGGCAAAATGCATCTAAAAGAAAACTTCTGAACATGGCCTTGTAGTAGTACACAAATTACAAATTATTCCAGTTTTTGACATTTGCTAAAAATTCTTGTGTGTATGATGACATTTCAGGAATGCAAAACTTTTAGAAGAAGACAGTTGAGAATGTACGCAACTGCCCTGTTTCATTAGTTCTGGGATGCAACTCAGCGTTCATTATGAGCAATGGGGAATACAACCCTGAAGGGGCTGTTCTTAGCTTCTTATTGGGTGGGGCACGATTGTATATAGAATCTCTCACAAGAATACCAGAACCTGATGCACACAAATTTGGTGAAGAGTTGCTTGGAACCTTTATAAGTGAGGAGAGAGAGGCCATTAATTGTTCAAGTTGCGACAATAGAAGAATCGGTGCATTTATGATGAGGGCAAGAAATAAATGCTACTTTCCTCTTGCCACTGGATCGTTTGTAGTCTGCTATGGAATTCCAACATTTTTAGAAGCAAAAAAAGGGTGCGGCTAAATACACCCGGCAATTTTCTTTCTACACCCAATCTTTTCAAGCATTCAACCTATGCCCTTGCCTTAAAAAAAAAAAGAAAAAAATGTTCGCTCCACGCGGAACGAACGCCGAAAACGGCGCTCGCTCCGTATGGAGCGAACCCCATATTGGGGGTTCGCTCCATCCGGAGTGAACGTTTATTTAAAAAAAAAAAGAAAAAATAAGTACTATATTGTTCAAATTTTTTATAATCACGCAAGTAATTTTTTTAAAATTTCTTTAAATTTTTTCAACTACTTAAAGTTTTTTTAATAATTGTATGGAATACTAACCTGATAAACCCAATTAATATATAATCAAAAACATTTCAAAATTCATCATTAGAGTAGTTACAAAAATATAAAAAATTTGAAATGACTCGTTAAAGTGGTTGCAAAAATTTCGAATTTTTTAATAATTGTATGGAACACTAACCGGATAAACCCAATTAATATATAATCAAAAAAATTTAAAATTCATCATCAAAATACTTTAAAAAAATGTAAAAAAATTTTGAAATGACTCGTTAAAGTGGTTGCAAACATTTTGAATTTTTTAATAATTGTATTCAACATTAAAGCCAATTACTGTATCATAAAAATTTAAAATTCATCATCAAAATGGTTGTAAAAAACTTTGAAAATTTCAAAATTACTCACCAAAGTGGTTTTAAAAAATTTAAACAAAAAAATAATGGCAAAAATTACATTTGCGAATGAAAAATCATATAAAAATTATTCATTTTACTTTAATTTTAAAATTTTTTTTATTCTTGTTCGCTGTGTGTTGACAGCGAACACTTAAAAAAAACAGAGAGAGAGAGAAACAAAGGAAGAGGAGAGGAGAAGAGGAGAGGATGGGTGCAAGGGTATATTTGTCCACCTATGTTTTTTTTTTTTTAAAAGTGGGTGTAGAAAGAAAAGTGTTGGGTGCATTTAGCCGCTCCAAAAAAAAATGATTTGATAGTATTTGAATTGCATGTAAACATTTTTCCACTAGTATTGGAATTTTAGTAGAAATCTGCATGAGTTAACGAAGGAAAGGGACTGTTTTACTTTTATTGTCTATCTTAACTTTAACATGCTTAGTTTGATCGTGTTGAACAATATTATGCATTTCGCAATTGATACTAAAGAAGTTTTTGAGCGATGTTGATACCTGCCTTGGAGAAGAGTTTCACTATATCAAGTTGAACTGCTCGTAATTCCATTAGATCTCGATACAAGTGAAATTCACTCCATCAGCCCAATTCTCATCAATAGATGCCTGTAGTTGGAGCTTCACTCTATCCCTCTTTTCATTTATGTCGAGTAGTAGTTTTCATAACGGCTGTGGCTACACGCAAAGAGAAGGGACAAGAAAGTTATATCATTTGGCTTCCATCCTTCATCTCCCATCTTTTCATAAAGTGCAACTACTTGGTATCCACAGCCGTGCCTAGCATAGCCAGTGATTAAAGATTTCCAAAATATGACACCTCTCTCCTTCGTCTCATAAAAAACACGACTCGCTAATTCAACAACTCCTGATTTTGAGTACATGTCAATGAGGGCGTTCCCAATGGCCGCGTCATCCTGGTTCTGATATTTCACTGCCATAGCATGTAATTGTCTTCCCAAGTTGAGTGATGACGTGTCCGCACAGATGTTGAGCATGGAACATAACAACATATCATCAATCCCCACATTTCTATGTGCATCGTTGAAAAGTTCCATTGCATCAATACTAGTTGTACCTTCACGAGCATACCCCGTAATTAACGCAGTGAATGATCCTTTGTCTTTGTTTTGCATATTCTTGTACACTCGATTGGCGCTGCAAATGCTTCCACATTTTAAGTAGGCATCGATCGAGGAGGCACTCAAAGATGTATGCGTTTCAAAACCTAGTTGAATAATGTATGCATGAAGAATGCTAACATTCATGAGCCCACCATTTCTAGCTACGGCACTCAGAACTCTTCCAAAGCTGAAACAGTCAGGATATATGCCTATTTAAAATTGGATCACCATCAGGAACAAGTAATGTTTGGCATTGATAAGTGCGCTTTACTCCCTTATTTAGGGCCGTTAAACTATAATTAATTGTGTTTTCTATTTATTTCGTGCCTAAGTTTTGTAATTTATTGTTATTTTAAGAGGAAAAAATCAGATTTGGGAGAAAGTGGAGCAAAATTGGAGTAAAAAGGGCAAAAGGAAGGAAAGAAACACTAAGACAAGGAAAGTTTCCAAGTTCGGGGATGAGAACGAAATTGTGCTAAAGATTGAGGACGAATTTTGACCGAGATAAAGGTGAAATTTGGGAAAGGTTCTTTCTGGATGAATTGTAGATAATTGTCTGCTTTTCATAGGATTTTGAATCACCTCAATCGGATGTCGGGCGAGGAAATTATGACCAAGCAAAGAAGTTGGATGACGCGCTTTGGCCTAGTGTACTGCCTTTAAAATGCCAATTCGAATGTCACCTTATCAATTGGCGTTCGAAGAGGCCTGCCACCTACCTGTGGAATTAGAACACAAGGCATATCGGGCAATTAAACAACTCAACATGGATATGAAAGCCGGAGAGAGAAGATGTTTACAACTTAACGAACTGGATGAATTTCGGTTGAATGCATACGAGAATGCCTCCATCTATAAGGAGCGTACTAAGAAATGACATGATCATCCCATCATACGATAAGAGTTCCAGGTGGGCGACCAAGTTTTACTTTACAACTCTCGTTTGAAGCTTTTCCTTGGTAAGCTCGGATCCAGATCATCGGGCCGTTCACAATCTCTGAAGTAGCTCCATGTGAAACTATCGAACTCTCTCACCCAATCAAGGGAACTTTCAAAGTGAATGGACAACGCCTCAAACACTATTTCGAGCCTTAATGGAGTTGCAGAGATCATCCAAAGTCTGGTTCGGGACTATAAACAAGTGCTAGGGAGAAGCAACCCACCCGGTACACTCATTCTAACTTTACTTCTATTATCACTTTCTTGGCATGCTTCTTTCTCGGGTTTTTTTGATATGCTAGTTAAATTTCTTTTGGGATTTAAAAAAATAAAATAAAAGGTCCGGGTCACGCCGGTAGCGCCCCACATGGGGGCGCGACTTGCGCGACCGAAAGACGCGCTTCAGGCTGCTCCCGGTCGTGCCCCCTATAGGGAGCGCGATCGGCGTGACCTGCAGCGCGTCTCTAGGTCGCGTCCGGTATATGGGTGCGATCCAGGCGACCCCAAAAAGGGGAAAAAAAAGAAAATAAAGAAAAAGTGGTCTTAATCCCACCCCAACCCATTTCTTTCCGATTTTTCCTCTCCTCCTTTACTATCTCTCCTTTCTTTCCTCAATGACCATTCACCAAGCCAGCAGTATATCCGTCAAAGTGTTGCAGTGAATTCAATTCGGCCTCTTTCTTCGTCGGCAAACTTGGAATCTCGGTGGTATCAGATTTACTATTGAATTTGTTTATTTTCCAGAGTTGATGCATCTTCATTGCAATCAATCTTCTTACAGCACGGCGATCTGGAAAAAAAAAAGGAAAAAGAAAAAAATCTCGCTGTTCGCTGGCTTTATTGGTGTTTCAAGTGTAATCGGTGAAATATCCCGACCAAAATATAGAGGCAGTTGCTACTACCACGTAACTATTCATTTCTATAAAATTTTCATATGCATATGCTAGATATATTCTAATTGTAATATTTTGGGCGTAAGAGTGAAATATGATTTTACAATCGGTTCTGTTGGAACTTAAGAAGATGTTTTCTCTTTTGAATTCTTCCTTTTTCAAAGCTTAAATTCATCATCTGAGTTCTGAAATGGAGAAACAGCATTTGAGTGCCAAATATTATATTGAGTGGAACAAATTAAGAATTTGACTTGTTAGGCTCACAGAAAGTTGAAATTTCTTAGAGGAGAAATACAAGTGATTCAGTGAAAGTGATCTAGGCCAAAAGGTCACATTTGGTGATGTTGCTTGAATGCTGTGGTAACCTCTCACTTGTTTCGGCATCTTAATGCTGGACATTGTTCTTAGAGGACTCAACCGATGTATATTCTGATTGTTTACTTCCAAATGGGTTTCATAATCTACATGTGAAATAACAGGGCAAACAGGTCAATGGTCATATGATTTCTGAAGCCTTGGAAATTATTAATGGATTCCTAGCTTTCTTCTGCATCTATTCTTCCGTGGATTTGGATTTTCGAGACATTAGCAAGCTCTAATCAAGTAGATGAATCTCTCTTATATGGTATACCGTACACGTGATGCATTGTTCAGTTTGCTTTGAGTAATGGTGTTAGTGTTAAGTTCATCTTCTTGTTGAAAGGGTTAATAATTCTGTGATGAACAATGTATTGTAGATTTGGTTACCAAGATGCGAGAAATATCTAGTGATCTTGGGAAAAACACAAGGGAGTTGGTCTCATCGAAAATTATAGAGAACTAAAATTGGATTTGACCCATCAGAGAGTTGTGAAGCTATCCTCGAGCGCTTATCACAGAAGGTAAATCAGTTTGCTTCATCTGTGGTGTAGCTTTATGGTAGCTAATCTGAAATAGCTGTATGTTAAGGCAATTGCTCTATGCCTCTATCCCATGATGTTTTATCCACCTCTGTAATGTTTTGTGCATATTGTCAGACATCTGTAAAAAGACTGATAGAGTCTGGAGTGGACACACTGAGATGGGACATACGGACTTTCATAGCGCACAAAGGTCTAATTTGCCAAAATGCACTTTACGGAAGGCGGAGTTGAGTACCTTGGCACAATTATGTACAATGATGAATTATGTGCATGCTAAAATATTTTAATTTTATGTATTTTCTTCTCTGATTTTGTCATTTCTTCAACACAATGAAGGATGCAATTCTTACTGGAGGCAATCCTGTTCTTTCATCCTTGCAAGATCAAAGTGGTTTGGTAGTTAAAAATCAGCCTGAACATAGACTTCCCCATGATGACGTTGATACCAACCATGTTGCACCTAAACCTAAAAAGAGCAACACGAGTACTCTAAATGATGGCGCAAATGGTCATTCGATTTCTCACATCCCTGAAAATGGGGATGTCATCTTGAATAGAAGTTCGCCTGATGAGAACTCATTAGTAGCTAAGAGGAAAAGGTGTACAATTGCTGAAATCGTGGAAGGCCAGTCCAATGAACATGAAACTGCATTGAACAATGGTTGTGAAACCGGTGCAACATCTGGCAAGAAGTTGAAGCATGATGTCATCTATAGTGAATAGGATGGGGGTACAAATTTGGCATCTTCAAGTATAGGAAAAATAGTCCTCCAGGAGATGACAAGAACAAGCATCCTTCACCAAAAGGGCGTACTGTACATGATGAAAATTTTCCTTGCAAACAACAGGTTCTTCATAGTGATGTTGAAGTGCCAAAGGACAAATCTGTGAAGGTACACGGCCAAGATCATTGCAAGCTCAGGACTGATAAAGGCACTTGTAACGGTGGGTACCAGGCAGAAATTTGCAGTGGAGAGGACCTGGATCAATTTGAGCATACTTCTCAACTAGTAGCCTTTAACGTCTGTAATGTTGAAGATGATGTTGACCATAGTCGAGATCCTGATATATATTTTGATAGCTGGGAATTTAACGATGAGATGCCTGGTATTTTTATGAAGAGGAAAGCTTTGTTAAGCTCTCAGTGTACATACAGCCCAAATTCCTTGTCAACAACTGATCAGAGAGAGCTAAAACTTTGTGCAATATGCAAAACAGGTGGATCGTTGTTGGGCTGTAGTCATAACAATTGTCTCATTATGGTTCATCAGGGATGTTTGGCTTCTGCCCCAAGCTTTGATGCTGAGGGAAAATTTTGCTGCCCGTTTTGTGCATTATCTAGAGCATTCTCGGGGTTCAAGAAAGTTAAGGACAAGGTCTCCATGGCAAGAGAGAACCTTTTAACCTTCTTTAGAATGGAAAATGAAAAACCACCAAAGAAATTATTGAATCGTTCACGTGAGGAAAAGACAAGTCTACCTGAACCAGATAAACATTTACATGAAAATAATAGAATGAATTGCAGAAATGTTTCTAAACCGACCAACAACTCTCGAAGTAGGGAAGGTCTTGAAGGTCACTGTGTAGCTGCGCCTTCAGTATCATGTTCTGGTGACAATCCGCCTCGTAGAGATAAAATAGCAGATTTAAACAAAGAAAAACTACAACATTCGATGAAAGAAAATCAAGCAGGGAGGAAGATGGGGCTAGAGTGCCAGTGTCCAAAAGATCATGGAAAACAACAGCTCACTATAGAGGATGTTTATAAATCTGGAGGTGGTATTTCCTCTGCCAGGGTCCCACAGAGAAGCAAGGGAAATGACAATGCTCGAGTTAGTCCTAAGAAGAAAGTCTCGTGTGCATCAGGAACAGATTTGGCCCGTCAATCAACAGATTCTCCAAATGGTCATGGAGAACAAATTTCTGAAAAAGAAAATGACAGTTCTGGTGCTTCCAAGTACTTCATAGGGGTCCAAAAGCAGGAAAGGAAAATGTAAGGCCCGTTCTCTTTGCATTTCTATTTTCTGTTTTTAGTTTTTAAATTCATTTTGAATTTTCTGTTTTGCGTCTATTTTGAGATTTTTGAAAATGCGTTCTTCTTGTAATTCTGAAAAACTGTTTTTGAAAATGGAAAATTGGAAAACTCGTTTACTTTGTACTTTTTCGAAAATCATTTCATAATAAAAATTTATTTAATAAATTTGATTAATGAATGATAAGAACGGCAATTTTACAAATTCATGTTAGAATAATAAATTATTTCTTATAAATTTATTAAAAAATTATTTAAGAAATTATTTTAAGTTTTCCATTTACTTTAAGAATAAATTGTTCTTTGCAAATTAACATAAGAATAATAAGAACGTCCATTGACACTGGCAACAAAGGTGTTAAGCATGCTTAAATCCTTAACGTAATCATCAGTATCATCCTCACATAAGAAATCATCACCACTCGAATCATCCTCAAAATCACCTATCACTTGAACCATCACCACTAAAATTATCAGCTTGATTTGAACCACTAGACATCCTGTACAAAACATCATTGCAAATATGAGCACTGTATCACTCATAAATTATCGAATTGTCAACATAAACACGAATATTAAATTTCATTCGATTGATCTAAGTAAATTAGTTCCACAACCAACATTATCAATAAAATCTCCAAATTTAAAAGCACTACAAACCACATAAAGGATTGTTCACGAAGTGAAAGTAACACAATACTCCTACTTAGATCATGGCAAGTGAAAGTAATACCTTACGAGAACACTTAAACTAGACAATTGAAAGTAACACCTTACTAGAACACACTCTAACTAGACAACTAACTCAGAGCATTTCCATTTCTAGTATAGGCCCTCTCCTAGTTTCTTGCATCTTCACAAATGACATCCTGAAATTTGGATTCTCGAAGGCTGTTAATGCTTTCATGTAAACCTCATTGGATACGTTCTCCATACTATTCAAGATGTCCAAGCGAATTGCATGACAATATGGATCCTCACTAGTAACTTCACTCTCCGTTTTGTTGGATGATTTCCCTTGTAGCTTTGCAAGCTTTTCTTTCAAGTAAAGTTTTCTAAGTTCAGCTTCCTCCTCTCTCGAACTCACAGAAGATGACCATTGGTTCATGCAAGCCTCCAGTCCATCTGCTTTACTAATTTTACGTTCTTTGCGTCGACGTTCACCACTTGTACCAATTTCTTCACTTCTATGAGTATTCGTAACATCATCATTTTCAACATGCACATGCACTCCCCCCTTAGTAAGAAAATCATCCTCAATTTGCCTTTCTTCATCAGATGTAGGTGGCGGCTGAGTAGAGGCCATCCCCAATGCTCCAGTAGCTGTGGTCAGGGACGGATCTAGCCTTGAAGTCCAGCTAGAGCGGCCGATTACTAATGATCGTGGACGAACGTTGACCGTTGACAGTCAACAATGGTTGACCATTGACAAAAGTTGACCATTCACCAGTAGTTGTGATATTTTATAGTTAAATAATGTTAAAGATTACAAATATACATCTAAACGCACCAAAATATAGATAAAGCACAGAATATTAGAAATATTGTCCAATACAACTCAAAATAGTAAGTACTTCATGCAATTTCAATTCGTAAGCTTAGATAATTACATCATATGAAGTCTCATATTCTGAAAACACTGCAAAATTATCTCATTTTCAATTTTTAAAAATATCTCCTGCTCAATATACACCACCAAATTGTCATTCAAACAATTATCTCCCATTTTGTTGTGCAATTCACTCTTAACTAACAAATAATCAAATTAATAGTAAAGTAAACAAATAGATTCAAGCCTAAATTAAAAATTGATCAACAAATAATCATAATTTATTATATTTCAACACTACTAAGCTAGTTAAAAGATTAAAAGAATTAAATGAGTAAAGACTAAAGTACCAAAACCAAGATGAAAATAATTCATCAACTGGAAGTGGAATCAAGTCATTGACTAGCGGACACTCGAGGTGATGGACTAACCTCACTGACGGTCGACGTCGACGAGTAGAGAACCAAAGGTGCCGAGGAACAGTGCAAGACAATCGTAAATTCATAATCGCAATATGCCAGTTGGGTATTCTAAATTTCAATTCCTGTCTTGGTCTTCGTAAATCATCCTAATTGGGTTGGGTAATGGGTTATGGATAGTTGGGTTATTAAATTAACTTGTAATAGGTATTGGATTGGTTTGCTTTAATGAACTTGGCCCAAATTAAATTAGGAAAAAGAAAGCCCAAATTTACATAGCCCATTACTTAGCAAAAGAGCAGCAACCCAACACAGCAGTCTGCACTCGTCTTCTTCCTTCGGACTCCAACTGTAGACAATGGAAATTCTTCCAACGATGGTCGGCGACTTGGCGGCTCTCTCGGCGGAGACGGGTGCTGGATCCATCCCTGGCTGTGGTCCCGCTAAATATCTGTCCAAGAGTTTCATAGTGCCTACATCCTTCTTTCTTGAATATCTTGTACTCTGTCTTGTTGATCTACAAAAGCAAAGCAAATTTACACTATCATACTAAATTGTTAAAAATGAGTAAGATTCATAATTGTTCAATAAAAATATATACCGTGTAAAAATGTTTCCAAACTTGCTCTGGGGCATCAAGAAAGGTCTTTGGATCCCATGTCACACCAGTATGTCTCACAAGAGCAGAGAACAAGCGATGTGTCATACGCAAGCGATTCAACTTCCCTTTTAATCTCTCTATGCCATAATCCATATTTGTTGCTGCCATCATAGCTTCATTAATCTTGCCCCATTCATCTTTCGTAAATGTAGAGCATTGCAACACCCCCGATTTCACCTTATCGTAAAGATTTTCGATAAAAGCATTCTCATTTGCATCAGGCCATGACATTGGTCCCTTAAACTTGCCTCTGTGACCACCCATTATCTATGTTGAAAATAAATAAAGAGAACACAAATGATAATATGTTGTTGAAGGAGGTGAAAAAAATAATAAAGAAAAAATAATAATTTGGGCATTATAGTTTTGTGAATCAAGCATTAGAACTAGTGTTACATATTTTATTTGGTGGTCATTTGATAAAATTTCACCAAACTTTTATCAAATGGTGGAACTTCACTTTTTAACCACACATTTTATGAGATCCACGACTTTTATTTTCTTTGATCCACCATTTTCATCAACTTCTACCATAATCTAATGAAACTTCTATTAAAAGTTCAGTCAGACAACCCCATAATATTTCAAAACTGGCTTCAGCAAGTGTGTTGTGGGTCAATTTTTTTCAACCCAGTTAGGAAACTGCAAATTTTGCCGAAACAGCACTATTTTATAGAATGATCTCAGGCTAACTTAAACCGTTGTCCACTTAGGATGCTAGGATGCAACACAATGAATGTTTACAAGTCAAAATATGGAAGAACCAATAATTTAGATAAGAACCAAATCCCTAAGAAGTAAAAATTGATGGTGAGATCTCAAGTATGCCTTAAAGTTAAAAGAAAACACAGATACAAGCGATTCAGGAGCGAGGAATATTCTTTTTCCAACTGCACAACCAAATCCCTCACTAATACAATCAAATCCTAATAGCTAGTATCCTAATATCTCAACCGTTCGTCTTTTGCATAATTTAATTCAACAATTCGGCATATTTGTTCAGTAAAGATCAAACTCTCAGCGCATAAAGAGTCAATCACAGGTTCCATATGTATTGAAATTGGCCCTTGTGGTAACAACAAACACTACCTTCAAAACTAGTTGTACTGGAATAAGCAAAGCTAAAACCATGTTTCAACGACCAACTTGTTTTCTAAACAGAATGTCTGAATAAAAAGAACCCCAAGGGGTTGCTCAAGCGGTAAGGGCGGTGCTTGGGATCTCACCAATCCCAGGTTTGATTCCCCGTGAGAGCAAAAAAACTTCTTGGTGCCACTGGGGCGTCTCCCGGTCGATGCGCCAGGGCCTCGTGGGAATAGTTGGGTGACTGTTAAAGCGGGGTCCCCCGATACCCTCGGTTATCAAAAAAAAAAAAAAAAAAAAGAATTTCAGGTAAAAGAGTGGGCTGAGATATGCCATTCCAAACTGAAGCTTAAACCACCTTAATTATCCTTAAACAATGGCTCAAACTTTAATCCCAATTTGTTAAACACAAGACAACTCATCATAAAATGAGAGACCAAACAATATCAGATTGTTAACAGGACATCATACAATGAATTATAAACCACTTTCACTGCTCATTTTGTACCACGAGTACTGCCCAAATTGTAGTACTCATTTTTATCTCTTTATGAACACTATCCAATCATTTGCTTGTACTTTTCATCTACTCAAACTCAGTCTACCTTCTTCTCTGATTTACAATTACCTTAAATTCTAACCTTAATTAAAGCCTCTAAACACAACATAACACACTTAACAAGATTTGATAGCTCAAAGAATCTCATTTCAACTAAGTAATTGTCCCCGATTTTCAGTCAAATCCCGTTATTTCTCTGCAGAATTGACGAATAGAACATGAGATCTAAATTATACCATAATAAATTTTTCAGGCGTATAAGTTAAACTACATCACGCAGAAAATAGTCAAATACCCATATTGGCATAACCCAAAATTCGATAAAATAAAATTAAAAAAAATTATCGTCAAGCTACTTTGGGTAATTCCAAAACAGAATAAATGAAAAAACCCCAGATAAGCATAAATATAGAGGATCTAATTGAAGCAAGTATTCAATTACTTTGCAGCAATCTTGGAATTGAATCAAATAACGTCAATAAAGTAATGGAAATTACCCATGAAAAGGAAAATATTGGAAATACGGCAACTCATAGAAATCGATGGAGATGGAGTACCTTTGAGATTGGGCCTAAGAGCACTGGAGATAGTCTAGAGATGGAGATGGAGCCTTGGAGGTGTGGAGAGCATCGCCTGAGATGAGATCGAAATCAGGAACCGCGGGAGAGAGAGCCAAACCGATCGGATGAAATTGAGAGGTACGTTTTGGGTGTTTTCAATTTAGGGCCCAAAACGCGGAAAACGTCTTTTTTCCATTTTCCATTTTCTAAAGAAATTTTTTACTTGTTTTTCAAAACAGTTTTTCAATAATAGATAAGTAAACGCATTTTCGGTATTTTTAAGAACTTAAAATAGAAAACAGTTGGAAAATGATAAAGAGAACAGGCCCTAAGTTCTTTTGTTCTTGAAGCTATTGCATGATGATGGTTAGTTGTTTTTATAAACTGTCCCTAAGTACATAAAACTTACTAGTTGCAGTGGGTGTTCCAAAATTTTGCATTTACTAGAGTACGTATTGTTTTAGCTGGGGCTAATGCCACTAATGATGATTATGGGGTATGTAATGATGTACATTACAGTTCCCAATCCCCACCCCCACCCCAGGAGAGAAGTGTTTGACTTAGCTTACAGAATTTACACCCATACATCATCATAACACAAGCTACCAGTGCAGATAGTTGCATCTTATGCATCCAAAACACCATAGACACGGTAAGATTTATGTTTAGTCAAATTATAGATCCTTGGCACTTATATATTTTTGTTAAGTCTTTTTGCATGTGATCACATGATTTAATAATTGGAGCAACTGGCTGTTAGCTCCTTTAGGCTAAAATATGCATTTCAAAACGCAAAGATGAAAAAGGAGTCCATTTTAGATGATCTCAGCCCGGGTGTTTGTTTGGTAGAGATTTTGAGAAATTGATTTTTGAATGTGTGATTGGGAAGTATATAAAAATTTTAGAAAGATATGAAATAGTTGTTGAATGAATGAAATCAATGGTAGAAAATGATTTCAGAGTAAAATGATTTTACAGAAAACATGTACCAAACAAACTTAAAATTACTCGAGTCAATTATATTTTGGAATTTCCTGTGATCGAATATATTTCATTTGTGGAAAAACCTGAAATATGTAGGATGATGGTCTTAATCTTGATCTGCAGTTCATATAAAGCTGCTACTGGATCGAGACGTATGAAAATCCCGTGGACAAAAGAAGAAGCAGAGAAGTTGGAGGTAAGTGTTTTTCTGCTTATGATATGCAACTTGTGTTCTCTGGGTTTCCCGTTTACAATTTGCCAAACTTAAAGTGGAAGTCTTCTTTTGCTTAAACAATCAAATGCACGAGTGAAATGAGGACTGATTCATAGGTTCCTTAAAACTTGTACCCTTTTGGTACTACGAAAGACTGAGAACATGGAAACTTTGTGCACAATGAAGTAAAAATCTATGTTGGAGTTATAAACTCGCTCGCTCTAGATGGATATCTGTCTCGCTTAAAAAATGATCCAAGTTACATCAGATATATGTTTCCATATTCACACTACAGAAATCTTCTCACTTTCGCATTTTAGTACAATTTCAAGATATGAAGTCGGAAATCTTACATTTTTGAAATATTATTATGTGAATTTTCATCCACCATCTTAGAAAATGCACATCAAATTTCTCCCCAATCCTGCTATATATGTTTGAGATTTCCGGTTCTGGGGGATGCAAAAGAAGATACTATCCTTATACTTTCGTTGGACATTGGAAACTAATAATAGAAAATGGTAGCAAGATTAACGTCTGCACATAACGTATAAGGCTATGAATTAATCCAAGTGCACGAAATACAGTTGTGGTATTTTTTGTTCAACAGAGGAGGGGGTAGAAAAATTTCGTGGCCACAGTATGCAGTGGAAGCAAATTCTCGAGTATGAAGCTGGAGTTTTCCATAAAGGTCGTACCGCCGGTGACCTGACCTGCAAGCAAAGGGTAAAATTAGAAGTTCACTAGCTTCTGTTGTAAAATGATTTGTGGACAATTGGCTGGGCTGGATGTTGGGGGCTTTTTCACATGTGTGTGTTTAAGGGAAAAATAATATTGAGCCTGCTTATTATATATATTTTCATTTTCAATTTCATGTAGCTATTTTCACTCAAAAACCTCAACAAGTTATTATATAGTGTTTGTTAAGGAGAGCCAATCAGAAAAATAATTATTCAATTTGTTGCTGAACGATTTATTTGAAAAATTAATTTTTCAACATTTATTTATTTATTATCATCCAACCGGGGGACTGATTTCCACTATCAGTGGGAGAAAATTGAACTGTTGTCATCTGTTCTCTCCATAAAAACTGATGGCAAAAAACCAAAAGTTCTCCATTAAATGCTCCCAAAATTCCAAGCCCAATCATCCAAAAAGATCATCATTTCCGGCAAAATCAATCCACTCGTTGCAGCCCGCTTCTCCAGTTGAATTCAACCATGGAAATTAAAATGGTATGCTAGTTGTTATTGTTGTCATTATTATTATTATTATTATTATTTTGGTTTTTTCTATTTCACATCATGAAAATTTATGGATTAAGCCGGAAATATTTGATCAGATATTCATAACAAACAAGCTCTTGAGTTTAATTACAACAACAACATTGATTTCGTATATCTGAAGATATATTCAAATAATCAAATACCGTATCATTTCAAAAGTTCACATTTTCTTCTTTCATGAAGATGCTTTATCTAACGCAAGCAACTGACTTGAAAAATTCATCGACAAAAGTGATTTATAGTGTGTGCACTCGTAAAAGTTTCAAGTGCTAATTAATTACTGATTTTTTCTCTCTTAAATAATAAATAATTATGATTTTCATATGTTATATTTTGAGGTTATTACTATCCCGACAATTAATAAAATAAGTGTGTCAATTATTAGACATAAAAGATCAAAACCGTAAACTCTTTATGCTCATTCCAAAAAATGCATTGAAAGTAGAAAATTCTACTCCATTTTACGAGAACAAGAACTTAGGAGTTTTGTGATGCGTAGAATACGATTTATGAATGAAAAACTTTAAAATTTACTTACGAGTAGTAAATCATGCATAGCCAATAAATTTAAAAAGAGTGCATTTAACATCACAAAAAAAAAAAAAAAAAAATTGTGACTTTTTCATATGGCAACAAATAGGGATGGGGTCGTCTCGATCGAATTCTACTTAAAATTTATACTTTTCAAAATCCCATAAGACTTATAAAATTAGGCGTGTTCAATTGAATGGTGAAAAAGTGGTGGAAATTTCAATTCTATATAATTCAAATCCCTTGTCCTTCCCATTTGAATTCCAATTCCTTGATTTTAAAGAAAATCTATATTTTTTTTAAGTCGAAGATAGAAAATTGAATTACATAAAGAAAAAAATGTGTTTGATAATTTAATTTTTTTCATAATATTTTCAAAACTTTTATGGTAGACGATTAATCCTTTTTGTGAGTCCTAATTCTAATAGCTGAAGGATTAAACTTACACAAAACTAATCCAGTTGCGGTGTCAAAATTAAAATGCACTTCTTTTAGAAGTATACATTGATGCTTTCCATAATTCTTAAGAGCATGTATTCAATGTGGTTTTGTAAGAGTTTTTATAATTATTATTATTTTTTTTAGGTATATGAGTTTGCAGAGTTTAATGATCGTTTATTGACTTCTACCTCTTTCAACAAAATCTAACTAAAATTATCAGAATACAATATTTTTAAGTATTTTAATTAGTATCACGTTTTGTTGCTTATTTCTATAATACTTTCTAACTGCACAATGAATTTTTCGTTGAAATTAAGTGTATCGTGTCCACTTACCGAGAGATCTAAATTCGGAGTCATGTTGGTTCCTCGCATTTCTCACTTGTATGAAAAAAATGTTACCGTGTCGGCGAAGCTAAAAGTAAGAAGGATGCACTTGGTAGGAATTCAGTTCCTTGTTTACAAATGTTGTTTAAAATAGGATTCATTCAAATTCCATAAAACGTGAAACGTGTTTGACTAGGTGCTTTACACTTCTAATAAAAAATTGGGCTTGCTATTACAAAAACTATGCAAAGTGAAAATAATTGTAAAAATTCAATTTTTCAAATCTAGACCGTTGCGCGCGATTCTGTCGCTCGATCCTGCAGCTTTACCGCGCAATCGCGTAACAAAATTTGGAATTTTTTTGTGCCATTTAATCCATGCGATCGCATAGTACAATTTTTATTTTTTATTTTTTCCTTCAAAATTTCGAAAAACTATCTATAACTTACAAACGGAAGTTAAAATGCGGAAAAAAAAAACCGTATTTGTAGCAAAAAAAAGCAGCTAGTTGGAACAAGCTTATCGAGAAACTCAAAAAAGCATATATTATTCTTCCAAAGTGGATACCGTATGCAAATTGCATGCCTAAAATAATGAAACCTCAATTCCGATAATTACCTGGCCACTTCACATCATTACGCAGATATTACACATCATTACACAATTGCAACACACCCATTACATACTTTGTGTAATATTACACACCTGTAATGTATTACACAAATATTACACACTTTCGGTCGTATTATATACACATTATACACTTTTGTGTAATGTGTTACACAATAATTACATAACCATTGTGCAACCATAACACAACTGCTACATGCATTACATATTCTATGTAATGGATTGAAAACCATGTTCTGCACAAATTTAATTTTATTAAATCTCAAACACTTTTTTCAAACTTTTATTTTCAACCACTCTTTTGGTTGATTCGAGAGTTTTTTTTTTTTTATATAACTTTCATCCATTTTCTACCATACATTTAAATTATTTTAATCTTACTCCAAAATTTTATCTCTATAGAACATACCATCTTGGTATTGCCCATAATTTATGCAATGCGATCTCATGGGTTTGTGCCACACATGACACCGAATTTGGGCGATACCAAAATTTACATTGCCCAATCAAACTAAAAATCTACGCGATCGCACCAACGTTGGATTTTTGAAATTTTTGGCGTAAAAAATTTTAGTTTTTGTAAATAACTTCATCTTTCATGATTTTTTAACCACTAGTATACCGTTTATTGACCATGGAAACCGACCATAAGAATTGAGAAGAACAATTGAAGAAGACAATGACAGTGAAGACAGACAGACAGACAGACGAAATGACAAATAAAAATCTCTCTTTTTTTAAGGTTTTTTTTTGTTTTTCTTTTTTGTATAGGAGATAAAACTTTCTCGGAGGCGGTGATTAAATCCAAAGTTCTAAAAGCGTAATGCGTAAAAAAGTATCGAGGTCAAGTATCGAACCCAGACATGCCTAAGCACACCAATATGTGATAAAAGCATGATAAAGTGCAATGCCTAGCGAAACGTGATACCCAAACTTTGAGCAGAGATACTGCCTAGGCGGGTGTTTTAGAACACTAAAGGGTGATATGATTGAATTTTTTATAGATTTTTCTGTGAAAGAGGAGAGAGAATGAGTGGAATCGAATGGTGGAAATTTGTATAATATATGTAAGTTCCACGAAATATGTGGGTGTGATTGATTTGGGATAAATAAAAAATGAATAAACAAGTCGAAAAAAAAAACTAAAAATCTCAAACCTAAAATGGGCAAAACCTAGAAGCCATTTCTCTCGACTAGTTAGTAACTAGTAGTCGTACCCGTGCGTTGCATGGGCATCCCCCACTGAAAAATGCAATTTTTTTTTTTGTTAATAATAACAATGTTTAGATGGAATTAATTGCATGAAATAAAAAATATAATATTGTTATCTTCCATTATAAAAAAAATATTACACATTTCAAAACATTTCCATATGTATACCAATGGTAGTTGTATTTCTTAGGCTCTTATTCTTATCACATATCAATATTTTAAACCTATTATCACTCGTGAATCAGGATACTGTAATATACGATTGTACATGCCTAAATACAGATCTCTTCAAGAAAATATCAACATGCGAAAGCGATTGACATTACAAAAATCACTAACATTAAAAAATCTTAGAATATGGCAAATGTATTTGAATTGATTAAATTGTGCATCATCATCACCACAAATTATGATGATCATAAAATTTTTAATTTATTCGGTATTATAGAATATAAGTGTTTTCAAAATTACACCCCCTTGCATTTCACGAAGATCAAAAACATCAACAAAAATTTTTTAATGTTGGCCAAGAATATGTTGAAAGAGGCTACATTGGGTCCATGTAAAAAAAAAAATATATATATATATATATATATATATATATTACAAAGAGTAAATGAAAAATACCAATATTTTTAAACTTGATCCGGTCGTCAACCCAGCCGAGGATTGGATCAAGAGTCAGATGCTAGAGGTTCAATCCAGAGTCGATTCATGATGGGCTTGGTGATTAAAATAATATTAAATAAATTAAAAAATCCAAAATTATCATAAAATTTTGAAAAATAAAAGAAAATACAAAACGCTGGCCAAACCTGGTCTCGGGTCATAGAGAGAAACTAGATTTTTCGGGTAAGCTTGGGTCTTTGACTGAGTTCGACCAACCAGGGTTTCAAGTGTCACTCGGAACAATTTTTTGGCTGGGTTGCGGTTTTCCTTTGTTCGACCGGCCAGGTTGGGCCCATGTTTCAAAATAATGAAAAATATTGAATTTGAACTTCAAATAATAACTAATTATTTATAAATAACAACTGTGTCAATTCACAACTAATAAATTCGAGACTGTAGCTTATTTAGTAAATAATTAAAAAATATATAAATAAAAATAATAGTAATTTGTTACGGATAAGGAAAATACAGTACACTACCACCCAACATTAAAAACAATATAGTACGTGCGGTGCACACAACATTTTGTTTTTGAAAATATTTATCGTGATGCAAATCGTTAATCAAAGATTTTCCAAACTCTAAATTTTATGTTCATAAATTTATTTAAAAATTAAATATTTGAAAAAAAATACTATAATTGCAATTTTTCCCAAATATTTATTTTTTAAAAAAATATGGCTCATGTTACTTTCACCGAGCAATTTTCTTATATTATGACATAACTAACTATTTTTATCATGAGCTAAAATTACAACAACAAATTTTTTTAATGAAGGTAAAATTAAATAATTATAAATTAAGAATATACGGTCATCCACTTAGTTAAGAAACACAATCAAAGTTATATTTTAACACTCAAAAAAATATAATTCAATAGAAGATATTAAAAAGATAATATTTAAAAAAGATAATATTTTCACAATCATATTTATTATGAAAATTATATTAAAGTATAATCTTTTCGTCAATTTAGAGTATTTCTTATATAAATACATAAATAGTTTACAACTATGCATCATATGTTTACAAAATTAATTTTAATATGTAATATATTATTCTTTTGACAAATTAATGTATTATATATTTATATTTGAAAACTAATAAAAATATATGAGTCGCTAATAAACATGCAAAAAATTTACGATTTTCAGAAAATTAGTATTATTTAAAAAGTATTCAAGTAGACAAAAAATAAAAATTAAAATCAAAGTCATAATAATATAAAATTAGTGATGATGTAAATTTATTGAAGACCATATGAAAAATAAATTGAACATAAATTAATATATAATAATAATTTTGAAACCAACAACTATTCGGTCGACCGGTTCCGAGTATTTTGTTTAAAATTTGCTTATATATGTTAACTATCAATGTTAATAAAATTGAAAAATAGGTGCACGTTTTATCATTTTTATGACATAATATTTTTTAATATTAATTTTTCATTAAAAAATTAATAGTGAAGAATGTTTAAATCATTTTTCTCAAATAATAAATTTTTGAATTGAGTGTTTAAATAGTGAACAATATCAGTTCACATGGATTTCAAACTTTACAGTTGGCATAGAATATTTCGAGTCAAATTGAAATAAGATGAAAGTCAAAAATAAAAGATAGAAATAAATCACTTAGAGGTTGCGCTAATTAAAGCTGATAGCCAAAAAGGACTATCTTTAAATAGAGAGTTTATACTAAAATGGAAAAATGTATTTGTAGACATCCATGAAAATGGGAAGTTCTGGAGAGTCAGAGAGATAGAAAAAAGGAAATTAAAAAAAAAAATCTCAAAATCACAGAGCCTAATTCTCAAATGGCATATTGAAAGCATCTCAAATGTTACAACAGCCAATGAAATTGACTTCAATCTTCCAATAGCATCTCAATTAGTGAATCTAGAGATTGAAATGCTAGACCAACTGGCCACTAAGTAATGCCGTAATGACAACCTGAAAATTCAAGAACAACGAATATAGATAAATCCGTTTCGATTTAATCATAGAAGACAAATTTATAAGACCAACTCAGGTCATACTAACTGATGCTGCAATTGTGTGACCAATGACCAATGACCACACCAAACAAATTTATGCACTGAATTGAACTATGTCACACACCAAACAAATTTACCTTTAAGGGATTGAGATAGCATAATAAATCTTAATCCATGACCATGATGTTTAGATTGGTATTATATAACGTAAAATGTGACCAATTACTTGGCAATTCTACACTAAATAAACATGCAATTTGCCAAAACGCCAAGTGTTCCTCTTTCTGCCTATTGAGACCCGCCACCCCTACTACCATCTAACAATTAAGTGATTTTCTCATATTAATCTAATTGACCGTGATTAACTAAGTAAGATATGTAATTGGAGGCAAAAATCAAGGTTTCAAGGTAAGTAAAAGCACATGGGGCTCTCGAGTTTAACATCCAAAGAGTGCCGGTTTGCTTGCTTGAATTTCCTTGCCTTGCTTTATGATTTAATTCTTTGTGCGTTTATAATCTAGTTTATTATGTGAGTAATCGCGGGTTATATCTTATATGTGCTTCTCTTTATGGTAATAGTAACTGAGGCTCGGTTGGTGAAGAAACTTTAGGAAAAAATAGAGGAAATAAACCGTATTGTTATACTCGAAATTGTTTAGTAATCTTCGTGTTTAAGACAGATTACTGTCTATAATGGTCTTGAAAGCAACTTAAGCGTTGAAATCGCGATTCAAGTTGGGTTCATAAGCAAAAGGAGAATTGTGTATGTGTTTTCAATGGGGCAACTTTGGGAAAATTGATTGAAAATGAACCGTATAACTTACACGGTGAACAAACTTTAAATTTCTCCTTTAAAATGTTAAAATTCGTATTCTTGAGTTTAGGGCAGCCTAATGTTCATTTTTAAACCGACTTAAGTTCCACTAAATTGTTAAATTTGCAATTCAAGAAATTGAATTCATGCTCGCAAAATATATAATGTCCGAGGGATTGATTAATGGTGCACGTGTTTTTCTTTGGCAAAATTTGTATATTTTGTTATCTTTTGTAATTATGTTACTATGTTGCGTGGTTCATTCAAAAGTTTTTCACTGATTACAAGATTTAAAGTGCTTACCCATATGATGAGTTCATGATCAAGCTCAAGCCATTATATGGATTCAGAATTTTGGTGATATGCTTCACATACCAAGTATCACTTGCTATGTCAAGTTCACGTACACCAAAGTTTTCATTCGAATCCACTAGGGCCTTGGTAGGCACCTATAATCTTATAATCGGGCCCAATTGCATACATGTGTTTCAAAAAATATGCCATGTGCTCATTATTCGTTGAATTTTGTAATTCACATTTTTCCATATTTTCAAAATTGCATGTAAATAACAGTGTTGAAGACGAATCTATGAGGTTACCGTTAGTAGGTGGAGCTACATGCCGACTTTTAACTGAAATTCATCACTCAACTCTCTCTCTCTCTCTCTCTCTCTCTCTCTCTCTCTCTCTCTCTCTCACACACACACACACACACACACACACAAAATATTGCCCTATCGGAGATTGCTGGGTTGGCGTGTGCGAGCAAGTTCTGTCTCCATTTTTTAGATCTTTGGTAAGTGCTATTAGAGTTTGTTCAAACTTCTCCAATTTTATGATTTATTGTGTTTTTTATCGTGTTCTTATTATGTCTTAAGCCCGTAATTATGTTCATTTTGTTTAACTTTATGTTTAGGACCATGAGGAGGAGAAACAGAGCACAAAAGCACTCAAAACGAAGTTTGGGAACGAAAATTAACAAAAATAGAAAGTTGATGGACAGTCGAGGAATGGTTGACACCCAGCAGAGTTGGGCGTTGACCCCATAACAACAGAAGTTCTCTGGGACGTGTTCTAGAGGGGTATCCACGGGCACCCAGCCCCCTTGAATTTTAGGAAATTTTTCCTATATTCTTCTTTTTGATTCATTTTCAAGAGGGACTCTTGAGCACTAAATTATGGGATTTTCTAACTCTTTTCGACCGACATGACAATTTGGTTCGCGAGCCAACTCAGGCTCACCGAGCCAAGCTCAACTTGGGTTGCCTAAGGCGAGCCCGAGCAGCAAGCCCGAACACGCCATACAGGGACCGAGCCGAGGCTCGAGTTGCTTGTCAACCGAGTAGGCGAGCCGAGCAGCTCGCCTGCTCGGTCAAACTAGGCTGCTTTTTGGCAGTTTTTTGCTGCCAAAAGGTAGCACTTTTCACGTTGTTGCTGGCTTTTGCCAACAACAACGTGAATTTGGGAGACATTTTTGGCTCCCAATTCAAATTTTGAATTTTGAAATTCAAATTTTAAAATATTTTGAAATATTTACAAAATTGCCATTGAAAATACGTATAAATATGGGTATTTTGAGTTAGAGTTTTCACAATAAACTCTATCTCTCTCTGAAATTTTTGCTAAGAAATTTTTCTACGAAGTTCTCTCTAGTTTGCTATATATTTATTGCTAGTTGCTACGAAATTCTACTCTATTAACAATATCTGACAATTATTATATTCCTTCATTTTATCATATATTCATATTTACCTACCCAATAACCCAAATATTTTACATTTCTATTCTACAAAATGGATTCATATAGTCAATTCCAATAATCCGAACCAATTCATGGTGATTCAAATAATCAAACCGATGAGCAAACTGCAACTTCTATCCCACAGGAAAGAGGTTCTCGGCGAAGAGCCACCAAGTCCGATTGTTGAAAACACTTCACAAAAAAAGTCGGAAGAAACGAAAATGGAGAATCCGTTACACTTGCCACATGTAACTATTGTGGTAAAAAATTTGGATTTACGGCAGGTGATGCTGCTACTCAATATTCTCGGCATGCTTGTACTTGTCTTTCTCGAGTTGGAAGCAATTCACAGCAAACACAACTACAATTTGGAACCGAGGGTGAAGGAGAGAGTTCATCCAGTTTAAATTTTTTGAGTTATGATCCGGATCGAACACGTAAAGGAATGACCTCTCTACTTGCCGCAGCCGAGCTACCACTAAGCTTCGCCGAAAATCCACATCTCACAAAATTCATACAAGAATGTCTTCAACCAAGGTACAAAAATGTAACTCGAAATACTGCACGTGCTAATGTCATTGCTAGATATAAAAATTTAAGAGATCAATTAATACAAGGTATGCGTCAATTTAAAGGTGTTATTAGTTTTACTCATGATTTGTGGAGCGGTGGCAATAATAGGGGATATCTATTTGCTACTGCACATTACATTGATGAAACTTGGTTAGTGCATAAAAAAATTATTGCTTTTAAAATCATTGAACATCCTCATAATGCAAGTAATGTGGCCCGTATTATATATGATATACTAGTGGAATATGGCATAGTCGATAAGGTTAGGAGTTTCACTTTAGATAATGCCAAAGTATGATGGCGTTATTAAGAAGTTGTTGTCTTACATTAATCTTGATTTTGATGGAGAATTATTTCATGTACGTTGTGTTTGTCATGTAATTAACTTGATTGTTAAATGTACTTTGGATGGGATACACTCAATGATAGATAAAATCCGTAATGCTATATTATACATTTCTTGAGGGACACGTAGAAAACAAGAATTTGAAAGTTTATGTATTGAAATGAATTTAACCCCTGTGTCTTTCGGTGCAGACATGCCTATTAGGTGGAATTCTACTTATACAATGATTCGTTCTTGTAATGGTTATGAAAATGCTATAACGAATTTTTGGAATAATCGTGCCCATGCACTTGAAGGAGATGATTTAACTATTACCGATTGGGAAATTTCTAACGAGTGTATGAAGTTTTTGCAGGTATTCTATGAGGCGGCGGTGAAATGCTCGACTGTATACTCACCCACTTCAGTTGTTTTGTTTGCTCTTAACGAAATTACTTTATATTTGCGGAAATATAAAACTCAGCCAATTTTCAAAATTTTATTCCTTCCATGGTAGAAAAATTTCGAAAATATTATGATAAGATTCCACTAGTGGAATTCGAGAATCAATTTGAAAGGAACTCATAAGTTGTTGAAGTCAATTACAACACACATGGAAATGGACGCAAATGTTGTTACTAACTATGATTTAAATCTTTTAGGATTCGTCTTTACAAACACTATGTAAACATGGTTTCATCCGGTACAAGTGATTACCGTATGATGGCGGATGAGGTAGCCGAGTACTCAATGGGTTCTTCTTGGGCCATTTTGTTACAACAAGACGAAAGCACTTGGGAAACTAGTAGTTCAGGGACTATTCTATTAAATCAAGATGCTTTTACTCTTATTGAATTAAATCGTTATTTTACTTTTGAGTTTCTTTCACTTTGTACTAAATCCGATTTGGGAAGTTTTGATTTACTCCAATGGTGGATACAAAATGAGTCACAATATCCCGTCTTGTCAAAAGTGGCACGTGACGTTTTAACTCCGCCTGTTTCCACGGTTGCATCTGAGTCGGCATTTAGTATTGGTGGTCGGATTATGAGCGACGAGCGGTGTAAATTGAATGCGGATATATTTGAGTCATTGATGTGCGTCAAGGATTGGGAAGACGCGGCCCTTCGAATGCCAAATGAATGGGAGAAAATGCTAGCTGATGAAATGAACACTTTGAGTTTCACATAGATCTGTAAGATTATTTTAATTTCAATTAAGTTTATTTTTTTACACATTTTTAATTTTTTCATTCTTTTTTTATTATAAAAACTTGTTCACGTAATCCATAGTCGAGAACAATTTTAACTCCGCTTATTTAATTGATTGCCGGTCCCAAACCCGGATAAATGAGGAGGGTTTTTGTACAAAATATCATTGTATTTTTTATATAACAAGAATTTTTCGTTTATTTTATCTAATTAGAATGTTTGCTATTTTTTTATATAACTTTTGGTTCATTCAATCATTTCAATTATGTCATTCATTTGCGTACGAATTCAAATATTCGATAGTCGAATATGTTTAAACTTTAAACCCCAAACCCCAAACTGCAATTATTTCATTCATTTGCGTACGAATTCTAATATTCGATAGTTAAATATGTTTACACTTTAAACTCCAAACTAAAACTAAACTTTAAAAAAAAAAAAACAACGAGCGAGCCACTCGGCTCGGGCTCGTACAATAAACGAGCCCGAGCAGAGCCCGGCTAGCCGAGCCGGCTTGCCAAGCCAAATTAACATGTCTACTTTTTGAGGTATAAAAGGGAAACTAAAAGCAAAAATTGAGGACACTAGACTTTTGGAAAAAAGCATTGAAAACTTGAAGATAGAGAAGAAGAGAAGAACAAGAAGAAGACTAGGATTTCAAGATAAAAGAGCTTGGATTTTCACACAGGCATGCAAGACTACTTTTCTCTTCCTAGATCGAAGGGGCGTTGGTGTTCAAAGATTATTAATTCTAAATTCCTTACTAGTAATGTTGTATCTTTCCTTTGAACATTTTGTCAAGTTGTTGGATTTCTCAAAGTTCATAATGAGAAGTTGAGAACCAGGCCGGAGCGTCGCCGACAAAACCCAAAATATTGGAACAACCACAGAAAAGCTAAAAACTAGGGATTTGTTTGAATCACACACTCAAGAATATAAGGTATTTCAAATCTTAAACCGAATCAAATATGAAAATAAGAACCCTAGATCAATCAACTCACAAAGATCGACACACTTGCAAAGTTGGGAAAAGTTCAGTGAAGAACAATGAAGAAAAGGAATTAATTTCTCACGATCAATTTTCATAAAGTCAAGTATTCAAGTTAGGTTACAAGGTGTAAATGCATCCTATATATATGCCCAAAATAAAATGACAAAGAGGAGAACAAAAGAAATTAGAAAAACAAAAGAAAAATATTTAAATTTTGAAATCAAGAGAATCCCGCTTTGGAGAATTGGAAATTGGGTTCGAGTTGCGGCCGCAAGAGTGCAACCATGCAGGTTGCAGGCGCAACCTGTCTTTTGCTTAAAAAGTAGCCTAGAGTTGATTTTGTCCACAAATTTCACAAAAGATCCTCAAACTATGTGGTTTCATGCGTATTAGTCCTTTAAGTTTTCTTCTTGACTATTTTGATTTCCAACATTGATTTTCTCACTCAATTGGACCCCAACCATGATGTAACTTATTGTACTTGATCCTTCCTCATCTCTTCCAAGTCTGGAATAAGTAACTTCATCAATATGCATTTTACTCCAAAACTTTTGTGCAAGCACCAACATCACCTTTTGGATCTCCTTTGCCTTTCGACTTGTAACACGTGAATTCAGCTTTGACATCCACGATTCTTATCATCCCCCTCCCCCTTGAAAAAGATCTGACCTCGAATCTTCACCTTTTTTTTTTGCTAACATACGGAAATGCTTCAACGTACTCCATCCACTTGGCATGCCTCTTGCTCAACTTTCCTTGTCCTTTCAAATGTTTCAAGGTGACATTGTTGAGTTTTTCACTAAAATAAGGAATTTACTTCTTCTTTTCCATCAAGACAGCTCCAATACATATTCTTGAGGCATCACATTCAATCCTCGACTGGATACATATCACTATAGACCATGATAATGATACCTAGTATATAAGTATGATTCCATACACTAGTAAAACAATAGAAAATATCAATTGCACTTCAATGTTAAAAAATATTGCCAAAAAAAAGGCAAAGAAAAAGTCGCCAGCAATCATTGGGAAATTTCTCGAAGGTGGTCGCCGAAAAATCACATGTAAGTAGCCAAAAAAGTCATCAGCAAAGGCCGGCACAGCGGTGGTCATGCGGTGGCTAGGTGGCAGTCGACGGGTTTTGGTGATGGTTTAATAAATAAATATTTAAATAAAATAAAATATAAATTAAAAATAATAAAGTATTAATCTAATGATTGAAGTATTTTTAGAATTTGTTTATTGTGAAAGTAAAAATTGAATAAAAATTAGTAAAAGGTGAAATTATATGTGAACATCCACATTTTCACTATCTAGCCAAATTGGTGGCAAAAGGATAAAAACCCCTTTTAAAATTAAAGTCCCCCTTTAAAGTTAAGTGTCAAATTGTGAGGAGGGCATGAGGTAGTGTTGTTAGACTTGGCCCCAAGCCAGAAGCGTAGTCAGGAATTAGGTTTAAGGGGGTAAAGTACGATAAATTTTACTTCAATAGTACAATATACCTATTAGTATAGGCTTCATTGATTGCCCGTAGCTTAAAAATTACCTATAATAGAGTATATATTTAACGTTGTTGTGTAATACATTTTTAAGTTTGTCGAGGACAAATATAAATGTTAACTACTGATGGAAAAAGAAATAATATTAATACCGGTAATTGGCGCGACAAGGACCTGTGGTTTATTTCTAGGCATTTTAGTCCCCAAACTCAACATTAGCTGCGCGTTAAGGATTTCGGTTAAGATTGCACCGTTAAATAATCTCAAAAAATATATTGAATACAAAGAATTAAACAAATAAAATAAAAAATAGAAAAAAAGAAAAATTTTGATTTTTTTCCATTAAAGACACACACATTTTGATTTTATATAATATTTAATAATAAATGCAATTATTATATCTATATAAAATTTTATTAGGCATGTCTTACAGTAAAAAATATGTTGAATAGAAGAATTAATCACGAAAAATAGAATAAAAATACCCGCCCCCGAAGCCATCACCACTGCCGGTGGTCTTTCGAAAATTTTCTTTAATGTTAGATATGCAGATTTTTATTTTAAGAAATAGTTAATAATAAATATAATATAATTTTTGTACCTAAATAAAATTTTATTACGATTATATCACCGTAAAAAATATATCGAATATAAAGAATTAATCAAAAAATTAAAAAAGAATTGGGCAGTTAAACAACTCAACATGGATATGAAGGCCGCTGGAGAGAGAAGATGTTTACGGCTTAACGAACTATATGAATTTCGATTGAATGCATACGAGAGTGCCTCCATCTATAAGGAGCGTACTAAGAAATAGCATGATTGTCATATCATACGACGAGAGTTCCAAGTGGGCGATCAAGTTTTACTTTACAACTCACGTTTGAAGCTTTTCCCTGGTAAGCTTGGATCCAGATAGTTGGGGCCATTCACAATCTCCGAAGCAGTTCCATGTGGAATTATCAAACTCTCTTGCCCAACCAAGGGAACGCTCAAAGTGAATGGACAACGCCTCAAACACTATTTCGAGATTGATTTTCCGAAAGAGAAGTCAGTTCTGGCCTTACTGGAGCTGTAGGGATCATCCAAAGTTAGGCTCAGAACTATAAACAAGTGCTGGGGGGAGGCAACCCACCCAATACACTCGTTCCAACTTTACTTCTATTATCACTTTCTTCGCATTCTTCTTTCTTTTTTTTGTCTTTTTTCCTTTTGTGACATGCTAGTTAAATTTGTTTTGGGATTAAGAAAAAAAGGGGGGAAGGGGGATTTGGTCGAGCCGGGAGCGCCCCATATAGAGGTGCAACCAGCGTGACCTGCAGCGCCTCTCGGGGTCGCGCCCCGTATATCGGCGCGACCCATGCCACCCAAAAAAAAATCAAGAAAATTGGTCTTAAGACCAACACTTTCCACCCCCAACCCATTTCTTGCCTTCCTCTCCTTTACTCTCCCTCCTCTCTTCCCTCAAATTTCTTTTTTTACACAATCACTTGCCTTTAACAATCGGATGTTTTGCGAGGTTTATTCCCCATTTGATAATTGTCTTCTCCAAGTGATTCCCCTAAGAATAAAACAATTCCAAGAGGTAAGTGATAAAATCATATTTTTCTTGAATAAGTTGATTGATGATTTGTTTGAGTTCTTTGATTGTATTGTGATGTGATTACCAAGTGATAATGGTAATACTTGCTTAGGATCCTACCTACTTCTTGCTATGGGTAATTGCACCATACAAAGTTTCTTGATTCATATTCCTCCTTACTATTGCATGCTAGGTGTTTGATAAATTATTTAGACCAATTTCTTCTTGTATTGTCCCCATTGTGTGCTAGGTGTTTGATAAATTGCTTAGACCAACTTCTTGTATTTTCACCACTTTGCTATGAGTTAAGGTAATAAGTGAGTTTGGGGGAACGCTTTGGTATGTAAGAGAATATTTTCGTTTTGCTTAGCTTTGATGTCCCACCTCTGTATGCAATTTAATTCCATATCTTTGGTGACTTATAAGGTCTCCTTAGTCGGATATGACAGATAGGATAAGAGATTTGGCTCGGGCAAAGAAGGGAAAGAGTGTAGCCACGAGTTCCACCACCTCCAAACGGCTTAGGATTGACACCACAACTTATGAGTCATTCATTTTTGATGAGGCACATGACCGCTTTGATGCACTTCAAGGTCAACGCTTTATTTATGAGCGAATGGTTGATTTGAGAGAAGTAGAATCTCTAGGAGTGAGTGAAATCATCCAACGGAAAAAGTGGGGTAAGTTGGTTGCAAAACCACACACGTAAACCCAAATGTGGTGTATGAGTTCTATGCCAATCTCAATCTCGGCATCGAGGAGTCGATGGACGAGCGTGCAAATCATACCTTTGTTCGCGATGACTGGGTCCCCTTTAGCCTTGCCGTTATAGTTGAGTATTATTCTGTATCTTCCACGATCGGGACACCAGAGCTGCACCCAATCGATAATGAGTGGGATGAGGTCATTCAAGATTGTTTTCGGGATGACAGTTCGAGGAAGTGGGCAAAGCATAAAAAGGTGACACATGAGCAGTTGACATTACGGTACAAACTCTTCCATTATATCATATGCCACAACATCGACCCCACCTCTAACTTCACCGACATCTCTCACATAAAGCTGAATGTGCTATACCACTTAGCAAAAGGTCACGATATCGATTTCGGAAAAATCATTTTCGACAAAATCATGGGGGTCCGTAGAGATCCCATCGGGAAGCGCCTCGTTTTTCCATCTCTGATCTCCGCTCTTTGCAAAAAAGCCAAGGTCCCGATAAACCCTTCTGAAGGAGAAAAGACAAGACCACCCATCATTAATCGTGGCACGCTCATGCAGTCTAAATCGCTCAAGGCACTATCTATGCCACCCGAAGAAGAGGATGACCCAGGAGACAAAGTACCTCCTTTGACAAATGAGCACCCAATGGACTCTGAAATGAGACTTGCCATTGAACATATGCAAACGCAATTGCAACAAGACTGAGCATACAATGAACAACAATGGTAGTGGGTTCACAATTCTCTACAAGCTCAAGAGGAGGCTCGAGCCCGCAATCATCAGGAGGTTATAAAGATGTTTAAGCAGCTTATGCGGCACCAAGGGCCATTAGGCCCTTACAATGGATGATTTGGTGGAGATAGCACGTATTGCTCCCAACTACACGCCCGTCACTTTCTTTCCATTTTCTTCTTTTGATACATTGTGACAATGTATGTGCTAAGTATGGGGGTGTGGTTATTTTTGCGGTTGTGTGTATATCTTTGTGTGAATTTAATTTTTGCATGTGTGTTTACTTGCGAGTCGTAATGTTTTTTGTTTCGTTTTTATGATTTCAAAAATATATATATTGTCCTGTGTATGTTTATCAAGTGATGATTTGTCCGCTCTTCCAGTGCAAATCAACCAATGTACTCAAGACAAATGAGTTTTCCACATACATACCCTTATGCACACACCCCAGTATTTGCTTTCCTCTATCCAAACTCAGTAAGTTAGTGCACGCACGCAATGCACTTCCATAAATGAATTGATGGGCCCTCACACCTTCCTTATGCATAGCAGAAAATCTCTTCAAAGCCTCTTCTGAATCCCCGTTTTGAGAATACCCGAATATCAATGCAGTCCAATGGACCACGTTTCTGTTGGGCATTCTATCGAACAGTTTACAAGCACTTTCCATATCACCAACTTTTGAGTAGAAAATAATCAGTTTGTTGGTTAGGTCGATATTTTGAGGAAAAAATTTGTCACTAGAAGGCTGTGAATTAGATGGCCTGATTTTCTGGACTTCAACACAGTGCAAAGCTTGAGAACTTTTGAGCTGAGACAATAATGGTATGTTTCCTGTGGGTGCGATAAAATCAGCCTCATTGCTTCTCGTAATTTTCTCAAATCACAAAGTGATTCGAGGGTGGATGTCAATGATCCTAATTGCGGGATTATTTTGCTTCATGCAGAATTCATTCACAAGATGGTTAAAATTCCAATTAACTAACGTCTTTTCGTTGGTTACTGGGGAAAAAGTATTAGGGTGTGTTTGATAGACGTTTTTTTTCCGGGAAAAAAAGTTTTCCATTTTTTTTCCTTGCTTGGTTGTTTGATTGACATTTTTTTCCTGAAAAACGTTTTCCAACTTTTCTCGAAATCCGTAGTTTTCCTTTTTTTTCCTTGGGGGAGGTGGTTTTTGTTTTCCGGGAAAAGTTTGGTACTTTTTTTCGTTTTTTTAATGGACAATTTAATTTAACCATAAAGATAAGGAAAATGATCAAATTTCATTAAAAAAATTCAAAAATAAGGAAAATAATATTATTTTCCAACTTTCAAATTAACCAAATCAAACACCTACAACTATCATTTGCTTGAAAAATATTTTCCCGGAATTCATTTACCCGGAAAACGTTTTCCTTCTAACCATTTTTCGGGTTTACAATCAAACACACCCTTAGAGTTCTTCAACCGTCTTCCCCAGCTGGAGCTCAAAAAATGCATTGCTTGTTTTCTCAATGGTTAGGGCTAAATGTACCCAGTTCATTTACTAAGTGGACCCATTTTTCACGCTTTTTCCCATCCTACCCTCCCGCGCCACTTTTTTTTTTTTTAAATTCCAGGCATGTTCGCCCTGTTGAGGACGAACAACCTCCATGGCTGTTCGCTGTTCGCCCTATAATATTATTTAGAAAAAAAAAGGAGAAGAAAGAAAAAGAAAAGGAAAATAAAATAAGGAAAGGAAGGACTACTAGTATGGGAAATTTTTTGCGATTATTTTTTGTAAACACGCAATTTCTTTAAGTTTTTTACAACCATTTTAACGATGAAATTCGAAATTTTTTTGATGATACAGTAATTGGCTTTATTCGGTTAGTGTTGAATACAATTATTTTTTAAAAAATTATTTAAAATTTTTTTTGATGATATAGCAATTGGCTTTATTTGGTAAGTTTTGAATACAATTATTTTTTAACAAATTATTTTAAATTTTTTTTGATGATATAGTAATTGATTTTATTTGGTTAGTGTTGATTACAATTATTTTAAAAAAACTCAAAATTTTTTTGATGATATAATAATTGGCTTTATCTGGTTAGTGTTGAATACAATTATTTAAAAAAATGAGTGGTTATAACAAATTTAAAGAAATTTCGAAATTACTAATCAAAGTGATAGTAAAAAATTTGAACAAAAAACGATAACAAAAATTTTTCATCCGTCGTTCCTTTTTTTTTTTTTTAATTGCGTTCGCTCCACTTGGAGCGAACAGAAAAATACGTGTTCACTCCAGGTGGAGAAAACACACATTTGTGTGTTCCTCCATGCGGAGCGAACATATACATTTTTTTTTCTCTTTTTGTAGTGAGGGCATATTTGGAATAGCAACCAAAAATGGGTGTATTTAAAAATTGGTTGGGTGCATTTAGCCCTACCCTTTCTCAATTCCTATTATGAGGGAAGCAATATTTGGAATTTGAAGACAACCAAGATCAAGAACTATTTGAATAATATTAATAATATGATACAGTATTCATTTTGCATGTGTGGTTAAAATTAAATTTGAATGTGATTTAAAAGTTAACCCTTAGTTAATCTTTTTTACCGTTTTCCTTTTTCCCATTTTGTATATTGTTCTTCTCGGGAAAGACTCATTTTTTAATGTTATTTCATTAACAGGATGCGGAACCTATCTTATCAAACTACAAAATGCTATAAAGGGGACATAATGGAGATGGTGATGTTGTTCAATCCTCAATTTAAAAGCAATCAAAGAAAATTTGACAACATTTAGCTTAACCCAATCAATCTTCACAGTGACAGTGGTGGTGATGGTGTTCAAGCCTCAACGACTCTAACAAAGTAAGAATTCAATTTTTGTTGACAAATGTATATTAGCCATAAATCACAAAATAATAATTTCAATAGAAGTTGAAGTGCAAATGTGCAATAATACATAAAAATAAGAAACTTTAGCACCTAAAAATTGGGTTTCTGTCGGACAAACTGCAGGAGAAGGGACTACAGACGTCCGCTGCGGACTGACGACGTGAGGCCTGAGCGCAACTGTAAACACAGGTCTGTGGTTGAGGACTGTGTGAAGGAAGGAAACTGAAGGGAGCAGACGCAGTGAAAGTAATTTACTAGTTGAGACTCAATTTCGCCTAAATCAGGATTAATTGGTGGTTGGTCAAAACTCAATTGCCGTGCTAAATCAGAATATTGGAGTTATTGCCTGCTAGGCTACACATAATTAATGGCCCATATTGGTACGTAATATTGGGTTGGGTGTGGACATGTGTGTTTAGATCCGCCTCTCCTACTAGGTCCACTCAATTGTTGGCGTTGGAATTCGATTGCAAAAACAAAAAAATGATTTCTTTTAAAAACGATGAAGAGAAATAACTATTTTACTTTTTCCCATCTCATAGAAATAACTTCTCTAACGGTGGATGATTAACGAGAATTTCTAATCCATTTGTTTATGTTCTATACCAAATTTTGAGCAATCTGCCTTACCGTCTAGTTGAACAATGCAAAGTTCACAGAGTAACAGTAAATTTGCAATGCTAAAGGTGTGTTTGATGGAAATTGTCGAGATTGCACGTGTGATTGAGAAATAAAAGAAAATGTACAATAAATACTACTATAAAAAGATGGTTAAATTAATATGTGAGAGAGAGAGAGAGAGATATGATTTATTGTGTAAAGTTGTATAAGACAAGCCCCAAGTTAACAGAAGTCCAACATGGTCACCCCATATATATATATATTAGTGAGACTAAGGTGTAATCCTGTGCCTGAACTAATTTCAGTCCAACACATCCTCAGTAACAGAACAAAACAAACTGATAACGGCACAATATCGAACCAATTTGGATACCATGATCCTTATGAATGAATGAAGGCAAATTCAAAATTCCTATGACAAGAACCAATTAATGAACAGTTCGCACATGTTTCAACTTTCATCTGATCTGATGAAAGTATACACCACCTATATGTTTGACAGTATTTATAACTTGCAGTTAGTAAAACACACAATCTTATTTTGCTTGCAAGAACTATACTTTCGTGTACAAAATAACAACTCTTTACTCCTCTGCGCTCACAATTTTTTCAAGTGTTGTTTTTGCGTAGGAAGAGCTCCTTGGATTCTTGCTAGCCGACAAGACTGCTCAGTAAATAACTTATACGTCGACTGCCTCTTCCAGGGAACAATCCCAAACTCACCGTTAAAATCTTCCATGCCCTCCACCAGAAACTGCCATACCAATGTCCCGGCTCCAGACTTGTTTCATTTAGCAGACTGCTATAAGATATCAAGAATGGCCTTGTAGAATTTATCGCGTTGAGAAGGGTCAAAATCCAAGTCTTTGTTTGACAAACCAAATTCGGTGAACATTACGGGCTTTTTTAGATCTATGTCACCATCTTCTATGTGGGAGATCATCCACTTGGAGACGAACCTTAGGTTATACTGAAAATTCTGAATATCAGACCTACCAAAAGAAAACAAACGAATCACGTGACTCCTAGGAAATAAATACTGATGAGTGATTACCTATACACATATGATGTCACAATTAAGTGAATAATGTTTGCCCTCTAGGTGTATGTGGGCAATTTCAATGGGTACAAACAAAGTGGGAGTGGTAAGCACTTCTAGAGTACTTTACATATCGTAATAGCTTACCAATGGTCGGGATAAATATGGACAGATGCAAAATCGATGGTTGAGATCATTGAGTTTCGTGTGAAATCAGACCCAAGATCAGCTGCCCAGAATTCTGGATTAAAGCTTAACCTTTTTGAGTTTTTAGGGCCATAGAAACCTTCAAGGCCCACCGTGAGTAGATGGTTCCTGTTGATTGATTTCACAAAATTTGACATTTCTTCTATCCATTCCTGCAATTGAAGGAGATATAGTTCATATCCACACAAAACATATCAAACAAACAAAGAAACCGAAAAAAATCTCCATCTTAACTATCTAAGCATTATCTGTATAAACATGAACCATCATTTCTCCATGAAAAGAAACTAAACAGGACCCTCCAAAATTCATCAAGAGATGTTCTATGTGAGAAAAGTAAGGTTTGAATTAATGTTGCTCAATGATCAATTATACGTTGATTTCTTTTATGTTTTCTTAATGTAATCTTCGTTGAAATGGTGCAAGAAATTAATGACCTACTTGAATTGTGTCACCTGAAGGATCAGTTATACAGCGAGGTTCATTGATTAACTCCCACGCAAATACAGTCGTCCCTGTACTGCATCCTGGGAAAGTATTTCTCCTCGTTAACACTGTCTGCCAAATGGGAGAGACAAATCAGGTTAAACTGTGACGAGAAATAAAAGATTACTCAAAAACCATAGGGCAAATTAATGTATTTACCTTGACGTAAATTTTGAAATAACAGCGAATTGTGGGGTCGTAGAAGAATGAATCATTAGAAGAGCTCAAAGCAACAACCTCTTCCCATGCCCACTTAATAAACTGAGTCTTTCCACCATATGCTTGCAAGTTTTTAACTAAGCTTAGAATAAGCCTTATTCCCTGTCGATTGCCGGTTTATGCATTTATTGAGAAGTGCCCAATAATGAAGATACATAGTAAATGACTATATCCAATGCATATATATAAGGATGCTTCTATTAAGATTTTCATAATGAAGAATCTCAAGCCGTAACATGTAAACAATGAAGAATTATAGTTTGAACAGAATTTTCTTACTCTGAACACTTTTTCATCAAATCTACCAGGGGAGATTGAAGGGAATTGTAATCACCATCATTGAAAGCCCAGGTTCTGCACACAGCGAGACCCATCTTTGCACCGGTTTGCAGCATTTCTCTGATTCTAGGTCTTCTAGATTCATCCACACCATGCTCCATCATCCAGTAAGAATTCCAGCCATCAAAGTAAAAAGGTCTGCCATCTACTATGAACTGAGTCCCATTCCTCTTCACAAAACTCAAATGCGTTCTACCATGGAGATTAATCCACAGATCCCCAAACGACATGTGTATAAAAACTAAACATGAAGTAAAACCAATTATTGAATATAACATCCCATTCCCTCCCAACAT
Organism: Jasminum sambac; assembly: GCA_018223645.1. Lineage (NCBI taxonomy): Eukaryota > Viridiplantae > Streptophyta > Magnoliopsida > Lamiales > Oleaceae > Jasminum > Jasminum sambac. Next base: position 41,704,061 of record CP073640.1, read on the forward strand.
TCTGCTTGGTGTTGATTTGTACATGTAGGGCATGAGTCCACAATAGACAAGACTGTAAATCAAGTAACGCTTCAAACCATATATCACCAAGATGGAATCTTTGAGCAAAAAAATGAAAAATCAACTACTGAACAAGTGATATATATAATATGGGTTTTTGGGCATAAGACTCTAATTAGCTTACAAAATCTTTGGATTGCAGAAAAATGAAGTAAACAAGGGCAGCCCAGATTCCCCTTTTGCAACAGGCTAAGTCGAATTTCTTGAAGCACAAACCAAGGTACAGAACAATTAATTCGGTGTCCTTCTGGGAGTTAAAGTGAAGAAAAGAGAGTCAGAACTTTTTTCTGGATATATTTTGATCTATAAAATGTACAGTTCCTTCTAAAAAAAAAAGAGAGTCAGACCAAATGAGAGAGAATCAAAGAAAGCACGCCCCCAAATAAATACCAATTTAAGAAAACTGGTAGAGACCAAGAAAGAAAGGTGGAATGTTGGTGTCAAATTAGAATTAGATCTGAAATTGATGAAAATTGGCAGCTTTTTCTTGAGATTTCACACTGTAGTAATGTGTAAGGCATACTTCACTGGAGGGCCACTTCCTCACATCGGCCCTGTATCTTTTCTCCTACCATTTTCCCTTCATTTCTGGTAGAGGACGATAAAAATTAATATTATTAATAAATTATTTAATGCCAATTTTGATACCCTGCCTGTGGATTTCATCGGAGAAAGATGATGCACTGAATGACCGCTGTAAAGAAATGTGGTGCAGAGTCGGTGAACCATCTAGGAGTGGGCAAAAAAATGGGAACCGAACGGGTAGAACCGGAAACCGAACCGAAAGAATCGGAACCGAAATGAAAATCGAACGGATCATTTCTAAAAATCGGAAGCCGGAACCGGAACCGAAACCGAAATGCTACATGGCAGCTTAGCTGCTGTTGAAAAACAGCAGCATAACTGCTGCTGCTTTTAAGCAGCAGCATTTTTAATACTGAGCAGCAGCAAATCAAGTCATTTTTTTATTATATTTATGTTTGAATGAAAATTTTTATTTTTATTTTTTGCTTTTCGAGTAATAAAAAATACATCGTAAATAATCGGAACCGGATGGGTACTTCATTTAAAAAGAATCGAACGGTTCCATTTTTCAAGGAACCGAAATTTACGGTTCGGTTTCGGATAATGAATTACCCGGAACCGAACCCGAAACGCCCACCCCTAGAGCCATCAGACAAGCAAGTCCCCCAACATTATCCCAAAAGTCTTCTTCCCCCATGTGAAAGACCAAAATAATCAGTGCCTAACTATGGATAAATTACTCCAAGGAACACATTACCTTGTTCTATCCCCATTTGCCTAAATTTAATTTGGTTTATCATCGACTTGGGGAAAAAATAATTAAAAAAATATAAAATAATTATCAAATTTATATATGAGTGGTTTTAATTTGATAAAAGTTAATATATAAATAGAACAAACCATTACAAATAAAAAGCGATTTAATTGAAACAATTATTAAATCAATATATATTTATTAATGCTTCAAAAACATTCACGATCACCAAGGTAGTTATATGCTCTTCTGTCGCATAAAAGAATACACAATTATTTATATGGTCCATCTAACTCATTGATTGTCATTGTTATTTTTAATTATTTCTTATCAAACTTTACAATGTATTTTCCACATAAAAATATATTATTAAAATATTCGTTTGTCTTCAACAAACTCGTAACCAAAGAAAATCATTCAAAATTTACAATTTTGCGGGCATTATTCTGTATATTTTTACATATTTTTTTCAATCTCACTCATTCTTTCTCATATTTCACATTCACATGTCTCGTGGGGCCTATCTGTACTACACAAATCTATACCATTCAATTTCATTCATTCTCTCTCATATATCATATAAAAATTACACACATCCTAACACCGGCAAAATCTCTCAAGAATTTTCCCCGTTATCTCTCAAAGTCTAATCCAATGGAATTCACCATTGAAAAAAAGAAAGTGTAAAGTATACGTGTGCTGCGTAGTTATAGCCCCTTGGAAAATTGGTTTCCAATTGGGAGCAATCACGGCGAGAAACCTCTTCTTACCGTGTCGAACTCGGTCCACCGGTCATTTGACGAAGATTCAGCTTTGTTCAATCACTCAATTAAAATAACAAAACACCCATCCCCATCGTCCACCCGTTTCACTGTTACTATTCTACTTTGGGGAGGGTTGGTCAAAGGTTAAAATTATTTAAAAGATCTATTGAAGACTAGTATTGTGGAAATGACCTTTCATTTAAGTAATGGTAAATAAAATTTTTCAAATATCTAAAATATCCTTCTTGATTTCTTCTTCTTTTTTTTCTCCTTTTGTTCTGCACGAGACTAATCCTCCCAGGAGACTCATGTAAGTTTCATTTCCTTCATGCTCTTCTCTTCAGTTAGTTTGATCCCTTTTTGGTGGCTCCAAAAAATTTTCTTCCTCTATCATTTTACTTGTAGAACCTTGAAATTCATATTGTTGGATAGGTGGGTGAAGATCCATAAACGATCATCTTTTGGTGCTTTGAAAGAAGAGTGAAAAGATTTGAAGAAATAAACAAATTGGTAGGTTTTCCTACTATTTCTACTTGATAATCATCTTGTGTTTCTTGATTTATGTATAATTTTCATGATCTCTATGTGATGAGGTTGTAAAAATTAAATACCAATGATAACGACTGTACAGCCGCTATATGTTATGCATAACGACACTGCAATCGTTATCTCTTATTTAGCCAGCTTTACCTCGATTTCATGATTCTCAATGTAAAGGTGTCATATTTCCATGGTCTTTATATCAGTATGATATATTTTTATTGTAGCAAGTATATATTAGCCATAACGACTATGAAGTCGTTATCTGTTAGGCATAACGATACTGCATTCGTTATCCGTTCAACGGCCTATTTTTTTAACTCTCAACTAAATGTCACATATTTTCATGATTTATATCTTGATTATCACATATATGCAATGCGGTGATTATACATTAGGCATAACGATTACAGTAGTTTATTGTGTAATGCATAAGGACACTACAGTCGCTTTCTATGGCTCAGTCATCCCTTACCATTATAATCTTGTTTTTAATTGCTTAATTAAAATGTCGCATGATTCAGGTATGTTCTAGTTCATTGAAGTAACATTTGTGATTTTTTTCACTTGTTTGTAGCCATGGATTCTATGAAGATAGTGTGAATACAAGTATGTCTCTTCGTTGAATTTGAAAAGAGTAATGAAGGCACGTGGACGTGGAAATATATAGAAAACAGTGAAGAGAATATCAATCCAGTTTATGTTTTCAACGACAGTTTGTATTTGGAGCTTTACAATGTGGTTCGAGAGCTTGTAAAGTTGGACGAGAATTCGTATGTAATACAGTTTATGTCTATTAACCCGAAGATGACCAGATTTCCAGTCCCCCCGTGAAGATTGACTCCGATGACAAAGTGAAGTGGTATCTATCCATTTGTGAAGAACATCCTCTTTGTGTGACACTTGTGAAAAAGATTGGAAAAATTAGCGAGAATGTACCAATGGATGAACAAGTTGTTGGATGTAATGACAAGGGATCTACAATCGGGAAAGGGTAGAAGTTGAATATGTGGATAGTATAGCAGATATTGTGCAGAATGATGATGACATTAGGAATGCATGTGAATATGGAAATTTCATTGAATGTGATTGAAGAAAGTCCCGTGCACGAAGACGTAAGAGGAATGGTTTCTGTGATAGAGGAGGACCATGAGACTTTTTCAATGGAAGATCCTATGGTTCGAAATGCAAGTGTTCTATGAGTGCACTTCCTTATCCATCTTCAGTAAGAATCCCAGAGAGTGAGGATTTCCAATGCAATAATCTCTTTCCAACGAAAAAGGATTTAATTGCAAAACTGTTGGAGCTAACATTGACGTGCCATTTTGAATTCAGAGTGGTAAAATCAACTAAGACCTTGTATGCAGTTGCATGTATCGAGAATAACTGTAATTGGCATTTGAGGACAGTGAACCTAAAAGGTGCTGAAATCTTCGAAGTTCGGAAGTATCTTGGTATTCACACTTGCTCCATGAGTGTACGTCGTAAAGATCACAGGCATGCAATATATACGCTAATTGGGAAGCATATTTCTAAAAATTATCGAGATGTCAATAGAATCTATAGATCGAAAGACATTGTTAGTGATATTCGTCAGAGGTTCGGGATAACTATAAGCTATACTAAGGTATTTATGGCTAAGCGCTACGGATATAGTTTGATTCGAGGATGGGCCGAAGAAAGTTATGCAAAACTTCCTCAATATTGTTATATGTTGGAAGAAAAAATCTCGGGACATTAACATTCATTGAAACAAGTGTAGATGGGCATTTCAAGTATTTTTTTCATGGCTCTAGGCCCGTGTATTCGTGGATTTCGCTTTTCAATTAGAAGAGTAATTTCAGTTGATGGGACATTCTTAACAGCAAGATACGGAGGTACCTTACTTATTGCAATAAGTCAAGATGCAAATTTTCAAATTTATCTGCTTGCATTTGCCATAGTGGACTTTGAGAATAGTGATTCATGGAATTTTTTCGTTTGAAAGTTGAGAGAAATTACAGGTGATACTTCAGATCTGATTATTATTTCTGATAGGGGCACATGCATCCCAAGTACTTTTCAAGGAGTGTTTGAGCATGCACATCATGGCTATTGTAATTATCATTTGTTAAGAAACCAAAAAACTGAGTTTCTAAGGCTTGAATTAGGTGGATTGTTCTGGGAAACAGCAGAAGCTTATTCCATGCCTTATTTTGAAACTAATATGACAGCACTATGCAGTAGGCATGAGGGTATTAGAGGATATCTAGAGAGGGCTGGTTTACACCATTGGGTTAGAGTACATTTCCAAGCTACTCGTGTCAATATAATGACGACGAACAATGCCGAATCAATGAACTCTTTGCTGAAGAATGCCTGAGACTTTCCAATTCTTAGTTTGATTGAGCATATCAGAGAGACATTGCAAAGATGGTTCCATGAAAGACAGGTTCGCGCAGAAAATTGCACTAGCTTCCTTAGCCTACCTATGGAGGAGAAGATGCACACTAGGTATAATGAATCAAATGGGATTGAGGTGAGTCATGTATCCCTGACTATTTTGCAGGTTGTTGAAAGTACCAGGAATCATGTAGTTTACTTGGATGAAGAAAAATGTATGTGCAAGAAATTTGAAATGGACCAATTTCCATGTGCACATGCTATTGCAGCGATAAGATTTCTGAATGATAATGAGTATAGGTTTTGTTCCAAATTTTATGCGAGTTCTTCTTGGAAAGATGCATATTCAGAACCTATTTACCCTTTGCCAAGTGAGGACGATTGGATAATCCTAGAGGAAGTCAAGTCAAGAATCGTGTTGCCTCCATTGTCACGATGTTCAAAGGGTCAACGAACAAAAGAAAGAAAAAAAATCAGTTGGGAAGCCTAAAAAAAAATCAGTCGGTGAGCCTTCCAAGATTCGAAAGTACAGTAAATGTTCTAAACCCCGCCATACCCGTGGTAAATGTAAAGAGGTTACACCACAATGAACTAAAGTATCTAGCCACTTTGATATTTTTTGAGCGATCTCATCTTTTGTTGTGATTCCAATGCGTCGACGTTCAAACATTTGGAGCAATAGTGGTCATGCATTTAATGTGTGGATGCACATGTAACATTATTAACGTGAACAGAACATCAAATTTGAATAGTCAAGCTAAGTGTGATTTATTATTCATGCATTGTTTTCGTCCTAGTTGCATTAAAACTGCTCAAGTATCGTTATTATGAAACAATTAACATTTTCCATCTCGATGGTGTTTAAGTAATCATGAAATCGAAACACAATGTCACTATACAATTGGGAAGTCCTCGTCATAACAATACAAGTGTTGTTATCACGAATCAACTATCATTTTCCACAAAAAGGGTGTTTAAATTATCGGGAAGTCAAAATACAAAGTTATTATATGACTGTAAAGTTGTCTCGTTATAACGAAACCACTATTGCTTTCCATTTCGGGGGAGTTTCACCGGTTGGGAAGTCAGAATACAAAGTTAATGTATGATTGTGAAGTTGTCTCGTTGTAATGAGACAAGGTGTCGTTATAATGAAATCATTGTTGTTTCTATTCCAGAGGAGTTTCACCGGTTGTAAAGTCAAAACATAAAGTTACTATATGATTGTAAAGTTGTCTCGTTAAAATGAAACAAGTATCGTTATAACGAAACCACTACCGTTTTCCATTCCGGGGGGAGTTTCATCGATCGTGAAGTCAAAACATAAAGTTACTATATGATTGTAAAATTGTCTCGTTATAACGAAACAGGTATCGTTATAACGAAACCACTGTCGTTTTCCATTCCGAGAGAGTTTCACCGGTCAGGAAGTCAGAACACAAAGATGCTATATGATTATAAAGTTGTCTCGTTATAACGAAATAGGTGTCGTTATAACGAAACAACTGTCGTTTTCCATTCCAGGAGAGTTTCACCGGTCAGGAAGTCAGACACACAAAGATACTATATGATTGTAAAGTTGTCTCATTATAACGAAACAGGTGTCATTATAACGAAACCACTGTCGTTTTCCATTCCGGGGGAGTTTCCCCGATTGTGAAGTCAAAATATAAAGTTACTATATGATTGTAAAGTTGTCTCGTTATAACGAAACATGTATCGTTATAATGAAACCACTGTCATTTTCCATTCCGGGGAAGTTTCACTTGTTGTGAAGTCAAAACATAAAGTTACTATATGATTATAAAGTTGTCTCGTTGTAATGAAACATGTATCGTTATAACGAAACCACTGTCGTTTTCCATTCCCGGGGAGTTTCACTGGTGGGGAGGTCAAAACATGAAGTTATTATAATATTATGAAGTTCTCGTTATCACGAAACAGGTATCATTATCACGAAACAACTGGTGTTTTCCATATCATGGGACTTTCACCTGTCGGGAAGTCAAAACACCAAGTTATTATAACATTGTGCTTGACTTTAGTATGAAATAGGTATCATTCTAACTTATCGAGGACTCTTTCACTAATAGGGAATTCGATTAGCCTTCGAACTCAACGTGACCAAACATTCATCGACTTGTAATTTCAGGAATGTTCGAACAACGATGACAATTTTATTATATTAAATTAGGCATGACATGTTCGTTGTTCATGGTCATGTATTCGATTGATGTTAAGTGTTTGTTAGGATTTTGGGGTTTTGGGTTTTTGTATAAGAGGTTTAGGATGGTTTGGGGTAGAATTGGGGATAATGATAAGTAGTTTCGTGATATCTGTTGTGGTTTCGTGATGATGAGAAATTCACTATGAATTAGTGATAATGATTTTTTGATTTCCCGATTAGTTTTATGACACAGTATGTTACCACAAGCGAACAGACTGTACAAGTAGTAAAGATTTTACCTTAAAGGTCCAAGCATCGTTTCCACTAGGACATAAGATGCTTCACAACTAGTTAATTGATTAATATAATATAAAATCCAAATATAGACTATTTTGAGATTGGAAATTGTTTAATTATAAACTAAAAAACGTTAATTCATGCAATGTTTGAACAACGAAGACTGTTGTATTATATTAAGTTATGCATGGCGTGTTCGTTGTTTTAAGTCATGTATTTGATTGATATTTTGTGTTTTGGGTTTTTTGGATTTTTTGTTTGGGGTTTAGGGTTTGGTTTTGGGGTTTAGGGGATTGGGGTTTAGGGTATAACGATACATATTTCGTTATAACGACAGTTATTTTCTTGTGATAACGACAGTTATTTCTCGTGATAACGACAGTTGTTTCATTATAACGATTATGTGTCGTGATACAATATCAAAATACCAACATCACTCATTCATTGTGGGATTTTATGTGTATTAACGTGAAACTACCTATTTTGAAAATAAAAAACGTGTTTGTTAACCAAAATAGGTTTCATGTTTGTTACCCAAAAATTTTTCACACACATACAAATTGGTTTCATACGTATGAAACTATGTTTCATACGTACCTACAAAAATAATATATGCATTGTTTTCCCTAAGTTTCATACGTATGAAACCATGTTTCATATCTACGAACAACGAAGACTGTTTTGAAATTGGAAATTGTTTGATTATAAACTAAAAAATGTTAATTAATGCAATGTTCGAACAACAAAGACTGTTTTATTATATTAAGTTAGGCATGGTGTGTTCGTTATTCAAAGTCATGTATGAGATTGACATTTTGTGTTATGTGTTTTTTGAATTGTTGTTTGGGGTTTAGGGGTTGGGGTTTAGGGTATAACGATACATGTTTCATTATAACGGCAATTGTTTTCTCGTGATAAGACAGTTGCTTCTCGTGACAACGACAGTTGTTTCATTATAACGATATGATTGTACCAATTACTTAAACGAATGAACCATGAAAAAGGATAGTTGTTTGGTGATAACGATACCTGTTTCGTTATAACGACGGTTGTTTCTCGTGATAGCGGTAATTGTTTCACGATAACGATAGTTGTTTCGTTATAATGATATGATTGTACCAATTAGTTGAACTATGAAAAAGGGTAGTTGTTTGGTGATAACAATACCTGTTTCGTTATAACGACGGTTGTTTCTCGTGATATCTGTAGTCGTTTCACGATAACGACAATTGTTTTGTTATAACGATAGTTGTGTTGTGATACAATATCAAAATAACGAAACATCTGTCATTATCTTTCAATGCCTTTACCATTCGAACATAATTCCAACACATGTCTCCATGTTTTTATCTTCAACACCCATAAATAAATGGTGAAAACAAAACTGCCAGATATCTCGATAACGACATGTAGTTTTGGGATAACGACAATTGTCTCGTGAGAAAGATAGTTGTTTCACGATAACAATAGTTGTCTCTTGATAACAATATTGGAAAACCATGTCACTACTTCATTGAGAGGTTCTCGTTATCACAAAACAACTATCGTTATTATGAAAATACTTATCGTTGTCCCAAAGATGGCAGCATATCAGTTTTTTTTTTTTTAATGATACCATTTTCTTGGTAACGAGAACTAGACGATCTTCTAGTAACGTGGTTATTTCACTTCCCAATAAGTTTTAAAAACTCGAGATGGCAAAACGATAGTTATTTTGTAACAGCGATACTTGTTTCGTGATAATGAGAAGTTTAGAATCTACTGGTAACATCATGAGTTGTTTTACCAATTACTTAAACGACTCCAATATGGAAATTAAATGATAGTTGTTTTGCAATAATGATACTGTTTTTTGTGATCACGATACCTCTTAAATTCGAAAAGATGTAATATGGAAAGCCCTATTAGTAGTCGCACAACCTCTTCAAGTCACCTGGTATTGAAAAATAACTGTTGAACAAAGTTATTAATGCCCCGTTAGGCTTCTCTTTAAAAGTGTGTTAAACACTTTTTCAACTTTTTTTCTCTCCTAAATCAATCACATCCACATGTCTCATCACATCCACAAATCTCAACCACTCAACTCTACTCATTCTCTCTCCTCTTTTACATTAAAAACCTTTAAAAACTATTATAATCTATTCCATATCACCCCATAAAACTTAATATGACCAAGGTGATAACTACATATCCCACAACAGAAGCTAAGGAAAGACATCATATAAAACGTTATATTGTGCGAAAACATTATTGTACACATTCTAACAAAAGATTACTTTCACATATTTAGCCAAAAGATCTCCTACAATATATTAACTCCTATTTCATACATTGAGAGCCAAGCATCAAAATGGGAAGCAAATATCTCAACTGCCAATTTTTCCCGTCAATTAGCCATATGTTTATCAGACACACCTTTTACATCCAACCTGGCCTGTAAAAATTCAGTGAACTAGATTGTAAACATCCCACAATTTGACCTGCAAATAATACATACCATATGCATAAGTTTACCAAGTGTATCAATACATCAATTTACATAACTTCACCAAATGTGTGATTAATACCCGTTTGTCTGGCTTGGAGCTTTCAACCGCTTTATATCAAACTCTTTCGTACTATAGTTCTTATCTTCATACGCCAACCTCATTAACAGTGATAGAACATGCTGCAAAGGCTTCATTTCCCGTTAAAGTTGTCGTAGCCGTATAGCACTCGGGAGACTATCATATGCATAGATGCATGTACCCATAAGATCGATATCCAATGCAAGCAAGTGGTCTCTGTTCTCATTACAGAAAGGAATGTACAATGTAGTACAAGTATTCCATGGTATGCTAAAACTTGGTACGTTCCCTTTTACGTGGTTCACCAAGGCCTTGTCGAATTGTGGGGGCTCAGAAGATTTGGCATTTGACTTTTGCCCAAAGTAGATCCTCACATACGGGATAAAGTTCGAGTCCAAAATCGCGCAATCTTGTCTGAACAAACCTGGGAAAGTTCTAACTCCGACTCTTATATTGTGAAGTGCTGCATCCATGTGCTACAAGAAAAAACATTTACTAGATAAATAAGTAAATTCTATTGGCTTAAAAGTTAATATCTTAAATACACCCTTAAGTACATATATTGCCTCTAAGCCATCCACAACTCTAATAAGCTCTTTGAAGAACTTTTTGCTTGCATCACCAGTAGCCAATTCAACTTCATCACTGGGAAGACAACAAAAAAAGAAAAGATAGTATGTGTGACAAGTACTAGACGTTATGCTCTTAATAAGACAAACACATGCGTTTACAGTAAGTTACACATCTGGAGCTCCTGACAACCACTTCTCGAGATCATCAACCTTAGCCAGATACACTGGTCTGAATGGATCGTAGGCAATGACATTTCGAAGTCTTCTAATTTTGTAGGATTTATCCACGGGGAACGTAATACACGACTGCCTTTCTCTTCGTGCAATGCCCATTGCCTTTAGCAAACTCTAGTTTATCACTACCTATCTCAATGGGCTCCACAATGATGTCTTCATAATTAAATGTGGTTAAAGTAATGAATTCAAAAAATTTAAGCCATATTCGAATAACGTAAGCAGTCATCTTATATGTATGTACCTCGATCATGATCAATGGTATTGTCTGGAGTAGTCATGAGCTTTATCTCCGAAATGTTGCCAACATTTTCTAAATTCAATGCCTTCTTTTCGATATCCATACTCACAACTGCCTTTTTTCATATGGAACAATGGCGGATGATGGGTTCGTCACATTACTTATAAATTAGTACGCATAAACTAATTACTGGTTCGCTACAAGAACATCAAAACATATTTGTATGTTACATACCTTCGTCAAGGTGAAGCGAATGCTCTTCAGTGATCATTGGAGATTCTTCTTCTTTGGAGAAATGGTCTTCAACCAATACATCATCTTCACCGTCAAGCTTCATGTCCTGATCTTCTCCTTCGGCGACTCTGGTTCTCTTTCCGTGAACTTCTACCCCAGTAATGACACATCTTCACATTAACCAAATAACATAGTCATTCAACAAGTAAATCTACCTTTATCACGTTCTGTGGTGTTGTCAAGATTAGCCTGGTCCTTCTTCTGTAAAATATTGTCAACATTGCCTAAATTCAATGACAGTTTTTCAATCCCCATGCTCATTAAGCTTTGTTGTCTTTTATAAACAACAAGGGCGGATGATGGATTTGTCATTATGCTTACAAATAAACACAAAAAAACTAATTACTCATTTTCTACAACAATGACAAGATCATAATTGTATTATTATATACCTGTAGCAAACTCAAGTGAATGCTTCTTAGAAATCATTGGCGACAATTCTTCTTTAGAAAAAGAGTGTTCAACCAACACATCTTCACCTTTATGCTTCACGTCCCCATCTTCTTCTTCTTCGACCCCAACCCTCTTTTCGTCAGCTACTTGCCCACCTCGATTAGTATTGTTATTACATAATGTTAAATAAATGGCACATTTTTACATTCTAAACTTGCGGATTCTTATTTCACAGATAATGATTGTCAAATATACCTTTCATAGGCTTCTCTAGCATGTCAAGAACAATATGCACTTTGCTCTCCAAATTACCTAGATTGAATTCACATTTCTTTCTTCCATAGACTTTCGTGCCAGATGGCGGACCAGTCTCCATGTCTATAAATGACAAAAAGAGAAATTAGTTGATTAATCACAATAATTTATTGCAAAAAAATGACAAAAAAATTTACCACTCACGTACCTCTATTGCATTCAACTTTATCTGTCTTTTCATCGGCTACTTCTTTGTTTCTAAAAGTGTTATCCTCCTCCACTTTTGGATAACTTTTACCGTCATTCACTTTTGTCCATCACATGTAGCACGACCAGAAGAGCTACAGTTTGATTGAGAGATGGCTCGTTTAATCGACTCTAAAAATGTGGCCATCTTTATCTCCATCTCCTCACGAAATGCTCTCAATTCATCCTTCACTACTTCCCTCACTATTTGTGCAACATTGTTTGCTTCACTAGGACCTTGGGGTTGAGGTGGATTAGAGTGATCATGGCAAGCCAAGGCGGTAGACACGTCTTCATTGACATGTTCATGTCTTTTATCTTGACCCATAGTGTCAAATGCATTGAGTTCTTCATCGCCAATCATTGTTAATTCCTTAAAGTATGATGCATCAACTTAATCATTATTTGGCATTAATGTGCGTTGAAATTCAACCTGATTAATGTTGTCAAACAATTAAATTGTTAAAGAACTTAAAACAGAAATAAAAAAGAAAGAAAATTGAATTAAATTGTCAAAAAACTTAAACAGAAATAAAAAATAAAAAATTAAATGACATGATTATTTTTTGTTAGCGCCACTACCTCTGCACCCTTGAAAAACATGTTGATATGTTCACTTTGTAGCTGTTTCTTCAGCGTCCAACCAATTATTCTCGGAAGTCTATAAAAAGGACTCACAGTGGTGCCAAACTTCCTTCCGAACTCAGGAATTGCTTCAAATGCAAAAATTTGTTTAGAAAAATAGTTACTAAGAGTAATATATTAAAAAAATCGAAATGTACTTTAAACTAAAATACCATGACCGCAAGGGGAATCCATGTACAGAGTACGTGACCTTCTTAGTCTCTTCATTCATATTGAATGTGTTGCACTTGAACACCTTAATAGTATGCCCATACGATAAATTTCCCCATGGATAGTTATTAAACTTATCTACATCCTCCACCAGAGAAAACTACCTTTCATTAACAGGGGTATCATATTCCGTAGCTAAAACAACGTATTCTAGAATAGTAAGAAGCCCTAACTTATATTTTACACCCAGTTCCTTCTTGTTATCACAACTATTAAACTCTCTCAACAGGTCATTCCGATGTATCTGCCCTTTCTTATTCTTGAATCTCTCTAGAAGGGGACTTTCGCCCTCTGAAACCTCAAACTCGCCTACTTCATCGGCGGCCTTAAAACCGGTCAATAAAGTGAACTCTTGCAATCCAAATCTCGTCAACTTGTCTTGTATTTTGAACCATACCTCATTCTTCTTTGGTGATTTCACTGTCCTGCGAACAAGCTGGTGTATTTCTTGTGATGTCAACTTTATGTCCTTAATCAACAGTTGCTGATGAAAGCAAGGATTCAGAAACAGATCTTGATGCTCATCATCTAGATTGTCAAATATATCGTCTACAATTTTGACGCTACATCTATTGCTCACAGTCCCCAAAAATCTCTCTTCTATATCGAATGTATACTCCATTTTGGACCCTGTAGAAAAAAAAACCATTGCAAAGAACATTAGTTACCAACGTGCTAAGAGTAAACTAGAAGACTAATAGTAAAAAAAAAATCATCACATTAGTTACCAACGTGCTAAGAGTAAACAACCGTTGCTAAACAAGCTCTGCTGCTATTTAGCCGGAACTGTTTGCTACTGCTTTGCCAAGCAGCAACTGCTGCTGCTTTGCTAAGCAACAGCAGCTTGTAGCACTACTGCATGCTACTGCTTTGCTTAGCAGCTGTAGCAAAGCAAGAAAGCTGCAGCAAGCAGCAAGCTTGCAGCTGCTGCTGCTGCCAGCAGTAAGCTGCTACTTGCTACAGCTTGCTTAGTAGCAACAAGCTTGTTGTAGCTTGCAAGCTGCTGCTAAGCAAGGAGCTCAAGATCACTACCCAACGGTAACCGTCAAAAAATTGTAGATCAAATTGTTAACGGGGAACGCTACCATTTATCCCAATTATCAAGTTCTAGGTTTCCATTACGCGCATTTGGTGGAAATTACATTCAATTTTGTACCCAGGTTTTCTACTTCTCGCTGCCCTGATAATGTTCACATGCAAATTTATTTTATGTTGAATTTACCTGCATTTTTACTCTTTTATATGTGTAATTTAGTGACAATGGGTATGGCAACTACCAGCAATTATACATGCCCATTCGTGAAAAGGTTTCAGGCCAATAGCGCCACTGGTAGTTTCTTTACTATTTTACAAATCTCCCTTTGTTCGAAATAACCATATGATCAATTCAAAATCAACAAACACCTCCCAAACCAATTCAAATTTCTGACAAAGAAGAGAAAATGATACACAATTCCAGTAGACACTAAACTTTTATCATACTTCTTTTAAATTGTTCATTGCAAATTCAATTGAGAAGACAAAGAGATAATGTCAATCTTACCCGATATGGCCAAAGGAGACTCCTCGTCTCTCTACTCTTTACTCTTTGATTGTTGCCAAGAGAAAGTATTTGTTGCCAAGATGACCCAACTCTAAAAATAAAAGGGATCAACACCATGTGTTAAAATATTGTTAGTCAAGATTTTTTTTTTAAAGGTAATTGAGCATACCATGTTTTATGTTAGTGATTTAACGTGCACCTCATTTTCCACTTATGGATTTAGAGTGTATTAGCGGATGAATTTTAATATATTTTTATGAGTAAGAAGAGAGAGAATGAGTGAAGTTGGATGGTAGAGATTTAATGAGTGGGGAGATATATGGATATGATTTGTTTGACCAAATTTAAAATTTGAAAAAAAATGCATTAAAAAAGAGATACTAACACCCTCTTAAGTATGGGGCACAGTCATGAAAAGATTGTTGTGACAATGTCAATTTGGATTCTCCATTTACAAGTAAGTATGACTAAAATGGACTAAACTAAGTATGAATCAAAGGTTAAAACTAAGAGCAACAAATTAGTCGCGCATTAAATTGTTTGATATGGGCTATGGCCTCCATTTGAATATTAATAGTACATTATAAATAGTAGTACAATCAAATTCAAAATTTAATTTTTACCAAGTTGAAGAGATAGTAAGGCAGAATAAAGGCACAAACCAATGAAAGGGTTTTCAATAATTGATTGAATGCTCATAATATTACATTATATACAAGAATGTAAAATATGTACAACTACACTGCTAATAGAGTAAATACAACAATTGAAGCCAAGATTACAACTTAAGTACTAGATTGAATACAAGTTACAATAACTAAGAAGGGATGCATCTGATGGGTGAACTGCTCCATGCAATCTCAGAGGTAAGTAATGCACTAATGGAAGAGAAAGAGAAAGTGATATTTACCCGAGAACATCTGAAATTATTGCCGTCCTCACGCTCCGACCACACGCATTGTGCTGGGGCTCGCGTGGCTTGCCTTCTCCTCCACTTCTGCAATCCGTTGAAGATGAAGCCTCCAGATGATGCGAGAACACAAGGCAAAGTAGAGCAACCCGTTGAAGATGCGGCCTTTGCGAGAAGACGAGGCTGCCGACTAGAGAGACGATAGCTAGTTCTTTTAAAATTTTTACAAGTAGGGCATCATGGGTGAATTTGGGGGTGAAATCCGATACATTAGATGGAGGACATATAAGTAATTGTGTATATTATCTATTTCATATTAAATTTTAAATGGGGTATTCTGGTCAAAGGTTTTTTGGACAATTTGAACAAGGCTTATTAGCGCCACAAGGATTCGTTGCGCACTAAGGACCTACACTTTTTTTTTTTGCAATTCAGTACTCAAACTCAACTTTTTTTACTGCGTAAGGACCTCCGTTACATTCAGCCCGTTAAATCCACCCCATTTGCAACTCACGTGCGGTCTTTCAAGGTCAAATTGGTCCGAAACTTTGGATATTATTATAATTAAGTCCCAAAGTTTAAAAAATATATAATTTAGTCCCTAAATTTAATTAAGTCTTAAATTATACAATTATGAATTTATTTATTTTTTCCATTGGTACGTATTCGGTCAATAATTAATTTGATACTGATTAAATAGTTTTTATTAAAAATTTTCAACACAATAGCATTCCTTTGTATAAAATATAACATCAAAATTTTCAAAAATTTTCTTTCACATTAGAAACAAGCACATTTAATAATAAATATAAATATAATTATTTACATACATAAAATTTTATCAGGAATACATTACTGCAAAAAAAAAAAAATCAAATACAAAGAATGAATCAAATTACAAAAATACAAAAAAATAAAAAATTCGAAAATTTTCTATAGCATTACAGAATTTTCTGTAGCATTAGAGATACGCACATTTTGATTTTAAATAAAAATAATTAATTATAATACAATTATACTTACGTAAATTTTATCTGTAATATATTACTGTAAAAAAATATATCGAATATAAAGAATTAATCAAATCAAATAATTTAAAAAAAACAGCAAATAAAACAAGAAAAAAAAAATTAAAAACCTACCATACTCCCATCCCCCACCCCACCCCGGCTCCCCCTTCCCCCAACCACCACCACCAGAGTGGTGGTGGTGGAGGCGGTGGTGGCGAAACCACCAGCATCGATTGCTCGTGGTTTTGCCACCACCAGCACTCGATCTAGTGGTGGCAGCCACCACCAGATCGAGAAAAACCAGATCGAGTTTTTCTCTATAAGCCCTACAATCAATGGCCCACTCTACTCCGTCTTCAATGGATCTAGTGTTTCACCCTTAATTTCAAACTGTTTAGCATAATACTCATCCTCTGTAAGACCCATTTCTTCCATCTTCTTTTTCCGATAACTAGGACGCAGCATCTTAAACGCCTCAATTGCTTCAGGCGATTGGAGTGGAACTTCTTTGCCTTCATTGAGGGATTTTCACGCAAAATCTCCCTCTGCGGTTAGAATTTCTTCCCATGGGCCCATCTCCTTTCTATCCAGTTCTTTCTTCGAGCTTCGTCTTCAAATTCTTGCACCTTTGGCTTATATTGTTCGAGAAAATCGTCGTCATCGCCGACTGGGTACTCATCGGAGGAGTAAGTGCGAATGCTTTTTAGGGGTTCGCACAGGAATTGTTGGGATTGAGAAATTTGTTGGGGTTTAAGGAGTGGGGGTTTAGGGGGAAGAAGAGTGAAGAAGATCTGGTTTTTCTCGATCTGGTGGTGGCTGCCACCACCAGATCGAGTGCTGGTGGTGGCTTCGAAATTCGAAGCCACCATCGCCTCCACCACCACCACGCTGGTGGTAGTGGTTGGGGGTTGGGGAGTCGGGTGGGGTGGGGTGGGGATGGGGGTAGGGTAGGTTTTTTTTTTTTCTTGGTTTATTTGCTATTTTTTTAAAAAAATTTATTTGATTTGATTAATTTTTTATATTCGATATATTTTTTTACAGTAATATATTACAGATAAAATTTACGTAGGTATAATTGTATTATTATTAATTATTATTATTTAAAATCAAAATATGCGTGTCTCTAATGTTACAGAAAATTCTCTAATGCTATAGAAAATTTTCGAATTTTTTATTTTTTGTTTTTTTTAATTTGATTAATTCTTTGTATTTTATTTTTTTTGCAGTAATGTATTCCTGATAAAATTTTATATATGTAAATAATTATAATTATATTTATTATTAAATGTGCTTGTTTCTAATGTGAAAGAAAATTTTTGAAAATTGTGATGTTATATTTATACGAAGGAATGCTATTGTGTTGAAAATTTTTAATAAAAATTATTTAATCAGTATTAAATTAATTATTAACCAAATACATACCAATGGAAAAAATAAATAAATTCATAATTGTATAATTTAAGACTTCATTAAATTTAGGGACTAAATTATACATTTTCAAATTTTGGGACTTAATTATAATAATATCCAAAGTTTCATACCAATTTAATCTTGAAAGATCGCACGTGAGTTGCACATGGAATGAATTTAACAGCTAAATATAACGGAGGTCCTTACACCGGAAAAAAATTAAGTTTGAGTATTGAATTGCTAAAAAAAAAAAAAAAGTATATCGCGTGCGCAGCGAACTTAAACTTTAAGTCCTTTTGGCGCCGCTAATAAGCCTTTGAACAATTGTAAAAGCTATATCGCCCCAATTCCCTGCTACCTTGGGTTTATGAATTCATCGTCTGATGCAGGCAAGTCGATGAAGGGTGGCTCGGCCTCGGTGGGATCGGAGGAGGAAACAATTACCACTGCTACAATGGCAACCAAACAAGATTTCGATGCAGACGTCGAGATGGTAGACAAGGAATTGTTTTGGCCCAGTTGTATGCAGATGATAAAGGATGCCTTTTTAACGGCATGTGGACATAGTTTCTGCTATATGTGAATTGTTACTCATCTTCGCCATAAGAGCGATTGCCCTTGCTGTTTTCACTCCCTTACTCCCGATCAACTCTTCCCTAATTTTCTCCTGGATAAGGTTGGTAAAACGATGTCCAATATCTGAAGATTTTCCTAATTGCTGTTCAATTCGCTGAGTGCTGAACGATCTAGTTCCAACTTTTGACTTTCGATGGTGATGATGAGCCCCGTTGCTCTCTGGCTGTGTTTATTTATTTACAGTTTAACAACTTTGGGATTCTTAGCAGATCTATTTTGCAAAAACAACCTAACAACTTTGAATAACTTTAGAGGAAGCTACGTTGCTTCTTGCTTGGGTGATGCATCTGGACTGGACTTTGGATGAATTCAAATAAATTATGTGGTTGATTCATGCTTATCTTGGCCGTTGATGTTTTGGTTTGAATTTGCTCATCACTTGATTTTGAAGTGGTATTCCTTTTCTCGAGTGATTTTTCACAAATTTTTGTTGCTGACCTGTTGTGTATTCATAAATGGGGGTTAGGAGGGATAGTGGGGGGAAGAGGGCTAGAGGAGTGAGGGACTTCCGTTTTTCTTTCTTATGGATGTCTTGAGAATATGATTTCGCTTTTGCCTAATTGGAACTAGTTAATAAATTGTGTATTTCTGTTCTCCTAGTTCAGCTGGTTTGAATCTTGAAATATTTTACTTCACAATGCAGCTTATTGTTATACGGTTTTCCTGTGCCACATTTGTAGCTATTGAAGAAGGCATATGCCCATCAATTATCAAAAAATGCATCCCCTGTGGAGCAGTTCCGTCAGTCATAGGAACAGGTGAGTCATGATTTTGCGGTAAAATTGATGACTCCATGTTAGAAATTTTTATGTTCTTCCCCTTTTTACTCCTAAGAGAAATTCTGACAATTCTCTTTCATCTCTCTTACTATAAGCAATATGTCTTTGTAGGCCATAATTTGCTGCAATCAGAAGTTTGTGGATATAATGAAATTTGGAAAATGAAAATGAATGTAAGAACTATGGATTATTACCTAATGACCTAATCTAGTTAGCCAGAAAGTTCGATTGGATATCCACTTTTTCTTACTGATGCTTTGGGGATTGTATTCAACAAATGCAGGGAAGTCGCTCAACTCTAACACATGTTTCATATCTATTGCTTGTGCAGAGGCTTGACATATTTTGTCCTTCGACAGGGTTGTGAAGTGTCAATAAAGGAGCTCGATGCCTCGTTGTCTCTTTTGGCAGAGAAAAATAGAAAAATGGAACAGGAAGAGTCAGAGAGAAACATGCAAATTCTGCTAGATTTCCTATGCAGCTTAAGGAAACGAAAAGTCAATGAGCTCATTGAGGTTTGTACATCATAGGAATTGATGAAAGAGACCACAACACCGATTTTGAACCAAATTATGACTTGGCTGTTTGAGATCGATATTTGTTAACGCTTCCAGTTCGGTTATTGCTGAACTTATTTTGTGTGGTTGCTTCATTAAAACTTTATGGCCCTTCTATCTATGAGTTACATATATGTTTATTGATTGCAACACGATACCTCGGCTAGGTTTGATAAATTTGTGACGAGGCTTGTGTCAAGGAATAATATAAATAACTTCTTGCTTGGTTTGAAGCATAATTTGATCAAGGAAATTTGCATAATTAGATAAGCAGCTCTGTCTATTTGTTATGTACATTTTCTTTCCCTTCCCCTAAATAATGAGGACATCCATCGTCCTTATGTATGGAAAATTCAGTAATTCCTCTGAGCTATCAGGTTTTCTCCTTGATTACATATTATCTATCCTCAATTTAATCTTCAGTTAAAATTTCTCGTGTCTAGTGTCTGTGTGTATTTCTGCAGTTCCTGGAGCACTAATCTTTCTGAATCAGATGATTTAATTGTCTGGATCTAATGCTTGTTCAGGTAGGAGATGCGTCTTTGAGTTCATAATCCTCATAGAATTAGGATTTTTGCATCATCTAATAGTGAGCACTCTTTAAATTCATCTGAATACATAGTTTCCGTGGTTTGCCTATACAACCATTTTTCTTATCATTTTCCAATGGTTATTTCTTGTTAATAACCATAGACCTCCTAAGAGGTTAACCTGCATCAGTTTTTGTATCATGGTTGGTCTTAGTGTTGGACATTTTTATGCACCTAAGGAGTAGAATGAAGTAGCATCATTTGATTCAAAGATGATTCTAGCTATCCAAATTCCTAATAACTATTTCCATTTGCTGCATTATTTCGTAATAAGAAGATTAATGATGTGACGAAAGAAGACTTGAGTAAGATAAACCGTTGACTTGATGGAGGATTCATAATCCATTGAGAGATGCACAAGAGCAAGAGTATATTAGGGGTAGGAAGAGAAAAATTTTAACAAGGGCCAAGCTCCCTCAATGTACAAGACATTATTGCCGCTAGCATATTGCTAGAGGTCAGGCTGCAAATAGGCAATTTTATGGTGGCATGAGCAGGATTTAGAAGTTTCAAGATATTGTGAACAAGTATGAATATGTGATAAGGATGTACTTAGTATCTGCTTTTGTTTCTTGTTTTGTTTTTTCTTTTGTAATTGTGGCGTGGTAAGTAATTGGCCACCAAGTAATTTTCTTATCAAATCCTTGTCTGAGTTCTCTTTCAATTATTATATGCTTTCTAGCATTCATGGGATTGTAAGCAGTGAACTATGTCCCCTAGTTCTGCAGTTTTGAATGGTTAAACTCCATTAAGATCCTTTTCTTAGAGGCCCTTTTGAGGTCATTGTGAAATTGCAAGGTGTTTTGTTTTCTTTGTCTTTCTTCTTCCGATCATGTTAGAACCTGATTTTATTTTCTTTCTGGACAATCTATCATTCTTTTAGTGGTTGTCCTGCTTCAGACGGCCTAACAGTGACCTGATCATCAGCTAATTTTTTCAATTTTCGATTCTGTCTTAGGTACGAAATGACATCCAGTATGTTAAAGAAGACTCAATGCTGTGGAAAGGAATATAGAGCTATATCGTGCGGGGGACCGCTACTCAGTCAAACTACGGTTGCTTGGTGAGGATCCTGTGGGATTGAAGTCTACTACTTCATCTCTCAATAGAATTAGTTCTAGCCTTTTAAGCTCTGGAATGAACAAGGAGGAATACATTCTGAGAGTTTCCAGCACAAAAAAGTGGAGGGAAGAGCTCAACTTAGCTTCGCTGGTCACCAGAGAAAGGACACTTCTTCCGACGGTTCAACGTTGCAGCATTTGAACCAATCTGGCCTGGCTGTAAAACAGAAAAAATGTGTCCATGCGCACGTTAAGAAAGAGTTAGCAATTGTGCGTGCATTAGGGAAAACTTTTGTTTTGCTAGAAAATAGTTACTTTTCAACTTGGATGGTTGTGGAGATCATGAAATATGTGGTTGATAATTACGACTAGTAGTTTTGGATGTGGTTGATATTGAAGTTTGACTTTGACTGATTAAAAGAAGTCAAATTTTTGTTAGAAAAAGGTAAACAGAACACAAGCTATATTTTGTGACATGGAATGATTTGATAAAATTTTGGGTTACATTTTTCTGGTAAGCTGAAGATAATTCAACTACTTGCCTTTTATTGTACTTTGATAAAATGGGTGCTTGCTATATTATACCACCTCAAAATCTATGATCTAATATTATGCTGTTAACCCGAAGAACAAATTCTCTGTGCATGCATTATTTTCAAAATCGGGTTCATTCCAGTTGACATTGACTTCATAGTTTGAACCACGAATGCTGAATCATCTGTCTTGTTGCTTCAGGCTCGTTGTCCGTAATATAGTCCTGAATATCTACACATCAGGAACCAGTAGATTTAAGGGTTTGTTTGGAATGTGTTTCAAAAAGTTTCTATTTAAAACAGATGGACATGAACAGTGGAAAAGTGAGTAGTCTATGTGGATCTTACGAAATGAGTGTGGGAAAAGTGGATTGTACAAAGTGTTGAAAAACATTTCTGTCTCAAAGAACTTTCCAAACAACCCCAAATCATAGTTTCATTTCTTTACCTTATAACAAGATTCATTTCTCTCAAACATTGTTTGTGGATCAGTTTTTTCCTCCTTGATATAGATTATTGTCATCCTTCTCTGCAGTTTAATGATTTACAAGAGTTTTACCTGCAAAAGAGACGTCTGTCAACCAGCCATTTACCCTTTCAAGAAAAGAATGGTAATAGTATCATGCAAAGAGAAGGTTACAATGCTGGCTTAGCAGATGTTCAGTCTGTTCTAAGCACATTCACACGATACAGGTAGAGTCATTAATTACTGTTCCACAGATTTTCTTCCACCTGCATGCTTTATGTTCTTTATCTTCTACTTACATTTTCTTAATCTTATTCTGGAACAGTCGATTAAGAGTGATTGCTGAACTACCTCATGGGGATCTCTTTCATTCCACCAACATTGTTTCAAGGTAGGGTTTTCAAAAGGAATAATGAATACTGGATGAAAGTATAACCATGTCTAGTAAATTTGCCACCTGTTTCCTAACTATAATGCTTGATCAGGTCAAACAATCCTTAATAGTTTAAATAATTATAAATTATGAATCTCTATTTTGGCTATATGTAAACTGCTGAACGAGATGAAAATTATAGATACTATTCAGAATGAATATCCTCTTAACTTTTCCTACAACCATAAATCAGGTGGAAATGGACTAAATATTGAGAAGATTGAAATTTTACTGCAATAACTATGATCTCCAGAATGGAGTACTTAAGCGGGCCTAAGTTTAGTTATTACCGAATACCATGTAAGGATGCAAAAGTTGTCTACTGGGAAATGGCCAAGAACCAAAACTGCTGCAGAAAAAGTAATTGGGAAAACACAACCGAAATAACCCAATATGGAGGACAGAAGAAGAGAACTCTACAATGAATTTTGAAACAAAGAAAGTCTATTCATCCAATAGATTTTGATTGGACATTCAGTACGGTAATATAAATTTATGGGAAGCTTTTTTTTGTTAAGGCAGTGTCAAAATTCGTCAATGATCATTAAACCGAAATCTATCAAGTATGATTAACGTCGAGAGTTCTCAACTTAATCAGTGAGTTGTAAGGATCAGGGTTTGTGCGAATGGGGAAGTGATATTAAGGCTCTGTAGGGAAGACCCGTCGAGAGTTCTCAACTAAATCAGTGAGTTGTGAGGATCAGGGGTTGTGCGAATGGGGAAGTGATATTAAGGCTCTGCAGGGAAGACTAAGAAAGGCGAGTCAGAGGAATGCCAAGAACAGTTTCTGACCATCTGTAGTGTGGTCCTAACGGTGAGTGCTCGATGTTACCAATGAAGGCATCAACTAAAGCCACACAGTTACCCGCATATTGTAGGTTGATAAGCAACATAGATATGTTTGGAAGAGTTTTGACGTGGAACTTTAGTAATGATTTTGTCGTTACTTTTAATGAGATAGCTTCCAAATGGGACATCCTTACTTTCCCTATGGACAACAAATTGCTTGGTTTACATGGAAAGGTCAAGGGCAGCGTGGACAATCCCTGAAATATGTTTGTGTGCATTCTATTAATTAATGTTTTTGAAGTCACAATTTGCTAGTGCGATTCCGTTCTACATTATGTTTATAATTATATCTTTAAAATACACAATTCCTATTGCAGCATAGAGTTTGATCGCGACGATGAGCTGTTTGGTACCGCGGGAGTTTCACGGTGCATAAAAATCTGTAACTTCTCTTCGGTGGGTTTTCACATTTTTCGTCTATGCAAGCTTCCCCTTTTCCCGGGCGTCCCACCTTTTGTTTTGGTTGCTTTAGTTTGGATTTTGAGTGAGATTATATATTGTAAGAAACTGTTTCTTTCCCCTCATATTTCACGATGGAACGGATTGTGTGTATTTGTGATGATAGCTTTTTTTACTACCAGAGAGATTCACGTTGCCTGGTGGCCATCTTGAATTATGACAAAAGAAACCTTGACCTATATACAGCCATGAATTTTGCTTTTTCTTGACATCGAACCGTTGATTGCTTCGTGTCACCAACAATTCAATTGCACCAACCCAAAGTTGACAATGGGGCCTTCCGAGGTTGCATCACAATATGCTTCTGTGCTTGGGTTATTGTCCTTGGAAATTGACATGTGTACAACTCTGAATTTTGCTTTTTCTGAACTTGCTAACAGATTTTTATCATACTGGGAACCATAACATTGGAGATTGCTTCAAATTGTGGAGAGTATGCTTCAAATTGATGTAGATCTCACTCTTTCATAGCCTCATAGGAGACCAACATAGGTTAGCTATTTTCGCCTAGGGGGAATAGCAGTGGGATATGAATGGAGGACTGGAATGACATTCAAAAACTGATCAGTGGAGACATACATTGTTTTACCATTTTAAGTGGAAAGATTGGGAGAAGTAACACTAAGAAGGGTTCAGTAGGACATTTCAGGACCCGTATTTAACTACAAAACTCTATGCCTGAAGTCAAGCTTTTAGTTTTGTGATATGAGACCCATCCTAGGTAAGATAAATCCATAAGCAAAAACACTTTAGTGGTAGGAAGATGAAGACTGTTATTGGTATGACCATACGAGGACCCACAAGCGGTCCCCCGCACACGTGGCATCGTGGCGAACGAGGGCGCCCCCAAAAACCCCTCACTAGGGCGGGCCCACTCTTTGTAGGCACCCCGCCCTCACAGTCGAAATCACTCACGTACATGGGAATGACCACTTGCAGCTGATGTGACACAAAACCACTCACGAAATCTTCAGAGTGCGTAATGTCAGTGTCTCATCACATCAGACCATCCTCATGATGGAACCCAAAACCACTAGCTATTGGACACTTGGCAAATCATCAATAGGATTCTAACCACTATCCTTTGTGGGTGAAGTACTATAAATAGAAGCTATGGAGGAAGAAGAAGGGGACTTTGGAGTCTGAAATTCACTTTCCATTAATTCACTGCTTAGAGAACTCAACTCTCCCGAGTGGATCTCCGTAACACCTCCATTCCGCTTCACAGGTCCACCTACGTTAAAAATCACCTGTGGACGGTAAGATGGCTGACTCGATCGTCGGAGAATGCGCGGCTACCGCCGTTTCCTCGGTTTAGGGGGTGGTTGTCAAGGGTCAACGTTCCCGACGATTGGTCCTAACGTATAGGTGGACGGAGGAAGAAGATAGGTGTGGAGCAACTGTGGCCTCATTTCTGGAGGTCAACAGTTTGGCGCCGTCTGTGGGAAACCATACTTAACCACGAGGATACCGTGTAAACAAAAGTCCCTATCATCGGTCCCATGTCAGGAACATCTAACACTCTTGAGGCTACATCACTCGAAAGGCCAGTCATGGATGAAGACAGAAGGAGGAGGAGGGCCCGTGCCGCTAGCAGTATGTGTAGACGAGTAAGGGAGATGGCTGCTAATATGACACAGATGAACGAAAACAACCGCGCCATCCAGGAAATGCTGGCAAACTTCCAGAATCAACAAAACAACAGAGATGACCAACACAGCAATGGGAGGAACCCCTCCCCGGTATATCACGAAATCCAGGAGGATACCGCCGGCGGCCGTCACCGGCGCTAGCGTTCCCCTGAACCATTCTACCACTCAGCTCTTCCACGCAACGAACCGTCTCACAGTGTCTTTAGCCGGCTAGGTCCCAACCCCAATGGGGGTCCCAATCCCCATAGACCGGGGCGCACGGCCGCTCCGGACCCGACGCGCGCACCGGGACGGGGAGGTTTTGCGGGCCAGGACGAGGCATCACTGCAAGAGATTTTGCCCCGACGAGATCACCGTCGGGATGCCTCTCCTCGCCGCTCTTACAGTGGCGAGTCGTAGAGAGCGCCCTCTTCGCAGTGCTCCTACGAGCGAGACAATGATGACGGAATCTCTCTCCTCTCCGCGGGGCTCTTGAGGGCCCCTATCACACCTAACTTCTCAATGCCAAAGATAGCACAGTACGGCAGACGCGGCGACCCCAATCTGCACGTTACTGACTATCGTACCGTCATGGACCTCAGAGGAGCTAACCCCGCTCTCAAGGCCAGAGCCTTCCACCTCACCCTCACTGGAGCGGCCAAGACGTGGTACTCGCGCCTTCCCAGCGGAAACATTAGTAGCAGGCCCGACTTGAAGAAGAGCTTCCTGAACTACTTCACCACGGCGAGACCGCTGTCATGCCAATCCAAGCCCTGTATGATATCAGGCAACAATCGGGTGAAACCCTGCAACGCTATCTCAATAGGTTCAATGAGGCGATGCTCACCTGTGATGTCGTCACCGACCCACAGGCGTCGCCGCCTTGAAAGGCGGGGTTGATGTCAACACCCCGTTCTTCAGGGACATCAGGAACAGAAAACCCACCACTTTCGACCAGCTGACGGATATGTTCAAAGAGGAGATTGCTTACGAGCAAGTTATGATAAACCGGAACCGGAACCTATCTATCAATCAGACGGAACCGAGGTTGCATGTGAGTCAAAGGCTAGGCAGCCAGCCCCAGAGGGATCAGAAGGGCAGTAGGCCCAGGGGCTCATCCGCAAGATTTCCAAATGTGACCTCGGCAGTCAGCAGAGGACCACTTGCCGGGCCCGTCCTATCCCTGCCATTGGCCCTAGTCTATTTTGTCCAGATTTACGGTGCGATAACCTATTTGGAGGCAGGACCTAGCTCCGCCGCCCCCGCTGACGCCCGGCCTTACTGCCGCCTACATCGATCTCACACTCACAATACCGAGGATTGCCAATACCTCGCCGAGCACCGGAATGACAACAGGTAGGCCGCGCGGAAGAAATAGCCGGCGCAGGTCGGATTGGACCCCCGGAAGATAAGGCGCTCCCCACCAATCCGCCCAGGATTGGAGGATTGAGTCGCACATATCCGAAGGGCAAAGAGAGAGGAATGAACGACCGCTGCAACGACAAGAGCGAGAACATCGGACGGACGCCCAACCGACGACCGAGAGGGGCGGTGGAAGCGGAAACCCTACCCCCGTTATTCGAGAGATTGCCACCATCATAGGCGGACCCTACATCGGAGGACAGTCAAGGAACGCCCAAAAGTCGTATATCTGTGAGTTGGAGAACAAGGCTGACTCCAGTTGGCTCATTCAAAATCCTCAAAGGCGGGACGTCCACCAGACCGAAGCCATCACGTTCATTGACACTGATATGATTGGGGTCCACTACCCCCACTGCGATGCCTTTGCAGTCCGCGCCGAGGTAGCCCGGAACGGCCTCGCGCATGTTGGTAGATAATGGTAGTTCAGTTGAATATCATCTTTCAAGCACCTATGAACAGATGGAGATAGCCACACCCCTGGCCCCGCCACTAGACCCTCTGTATGGGTTCACTGGCGACTGCCTAACTCCTAAAGAGAGCATCGTCCTCTCCACTATCATGGGCAAGGCACCAAGATCCAAGACCCTGTTCATTGAATACCTGATCATAAAGCGGCCCTCGGCGTATCATGGAGTCTTGGGGCGACCCGCATTGAAGGACCTTCATGCCGCAACCTCCATCCACCACCTGTGCTTGAAGTTCCCCACGGAGTACGGCGTAGCCACGATCTGAGGGGATCAGTCAGAGGCTCGGAGGTGCTATCGCAACGCCCTAAGAAAGGCCGAGCGGTGAGAAAGGGACATGGTCCTTCTTGACGTGGAAATGATGGAGTCCTAGGGACCCAAGGGAAGGAACCACAGAGGTCAGGGATATCGAGATGGAAGAGGCCAACGCCCTCGAGGACCTAGATCCTAGGGTCACAGAGGCCGACTCGCCCTCCGCCGGAGTCGTGGAAGAATTGGAGTCTTTCCCTGTTGATCCTTTCGGCCCAGCTAAAGTACTCCAGGTCGGCTCCAGTCTCCCCGCCCTAGAGAAGGAGAAGCTGATCAGCTTCCTAAGAAACAACCTTGACGTATTTGCCTGGAAGCACGAGGACATGGTAGGCATCGACCCCGAGGGTACGCTGCCACAGGCTCAATGTTGATCCCTCGCACCCTGGGCATCGCCAAAGGCGTCGGGCCCTCAATGCCGCCAAGTACGAGGCATTGTGCGAGGAAGTGAGCAAGCTCCTAAAAAGCGGATGATCAGAGAATGCCTATACCCTAAGTGGGTCGCCAATCTGGTCCTGGTAAAAAAGCCGAACGAGAAGATGAGGACATGCATAGATTCACCGACCTCAATCGGGCTTGCCCTAAGGACAGTTTCCCGCTACCCCGGATTGACCAATTGGTTGATGCCACCGTCGGACACAAACTGCTCAGGTTCATGGATGCTTTTTCAGGTTACAACCAGATACCCATGAATCCGGCGGACGAGGAGCACACCTCCTCACCACGGACCGAGGACTCTACTGTTATAAGGTTATGCCTTTCGGGCTCAAGAACGCTGGGGCTACTTATCAAAGGCTGGTCAACAAAATGTTCGCAAAACAACTAGGGCGGACGGTGGAGGTCTACGTAGACGATATGCTGGTGAAAAGCATCAAAGCACAGGACCACGACGTCCATTTATAGGAGATGTTCTAGGTGCTGCGACGATACCGAATGAGATTGAACCCCCTGAAATGCGCTTTTGGAGTAGCCTCGGGAAAGTTTTTGGGCTTCATGGTAAACCAGCGAGGCATAGAGGCCAACCCTGAGAAGATCCGAGCCCTTCTAAACATGCAATCACCCCGGAAGCTCAAGGAGGTTTAACGCTTGACGGGCCGCATAGCTGTCCTGACACGGTTCGTCTCCAAATCCACCGATAAATGCCTACCCTTCTTCAAAGTCCTCAAGGGGCCAAGAAGCTTGAATGGACAACCGAATGCAAAGAGGCTTTCCAAGCACTGAAAGAGTACTTCGGAAAGGCTCCCTTACTGTCCAAACCAAAGAAAGGCGAGACCTTACAAGTCTACCTAGCAGTATCCGATGAGGCAGTGAGCTCCGTGCTCATTAGGGAAGAAGGTGGGGCGCAACTGTCAGTGTACTATGTGAGTAAAATCCTACTTGATGCCGAGACGAGGTACTTGGAGATGGAAAAACTGGCCCTAACCCTCGTTTCAGCTTCCAGGCGCCTCCGACCGTACTTCCAGGCACACTCGATCGAAGTGCTAACCAATTTCCCGTTAAGAGAGATCCTTCAAAAGACTGAGGCTTCCGGAAGGATGCTCAAGTGGGTGGTCGAGTTAAGGCAATTCGACATCAGGTTTAGGTCGAGATCGGCAGTTAAAGGTCAGGCACTGGCCGACTTTATTGCCGAATTCACACAGGCACTAGCCGACTTTATTGCCGAATTAAAACACCCCCCGCCTCAACCGATGGAGGTCGAGGTCGCCCCAACTAACCCTTGGCGTCTGCAAGTGGATGGGTCCTCAAGTGAGGACGGCTCTGGGGCGGGCGCCGTCTTGACGAGCCCGGAGGGCCACGTGCTAAGCTGTGCCATCAAGTTCTCCTTCCCGGCCTCCAATAATGTCGTCGAGTATGAGGCCCTCCTGGCGAGTCTACGCCTAGCGCAAGAAATGCAGGTCAAGGGCTTTCGGTCCACAGCGACTCGCAACTGGTGGTTAACCAAGTCAGTGGCCATTTCGCCGCGAGAGAGAACGATGTCCCTATACCTAAAGGCAGTCACCAAGCTCCTCCCCCAATTCGAAAATTTCGAATTGCTCCAGGTCTCACGAGCTGAGAATACTAACGCCGACGCCCTATGCAAGCTGGCTAGCAGCAGGAACTCCGAGTTGCTTTGGACCATCTCGGTAGAGCGGCTAGCCCGACCCTCGATCGAAAGTATCGAGGAGGTTTTGACCATAGCAGAAAGGGTGGAGTTTGACGGACCCGCATGGATGGCCCCTTACATTGCCTATTTGAAGGATGTGACGCTACCCACGAGTGAGGAACCCCTGAAATTTAGAAGGCGGGCAGCACACTTTGTGTTGTTAGACGATGTACTATATAAACGCCGGTACTCAATGCCTTTGTTGCGGTGCATGTCTCCCTCCGAGGCCTTGTATGCTATGCGGGAGATCCACGAAGGAATGTGCGGTAATCACTCTGGTGGCCAATCCCTAGCTCAGAAAGTACTAAAGCAAGGATACTTTTGGCCGACCCTCAAACAAGACACCGCGGACTTTGTGAAGAAATGTGCAAACTGCTAGAGGCACGCCCCGGTATCGCACCAGCCTCATCAGGCGCTCACCCTAGTAACTAGCCCTTGGCCATTCGCCAAATGGGGAGTGGACCTGATTGGGCCCCTCCCCAAGGGAAGAGGCGGGGCGACGCACGCCATCGTTGCCATCGATTACTTTACCAAATAGGTCGAAGCCGAACCCCTATCGTCTATAACCGAGGCCAAGACTTCCCAGTTCTTTTGGAAACATATTATATGCCGCTTCGGGATCCCCCACTCCCTGGTGACAAACAATGGGCGCCAGTTCGATAATTGGAAGGTTCGACTCCTGTGTGAAGAGTTGGCATAGCAAAGCATTTCTCCGCACCACATCACCTGCAGTCTAATGGGCAGGCTGAAGCTGTTAACAAGGCCATCAAGCTCCTACTCAAGAAAAGACTGGAAACCGCAAAGGGTGCCTGGGTCGACGAACTCTCCTATGTCCCGTGGGTGATCCTAACAACCCCCATTCCGCCACCGGGGAAACACCCTACGCCATGGCCTATGGCACAGAGGCGATGAGCCCAGTGGAGGGGGGCTTCCGTCCCCAAGGAGGATATTGTACAACGAGCACTCTAACACCGAGGCACACCGAATCGCCCTAGATTTGCTCCAAGAAAAAAGGGACTCCTCCCAGATGAAACTCTTATCCTATCAGAGGAAGATGTCCAACTACTTCAATAAGAGGATCAGGATCAAGCCCCTAAGCGAGGGAGACCTAATTCTCAAACGTAACTTCGCCCCCACAAACCAAGGCTCGTTAGCCCCAAATGGGAGGGCCCCTATCGCTTGGGAAAGAAATCCGGCCCGGAACCTTTCAAGTGGAGGAAATGGGGGGCAAACCGCTCCCCCATCCCTGGAATGCTGAACACCTTAGGAAGTATTATCAATATGGCTCCCACGTCTTATAACCCTTCGGGGAATATCATCTGTTTTTACTGGTTGCAATAAAGCGCTTATGAAGCCAATTGTTTATCTTTACGAAACTAATTTCTGGGCGCGCAGGCCCATGCATGAAGGTGCGGCTCCCTTGCCCCTTCACTGCCTAAACTAAATTTTGGGCGTGCAGGGCGGCAGGCCCATGCATGAAGGGGCGGCTCTCTAGCCCCTTCACTACCTAAACTAAGTTCTGGGCGCGCAGGCCCATGCATGAAGGTGCGGCCCCCTTGTCCCTTCACTGCCTAAACTAAGTTCTGAGCGTGCAGGCCCATGCATGAGGGCGCGGCCCCCTAGCCCCTTCACTGCTTAAACTAATTTTTGGGCGTGCATGCCCATGCATGAGGGCGTGGCTCCCTAACCCCTTCATCGCCTAAACTAAGTTCTGGGCATGCAGGCCCATGCATGAAGGTGTGGCTGCCCGGCCCCCTTCACTGCGCTTAGGCATGCAGGCCCGTGCGTGAAGGCCTCGGCCCTGCAGCGTTGGTTACCCTTAGGGCCGGCTAGGTCAGCCATGAACACGCAATTGATGGCTCAGTGTCCAGTTTTGTTATTATTCTCACTTGAAACTTAATACGAGCGTGTTGACACAAGTGTGAAATGAGACGAGGCGGGAACAATTTGGTGGGGCAACGCCACATGCAAGGCTTTCAGCCATTAAAGACAATCCAACACTTTATCAAAATCAACACTTAGTAGAACGAATAACACTATTAAAATATATGAGGAATCCCTCGTTTACAACGGCTCGGGAAACAGACCCATCCCTCCTACATCAAAACCTGCTGCTATATTTACAATAATCAGCTACTATATATATACACTACTCCCCGCCTGAGTCCTTATCGGACCCCTCCTCGTCTTCTTCGGCGCCGAACTCCTTCCGAATGGCGGCCAGGTTAAGGACAGGATAAGCCTCCTCCACTGCCTTCAGGGCGAGCTTCGCCCCCTCCGACGCCCCGTGATACAGGAGTGGTTGATAATACTCGGAAGTATGGAAGGTCGCCATGGAGGACCGCTCCCATTCAGCCCGATTCAGCTCCTGACCCGCCGACGCGCTGGTCGAAGGCCCTGCAGCTGAGGCTTCCTTTGCCTCCCTCAATTCCGCCGTGAGATGGGCAACCCGACCCTCCATCTCCCTCCTTGGCCGCCAGCCTCTGCGCATTCATAAACGGTGCCT
The DNA here is from genome assembly GCA_018223645.1 of Jasminum sambac. NCBI lineage: Eukaryota > Viridiplantae > Streptophyta > Magnoliopsida > Lamiales > Oleaceae > Jasminum > Jasminum sambac. The sequence continues at coordinate 41,736,915 of CP073640.1, forward strand.
CAAGGTTAGAATTGAACTCCAACTGTTCAAGTTCGAGTGCGAATTGCTTAGCTTGTACCTTGCCCAAGTCTCCCTGGAGGGCGTTGACGGCGTCCCGGTACTGAGCCACCTCGACCTGGAGCTCCAGGTTTGCCTGCTTGAGCCCATCGTTCTCCGCCCGGAGGTCGGCCACGGAGGAGTCCTTGACCGCCAGCACACTGTCAAACTTGCTCTTCAGCTCGTCGACTACGCTTCGGGCCTTAACCGCCTCTGCCTCTCGGGCCGACCTCTCCGCCAGTAGCTCCTTCCGCAGCCGCATTAGCTCGGCGGCATCCTCAGCCCGCGTCGCCTCCAACGACTTCAGCTGAACACCCCGCGCCTCATAGGCTTTGCTTGACAACGCCTGCAATTGGAGGGACGCCTTATGCTTCTTCGTCAAGGCGGCGACGTTCTGATCTGACTCGCCGAGCTCATCCCTCACCCGCTTCAGCTCTTCCTCTAGCGAGGTAGTCCTCCCTCTCTCCACTTCCAACAGATCTGCCGCATCGGCATCCCTCGCCGACTCCGCCACCGCCCTCCTCGTCTCCTGGACGAGGAACAGAGCCCGGCTGCTCCACCTTCGCCACATGCAGCAGCTGCGCTGGCGACAGTTTGGTGGCTAGTGCCGCGACCTCCTTCGGGACGTACTTAATCAATAAGTTGGCCCCGGCCTTGGCGACCTTTGGGCGACCGCCGACTGCCTTTTGATTTAACTTTTTGCCGGACGGTCCCACCAACCTCTTGTATGCTTCCTGTGTGGCGGATAGTGATGGCAGAAAAATCCAATCCGATCCAAATCCAATGGATACCCGATCCGAATGGAGCAATTTTTTGTCGATCCGAAGATCCGTGGATCGGTTGATCCGAGACGGATTTGGATTTGGATCGGCCTGATCCGATCTGAATTTATTTTTTATTTATTTTATTTTTATTATTTATTTTTTTTTATAAAGACCTATACCAATATGGATCATATTTGGATTGGTTTTTATCCGATCCAATCCGAATCCGATCCGAGGAATTTGGATTTGGATTTGGATTTGGATCGGTGTCTTTGATTTGGATTTAGATTTGGATTAGGCCGATCCGATCCGAACCCGATCCATTGCCAACACTAGTGGCGGAGTCTAGCTCCTGCTACTCCACTCCCGTGGCGGCCACTTTTGGGACGGGCGACGCCGACGAGGGAACCTCCTCCCAGGCCGCTTTCCTTGCCGGCGGGTCACCAAGCCTTCCGCCTCATCCGCCGCCGCGCCCTCCTAAATCGCCGTCAAGGCACAGCAAAAGGCATCACCGCCGGCATCCTCTCGGCCGCCTTCTTCAACCGTCTTCTCCCACCCGACAGAGCAGGCACTGCCTTTACGGCCGGCTGAACGGCGGGGGCTTCCTCGTAGCCGTGCCCCTCCCACCTCCGGCACCTCTCCCCGGTCGGCATCGCCTCATCCTCTGGCGCCGCTCCCCCCATTGGCCCCGCCTTAGCAACTGGCGGCTCGGGATGGCTGGCACTGATATCACTTTCCTCTTTTTCGCGGCTGCCAGCAGAGGCACAGAACGGTTGGCCCAGCCTGCGCACCGGCGGCCGCCGCCTTGCATTCTTGGGCCACCCGCTTCTGCATTAGGTCAGCCGCCGACGGACATCGCTGGAAGTCCCTCCCCACCTACATCCACGACACCTTCCACTTTTTCACATTCGATGCGGTCTTCACCAACGGAGGCAGCCCACTCTTTGGCGAGATGTAGAACCCTGCATCCGCCGTCTTCTTTACAGCATGGTACGTCTTAAACACGTGCATGGGCATCTCATGACCCCCAGTGACCTCAACCCATAGCACCAACGAACCCATGATGTGGGCGAAGCTATTGGCTGTCACTTGCATCAGTGCCAGGTTGAACCGCCTGAGCACCTTCCGTAGGAATGGGTGCAGCGGAAAATGCAGCCCGCCATAATTCAACGCCGACGTCGAAAACGCCACAACCCCCCGCCTTTCCGTCGGCAGATGATTGGCCCGTTCCTTCGCCGTCGGAACCCGAACTTCACCCCAAACCCAAAATTGTAGCCCAGCAACAAAGGAAAGGGGTCACGACAGACCCAGTAGCTCGGATAGCTCTCCGCCGCCCACGCCACTGCAGCCGAACCGCTGCCGCCCAGCACCACATCCCCACAATTGTCTCCATCATCCCCACCACCAAGAGGCTTTCCGGCCACCACCGCCACCTCATTCCCCTACGCCGTAGCATCATCCAAGCCCCCGTCACAACCGCCATACCCCCCAACAGCCACCATTGACGCGATGACCTCGTCATCGAAATCCAGCGGATACATCGGAACCCCATTTTCGGCCACCACGGCCAATGGAGTCGCAGCCATAATCTCACCCTCACTGATTTGTGTTGACACCATTTTCACAATAGCAAATGAACAACAAGAAGGCAACAAAGCAGAAAGCTAAGAACTCAGAAAGCAGACAGTCAGAAAGATAGAAAATCTCAGAGAGCAAAGAACACGAAAGGCAAAGGTAAGAAAACTAAATTCACCAAGGATACCTATACATATAGACGAAGCCACTCGATCTCAGCCATACACGCATCCAAATCTGGCACGTTCCGTATCCCGAACCGTCTTTGCCGGTTCACATCACCGCAGTCGTTGCAGCCGAGCTGCTCTTCTAATTGGTCGTGCCCTCCACGCGTCCTCAAATCTCGGGATTTTACAGCTGCAATGATAGCCCACATTTAATGCATATAATTGTTGTAATACGACCCATTCTAATTTCCAAGACACGCGTGCCACAGCATCGTCCCGCCTGATATGGCCCCGGCTCGAATGCCACAGCATCGCCCCGCCTGCTAAGGCCCCGGCTCGAATGCTACAGCATCGGCCCGCCTGTTAAGGGGCCGGCTCGAATGCCAAAGTATCGCCCCACCTGCTAAGGCCCTGGCTCGAATGCTACAACATAGCCCCGCCTGCTAAGGCCGGTCCCGGCTCCCCCACTAAATTCAACACCCTCGTATAAATATCAGGGAGTTGGGCTTGGGGGACTTATGTTACTGGTATGACCATACGAGGACCCACAAGCAGTCCCCCGCACACGTGGAATCGTGGCGAACGAGGGCGTCCCCAAAAACCCTTCACCAGGGCGGGCCCACTCTTCGCAGGCGCCCCGCCCTCATACTCAAAATCACCCACGTGCATGGGAATGGCCACCTGCGGCTGATATGACAGAAAACCACTCACGAAATCTTCAGAGTGCGTAATGTCAATGTCTCATCACATCAGACCATCCCCATGGTGGAACCCAAAACCAGTAGCTGTTGGACATGTGGCAAATCATCATTAGGATTCTAACCACTATCCCTTGGGCGAAGTAGTATAAATAGAAGCTACGGAGGAAGAAGGGGACTTTGGAGTCTGAAATTCACTCTCGATTAATTCACTGTTTAGAGAACTCAACTCTCCCTAGTGGATCTCCGTAACACCTCCATTCCGGCTTCACAGTTCCACTCACCTTAAAAATCACATGTGGACGGTAAGATGGCTGTCTCGACGATTGGTCTTAACGTGTAGGTGGACAGAGGAAGAAGACAGAGGTGTGGAGCAACTGTGGGCCCCATTTCTTGAGGTCAACAAAGACGATCAAATGTTTTAATCTTTTTCGTGTAAGAGAATACCAAGGAAACCCATGCCCACTATTATTGGAAGGCCTATTTCCTTTAACTAATAAGAAGAATATTTCTAGTGGAACAGCTTTCACATTTTGGTTCAATCTTTCCCATGGTTTTTAATGGTGAGGCTTTGGGTTGAGCGAGAAGGATCAAACGTTTTAATCTTTTTCGTATAAGAGAATACCAAGGAAACCCATGCCCACTAATTATTGGAAGACCTATTTCCTTTAAGTAATAAGAAGAATATTTGTAGTGGAACGGCTTTCACATTTTGGTTCAATCTTTCCCATAGTTTTTAATGGTGAGGCTTTGGGTTGAGCGAGAAGGATCCTGAGTAACCACCAGTCATCTTCACTTAATGCAGAAGAAAATTAAGTGGTCTCCGAATCCTAGCACCGAACGAGTAAAAGGACTCCTATCCCTTCTTGTTGATACCATGTAAAAAGCTGGTCCCTCTTGCATTTTCTTTTCGTACTCATAAGAAAGCATCACAAGAAATGAAAATTTATTCAAGATAAATATGTAACCCATACTAATATACAACTAATCACATTCCTTAGATATGGGAATCAAATTCGATAAGAGGAAAGGTGTTGAATCAGAGATAATCTCGTGTGTATAGTTATATTTCCATGTACATAGGACTCTTCCTTTATTAAGTATTTTATCTTTAGTAAGAAGCTTGTATGGTAGGTTAGAATTAGTTTCCTTATCTGTGTAGGTTTGTTCTTTCAGTTGTACTATATATACGTGGTTGTACGAGACCTAGAAGTAAGAAGTGAATATTTTTTCCTCTCGTCTCTTTAAAATCTACATGGTATCAGAGCTAGGGTTCGAAGGCAAAACGTAGCAATGGCAGACGAGGGGAAAAACACTACTGTAAACACCGAAGGAAAGGAGGGAGTTTCATCTCAACCCCTCGACAATTCCTTCTTCCAGTTTACAATCGAGAAACTTAATGGAAATAATTACCTTCAGTGGTCACAGTCGATCAAGCTTGTCCTGAATGGGAAAGGGAAGCTGGGCTATCTCACCGGCACAACCAAAAGATCTTTGACCGATGGCAAGGAAATGAACTGGGACTCGAGAATGCAGGCGGTAATGGCATGGTTAATCAATTCGATGACCCCAACCATTGCGAAAACCTACATGTTTCTCCAATCAGCGAAGGACACTTGGGAGGCTGTAGAAGCCTACTCGGATCCGGGAAATTACTCTAACCTTTATGAGCTGAAGACGAAACTGTGGAACCTCACGCAATGAGATAGGAGTGTTATAGAATATTGGCTGGAATTGAAGGCTCTGTGGCAAGAATTAGACATGGCAAGCGAAGAATCATGGGAATGCCCTAGTGACAGCGTGAAATTCAAGGAAAAATTAGAGGATGAGAGTGTTTTCGAGTTATTGGCAGGGTTAAATCAAACCCTAGATGATGTACGAGGGAGAATCTTGGGAAAGAAACCCTTGCTGACAACAAGGGAAGTGTTTGCCAAGGTCCGACGGGAGGAGAGCCGCCGTGCGGTGATGCTGAGCAGTGGCGATGGAAACGGCAGTGTCGGTGTTGGTTTGTTGATGGAGATGAAGAATAGAGAAGCTATGGTAGGCCGAGCTAATGAACTGGGAATGGGCCGAAGTCACGAGCTGGGTATTGGGCCCAGGCAGCAACTAGGCTTTGGATGACCGAACCAACCATCAAATGGGGCTGGCTGTTTTCGGTGGACACGGAAATGGGCCAAATAATTCTGGCCCAAACCAACAACGGAAGAGGCCGTGGTGTGATTACTGTAAAAAACTTGGCCCTCGACGAGAAGAATGTTGGAACTTGTATGGAAAACCGGCCAATTGGAAATCCAAAGGAAAGAATCAAGGGCACCAAGCCTTAGTTGAAAACAGTAATGTCACTCAGCCCAAATGTATGTTTAATCAGGAACAGCTAGAACAATTATATCAGTTGTTCACTAACTTCCAGGCTTCTGATAAGGCTACCAACACCTCCACAGGTACATTGGCCTACAAAGGTAATATCTCTATAGCCAACGTGTCTCAAACCAAATTCCTTTGGATATTTGACTCCGGTGCATTTGATCATATGACCGGGTCTCATAAAAATTTTAACACATACTCCACGTGTGCCGGTAACATGAAAGTACGCATTGCAGATGGTTCCCTCTCCTCCAGGAAAAGGGGATATCCCTATTTCAAAATCTGTTTTATTGGAATCCGTACTTCATGTTCCCAACTTAACTTGCAATCTATTATCCGTTAGCAAATTGACCAAATATTCAAATTGTTCTGTTCATTTTTTCCCCTCGTATTGTGTTGTACAGGAACTGTCATCGGGGAAGACGATTGGTCGTGCTAGGGAATGCGAAGGATTATACTATTTTGACGAGGCCAACAAGAGTAACAAGCTAAGAACCGCAATTTGTGATTCAGTGTCAGTCTCTAGTAATAGTAGTATCATGTTATGGCATTTTAGGATGGGTCACTCTAGTTTCCATTATATGCAACGACTGCTCCACATCTTTTTATTAATAAAGACATCTCTCAATTGCATTGTGATATCTGTCAACTTGCGAAACATCAGCGTACATCTTATACAAATAATCAGTATCAATCATCTGGACCATTTGCCCTCATTCATAGTGATGTGTGGGGACCTGCTCGTACTCCCAATAGGAACCACACTAGATGGTTTGTCACCTTCATTGATGATCACACCCGGGTTTGCTGGGTTTACCTGCAGAAGGAAAAAGGGGAAGTTAAAACCGTATTAAAAAATTTTCATTCAATGATACAAACACAGTTTAAAACTCAAATCCATATTTTGCGAACAGATAATGGTACTGAATACTTTAATTCAGTATTGGGCGAATACCTAAAAACCAATGGAATTGTACACCAAAGTTCATGTGCCTACACCCTTCAACAAAATGGGGTAGCTGAGAGGAAAAATAAACATTTACTTGAGGTTGCCCGTGGCTTACTATTCACCACAAATCTGCCAAAACGGTTCTGGGGAGATGCCATTTTGACCTCAGCCTACCTCATAAATCAGATGCCCAGTCGAATCCTATCTTATCAAACACCTGTATCTGTTCTCTCACAATCGTTCCTTGAGTCCCGACTATATTCCAATCTTCCTCTTAGGGTCTTTGGTTGCACAGTCTACACACATGTCCTTGCCCACACTAGAGGGAAACTCGACCCAACAGCTGCCAAGTGTGTGTTTATTGGATACTCTCCAACCCATAAAGGTTACAAATGCTATGATCCATCCACCAAATAAGTCTCGGTAAGTCTCGATGTCACATTCTTTGAACACATACCTTTCTACCAAGATAGCTCACTTCAAAAGGGGGTGGCAACTGAAATTGCCCCGTGCTTGGTCGATGTGCCGCTTCACTCTTTTGGAAAACCATTCACTGGTACTGAACATCAACAAACCATCAATGAGTCTGATCATGATCTAACTCTAACTACTCCTCCTACCTCTCCCAAAGTGTCACATGTACCAGATGACTCAGATCTTAGGGGGGATTCGAACAAGTGTCGTGGTGAGTTGCTTCTTTACTCAAGGAGGCCAAAGTTAAAGGGGAACATGAATTCCATTCCCGAAGCACCAGCAGACTCTGAACCGATGATAGTTCCAAGTGCTACCGAACCCTCACCACGATCAGGTATACCTGGTCACCCTACTGTTGACCTACCTATTGCACTGCGAAAGGCACCAAGGTCATGCACTCTACACCCTATTTCAAAATTCATGGCTTATAATCACCTATCAGTCAAATTTTGTGCTTTTACGGCTAACCTTGACAGTGTGAAAATTCCCAATGATATCCATGAGGCTATGAGCATTCCTGAGTAGAAAGATGTTGTGTTGGTGGAAATGAGGGCCTTAGAGGAAAACCAAACCTGGGAGGTAATGACACTACCAAGAGAAAAGAAAACAGTTGGTTGTAAGTGGGTGTTCACCGTGAAGTGTAGAGCTGATGGTTCAATTGAACGATATAAAGCGCATTTAGTTGTGAAAGGCTTCACACAAACGTATGGAGTCGATTATACTGAGACATTTGCTCGATGCAAAGGCGAACACGATCAGAATCGTTCTCCGGCGATAAATTTGGATTGACCACTTGAGCAACTGGATATTAAAAATGCTTTTCTAAATGGAAAGTTGGAGGAGGAGGTATACATGAAAACACCCCTAGGATTCGAAGACATGCACAACAAAGTGTGCAAACTAAGGAAATCACTTTATGGACTCAAACAGTCCTCTAGAGCCTGGTTTGATAGGTTTGCAAGGGTGTGTAAGAGATTGGGCTACAAACAAGGCCAATCAGACCATTCCATGTTCCTCAAACATTCAGGAAATGGAAAGAAGGCAATCCTAATAGTATACGTGGATGATATCATCTTGACAGGAGACAGTGCTGATGACATCCAGGAGTTGAAAGCCGCGCTTGGAAAGGCGTTTGTAGTAAAGGACTTGGGCCCGATAAAGTACTTCTTGGGGATGGAGGTTGCTTGATCACACCAAGGTTTGAGTGTTTCTCAGAGGAAGTATATCATTGATTTATTAAGGGAGACAAGAATGTCGGAATGCAAACCCAGTAAAGTACCAATTGATACAAAAAGGAGTATGGAAGAAGAAGGGCAGCCGGTAGACAAAGATAGGTACCAGCGATTAGTTGGGAAGTTAATATACCTGTCACACACAAGACCTGATATTGCATTCGCAGTAAGTGTAGTGAGTCAGCACATGCATTCGCCGAAGGAACAACACCTAGAAGCTGTATACAAAATCTTACGGTACCTAAAAGGGACCCCTGGTAGAGGATTATACTTCAAAAAATTTGATCATAGAATAATTGAAGTGTTTACAGATGCAGATTGGGCAGGAGCAATCGAAGATAGAAGATCTGCCATGGGTTACTGTACATCAGTTTGGGGAAACCTGGTAACATGGAGAAGTAAGAAACAAGATGTTCCATCTCGCAGCAGCGTAGAAGCTGAGTATAGAGCCATCGCACAGGAGATATGTGAGGCATGTGGAGGTAGACAGACATTTCATCAAAGAAAAGGTGGACAAAGGAATTGTATGCATGATGTACGTCCCAACGAAGGAATAAGTGGCTGATATCTTCACTAAGGGGCTGCGCAAACTGGACTTCGATTATCTCCTCAGCAAGTTGGACATGATCAATATCTACGATCCAACTTGAGAGGGGGTGTTGAATCAGAGAGAATCTCGTGTGTATAGTTATATTTCCATGTACATAGGACTCTTCCTTTATTAGTATTTTATCTTTAGTAGGAAGCTTGTATGGTAGGTTAGAATTAGCTTCCTTATCTGTGTAGGTTTGTTCTTCCAGTTGTACTATATATACGTGGTTGTATTACCTAGAAGTAAGAAGTGAATATTTTTCCTCTCGTCTCTCTAAAATCTACAAAAGGTAAATTTTCTTCTCTGGACATTGATGTTCTCTATAATTATTATGCCTTCGTTACATGGTTGAAATTGCCAGTTTCTTTTTTATTTGAATGTCTAGGCAGGATTATAAACTCTCCACCTTGATCACATCCTTCACATAAAGAGTAATATGGAAAATGGATGATAAATATTAGTTGTGCAAGAAAGTTGCCTTGTATAAATTACTGAATGAGATACTTGTTCGTTGTAAAGTTCAAATTTTGTAAGAACTACATGCTGGACATTGATCGTGAAAGTATACGCCAACTTGATCAGAAAAGTCATCTTGGTTCTCAGCATTTCTTCTAACTCAGCCTTTGTAGGATTAAGAGCTTGGAAAGATTACACCTACATCTACATCCGAATACATTCTAGCTGATCATTACAGAGTGATTGTATATTTCCCCTGAGCTTGGTCTGTATGGCCTTCATATCTTAACCTTTTAACATGAGGAAAAACTGGCTGCATTATGAAAACCATCCTGTTAGAATGCATTGTTAGTGTCTTTACATGTATAGGAAGATAGTTTTATGTAGTTAGGGACTAAAGTGTAAATTAGTACAAATGTATTTTGTATAAACCCCTTTGGTGAAATGAAAAACTCACTTTTTTGCCCAAAACATAACATGGAATCAGAGCAAAACACGCTGACCTAGCTACTGTAGCATCACTGTTCCTGCTCGTCCTCTAGGCTACATTTCCGGCCTGCCCAGCCTCCGGTGACCTCACGCCGACGCCTCTGCACCTCCGGCGACCTTACCAGTGGCGGCGGAAACCCTAGCTCGAGTCTACAGTGGCTTCGCAGACCTTTGTTGCATCTCGTGCTGTGCGTTGCTGCTCTATTTCGCTGCTTCTGCTTGTCTCTCAACCTCCGGCGACCACCTGCAAGACTCGCCGACCTTCGCCGACCCTCGACGACCTCCGGCAAAGTCGTCCTGACCTCCGGCGACCTTGGGTTTGTTGGTTTCTTCCCTTTTTAAGACTCGATTTGGCTGTTTCTCGCAGTTAGATGGTTGATTGCGTTGTTAATTGAGTTCTTTGCCCTCATTTGTTGGTTTGGAGGCATGTATTGAGGTTAATTGGTCTTTCTGAATTGGGGTTTCTGTTTGGTCGGTTGGTTGCTGCTTGCTCGTTGCTTTCTCCTTGTTTTCTCTGAATTAGGGTTTCTGGTTGGTTGTTTGGTTGCTGTTTGGTGCTCCAATTTCCTTGCCCTATTGATGTTTCCGTGCTTTATCCACTTGGGATTCTACCGGGTTTGTTGTTGCTGAGATTGCCGTCTTTTTTTTTTGGGTATGTGTAAGCTGTGAAGGAGATAGCTTGTGTGTCTTCAATCACCATGGTATTACTGGAAAATCAAGCATCGCCTAGTGAAGTTCTTTTGGGAGCATCTCTTACTTCTACGAAGAATGAAACTTGGATTATTGATTCAAGAGCTACTAATCACCTTACCAATAATTCCCATTTATATGATACATTCACCCGATCACAGATTAAATCCGTTCAAGTTGCTAATGGGTCTTGTATGCCCATTTCTGGATCCGGGAGTGTCTCTTTCTCTCCCACTCTCTCTGAATTCAGTTTTATTTGCACCCACTCTATCTAGTAATCTCCTCTCTATTAGTCAGATAACCAACCGTCTTAATTTTTCTGTAACCTTTTTTTCTACCCATTGTGTGTTTCAGGATATTATAACAAAGAGGACGATTGGCACTGGTACTCAACGAGGAGGTCTTTACTATTTGGAAGGGGTGAGTAAATTGAACCATGATCTTGGTAAGGGTTTTGGAGTGGTGGGAGACACATTTGTTAGGGAAAAAATCATGTTATGGCATTGCCGTTTAGGGCATCCATCTTTTACCAACTTGGAACGTAGGTTTCCTCATTTGTTCACTAGCATTTCTGCTTCTAGTTTAAAGTGTGAAAAATGCATTTATGCCAAAAGTCATCGTGTTCCTTTTAAAATCAATCATCATAAAACTCCAGTTCCATTTGCTTGTGTTCACACCGATGTTTGGGGTCCTTTTTCTACTCCGTCTGCATTGGGTCATAAATACTTTGTGTCCTTTATCGATGATTGTACACGAGTTACTTGGGTATATTTGTTGAAATCCAAACAAGATGTCATACATATTATCCCTAAGTTTACCAAAATGATTGCTACTTAATTTAATGCATCGGTTCGTGTATTCCATTCTGATAATGGTCGAGAGTTTGTTAATCAAACCCTCTCTGATTTCTTTACGACCCATGGCATTCTTCATCAAACGTCGTGTGCTTACACACCACAACAAAATGGCATAGCGGAGCGTAAGAATAGGCACATCCTTGAGGTGGCTAGGACCTTATGCTTTACTATGTGTGTTCCTAAGCGTTTTTGCTGAAGCAGTCATGACTGCTGTTTATCTTATCAATCGGATGCCCGCTAGTATCATTGATTATGAAATCCCCTTGAGATTGTTGTCACGTTTTCATTCTATTCCTTCGGCCCTCAATCTTTGTCCTAGAGTTTTTGGGTGTGTGTGTTATGTTCATGTACACTCACATCTTATAGACAAGTTTGATCCCCGTGCCCTTAAATGTGTCTTCCTTGGATATTCTACTTCCCAAAAAGGCTATAAATGCTTTCATCCTCCCTCCGGGAAATATTACGTTTCTATGGATGTTCTTTTTTGCGAGTCTGAGTCATTCTTTTTTGGGGAAGTGCCTATGGTTCCTCTTCAAGGGGATACTCATAGTAGGGAAGAGGAACGAGTGTGGTTAGATGAGAAGAAATGGTGGATTTCAAGTAAGGGGGAGCTCTCAGGTCAGGGGGAGCCTAGTGATAGACCTGAGGAGTTGTTCGATAGAGATAGACCTTTAATTGAGGTGGAGCTTGGTGATATGAGTGATAAACTCAATGAGCCTTTAGATAGAGATAGACCTTCATTGGAGTTGGAGCCCTGTGGTGAAAGATCACCTAGCCTATTCCAAAAAAGGTACACAAGAAGGGATGTGAGGACTACTGATGATCTGACGCCAACTCTTGGTGATACTCCTCTTGTTGATGCTACCGTGCCTCCCGACTCTTCTGCTACCAATAATGAGGTACATACTTTACCTACTTTACCTATCTCTTCAGGATCGATCCATACTCTTGATCCTAATTCTATAGCTCCAGATATTGTGGATGGCCACAATAGAAGGTATCCTCTACGTGATCGTAAGGTGCCTGATAGGTTTGGTTTTTCGCAATCCTCTTCTAATGTTATCTTTCCCATTTCCAACTTTATCTCCTACCACCGTTTATCTCAATCTCACCTAACATTTACCCGACAGTTGTCATCTCTATCTATCCCTAATACATTTAAGGAAGCTCTCGACGATCCTAAGTGGAAATCTACTATGGTAGAAGAAATTGATGCTCTTCGAAAGAATTCTACTTGGGAGATGATTTCTTTACCACGTGATAAGAAGACTATTGGTTGTAAGTGGGTGTTCTCTTTGAAGTACAGATCAGATGGTACAGTAGACAGGTATAAGGCTAGATTAGTAGCAAAAGGTTATACTCAAACTTATGGGATTGATTACCAGGAGACCTTTGCTCCGGTGGCCAAAATGAATACTGTTAGAGTCATACTATCTCTTGCAATTAATCTTGATTGGCCTTTGAGACAATTTGATGTTAAGAATGCATTTCTTCGTGGTGATTTGACAGAAGAAATGTATATGGATCCTCCTCCAGGATTTACTCCACCAGGGGGTAAAATGTGTAAGTTGAAGAAAGCATTGTACGGATTGAAGCAGTCTCCACGGGCTTGGTTTGGTAGGCTAAGCTGTGCAATGAAGAAATATGGGTTCATGCAAGCTTTAGCTGACCACACCTTGTTTTATAAGAGGGATGGTCATTACATCACGTTGCTCATTGTCTATGTGGATGACATGATTGTTATTGGTAGTAACAGTGCGGAGATCGAGAAACTTCAGAGCTATTTGTCTGTTGAATTTGAGATGAAAGATCTCGGTGCTCTGAAGTACTTCTTGGGCATTGAGGGGGAGTGTTAGAATGCATTGTTAGTGTCTTTACATGTATAGGAAGATAGTTTTATGTAGTTAGGGACTAAAGTGTAAATTAGTACAAATGTATTTTGTATAAACCCCTTTGGTGAAATGAAAAACTCACTTTTTTGCCCAAAACATAACACATCCTCCATTGTTTGTAGCTGATAAGCGTGTGCGCTGCTGATAGAGTGATACATGTTCTCCTGCTGAGCAAGCAGTGTTACTGTGCTCTGTTGTTGTTCATTCCTGTGTAACAGTTTTTGACTATGTCTTGTTGGTCTCCTGACCTTGCTTTCTAAACTTCTGGCATCAGGTTGTAAATGAACCTGCGCATGTGCACTTCCCTGTTGTAGAGATGTCAACTCTGTGTAAGCTGAGTTGTTTGAGTTGGAACAAGTATAGCAAAAACCCTATAGCTAGCAGTGACTATGAAGGAATAGTAACAATTTGGGATGCAACCACCCGACAGGTAAATCTGTAACAACCATTAAAATGGTAAATTTTATTGTCGATATATAAAAAATGTACTGTTTATAGTTTCAAAATTTGAAAATATTTTTTCCTAAAAATATCTTTTACTGACGGTCCCATGCTAAATATTTCTTTCGGTGTATTCAGAGTCTCATGGAATATGAGGAGCATGAGAAACATGCTTGGAGTGCAGATTTTTCACGAACTGAACCGTCAATGCTAGTGTCTGGTAGTGACGATTGTGAGGTACACAAAGAACACTTCAAAATGATCCACTTGAAGTTTGATCTGTTATTCTGCCCGACTCTTGCTTAAATTTTTTTTAGTGAAAGGAAGTGCACGTCTGCATATTAGTAGTTTAGTTGGATCCATATCAATCACAGCTTGATTTCTTGCACAGGTTCGAAAGGTTTACTGGTTATTGTTATGAGATCGAGCTCAATCCAACAACTATAATCAACACAGCAATATATACTTGAAATAGCTCACAAAACTTTCATTAATCAACTGAATATTAAACAAAATTTGGGCTGAGAGAGGGATTACAGAGAATAGAGAGGAGGAAGAAGAGAGGAAAGAGATCAGAGAGAATTGCAGAGAAGATAGCTAAGAAGGGAAAATTGACACTGATATTCGCTGACCGTCTCATCTTTCTCAGCCATTTACATAAGCAACGCCCATGTGCATAAGCGTGTATAATGAAATACGACATTGACTATAATTACAACTTAAAATACGAGACGTCGGAACGCTGCGTTTTAGGCAAAACGCAGTGTTTTGCCTTGCACATCTTAATTCCCAAATCTTCAGTCAACTGTTTCAATCAGCTCAAAATTTAGCTCGTCTAATATCTTCTTCTTGCCACGTTTACCTCGTCGGCCATAACACCCATCCCCCTTGAATGATCCTTGTCCCCAAGGATCGAATGTTGGGAACTCTTTAAGCACCCATTCGGAATTTTCCCAAGTTGCTTCTTCCATTGTACCTCCCTGCCATTGTATTAACCACTGTGTCACCGCCTTACCCCCTACTATGATACCTCTAGTTGAGAGGATCTTGTTTGGAGCAGGGGGTGGTCCACTTTGTTGTGCATGAGCTGGGAGGTTAGTGACTGGAGTGGCATCCTTGCCAAGCTTCTTAAGGAGGGAGACATGAAACACAGGATGGATCTTAGCTCTAGCAGGAAGATTTAATTTGTAGGCAACTTCGCCAATTTTCTCCTTAATTTCATAGGGACCAAAGTATTTTGCAGCCAACTTATGATTTACTCCTCTCAAGTGACTGTTGAACATAGGGATGTAACTTCAAGAATACCCAATCTCCTATATCAAATTCCCTTTCCGTCCTATTTTTATCAGCATAATGCTTCATTCTTTCTCTGGCTTGTGATAAATTTTCTTTTAACAACTTCTCCATTTTGTATCTTTCTTGAAGTATTTCTTCGACGGTTGCAACATTAGTTTGCATATAAGGCTCCATTGCCAAATGAGGGGGTTTTGTTCCATAGAGTGCCTCAAAAGGCGTCATTTTGATGGTTGTATGACAAGTGGTGTTATACCACCACTCTGCCAACCCCAACCAACCACGCATCGAAGATACATCTCCATACATTGGTTTACTCTCTCTGTTTGGCCGTCAGTTTGAGGATGGTAAGAGGAGCTAAGTTGCAGCTCAGTCCCCAACATTTTGAACAATTCTTTCCAGAAACAACTAGTGAAAATTTTATCCCTATCAGTGATAATACTTTCTGGTAACCCATGCAGCTTGAATACATTGCCCATGAACTCCCTGGCAAATGTAATAGCTGAAAAAGGGTGTGATAGGGGGACAAAATGTGAGTACTTCGTAAGCCTGTCCACGACAACCATGATTGTATTGTATTTCCCTGATCTTGGCAGCCCCTCCACAAAGTCCATGGTGATGTGGCTCCAAGTTGTCTTTGGCTCAGGCAAAGGCTGTAAAAGACTAGGGTATGGAACATGTTCAAATTTACACTGCTGACAAACATCTCATTCAAGGACTATCTTCTTAATATCTCGTCATCCCTGGCCAGAAAAAATACTGCTTTGCCTTGTATATGCGGGCTTGAACCCCCGAATGCCCCCCTTCCTGTGAGCTGTGTATTGCTGCTACTATCTTCCTTCTGACATCAGCTCGATCCCCCACATACACCTTGCCCATATACTTTACAATTCCATTGGCATAGAGGAAGTCAGATTTGCTATTAGGATTAATTAGAAGAGCTCGTATGATTTCTTCTACTACCGTATCACCTTTGTAACTATCCACCACCTCTGGTATCCATAGTGGGGTCACTGTAGTGATGGAGTTACACTCCTTTGGTTCATCTCTCCTGGAAAGTGCATCAGCCACCAAGTTCTCTGCCCCTCTTTTATACTCTATCTCATAACTCAACCCAAGTAGTTTGGTTAACCACTTTTGTTGCAATGGCGTGGTAATCCTTCGCTCTAGCAAATATTTTAATGATTGATGGTCTGTCCTGATTATGAAATGGTTCCCCTCCAAATAGTGCCTCCATTTGCTCACTGCTAACACCAAGGCCAATAATTCTTTCTCATAAATAGATAACCCCAATTTAGAGGGTGCAATTGTCTTACTCAAATATGCTATGGGCTTCTTGTCCTGCATCAAGACAGCACCTAAGTCCCCATAACACGCATCAGTTTCTATCACAAAGGCCCTAGAAAAATCCGAAAGGGTTAATACTCGTGTGCTAGCCATTGCTTGTTTGAGGTGAAGATAAGATTTCTCACCTCTTCACTCCAAATTGAAGGAGTCTCTCTTAAGCAATTGTGTCGAGGCTTGGATATTGCCCCGTATCCATTCACAAACCTCCTATAATAGCCGCTAATCCCAAGAATCCCCTCGGCTTTTTCACGCACTAGGCCGAGGCTCACGAGCATGACTTCAATTTTCTTAGGGTCTGCCGTAACACCTCTAGAGTCAATCACATGCCCCAAATATTCAACCTTATTCTGCCCAAATGAGCATTTACTTCTTTTGGCGTATAGTTGGTTCTTCTTTAGAGTTTCTAACACTACTTTGAGTTTATCACAGTGCTCTTCTAGTGTCTTGTTATACACTACGATGTCATCAAAGAAAACCAATACTCCTTTTCTCAAATGATCCCTGAATACTTCATTCATTAAACTTTGGAACGTGGCAGGGGCATTGGTGAGCCCAAATGGCATCACCTTAAACTCATACAAGCCTTCATGCGTCTTAAAGGCAGTTTTATAAATGTCTTCCTCTTTAACTCTGACCTGGTGGTACACAGATCTTAAGTCTATCTTAGAAAACCATTTGCTTTCCTTCGACTCATTTAACAGATCCTCTACCACTGGCATGGGGTATTTATCCTTGATTGTAAGCCCATTTAAGTGCCTATAATCAACACAGAACCTCCATGTCCCATCCTTCTTTTTCACCAAAAGCACAGGTGATGCAAAGGGGCTATTGCTTGGTCTGATAATTCCATTGTCTATCATCTCCCTCACTAGTTTATCTATTTCAGCATTTTGCACATAAGGGCACCTGTATGGTATGCTAGCAAAGGGCAGTGCCCCCTCTTTCAGTGGTATGTGATGATCATGTGACGATCATGTGACCTAGTTGGCAGTAACCCTCTTGGCTCCTCAAACACATGTGGGTAATTATGAATCACTTCCTGTACTCCCCTAGGGATGGGCTGGGTTTCTTCTTCGTTAACCAGGCTAATTTGACCAAAATTCCGTAGGCCTGTCCACTAATCCACTTTTGTAATTCCATGCTTGCCAAAGTTCCCATTGCTGAATTTTGATTGCAACTTTGTAGTTCTATTTTCTCTTCGCCATACTGGAAGCTTATCATTCATTTTCTGAAGTCGAACAAGGTGGGACCAAACTGACTAAGCCAGTCTACTCCAAGGACCATATCACTCCCCCCAAGCATAAGGACCCTCAATGGAAACTGGAACTCCCATTGCTACATAGCCCATGTCAATGGATTACATATTGCACAGCTAGTTATAACCTCCCCATTAGCAACCCTCACATGGACTGGGAGAGTGTCACTCAACCTCCACTTAAGATGCCTAGTCAACTTCTCATCAACAAAGCTGTTAGTACTTCCACTATCTATCAATATGGAAACCTTTCTTCCCTCGATTATTCCTCTAGATTCCCCTCATCATCTATTAACATCAGGTTAAGTGCTCTGTTCTTACATACATGCCCTACATGAAACTTCTCATCACACTTGAAGCACAGTCCCAATCTCAGTTTCTCCTCATTTTCTTTCTAGGTAAGGGCTTTAAACTTGTATGGGGGTTTAGCTTCCGGGTATTGAATGGCTCTTATGGGTTGTGGCTGATATGCTGGGGCAGGCTCTGGGCGTTTGGGGGGTTTTGTATACTGAGGTAGCCATTTTTGGGGAAAAGTAGGCTTTGGGTTCTTTTGGGGAGTGGTGATAATCTGTACAGTTGATCCCAACAACTTGGCTAATTTCAAACACTTCTCCAAAGTCTGTGGTTCATGAGCTAAAACCAGCTTGGTAACTTCAGGCTTCAACCCACTTAGAAAGGTGGCCATGTACTGTCTATCTGGGTGTCTCTCGTGTTGCATAGTCATAAACATCTGTGACTCAAAACTCATCTATATAATCCTCCACCAATCCTTCTTGTCTGAGCTTCCCAAACTCTCCCAGTAACTCAGTAATTGACTTCTCTGAGAATTTATCAAACACAGGCCGTAGTAAATTCACTCCAACTGACTTCAGGATTTTTTAGTATATAGCCTGAAAACCAGGCATCAGCCTTCTCTTTAAAGTACATCTGAGCTGTGGATACCTTCTATTTATCATCTATTTGATAGGTAAGGAAGTATTTCTTGGCCTTCTCAACCACTCTCGTGGGGCCTTCCCATCAAAGTAAGGAAAATCTAGTCTAGGCTTTCTGTTTGGGGATTTAACTTCATTCTCCCCTGTTATATTAGTATCAATCTCCATTTCAATTCCTCTAGGTTTGCCCAATATCCCTTTGTACTGTGACCTGCTAGACTCTGGAAATTTGTCCATCTTAGCATTCATTGTTGTTAACACAGCGTCGATCCCTTCAATCCTCTGGTTTTGTACCGTATTGCGGTCCCTAATCTCCTTGATGGCCTGATCCAGCGGATCATATTTGGATATCAACAGAGCAACATTTGCCACTACCTGATCAACAATACCCTTCAAGTCGTTCACTGGTGGCTGTCGTAACCAACAAATAATAAATATAATTTTCCTCACTCGATTTTAAAATAAATATAGTAGCGGCAAGTGAGGGTCGAACCCAAGAGAACGGTGTAAAACTAGTTAAAGTGTGCTAACTAATGATTGGGGGGGAAGTGGTTGGCAATTGAAGTAAAAACTAGATTTAAAAATAAATAATAATGCAAAGAATAATTAATAGAGAGAATCGATAAAGAGAAAACCACCTAACTCATCGGTTCAGTCAAGTCTCCACTTGCACATCCAATTAATCATAACGCATACCTACTCTCTAGTTAAATTAATAACCCTAGGCAATCAACAACTCTGACTTCCCAAATTTTCCCTAATTCAATTAACTGAGAGAAGCTCTTCAATTAATCCTAACCAATTGAATAACCTAGATTAAGCTCTCTAAGTTTAAGACAATTGTTGCATTTATCACTAGGAAAATAGGCTAAACTAAGCAACAATCACACAAGCTCGAATTGTTTAACTTAGGGTTTGTTAATCCTAACGATGCGCGACCGTTAGCTGCTACGCATGAATTAGAAAATCAACAATTACGGATTGAAAACTAATCCTAGCAATAGATCTAATGAAATTCACATAAACTGGCCAGATCTAAATAAACTTTAATAAATCTTTAAAATTCATATCCGAATAACAAACCAATTTAATAATAGAGAGTAGAAAACAACGTTACTGAACGATCAATTGAATAACAAGCTTCAACTACGACATCCCCTTTGAGCTAGATGAATGAATTTAGCCTCTCATGCTGGTGTGAAGATCCATGGTGATTGGTCTTGAATACGGCATCTAGATCTTCAACTTTTGTGGATTAGTTCTTCAGATCTCCTCTTCAATCTCTCCTTAGCTCTCTCTATGATGGAATCTCTGTTTGCTGCCTTCTTCTCCCTTTTTAAGGATCAATTTTCGTGCATAGGACCCAAGCCCAAGTAGGTTTCACAACCCTAGTCAAAGTAGAAGTCCGCGCGCGCATAAAACTTGACAGCCTGGCAGTGTTCGGTATTTTGTGCATAACTTCTTCGTCCGATATCCGATTAAGGTAATTCAAAATTCTGTGGAAACTAGACACAAATATCTACAACTTGGGCTCAAATAGTTATGTCCAAATTCCACTTTTATCTGGGTCAAAACTCGTCCTCCATTTTTACCATATGTGCACTTTCTATCCAATTTTCACTTTTTTTCACTTTTCTTGATCCTAAACACCACAAATGACAAAAGGAAATAAAACAATACTTTTATATAAATAAAAGGCGATAAAGACACGATACTTGGGAGATCTTTTAAGTGCATTTAAGCACTTATCATTCACCTCCTGCCTTATGTCTCCCATCCGCCATAGCTAACCTGCTCTGATACCAAATGTTATGAGATCTAGCTCAATCCAACAACTATAATCAACACAGCAATATATACTTGAAATAGCTTACAAAACTTTCATTAATCAACTGAATATTAAATAAAATTTGGGCTGAGAGAGGGATCGAATAGAGAGGAGGAAGAAGAGAGGAAAGAGATCAGAGAGAATTGCAGAGAAGATAGCTAAGAAGGGAAAATTGACACTGATATTCGCTGACCGTCTCATCCCTCTCAGCCATTTACATAAGCAACGCCCATGTGCATAAGCGTGTATAATGAAATACGACATTGACTCTATAATTACAATTTAAAATACGAGGCGTCGGAAAGCTGCATTTTAGGCAAAATGCAGTGTTTTGCCTTGCACATCTTAATTCCCAAATCTTCAGTCAACTGTTGCAATCAGCTCAAAATTTGGCTCTTGTAATATCTTCTTCTTGCCACGTTTACCTCGTCGGCCATAACACCACAACATTTTATCCGTGAGCGCAATCTTCGAGCACTTTGAGGCATAATCCTTAAGACAAACTGGTCAATAATTTAAATAAAAAATATTGTTAGAATAAATCATAAACCATCTCAAAAAGATCAATATATAACAGCAAAATTAGATGTATAACTTCTGGACAAATACAAAGTACATCAGAACTTGCTTGGGAGGTGTTTATAATTGGTTTAAATTACAACCCAATACAGTGAGTTGTTATAAGTGGATAGTTTCTTGAACTTGTGTTTAATTCTGGCATACCATAATTAATTAAACATCAACGGCATGCGAAATTGCTGAGAAGCGAGAGAATCTTTATATCATTGTGCCATTAACCTACAAACAGGAGAGATCGATTTCAACATGATAGTAAGTACGTACATGGATTATTAAGAATCTGGATTATAATATTGTGCGCCGAATATAATATGCCTGGGTGCTTATTGTTTGAAATCAACACAAGATTATTATATTATTTGTTCAATAATCAAGGAAATGAATTCTACTATTCTTCTTCCATGCTCAAGATTTTGATTATTTATACCTCCTTAAAGTGGCAAAAGGCAAACTTGACAGCGGCAAACAACTCGATAAATCTCTGATCGGAAACTTGCGCTTTGGCTGCTGCAAAGCGATGGTACTCGTCGAAAACCAAAGTTAGACACCATCTCTGTAACTTCCTCAGACGACCCACGAGACAACCAGTTCGGTGCTAATTAAACAATTAAGCAACAATTAAACAATTAATTAAGGAACAAATTAGAAATATATATGTGTGTGTGCGCGCGCATATTGCATGGTGATTGATATATATATATATATATATATGCAAGTTTGGATTAATAATAATAATAATAATAATAATTCAAGGTGCATGATAGAAAACATCTTACCTTCCCTCGTTTGCAATGGATCAATAGAGGGTGGTTATTTACATTTGAATTATGTTGTGGGAGAAATCGAAAGAGTGCATGTGTTAGCAAATTAATTATATGTTTAATTACAATATATATATATATATATATATATATAATATGCAAAGTGTTGCATGTGATGAAGAAGGTACCAAGAACGACTTTCAACGCTTGGCGGATTTTATCCTCGGGGTGTTCACAAACGGCTCCTGAACAACAGACACAACTTCCAAATCAAAGGAATATTGCAAAATACTATGCTCCCAATTGTTGTTTATTATATATACTAGCGCTTTTCGAACGTGTGATGCACGTTGGGCCAATTGTGGGTGAGATAGCGTAGGCGAGGTTTATAGTGAACGATGGAAATGCTATTTTGAGAAGTTGTTGCTATTCTTTTTGTGCTTCCTCTTGCTGCCTCTTCAGCTATTTTCGCATTTCAGAATCTTCCTTTTCAAGTCGCCTCTGCTCTCTCTCAGCCTCATCTTGTAATCGCTTTAGTACTTTTTCCTGCAAGGTTGAATTCATCTCTGTCATAACAAGGCAATACAACCAACTCTTAAATGTATTGAAGCATGTAGATATCATAAAGGTACGTTATTTGGGTCCATAGTATGTACACCGAACTTCAAAGGTGAGTTGTAGTCACAACCCTAGGGTGTGACATGATCAGCAATTGTCCAGAGAAGCAAAGAAAGTAGCCACAAAAGAAGGAAAGGAAAAAAAAACCCTTGTAGGACAACATCGATTTGTTAATAATAATTGCCTAGCATATGGGACGGTAAAAAAAATTGGCTGAAATGTATCCAATAATAAAAGTAAAAAGCTCAAGAGTCCATTAATAATACCAAATAAAAGACAAGAAAAGGAAAATTCAACAGTAAACCTCAATTTTCTTTAGTGGGTATTGAGTGGCAAGAAATTGAATTGTGATTTACCTCTGACCATATGCGGCTATCATGGTATACCTCAAAGCAGGGGAGAACCTGAAGAAACTGCACTGGTACATTTTTGCGAGTTAGAGGCTTTCACCTGCCAAATTGAAAGATAACTTGAAATTTAAAATAAAGGAAAATATTACCACTTGAGTAGTTTGAGCTGTTGCTATACTTTGAACTCCGGGATTCAATGAAGCTGCTTAAAAGATTCAAAAATAAATTTGCCATACTAATTTAGTCCCATTGATGTTTACACAACATACTAGTTAAAACAATCACAATCCATGTCTGTAATATAAAAATACGAAAATAAGAGGCAAATAGAAAGGGAAAAATTCAACACACACACAATGCACCTTCTATCCAGGAAACATGGCAGATGTCCTAGTTTTTGGATACACTGACACAATCTATATAAATGGTTCTACCATATCGTGAATGAGTGTATCTGATAATTGAGCTGTTCAAAAGTCATCTCTGCATTTTTTTTTTCACACTAACGACACAACCTAAAAGCAATTCCCATACATATAAGTTATGATCATGCATAACAATCCTTGGAAATAGAAAATAAGAAAATTCTCTTTTTCATTGTCCATTTCACTGGAGATATAAGTCTAGCAGATTGATATTTAACAATAATCACCAATCACCGTGCGCCAGGGTTATCATGACTAATTGAGACCCTCTATGCTTTTCCAATGATTTGGGGAAAAAAAAATTGGAACCTAAATTTGAGATGAAAATGGAGAGAAACAAAGGGAAAAAAAATGTACTTCTATATTTTTAGTTCTTTTTCGTCTCATTCTCTGCCTCATCCGTAATTCAATTTTAGGAGTATAATTTCAACAAGATTGATTTTATTATCTGAGCAAAGTAACGCAGTCCTCGAGTTTAACTGATCTGAACTTATCACTTATTTGATGGTTATTGTTGTTGAATTTTCAGCAATTGTGAATCGGGATATGCAAATCCAAAAAGAAGAAAGCAATAGTACATCAATCTAATGAGAGAGAGAGAGAGAGAGGGAGGGAGAAATCAATCTACCTCATAGAAGCGAACAACATTGAGATGTTTTATCACCTTAGTGATAGCATTATTACTCAGTGATAGCATTTCATTTTTTTTTTTACTCAATGAGTATCAATCTACTTGTACATTATTACTCAGTGATAGCATTTCATTTATTTATTTTTTTAAGCAGACATTAACATGCAATGAGTATAAAACCAAGTAATAAAAATGGAAAAGGCATTTGGAAATAGTTACCTATTAAGTTAAGGTTGAAACACATCCATGTCTATAGAATTACTACCCATATTAATGTAATGATTAACTTGCACAAATGGAAGGAACGGTTAGCCATGTACAAAAAGTGTACACACTTTTGATGATTTGGTATTTAAAAAAGCTCTGGTGACATATTTGTATTCAAAACTCAACTTTTGCGCACTTAAGTGCTTTTTTGTCGCTGCCGACTGAAACTCGAATAAAATATTATTATCTTGTATTTTCGCCATTTTCCCCCTATTTCTTGCATTTTCTTGTGTATACTTCTCGTATTTCCTTCGTATCTTTCATCTCTTTTAACCTAAATACACATTTCCCCTTTTCACAACACCAAAATTCAATTTTACCGTGGGTTTCTTTAATTTTGTTACCGTTGGAAATTAGGGTTTGTTCTTGTATTTCTTTGTCCATGACCGTTGGAAATTAGGGTTTATAAACAACAATTGGAGCATAGACTTCTTCGATTGTAAGCATATTTTCATCGTGTTTGGCTCAATCCAATGGAAGGCTCCATGTCGTCTGCAAGTAATTCCACCGCAAGCTCATCTGGAAGTGTAATGTTCTACTTATGACGCCATGTTCAATGTTTCCAATTTTTATTTTGGGCGTATAATTTATAAATTTGTAATTGTGCATTTTGTTTGAACCTTATTCAGGGGCGGAAAGACAGTGGTATGAACAACCTTCAGTGCTTGAAGCTTTGGAATGATATGACAGCTAAAGAATTTAATTTACACTCTGATTGTGGGAGAAAAGCTATGGTTCTTACTTCAATGACAGAGGGTAATAAGGCAAGGAGGTTTGCAAGATGTGCAAAAGATGGAGTTGGTTGCTGTGGTTATTGGAAATGGATTGACAATATGATTTGTCCACAAGGTGGAAGTTTGGTCCCTCTGGTTTTTAATGACATCAAAATTGAAAAAATCTATCCAACACCACGATGCTCTGGTTGCTCGTTATGAGGATGAATTTAAAAAGCAAGAGGAACTTGCAGCTTTAAATGAAGAGCTCGAAATGATGAAGGAGAAGTTTTCGGTTGAGGGCAGAGGGAAAAAGTAGCGTGTGCCTTGCATTGGCCGTTGTTCTCTATGTACGATTGGTTGGAATTTTATTGTTCTTCTTGATGAAATTGTAGACTTAGATTATTATGTGCATGTAATATGATTTCAATTAGGGTAGGTTAGTTTGTATTAGTTGGACTATAGTTGTCCTCGTTTAGTGTACTATATGTTGTCCCATTTAGTGTGTTGCACCCATGTATGGATCAAGTTTGATTGCCAAATGCACCAGCTTTCTTTGCAAAGAATCAAAGCTGCTGGTGCATTCTTTGCAGCAGCAAGAATGCACCAGCAGCTTGCTGCTGCAAAGAATGCATCTGCATTAGTTGCTGGTGCATTCTTTGCACCAAGCATTGCACCAGTAGCTTTGCTGGTGCAAAGAATGCTCCAAGCTCATCATTGGGAAACGGAGTAGGCTGTGCAAGGAATGAAATTGAACACGGCTAAAGCAACACAAAATATGATTCATCACCATCATGAAATTCAAAATACATTATTAATTTCAAAACACGTCTCTACAGTGAGATCATCTTGAAATTCAAAATACATCGCCAATTTCAAAACACATCTTGACAGTAAGATCATCCTAACTAGTCTAATATGATCATCCTAACTAGGTCTAACAAAATATTCAAAACATGTAACGCCCTCCCCAATACGACACGTCAAATCATATCATTACGCCGTATTAGAGAGGACATTACGCTTACAAACGGATACCGGTAATCGAGAGATATTTTTAAAACGATAATATGGTTACTTAAACACGGCTCAAGCCCGGCCAAAGTCGTATGTACAAGATTAGTTCAAAAGTCCCCAAAATATAGAAAGTCCGATACAAAGGTTCCAAAAGATATACAATACATTTTTGTTCCCAAAATCTGCGGTTTCCCCTTTCTCCACGCGCACCGCTTCCCCCTAAGTACGGGAAGAGTCTCCGCCATCTCCCGGACGTCTCCGACTCCTAGCGTTGTCTACGCATACAAACACAATACAAACATGAGTCATGTGGACTCAGTAGGAGTGGATAACATATAAGATGCTTAACACATTCACCACTGGGCCTGTTATTTAATCAATGTGTTACCGCAGCGCCAACGCATACATACCACATAAGGTCTCGTTTCACATATTAGGGTTGCAGGCCCTATCGAGACTCATTCGGTCGGGGACTCTAGAGGTGGCTCCTACGGGCTCAAGAGGTGGCTCCCACTTTTCGTGTAGCACTTTGCCCCGTATAGCACTTAGCTCCCGTATTCGACCGATCACATAATTCACAAGGCATAACACATTGAGACGTAACATTCCATACATACTCACACACAATACGTGCAAAGGATGTAATGCTATGCTCATTCATATGTAGGTTATGCACATACTCATATATGACACTATACCAAAGGGGAATCCCATGACTAGCCCTTAAGATACTCAACAAATTCCAAACAAGTCATACAAGGCGAGAAAATCACGAATCCCTCACATAACCTCTTGGATAACACTAGCCAAAGGAGATCTTACCCATAAACATACCCAACACATCACTTTCCTACCTCAAATCAAGGAGATCAAAGGGTGGAGTGGAGAGTGACTTCCTAGCAATATCCTCGACTCCTAGTTCGCCCAAACACCGGGTAGCTCCAAGCAAATACCTTCCTCTAGATGAAAATGGCCTCAAGACCCTAGGATATCTTGTTGGGAGTGATTTCTAGTGTTTGGGAGTGTTAGAGGTCGAAAATGATGAAAAATCCCCAAAAAAAAGGTTTTAAAGCTTATCCACAAATTCTGGCCGACTTAACATTACGGCCGTAACTCCCAATTACGGCCGTAACCCCTACAATTACGGCCGTAACCCATAAAACTTACGGTCGTAACCATATGATATGGCCGTACCAAAACACCATACGACCGTATTTCAGCCTCTCAGAAAATCTATACATCGTACTTTTCAAAACTTACGGCCAGAACGAACATGTGTTACGGTAGTAACCCATAAATACGGCCAGATCACCAAGCCGTCCGGCCGTAATTTCTCTCAGAATTTTGGCACATTTCCTCATTTCACCCTTACGCTAGTAACCCTATACGACGTCAGAACCCGATAATTACGGCCGTAAACCGTAAAATTACGGCCGTAAATATCAATCCTACAGAATTTTATAGGAGTTCCGTTACTCGCTCGGGAGGTCGGTTCGACACTTCTTACGGTCCATAACCTCACAACAAAGTCACCAATGGTCCAAGCACATATTCATCACCTCATGATCATACATAACATCATAAATCACATACATAAACGGACGGGGCATTACAAAACAGACCTTTCAAAAATAGATCTTTACAGTCAGATCATCCTAAGTAGATCAAATTCAATACGAAAGTGCATAATCTTCATGTGCAGAACCTCCTCATTGGTTGCTCAGATTCACTGCTGGAGCACCAAGAGCAGCCATGTGCACTGTTTCTCCTCTACCAACAAGAACTCCAACTCCAGATACCTGCCTTTTTTCCCCTCTGGGCTTTCCTCTTTTGTTTGAGATGATGTTGCTCACTGTTTCTAGCCATGGCATGGATTGTTGATCCCCCTGAGAAGTGGCTGCAACCTTCCCTTTAGCTTTTGATGGTCTAATCCTTTGCAAGTACTCTGATGGCCTTGCAACTTCTCTTGACTCAGTCCTAATCCTGTTTTTGCTCCCTTTGGGCGTGCCTCTTTTCTTGGAGCTAGTGGATGCTCCAAGAGTATTCTAACAATGCATGAACTTGAAATTTTCATTTTGTATTAGACAAGGCAAGTTAGGAAAACAAAAAAAGCATACTAAACTTCATGAAAATAAAAGCATACCTCTGCCATTTGAGATGCTTGTGCTGTAGGTGGTAATGGATATTTCCTCACATTGTGCTCAGTAGATTGCACCTGGAACAATGTGTAGGCCGTCCCTTTCCGCAATATTTTCTTGCATCTTTTGTTGGTTCATTACTATCTTTTGTTCTAGATGTCTTTCTCCTACCCATCTTCTCTCTCAATTTGTGGAGGAAGAACCATTCTATCTTCCTCATGGCCACAATAAGTACTCCCCGCTACTGGTTTTGTGAATGTTGAGTATGCTTGGACATAGGTTTCCTTCAAATACCATTTGGCTATAAAAGTTTCAGGCTGCCTATTCATTGTCAAGATTGCACTCATTGCATGTGCACATGGAATTCCAGTGAGGTCCCAAATCCTACATGAACATGTTCTTTTACTTAAGTCTACCACGTGTCCAACCCCATGGTGTATCACTGATAAGTGCATTTTACGCGCTTATTTAGGGTCGTTGAACTCCAAGTAATTGTGTTTTCTATTTATTTCGTGCCTAAATTTTTCAATTTATTGTTAATTTAGGAAAAATTTTAGATTTGGAAGAAATTGGAGTAAAAAGGGGCCAAAAGAAGGAAAGAAACACTAAGATAAGGAAAGTTTCCAAGTCCCGGGGATGAGAACGAAATTATGCTAAAGATTGAGGACGAATTTTGACCTAGATAAAAGTGGAATTTGGGCAATGCTATTTCTGGATAAATTTTAGATCTTTTTGTCTAGTTTCATCCCGAATGGATTGGTCAAAGAAGTTGGATGATGCTCTTTGGGCATATTGTACAGCTTTCAAAACACCCATCGGTATGTCATCCTATCAATTGGTGTTTGGAAAGGCATGTCACTTGTCCGTTGAATTAGAACATAAAGCATATTGGGCAGTCAAACTACTCAACATGGACATGAAAGCCGTTGGAGAGAGAAGATATTTACAGTTTAACGAACTGGATGAGTTTCAGTTAAATGCATACGAGACTGCCTCCACCTTTAAGGAGCGTACTAAGAAATGGCATGATCGTCACATCATACGACGAGAATTCCAGGTGGGCGACCAAGTTTTACTCAACAACTCTTGTTTAAAGCTTTTTCCCGTAAGCTTAGATCCAGATGGTCGGGGCCATTCACAATTTCCAAATTAACTCCATATGGGACTATCAAACTCTCACACCCAACCAAGGGGACATTCAAAGTGAATGGACAACGCCTCAAGTACTATTTTGAGACTGACTTTTCGAAAGAGAAGTCGGCTCTGCCCTTACTAGAGCTGCCATGATCATCTAAAGTCAGGCTCGGGGCTATAAACAAGCGCTAGGGGGGAGGCAACCCACCCGGTACACTAGTTCCAATTTTACTTCGATTTTTCGCTTTCTTTGCATTCTTCTTTCCTATTTTCAATAAATAAATCCTAAAATAAATTTCATTATTATGTTAATTCAATTAAAATTAAATTAAAAAAAAAGGTGGGCCCCGAATTGAGGCGCGGCCCGAGGCGAGCCTGCAGGTCGCGCTCGGTCGCGCCCCGGCGCTGTAATGACCCGCCCGAATTCGTCCCGGATACGTATATGATTTTGTATAGGAATCCGTATATGATCCCGTATGTGATATGACATGACATGATGACGTTTCAGTATGATGTATATGTATATGATATGCTCACGTTATGATTTGAAGTACGGGATATTCCTCGGGATACGAAACGGCCTTCGAAAAGATGAAAATGGGAAAATTCTGCAGAACCAGGATTACGGCCGTAAAAGTCAGATTACGGCCGTAAGGGTTCACGGTTACGGCCGTAAATGTAAGGTTACGGCCGTAAGGTATAATAGTTACGGCCGTAAATGTTGAAAAGTGGAAAATTTCCAAAAGTTTCAGAGAGCAAATTACGGTAGTATTATTCAGACATACGGCCGTATGATTGGAGTTACGGCCGTAAGTGTAAAATATACGGCCGTAAGTCAGAAACAGGGGAAGAAATGGAATTTCAGACGCAGAGTTACGGCCGTAAGGATTTGGGGTTACGGCCGTAAGTCATGGGTTACGGCCGTAAATGTGAAAGTTACGGCCGTAATTTTAAGTCGGCAGAAGTGGCATTTTAGAAGATTCTAGCCATTTCTTGGGTATTTCTTACATGAGCTCGGCTCCAATGACCCCAAAACCCTACCAAGACTCCCAAACACTCATGTGATCATCTCCAACTCCATGTATGACCTATGTAATGCTTGTGTAATCTTACAAGAAGAGAGAAGCAAGGAAAGGAAGAAGGAAAGGAAAGGAAGAAAAGAGGGAAAGCTTGATTTCTCTTCATGCTTGATGCCCTTTATGTCTAAAGGTAGATAATGGATGTTTTACATGCTTATGCCATATATCTATGCTTATGAATGCATGAATCAAGAACTAGCCTCGTTTATGCCATGTTTATGCTATGTATGAACCTAGAAAGCATGTGTAGGATCCATTGGCTTGCCCTATGCTTATGATATGTTATGCCATGACATATGTGTGATTCTATGACCTACATGATCTTCATGCCATGTTCCATGAGTTAATTGGCTAGGGAATCCTAGAGATTGTAATGTATAACTCATGAAATCTTCACGTGAAAAGCATGACGTTAATGTGTGTTTTATGTGGTGAATATGATTCAACGTGACCCCTTACGTGTATATGTGTGATGATTATGATGTATGAAGCATAAGACCTCAACTATGTTCATGTATATGTAATGGAACGAACGTGCTATAATGTATGTGTTGAGGACAAGGCTATGCGTTGGGAAGTAATGAATGTCATGTATATGATGATGATGACAAGGCTATGCCTTGTGACGCCTTGTATATGTATGTAACGTATATGATGATGACATGAAGATGAAACAAGGCATAATGGTAAGTGCTACCTATGATCATGTCATGAATGCATACGTGTGTATGAAATGCCTATCACGTATTTACAAAATGAAAGCTGTTTTGGCCTAATGGGGATCTACGCCCCGCGGGGGACCTACGCCCCGATATTTGGGTCTAACGGGGGACCAATGCCCCAATGGGAGATCGATGTCTCCAATGATGTTATGTTATGTTATGGGACCCGGCCAGATGTTTAAAAATGGCGCCAATGTAAGCACGTGATTCGCAAGAGGGCCCAATATGAACGTGTGACATGCATTGCATTGCATCTATTATCTATTGAGTCTTTATGACTCATTACATGTCTATGTTTATGTTCTATGAAGGTGATGTGCTCGGGAGATGGCGAAAGGTCCTAATGACGTGATATGGTGTGTGATTGGGAACGGGAGTCGAAGATCCTGCGCTATGTAATGAACTCCGAAACCCTAGTATGTTATATGTTTTCAAAGTTTAGGGTTTCGCGTATGAATGTATGATTGACGTTCGTCTAGTTCCAATATGTATGAAATGAAAAGAAAACCCGTGCACGGGCCCGAAAGTGGCCATATGTTATGTAACGGCCCGAAGGTGGCCTAAGCCCAAAGGTGGCTTTATGTTTATGTTTATGATGCGTGCACGGCGACGACTCTGATATGACGTCATTTATGACGTATATGTATGTGGCTGGGCGGAGCGTTCTGGTAGCGCCGGGCCGCGCTGGTTGCGCCGAAAAAATTTCTTCTCCTGTTTTCTCTTAAAAACGAAAAAGGAAAAAAAAGAATGCAAAACTTGGTCTTAAGGGTTTTTCCCAAACCCCAACTCATTTCTTCCCTATTTCTCCTTTCTCCCTCCTTTCCTATTTCTTCTTTCTTTCCTCAACTTTCTTCCTCCCACAATCACTTGCCATTACCAATTGCATATTTTGAGAGGTTTATCCCCCAATTGCTACTTGTCTTCTCCAGGTGCTTTCCCTAAAAAGCAAACACATTTCAAGAGGTAAGTGATAAAATCATGTTTTACTTGCATAAGTTGATTGATGATTGATTTGAGTTCTTTGCTTGTAATGGAATGTGATTACCAAGTGATTATGGTAATAATTGCTTAGGAATCCCACATATTTCTTGCTATGGGTATTTGCACCCTTCAAACATTCTTGATTAATATTTCTCCTTACTATTGCATGCTAGGTGTTCGATAAATTGTCTAGACCAATGTCCTTTTGTTTTGTCCCCATTGCATGCTAGGTGTTTGCTACATTGTTTGAACCAATTTCCTTTTCTATTGTCTCACTTTGCTATGAGTTTAGGTAACATGTGAGTTTGGGGGAACACTTTGATATATACGAGCATCTTTTCGTTTTGCTTGTCATTGATGTACTCTCTCTATATGCAATCTCATTCCATGTATTTGGTGATTTATAGGGTCATGATGGATAGGATAAGAGATTTGGCTCTGGCAAAGAAAGGAAAGAGTGTTGCCACGAGCTCCACCACTTCCAAACGGTCTAGGAGTGACACTACAACATATGAGCAATTCATATTTGAGGAAGCACATGACCGCTTTGATATAATCCAAGGACAACGCTTTATTTATGAGCGTATGGTTGATTTGAAAGAAGTAGAGTCTCTCGGAGTCAGTGAAATTATCCAATGGAAAAAGTGGGGTAAGTTGGTTGCAAAACCACACACCGTATACCCTAACGTAGTGTATGAGTTCTATGCCAACCTCAATCCCGACATCGAGGAGTCAACAGATGAGCTTGCATATCATACCTTTGTTCGGGATGTCTGGGTCCCTTTTAGCCCCGCTGTTATAGCTGAGTATTACTCTGTCTCTTCCACGCTCGGGACACCAGGACTGCCACCAATCGATGATGAGTGGGATGAGATCATTCAAGATTGCTTTCGGGATGACAGTTCAAAGAAGTGGGCAAAGCATTAAAAAGTGGGACATGGGCAGTTGACCCTACGGTACAAACTCTTTCATTATATCATGTGCCATAACATCGATCCCACCTCTAACTTGACTGACATCTCGCACATTAAGCTGGCTATGCTTTACCACTTAGCAAATGGTGGTGATATCGATTTTGGCAAAATCATTTTCGACAAAATCGTGGGGATCGGTAAAGATCCAATCGGGAAGCGCCTCATTTTTCCATCTTTGATCTCCGCCCTTTGTAAAAAAGCCAAGGTCCGGATAAGCCCTTCTGAAGGAGAAAAGACACGACCACCCACCATAACCGGGGCATGCTTATGCAATCTAAATCACAAAGCCAACGGTTCAAGGCCCCATCTATACCCCCCAAGGAAGAGGATGACCAAGATGACGAAGTACCTCCTTTGACAAATGAGCACCCAGTGGACTCCGAAATGAGACTCGCCCTTGACCATATGCAAACGCAATTACAACAAGACCGAGCATACAACGAACAACAATGGCAATGGGTTCGTCATTCTCTACAAGCTCAAGAGGAGGCTCGGGCTCGAGATCATCAGGAGGTTATGAAGATGTTTGAGCAGCTCCTGCGGCATCAAGGGCCATCCGGCCCTTTCAATGGATGATTTAGTGGAGATAGCACGCATTGCTCCCAACTACGCGCCTGGTGCTATCTTTCCATTTTATTCTTTTGATACATTGGGACAATATATGTGCTAAGTTTCGGGGTGTGGCAATGTTTGTGGTTGTGTGTCAATATGTCTTTTCGTGAATTTACTTTTTACAATTTTTGCATGTGTGTTCACTTGCGAGCCATAATGTTATTCTTCCCAAAAAAAAAATGTCTTGTATCTATTTGTCAAGTAGCGTATCGCCGATGATTGTTTCTTCTGGGCAAAAGCTGAAATAGAGCGGCAATTGGACCTTTATAACATCACTTAATCTTTTTAAACTTTTCATGTCACTTTGTGGTGCACGATTGATCTTATATGAGCACATGATCATAGCTTGATTTGGATTTAAGTTGAAATTTAATCTAGATGCTGTGTCCCTCATATTGTCTGTAATGCATAACTCGACTAGTAGAAATAGGCAATTTCCCCAAACTGAATTATAGGATCAAATTAGCTAAAAGGCTAAGTTTGGGGTGGTAAGATTAGTGACTTTATGTGGGAGGAATTGCAATTTGATGCCTTGATATTTTTTCTCTAAGTTGAAGAATTTTTAGTTGGTGAGTTTGCCCCGGCACTGACCAATGCTAACAGTCTCCCAAAAAAAAAAAAAGAAAGAAAGAAAAATCATTTGCATTTACTTCATCTGTGCACTATTCTCTTCCCTCATTTACTCGAGTGACTAAATCTGAGGGGTATTTTACCTGGTGCCTTAATTTTCGAGCTCGGGAGTCATAGACTTAAAACTCGCTACACGAGTTTTTGAGAAAGCATTATTGTTTGGGCATTGCATTGCGTTGCATTCTGCATTTCATAAAAAAAAAGAGTGGATAAAGAAGAATCGGGAATCAAAGATTGATAGGGGTTTGAAGTGTTGGGAAAAGACTCAAAAGTTAGAGATTTGAAAATTTGGAAGTAGAGATGGATGGACGCATAACGGTAGTTCTTTTAACATCCAATCACTTCTACTTAACATCTTGTGCGGAAAAATACATTTATTTTTAGAAAGCCACATCGAGTGGAACACCTCGGGGAATTGAGAGACAAGTATAAGGAGTGAATTTTATGAGCGGGATGAAAATAATCTTACCACATGGGGCAATGGGTATGGTTTTGTATTATGCATTCTTTGATTAGATTTTGACGTGGATTTGAGTCAAGCCATGACTAGCATACACACATTACAACCTCGTGTGCATGTTAAGTGAATAACTTGGTGCATGTTTATTCGGTCCAATTGGAGTTCTGTAAGTATTTAATTAACCTGAGGGGAATGGTACATCACTTGACTTGTTTGAGTTTTGCTTGTGATTAGTGTTTAATGCGTGATTGTTTCTTTGTATTGCTCGAGTTTCTTGTTCGAGGGCGAACAAGAGTTAAGTTTGGGGGTGTTGATAAGTGCGTTTAACGAGCTTATTTAGGGTCGTTGAACTCCAATTAATTGTGTTTTCTATTTATTTCGTGCCTAAGTTTTTCAATTTATTGTTAATTTAGGAAAAAATTTAGATTTGGAAGAAATTGGAGTAAAAAGGGCCAAAAAAGGGAAAGAAACACTAAGATAAAGAAAGTTTCCAAGTCCCCGGGACAAGAATGAAATTATGCTAAAGATTGAGGACGAATTTTGACCTAGATAAAAGTGGAATTTTGGAAATGATATTTCTGGATAAATTGTAGATATTTTTGTCTAGTTTCCACAGGATTTTGAATCACCTCAATCAGATATCGAATGAAGAAGTTATGACAAAAATTATTGACACTGCCAGGCCGTCCAATTTTGCACGTGAATGCCTAATATGACTAGGACTTGGAGACCCATTACAATTGGGCCTTATTCACGACCTTGAGGAGGAAAAACACTCTATTTAAGGGGATTTTCTAGTGAAAAAGAGAAAAAAGCGATCATTTGAGAGAATTGAAGCTACAACAACACAAGTTTGGAGAAGAAATTGAGGAATTCAAAGAGATTGAAGGCTTCAACTTTATTTCTCTGAAACCCGGTTATGTATTTCGTTTTATTTCTTGTCTTTAGTTTTTATTTCAATTCCATGAATAGCTAAACCCTATTTACTGGGGACGATTTATGAATCCCAATTGTGAACCTTAATTCTATATGAATGGATCCGAATTTCTAGTAATTTATTTGTGTTAATTTTATGTTGTTGGGTTATTTTATTTGCTTTTTTGATCAATTGGTAGATTTATCTATTGGTTTATATTTGATTCGAGAGAGGAAAATATGGACTAGATTTAGGCAACATAGAACACTAATTTATACAAGATTTAGAAATAAACTTGTGGTTAGTGCGGTCACATAGGTGGAATTTCGAGGAAACCTATTAGAATTTCTTGTTTCAATGCGTTCATGACTATTGATAACGAATTTACTTAGAGATATGTAAATTGGCCAGATTGAATAGATTTAATTATCATCGACAGAGATAGTTATATAATTTAGGAAATTCGACCGTTAGCACGAGCTAATTATTTTGGATCCATGAATGTGGGATTGAGGGGATCAATTGGGTGAAGTAATGAGTCCCAAATCTTTAAATACTTTGATTTAATCTATAATTCTTTTAATTTTTACATAATAGATTAGGTGGAGCATAATTCTCTTAGCATTTTGTTTAAATTTAGCATTATTACGCTCATTAATTTGATCCATCAAATAAAGTGACAAATTGACAAATTTTGATACTCAAAACAAACCCCTGTGGGATCGATACGTGGACTCAAATCCACTTTATTACTTGTTTGACACCGTACACTTGCGGTTCGCATTTTACACTCATATTTAAGCGAACAATCACCTCAAATCCACTCTCATCATCATCCACATTCCACTTGCATTGGTAATGTTTTTGCTCTTGTTTTTGCTCTTCATATGCTTTCTCTAGTTTCTGACTAATCCTAGGAGCAATTCTAGCCACAAATTTTGAACAAAAGTCGCTTTTATCTCTCATTCTATCCATCACTACTAATCTAATGTCCTCTATCATGCTTACAATAGGTTTATACCTAGCTAATAGAATGAAGGAGTTGAAGGTCTCTGCTGTTGTCTACACAATCACAACTTGAGTGGGTTTTGAAGTGAGACTTATAGAATGTTGCGGGGTCTCTAGCAAGAAAATCTTCACGTGCCTTTGGTGATAGCCTGTGCATGTTTATACTTTCTGTCTCAAATTGGCCCATTGAGCTTGCCTTTACACATCTCCAGAATTGTCTACGCAGCTCGTTGCCTTTGTGCACTTTGCTCTAGTTTGTGTAAATATGCCTAGCACACTGTCGGTGCTCTACATGTGGCCACGCAGTATGTATAAGTTGAACAAGCCCCTGCAAGGATTACAAGACCAAGTGTTAATTTAGTTAATTTAGCTACTAAACTAATTGAGTTTATAAATTAGTTAAGAATGATGCTATGTACCTTCTGTTGATCAGAAACAATTGTCCAACCATCTCCAGCTCCCATCTGCGCAAGTCCTCTGAAACAAGTTGAAGGAACCATTCCTAGGTAGATTTTATCTCCCCCCTAACAACGGCCCAAGCTACTGGAAACATATGGTTGTTCCCATCTCTACCAACCACACACAACAGCTGACCTCCACATGCATGTTTGAGAAAACATCCATCAGTTCCCATTATTGGCCTACAAAACATCTTCATGCTCTCCTTTAATACACCAAAACACACATGAAACCTCAGAAAGGTAGCAGCTTCACCAGGTTCTGAGTCCATTGTTTTTGAAACACAAGTAGTTCCAGAATTTGACCTCACAAGCTCCACTAAGGAGGGTTTAAGTATCCCATACTATTTTTTCATCAAGTTCTCCACAACATTCAATGCCTTGTCCTTTGCTCCTTCACACTTCCTTAAGTTCACTATAACCTCAAACCTTGATTTCACGTCTTCCTTCATCTCTGTAAACTTATTGAGAAAATAATTTCTTATTTTTCATTCAATGGCTATACACATATTTATACAAGAGAATGATACTCTATACTAGGAAACATGAATATTTCCTAATCTATTATTACTATAAATAAAATTCTATATACAATTCACAACACTCTCCCTCAAGTTGGAGCATAAATGTCAATCATGCCCAACTTGTTACAAATATAATCAACCCGAACCCCATTGAGTGCCTTTGTGAAAATATCTGCTAATTGTTCTCCACTCCTTACATGTCCTGTAGAGACAAGATTTTGCTGTATCTTCTCATGAACAAAATGGCAATCAACCTCTACGTGTTTAGTTCGTTCATGGTACACGTGATTACTTACAATATGAAGAGCTGCTTGATTATCACACCATAACTTTGCTGGCATTGAGGTTTCGAGACCAAACTCAGTTAAGAGTTGAAAAATCCACATTATTTCACACACAGACTGTGCCATAGCCCGATATTCTGATTTCGCACTGGATCGAGGCACTACATCTTGCTTCTTACTTTTCCATGAAAGAAAATTTCCTCCAAGGAAGACGCAATATCCAGTAATAGATTTTCGGTCAATCTTTGAACTTGCCCAATCTGCATCGGTAAAGCCCTCAATACGAGTGTGCCCATGATTTGTGTACAATATCCCTCGTCCAGGAGCTCCCTTCAAATAATACAGGATTTGTTCTAGTGTAGCCCAATGGTGAACTATTGGGAAAGACATAAACTGACTCACAGTACTCAAAGAATATGCAATATCAGGATGAGTTACTGTAAGATAGTTCAATTTCTCAACCAATCTCCTATACCTCTCAGGATCCTCAAATAGGTCTCCATCTTTTGTAAGTTGCAAGCTCGGAAGCATTGGAACGCTACACGACTTGGCTCCCAATTTTCCGATCTTAGTTAACAAATCAAGAACATACTTTCTTTGAAATAAGAAAATACCCTTCTTGCTCCTCGTTATTTCAACTTCCAATATGTACTTCAAAAGGCCCAAATCCTTTGTGTGGAATTGACTGTGAAGAAAAGACTTTAACGAAGAAATACCCACCGCATCACTTCCTGTGATAACAATATAATCTACATATACAACAAATAGAATGATGCCAGATATAGATCTCTTACAGAAGACCGAAGGGTCACACTTGCTTTTATTCATCCCAAAGGTTTCCAGTGCCCGATTGAATTTGCCAAACCAGGCACGAGGACTCTGTTTAAGGCCATACAGAGACTTACGAAGGCGACAAACTTTACCATGCTCCCCCTGAGCAACAAATCCAGGTGGTTGCTCCATATATATCTCTTCCTGCAAGTCACAGTGTAAAAATGTATTTTTGATATCCAACTGATACAAAGGCCAATGATGAGTGACCGCCATCAAAATGAAGAGACGAACATACATCAATTTAGCAACGGGGGAAAAAGTGTCAAAGTAATCCACTCCATAAGTGTGAGCATACCCTTTTGCCACAAGGCGGGCTTTAAGGCGAGTAACAGTCCCATCAGAATTATATTTAATTGTAAAGATCCACTTACAACCACCTGCCTTCTTTCCAACTGGAAAATCCACTAACTCCCAAGTACCATTAGCATCAACAACATTCATCTCGTCTATCATAGCACCACGCCAACCAGGATGAGACAAGGCTTCGTTCACGGTTTTAGGAATCGTGATAGAATCGAGAAATGCAATAAAAGATTGAGAAGATGATGACAAGTGATTATAAGTCACAAAAGAAGAGATGGGATAAATACATTGTCTTTTACCTTTTCGGACAGCAATGGGCAAATCATCGCTTAAGACGAAATCGGATGACGAAGAGGCTGGCGCAGGACATGGTTCCAGAGGGGGTGGCCAACGGCAGTAAACTTGAGTGATAGGAGACCTAGTAGGAACTGGGTCTGGAGCAAAGGTTGGGACAGAGCAATAGCAGGGACAGAGGATGTGACAGTATAAATTAACAAATCATCATCCTCCCTCTGACCAACATGAGTGGATGGAGTCGAGAATTGCATGTTTTCGAGAAAAGTGACATCCGCAGACACAAGATACTTGTGAAGACTCAGACAAAAACATTTATACCCCTTCTGGACATGAGAGTATCCAAGGAAAATACACTTTACTGATTTCAGATCCAATTTAGTGACCTGAGGGCAAACATCCCGAACAAAACAGGTACTTCCAAATATCCTAGGTTCAATAGGAAACAAAGGTTTAGTAGGAAACAGAATATGATACGGAGTCTCACCATTAAGGATAGATGAAGGCATGCGATTAATCAAAAAATAAGTTGTGGAGACTGCGTCAGCCCAAAAGTGTTTAGGAACATGCATTTGAAACAATAGAGCTCTAGCGTTTCAAGTAGATGCCTATTCTTTCTCTCGGCTACCCCATTTTGAGACGGTCTATCAACACATGAAGTTTGATGGATGATGCCACTTTGAAGCATGTAAGATTGGAAGGACTCAGATAGGTACTCTTTAGTATTATCACTGCGCAATACTTGGACAGAAACATTAAATTGAGTTTTAATCTCACCGCAAAATGCACGAAACTAAGAAAACAACTCAGACCGATTTTTCATGAAATATAACCAAGTCATACGAGAGTGGTCATCAACAAAGGCAACGAAATACCTGAACCCAGTTTTAGATATGACTAGACAAGGACCCCAAACATCTGAATGAACTAACTCAAAAGGAGCACTAGGTCGTTTATTGACTCTAGGACTCAAACTAACACGATGGTGTTTAGCAAATTGACACGACTCACAATCTAATGAGGAAACTTGACTAAACCTGTGGACAAAGCTTTTGAGCAAAGGAAGGGAAGGATGACCCAATCTATAATGTGCCTCGAAAGAAGATGTGATGCTAGAGCAAGCGATAGATTTAGGTGTCTGTGTGTTAAGGATGTAGAGCTCCCCTGACTTATGTCCTTTACCAATAAGCTTCTTCGTCGCAAGATCCTTAACTAAGCAATAATCAGGAAAGAATGAGACACAACAGTTGAGGTCACGAGTCAATTTACTTCTAGAAATTAGGTTAAACGACAACTGAGGCAAGTGTAAGACAAAAGACAATGAAATTAAAGGAGTTGGATTAATAGTGTCCGAACCAAGAACACGAGATGTTGACCCATCAGCTAAAGTAACAGAAGAAGTAGATCTATATGACTGAAAGGTGGAGAATAAATTTAAGTTACCTGTCATATGATATGTAGCACCAGAATCAAAGACCCATTGCGAAAATGAGGAAACAAGACATGTGATTGATTTTCCTGAGTTGGCAATGGTGATGATATGAGTCGATAAAGACTGTAATAACTTCTGGAAGTGAGAGAACCTGGCAAATTCTTCTGTAGATATCAAAACATTCCGAGTGCATAGACCCTTATTGTAAAATTTCCTACAATCACGCTTCATATGTCCTGGTTTACGACAATAGTGACATATCATCTCTAATTTCTTATCAGTCATAGACTCCACAAACCTCAAATTTGAGAGCAAACAAGCTTCAAATAGGCCAAATGAGCCCCAAACAGCCCCCCAAGACGGGAATCTGAGAGCCAAATTCAAATTGGGACCAACCAAGGATGGGAAGCACAAAACCAACTATAGAAAGACCAAACCCAAACTGAATTAGGCTAAATAGCTCGAATGAACAGTACCCAAACAGTTCCAAACTCGATTTGAAGCCAAACGAGAATAGCAATCACAAAAAGAAGTGTACACCTACCTAGAGGACACTTAGGCGACCTCAGGCGAGCAAACCACGACGACAGACGGTGGCAGATGCGCTCCCACGCACGGGAAATAGTGTCAACTGACAAATCCTTCTGGCGGCGCGTGTGGCTCACGCGCTAGGTTTCCGGCCCCCAAATTTCACCAGCCACCTAATTGGCAGTCGGCGGTCCTGATTCAAGCAACGATGAAGCCAAAAAATTCCTCCACCAACTCGATTTGGAGCAAGTGACTTGAACCCTAAAGGACTCGAACCCTAAATCCGAATTCAATTGGCTGAAATTTGAAGACCAGGTATGAATCCTAGGGCTTTGATACCATGTAAACTTATTGAGAAAATAATTTTTTATTTTTCATTCAATGGCTATACACATATTAATACAAGAGAATGAGACTCTATACTAGGAAACATGAATATCTCCTAATCTATTATTATTATAAATAAAACTCTATATACAATTCACAACAATCCCTATTGCCTTTATTTTGGAATTCCTAAATATCTTGTCCATGTACATATTTGAGATCCATTTGGCATCTACTAGCCTGTTCTTAAATGTTCTTACACATTTGTGCTCAGGCTGCATAGATTTGATTTGCCACCTGCCTTTGTACTCACGAACCTAAAGTTTTCTATGTTTGTTACGTTGTGCTTGTTATCGAGCTTTTCTATAAAACAAATTAGATTTTCATAATTATTTTGCTTAATGATATTAAATAATTTGGGAAAATATTTATATATTTAATCTATAATTTTGATCCATTGGTGAAATTTGGGTGTCATGCCGCATACATCATGTTGTTCATGCTATAACATTACATTTGAGCATATATTAAGGTGTTCAAATTTGGGCACTGGATAAAAAAAAAAAAAAAATTAGCGTGTGTTCATATGAACTTTTTTCCTAAAAATCATCTACTATTAAAAGTCAAAGTCAAACATCAATATCAACCACACATCTCACATCATCACTCATTACTATCCACACATCTCGTGGTCTCCACCACTATCTATCCAAAAAGTTCATTTTTAGTTAAATTTTAGGCCCAAAAAATGTACACGAACACACACTTAATTTGTGCTGAGATTTGTAGCATACTATCTTTGAATACAATAATACAAGAGTACAAGCTACAAGTACAAATTATACGAAATTCAAAATATCAATATCACAAGCTAAACATAAAGGCGAGCTAAACTTTATATCGAAAACTAAAGTTACAAATGTTAGGTACGAAAATATCTCAACACAAAATCGTCTTCGCAATACGTTAGCACTCTTAATTAAAATTTTTCAACAAAAAATCTTTGAATACAATAATATAAGAGTACATGCTACAAGTACAAATAATACGAAATTCAAGATATCAATATCACAAGCTAGACATAAATGTGAGCTAAGTTTTATATCAAAAACTAAAGTTGCAAATATAAGGTAAGAAAAATTTTTAACACAAAATCATCTTCGTAAAATTTATTCTTTCATATACTAATTTTGTGAACTATATTTTTTTTGAAAAAATTAATTATACTTTTTAAATGTTATTTTTAATTTATTTTTGTGTTTAATTTAATTTTAGAGCTAACAAAATTTCATCAACTATTATTAAAATAACAATCACGAATAAAATTCCCGTCCGTGCACATGGGTAAAAATTTAGTATATAGTTGAAGTCAAATGTTTCAATTCGTTTAAGAAACAGCAATAACAATATATGAGTTTGGAATCGCTTTTTTTTCTTGACATTATAATGGGAGTGTAGGGGAGGAGAATCGAATCTTTAGCCAAGGACATGTGGAAATTAAT
This sequence comes from Jasminum sambac, assembly GCA_018223645.1. Lineage (NCBI taxonomy): Eukaryota > Viridiplantae > Streptophyta > Magnoliopsida > Lamiales > Oleaceae > Jasminum > Jasminum sambac. The sequence goes on from CP073640.1 coordinate 41,779,747, forward strand.
GCTTACACACAACTAGACCACAATACCTTTGGCGTTTGGAATCACTTTTTGAACCATAATTGATAATACCCTTACTGATATTTCATAACTATTGATTTTATCGTTGCTTAATATTGCAACGTATGCATTTCATGAAACATACCCGGTTAGGGGATTACTGGCCCAACTTCCTTTTTGTGAATTGAAAACTCCGGGATTGCTTGCTTTTGGAATCCCACCCAAGGGACTTATTCTATTTGAACAAGACCACAGGAACCATAGTCACACGGTCAAGCGAACCAAAGCAAAGAAAAATCGGCATCTTGAACCAAAGCAAAGAAAAATCGGCAAAGTGAAGTCCGCTTCCCGAAATGTGCTCTATCCGAGTTTACTCACAACAACAAACTAAGCCTTATTCCCTACAGATAGGGGTCGGCTGTATGGAACCATATGAGAACTACGTCGGATCGTAGGTATGAGTTTTGCTATACCACGCCTTCCTATCCAAAGCTAGTTGCTCATCTACCTGTTTAATAAGCATATCTGTACGAATGACTTGCATCCACGTTTGTAACGGTCTTCCTCTACCTTTCCTTATATGTCCTACCCTAATACTCTCACTCTTTCTCACGGGTGCATTCTCAGGTCTCCGCAGTATGTGTCCAAACCATCTCAATCGGTTCTCCCTCATCTTATCCTCAATCGGGGCGACTCCTAATCTACCACGAATATCCGAGTTTACTAAATTATAAAATTATAAAATTATAATTTCTTCAGGTTGCATCAGATAAAAGTATTTGTAAATGAAAATTACTTATACAAGTGATGTGGCCAGTTTACTAATATTGACTTAATAAGATTGCAAGAAGTATTTTAGAATAGCGGTTGAGGCATGTTATTGTCGACTAGTAAATGATATTAGATTATTAGTGCTCGTACTGACCCTTCTAGGTAGTTTCCGCCTTGTTCTCTCTACATTAAATTTCATTTACTCGAAGTATGTGTTAGAGGCGGTGTTGAAAATTTGCGAAAATGTATTAAAAAATAGTATAAAGTAATTGTATGAATGATTGAAAATGATAAGAGAGATAAAATTAATAAAATTTAATGCGTATAAAACAAGGCTATCTGTCTAGATGTTGAGATTTATAATTTATTATATCAAGTTTTTAGGACTTGAATCAATTCATCCATTCACTAAGGTGTTGGCACCTTCTTTTACACGACTCAATTCTAGAGTTGTATTTAAGTTTTGGGTTATTGGATCTAGTGGCGAAGCAAGGAATTTTGTTTTGCGGGGTGAAACATTATCGCTATTAACTACTATCTACATACTACATATTTGTAACTTGATCTTTCATTGTTTAGAACACAAAAATTAACCTCCGTAGAAAGGAGGAAAAAGACGTCATGTGCAGGTAATGAAAAATTATAAAGACTAATTAGTTGATTGTGATCTTAAGAGATTGTGGAGCCACTCATTAGTAATAATGGTAAATGATGTCCTCCCCATCCTTCCCACGTGTTGATGTGTTAGCATGTGGATTTATTAAGTTGAACCTCACTATTATAATATTACTTATTATAATAATTTGTTGAACTCTATGCGAATTCCCGGCAGAGGTTTGCGTTAGGCCTGGATCAATCTAAGTTAAAGTCTTTATCATTTGGTTCACCTTTTTTGGTTTATTCTTTATTGGAATTTGGAAACCCTAATCATCATATTGGATTCTATCATTTCTTCACAGGAAGTTATATACTTTCATACATTGCTAGTGAAACTAGCGTTTGGGATTTTTTTGCTTGAGTTTTATGAGATGAAAGGTTCTTATATAGTTTTAAGAGTGGGGATTTCTACCTATTTCAATAGAAACGATATTGATTTTTCATCTGTTCAATTAGTCTAAAAGGAATTTGTTGGATCTATTTTTGTGAGATACATATTTCTTTTTATAGACAATTATATTTGGGTTATCACATTTATTATAGAGCCATATACACAATCTGTTTAAGTAGGCTAGGCTCATCAAATGATAAGGACTTCCTAATTTGTAGAAAAAGCTTTTATTTGATGAACTAATATTATCGGAGTCTAGTAAGTATGCTGACATATTAAGAACATATATTGTACATAGTTATTGCGTGCAAGAGAAATCTATATTTACTAAATTTTATTTTATTTTTTATTTTTATTTTTATTTTTTTCCCTCCCATCTCGGATTGAGATAACACTAAGCACATTATAAGGAGATAATTATGGCGTCTAAGATCCAGTCTGAAGACTTCAATGTAATCATTAGGTATTTCTATTATTGCTGAATCTTGACAATTTGAGATGATGGTTTTGGCTTTATTATTTATTTATTTATTTTTGGGTTTGATTCTTTCTGAGGTCTTGTTTTTTTCCAATATTTTTTCACTAACTTCCATTAACTTTTTCTCTCTCATTATTTTATATTATTTTCTCAATTTTCAACCTCACATCTGACACATTATTCGAGTAAATCTACACTACCAATCTACATGGTGTAACGCACAAGCCCTGAATATAAAACCTAAAATTTAGTTAAATCCAACAAAATAAGAAAAGTTGATTGGACCCCTGCTAATGCAAGTGAACATTCATACATCTATCCTGTGATGCGATCTCCAAGACCTTTTTTTTTTTTTTTTTTAATTGAATCTACAAGACTTCTTATTGAGGAAATATAGAATAGTAAAACATCGACAGCCACGTACACGATTCTCAATCAATAAGGTCGAAACGTATGAAGAGTAGCCAAATAAAGTTTTGTTTATTATATTACTACGGGTCTTATACTCTTATTCACTATAAAAACATTAACTACTTAATTTATGAATTTCATAGTAATACAAATACATGGCCTATGGAGATAGAATTTGTAACTTGATCTTTTCTTGTTTAGCACACAATAATTAACCTCTGTAGAGAGGAGGAAAAAGACGTCATGTGCAGGTTATATATGTGCAGGAAAAAAAAGTTGGAAAATGAGTTTTCCGGGAAAAAAAAGTGTGGAATCAAACACACCCTTAATTGACATTGAGGTTATATATATCGTTTTATAAGACTGTAACACATAATTTTGATATCAATCATTTGGTGAATTATAAGCTACTTGTAACATTATCCATCTTCACTCACCTCAATTTGCTTTATTTGTACCTCAATAGGTGCCCTCTTAGTGAGTTAGTGTTCTCCCAAGCTTCTATAGAATACAACTTTTTATAGGCTCTGAAACATAATAATGTCAATAAGATTTTTTTTTCCAGAACCCAAAAAAAAAAGGAAAAAAAAATAAAAAACATATTATTATTATCAATAAATTAGATTACGATGACCTAAAACCACTGCTCGGTAACATACATCTACACTAGATGACTGGACCCCTGCTAACGCAAGTGAACATTCATACATCTATCCTATGATGCGATCTACAAGACCTTTCTTTTTTTTTTTTATTTATTTTTAAATTGAATCTACAAGCCTTCTTATTGAGGAAATATAGAATAGTAAAACATCGACACCCATGTACACGATTCTCAATCAATAAGGTCGAAACATATGAAGAGTGGTCAAATAAAGTTTAGTTTATTGTATTACTACGGGGTCTTATACTCTTATTCACTGTAAAAACATTACCTACTTAATTTATAAATTTCATAGTAATAGAAATACATGGTCTACTGTAGTGGCATAGTTTTGGGGGTTGGGGGTTGGGCTCAAGTAACCCAGTTCTACTCACAGAACATTATTTATATATAACATAGGTTGATACTAAACAAAAAGCATGTCAGCCAAAGAAATTTTTGTTTCACACATCTGGTCAACAGTTTGATACTTGAGGACAACCTTTTGCACTTGCTTTTCACATTTATACTTATGCTTTTTTTTTTTTTAACCTTTCTCACATGTTTTTTCCACATTATTATATAATTATTCATCTTCAATTATTTATCTTAGGTTCTTTTTCTCATCTTCATTTCTTTTATATCTTGTTACATGTTAATCATTTTTTATTATTTATTTATTTTTTGGTTTTTTTTGGATTTTTATTATATATATATATAATTTTTTATAATTGTGTAAATTACTAAATTTAGGTAATATGAAAATATAATTTGTCTTTCCCACCCAATTACCAATTAAATTGAATATGCCAGTTACCTTTTTTCTCTCTTCACGTCAAATATCTAGTTCCATATTTCTGTGAATTTTTGTTACTCTAACTTTTGAAATCTGCAACTTCGAGTTTATAATAGTGTATAAGTAAAATAGTTTATGAGTCGTAATTGTTTATATTATTTCTAGTTCAACTCATTTTTGTATCATATTTTGTATTTTGAGTACTAATTTCTGTTTATTGATTTGATTATTATTATTATTATTATTATTATTATTATTATTATTATTATTATTATTATTATTATTATTGGGTTGTTGTTTGTCTTCAATGACTCATCTATATATTAAGTTATCCATGTTCAACGAGAAGACTAACATCAATCGAAAGAAAATTGTTATATAGGAAATTTTTCATTTTTAAGTGGTTCGCTTTGATACTATTTTTGGATGTTAATCTTGAGTTTTGATATACAGTTTTGACAAATGGAAAAAATTATTATATTTTTGTTATTTTCAAACAAGAATATATAATGGGTTTAGATATAAATTATATTATAATGATTCTTATACAGTGCGAAATCGGTTGGGTCCATCCTAGATTATGCAAGTAAAATTTATCGTAATTTAACCCCCACTCCTCACCCTCCCCCTCCCCTCCCCCAAAAAAAAACTTAAATCCTAGCTACGCCACTCTATGGAGATAGAATTTGTAACTTGATCTTTCATTGTTTAGAACACAAAAATTAACCTCCGTAGAAAGGAGGAAAAAGACGTCATGTGTAGGTAATGAAAAATTATAAAGACTAATTAGTTGATTGTGATCTTAAGAGATTGTGGAGCCACTCATTAGTAATAACTAGCAGTAACACCCGTGCGTTGCAAGGGAAGTCGAGTACATTGATACGTAATTTTGATTAATATATATAAATTATTAGTACTGAAAATGATTACAAAAAATAACACTAGAATCTAAAACATCACACGATTTAAGTAAAGCATATTCACTTTTAAAAAACAAAAAAACATTCAATGGAGTTTCAATTCCAACCTATAAATCTTGGTACAACTTGTAACAATCAACATTTTGAAAATATCCATGAACAACATAATTTTACATTCGTATCCAACAATAATAATATTCATTAATTATCCACAAAATTATATTGGAAAATAATACCAAGCATTCTATAAAATTCATAAATACATCAATCTTCAATGCGCAATGGACAACATGTGGTAGTCTTTCCTTTATGGCTTTCTTGTCACGCAATGCATAAGGAATGAATGTATGATTGATACACATGGTAACCTACAATAGCACAAGTAAGAATAAATCCCATTAATATTGAACAATACAAAAGCAATTCATAAGATCTCAATGATAATAAAGTAAATAATAGACCACAACAACAAACCTAATTAATATAGCTAATAAAATAATTTTATAAAAATTTTGACAGAATTTCGCCTGTATTTCATACTAATCCATCCTGCAAACATCAAAGGCGAAACTTACCAAAAAGAACAAAACTTAATTTACAACAAATAAAAGTTTTGATAAATATTAATAGTATAAAAATAGAATAACAAAAAATACAAACTAAATATTGATTAGAGTACTAAACTTAATTAATATAATAGTGAAAGAATTCTATAATATAAATGCAAAATAAAATAAAATAAAATAATATTAAATTAAATGCTATAATTATTAAAATAACCAAAATAAAAAACTCTATTAACTTTTGTTGAGCTTATATATATATATATATATATATATATATATTGAAATTATTTTGCATTCTATTATATTCGAATACAGATTCGAGGGATATTAATTATACAATCGTGCGATATATGGTATTGGCAATCAATATATGAATAATAATTTCAAAAATTTTATTGTGAAATATAATCAACACATAAATATATTATAGAAATGACAATGTAATAGGTACAGTTTGGCAGACCCAATACCCCGGTCTTGTCCTTATCTTTATCCCGGCCATATCTTCATTTAATCGAAGTCGAGTGAAAATGAAATAAGAGGGAACTAATTCTCATTCCAATCCATACGGCATCATGATCGTGTCATTGGAATGAATTAATTAACTATAATATAATTTATTTTAACGAATTTTCATTCTTAAGCTAACTATTCCTAAAATGAATTAATTATGTCTAAAGTAATTAGTTCAATTGTCGCAGCTTTGAGAATTATATGAATTTAATTTTAAAAATATTAAGAGATATCTTTGATTTTTTAGGAGAAATCTTGCCAATAGATTACAATATAATTAGTTTGTAATTATTTTCTTAAATTAATGCTATTTTTTCCGTTTTAGCAATATAATTAATTTTGATTAATTTTCATCCAAAAAACTGTGTAAATTTCTATCTAATGAAACTGAAACAAATTAAATCATCACAGAATTAATTTTAATTTTTATCGAATGATCTCCAAAAAGATTTAATTATTTCCAAAATAATTAGCTTGAAATATACAATTCTAAGAATTATATAAATCTAATTTTAAAGATATTTTGTAATTTAAAAGATATCTTATAATACAAAAAATTTATTTCAATTTTAGGAAAAATCTTGCTAACTGTTGCAATCTCATGAATTTTAATGAATTTTTATTTTTTAAATTAATTATATTTCTTTCCTTTCAAAATATAATTAATTTTAATTTATCTTTTTCCATTGAAACGATGTCTAATTAAATGTCAGTAACATAATTAATAATAATTAATTGCAATATAAATAATTTTAAATAATTTTAAATAATTTTCAGTTTTAAACTAATTATTTCTAAAAGAATTAATTATTTCCAAAGTAATTAGCTTAATAACCTCAATTTTAAGAATTGTACAAATCTAACTTTAAAGATATCTTATAATTAAAAGGCTTATTAGCGCCATAAGGACCCGAACTTTAAATTCGCTGCGCACTAAAGACCTATACTTTTTTTGGCAATTCAATACCCAAACTTGATACTTGCTGCGCCGTAAGGACTATCGCCAGTTTTTCACTGTTAAGTCATCCCATGTGCTCTTCATGTGTGATTTTTCAGATCCAAAATGATATGAAACTTTGTATATTATTACAATCAAGTCTCAAATATTGAAATATATATATTTTAGTTCCAAATTTAATTAAATTTGATTAAATATTCCCAAATTTAGTTAATTTTAGTCCCAAATTTAATTAAATTTGTTGAATTAATTTGATACTGATTAAATAGTTTTTATCAAAAAATTTCAATGCAATAATATTTATTCGTAAATATAAATAATATAACCAGTTTCAATTCCAAAATCTACTTTAGTATTAGAGACGCATACATTTTGATTTTAACCTACAAAAACATAATTATTGTACATATATAAAATTTTATTATGAATATAATATATTAGTGCAAAAAAATATCGAATGCAAAAAATTAATCAAATCAAATCACGAAAATATAAAAAAATAAAAATAATGTAAAAATTTTATTTAGCATTATAGACGCGCCCATTTTGATTTTAAACAATAATTATTAATAATAACTGTAGTTATTGTACCTATATAAAATTTTATTAATAATATATTACAGTAGAAAAATATTTCGAACACAAAAAATTAATCAAATCAAATAATTTATCAAAAAAAGGAAGAAAAAATCCTTCCCACCCACCCACCCCACCCTCTTCCTAACACCACCATCGGATTGGTGGTGGTGATGGTGGTTGAAACCACCACTTTTTTTTTATAAAATTTATTTGATTTGATTAATTCTTTGTGTACGAAATATTTTTTTAGTGTAATATATTACTAATAAAATTTTATGTAGGTACAATAATTACATTTATTATTAATAATTATTGTTTAAAATCAAAATGTGCTTGTCTATAATGCTAAAAAAATTGAATTATTTTTCTTTTTTTATATTTTTGTGATTTGATTTAATTAATTCTTTGCATTCGATATTTTTTTGCAATAATATATTATATTCATAATATAATTTTATATATATACAATAATTATGTTTTTGTAGGTTAAAATCAAAATATATGCGTCTCTAATGCTAAAGCAGATTTTGGAAAGTGGTGATACTATTTATATTTACGAATAAATATTACTGTGCTGAAATTTTTAATAAAAACTATTTAATCAGTAGCAAATTAATTCAACAAATATAAATAAATTTGGGACTAAAATTAACTAAATTTGGGACTATTTAGTCAAATTTAATTAAATTTGGAACTAAAATATACATTTTTAAATATTTGGGGACTTGATTGTAACAATATCCAAAGTTTCAGACTATTTTGGATATGAAAAATCGCAGGTGAGGAGCACATGGGGCGACTTAATTGTGGAAAGCTGACGGAAGTCCTTACGGCGCAGCAAATATCAAGTTTGGTTACTGAATTGCCAAGAAAAAAATAGGTCCTTAGTGCGCAGCGAGTTCAAAGTTCGGGTCCTTATGGCGCTAATAAGCCTAATTAGAAAGATATCTTGCAATATAAAAAATATAGATACAGATAAGTATAGATATATATTCAAGTAATTAGAAAAATTGATGTTACATATTTCTTTTATCAAACTAAAATTAAATCTTTGCAAAATTGCTCATTTTAATTAATGGTAATTTTGTTTAACTATTTCTATTTTTAAAAATAATTGATTATTTATGAAACTAATTAAAAGGTTCTATCTAATTTTTTAATTTTCATGTTGCACGTTTCTTTTAATTTTCATGTAAAAATGTAACGAATTATAATTTTGTATCTCCACAAAATTAAATTTTAGCGAAATTGCTAATAATAATTAAATTTCATTTTGTAGCTTATTATTTTTAAAAATAATTATTTATTTCTAAAATAAATTAATGAGCCTATCGTAATTTTTAAATTTTAATAGTAATTTTCGCAAGAAAAGAGAGAATTTGACGGAATATCTAATGCATTACATTATATCTAACTTTTGTTAAAAATTTATGCCTACGTCTGTTTATAGTTTATACTTACTTTATTTATAAATAAAATATTTCAATACATACATGATGATAAGTTAAAGACAATAAGACGGATATCGAATTTCTAATATATAGCCAATGTTAATATCGGATAAAAACAAAAGGAAAGATAGAATCCGACTCCTAATATATATGGTTGATCATTATTATTCTACATGTTAATATATTCTATATATCTATTGTAAAATATAATTAATATGTTGTGAGTCGGAAAACCAAATTAAAAAAATATTAAAATATGAGCGGAAAATTTCCTCCGAAATCGGCCTCTATTTATTAATATATATATATATATATATATATATATATATAGATATAGATTACGTATAAAAAAAAGAGGTGAATGTAAATAATTTTTTGTATAGATATAGATATGCAATATAGAATTATAGAATATAGATAATTATTATGGTAGGATAATGATTATTTAAGGATAATGATGAAATAAGGATATTTGTGTTATTTTATGAGTGGGAAAATAATCCCCAAAAAATTTAAAAGAGCCAATAAAAGTGAAATTTTATGAGCGGGAAAAATTGGCTCCATCCAAATTGAAAAATGTGCCTCTCTTTATTAATATATAGATGGTAAATGATCTCCTCCCCATCCTTCCCACGTGTTGATGTGTTAACATATGGATTTAGCAAGTTGAACTCACTATTTTGTCAGCCCTCAACTGCTGATGGGGAGACTGACTTCTCCCCATATAGGGACGATGATATTACACTAGTACATAATTGACTTTAGGGGACGCCCATTAAGTGGCGTTTTTAATGAAAACGCCACCATTGGCGCTTGTACTGAAGAAAAGGTGGTGGTTGTATTAAAATCGGCCATCATATGGTGTGGTTAGGGTGGAGGTTGTACACACAACCGCCACCCTAAGTCAAAGAATTAAAAAAAATAAAAAATAAAACACTTAGGGTGGCGGTTGTACGCACAACCGCCACCCTAAGTCAAAGAATTTTAAAAAATAAATAAATAAAACACTTAGGGTGACGGTTGTACACACAACCGCCACCCTAAGTTAAAGAATTAAAAAATAAATAAATAAATAAAACACTTAGGGTGGCGGTTGTACAGTACAACCGCCACCCAAAATGCGAAAAATTTTGAAATTTCAAATTTTAAAATTCACTTTGGGTGGCGGTTGTACAGTACAACCGCCACCCGTTATTCGAGCAACAATTAAATTATCAGATTTGCATCATTATTTTTGTTTTCTTCCCCATTCTTCTTTCTCTCAAGTGTGAAATTTACAAATTATGGTACAGAAAGCAGATTTTATGCTAATGTAAGGTAAGCTTCCTCTATCTATTACTTTTAAATTCGTGTATTTTTTTAATGTTAATCGTGTATTTCATGTAATTAAAAAATTAATCCTTTTTTTTCGAAGTTTTAAGGATGCAGACTTTTAATGGCAATAACATTTGCATACGATGTCCGTTTTCAGCCAACGAGTACATTCCGGAATCGTCGCGACGAGATCTACGACACTCACTGCTATTGCTGTGACCCCATGTTTCAGGCCGATTTGAAGTCGTCCGAGGCCTCAAAATGCCATTTTTAGTTTTTCATTTTGTATTTTCATTTTTTAGTTGTTTATTTTTAGTTAGTTAAGAACATCTTTTGTTGTAATTGTAATTGGAGGTGATTGATTTTGAATAAAAATTATTTCGTTCTTTATTATTTAAGTAGTTGCAATCCTCTATGCAGACCTCTCTAAAAAAAAAAAAATTAGTTAGGGTGGCGGTTGTTAGCAACAACCGCCACCCTAAGTTTAAAAAAAAAAAAAAATAGTTAGGGTGGCAGTTGTTGCTAACAACCGCCACCCTAAGTTGATTTTGGGTGGCGGTTGTTAACAACAACCGCCACCCTAAGTCCACGAATTTGAAAATAAAAAAGAGAAAGGGTGGCGGTTTTTGAACCGCCACCCTAAATCAAGACATTGGGTGTCGCCATTTTTGGTGGCATTCACACAACCATCACCCTTAACTCAAAACAACCGCCACCTTAAACCATTTTTGTACTAGTGTTACTTATTATAATAATTTATCGAACTCTATGCGAATTCCCGGCGGAGGTTTGCGTTAGACCTGGATCAATCTAAGTTAAAGTCTTTATCATTTGGTTCACCTTTTTTGGTTTATTCTTTATTGGAATTTGGAAACCCTAATCATCATATTGGATTCTATCATTTCTTCACGGGAAGTTATATACTTTCATACATTGCTAGTGAAACTAGCGTTTGGGATTTTTTTGCTTGAGTTTTATGAGATGAAAGTTTCTTATATAGTTTTAAGAGTGGGGATTTCTACCTATTTCAATAGAAACGATATTGATTTTTCATATGTTCAATTAGTCTAAAAGGAATTTGTTGGATCTATTTTTGTGAGATACATATTTTTTTATAGACAATTATATTTGGGTTATCACATTTATTATAGAGCCATATACACGATCTGTTTAAGTAGGCTAGGCTCATTAAATGATAAGGACTTCCTAATTTGTAGAAAGAGCTTATATTTGATGACCTAATGTTATCGGAGTCTAGTAAGTATGCTGACATATTAAGAACATATATTGTACATAGTTATTGCGTGCAAGAGAAATCTATATTTACTAAATTTTATTTTATTTTTTATTTTTATTTTTTTTCCATCCCATCTCGGATTGAGATAACACTAAGCACATTATAAGGAGATAATTATGGCGTCGAAGATCCAGTCTGAAGACTTCAATGTAATCATTAGGTATTTCTATTATTGCTTAATCTTGACAATTTGAGATGATGGTTTTGGCTTTATTATTTATTTATTTATTTTTGTGTTTGATTCTATCTGAGGTCTTGTTTTTTTCCAATATTTTTTACTAACGTCCATTAACTTTTTCTCTCTCATTATTTTCAGCTACTCATATAATTATTTTCTATTATTTTCTCAATTTTTAACCACACATCTTACATATTATTCTAGTAAATCTACACTACCAATCTACATGGTGTAAAGAACAAGCCTTGAATATAAAATGTAAAATTTAGTTAAATCCAACAAAATAAGAAAAGTTGATTCCTTGTTTGTTAGTTAGATTCGAGCAAGAACCACGTAACTGAAGTCACAAATCTATGGATATACCCATTTCATGTCAAAACAACATCATAATTTGTATATATGCTCCTGTAGTGCGTTTGATTTTCCTTTTCCTTTTTCATATATGTCTCAAGTTGGAACAAACTACTCTAATGAGTCCCCGCAAATGGTTCAAGGGATATTCACGAAATTGCACACTTTGGTCCTACAAGTTACACTTTTATATCAATTATGTACACCTATATTGAGAAACGTAAGAGATTATCTTCAAATGAATATATAAGGTTTGATCAACAATAGTGATTGACCGTCAAATTTAATTTTTCCATCGAATATTCCAAATTAAATTATATGTTTAATTGTATAGATATCGATTTCTTCTTGAAGAACTTAATCCAAAATTTATTTACATAAATATTCTTCACAAATTTCACTAGTAGACAACGTTTTTCATTAATCCTAACACCTTCAAATTCGGATTTAGTTTTTTCCTCTCCCATAACAAAACAAGCACATAATTAATAATAAAACAAAAACACAAAAATCCCATTTTAATTGCTCGAATTAGTGTGGATCACATAGGATAGACGCAAATAATTAATTGAAGCACCCAAGCAATTTATTTGGTGTGGTATTAGTTGAACGAAACTTTGCTGCAGTCTCTTCCACCTTAAGAAAATCTTCCTTCTTTTTGGCTTCAATCGTTGCCCTTTTCTCTTCGGCTGCTTTGTGAACTTCCGCTATCTTGTTCTTCATCTTTTCGCGGCATTCTGCTTTCTTCTTCTCAAATTCCTCCTGCTCAACGTAACGTTAATTAATTCTACTTATTCTAGCTAAAAGGTAAATGTTCGTTTGAAGAATAATGCTAGTTATATTAATTACTGCATGCACCTTATGGTTCATCAATTAATTGACATCAAGATTATATATATGGTTTTATAACATTGTAACACATAATTTCGATATCAATCATGGCGTGAATTATAACTTACTTGTAACATCATCCATCTTCGAAAACCAATAATTATTTTATGGTATGTATACAAAATCAATAATTCTTCACTCACCTCAATTTGCTTTATTTGTGCCTCAATAGATGCCCTCTTGGAGTTCTCCCAAGCTTCTATAGAAGACAACTTTTTATAGGCCCTGAAACATAATAATTTCAATAAGATTTTTTTTTTTCAAGAACCCTACCCAAAAAAAAAAAAAAATCCAAAAATGTATTATTATTATTAGAGTAAATGCAAAAATTATACTTGTTATCTGCTTTTGCTTTCTCACTGTCTTCCCACGCTTTGATGAGAGCCAGTCTTTTCTCCAACTCAACTCTTGCAAGTGCAGAATCTGCAGAATAGAATATACAGACCATAAGAGGCTGATCAAATATGCAATAAGGTAAAACACTCAAACGGCGGGCTGTAAAAAGTAAATTCAGAGGATAAAAAAGGGAATTAATTATTCAATTAATTACACCTCTATCATTTACATCATCCACTCTCTTATCAATCCCAAGATCATCTGGAATTGTAACGACTGTCTTCTGAAAAGAAACATGATTTGAAGCTTTCTTTTCGTGGGGAGCTTCTTCGGCTGGTTTGACTTTTTTTGGCTCCATTAATTCTCCCGTATTCATGTTACAAATATTAGGGGAGATTCGAGATTGTTTGTTGAGAATTTCTGATTTTATCAATTATAAAATTGAGACAGAGAAATGATGGCAATCCTCAAGAACATGAGAAACAGAGAGAAGGTGGTAGGTAAAAATAGATGGGAAGCTGCTGGAAAAGGTAGGAGGTTATTTTAGTCTATTGCTTAGACATTACTCCACATACGTTTTAATCTCAAAAACATGGAAAGTAAACATATACTAGTATATTTTCTAACAGGACTTTTCTAAAACAATCGAGCGTTTCGTATCTTACGGAACGCTCCGGCTATTTTGATGGCCCGTTCGACCTCCATTTTGAAATTCGGAACGAGATCTAGAATCAGTACGGCGAGAGTGAGTTTCAGGAATTTTCCAAATTTTTTCCGGCGATTCTGTAGTGGCCGTGACCGCCGGTCAAAGTTCTGACAATATTTTTGGGCCAAAAATATTGTTAAACTTTGACCGGCAGTCATGGCCACTACGGAGTCGCCGGAAAAAATTCAGAAAATTCTTAGAACTCACTCTCACCGTGCTGATTCTAGATCTGGTCCCGGATTTCAAAACGGAGATCGAATTGGCCATTAAAATGGCCCGAGAGTTCCGTAAGATACGGAACGCTCGATGGTGCTTGAAAATCTTTGTATTTTCTAAATATATACTAGTATATTTTCTATTCCAATATATATATACACATATATATATATATATAGCATAATTTTAAATTCTATATAGAATAATTTTCACCTCCAAAATTCTAATTTTTAATTAAAACATTGCCGCAACATGTTGCTTGTACTACAAAATTCCATTTTTATGCCAATTTTTTTTTTTTTTTTTTTTTGTCGAGCTGTTAAAACAGGAATTATTTTTCCCCAGTTTGACATTTTCCTTAAAAACCAATGCAGTTAAATGAAAGTAAAGGTGTCCTTGTTGTCCATAGTACATAGTGATTATAATAGACAATTATTTCCAATTGCACTTATTCGGCATTTATTTCGAAGAGTTAAATTTTTATTTAACAAATATTGATGCTTCTTTCTAATTGCGAATAAGCACAACCGGCTCTGCTTCAAGGCGAAGAAGGTCAGTGTCTTGGTGTCAGAATTTTTTTTTTTTTTTAAATAAGAGAAACAGGTGATCCATTTTAAAATTGTAAGTAAAAAAAATTCAAAAAGTTAGAAGAAGAGGATAGAAATTTTTGGTTGAACTAGAAAAAAAAAGGGCAAAATTTTTATGTTTACAATTCAGCTCAGCATTAAGAGTCTCAGGACCAGCACTACAAATAAGTATCTATATCTAATTATGATGATAGTTTGTCATTTGTCATATTTAATGTACAACAATAGGTATAATCCCTAATAGAGGGATGGACCCCACCAATACAAGGGTGATAAAAACAGTATTTTCTCCACATCTCCATTACAAATTGTACCTCTTATTATACCAATTTTGTTTTAGGTTTAGCATTATTCATAAAAGAGTGATCCAAATTTCTGTACATAATAGTCTCGGGAGGGTTAATAATGGCCAAGTTCCACTTTTGACAACAATTCACACTCCTCTAGTCCTTTGTAAGAATAATTAATAGAATTATTACTCATGAACCTAAAGTTTTTTATGTTTGTTATGTTGTGCTTGTTCATCGAGCTTTTCTATAAAACAAATTAGATTTTCATTTTGCTTAATGATATTAAATAATTTGGGAAAATATTTATATATTTAATCTATAATTTTGATCCAATGGTGAAATTTGGGCATCATGCCGCATACATCATGTTGTTCATGCTATAACATTAGATTTGAGCATATGTTAAGGTGTTCAAATTTGGGCACTGGATAAAAAAAAAAAAAAAAAAAAAAAATTAGTGTGTGTTCGTGTGATTGTTTTTCCTAAAAATCATCTACTATTAAAAGTCAAAGTCAAACATCAATATCAACCACACATCTCGTGCTCTCCACTACTATCTAACCGAAAGGTTTATTTTTAGTTAAATTTTAGGCCCAAAAAATGTACACGAACACACGCTTAATTTGTGCTGAGATTTGTAGCATACTATCTTTGAATACAATAATACAAGAGTACAAGCTACAAGTACAAATTATACGAAATTCAAAATATCAATATCACAAGTTAGACATAAATGCGAGCTAAACTTTATATCAAAAACTAAAGTTACAAATGTTAGGTATGAAAAATTCTCAACACAAAATCATCTTTGCAATACGTTAGCACTCTTAATTAAAATTTTTCAACACAAAATCTTTGAATACAATAATATAAGAGTACAAGCTACAAGTACAAATAATACGAAATTCAAGATATCAATATCACAAGCTAGACATAAATGTGAGCTAAATTTTATATCAAAACTAAAGTTGCAAATGCTAGGTAAGAAAAAATTTTAACACAAAATCATCTTCGTAATACGTTAGCACTCTTAATTAAAATTTATTCTTTTATATATAATTTTGTGAACTATATTTTTTTTTTGAAAAAATTAATTATTTTTTATAAATGTTATTTTTAATTTATTTTTGTGTTTAATTTAATTTTAGAGCTAACAAAATTTCATGAATTATTATTAAAATAAAAATCACGACTAAAATTCTGGTGCTGGCACATGGGTAAAAATTTAGTATATAGTTGAAGTCAAATGTTTCAATTCGTTTAAGAAACAACAATAACAATATATGAGTTTGGAATCACATTTTTTTTTCATGACATTATAATGGGAGTGTAGGGGAGGAGAATCGAATCTTTAGCCAATGACATGTGGGAATTAATGCTTTAATGCTTACACACAACTAGACCACAATACCTTTGGCGCTTGAAATCACTTTTTGAACCATAATACCCTTAGCAATATTTCATAACTATTGATTTTACCGTTGCTCAATATTGTAACGTATGCATTTCATGAAATACATATTTAAATTGTCATATACCACATTGTTATATAATATTTATATATATTTCATAAAATACATAATAAATAATTATAAAAATAAGTAATATTATTATACTCATCTGTAGTCATAGAAAGGTTTTAAATAATTTTCATTAAATTATAAAATTTCTTCAGGTTGCATCAGATGAAAGTATTTGTAAATGAAAATTACTTATAGAAGTGATGTGGCCAGTTTACTAATATTGACTTAATAAGTTTGCAAGAAGTATTTTAGATGGCGGTTGAGGCATGTTATCGTCGACTAGTAAATGATATTAGATCATTAGTGCTCGTACTTGCCCTTCTAGGTAGTTTCCGCCTTGTTCTCTCCACATTAAATTTCATTTACTCGAAGTACGTGATATGGGCGTTGTTGAAAATTTGCGAAAATGTATTTAAAAATAGTATAAAGTAATTGTATGAATGTTGAAAATGATAAGAGAGATAAAATTAGTAAAATTTAATGTTTATAAAACAAGGCGGTCTATCTAGATGTTGAGATTTAATTATAATTTATTATATCAAGTTGTTAGGACTTGAATCAATTCATCCATTCACTAAGGTGTTGGCACCTTCTTTCACACGACTCAATTCTAGAGTTGTGTTTAAGTCTTGGGTTATTTTTCCAGTGGTGAAGCCAGGAATTTTGTTTAGCGGGGGTGAAAAATTATTGCTATTAACTATTATCTGCACTATGAAAAATAAAATATGTCCATATGTGAGAATGCCTCTTAACTTAGCAATAAATACTTTGATACATCAAGTTATAGTACAAAATGATTACGATGAGTATATATTCTAATTACATAAAGCTCAAAAAGACAAAACAAATTGTCTCATCTAAGTTCGAGGGTTTAGAGATGGCCTATGCATCTTAAGTTGGTCTCTCCGTATCTTCATCTCTTAAAACTTGTCAATGAGAGAATCCATCGAGAAAGTCTCTACAATCTCTTTCTCAATATGCAGAACCATATTACTATGCAAAAAGTCATCTCTCATTGTACTCCGGAACTTCATCTTGACAAGATTCATAGCTGAAAATGCACGCTTAGTCGTAGCTGTGGAAATTGGAAAAATTAAAAGGAGATGAATCAATCTATCAACAAGATAGTAACTCATTGATTTACTTGTTTGTGCTAATATTTGGCACACCTAACGAAGTGTAGACAAATTCTGAAATTAGGAGTTACGGTGAACTTCAATTTTATAGAGCTTCAATTGATCTTCCAAATGCAACTTCTCCAAATCCGTAAAGTCATTTGGATATAATTTATGTGCTAGCTGACAAATTTTTTGAACATCAAATGCTTTGTAGTCTTTGAAAATTTACAGTTGGCTAAACTACTATTTATTACGTTCAGATACATCTTTGTTGTGTTCTATTACTCAGATTTAACTGGTGACAGTTTACTGTTTAATGCGAGATGCATCTGTAAATTATCGTGGCCTAGATCCATCTACGTATGTCAGATGCGTCTGGCGATGCAATGCGGAAATTAACAGAATGCAGTAAAGCAAACAGTAAGAACACGACATTTTTAATGTGGAAACCCAACTCGGGAAAAATCACGCGCTCGTCCCCTACGAGCAAAACCTGTCTACTAGATCAAATTAGTTTAAATCTTTTACAAAGCAACTGCAGGGTAGTTTACGCATAAATTAACCAACATTTAAGAAAATAATAGAAAAATTTTCATGTTCTTCGTTCTTAGCATGTAATTTGAACAGACATCCAGTCTCTCATCAGCAGCTCCTTATAAACTGCAATCTCGCAACAGATCCGCACTCCCTGCAAAGATCTCTTTGTGGGTTGATCTACTTCATGGAAAGGACTTGTCCGGAGATTCGAACCAAGATCTTCAAGATTCAAGGTTGGTTGTACATGAAACTCTTCAATTGTTTATTGAAAAATCCATGCACCCAAGAGAAGGACACGTTTCTTGAGTGTATAATGGGGCGATTTTTCTCATATGAACGTGTAGTATCTTTCTCCATAGTGTTAGTGTTTTATACCACTTGTGCTGCTTGTTGGCCAAGACTCCAAGTTATCATAAAAGACCAACTCCTATAAAGAATAAAAATATTATTAGTTATAGGATAAATTAAATAAGGTAAGTATAAAATATGGAATAAGATTATTAACTTATCTTCTATCAAGTTTATATGAAATAGAAGTCTTACCATAAACCGGATACATTAAATATAGACATAAGCTAGAGAATTTTCTTATCCTACACTTCTAGTGTCCAATGGACTCCCTCTTGTTTATATTACTGAAATAAAATAACTAATTATCACATGTGAGAATTAAAATTAAGATAAATCAAAAATACAATGTGATAATAAGTCCATACAAAAATAAAACATGCATAGTTAAATTAATTAAACATAAAATTTAACTAACTTAATTACTCATGTGGAAAAATAAAAATGCAATTATTAACCTAATTTTCCTACATGAAAATAAACTTAACAGACTTTGTAGGATCCAATGATGACCTAAGAATAAGCAATTCCCTGACATCTTCCTTAAATCTATTAATTATCTCTTGAATTTGAAAATCCGTAACTACAAGAAACATATCAATCCTATAATGATGTAACAAAGTGATCGGATCCTTTTCTTGTTTATTTCTTCCTAGACCTGCTTTATACAAAGAATTCGTATCAGGAATATCTATGTTTTTTGCAATACAAAATGACTTTACCTTGTTAAGCAGACCATCCCATTTACCTTCTCTATACTATTGAAGTTAAGCTTTTCTTACTGTTACCAAGTCCATTGCATTCAATATATCTTGAGATTTAAATTGTAAGGCCTGACAAAGGATATTTGTATATCCCATGATGTCTCACATCAAATCCAAAATAAACACAAACCCAAAAGATATTATAATATCATAAACACCATCAGCTTTACTTTTGTTAGCTATAGTGCTTCCATCATTGATAATATCGACTAAAATAGAACAAGTATCTTCAAACATAACAATCAAACTAGAAACTGAACTAAAGTGTGAGCTCCATCATGTATTTCCGGCACACGTAAGTGTTCTAATATGATTTTGTCCTCTACCAGTTTCAATCTCACCATTCTCAATCATTTTTGCAATTGTAGCTGCTTTCCAGCTTTGGAGTTTGTAATGCCCTCTCTAGTATCACGTTTCGTTTACGAAGACCTTCCATTGTATTACATATGTTGCATAAAAGTTGATCAGCAGCATTAAAGAATCACCATTCTCAACTAGAGGTGGCATCACTTACACATTTCATATTCGAAACCACAAGTTCGTTTTTAACCACAAACATTCATATTAATTTACATTACTTTACAAAACATTCAAATGTATACAATGTGATACTCATGTGATCTCGGAATCATATTCAAAATACATATTTCAGGATCTTCCATATTTCCCTTCTCCACACGAGCCTTCATATATCAAGTTCTTGAAGATTCCCCCCATCTCCCACATTCTTGTTGTGTCCTGCATCGTCTAAGCCACACAGGCATACACAAAATGAGTCATAAAGACTCAGTGGGAATAGATACATGTATATTCTTATATTAGGCCCTGTTGCTAATCATGTGTTTATATTGGCACCAATGAAGTCACATACCATATATTGTCGGACCTCATATCATATTGGGGCTTAGATTCCCCATATAGGTCATCATGTCACAATTGGGGTTTAGATCTCCCATATAGGCTGTATTATCTTTCACTTAAATGTAAATTGTCTTATCTTTCACTTAAATGCAAACACATGATAGGCAACCTTATAAACACATACCTTCATGACATAACGATACAAACATATTACTTTTGAGTCTTGATGTCGAATAACCATTCATATCATATTTTCAAGGCTTCACAATCACATAAACATCATAAATATAAACACATCATACTTTCCCATAGTGAGCTTCTTGCACATTAAGTAATATGATGCCAAGAATCACTGAACATACCAAACATTTCATAGAATCATCACCAAGCTCCCTAACAAAGAAATCTTATGTTTTTGAATCATAATTCCAACACAAGCGCATATAGAAAAACTTACCACTTCACATATATAAATACATCTATTACCCACCTCTAAGTGGAGAAAACAAGTTAAAAGATTGCTGGGTGACTTCCTTCTTTCCCTTCCTCTTCCCTCCCTCTCCTTCATTGGTGTCAAAGTGACGAGAAAATGATGAATATGCATGGGTAGAGAAATTATCAAACTAAGTTTGGAAATGCTTTGAGGTGTTTATAAATGTTCTTGGGTGTCTTATGAAGAGCTTGGGACAAAATTTGACCATTTAAACATTTCCAAATGGTCAGAAATATCTAGAAAATTTTCTACCAAGAATTACAAGTGTAACCTTTACCCTTACTGCAGTAAGTTTCAATCTTACGACCGTATCAATAAAATTTATAGCCATATAAAAGTTTTTGAAAATTTTACACATT
The DNA here is from genome assembly GCA_018223645.1 of Jasminum sambac. Classification (NCBI taxonomy): domain Eukaryota; kingdom Viridiplantae; phylum Streptophyta; class Magnoliopsida; order Lamiales; family Oleaceae; genus Jasminum; species Jasminum sambac. The sequence goes on from CP073640.1 coordinate 41,801,047, forward strand.
TGTCCATTTTTATAATTTACGGCCGTATAATTATGTTACAGCCGTATATCAAAATGTACGGCCGTATTTTGCTCTTTGAAATTTTTTGAAACTTCTTCATGAGTTTTACGGCCGTATCAATAAATATTACGGCAATAACTTAAATTTTACGGGCCGTCCCCTGGACCTTACGGCCATAAATATCAATCCGTTGATATTTTTCTCTTTTACAACAGATTTCAAGGCCGTATAGTATTTAAACACACCAAATACACCTACAAACATGTGATAAACATAATAATCATATCAAAACACATTCATATCATCTCAAATATCATACGGAATCAAACAAGGTATTATAGAGATTATCAACTCTTTTGCTCGAATAGGTAACCAAATTGACTATAAGAGATAAGTAATCAAAAAATGTGATACTAGAATGACTTGCCCTCCAGTTGTGGCAAGTGCCAGTTGGAGTCGATGAGCAAAACAATAAGCACAATATGCATAAGGACATTTCGCAAGAAAGAAAGCTTGCAATCCATTAAATTCTCCTTGCATACTACTAGCTCTATTATATCCTTGACCACTCAATTTTATTTTTTTTTTTGATAAGAAACATTAATTTTATTCATAAAAAACTGAAGCATTTACAACGAAAAATAAAGTGGATGAGTCATCCACAGGAGGCCAAATAAATAGTATCTCGAGAGGCCAAATGCTAAAAAATGAAAACTATTAGCTACATAAAGCAATAGTATCTAAAAAAACTATTAGAATCTAGCCGAAACAAGAAATTCTCTAACATGACAAACTTTCCAGCAGCTCTTGCCCATATGCCTATGAAGAAAATGGTGCTATCTCATTTTTCTTAAATGGATCGAACAATGTTGCCGAAAATTCTTCTATTTCTCTCAGTCCATATAACCCAAGCTACCACCATGACTATGAGCTTCCATAGCTCCTTTATTAGCCTCCTCCTATCCCCCCGAAGAACAGTTTAATGTAATCAATTCTGCCCAACAGAGTGGCAATGCACCTGTTTCGCCAAACAAGCACAAAATTCTGCTCCAAATCCCTCGGGCAAACTCACAGTGAATTAATAAGTGATCAATACTTTCATTAGACTTTCTACACATGATGCAAAATGATGGGGAAATGCACAAAAAGAGTCTTTTAAATTGCAACAAGTCACAAGTGTTAACTTTCTCCAAAGAAGCCAACCAAGTAAAAACTTGGACTTTTAAAGGCAACACACCTTCCAAATGAAACTAAATTGTGGAAAGCTAAATTCACATGATGGTTGGGAGATGGTTTCCACGAAAGATTTGTATGCGAATTGGGCCTACAAGTGGCCTTTCCAAACTCGTTTATCCAAAGTATGTGGGTTGAGATTTGTGTTTTCAAATAGGTTCAAAATAAGGGTGAACTCCTCACAATTTCTATTGTTGAAATTCCTAGAAAACTCGAGCTTCCAAATGGTCTTTGAAAGAGTTGGAAATGTAACAACATCGGAAATAACCGAGAATTTATTATTGGAACGCAAAATAACCAGGGAAAGGATTCATAAAGTGTTTGATGTCCAACCCACTGGTCGAGCCAAAACCGATTTCTATTGCCCTTACCAACAATCAATTTTGTGTTTTTCACAAAGATATCCCAAACCCTTGCAATATATCTGCAAAGTGCCCAAAGAGTTGAGTTGACTGCATTGTAAGCGTCCCATCTGTTCGAATGAAAGCCATATCGACTAAAAATGATGGAATGTCAAAGTGAATCTGATTGGATGGGAAAACGCCCTAGCCACTTGTCGAGCAAAACCAAATTCTTCCACTTTAGGTTTCCTATTCCCATTTAACAAGGTGATCACTAAAGCCCTCACCTTTCCCCTCCCAAAAAAAGTCTCTCATCATTTTTTCAATTGTCTTCACCACTTTCATAAGCATTTGGAAGACTGGCATGAAGTAAGTAGGAATGCTTCCTAGCATAGCATGCAATAGTACAAGCCTCTTCCTTCTTGAAAGACAACCTTTATGCCATCCCTCAAGCCTTCTAGCAATTTTTTCAATCACGGGGTCCCAAAATAAGGAGGCATTTGGATTCCCTCCCAAAGGTAGTCCAAGATAATTGAATGGCCAAGTTCCTTTCACACAACCTAGTCTATTTGCAATGTTATCAACTCTCTCCTTATTCAAATTGATGCCAACCACTATGCTCTTTGCAAAGTTCAAATTTAAGCCCGCCGTTCTTGAGAAGATATCCATAATTCCCATGAGGTATCTAACATTTTCATCTTTATTCTCCGAGAAAAAAATACTATCATTAGCAAATTGGAGACGTGAGACCCTAACTCTGTCTCCACCAACCTTAAAACCCCTAGTAATCTCCATATCACACACCTTATTCACTAGTCCACTCAAAACGTCACCTATAAGGTGAACAAGAATGGTGATAATGGATCACCTTGCCTCAACCCTCTCGAGGCAACAAATTTGCCTCTTGGTTTGTCGTTTATCATAACCAAGAAATTCGCCAACAATGAGTAGCCCTATATCCATTTCTTCTATCTTTCTCCAAATCTTTTCTTTTCTAACACAAAATCGAGGAATTCCAAATTGACGTGATCGTAAGCCTTTTCAAAGGCAATCTTAAAAACCACACTTTTTTTTCACCTTGCACTCCTCTACCATCTCATTTGCAATCACGGCTAAATCCAAAATTTGACGACCTTTTACAAATGCACACTGAGCCACATCGATCGTTTCTTTCAACACTTCTCTTAATCTCAAAGAAAGAACTTTTGCCACTATTTTGTATAAAGAGGACACTAAGCTAATTGGACGGAATTCCTTAATTGAGACCCGGTTCATTTTTTTCAAAATGAGGCAAATAAGTTTTTCATTGACCTTTGCATTCACAATTCTGTCTTCATAAAACTCCTTAAACATCTTCATCAAGTTCTCTTTAATTATGTCCCAACCATCTTATAATGCTGCCATTGAGAATCCTTCAGGCCCTGGTGCTTTATCTCCTTCACAATCAAAAGGGCCTTTTTGACCGGCTTCTTCTCTAAATGGTTCATCCAATGTAGCCTTACTATTTGCTCTAATACCAGCCCATTCTAGGAATATCGAGAGTGAGAAATTACCCAAAAGTACTTCTTTGCCTCTAAGAACCCTTGAATTCCACATAAGTAGAATCCCCCAGATTTATTTTATAACGGTAAGAATGCTATTCATTAAACCTAGAACCCTACACACCTCCAGCCAATTTCTTATCAATTTATTCCACTTTTATTTCTTGAATAGTTACCACATCTGGCCTTTCCTTACATAGTATCCCCTTTACCAATTTTATTTTATCCCTATTCCCTATTCCTCTCACATTCTAACTAATAATCTTCATTGAGAGAACACGATTGAGCCCTAAAAGTAACCCTCTTCACTTTTCTTTTCTCGTAGTTGATACTGATTTGCAAATTTTTTAACTCCCTGGTTCCTTTATTGGCACCCTTCCTTGAATAGACTGAATTTCTATTCTTGATACAGGTTTTTGAAATCTCATTTTGTAAAGTTACAAGGGTTAAATTTAGTCTATCAAAGATTGGTGCAAACCTATCACACTAATAAGTGCTTAAATGCACTTAAAAGATCTCCCATCGTGTCTTTATCGCCTTTTATTTAGATAAAAGTGTTGTTTTATTTCTTTTTGTTATGTATGGTGTTTAGGATTAAGAAAAGTGAAAAGAAGTGAAAAATGGTTAAAAAGTGCATATATGGTAAAAATTGAGGACGAGTGTTGACCCAGATAAAAGTGGAATTTGGACATGACTATTTGAGGCAAAGTTGTAGATATTTTTGTTTTGTTTCCATAGAATTTTTAATTACCTCAATCGGATATCGGATGAAGAAGTTATGCACAAAATACCGAACACTGCCAAGCTATCCAGTTTTATGCGCGCGCGGACTTTTACTTTGACTAGGGTTGTGAAACCTACTTGGGCTTGGGTCCTATGCACTAAAATTGATCCTTAAAAAGGGAGAAGAAGGCATCAAACATAGATTCCATGATAGAGAGAGCTAAGGAGAGATTGAAGAGGAGATCTGAAGAACTAATCCACAAAAGTTGAAGATCTAGATGCCGTATTCAAGACTAATCACCATGAATCTTCACACCAGCATGAGAGGCTAAATTCATTCATCTGGCTCAAAGGGAATGTCATAGTTGAAGCTTGTTATTCAATTAGTCGTTCAGTAACATTGTTTTCTACTCTATTATTAAATTGGTTTGTTATTCGGATCTTAATTTTAAAGATTTATTGAAGTTTATTTAGATCTGACCAATTTATGTGAATTTGATTAGATCTATTGCTTGGATTAGTTTCCAATCCCTAATTGTTGATTTTCTAATTCATGCGTAGTAGCTAACAGTCACGCATCGTTCGGATTAACAAACCCTAAGTTAAACATTTCGAGCTTGTGTGATTGTTGCTTACTTTAGCCTATTTTCCTAGTGATAAATGCAACCATTGTCTTAAACTTAGAGAACTTAATCTAGGTTATTCAATTGTTTAGGATTAATTAAAGAGCTTGTCTCGGTTAATTGAATTAAGGAACATTCGGGTAGTCAGAGCTTGTTGATTGCCTAGGGTTATTAATTTGACTAGAGAGTAAGAATGCGGTATGATTAATTGAATGTGCAAGTGGAGACTTGATTGAACCGATGAGCTAGGTGGTTTTCTCTTTATTGATTCTCTCTATTAATTATTCTTTGCATTGTTATTTATTTTTAAATCTAGTTTTTACTTCAATTGCCAACCACTTCCTCCCAATCATTAGTTAGCACACTTTAACTAGTTTTACACCGTTCTCTTGGATTCGAACCCCACTTGCCGCTACTATATTTATTTTAAAATCAAGTGAGGAAAATTATATTTATTATTTATTGGTTACGACAGCCATCACATACTCAACTTTTTCTAAGTCAACCGAGTTGGCATCTAAAGCTACTCTTTTGCTATGCTTGGGACAGAAAGATTATAGCATTTCTCTGGAATCAGAATGATATGAACATTGTCCAATAGAATTATCAAGAAATCCATTTAATCCAACAAATGGTGAATTATAATTCAAACTCCCCTCTTCACAAGCACCTAGGGGTGAGCGTCGGTCGGTTCGATCAGCTTTTCCTCCCGAACCGAAACTGACCGACCATGGGCGGTTTTTTTTCCAAACTGAACTGAATCGACCAGCTCAATTCGGTAAACCAAAACAGACCAAACTGAATCGGTTTGATCTTTTTCTTTTTTTTTTATAAAAATCGATCGGTTTTTCAGTTTGGTGAAAAACTAAACCCAAAATAGAACCGACTGCCAAAAAAATATAACCGAACCGGCCCAATGCAGTCGGTTTGGCGATTTTTTTAGCCAGCTCTACAAGCACCTATAGCGTTATGGCAAGAGTACGTCATATCTTTAGAGAACATCAAATATGATCAAGAAGGGTTAGTGTTACCTAATTTTGTAGACTAATGGACCAGTGTGGGATTGTGAAATGGTATGTGAAGTTGAAAAGTGATCAACATACTATCTTCTGTTATTTGCATCATTGGATGTGCGTGCCTCCACCGTAGTTTTTGCCAATTGCTTCCTGAGTTCCAATATACCTCTTGATAAGCCCTTTCTGTTTCTATGAACAAACTATCTATGTCTCCCAGCACTTTATTCTCATGTTTACTCTCTATTTCTGTTTCGTATTCTTCCTCATCACTTTGTTCAGACTCTCACGCCTCCTTCATAGCATGCCCAAACTTGTCCATGGTTTTTTCATGCTCTACAAGCTCTTTGAAATTGATTTCGAAGCCAAGGTCAGGATCTACTTCTATTTCTTCAATTAACATTCCTGTTTTCTTGTTGTTCCCTTCCAATTTCTTAATTAGAGCAACCTCCTATTCCAAAAAGTCAAGACATAAAAAAGAACTGATTTTCCTTCGTGTAGACTATCAGATGTTGCAGAACTTGGACCTCTGCTGAAAATTTCTCCTTACACAAAGAATTTTCTATCTTTCATCATTAGCGAGGTTTTTGCTCATAAATCTGCAACTTTAATCTCTATCGACTTAGTCTGGATGGATTCTTTTTCAATTAGGTTGTGATGATGGGTCTCATTTATAAGCTTAGATATCTATTTCCAAACACATGGCCCACGATGTGTAGTTAGCCCAAAATTAAAACCCTTCAATGCCTTGTAAATTCTGTTCGAAGGGCTGCACAAATTGGGCTCTGTTATCTTTTTCTTGTGATACACTTTGCCTGAAAAACCTGTTGGGCTTTGCCCATTTATTGGACCATTAAGCCCATCAAGTTTATGTTGCCCATGCTTCACTGGATTTCCTCCTTTCTCATCCAATTAGGAGTGGCCAAAAAAAGGGAATCGAAGGGATAGAAGCAGAACTGAAGAGAAAGAACCGAAAGGAAACGGTTCTTTTTAAAAAGGGATTTTGGCGCAAATAGTCCCAAAAAATTAGCCATATTGCAGATTTAGTCCCAAATAATAAAAGGTAGCGCAAATGGTCCCAAAAAAAAACTTTGGTGCTCAAATGGTCCATTTGGATGGAATCCGTCCGTTTAACCGTTAGTCAAAGTCAACTGCTGAAAACTTGGGTGCGCATTTGGTCCATTTCATTTAAAATAAATTGCACAAAAGGTCCTAATTTTAGATATTGTTACAATCAAGTCCAAAAGTTTGAAAAATGTATACTTTAGTCCCAAATTCAGTTAAATTGTATAATCTTTTATATTTTATTTTTTCTATGGGTGTTTATTTGATCCGTAATTAATTTTATTTAATTAAAATTAGTCCCAAATTTAGTCCCAAATTTAGTTAAATTGTATAATAATTTATAATAAATATAATTATTATACCTATATAAAATTATTATTATGAATATAAAATTATTATATTTATTATTAGCTATTGGTTAAAATCAAAATGTGCGCATCTCTAATGCTAAAGAATATTTTCGAAAGTTGTGATACTATATTAATACGAACAAATGCTACTGTGTTGAAAATTTTTTATAAAAACCATTCAATGGATATCAAATTAATTCAAAAAAATTAATTACGAACCAAATAAGCACCCATATATTGAATTAATTCAAAAACCATTCAGTCAACTGCTTATTTGGTTCGTAATTAATTTTTTTGAATTAATTTGATATCAATTGAATGGTTTTTATCAAAAATTTTCAACACAGTAGTATTTGCTCGTATTAATATAGTATCACAACTTTCAAAATATAGCATTAGAGATGCATTTTGATTTTACAACCAATAGCTAATAATAAATATAATAATTTTATATTCATAATAATAATTTTATATAGGTATAATAATTATATTTATTATAAATTATTATACAATTTAACTAAATTTAGGACTAAATTTGGGACTAATTTTAATTAAATAAAATTAATTACGGACCAAATAAACACCCATAGAAAAAATAAAATATAAAAGATTATACAATTTAACTAAATTTGGGACTAAAGTATACATTTTTCAAACTTTTGGATTTGATTGTAACAATATCTAAAATTAGGACCTTTTGTGCAATTTATTTCAAATGAAATGGACCAAATCTTAAGTTTTTCAGCTGACTTTGACTAATGCGATTAAACGACGGATTCCATCCAAATTGACCATTTACCAAGTTTTTTGGGACTATTTGCGCTACCATTATTTGGACTAAATCTACTATAACTTTAGTTTGGGACTATTTGTGCCAAAATCCCTTTTAAAATTAAGAATCGGAACTAAAAAATATGGAACCAAAAACCGAACGGTTCCTTTGTAATAACCAGAAATGCAACTAAAACCGATTTAGAATAAGAAATAGCAATGTTTCTTTCACTTGATTGTCAACTTTTGTAATTTCTTTTGGTAAATTCACAATCTCTACAAGAATCCCGTGTAATTGTAGCAACAAACACCAACAAACAAGCAGCATATGTAGCGACAAGCTACTCTAGTTACCGCAGCTTTATAACAATAGTTGCCGCTAGCTTACAATTTTTTTTCCGATTATGTTTATGCTTGACTCAAAATTTTTATTTTTTTGCCCATGATTTTCAAGTAATAAAAAATTTATCACAAAATAACCCGAACCTGATGGAATCGGAACCCGATGGTTATTTTGTTTGAAAGGAGCCGAACTGTTCCATTTTTCGCAGAACCAGAATTTATGGTTTGGTTCCTGGTAATGTACTATCAGGAACCGAATTCGAAATGCCCACTCCTCTATCCAACAAATTTGGGAGAACTTGGGCTCCTCATTCCCTAATTCCTTTATGGTCAACGAAGTCCGCACAATTGCCAAGTCTGAAATTAGTAACCCAACTATAATTAAAAGTCCACTCAAGACAGCCCAATAGAGGAACAACCCATAACTCAACTGACTTATAAAATCCCTTCATAGCTTCTATGTCAACAACAAAAACCCTAGATCCCAGAAAACACGCTGAGATTGCGTTATTCGAATTCAGGCTCCCATGCGATCTTTTGACAATTCTCTGAAGACTAATCATATCCTCTTCGTTTGTCGTAAGCGTGTTGAAATTCATCTTCTCCAAGGGTTGTTTCTTCCTCCATTCAAAGATACAACTTTCTTTTGCATTAACTGAAGGATCTATGTGAAATCTATCAGCTCTGCCCACTGCTCTTGTATCACTAAATTCGAGAACTTTTTCCAAGTCATCTATACCAGTCCTTCTAGGCTCTAACATGTCATCGTCTTCCTCCACTGTGTAAAATCAGAATCACCTTCCCCTATTTCTTCAATACCCACATGCGTCTTCTTAGCTTTGTTACGTAGAGAACTAAAAACTCCATTAAATCTGTAGCTACGATCATTCAACTTAAAGAATTTAAGTTTGATCGAGGACCCTATAAGGCAAGGAAATTTTTCTTGATAAAGCCTTTCTTATCTTCTTGTAACTTCAATATACCGTGAATTAAAAAAATTAAACCTTCTGTGTCCTTGTCAATGCTCGAGTAATCCTCCACACAGAAAACCAATCACTTTGAACATATGGATATTCCAAATATTTAATGGTAACCCCTCCATTCTGATCTAGCTACTTCTACACTCGATTTTAACATTTTCAACTTGATTCTTCCAACTTCATGAGATAAAGAAAACTATGGTGATAGCAGGGGGTTTCAAACTACCTATGTTGATCAATCTAAATTTGTCCTCATTACTATTACACCAAATCAAAGCCCTATCATCGTATTATGGACTCACATCAAAGCTATAGTTCATTGTGTTCTTCAAACCGTACTAGATGGTCTCCCATGGTATGTGGCTACTTTCTTTGAACATCAACACTGCAAGTTTCCAATTTCTTGAAGAGTTATTGACTACATTTCTAAAGTTAGTCTTCTCATTAACTTTACTCTATCGATTCTCTCTTCTACAACTTTTAACCATATTGGCCCATCATCTTTACAGATCACTAACTGCTACTGCTTCTTTCTCTCGAGTATAGATTCTAAGCTCTCAACCAATTTTCTCCATCCCATAGAGCTCTTTTTCGAAGGAACAATGATACTCCTCACCATGTTGTTCCTTAAAGTTGAGACCTTTAGGAACACCCCTCTATTGTTCTTGAAGCATTCTACCCACAAACTCATAACTCTATTTCTGAAATTTTTTTGACATTCAAAGGTGTACCCTTATTACATGATGTTCCTATCAGTTCAACTTAGTAAAAGGCTGCATCCAGTTACTAAAATTTCATAGGCCTTTGACCTCTTTCTTTCTACAAGAGCCTCTATCTTTGATCAGCCTAATCCTAAACTCCTTGTATCTCGTCCTAAAACTAGAAAATTTATTTGCGTTTTGTCCATAACCGGTGGGGTGATCGATGTTACTCTCACCATGGCCAGAGAGGCCGTGGTTGAAAGTTGAGAGGTTTATCATAGGGAGAGGTTTTTAAGGGGCCATAGAGATGTATTTTACCATGCAAATTTTGTATGTTGAGGTCGTGTTGAGATAGAACTCTATGTATCTCTTTCTTCAAAGTTAATGCTTTAGTGTCAAGAACATGAAAAGCATCAAAAAACTTTCTCGAATAAAATCTTCCTTGGCAACAAACCTTAGGACAATTACCATTTGCTCTCTTTTTTGTGTGTCTTGAGATTCATCCACTAGTATGCACAATTTTCCATCATCAATATCATTCACATTGTTGCACCTTAAATGCTATAAGAGATAACATTTGTTTTTTATTATCTGGAGAAGTATAAGTTGCATTTTTGGGAGCATTTTTCAACACAACCACATCTACATCCTTGTTGAAAGCAGCTGAATGTTTAATAATCTCAATGAAATTTCCCCTATTCCATGATTCTAGACTTTCATCATGGCCTCTCAATCCTATGCCTTAGTATGCACATAATCTTGCAGAAGATATACACACTGAAACTTTCAAGTGATTACCTTCAACTTTTTTGGAGCTTTGCTTGTCAACAACCTTGTCAATATGTTGCAACGAATTCATCAAGTCATAACAACTTTTTACAGCCCTCTTACGCAATGAGTTTGGATCAGTTCCCATATGATTTAGAAACGCACAATTTTTTCCATCATTAACTTTTTTCCAACTTCTAAAATCCTCAATAGTGAATGTATTTTGTCGAACTATGGCTAATGGTGGAGTAAAAAGGTAGGAATGTAAACAAAAAACACCATTTTTTGCTAGGTAAAACTCTAACCAATCTAGAAATAATTTGTACCAAGAAGGGAAGAACCATCGACCATTCTTGTAGAGGAAAATCCAAGATTGATATACGTAATCTTGGATCACGTTCCAATGAATCAAAGTCGAATTCATGTTCTTCAGTTTCAATTCTCAAACTTTTATTTGGACAATGTTTAGGAGAAGGAGCAATAAACGATGGAATTTCACTTGTTTTGAGATTATCTTCTAAAGTATGAGACTCATGAAGAATCATAGAACTTTCAACCACTTGAGGCTCATCACCCTGTTCAATGGTTCTTTTCTTAAAAAATGAATCAATCCTCCTATTTCTCATACACTATGCAAGTTTTTACTTATCCATTGGATACCTAAAAGTGAATTATTCAAACCATCAACATTCAACTATCAATTATGATAATCAGCATAGTTGACTAGTTGTAACGCCCGCCCTAGTACTTCATTCTATTCTATGTAACATTTTACAACGGTGCTAGGGTTAACGTCATACCTTTTAAACATTACCAAAACGATGAGTTCATTTTTCAAAACACATTTGTACATATACATAACAACTAAAGTTCTCAAAATACATTTACACATAAGACACTATAAAAAACTGCTAAAGCGAGTTTTAGTTCAAATACAAAACATTTATACAGGATCTTTGGCTTCTAGAGGACTCCCCGCCATTTTCCATGTTCTTGCCCCATCCCACATTGACTAACACAGATAAAAGGAACATAATGAGTCATAAAGACTCAGTGAGAATAGATGTAAGTGCAATGCATGCCACATTTATATGTAATGTTCGGTTGTGAATCATTTGCTTACAATGGCACCGTCACATAACTTAACATAGTTGGCCAAGTCTCAATCTTCTTGCGGGGTTAACCCCGTGAGACCACTATTGGGGGCAAACGGTCTCTATCCTCATTCAGACCTTTCTCCGAAAGACCGTACTTTCATTTACATATATGTAAACACATCATAGGCAACATCACATTCTCATGCTTTCATGATATTATTGTGTAAGCATTTACTTTCATGCCTTGATAGCATATCAAGGCTTCTAACATATTTCAAGTTGCATAATCAAGTAAACATCCTGCTATTTTCAAGAATTCCTCATATATCTCATCATAAGATACCCTAAACATAGCATATAGGCAAATACTTCAAGGCATCTAAATCAAACATGAAAAACCCAAGCTTTACATTCATATAAGTGAAATAATCATATATTTACCTTTTTGGGCAACTATTACATCTAATTACCCACCTTAATGAAGATGTAATCACTCAACAAGATGCTAGAAACTTCCTTCCACTTCCTTTTCTTACTTGACCTTGGTAGATGATAGTCAACATGGATAATCAAATGATGAACAAGGGTTGGGAAGCTTGAAGTATTGTTAAGAATGTCTTTGGGAATGTTTTTGGGGTGTTAGGGCCGAGATTTTGGAAGAAATACCTCAGCCAACGGAATAAGAAGGCCTAAAAACATTTCTGCAGCTTAAAATTACAGCTGTACATCAAATATTTACGGCCGTAACTTTCAAAAATTACAGCCGTAAACATTAATCTTACGGTCATAGCAAAGAACATATGGCCATATCTGAAATACCGTCCGGCCGTAATAAAGGCTTTGCAAATACCGCCATCTTCATCATCAATATTATTTACCGCCGTATCATGAATAACTGTGGCCGTAAAATCAACTGACGGCCGTATCAAGATTTTATATGGCCGTATTTAACTCTTAGAAAATTTTTGCACACTTCCATAATTTCAATCTTATAGCCGTATAATTTCCCTTTACAGTCGTAACTTTCATATTACGGTCGTATCTTAAATACTAACGGCCGTATGGAATCCTCAAACGGCTGTTTAGGGACCCTGGAAATATCCACAATTTGAACTTACGGCCGTAATATTAACATTTACGGCCGTAACCAACACTTTAGGGCCATAACAAAATTTACAATCGTAAACCTATTTTCTACATATTTGTCCCATTTTGAATTCTAACAATCGTAACATGAGAAACACATCCAATGCACTTATAAACACGTTCTAAACATATTACACATGTTATCATCATCGTAAGACACGTCACATCATATCAAATCTCGTATGAAAGCAGATAGAGTAATTATTCAACAAATTTAATCCTAAAACCTTAAACAGTCAAATACCCAAAAATATAACCCATAATCCTCAACCACAAACAGCTTTCTTGAAAAATAGCATTGCCTAGCATAATAGAACCAAAATTTTCATCGAATTTGTTAAATCAATCAAACTGCTACTAGCCATTTAACAGCAGAAGAAATTTAACAATAAAAATGGCTCTTGCTTGTTGGTCAACTAACATAACACCATTTACCATTTGATCTTTCTTCAACTACTAAACTCTAAAGTTCTATTTGAAATGATAGTCCCATGCGGCAAATTATATAGTCAAATTCAAGTATTCAACAAGAATATTAGGGCAAGTGTCGAGTAGAAGACATTGAAAAAAATAAAACCTATCACAAAAATATTAGTAACAAAATAATAAATTGAATATATGAAAAAAAAGAAACTTTAAAGCTCAAACTTACTTTAGTTAGACTTAGGAAATGGTTGATTGGTCCCCACACTCAGCAAGCAACTATAAGTCTCAAATCCAAAAACTAAATTCCAACTAAAAATTGAATAAACAAGACTTCAATGGCATAGAATTGTCCCCACTAATAAGAAGAAGTCAAGAATTAAATAAAAAGATAGATGAGATATCAGAATTGCAGAGACGCACTCATGTAAGCCGGCAAGCGAGTCGAGGAAACGTATATACTGAATACTGAGACACCGTATACGATGAGTGAAGGACTACTAAGGGTTGTAGTTGTTTCTTTAAGCCCATTTTTAACTTAAAGAATTCAATGTCATACATAGTTGTTTTGTGCCCTTAATTAATTTCTTATTTATCAGCATCTTAGATCCATTTTTAATTGTTTCTTCAGCCCATAACCCATTAACTTAATTGCTTCTTCAAACCCAATATCAGTAGCCGATTAATTAATTCATCCTCATTTTCTTTAGTTGACTACTCAGTTGTTTTTTGATCATTAGTGATCACCATCTTCATTCGGTCATTTCTTCAATCTTCATCATCAATCTTCATTTGGCTATTTCATCATCATCATCATCTTCAATCAGTTGAGTGTCTGCAACTTCCTCTAATTTTTTTTTAAAAATTCTACATCAATTTCACAAAGGCATCTATTGAAGGGGCACGTGATGTCGGGGGGCGACCGCCACCCACGGCCCCCGCATAGCTCTGCCTCTAATTGGATCAACCATTGTATTTTTACATATTTTTATTGAATTGAACAAGAGATACAAAATTGATAGGGTCGAGGCTTGTTTTCCACACAATCTCCTTAAAACATATTCGCTCTCAACATATTATCACAAGTGTCTATTTTCCAATTAAAATACAACAACTCGAATTGCGTTCGCATTGCCACCAAACTAAACTTGATCACCAAGATGACTCAAAGAGACTAATGGCAGATAGAGAATGGGAGTATTCATGATTTGTTGTGTGCTTCATTCGTGTGTCTAGAGAAGACTTGATTAGCAATTTATCTTGCAAAACTCAATTCGAATTTGGTGGCCGATTTCGATGAGACATTCGTATTTGCAAATCGCACTCGCACATGAATCTCAAGGGTCGTGTGACAATTGGTTTGAGATTTGCACCGCCTGCAGGCACGCAAGCCAAGGAGGATTCTCTATATAACATATATACACACTTCACAAGATAACAACCATTTATAAATTTGTCCACCGCACTTTAATTTTTCTAGGTGGGATAGCTCCTACTTCCAAATGGAATGATTCCAAATGCAAGCAAACTTTCATTTAGCAATGCAATTGCCATTCACCTATTTTTTAACAAACTTTTATATTTATATACTAAAAGGCCCTCATACACGCACATGATCTTTTTACAATAATAAAAATATGTGCACCATATTTATTGTTAGGTTTGAAAAAAAAAATTCTCTTAAAAGTCAAAGGCATTGTTTAGAAGGTATGATTAATGTGCAATAAAAAAAAAGGATATTAAGCAATGTTTTTTGTTATAAAATTCAAAATTCAATTGAGAATCTGGCTGCAATTGATAGTCGTAACTACACACACAAACAGGTCCGAGGGGCGTAGGCTCACAACCTTCTGCTGGGTCCATATTAGAATAGGATTCATGACACCGTAGGAAACACATAGATGGTGAAAGAGCTTTGTCACAAGGTCCAAAACTTTCTTAGCACGTCTTCACTTATGTTGGCGCAAATAGGGGTGGCTCAACTTCTTCAAGTATTTTTGCCATACATCCCTCCCCCCAAAATCAAATCACCATATATAAATAAGGCTTATGCAATCAGCACCCAACATTTATACTCGTTGCACACTAAGGACTGAAAACTTTTTTCTTGGAATTTTCATCCTCTAACTAACATTTCCTCGTGCCATAAGGACTTTTGACATTTTTACCCTTCAATTTCCACGAACCACTAGGACATGGTCCAATGTTCTAGTGCGACTTGGTCATGAACCACTACCATTGGGTGCGACTCATCATGGGTAATAATTTTTTTAACTGGCCCAACCTCTAATTCAGCTCCTAAAGTGTCCAAATCGAGGTCTAAAGTTTAGTTTTTGAGCAAATTTGGAGCTTTTTTTATTGGAAAACTATTTTGCAAATTAGCTTTCATGGGAATTGTAAGACATCATTAGAGGATGCTATAAATCCATTTTGAGCCACAAATTTGGAGAGAAAAGGGGGCAATTCGTTGTTAGACTGAAAACTATGGTTTATGTAACTATTTGTGATTTTGTTCAATCCATGAACACCTATCCGAAATTGAGTTTGGGGATGTTTAATACGGTAAGGGGCGTTCATTTCTAGGGTGAGAAGTTTAGTGGAAGTGGGTGGAATCATGGAGTTAGTGTTTGGTGCTAGGTGCTAAAATTGCATTTTTTGTATTTTGGCTTGGGGGATGGTTTTACAGTTGTCAGTGGCGGATGTGGTGGTCAAGCAGGGTTGGGCAGGGGTGGAAGAGTCAGGGGGTAGTGGTGGCATGGTGGCCACAATGGAGATGCAGCGATAATGGTGGTGGTGGAGTTTCATGGAAGATGAGAACTAAGTCGCATGCTTCCAAAATGTTATCTAATGAATTATAAGTAAATTTATTTAATTTTATTTAATTAAAAGGATATTAATTTCTTTTTACTATGAAAAGTCCTTATGCAGCAAGGAAACGTTAGTTAGGGGACGAAAATGCCAAGAAAAAAAAGTTTAGATCCTTGGTGCGCAGCTAGTATAAATAAGAAATTAAGCTCATGTTCTCCTACTCATTTTTATATATTTTTACATACAAATCTCGTGGGACCTACCTGTACTACACAAATCTCCACAATTCAATTCCACTTTTTCTCTCTCCTATATCACATTAAAACACATAAAAATACACACCCTAACACTCTCTAAGTCATACAACTACCATACAATTAAGTTTCCAAATGGAAAAACTACCATATAGGTCTTTTGTTTCATGAAAATGGCACTTGAGTATTAAAAGTATCTCCGACGACACTTAGATCCATTTTGTAATTAGTTTGCTCCCATCGGTCCACAAATCTTGCCACGGAGAAGTCCATATAAAAATATTAATTTCATGAATTTTTTATAATTTTTGCTCCATTTTTTGCTTTTCTATCATGATATTGATTGGAAAATATTTTTGAAATTAGAACATAATTTTTGGGCCATTCGCATAGTTGGATTTTCAAATAGGATCTGTACTTTAATGAACAACAGAATCCAAAAAATATAACAGATGAAATTGAACCCAAAATTTCCCATTACCGAACCTCTAGACTCAAATATTTCTCTTATCCAATCCATGTGCATAAATTTCTCGCGAAATCAAGCCTTGGTTTTCTCCTAAAAACTACTGCAATCCGCTTGAAAATGTTCATGCAATTCGGAATCCAAGCATACGATTCAGTAATAAATAAGAAAAAATAAAAAGAAATTATGGAATTAGAAAAGAAAAAAATACGGAATTAGAAAATTAAAAAAACGATGAAAATGATTTTTAAAATTAGGGAATTAATATTTTAATTTGGACGTTTCCGCCTACAAGATTTGTGAACCCATATGAGCAAATTAATTACAAAATGGACTTAAGTATCGCGGAGACAAGCTTTAACACTCAAGTGGCATTTTCACGAAATAAAAATATACGTTTGGCAGTTTTTCCGTCTACAAACATTAAATTTATCAAGATACTTAATTCGGCGCATTTGTTTAAAACTCGGAAAGGAATTTGAATTTCATTTAATATTGTGGATGCATAAAAAACATAAGTGGTGAATAAGCTAAAAATCAGCCTAAAGTAATTATAGAATGGACTTGAATTTCATTTTAGATTTTATATCAAATAAAGAGTAGAAAAAATTTAATGGAATACATTTTATTTTTCCACCTAATTTCACCTAACCAAACACGAAAGTGATGAATCGTTGCGTATTCCATAGGCAAAAAGAGGGGGGAAACAGTGTTACTATTAAAGTTGTGTCTATTATGACATAGAAAAGGAAAATACTTTTTTAATTCTTTATTTTCATAGAAGATTGGAACAATTCCCTACGTACGCCATACCGTGGGAAAACTTTTCAAGAAATTTAGATTAAAATGTACTTTAAGTATTTGTACTTAGAAAACAATGTTTCGTTGCAATTTGGTATTTCAAACAATAATGTTAGATGAGGCTTACTCGATGCCATGAGAATAATGAGGAAAATGCAAAAGGAAGCCAACACATTAATTCTCAGCCATTTTCTTAGAAGTAAAACTGCAAAAACCTATTGAAACTTGAATTTTTCTTGTCTTCTATAGCAAATATTTATACGAAAACCTTTATTCATTCGACACGATTATATTAAAGGTGAGGTTTTTGCATTATTTCTTGATTATTAGTCATAGAAAGCTTTACCTAGGTAATATGATAAATAATAATATTATGACTATGTACTGGTCATCAATGATGTCATGTGATAGTTTAAATTAAAGTAATTGATTTGTCATTTTAAATGTTATCTGAAATTTTTTTAAAAAAATTAAGAAAGCATATCAATTAGTATCATATTACCACTTTACAGTTGTCATAACCACTTATGAGTAGTATCATTACTAAAAAAGAGAAATATTTTATTTTGATAATGAATTTAGGTAACTTGATTTTAAAATCGGTCAATTTTTAATATATTTGAAGATTTTGCTACGACACGTTACAAGTAGTGCGTACAAAATTATGTGAACTTTGATTTACAAATTGACATATTACAAGTAGATCAAAAGTTTTCCAATTTCTAGCAGGTGGCAAATTTATATAATCCCAAAGCATATAAATGAAATAAAATGGCAACTATGTATGATTAGTTTAATGTTAAAATTTGTTCTCCACTTCTCACGTGGATAGATTGGTCATAATACAAAAGACGGTGAACAAGATATGAAGGGACTAATGATTTCATACAATGACTTAATTTATGTAATGATCCAAAAAAATTTAAAGCATGATTAATCAATTATAGATTAATTATACTGGTAACTGAATTTACTAGAACCAAATTTTAATCAATTTAATCTTGAAAATCAGTGGACTTGATTGAAAAATATGAAAAGATGACTTATGCCATTGTATGAAATAATTAATTGCTTCCATAGGATCGTATGTTACATAATTGTCTTGTGTAGCAAGTCCATGTGCAAAATGTTTTGTGAATTTTAACATTAAACTACCTACAAATATAGTCCCACTTGATTTCTTGAATTTATACAAAATATCACATGAATTTTGACACTCACTAGTAATCTCATTCGAAAAATAAAACAATTAGCTAATTTGTAACACAAGATTCACATGCTTTGTTATCATTACTACTAGTTAGTGACAATGTGATCTCCGAATATATTAAAAGTTCACCAACTTTAAAATCAAGATATTAGTCATCATATTGTTGCCTAAACCTTCAAAAATATTAATAATCTCTCTTGTTATAACTCATTTAGTGCATATAGTTTTTAGTATGAATACTGGCTCTAGCAAAGTAGAAAATTTCAAGTTCAAATACTATTTGAAATTGTACTCCAAAGAAAATGGGAAACAACATCTCCATTTCTTTGTGCATTCTTCTTCTCGTTCTCTCCTCGTTCTCATGCTATTAAACTTCATATATCCTCTTTCATTGCATGGTCTATTCAATTGCGTTATACGAATCACTTAATTTCTTATTTTTCAATAACATCAAAAAATTCTTGGCATTATTATTTTGAGTCATGCAGGTGTGCTACACATATATAGTCGTTGACATAATGGTTCACATAATGACGCATGTCATATATCTATGAAATTATTAGTCAAACATCAAGGGTTAATAGTCTTCCATTTAATTTAGGATATCCGGAAATATAAACCACTATGTCAATAATTATGTACGACTGACTTTTTTTCTTATTATTTTTATTTAGTATAAACAAAAATTGTCTATGTATGTGGTGATTTGGTACATGGGGGAATACAGTAAGAATAATTAACGAAAAAGAGTCGATGCCACCGATATTGACGAGGCTAGCAGGAACGAAGAGATGTAAATGAGGTGTTGGACCATGTGGGGGAGGTGGACGCACACAAAGTGAGTGTATAGAAACATGTACATATCATTTTTTCGATAGGCAGCTGATAGGAGGTTGTGAGCACTCGCCCATTGGGTTTTGGTGTGTGCGCTCTTGGATTTATACTCAATAGAATTAATTCTTGTTCAATTCTTCAATTATTCAAATTGTGACTAAATACAAATTTTGGAAAGGGGATACAAATTGTGATGATGTTTTGAATTCAATCAATTCATAAATCTGTGATGAACCAGCAGCGACAATAAAAAAAGTAATTCGAAGACCAATGGCTCATACACAAGTTGGAACTCTTAATTTTGATTGAAGGTCATCTATAATCACTACTTTGATAGTTGGGAGTCTTCCTTTTGTTTTTGTTTTCATTTTTAGCAATGTTAAGCTAGTATTTCTCAATGGGAAGGCAAAAGAACTCGCACCACACTGGAATATTCTTCTTCTTTGTGAAACACTCCAAATGTATTTATCATGGAGTTAAAGCCATGAACAAATCATGATGTTTATTGTAAATTATGGTCTTCTCCTGATTTTTCACCATCAAATGTTAAACATTGTTCCGTTTGGTGACCATAGTAAGGGCTCAACTGATTTTTGTTGCCAACTCAGTTAGATGTTACTTGAAACTTTTTATTGGAATTGAGGCTATCTAAACAAAGGCCATCATGCAATGAATATATTTTATTCATTCATTCAAAGATTCTTTCAGATTCCTTATGAGGTGACAATATTATTAATGTTATTTCTATGCTTTTAATTAGGAGTGGGCAAATGAACCGCAACCCGACGACCCGACCCCTAACCAAACCGACCCGAGTCGGTTCGGTCACTTGAATGATTTCGGTTTGGGTTGACAAACCCAACCCGAAACCGGGTTGCAAAAAAAAAATTTAAATTTTGCGCGATAACCAAACCGACCCGACCCGACTGGTTGGGTCGCTTCAACCGAACAACCTCGGTTCGGTTTTCGATTTTCAAAAATGTGAACCGATTCAAATCGGGTCGGTTTCGGGTCGGGCCCGAACCCGACCCGACCGACCCGATGCCCACCCCTACTTTTAATAGGTTCAACCGCATAAACAACTTCATCATTTCAAAGATTTGAAGTGGAAAGATTCATACAACTATAAATAGGATCTTAGGTGGCGGTTGTTTTAGATTTAGGGTGGCAGTTTTTTGATCGCCACCCAAAATGGCGACACACAAAGTCGTCGAAAAGGTGGCGGTTGAAAAAACGCCACCCAAAAAAAACAACCGCCACCCTAAGTGTTTAAAAAAAAAAAAAGACTTAGGGTGGCAATTGTTTTTAACAGCCACCACCCTAAGTCCTTTTTTTTAAAAAAAAAAAAACACTTAGGGTGGCGGTTGTTTTTAACAACCGCCACCCTAAGTCTTTTTTTTAACACTTAGGGTGGCGGTTGTTTTAACAACTGCCACCCTTTCAACCTTTTTTTTTAAAAAAAACATTTTACTTAGGGTGGCGGTTCTAGTGCAAAACCGTCACCCAAAATCCACTTTTTTTTAAGATATGAGCAATGAAAAACACAGAATTAGGAGTCCAAATAAGAACAAAATAATTTTTATTCAAAATCAATCACCTCTAATTACAACAAAATGAACAATCGAAGAACAAAAACATGAAATTATAAGATAAAAAACTAAAAATTACGTTTTGAGGCCTTAGACGACCTCAAATCGTCCTGAAACATGGGGAAGCAATAGCTATGAGTGTCGTAGATTTCGTGCGATGATTCCGGAATGGTATAGTGGGCTGAAAACGAACATCGTCATGCAAAAGTTGTGGCCATTTAAAGTTTGTATGCTCAAAAACTCAAAAAAAATACTATTAACTATTACACGAAAATACACGAAATTGAGACTAAAAGATAGAAGAAGCCTACTTTACTTAAAATGTACCATCAATTTGTGAAAAAAATTGAACTTAAATGAGATGTCGTGGATATTGCAAGAAATTGCGAAAAATTTTCGAAAGAAGAAGGAAAGAAGCGGGAATATGACTATCTGGTGAGTTGGTGAAATATTTAAAGAGAAAGGGTGGCGGTTGTAACAAAAAACCGCCACCCAAAAGTATTTTTAATAATAAAAAATAAAAAAGGTGGCGGTTGTATAGTTACAACCGCCACCCAATGTTATTATTATTATTATTTTTTAAAATTCTTTGACTTAGGGTGGCGGTTGTGTGTACAACCGCCACCCTAAGTGTTTTTTTTTAAAAAAAAAAATTGTTGGTTTAGGGTGGCGGTTGTGTGCACAACCGCCACCCTAAATGTTTTATTTATTTATTTCTTTTTAATTTGTTGATTTAGGGTGCCGGTTGTGTGTACAACCGCCACCCTAAGTGTTTTTTTTTTTAATTTGTTGATTTAGGGTGGCGGTTGTGTGTACACCCGCCACCCTATCCACACCATAGGGTGGCAGATTTCAATACAACTACCACCCTTTCTTTAGTACAAGCACCAATGGTGGTGTTTTCATTAAAAACGCTACCTAATGGGTGTCCCCTAAAACCAATTGTGTACTAGTAAGGACATGGAAAACAATGTAACATACAGAATGCCAGATGTTCCTCTATTTTTGTGCAATGTACTTCTTTTGTTAGATTTTGGTAGCGTTTGAACAAGACTTGAAGAATTTGTTATATTATTGGTTCTTTTGTATCTCAGTCAGAAGTTGTTAGAATCTCAATTTTTTGTTTAGATATTGCCATTTTGATTCTTTTGTGTGGATCCCATAAGTCTGCATAAATGAACCGTATGAATTTTAATTTGTTTAGTATTATGAATTTTGATTATTTTCATTGTTTAGTTGTTGGTAGCTTTTGAGCAGGACTTAAAAAGGATTTGTTAGATTGTTGATTCTTTTGTATTTTAATTTATTTGTCAAATTGTTGGTAGTTTAATGAAATATATGAAATTTATTTAGATTTATGAATGTTGCTTATGGTTTTAATTCATTTTTTGTTTCTTTGTTGGATTTCCTAATGAATGACTGGATGGACACAATTAACAAGTTAACATGCAAATGAGTTTACACCGAACAAAGAGAATTTTTTTTTTATTGAAATAATAACTAAATATTAGCATCTGCAATTAAAAGTATTTGCAAAAAGATAGAAAAAGGAAATATTTTCCAATTCCATGAAAAATAACCCACACCTTCTCCCTAATTCCAATTCAAAACATGTTTAAGAGACTTACAACACAATTTTCAAATAGGTAAAGTAGGAATTGATTTTTACAACGTTGGCATCTTCCTAGAGAACCAATGCAATCAAATGAACCTTAGATATGCTCAAATTTAATAATCTCATAACATGACAAATGCATTGAATTGAAGCACTAAAAACTAAAAAGAAGAAAGTCTTTACATTACCAGATCCAAATTCAACTGCTGACATATATCATCATGGACTAATAACAAATTTCTACTCCTTCTTCCTTGAGTCCTTGAGTTGGCCACTCTTCCTGACTGTGATGCAGAACTTGAGATGCCATCACGCCAAGCATGGATAATTGACTCTGGCAATGAAGTAGGGAAGAGAGTAGGAGCAGTATGGTGTGCACCGTGGTTCGTACCCTATCCAACAAAGGGCAGCCCGAGCATAACCATTCATCAATGGAACAAATGAGGACCGATATATGCCATTTTTATCACCACGTATAATGGAACCTACATTTACAAAATAATGAAAATCCCAAGAACATGAGAGAAGTTTCACATTGCAGAATAATGAAGGTTCTCATAACACTCAAACCCCCCAACCCACCCCATATTGTTACAACAAAGAATCGGCATAATTGCCCACACTATCCAATAAATGAAACTAAACAATCCACTTGAAGACTCGACAAGGGTATTCAACGTGACGTAGAGTAAGTTTGAGAATTGAGATAAATCTATGCTATCTTGTTGTAAGTGTCTATGTGTGTATTGGATTAGTGAAAAGATCGCACCAAGTGAAGTCAATGCGACAAACATAGTAAAGACATCGTTGTTCCAAAACTCAACCCTTCAAGAATATAAGCATCCAGCAGATACTAGATTGCGAACCAGATTATATTACACAAAAACATACAACTAATTTTGGGTTTAGACCGATTGATACCTTACACTGCACATCAATCCCATATCTCTTGTATTCAACATAGAGGCATCTTGAGAACTGATCAATATACCTGAAATTAAATTGATCGAAAATTCAGGGTTATTCAGATGAAGACAAAGCATCTTGTGTTCTCAAATGAGCACATCTACTTGCTAAAGAAAGAAAGCATTAAGTTGTCAAAATATCTACTCCTTTGAATTGCATTGTCAAAATTAAAAAAGCATTTCGTTTAGACTGGAGCTTCCCCAACCCCATTAAAGCACAATTTTAAAGATCCATCATCAAAATTTCTAGCCTTGCTAGTATCCTCACAAAGAATCCAGCTCCAAATGTAGCCAATTCAATCAAACAAGACATTTTCCCTCTTGTAATTCATCCCATTTACTCAAGTTCTTTTGTCTTCACATTGAGAAATAGTGGTCTAACCATTTAAAAAAAAAAAAAAAAAAAAAGGAAAATGATAGGACTTATTTGGAGAATTCTAATTTGGGAGGATTCCCTGGTCTTTCAATTACCAATTTCTCTTGTAATTAGCAAATGAAAAAAAAAATGCTTCAATTGGCACATGAAGAACAAGAAAATAAAAGAAATGGGTACATACCTTGAAATCAGATCCAGGAATGAAAGGATGTGAGTTTTTTCCCAATTTGGAATCGAAATTGAGTACAATTCGATGGCAGACGCAATTGAGAGCCAATAGCCCTGAGTAGGTTTTCGAAGATTATGAACCACTTTGGAACTTCTGTGTTGATTCAGGAAAGGAAATTTGGAGATGATGACACGGCGTTTCTCTAATTCTAACGTGAAGTGACATCTGTTTCTTTTAACGACATGTTGGATCTGTTTACTGAGTTGGAATAAATAGGACAGGTGGCATATTTTTATTTGTAACGTAGTTATTGGAACAGGGGATTGGCGCAGCTGATGTGCTCTCCGATTTCAACTAACCAAACACGGAAGTTGTGAATCGTTACGTATTCTATAGGCAAAAAGATGGGGGAAAAAGGTTATTAAAGTTGCATTTATTACGACATAGAAAAGGAAAATACCTTTTTAATTCATTATCTTCATAAAGCATTGGAACAATTCCCTACGTACGCCATACCATGGGAAAACTTTTCAAGAAATTTAGATTAAAATATAATTTAAGTATTTGTACTTAGAAAACAATCTTTCGTTGCAATTTGGTATGTCAAACAATAATGTTAGATGAAGCTTATTCGATGCCATGAGAATAAGGAGGAGAATGCAAAAGGAAACCGACACAGTCTCGGCCATTTTCTTAGAAGTAAAACTTCAAAAACCTATTTGAACGTGAATTTTTCTAGTATTCTAGAGCAAATATTTATAGTATAACCTAAAAGTTATGAGTTCTCTAATTTACAGATTACTAAGATGCATCTGGATAGTGTTCTGTTAAAATACAATTTCTTCACAGTTACCTCAAGCAGGATATATCTGAGTTGTATTTCGATTGGAGCCTAGATATATCTAGCGCAGAGTAAGAATATGGAAATTTAAACAGAACAGCAAACACACAATTTTAAGATTTAAAACCCCAACAGGGTAAAAAACCACCCGCCTACACTTGCACCTGTAGATAAACAGATTCACTAGTTGCCAAGAGTTTAAACCTGTTACAAGAAGTTAAGGATAGAATTACGCATAAAACTATCAAACAACTAGAATACAAATGACGATCACTCCATGATCTCTCTTCTAGCTTGTAATGTGAGTAGCATCCCGTTGCTCTTCAGAAATTCCATATAACTCCGCAATCCAACCTAGATATGCGAGGTCCTCCTACCGATCGTTACCTCCCGTGATTATCTTTTCTGGTCGAGACTCTTATGTAATGAATCTGACTTCTCCCGAAGATTTGACTTGATGAAATCAAGTAATGGACTTGTAGTACAAATGCACTTGTAATTTAGCTTTAAGCATGATACGAATTTTAGGTTACAAATGCATGGGGAAGTCAAGGGATGAACGAGACATGCAAGCTAGCTAGTCCACGATTGCTTTGCTCTATTGCATGCGTGTTCATTATCACCGTTCTAACTCCACTTGACCTCTATTTAATCATGTATTGGGTCAATGTCTTGCCACCAAAGACTTTTCTTAACACATGAACTCCTACAAATAAACCAAGTGATAAGTCAAAACTAGTAGGATCAAGGGATAAGATAAGTGAACACTAAATATACGATTTAAATTGAGACCACCTCATCTTAAATCACTTACCAACTTATCTTAGTAGGTAGTAGATGTGTATTCATCTTTCACAATGAAATCCAAAATGAATCTTTAGCCAATATGAACCTTATCCCAACCTTTACAAGATAATGACATTATAAAGTTGATGACATGCATGGCTAAATGTGGACACATCTCCAAACAATTCAAAATCTCCTAGTTTAAATTAAACAAGCAACAACTACTCAAAGTCTCCTAATTTGACTCAAAGCCTCCTAGTTTAAATTAAACAATCAATATCCTTGATAAAATATATCCAAGTTGTTGAATAAACAATATAATCAATTTAATTATCACAACAAACAATTAAATTATGTATAACAAACCACATGGCTAAAGATATATTTAGAACATCTTAAAAATAGTGCTTGTGATAAAATGAATTGACAAATAATTAATTCAATTAATAACACATGTTAATAATTAAATTAATTAAATTATGCATGATTGAATGCATGGAAAAATAGAAATGACAATTAAAAGTAGATAGCTTAATTAATTAAATCTTAATTAATTAAATCACATTTATTTAATTAAAAAGCTAACATAACCTTTATTCATTCGACACGATTAAGAAAGGCGAGGTAATATTTATAGTTACTTCTGGACTATTAGTCATTGAAAGCTTTACCTAGCTAGGTAATATCATAAATAATAATATTATGACTATGTACTGGTCATCAATGATGTCATGTGATAGTTTATTGACAGTAATTGATTTGTCATTTTAAATATTATCTTAAATAAAAAAATTAAGAAAGCAAGTCAATGAGCGTCATATTACCGCTTTACGGTGATAAAAACTTATGAGTAGTATCATTAGTAAAAAGGAGAAATAATTTATTTTGATAATGCATTTAGGTGACCTGATTTTAAAATGAGTCAATTTTTAATATATTTAATTTGAAGATTTTGCTACGACACGTTACAATTAGTACTGCGTACAAAATTATGTGAACTTTGATTTACAAATTGACATATTACTAGTAGATCCAACGTTTGCCAATAATTACCAGCAGGTGGCAAATTCATAGGATCCCAATGCATATTAATGAAATCAAATGGCAACTATGTATGATTAGTTTAATGTTAAAATTTGTTATCCACTTCTCACATGGATAGATTGGTCATAAGACATAAAACGGTGAATAAGATATGGAGTGGTTAGTTATTTCATACAATGACTTAATTTATGTAATGATCCAAAAAAAATTAAACTATGATTAATCAATTATAGATTAATTATACAGGTAACTGAATTTACTAAAACCAAGTTTTAATCGATTTAATCTTGAAAATCATTGGACTTGATTGAAAAATGTGAAAAGATGACTTATGCCATTGTGTGAAATAATTAATTGCTTCCATATGCAAGTCAACGTACGAAATGTTTCATAAATTTTAAGATTAAACTAGTTATAAATATAGTCTCACTTGATTTCTTGAATTTATACAAAATATCATATGAATTTGGCACTCAGTAGTAATCTCATTCGAAAAATAAAATATTCAGCTAATTGGTAAAAACAAGATTTTTTTATTGCTACTACTAATTAGTGACAATGCGATCTTTGAATATATTAAATGTTCACCAACTTTAAAATCAAGATATTAGTCATCATATTGTTGCCTAAACCTTCAAAAATATTAATAATCTGTCTTGTTATAACCTCATTTAGTGCATATAGTTTTTAGTATAAATACTAGCTCTAGTAAAATAGAAAATTTCAAGTTCAAATAATATATGAAATTGTGCTCCAAAGAAAATGGCAAATAACGTCTCCATTTCTTTGTGCATTCTGCTCCTCGTTCTCATGGCATCTCGTAATTAAACTTCATATATCCCCTCCCATTGCATGATATATTCTATTGCATTATTCGAATCACTTAATTTCTTATTTTTCAATAACATCGAAAAATTCTTGGCATTATTATTTTGAGTCATGCCAGTGTGCTACACATATATAGTCGTTGACATAATAGTACAAATAATAGCACATGTTACATATCTATGAAATTATTAGTCAACATCAAGGGTTCACATTTTTTTCATTTAATTTGGGATATAAATAAATATAAACCATTATGTCAATAATTATGTACGCTTTTTTCCTGTTATTTTATTTAATATAAACATGAATTGTCTGTGTATGTGGTGATTTGGTACAGGTGGGAGTACGGTAAGAATAATTGGAGAAGCAAGGTTGACATCACCGGTATTGACGAGGCTAGCAAAAACGAAGAGATGTAAAGGAGGTCTTGGACCATGTGGGCCAGGTGGGCGCACACAGAGTGAGTGTATAGAGACGTGTAGATATCAATTTTTTGGTAAGCAGCCGATAGGAGGTTGTGTGCATTCGCCCCTTGGGTTTTGGTGTGTGTGCTCTTGGAGTTGTTCTCAATAGAATTAATAAAAGATTGACTCATGTTTTCGTTATTTAATTTAACAAATTATTTTAATCCAAGAGAATCATTTGATGACTTTTCAACTAAAAAGTTTTTATGTGAAACTAGATTCAATAAGTTTTTATTTTTCAAATTTGTTTTAAACGAGGAAAAGTTAACACGTCGAAGGCGCCAAAGATGCTTTTGTCTATAGATAAAGCTGAGTCATCCGCATTTGAAATACTTGACATATTTATACTTATGTCGAATTTCTAATTTTTCTACAATTTAGATAATAGAAACTTGACATATCCGTAATTTTCTCTAATTTTAACTCCCTGCAATGATTAATTGCTTTCATATCTTACAAAATTGTCTCGTGCAGCAAGTCCGCGTGAGAAGTCTCTTGTAAATTTTAACGTTAAACTAGCAATAAATATTGCCACATTAGATTTTGTGAATTTATACAAAATATTATATGGATTTGACACCCACTAGTAATCTCATTAGAAAACTTAACACAGATTATAATATGCTTCATCCCAAATTATCTCTAACTAGTATTTTCATCCGCGCGTTGCACGGGGAAACTTATACCCAATTGTCTCAATTGGCGTAGATTTATGAAGATTTGATCAGCTTAATTTTCGAATTAATGATGCGAACGGATCTGAAACGTGTTAATTTTTGGATTTTTTGGATTTATTAAGAAATTAGGAATGAAGTTGTGAAGATACCAAATTCCAACGGTAAGATTTCAGATGCATTCATTGGTGTTGATAAGGAAAGACGTGTATGGACTGTTAGTGATAAAGATGAGAAGGAAAGGCCCAAGGCGCGTGTAAGATTTCTTTGATAAAAGATTTGGGCTTATCTCAAAATACACCATTTAATCTTAAAAAATGAATATATAGATATTGGGTGGGAAATGAAATTTTGTAATTAATTTTTTAATTCTAAAAATTGATAGGTTGAGCTAGAAAATGACCTCATTTTATTAATATATATATATATAATGTGACGTGCTCCAACAATGAATGCCAACTAAATGATGGATCCACCATTAATGCGAGCTATAACTTTTCTATAACCACATAATTTCTTATGAATTTAGTAATGAAAAATATCATATTTAAAGTCCCAAAGACATGCCCGAATAATCTTCACCGAGCCTCCTAAAAGGTGAAATAAAAACCTTTCAAAAATTTCAAAAAGAAAAGCGAATCAAGGTTGACGAGCAACCAAATTATCGCTTAGTAGAAAGTGGTATAATCACTTGGTTAAAACGAAAAATCCCACAAAACTCACTGGAAAAATAAATAATAATAATAATAATAATAATAATAATAATAATAATTATTATTATTATTATTATTATTATTATTATTATTATTATTATTATTATTATTATTAAAAATGGGGGGTTGGAAGGTCGCCCAAAAACAGTATGTGCGATTGTCCAAGTAAAATTCTATCAGATACGTGGAACAACTGGGTAATTGCTCAGCCTATTTAGCGATAATTTTTGTTTTTGTTCAATTTGGTCTTCGCAGTTCAATTTCATGCCTAGACCTTAACTTTTGGATCTGATCAATTGAGTTCCCAAACATTTGATTTCTTCAATCTAGTCCTCTGTTGACTTTGATTGCATGACTTCACCTCCATGTATTGCAGTTATGCACCGGAGCTCTTACTTGGTCCATTTTAGTCTAAACTTTACACGTTCTTTAAGTTCTTGATTTGTAATTGAAACCAAAGATATTTTAATTGGTCCTCAGTTGACACGCATTATTATCAACCAAATAGAATATCATCATAATATTGAATATATAAAAAAATGCAAATAAAATATGCATTTTACACTTTTTTTTTTTTGAATTCTAATCAAAGTTGAAATGAAACTTTTGTCGTAAAAACCAACTCCCCCCATCCCAGTTATTTGGTCCACCTTTTCTTTTTTATTTGTTACAATTATATAGTCTTGTTTTCATATTACGAAACATATTTTGTGTCACTTTACAAATATGCTTATTTATTGCTATAATTGTAGTTATTAATTTAAAAATTAGTTATTTAATAAGAATAAATTAAGAACACAATTTATAAGATTTACTTTTCCAACACAAATTTTTAATCCTTATAATTAAAAGCAAAGTGAATTATATAATTGGGACCAAGGGAATATATATTCAACACAAGAAATATCAATTTTAATAACGAAAATTTTGTCGTAAAAACATTATTTTTGGATTGTTTGTTCGAAAAATTGTTTAGGCAAAAATTCTAAGCATCAAGTCACTTCATTGTAGACAATCTTTCCTTGCAAGATATAGCATCGAGATCTACTGAGCACAACCAAATTATTTTAGCCTAAAATATATGGGAAGTTTAAAGTTTTACTACCATTTAACTTCTATAATTCAAAAGTCAGGTCAAATCAAGTTATTTGCGCACATCAAATATTTGTCATAACTAGTTATATATCACCTAGTACAAATCTCTGCATCATCCAGTTTTGAACTAGACAATCATCTGTGTAAATGATGATGGACCCAAAGCCCAGGAAGAAATAAAGGCCCAGCCCAACAAGAAAGGGACCATTGTGGATCCGGCCTGTCGATAGTGGCCAGGGGTATAAATACCCGTTGTTTAGATCTTTAGGCGGTGCGGGTGCGGACTTCTCCTTCGTCTCTCGTCACATACCCTAGTCGTCCCCTCTGTTACACTTTGGATCTCCTCTGTAGACTGGTGAAGATCCTTGGTTTAGATTTAGGGAGTTTTATTTAGGGTTTTAGAACAACAATTTCGTCTGTGAAATTGTTTCAGTTTAACATTCGTTTTTAAGTTTTTCGATTCTTCTGATTTCTGTTAGAACAACTTTCAGATTCAATCAATTTGTTTTTTATAATTCTTGTGCTCTTGGTCTTGGTGTTTTCGATCTATATTATAACAGTGGTATCAGAGCTTCCGGGTTGCGAATTAGGGTTCCGATTTAAACGCCTTTTGAACGCAAATTTTTAATTAAAAAAAACGTTTTTATTCTGAAATTTTTCATCCAAAAATTCAGTAGTTGGTTCTTTATTTGTTCGATTCTTCATTGGCTTGGTTTGTGGAGACGGGTTCGAAAATTACTGCCTCTCTCCGAAGCTTTATACCTTTAATCGGGTATATATTTGGGAATTTTTCTGGAATCAAGGGCTCAGTTTGCACTATGGAGAGAATACGCAGGTCTGATTTCTCGTTTATCAGCTACTGGTTAGCTGGATTCTCTAATTGTTCGTCCGGCCTGGTTTGTTGGTACTGATTCACTGGTTTTCTGGTCTTTACGGCTTTGCTCGTATTTTCTTTTGATCTTCCCGGTGGATTTTTGTGCTTATTCAACCACAAACAGGTATAATTTCAGCTCTCCTTCGATTGAATTGGGGTTATTCATCCTTTCTTTAACCTTTTCCGTTGAAGCCCTATCTCGATTATCACACTGTCTGTGGTTTCATACGAGAACCACGGAATCTGGAGTGGTAAAGGGATTGCACTAGGGTTGAGAAGGGTGAAAGGGTTTAGGGAGTACCTAAATAGAAGCCCTGATATTAATTTGAGTTTTGCTGCGTGGTTTTCTATGTTTTTGGGCTGATTCTGCATCTGTTAGTGCTTAGAACCACCATTGTTTTCTGCCAGAGGATATAACTGTGTATTGGTGTCCTTTGTTTTCTGCCAGTAGATATATCTCTGTTTACTTGATTAATTTTCACTATGTGACTCTTATCTTGTGACCAAATGGCAACAACAAAGGTTGATGTTGAAATTTGGAATGGTAAGGGTGACTTTACCTTATGGCATAAGAAAATTAAGGCCTTGCTGCTTCAACAGAGGTGTGCCAAGGCCGTTGATAAGTCTTGGGCCACTGATGTTGCAGAAGCTAAAAAGACTGAGCAAGATGAAATTGCTTTGAGTACCATATACTTGCATTTGTTTGATTTTGTGCTTAGAAAGGTAGGTGATACTAAAACAGCTTTTGAATTATGGACCAAACTTGGAATTTTGTATCTAACTGCCACTTTACCAAATAAATGCTTTCTTTGGAAACAATACTATGGTTTCAAATTTGATCCTACTGCTGATTTAGAAAAAAATATGGACAGATTTAACAAATTGACTCTTGATTTGACCAATAGTGGTGAAACACTTTCAGATGATCAAAAGGTTGTGTCTTTACTTGGTGGTCTCGGTGAGAGGTATAAGGACATTAAAAATGCACTTGAATATGGTGGTCAATCTTTGACTGTTGATATAATTCACACTGTCTTAAAAAATAGAGATTTAGAAACTAATTTAGAAGCTAAAGAAGCTTTGTATGCTGAGAATTTTTCTAGTAGCTCCAAATCTCAAAAAATTAGTAACTTGAAGAAGTAACAGAATCAGAATAAAGATAAAAATCAGAACCAAAATCAGGGTCAAAATAAAACAAAGGAAAGGGAAAATCTTTTGATAATGAGACTAAAACTTGCAATTACTGTAAGAAACCTGGTCATTTAATCAAGGATTGCTATAAAAGGATTAGAGCTGAGAAAAATAGGGAAAATAGGGAAAATAATTATGCTGAACCCGCCATTAATACTGGAGTTGTTCTTATGACAACATCTTCTCAACTTGATCATGATTGGATCCTTGATTCTGGTTGTAGCTTTCATGTTTATCCTGTGAAAGATTGGTTTTCTGATTTTAATTGCTTGAATGGTGGTACTGTTAAACTTGGCAATGATATGAAAAGTGTTGTGCATGGAATTGGCAAAATTGTCTTACATTTAAACAACAACTCTTTTCTGATTTTAAATAACACCAGATATGTGCCTGATCTTAGAAGAAATTTGATCTCTACTGGTATTCTTGATGATGAAGGACATGATCTTATTACACAATCTGGTTATACTAAGATTTTTAAAGGAAATAAATTGTTGTGTTCTGTGCCAAAGTTGAATGGATTATATGTTTTGTCTGCTGTTCCTGATTTGCCTAAATCTCTTGTAAGAACAGCACAAATCACTGGCATGACTGATATGTGGCATAAAAGATTAGGACATATTAGTGAAAAAGCACTTCATTCATTGCATAAGCATGGGGTCTTTGGAAAAGATGTTGTGAAAAATCTTTCATTTTGTGAAAATTGTGTTTTTGGCAAACACACTAAGACACCATTTGGGAAAGGAAACCACAAGTCAACTGCAGCTTTAGAATACTTGCATGCTAACCTGTGGGGACCCTCTCCAGTTAGTACACCTTCAGGTTTTAAATATTTTCTTTTAATCGTTGATGATTTTTCAAGAAAATCTTGGATTTATCCTTTGAAAACTAAAGATGAAGCTTTTTCTTCTTTTAAGGGGTGGAAGGCACTCGTTGAAAATCAAAAGGGTTTGAAAATTAAATTTTTAAGAACAGACAATGGTCTTGAGTTTTGTAATTCCTTATTTGACAATTTTTGCACTTTAAATGGGATTACAAGGCATAAAACAATGCCCTACACCCCACAGCAAAATGGGGTTGCTGAAAGATTAAATAGGACATTGCTAGAGAGGACTAGGTGCATGTTAGTGAGTTCGGGACTACCTAAAACTTTTTGGGGAGAAGCTGTAAGGACAGCTTGTTACCTAATTAATAGGAGACCTTCTAGTGCCATTGCATACAACATTCCTGAGGAATTTTGGAGTGGAAAAACTCCAGATTATACTCATTTAAGAGTTTTTGGTTTCACTGCATATGCACAGTCTGCATTGGGGTCTAAGTTAGACCCCAGATCACTAAAATGCATTTTTATTGGCTATGGGGATGGTGTTAGGGGTTATAGACTTTGGGAAAAACAGAAAGGTGGTTATAGGGTTATAACCAATAGGTCTGTAATTTTTAATGAACTTGAATTCCCATGTTTGCATGACAAAGACATTGAGTCCACTAGTCCTGATTTGCTTTCAACTAAACTAAGTTTTAGTGATGAAAATCACTTAGATGGTACTCAGATTCAGGTGGAGCAACCCCCACATTTTGAAAATTCATTTGAATCAAATTCACCTTCACAAATTGCATCATCTTCACATCATAACTCCATTCCAAAATCTACTGCATCTACATCCACTAGTTCTGAGTCAGTTGCAGAAAATGAACAAAATTTGGACACTTATCAACTTGCTAGAGATAGGCAAAGAAGAAACACTAGGTTGCCTTCTAGATTGGTAGATCCTGATTTTGAAACTGCATTACTACTATTAGGAGCTGATTACACTGAACCTGAGACTTTTGAAGAAGCTGTGAATGGTTCTAACTCACAGCTTTGGCTTGCAGCAATGCAAGAGGAGATGACTAGCCTTATGAAAAATAAGACTTGGGTTTTGACTGATTTACCTGTTGATAAGAAACCTATTGCTAATGAGTGGGTGTTTAAAATAAAAGAAGGTGAAACAAAAGAAGGTGAAATAAGATTTAAGGCAAGATTAGTTGCCAAAGGTTTCACACAAAAACAGGGGGTCGATTATTCTGAAATGTTTTCTCCTATTGTGAAATATACTTCCATTCGAGTCTTACTTTCTATTGTGACTCAACTTGATTTGCATTTGATCCAATTAGATGTTAAAACTGCATTTCTATATGGTAACTTGAATGAGGTCATCTACATGAATCAGCCTTTGGGCTTTGTTGAACCTGGTAAAGAAAACAAAGTTTGTTTACTGAAAAAATCACTATACGGTCTTAAACAAGCTCCTAGACAGTGGTATAGGAGGTTTGACTCATATGTTAAAGACCTGAATTTCCAGAAAAGTGAATATGACTCATGCTTTTACTTCAAGAAAAATGAAACAGGTTTATTATATCTTCTATTGTATGTAGATTACATGTTGGTTGCTGGTTCTTCACTTAATGAGATTAATGCTTTTGTGGATATACTAAAGTCTGAATTTAAGATGAAAAATCTTGGAAATGCAAGGAGAATTTTGGGAATGCAAATCTCTAGAAGAAGAGAAATTGGGAAACTTTTTCTTTCTCAAAGTACCTATATCCAAAAGGTGCTTGAAAAATTTTCTTAAGTAATCCAAAGCCAATTTCTCTACCTCTAGCTTGCCATTTCAAACTCTCTTCAGATCAGTCTTCTAAAACTGATGAAGAGATTTCTAGAATGAAAAATGTTCCTTACGCTAATGTTGTCGGGTGTGTTATGTTCCTTATGGTTTGTTCTAGGCCTGACATTGCATATAGTGTTAGCGTGCTTAGTAGATTTATGAGCAACCCGGGTGAAATACATTGGGAAGCTCTTAAATGTTTACTAAGATATTTAAAAGGAACTAAAAACTTAGGCGTGCTATTTTCTAAACAGAAAAATGATATGAGTCTTTCTGGGTTTGCTGATTCGATTTTTGCTGGAAACTTGGATAATAGAAAATCTACTTCAGCCTATTTTTATACTCTCAATGGCACTTGTGTTAGCTGGAAATCTCAGCTTCAAAAGGTGGTAGCTCTCTCTTCCACAGAAGCTGAATACATGGCTGCCACAAATGGAGTTAAAGAAGGGATTT
The DNA here is from genome assembly GCA_018223645.1 of Jasminum sambac. Classification (NCBI taxonomy): domain Eukaryota; kingdom Viridiplantae; phylum Streptophyta; class Magnoliopsida; order Lamiales; family Oleaceae; genus Jasminum; species Jasminum sambac. Next base: position 41,836,859 of record CP073640.1, read on the forward strand.
GGCTTAAAGGGCTGATTGGTGAACTTGGTTTGATTGGTAACTGTTTTGATTTACACACTGATTCATAAAGTGCACTTTACCTTAGTAAAAATCCTGTTTTTTTATAATAGGTCAAAACATATAGATGTAAAGTTCCACTTTATTCGAGATATTATTGAATCAGGTGAAGTTAATCTTGTTAAAATAGCAACTCAGTTTAATCCAGCTGATACTGGAACAAAGGTAATACCAATCAACAAGTTTAGAGATGCTTTGAGTTTTCTTAATATCCAAGAATGTGATACTGCTGTTGTTGCTTTCTTTTTGCAGAATACTGAAGGCTGGGCTGTTGAGTTTGTCCCCATCAAGGTGGAGACTGTAAATGATGATGGGCCCAAAGCCCAGGCAGAAATAAAGGCCCAGCCCAACAAGAAAGGGACCATTGTGGATCCGGCCTGTCAATAGTGGCTAGGCGTATAAATACCAGTTGTTCAGATCTTTAGCCGGTGCGGGTGCGGACTTCTCCTTCGTCTCTCGTCACAAACCCTAGTCGTCCCCTCTGTTACACTTTGGATCCCCTCTGTAGACCGATGAAGATCCTTGGTTTAGATTTAGGGAGCTTTATTTAGGGTTTTAGAACAACAATTTCGTCTGTGAAATTGTTTCAATTTAACATTTGTTTTTAAGTTTTTCGATTCTTCTGATTTTTGTTAGAACAACTTTCAGATTCAATCAATTTGTTTTTTATAATTCTTGTGCTCTTGGTCTTGGTGTTTTCGATCTATATTATAACAATCTGAGGTAAGTTCAAGCAATCATCGAGTTATCAACTGGGCGATCGGCCAAGAGAACTCCCCCAAACCAACACAACAAAGATGACCTAATATTTCTCAAAAAATGTCTAATGCATTACACAGAATATGTAATGCATGACAATGAATATGTAATGCATGACAATCCATTATCCACTAATGAGTTTAATGCATTGACACTTTGCGTAACGCATTACACACTTTGCATAACACATTATATTAGTCTCCCCATTCCACTTTTGGGAAAGTATCATCCACCTCAAATGAACACAGAGCGTCAAATTCTCAAATTACAATTAAGTCATATCCGGTCTAATTCCTCTTCGTTAACCCATTCAACCATATGTGCTACGTCACTCTGTAATGGAGTTGAAAAGTAAGAAAGTACATTAAATAAAACAAAACCATGGCGGCAACCTACTTTTCAATTTGACGATTGCGAATACAAATCTGGGTGACTACCCAATTAAATTTCTAGGCAATGCCCAGATATTCACACTATGTGACTCGCATAGAATCAAGTCGCATGACACCGTGATATTTTCTGATGTATATTCAAAACAACTCATTTTTAAAATAGTGAAATACCAATCTTTATTACTTTGTTTCTCCTAATTCCTTCAAAATATATTCCCACCAGGCACCACCATAACCTCACCACATTACATACATATATAAAGTAAAATAAAACAGAAAAAAGCCGGCGACGAAGAAGGTGCATCCATTTCATCATATTGGCTCGATTGTTGTGATGTGAGAGTCGTGAGAGTTAATTAGCAGAGTCCTGAACGAGAGTAACAAGAAAATCAAAAACATCAGTGGCAATAACAGCAGAAGCCACATCTTCTTTGCAAAGGGTTCTTCTCTTTCCTTGCACTGTAATATTCCAAGCCCTTTTTGTAATTTCCTCTATGAACAATTCACAAGCCTTGGAGAAAACAATAGGAGCCTCGCCTGAAATCATCTTCACATCAACACTTGATTTCTTCATGATTTTCTTTATTCTTGCTAATGGTAATAAATGGTGGGGCCCACCTCTCCCTGATATTCCCCGCGAAAGTATCCCTGAATAAGTTCCTGCTCGCTTCATTCTCACTACTACTGATTTTTGTGAAACCTAGCTAGATAGATTGGTAAAATATGTTTTTGTATATGTTTTGAGTACAAGGAATAGTTGAGAATGAAATGGTGACAAAGGTACTTGGTTGCATATACGTATATATATATATATTTGCGCGATGTTAATGGGGGCCGGCCGGCGGCCAGCCAGCTAGGTGCCGGCTGAAAAATGTCAAAGTGTGATATTATATTACAATTTCCTATATCTATATTACAATTCAAATAGATGAAAAAGTCGTTTTTTGGATGGATTCATGAATAGACAACAATTACATATTAATGTGATGTAGCATAAAAAATATTGATTAGAGGAAAATTAATTAGGTGACGCTATTTTTCATTTTTATTTTTATTTTATTGTATATGTTGTTTACTTAATTTTAAACTCTTGCCCTTGAAACATTTGTATTCAACATCATTGGCAAACAAATGAATTGATCGATTAATTTATATTTGTTGTTTGCTCGAATAAATGTGAGCTAAATGAAAAACTCTCAATCAATTTCATGTCTTGAATAATACAATCTGCTAAAAATCTGTGGGTTAATAAATCAAAGATCGAAAAAAATCTAAAATAAGAAAATTTCTATCCTCTAAAAGATGTTTCTCCCGTTAGCAATGATCTCCCAACGGGACGTTTAAAAATTATGGATACAATAGAGGTTTTTAATTCACGCTATGACTATTTGAATCAAATCAAAAGAACTCAATATATAAATTAAAACTGATGATACCAATAAAGAAAAGGAAAAATTGGATTTTTTTTTTTTATGCAAATGAGAATTTTCCCGGAATAAATATATAGAAATGAAGGCATACGACCGAATATGTAATGATCTCTTAACACGGATTAAAGTTCATCAAATCTTGATCCTTACCATTCGCGACAAAAAGATAAAATTTTCATCATATCTGATAAGAATTTAGAATTTTTAATTAGAGTATTTTCCTTTTCTTTTCCTTCAAATTTTTACATGCATTATGATCTCTCTATCAGTCAAACAATCCTAAAGTCCAAATAGATTGGTCTGTGTCTTGTAATAGCCAAACACATGCATTTAGCGTAAGTTTGCTAGGGAATCTTTATATTATAAAAAGAGGACTATCACGTTGGCAGCAGTGCCAATGTTGCACTCATTAATATTTTTAAAAAAATAAAAATAAGTTTTGTGGCTGAAAAAAAAATTATTTTTGGAAATAAACCAACATTAATTCTATTTTTAAATATAAATATTTTTTAATGAAACATAAATTTATCATTAAATGTCATAAATAAAATTTAATAAGAAAAAATTAGTTTTGGAAAAATTTTAAATGTAATTTCATTTTTCAAATTTCTAATTAAAAACATTAAATAATATGTATTTTATTCATTTATTTTTACCATGTTAAAAAATGTTATTGTTTTAGATAGCTTTGATTTGTAATGTGCATTGGATTATTCAAATAGTGGATTATTCTTGAATCAAATAGTGAGTGCTAAAATTTTAATTGAATTTTCACTGAATAAATTATTTATTTTTAAATAAAGAGTAATTTATTAATCATTTATCTTTATGTTTCGAATTGTCATATTATCATACCATTAATCTTTATATTATAATTTGTGAAATTTCACGTAGGCAAAGATGCCAATGTGATACACATTAAATATTTTAAGAAAATTATAAAATTAGTTTTGAAAATAAACCAATATTTAAAACAAACATTTAATGAGAAAAAATTTATTTTGGAAAGACTTTAAAAAATTTAATGAAAACAAACATTTAATTTAATTTTTTTTAAAAATCAAATAGTGAATGGTTAAAATGATAACTAGATTTATGTTGAATAATATATTTATTTTTAAGTGAAATAGTAATTTATTAATTTTTAGATTATTATAATTGAAGTATCACGTTTGGCGGATGCCCTATTGGCAGTGCCAATATGATACATAATTTTTAATTTAAAAAATTAATTGATGTTTTTCATTTTTAATACGGCTGATGTGATATGCCCACTAACTGGATTTTTCATTGAACACTTTTTGCCTTTTCTAAGTATATAAAATTAAAAATAAAAATTTTTCTTTCTACAACTAACATACAGTTTACGTAAATGAAAAAAAATCAAATGAATTATGTAGATATGGAAAGAAATTAAATGAATTATATAGATGTAGAAAATTGTGGGTATCACTACAAATTTAAGTTACATAAAATTAAGCATAGTACTTCATAAACAATAGAGTTAAAATTAAGTAGCAATTATAACTAATGATGAAAAGAATCCATAAAATCATAAAATTTAGAATGTGTGATGTCCATTTCAGGAAAAACAAAAAAGATATTCAACATAAATTTATTAAGTACCAACGAGAAAGAAAAGTTTTTATAATCAAAAATTTTTTATATATTCATTCCCAATGGTTCTTTTACAATTAATTATTCTCCATGAGTATTATTATACAATGCTATATATGGCAATTAGAATTGAAGTAAACGTTTTGATAAACTTCTTAATTATGTGATGCACGTGAATTTACAATCGTGAATATTATATATTTCAATAATTGTTTACAATTATGCAATCTCTTATATATAAATTGCATCAATTATATAATTCAACATTTATATTTATAATTTTATAGCAATTATTTATCGTACATATCATTATTTTTTTAATGTACTATTATAAGGTCATTTTCTATCACATAAATATGTACCGATTTCAATCAATCTTTTTGTCTATATGAATTATTATTAATTTGTTCAAGATCAAATGTTGTTTGATTTGAGTGGTAATGTTAAAAAACACCTAAGTATACCATAGTTATAACAATTTTGGGTATTTTTCGAGTCACATATGACTTCCATTGGGAAAACAAAGACCAGATCCAGAACCAGCATGGCCAAAAGCTTTGACTTTGAGCAAATAGTGCTATCGAAAAATTTTTCGAACTACTGGAACTATACCTCATCGTGTTAGTTCTGGATCTGGTCTTTTTTTTCACAACAAAAATTGTATGTGACCGAAAAACACCTAGAAGTGTCATAACGAGGGAACACCCAGTGTTTTGGAACAAAATTGTCCTAACTAGTCCAGGAAGGTTAAGTTAATTGTTTACTTGTCAACCAAGAATTTTCTTTTCCTTAGCTTATGGAAAGTTTTTGATATTTTTAATTTACCCAAATCATATTTTCCGACAGATTCTCATATGGCTAATGGCTTAATGGTAAGTTGTAGAATTCGAAAATATGTACCATTTTATTTGGTTTATTTTGAATAGATTTTTATAGATTTGTAACTTATCTAAAATTATTTTAACTGAATATATTATTCCGCACGACTGCATAATTTATTTTAGGGTACATTATGCCAACGGTCCCCAACTTCACTCTAGTTGCAATTTGTCCTCGACCTTTCTTTTTAGACAATATAGACCCCAAACCATTCAAACATCAGCATCATTAGTCAAAATTGGCCAAGTTAACCTACAATAGCAAGTTACTAGGTAATTTTCATTTTTTATTTAATAAAAATAAATATAATTTGACAATTTGACATTTATTTTATCATTTCATTAGTAACTAAGATAAAGCCCATGTTTGCAATTCAAAATCTATTGTAAATATTGCAGTCAAATTCCATTAATCAATTTTTCAACAAAACCCTAACAGCTATCCCCCTCCTTGCCCACTCAGGCCACCCCAAACCTCGACAAAAAATAGAAAATGTGATTGATCTCTCAAAACAATAAGTCTGTACAATTAAAATTACATGCAAAGATCCTAAAACTTCTCAATTAATTCAAATTGGTCCTCATCTTCATTATGGCCACCTATATAGGTTGTTTGACCGCCAGTTGGTGGTTTGACCACAATATCTAGTGGTGAAACCATCAGACCTAGTGGTTTGACTTTTTTCGATAGTCGTCAGTGGTGGTCGCAGATTAAATTGTACAAAAATTAAAAGTTGAGACATAAATGTACCTAAAATAATGTAAAATTTAAAATATGAAAATGCATTTTTTCTTGCTTTTCAACTTTTACCATGGAAAATGCCCAAAACATCAAGATGTTGTTTTCGTGTTTTCTTTACAAATCTAAAAAAGGGTTTCTTAGGTGCATTTTCAAAAATATTGCAGAACACGGGTTTTTGGTGTTTTCTAAAAATTGAAACCAAAATTGGGCCGAAAACAACAAAGAAGATGCACCGTAACCAGTAACCTTCCAAGGGAAATGGATTTAATTTTTGAGGGTTCATCAGATTAATGTCGATTTAATTAGATTAGATGCGATGTGCAGTTATGTATAAAATTACAAAGAATGACGTATAAACTCCATTTCCGGTAAATTTGACTCTGTATTTCGTTCGGATCTATCTCTATATATACAGGATCCAAAATCTATTCATAAAGATAGAAGAGGATAAGAGATTAAAAAAGTAAAGGAGCCTATGTACAAGTATAATTGTTGTGCTGTTTACAGTTTTCGATTGATCAATCCATGAACTGTCACAAAAGCCATAACAAGAGAACGATCCATCTGAGGCTCCACAACTAAAGTTAGTACATCATCTCCCAAACGAACTCCGGATAAAGACTCTTTCTCTCTCACCTCTGCTAAAACATGGCCTCCATTATCTGTAATCTTCAATCTTGATTTTCCTTCCGACTCTGTTATCTTGTATATACTTCTTCCTCCATTTGTCTCACATCCCACTGTTACATGGCAAGTTCTTTGCCTGTTTCTGCTGAAAATCTTGCAATTACTTCTAGTTTGAAACCATGGCCTCTCCGAATCAATCCATTTATAGCCTTTCCAATTTCCAAGAATTCGTAATTTCTGCAAAAAATGTCACTCTTGCTTGTAAGTGTTGAACCACTAGATTTGAATGTTAAAGCTGATATAGGTCTATTCAAATATATATAATTTAACGGCTATCTTCAACCATTCTTGATTCCCTGACCACCTGTGAGAGTGTTAAAATGCCCACATACTAATATGACAGTTTCTAAGTGATTCAGAGTATGACCCACATACTGATGTAAACCACTTATAAACTGCCACAGCAGTATATGGATATTTTAATATGTCCACACGTGGATAGGGGATTGAAAGTATATCTTCAACGGGAAGGAAAGTGAGAAGGAAATTAAAGTTTCTTTAGTACCTTTCTTTTCATGGAGAATAGAACTTTGCCGTTGGAATCCATGAGAAAAACTTCACTGCTGTGTCTTGTTTGGTAATTATCGACTCGAAAAACTATTTCACCTTTGGAATTAAAAACAGTGCAACCGTTACTGTGGAATACAAGGGATTTCATCCATACGGTAAATGTTTCTCTTTCTGATGTTGAGTTATCAGAACACTCTACTGATGTTTGAGGATGAATCTTAGCCATTAAAAGTGCAGATAACGAATTTGGTTTTCAACAAGGAATAGGAAAACTAATGTTGACAAGTTTACTATGATTTCTTGATGTTGGTATGTGACAATAAAGGGGTATATATACATGCATGAGAAGTGTTGAAATTTGACGTTTGCATCTATTCTAGGATAATAAACTTTATGTACAAAGGCTATCGAAACTTTAGTTAATTATTATTGGAGTTTGTCACTGTCAAACCGGTTGTGACATTGGAGCATCCCTTTTTTAACATTTTTAAGAGAAGTTTGTTGATGTTACCATTTTTCTTACAACTTTTCAGCTTTGGCAACCGTTCTCAATTTCAAATATTTAAAATATGGGCTCATTCCATGTTTACTGCGAGGTTTATCATGTGTGTGTTTCTCCTTATAATTAGTATTGATCGAAATAAACCTCTTTTGGGGATAAGGGCTTGGCCCAGTAGTTAAGAGTTCAAGCTCTCTTAATGGAAAATTCCCAGAAGTTCGAATCTCATCCCCGCCATATGTCCTCTAATCCAAAAGAAAAAAAGAAAGAAAATAAATAAATAAAAATAACCCAAATGAACCTCTCAAGGCTATAAGGTAAGAAGAATTAAAACTTGATAAGTGCATCTCTTAAATGCATATTTAGGAGAGAGAGATATATGAATGTGTAAATTGAAGAAAAATAGTAAGATGTATAATTTTAGAGAGACCAGAGAGAGAGAGAGAGAGAGAATGAAATGTGAAAAAGAGGAGATCGAGGAAGAGACAAATTCAAAAATAATAATAAAACAAACAATATTGGAAGGTATGAGCTTGATCAATGTGAGAATATAGCTAGATATGCTTTGGATAGATATGAAGAAAATGTGTGGGAAAGGTGAAGGAATTGAAAGAAAGATGGTTTTAAGAGAGAGAGAAGTAAGACACACTTGTATTTATCTCTCTCTCTCTTAAATAGACATTCAAAAATAGATACACTGTTGAGATGCTGTAAGGAAAGATGGAATATTGGAAAATTCACATTAGCGGCCGATGTGTGAAATTCATATGCTGTTTAAATAACAAAGAAGGATTAGAAACCAGTAGTTGTCATTCTATATCAAAGTGAGCATTAATAAATCATGGATGCTTGATGGGACAATTGAACTTAAATTACGCTCGTTAACCCTATTTTGGTACGAAATCATAATCAAAGACAACCATTTTTCTTCGATTTTGTCTATCATTTTTTTCCTCCAAAAGATTTTAAGTTGACTTGTGCTCGATGGGACAATTTAACTTAAAGCTCCTTATTAAGCCTATTTTAATACGTAATCAAAATCAAAGACAATCATTAGTTTGTCCATTGATTAATTTTTCTCCTAACAATTTTGTCAGTTGCCTTTATGGCTTTTGTGGATTGGTAATCTCCGTTTCGATATATGTTACCAATTGCCATTGTCTTTGTATTTCAAAAAAAGTACGCAACATAGTCAAGTTCTGTGTGAGCTTATCCTTCTATATTTTATTATCGTTTTCAGTCATGAGTGTGAGTTTCATGGTGAAAGGAGCAAAGAGAAATATATTGAGTAGAGAGATATTATAATTAAATTAATAATAATAGAAGGTGTCAGGTATAGTATCTAGAGGTACACATTGTGTCCAACACCTTCTAATATTAATTTATCACATAAGTATTTTATTTTTTAGTCACCTTTAAAATAAAAAAAATTAAAAAAAGTTGAACATTATTCATTAACATTGTTGCAGAGGAGATGCTTTACCGACCAATTTTATCATTTGAAGAATTGCCCATTGGTTGATTCCTTTGAATCGTGAGTTGACAAGTGTTACGTTGTTCCCATATTTCAGGCGTCGGATTGAAGATAAAATGTTAGCTTAAAATAATAATTAAATTGTATAGTAGAAATCCATTACGATATCCACTCATTAGAAGAGGATTAGGTTAATCAATTATCAATTCATGTCGGATAATATATATTAGTGCCCTTTTAAACTTCATACATTTTGCCGTCTGACTCTAAAGTGAAACCACGAAAGCAAACTTTAAGAGGGACTCGCACTTGATTGAAGTGGAAGAAAAAAAATTTTGAAGTTGACAATTAAACTTGATTTATTTTCCTTAGTGGATATTGAATTGAAATATATAGTACAGACGAAATTATGTGCTTGTTTACAACAAACTTTTCGAAAAATAATTTTTAAATTTATAGTTGAAACTAAAAACAAAAAATATAAAACATTGTCACCTGATTAAATATACGGTTAAAAATGATATTGGATAAAAATACTTACTTAAAAAAAAAAAGTTTTATGTACACAAAAGTATAAGGGACCGGTGGTAATTAATATTTTCTCACAATTTTTACAATGAGAATAATATTTATTTCCACTAAAGCTTCAACTATCATCATAAGGTATGCCATCGTGTCAACCTTATATATTTTATCTGATCAATATAAGGTGTGAGTCAGTGGATGTGGACCCAACACCTATCTCATACTTTACATTGACAAGATATCATACCAACAATTGATCAAAATAATTAAACATTTTCACGTTTGATAATAATTACTTGACTTATTTTGCTAGTCAAGTTCCGCGTGAATTTAAACGGTAAATAGTTTAAAATCAAGCTTCCTCTTTTGATATAGTTACTTATCCTAGTCAGCCATTATTATCCTTAAAACTATAGTCGAAAACCAGCGATTGCCAAGCTCGAAAAGTCATTTGATGAAATATACAATTAATGATGACAATAGCAACACAAGGCTGCATGCATTATTATGGAATTATTATTGTCTCTTTGTTTGGTCGATTTCTTATCCCTTTGATGCCTTTGTCTGAAGCCCAATATTGACCAACAAACTTAAATATATGCAGGTTGAACATAAATACAGCTATATATAAATTCAATATATTCCAAAAAAAAAAAAAAAAAACACACACACACACACAAGCACATCCGTTGGGGGTGGCCAATTTGTATTAGTTAAGGAATTTCTTGTGACCAATACAGGCCCCGTCTATGGTTTACATTTCAAAATTCGTTACTATTATATATTAATCTTTATATATTTTATTCTTTTATTCTTTTACTTTTTGTCAATGTTGAAAACCTGTGGAACCTATAAGCCAACGGTTCAAGGGTCAAACGGTCGAACCGGGTCGAACCGGGGTCGAACCGTTTTTAATTAAAAAATATAAAAAAATAAATTAAAACTAATAAATTTATAAAAATAATTTTAAAAAATTAGAAAAACCGGTTGAACGGTTCAACCGGCCGTTCAACGTTGAACCGTCGGTTGACCGGTTTTGACCGATTTTTTAAAAGCGGTTTTACCATGACCGACCGGTTTCCTGACCGTTCAAGCGTTGAACGGCCGAACCGCCTGGTCCGTTTCCTAAACATTGCTTTTTGTCCTTTTGGAATTATTTTCATAATCTGTTGGCCTTCCGGTCCCTCGCTGACTCTTTTGTAGCTTTAGTTCCTACATATGATATATATGAAGATGTTCTTATACTCGCGGGAGTGCCATAGTGCTTTCCGGGCACATACGATTTCTGTTGGGAAATTTAAACTTTTGACCGAAGGCAACAGTATCGCCGGAAAATTTTGCGAATTGCTAAAGCTTCCTCTCACCGTATTGATTCCAGACCTGGTCTCGGATTTTCCAACGAAAGTTGTATGTGGCCGGAAAACACCTACGGCACTCCCGAGAGCATGTGATCATCATATATATGATTCTACTCAAATAATTCAAATTCGACGAACAATTTTTGTAACGCATGGATGCCAAATTTGTCCTTAGCAAGGGGGAAAAAAGAAAAATAAAGAGAAAAACATGTATCTGTAGGAAACGTGTAAAATAAAAAATCTAATTTAAATTATTCTAAAATCCTACGTAAATACAACATTCCAAAACCTAAAAAGAACAAGAAATATTTATATTTATATTTGTATATAGTACGGATTGTCCATACTTATTCATCACTTCATTATTCAAGCCTTCTTCTATCCACCATAAAATTAATAGTAATAGAAATTACTCGAATTGTATGTAGAGTGTATAGTTGAAAATGAGATATGGTATATTAAAAAATGCAAAGTAATTATGTGTATGGTTGAAAAGGAGGTGAGATAACAAAATTTTGAATTTTATGGTGAAAAGATGGCGGAAAGAACAAAGCCTCAATTAGTTATTATCTGCTAAATTAAGGATAAGTTCGTTTAGTTTTTGTTGCTTTATACTTATGTGATATTATATTTTAAAGGTTTTTGAATATTTTTTCATTGTTTCCGACAGACAACGATACCACAATGATTTAATTAAAGTCAGGCCACTGAATATGTGTGTGATGAACAAGTTCACGTCGATGTATTGCATTACGTATAGATCTAATTAGGTATGTGATTAAGACAGGTTTGTAACGCAACGATTGTGGTGGCAAAATTTTAGGTGTCATGATACAAGCAATTAATTTGTACAACCTTTTACGCTAATGATTTGTTGTCAACCTGTTGGCAGCACCAACAGGGTGACGTGACACCCTATGAGAAAGCCACGTCAACAACCAAAAAAGTTTTTAAAATTTTTTTTTTTTGAAATCTACATTAAGTGATATGAATAATACATAACTGCCCCCTGATGGTGGGGGGCTCGTGTGGGCCCCATATTTTTTCCCCCAAAAATGGTGGTGTTGGCATGATATGTTGCCAACAGATCATTTCTGTAACCTTTTAATAGAAAGATTCTACTAATATAAAAGGGTAAAAATGATATTTTTCATGACTCTCTATTAGATAATTATATACCTAATTGTATAAGTTGATTATACACGGGATTATTCAAATTTTAATGTTAATAACTTTAGTATAGAATATGTTACTGATTTTAATAGTAATTTAGAACAATGATTATATATGTTATGAATAATAATTGAAGAATAATTATTAGGTGTTATGAATAATTGAGAATAATTTGGTGGTTATGAATTATGAGGAATAATTTGGTGGAGGAATAATTTGGTGGAGGAATAATTTGGTAAAAGGTGTAATTATTATATGTGAATGACTATTATACCCTTGATGAAATTATGTAATTACGATTGTGCCATTCGAAGTTTTCCTATAAATAGGGCTTCGGTTATTAATGAAATTCATTCCTGAGAATTCCTTCGAATTCATTCTCTCTAAATTCTCTCTATTGTTTCTATACTTTTATAACAATATATCATATATTGCAATAGATATGTAACTAATAATGTTAAGTGCAAATTTCGGCCTGATGTTAGAATTCTGTGTATTTAATGGTCTTATTCAACTTAGGTGGCACACATTATTGAATTAATATATTTAATTGTTTGGGTGGAAGCCGACTCCCAAACTTTATCTTTGCTCTTCTACATCATCGAGCTTGACTTCACAATATGTTATTGAGAGGATCAGATCTAGATGGAGGTTATCTTTACACATATACACTATCAATTGAGGGCAACATGGCAAAGAGATTTTTTTGCTTCACAAGCCCACTCTCGTAAAGAATTGACTAGATGGCATTGTAATGATCTTACGGGTAGTATTAAAGGCATCTTAAAGTAAGATAGATTTGTTTGGGAAATATTACGACTGTAGATAGTCTTGTATAGGATAGGTGCTTTCTTGTGAAAATCTTGTATTTGCTTGGGAAGGTTTGGTTTAACCAACACCCCCCCCCCCCCCCCATGTGGGGTCCTTCTCTATGTAATAATTTTTCCATTATCAATTAAATCTTATTTAGACTCGACTTTTGGGATTGAGATGGTTCCCCAAAAAAGATAATAATAGTAAATTTATGTGAACTATTTTCATTTGATCGGACAGCATCGAAATCAAAGTTAGACAAGCCTTTAGGCACTAGTCGATAGGTGAAATTACAATGTCCAAACTAAGGAGATCAAAGAAGCAACGTCGAGACTTCAAAAAAATCATGGATCAACAGTCAATAGTCAGGTCATCAAGTTTCAAGCTTAGATTGGAAGATGAAGGATAATATTTAGTCAATTTGATCGAAGTTATGGGTGAAACTCATGAGACTGGAAAGTTCGAGGACAAATTGTCAAAACCAAAATGTCTGAAGGCTAAGTAGTGGCTTGGTCGCACTGAGTCGAAATACGCTTTTTTTTTTTTTTTTTACTGGTTTTCTCACATGTGCGTTGTAAGGGCATGCATAATCTTGTGAGATTTCTTCAAACACATAATCTTGTGAGATTTCTTCAAACACGTTATATTAATACATAATGTATATAATGTAAAAATAAGAAGCAAACAGTGGCAGTGCAAGACGAAATCATTTGTATGTACCAACATTCCAAATTTCAAAAGACTCTCTCATATACAATGTTTGTGTTTTTATTTGTTGGTTTGTCATCTTGATCGTATATCAACATTTTTAGACCTATAGACTTTGTAATCCTAAAAATTGTCACATAGAATAGTCCATGACTAAATATTTATTTTTTAGGAATAATTTCACGCCGGATAGTCATTCCATGCACCATAATATTTATAAATTTTATTTTAACATTATTGTATATTTGAAAATTAATAACAAAAATATGAGTCACTTAATAACAAAAATATGAGTCACTAAAAATGTGCAAAAGATTTACATTTGTCAAAATATGAGTAGTTCTAATATAAAAGAACCTATAAATTAAAACATTTTACAAGTAATGGTGATATAAGAATTAAAGTATTTTAAAATGTACATCTTAAAGTATTCTAACACTAAAAAATAAATTCGATTTAAATCATGATATAAGAATTAATTTTACAACTAATAATTATGTTTTCTTTAATTGATCAGAAATGTTGTTGGAAAAATGGATGAAATAGTATATCTAACAGGTTAAACTAATGCATCAAGAACTTAAACAATGTAGTAATGGTTCACGTGGTATGAACACCATCCATTGAACAAGAGCTCCCGATTCTAATCTTTCAAGTAAATATTCTTTAATAAATATGTGAATTGAGATTATGATGGAAAAAAAGATTCCAAAATCACTTGTCTTTAATAATATTAGTATTTCCCCCTGTTCGATGTACGGAATGATTAAAATAGTTTATTTACGTCAAACAATAATAATACAAAACAAAAGCAATAAAACATATATAATATTATAGATATTCAAAAAAAATTCTACCTTTGGTTTCTCTCTGTTTTAGATGATATCACCGGCGATATGGAGGACCGGCAGCCTCCCTGGGGAGGGTTCAAAAGATACGTAGAAGCCTTGGAAGGAAAGCACAAACATATACCACCTCAGATCAAATCATTTGAGGAAGTGGCTGCTAAAGGCAGATCCAAATTCGTACCTATTCGCGATGCAACTACTTATGGCAATGAAGATTACACCAGAAGAAATCAACAAATTATCGGGATGGTTTAGACTTAATAGGTAAATTCTCTCACCAACGTCCATCATTCTTTGGTATCAATCAAGGCTTGAATTCTTTGCGATTAGCTGGGGGTTTTACAGTTGGGCACTTTGACTCGAAGCATATTATCATCAATTTTGAGAAAGAGCAAGACTATTATCGTGTTTTTTAAGAAGATTTAGTTTATTTAAGGATCTCCGATGAGAATATTGAAGTACACATTTGACTTTAATCCTAGTTATGAATTACCGATTGTGCCAATATGGATTGCTTTACCTAAATTTCCTCTGGTTTTTTATGATAAAGCTATATTGTATTCGATAGCTGCAACTATTGTGATTCCGTTGAAACTGGATGAACAGACGGCTACTAAGTCCAGGACTCATTTGGCCCAGACATGTGTTGCAGTGGATTTAAGGAAACCTCGAGTTCATATAATTCAATTGGTGAATGAAGAATTTACTGTGTGGCAATTGATTCAATATGAGGATGTTTCTGCATATTGTTCCTTTTGTAAGCATTTGGGATACTCTTTGGAGCACTGTTATTGGAAAAATACTACTGGTACTACTCCTGTTCTTAAACGGCATAATGTGGAAGATGTTACTAAGGTCAAGACTATGGAGAGGCAGAAATGGGTTCCCAAAGAGCCATTATAGGTTGTTCATGCTTCTGAGGTTGGGGAACCTTCGACTAAATTTGCTACAGATTGTGACAGTGGTAAACAAGAATCTAACCTCAACAAGAATCTCACCTTGTTAAGCAATCTTGTAAAAGTACAGATGATAACATTGTGCACTTTAACTCTCATATTCTTGTGGCTAACAATGTTGGTAAGGTTATAAACTTGACGAAACCTGTCTCCTCTGATATTAAGCGTTTTACAAAAGATCTTGATCCTAAAGTTAATATGGTGATTCAGGAAGCCTCCAAGCCAAGCCCACACGTGGCTCCCCAACATGTTTATGAGCTTTGCAGTGGATATTTTGACTGTTTGAAACATGCGCAAGAGGATGTTTGTGATATATTTCGTTTACAACTAAACCTTCCAATTGATTCTACTAAAGATCACTCTGATACCAACCTTGATGTTATTTTAGATGATCAAGATCCTGAGATAGTTGTTTCTATCCCTCGATTTAACACCCCGCTTGATTCCATACATGATTATATATGCTTACTATAGATGCTTATGAATAAATTTGTTTAATTATAATGATTATTTATATAAGACTGGTATATAGGTGCTTCGATGTGAGTAAAAGTGATTGATCGAAAGAAAAGATGCGTAAGCAAGATTCTATGAATTCAGATAGGTCATGATTTTACGGGCGTAAATGTTGTAAGTATGGCCACAATTGTTAAGATACAATCGTAAGCTATAAATGTGTGACTATAACATTGAGGCTATATAAGATGCAAAATTTTCAGAAAGTTGGTTACGGCTGTATATAGGATAGATACGGCTATTATTCTGTAGTTACAACCGTAACATGTAAGTACGCGGCCGTAAGCCTAAAGTTGTAGAAATATGGAAAAATTTTTAGAGAGTTAAATACGGCCGTATGTTGGTTTTTACGACCGTAATATTAGGTTTCAGAGAGTTAAATACGGTCGTATATGGTTTTTACGGCTGTAATATTAGGGTTACGGTTTGTAATATTGAGTATGAAGGGGGTGAATGTATAGACCTTGGATATGACCCTATGACATTTTGATATGGTCGTATGTTCGTGTTTACGGCCGTAAGTCTGACTTTTATGGCCGTAATTTTGTAATTTATAGCCGTAACTTTATTATGTGCGGTTGTAATTTTAAATTGGTTAAAATCTTATTTTAAGCTTTCTTAGCTATTTTTGGGATATATCTTATCCAATTTCTACCCTAGCCTTGACAATACACCCCAAGAACCCTCTTAACTATTCTCTAAGCTTCCCATCATTGCATACCACTTGGTTATCTATTTGTAATATCGACCAACCATCTTGGGAGTAAGAGGGGAAGAGGTCGGAAGGAGCTCTCAAGCAAATTGTTGTTGTGTATTTTCCTCTACTACAAGGTGGGTAATAAATGTACTTATATATGCCAAGAGGTAAGTTAATGCTATATGAGTTTATGATTAAGTTTTAAGATTGAAAAGCACAAGTTTTTCCTTGTTTACATATTAGGGTTAAGAAATGTTAGAGTTTGGCAAATAAGCTAGGGGTTTCCTTGGTGTCTATGCCTTGGAATGCTTTGATGCGTTTTCTATGTTCCTTTAGCGATCTAGGTCAACCTATGAAGGTGATATGTGAGGAAAATGTTGCATCTACCGATATGATTGTGCTTTCTTTATGTATAGTAGTACACCATACAATTTTATTCGATTAATATGCTTGCATATGTTATGTTCTAAATACATGTGCATATAAGGTTACCAAGCATGAGTTTACAAATATGTGAATGAACAGATGGCCAAATAGGGGATCTAAGCCCCAAATATGTGATACGATGAACAAATAGGGAATTGAATCCCCAAAGATGTGATATGATGCCATATGTGAAATGTGAAACCATTGTAAACTTATGATTAGCAGCCGAGCCCAAAGTCATATTTGTTTCATGCATTTACCCACACACCTATTTCCCCACTGAGTCTTTATGACTCATTATGTTCCCACTTTCTTTTGATAGATGACGTTGGCCATAGGAAGCAGATTGTGGGAAACGGCGAAAAGTCATCGAAGATATGATGTGTGAAGAGACGGGAAGATAAGGTCATGTGCTCAGTGAATGTTTTTGAATCGAAATCTCTTGAGTTCATGTGTGTATGTAGAAACTCGGATATATGTTTTGATATATGTGTTTGTGATAAGCCATTTTGTAGTCTATGGTCATCTTTTGTTTATAACACTTATCGGTTGCTTTTGAAAACCATGAACTCGTGATTTCGAACATGCTTTTGGATATGGAAAAAAATGTATATGTGGCATTGTCTCTAGTTCCTTAAGGAAATGAAACTTGTGGATCGATCCATAAGTACTGTGAATGTGCGCACAGGTGTCGAGCGGACATTAAATGTATTACGCGTGCACAGCATATGATGATGTCTTATTGCGTTATGTTGATGCACAGAACTAGAGGGGGCATTACCCTCGATGTTCCTTGTTACCTGAGCTAACCTTGCAAAATTTAATTCAGATTGAACATGAGCAGAGGCAGGAGAAATCTGAACATAAAGTGGAAAGAGTCCTAAGGAACAAGGGTAAAAGGAATTACAAACTCAAATTTTAATTATTTTTGATTCCATCCTTATTTGGAACTTGAGGGGAGTCGGTACCTCTTATAAAAGACTAAGTATATAGAAAAAGTGGCACCACATTGGCCTTGTTATTATAGCTAAACCATGGGTACATCAAAGTAAATTAGATGAATTCTGCAATAAACTTGGTTTTGATAATTCTTTTTCTACTCCAAATAGCAAAATTTGGGTTTTAAGGAACACAAATCTTGACGCTAAAATTTATTAGCACACTAAGCAATCTATTTCTGTCAAGTAGAAATGGTATGGTCATCAAGTTGTTGTTACTGGTATTTATGCCAAATGTGATTTGAAACAGAGAAGAACGCTTTGGGATTATCTTGTGACTTTTTCTTCTTGCATGGATCTTCCTTGGCTCATTGGGGTGATTATAACAGCTTATTGTCTTGAGATGACAGAAGGTGTGGTCTTGAACCTAATATGCAGTCTATTGAAGAATTCCAGTGTATGTGTTTGACAGCTAATAGTGATGAGTTTGTTATCCTTGGGGGTAATTTTACTTGGTCCAATGATCGGCTGGTTCAAAGGTTGGACAGATTGTTTGTTAATGAAAGCTGCACTAATATTTTTTCAGACTTTTCTATGTCGATTCTCAATCGCGACACCTCTGACCATAATCCTTTATTATTACAATGCTTTCAACACCAAATATCCTTTAAGTCTTTTTTTTAGATATCAATCCATGTGGGCCATGCATCCTAATTTCCTGATGTTTGTAGCTCAAAATTGGAATCAGCATTTGGAACCATTTTCGAAAGGACTCTATGGTTTTATGTTTAAACTAAAACGTTTGAAGGGTGCTTTAAAGAAATGGAATTCCAATGTATTTCGAAATATATTTGTTCAACTGAGGAAGGTGGAACAAGCTGCATTAGTTCTTGAACAAAAGTATGATCTTTCTCATAACCCCGATGATCGAGCTGCTCTCTATAAGTCTTACGCTAAATTGAACGCTTTGATGGTGAAAGAGTTATATTGGTATCAAAAGGTTGGTCAATCTTGGGTTCATAAGGGTGATAAGAACACTAAATATTTCCACACCTGCATAAAAAAGAGAAGGAGTACAAATATAATTGCTCGTATTAAGAAACCTAATGGGCACTTTATTTCTGAGGCTGATGAACTCAAACACTCGGCAGACGATTATTTTTCTAGTTTATTGACTACTGAAAACCCCAGCGTTGAGTCTTCTCTCTTAAATTCAATTCCTTCTCTTATCACAAAAGAGGACAATATATATCTTAATCAGCTACCTACTAAGAGTGAGATTAAGGAAACCATTTTTTCCATTTCCTCTCATACCGCTGCTGGAGCTGATGGGTTCTCCAGTCTTTTTTATCAGCAGTGCTAGCATATTATTAGGAGCTAATGGGTTTTCCAGTCTTTTTTATCAGCAGTGTTAACATATTATTAAACATGATCTTGTGGAGGCTATTCAAGAGTTCTTTAATGGCAGACAACTTCCCCCACAATTCAAAATTACCTCCATTGTCCTCATCCCCAAGAAAAATAATGTTGATAAATGGTCTGATTATCGTCCACTGAGTTTGTGTAATGTCATCTATAAACTTTGCACCAAGATACTCAACACCAGATTGAGTCATTTGTTAGCTAAACTAATCTCTCACAATCAAAGTGGTTTTACACCTAGTAGGTATATTGGCCAGAATATTATGTTAGCCAAAGAAATGGTAGAACAAATTGATAGAAAAGTCAAGAGAGGTAATACTATCATTAAACTAGATATGGCCAAAGCGTATGATAGAGTCGAATGGAAATTGATAGAAAAGTCAGGAGAGGTAATACTATCAGTGTCTCATCGATCCTTCGCGGATGATATTATTATATTTATCAATGGCCAAAAGGATATGCTACAAAAATTGTTGGACTTTTTCAAAATTTATTCTCCTCCATCTGGTCAAAAAATCAATTTTGAGAAAAGTAGCTTTACCACTTCCAAAGCCACTCATAGAAAACTTATAGCTGGAACTTGTGGTTTCCAGTTCCACCTTCTTCCTATTACTTACCTTGGTGTTCCATTATACAAAGGTAGAAAGAAATTGTTCCTTTATGATGCTCTTATAGAGAAAGTGAGGAAACGAATGTTGGGGTGGGAACATAAACTTCTACCTTCCAGAGGCAGATTAACATTAATTAAATCCATTCTTACCTGCATGCCCATTCATTTGCTCAAAATTCTTGACATGCTTAAAGGCATCCAGTTGAAATTGGAGAGGTTGTTCAACTCCTACCTTTGGGGTGATAGGGGGTATTATAAACCCATTCATTGGTCTTCTTGGAGTTCTATATGTTATTCTATTGAAGAAAGTGGATTAGATATGTTTTCTTCGGCTAATTTAAATTTTGCCTATGACTGTAAATTATGGTGGCATTTTCGATCTCAAAAGTCCTTATAGAGTTGGACTCTCAAAGCTAAATGTTGCAAAAACCTTCATCCTTCGATTGTGGAGCCTAAAGGCACCGATTCCTCGATTTGGAAAAGACTACTAATGGCTAGAACTCAAGTTCAACCTTTATTGTGGTGGAAAATTGGTCTGGTCAATGTAATATTGTCTTGGATACTTGGCTATACTCGGGTAAGATTGAGGACCCTTATGTATTGGAACAAGGGTGGAAGATGATTGACCTTAAAGATTACTTCCCTATGCATATTGTTGATGAGATTCTAGATATTCCTCTCACTTCTGCGGAAGATAAACTCTATTGGGCCCTTACTAATCACGATGTCTTCTCTTTACAAAGTTGTGCATTGATGGTTAGAGGTACTCAACCACGACATGCATAGAGAATTTTCTTACTTGTGGCATTCCCATGTTCCTCCCAAGATTGCGCTCTTTTGTTGGAGGTTATGGCATAACTGGTTATCTGTTGATCATAACATTCAAAGTAAGTTTAAAATTTCATTTGCTTCTAAATGTCAATGTTGTGAAGCTATTGAAGATGTTAAACATGCTTTCATCTCTAGTCCAATTACTTGCTTGGTGTGGAATCACTTTTGTGACAAACTTGGAATTAATATGCCTTTAGTTGTGCATCCTAAGCAACTTTATTGCAACTGGATCAGACTCACTAATGCTAAACCTTGGGAATTGATAACTATGCTCCATTTAATTATTCTTTGGTTATTGTGGAAGAATAGAAACCGTTCTAAACATGATCTGCAGCCTATGCATCACACGGCTATTATTAAATCTACTACCTATATAATCAATGTTATGCTGCGTACTGGTATTCTGTGGAGGAAAATTAAGAAAAAATCATTTCATATTGTGCATTGGAAGAAACATGCTGCTGGTTTGGTCAAGCTTAATACTGATATAGCTCTTAAATGTGACTCTTGTGATGGGGCTCGTGGTGTTTTTAGAGACTTTCGAGGTAATGTTTTGTGGGCTTTCTCTAATTATTTTGGCCCAATATCTATTGCTGCTGTTGAATTGAAATCTATTCTTCTTGGAGTTGAATTATGTTGGAAGCATAACTATCACACTGTATGGGATGAATTAGATTAAGTGAGTGTCATTAACATCTATAATAATTAGTGCTCTATTCCTTGGTCCCTTCGTTACCTTCTTGATAAATTGCGTGGCTATCAATTGAAAATGACCCAGAGGTTTGCACATGCTTAGAAGGAAGCTAACATTATTGCGGATTACTTGGCCAATCTTAGTTACCATGGAAGGAAGTTCAAAATTTTTAGCCTGAAGCAATTACTGGTAGAGTCAAAGGTCTTGCCTATTTAGATAAAATTGACTTGGCAAATGTTAGGGTTGTATATTCTTTTATATAATTAAGTTGTTTCACATTTATTTAGCTCCTAGGACAATGCTTTGTTTTGTACCGTTTATTCGAAGGTGAGGTATTAAGCTCCCATTCTTCCGTGTACTTCCATTTTATTAGTAAAATCTCTATCTCAAACCTAGATTTTCAAGTTGAGATAGTTCTATAATATTAATATATATATATATATATATATATATAATATTATAGATTTCAATAATGGTTTATAAATTTTGATCGGAATCATTGTAATTGATATTTTAGGAAATAATAAAATATTTGAAATTAAAATTTAGACAGTACTTATTTGAACAAAAAAATAGTCCTGTTAAAAATTTTGCCAAATTTTTTATCATCAACGATATTCAAGTAGCTAAGCGATGACGATATTTTTGAACACGAACTTTAGAATATTAAGTATTGGAAAATTTATGCGTTGTTGATTGTGCATTGTATGAAATGATAAAATCTTTATCGAAAGTATTTATAAATGAAACTCTGTATATTGATTATTTGGTAACAAAAATTTGTTCATAATAATTGACAAAAAATTTTAACAAAAAAATCAATAATGCATGCAATACTAAATATAAAAAAAATTAAAAATAGTTTGAAAATGAAGAGATGGTTAAATGATAAGTTTGACAATTATTTTTTTAAATGACTTGCGAAATAGTGAAATAGAGCATGAAAGTTATCGTTTTCTATTTCTTTTTGAATTAATTAATTATTCATTATAAATTTAATTATTTAACTACGCACTATTTGATCTTTAAAAAATTACCAACTATTTGAACCTCTCATTGCATACTACCTATGAAAATTATCTAAAACTACCCTTTTAACGTAGTAAAAAAAGGTTTTCTATTTAATTTTTTAAATATGTAAAAAGTTTTTTTCTAGAATAGAAAACCACTACCTACATGGTATTGTGCTAGGTTGGCACGTTAATTTTTATTAATAAAAGAAAGATATATATATATATATATATTAATTCTCATTTTTAGAATTAATTTGATAAGTATTGCAAGTTGTGACTTTGACCTCTTATCATATTTTCATTACTGCATGCAATATTAAATATAAAAGAATTAAAAAACTAGAATACATATAAACAAATATATGTATAAAAAGTAAAATGAAGAAAACAACAGCAACAAAAAAAATAAGGAAAGTAGAATAAAATAAATAGTAAAAATAATTAATTCTTAAAAAGAA
The DNA here is from genome assembly GCA_018223645.1 of Jasminum sambac. Lineage (NCBI taxonomy): Eukaryota > Viridiplantae > Streptophyta > Magnoliopsida > Lamiales > Oleaceae > Jasminum > Jasminum sambac. Next base: position 41,859,890 of record CP073640.1, read on the forward strand.
TGTCAAACATGGAACTGCCAAATAAGCACCTTTCCTATATGGCTCTTTTAGATTTATATATTGTTAGATATATAAACATAGTATTGATTGATTTCATGTTTCCATTCCCACTCCAACGTCTCGATGGTGAATTTAGTCATAATTTAATGTGACATTTTTGAAAAAAGAATTATTTTGATTTTTTCTACAATTATGGGATAATATAATTTTTTAATGTCATTGATTACACTGTGCGCTTTCTAAATGAAAGTTTAAGGTCTTGTTCTATCCAATGCAAAATTTGTCAATTTTTTCTCTCTCTTCATTTCCAATCACCTATTCAATTATTTAATATATTTTTTTCAAATTTCAACCACACATTCAACACATAAATCAAAAAAATAAAACTTATCATACAAAAAACAAAGCCTAAATTTAAAACTTGCAGCTACAATGCAAGTTTGAAAACTTCAGAAATTTTGATCTTTAATAAGGATTTTAATTTAGTTTGACTATACTACATCTTTGATTGTAAGGTGTTGCAGATACATTTTAGAATGCACAGGAATGATAAGGAACCATTGATGGTTCCTTAACTAAGGAATCATTGATCCATTTTGAGAGTCCATCCGATCTCCGTTTTGAAATTCGGGACCAGATCTAGAATCAACACGGCAAGGGGGAACTCCAATAATTTTTTGAAAATTTTTCGTCGATACTGTGGCTGGCCGAGTGACCGGTCAAAGTTTGTTGTACTTGTAATGGAGTCCACTAGATTTGTTTGTAATTCATTACAGTTACTTTGTAATTTATTACATATTTTCCGCAAACAATCAAAGAGTATTTGTAATGCGCTTGTAACTTATTGCAAGTTCACTACACTTGTAATTTTGATTCCATTACACTTGTTTGCAAGGCACTACAAATACTTTGTAATTCATTACGAATTTTTTGTAATAAACCACAAAGTATCTATAATCCATTGTACTTGTGGTGAAATCGATTACAAATTAAACTAAAAACCTCGCCAGTCCCCACTTATGATTGAAACCACCATAAGCAACCATCGTTACCTACAACAATGATATAGCAAAGTGTTTAAAAATATTATTTCGATCTAATTTCAGTTGGATTATGTTGGAGTTTGGTCGAGTTTCTTCAACCATTATGCGCCACAAGCGTACAAGTTCGTAATTACCCTCAGCAACGTCTTCTCTAGCTAATCAGTCGAATTCTTGAACTTGTCTCTTTTGTGTAGTAATTTTTGCAAAGAAGCGTCCACACTTTCAAGTTTTTTAGGGCCATATCCCTACACTCTTTAAGCTGCTTGGTATTTGTTTAACCATAGTCCCAATTGTAGCATCGATTCTATTGAAAGAAACATTTCATTTAATTTGGGCTTTGGGGTCCCATGATCCAATAGGAAATTGGCACTTCTTTTTTGGGCTCTTTGGCGGCCCATGATCCAGTAGAACTTAGCTCTTCTGTTTTGGGCTTCTCTTTTACAATTAAGATTAATTGTGTTCGGAATAATTACAAAACTATCGGGCCTATAGTTCAATGCATGATGAAACCCGCACTAAATGATGTATTACTAAGGAGGACGCCTCTATTTTGAGTTTTTGACATCAGAGATTAGGATATATCTCAATATCGGGAATTATAAAATTAGTTAATGATGAGATACATTCTACAATTAATTTCACTATTTGCGATACGTGTGATTGTGTGTAGTCATCTGAAAATTTCCTACATTAAAAAGAAATATTGAGAAAAATTTTTAAGCTTTTATATAGTCGCATCGCTACTGTTTTTAAGTAATTCAATTATTTTGATCATCATTAAAAATATTATGTGCAATTGTCTAATTTTAATTTCATGATATTTAATTCAAACAGTATGCAAGTGAGCAAATTCATTGGGAACCAATAAATTAAACTATCTCAAATTAATCCTAGAGCATCGTCCAGGACCCTGATCTACCGTGACAAAACTATATGCCAATTGTTGTACCACCAATAGGGAAAAACCATATGGCCCATTTAATTCACATCAATAAAAATTCAATGTACCACTCTAGATAGAAAACAAGTGTTACGGTCCTTTAACACAGACCGCGTCATCTCCTCCAAACGTCCGTTCAATATCGAACTCGCCAAGTAGAAGTTGTGGCGCACTCTCTGGTAGCTTTGTACTAATCTCGACTCTCAATTCCGGCAATCTAGTTTTAATCAAGAGGAAATTAGGTAAGATAGTTCTTTCATATTTTATAATTCAAGAATCCGACAGAATGAAAGTAATTGCTTAAATCCGGAATCGGCGGTTCAGTTGGCTGGCTCAATCATTTGCTTTAACCCGCTTCATCCCTTCGTTCTTTCTCTTTCAAACACACTCAGAGATCTTCATCCTTTCTCAGCCAAATTTGCAAGCTTTTCTTCATAGATTTTTTGGGGAAACGTCCGTCCCACTCAAAATTTTGAGCCCTAAATAAGTGGTTTCAATTGATTTGAGGTAGTATAAGTTCTTTTTGAGGACCAATTAGTTGTAGTACATAAGAACTCCATTTCTATTCTTTGATTTTGTTTTTCAGTGAAACTTATAATTCAGTACTTGGCGTCGACTTGAATTTTGTCATCACATCAAAATCGGAATCCACTTTATCTTCTTCTCGAATCTGACTTCAACTGAATACGTCAGATGTAACACTACAAGATGCGCTTCATTTTAATTTTTAGTTAATGCTTACTGAGTTGAAGAATTTAGATTCTGCAATGATTTTGTCTGATTTAGTGAAATTAGGTGCTTTAGGATGATGATTGCCACATATGAACTAGTAATTAAGAATGGGGGCACTATGTAATTAAGAATTTGCTAGAATTTGTATTAGTTAGTGCTTATTTCCTTTTGTGGTTGATGAAATTTGATGGATTTAAGGAGCGATTGTTTGGTTGACCATCTCTTATTGGCTAAAGTTGCCATGGAATGTGGCGTTGGTGTTATCACCAAGGTAATTGACTTCAATTGAATACAAAGATGGAATTTTTTGTTTGCTTTTGTTTGTGAGTTGTGCCTTATGCTGTCAATGTTGCACCCAGATCTGATTAATTAACAAATCATATATTTTAGGTACTTCTCAATGGTTGGATGGATGGATGATATGCTCCGTTATTGTCTCGAGTTAATTGCATGTTTGGAGTTTAATCATGGCCACTTGAGGTTTTGAGGTTGGAGACTTGGAGCTAGTTGGTGAATTTATGAGATGTTGGTTCCAATGGTTATTGCTTAGATAGTTTTTGAAGTTATAAGTATTATTATGTGTATGTTAAATGGTGTATTATGTGTGCCGTGGATCGCTACTCGGTGTGTGCGTGAGTTTCTCGTAGCGATGAGTCGTGATTGCCGAGTTATTACCGTGTTTTGGTCGAGGAATATGTTTGTTTGTCGATAGACAATAGCGGAGGCGGCACATAAAGAATGTGTAATGGTTGTGTAATGTGTCTCTAATATTAGGTGAATTGTGTAATGGTTGTATACTATATTACAGAAAGTGTGCAACTGGTGTGCAATGGGTCTGTGAAATTACATAAAGTGTGTAATCGGTGCGTAATGCATTATATAAAGTGTCCAATGTGTGTAGTATATCACACACAGTGTGCAATGAGTGTATGACATATGTGTGTACTGTATTACACAAAGTGTGCAATGGCTGTGTAATATTTTTATAATGGATGATGTAATGATTGGGTAATGACCATAATTGAGTTTTTATTGTTTTGGGCTTAGAAACCAATTAGCACCATTGATTTTGATCAATACTAATGTGTACCACATATTAATTAATTAAATTAAACGATCAAACTATGAAATTATAAGAAAAGACGAAAAAGGCATGTTTAAAATGAAAATTATAAAATGTATTGATAATTATAGGAAAAAAATAAATTGAAAAAAGAATGATGTAATATGAATAATTACAAATTATGTGTAATTCATTTGTAATATATAATACAATACATACTAATGAATTACACATTGTGTGCAAGAATGGGTAATGAATTACAAATTTAGTGTAATTAATGTTTAATTCATTAATGTATTACACTTTATATGTAAGACATGTGTAATGTAGTAGCAAGAATTAGTGTGCAATTCACTTTATCTTTATGTGCATTACACTTTATGTGTAAGGCATGTGTTATGTACTACAAATTTTGTGTGAAATGGAGATAATAATTTTTAAAAAGTAAATGTTAAATTTATGCATTATGTTTGAGTCAATAAATAATAGTTTAAGCTATGAAATAATAAAAAGAAACGAAAAAGGAACTGTTTAAAATGACAAAAAACAAATTAAACAAAACAATTATAGGTAAAAGGAAAAAATAAAATGATTGAAATGAAAATATCACAAATGCAGATGAAAGGATTATAGATAATAAATTTATCTATAATGAATCATAGAGAATATCTAATAAATTACACATGAATTATAGAGAATATGTAATGCTTATAGATAATCTTTAATTAATTACAAAGAAGAACAATATATAATGCATTATAGAAAATGTGTAATGCATTGCAGATATATTTGAGAAAGTAAAAAATGAAGTGATATAAATAATTACACAACCTGTATAATTTATTTGTAATGTGTAATAGAATACATACTAATGAATTACACATTCTGTGTAACAAATGTGTATAAGTTACACCTACGTAATTAATATTTTAATTCATATATCCATTACACTTTATGTGTAAAGCATGTGTAACGGGCATATGAAGAGGTGGAAAAAAATATTTAAAATGAAAATAATAAAATATAAAAGAATTATGAGAAAATGAAAAAGAAATGAATGAAAATAGAAAAGGAATGAATTAAAACCTTTAAAATGCACAGGTGAGGATTTGAACCTAGACAAATAAGTTAGTCATGTGGCTTACCAGCTACTTTAGGCCACAACATATTCATTGTCCTGTCTTTACAAAATATACGTCTGCAACTGATCCGGTCCAAAAATACCGAATTTTACTAATTTTCCCTCAATATTTGTGTCTTTTGTGTAATTAATCTTAATTTACCTGATTTTTGAAAATTTAAACTTAAACATTGGTATTAGTGTAAAGATCCCTTTAATCAACTCCAATTCGAAGTCGGCAAAAAACCCACTTCGATCAATTTTCTGCCATCAGACTTCAAGCTATTGGCCCATAGTTTTGCCACAGGCCCACATCAGACCTGGGCTCCTTTGTCCAATGTCCAAAGCCTATTTTTAGCCCATTATGTGTTTAATCATTTTAACCATCAACTACAATTTAATTTGGGAAAAATTGATAACTACCTATAATAACACTTTTAAATTGATATCTGATAAAAATGTCAAATATTAACTAAAAATGAGGCTGACTAAAACCATAAAAAATCAACACTAGTAAAATGACAAAAGTTGTAATTGAAAAGTAATTTGGGGAGGTAACTCTCTATAACTTCCAATATTACCACTATCATACTGTTGCAACCACCCATCATCGGCAAGTAAAAACTCCAACGAATCACCACTCATATTCACATTTGCCATCATCACCACCCCTGCAAGTCACAATCACCACCACTACCAAATCGACGAGTCACAACTCAACTTATTGTTACAGTCACAACTCTGACAAGTCACAGTCGTAGGTCAAAACATGACCACAACCATCATGCAGCCAAACCTACCACCAAAATCATACAAATTCGACTCGGAACAACACACCGCGAAGGACCAAAGGCACATCAAAAAAATAATTAATAAATAAATAAGATATCCTTAAACCTGTTTTGTCATAGTGTGCGCATTAGTTTGGTGGAAATTTTCATTTTGGTATGTCTTTTTTCTCCAGGAAATTGCCTTGGAAGCAACTAATGTTTTCTATAAACGAAATATATATAGATTAATTAGATTGAACAAGGACAAAATCACAAAATTGAGAAAAACAAAGGAAATGAGAGGGTAAAAATTAACTCATTCACACTGTTTTAAATAGTGCATACCTAGATGTAGATGACTCATAACGTTTAAAATTTAAAATAGAATATAGAAAATCTTATAACATTTTCTTTCCTTTTTTTTTTGGTAAAATTAACGTCTTCGAAATAATTAATATTTTTATAATTTAAATAAATATAAAAGAATTAGTTGATTAAGAGTAAGATAGACAAAAAAAAAATAAATGTAATGACAAAATAGAAAATCAAAAGATTTAGCTCATTGGCACCTTTTTTTCTTTTTCTTTTTTTTTTAAAGGAGAATGCAATAATATTATTAGTCATCCTCCAAACCGGAAGAGATGACATATAGTAAGTAATCTGTCCAATATATATATTACTATGCATCGACACTCCGAACTTAACAAGAATATGGGCCACCCCATTCTTGCGTCATGGTATATAGAGGGTGATAAGCTTGGAATTTTTATAGTTTTTTTATGGATATCAATGTAAAAGAGAATAGAGAATGAGTGGAGTTGAATGGTGGAGATTTATAGTATATGTGGGTCCCACGAGATATGTGAATCTGGTTGATTTAAGGTAAAGAAAAAATGGATAAAAATGTAAAAAAAAAAAGACGTTTAAGTGGAAAAAGTTGAAGCTTAACATGGGCATAAACGCACAAGCAACATCCTTCGAACGAAATCTTCCTTAACCTCTTCAACAATGATGACGTCCCGCTAACGAGTTATGGGCATTCAAAGCATAGATGGCTTGTCGAGCATCACATTCAACAATCTCCCCCGTCATATAATCAAAAATACATCGCACGCTACCTGCAAAAGCCCCAACAATCACCCCCTCACCATTCCAAACGGCACCTCCAAAACCAAAAGCAGTCCCCGTCGGTCACTACTTGGGTTCCTCCACCAGACGGTCATAGCTGTGTCTTCACAAGCAAGAGGACCCTACTTAATTAAACATTCTAAATTCCTTTCTTTTTTTTACTGATTACGATTACGATTATATAATAACTACCAATTCATAATAAATGTCACTTTAGAACAACTAACAAATAATAATCTAAGTGTTATACTTCATTTGTTCAAAATTTATTGTATTTAATAATGAAGCACCTCGATAAACATATTTAACTAAATTGAATAAATTTAAAATGAGATTGTGAAAGATAATCTTTGTTTTATTTAATAATTTTTGTGAAAGATAAATTTAATAATGAGATTGCGATCCCAGACTGGGTTTTTTTTCTTTTATTTTTTGACATCAGGGTTTGTCTTTGTTAGTTTGTTGTATTTGCTTTTTGCGTGTCATTCAGTAGTTATATTTTCCTACTATTTATGTTGTGACTCGTGTTTATACCATCCCTTTGTTTTTTTTCTATTTTTCTTGGCACTTAGAGCCTTTGTTTTGGTGAGTGCCCATTTGACATTATATTCCTAGGCATATGCACGATTGGCATAAAGTTTATAAATTAATTTGTGCCTACAACCCAGAGAATGTCTAGCTCCGCCACTATTTGAAAATTTACTATGGAGTAACTTTTGACATCACTTTATTTCTTTCTCATTGAGTGGGAATTTCATTTTAATTTCATATCAAATACTCTCTAACGGAAAAGGAAATCTTGCTATAGGTACAATAAGGTATACAATCAATTGTACAACATATACGGAATAATTCATTTTTACCACGTACCGCATCAGTTTTAAATCAATTATTATCAAATAGGTCACATGTGTGTTATACAATCTAGTTGAGCCAGTAACATTTTCCCAGGGAAGAAATAACCAAAAAAAAAGAATGTATAATGTCGAAAAGTAATTACCAGAATAAAAAAACACTAAAAGAAGCTTAGATTGTGGGCCACTTCATTTAATTTAATAATTTATATTTGTAGAAATATGGCAAGATCTATTTGAAGTAGTGGTAATTTTTCAATTCTTGGAAGACTAACGTGTGTGAAGAGAGAGGTTCCTTGACCTTGTATAACACGCAGCGTACCACGACAATGTGGAACTTTTGGTCGCATGCAGTTGAACTCCAATCCAAAGCAAAGACGTAGAGCTTCAGCAACTTCTTAACTGAGTAGGCCTCGTCAACTACAAGTCTACAATATTAATAATTTATTTCTACTTTTGTCTGGACTCAATATTTAAAATACTAACATTTTAAATGTATTACGTGTGCACAGTATATGATGATGTCTTATTGCGTTATGTTGATGCACAGAACTAGAGGGGGCATTACCCTCGATGTTCCTCGTCATCTGAGCTAACCTTGCAAAATTTAATTTAGATTGAACATGAGCAGAGGCAGGAGAAATCTGAACATAAAGTGGAAAGAGTCCTAAGGAACAAGGGTAAAAGGAATTACAAACTCAAATTTTAATTATTTCTAATTCCATCCTTATTTGGAACTTAAGGGGAGTCGGTACCTCTTATAAGAGACTAAGTTTATTGAAAAAGTGGCACCACATTGGCCTTGTTATTATAGCTAAACCATGGGTACATCAAAGTAAATTAGATGAATTCTGCAATAAACTTTGTTTTGATAATTCCTTTTCTACTCCAAGTGGCAAAATTTGGGTTTTAAGGAACACAAATCTTGACGCTAAAATTTATTAACACACTAAGCAATCTATTTCTGTCAAGTTGAAATGGTATGGTCATCAAGTTGTTGTTTATGGTATTAATGCAAAATGTGATTTGAAACAGAGAAGAACGCTTTGGGATTATCTTGTGACTTTTTCTTCTTGCATGGATCTTCCTTGGCTCATTGGGGTGATTACAACAGCTTATTGTCTTGAGATGAAAGAATGTGTGGTCTTGAACCTAATATGCAGTTTATTGAAGAATTCCAGTGTATGTGTTCGACAGCTAATATTGATGAGTTTGTTATCCTTGGGGGTAATTTTACTTGGTCCAATGGTCGGCTGGTTCAAAGGTTGGAAAAATTGTTTGTTAATGAAAGCTGCACTATTATTTTTTCAGGCTTTTCTGTGTCGATTCTCAATCGCGACACCTCTGACCATAATCCTTTATTATTACAATGCTTTCAACACCAAATATCCTTTAAGTCTTTTTTTTAGATATCAATCCATGTGGGCCATGCATCCTAATTTCCTGATGTTTGTAGCTCAAAATTGGAATCAGCATTTGGAACCATTTTCGAATGGACTCTATGGTTTTATGTTTAAACTAAAACGTTTGAAGGGTGCTTTAAAGAAATGGAATTCCAATGTATTTCGGAATATATTTGTTCAACTGAGGAAGGTGGAACAAGCTGCATTAGTTCTTGAACAAAAGTATGATCTTTCTCATAACCCCGATGATCGAACTGCTCTCTATAAGTCTTACACTAAATTGAACGCTTTGATGGTGAAAGAGTTATATTGGTATCAAAAGGCTGGTCAATCTTGGGTTCATAAGGGTGATAAGAACACTAAATATTTCCACACCTGCATAAAAAAGAGAAGGAGTACAAATATAATTGCTCGTATTCAGAAACCTAACGGGCACTTTATTTATGAGGCTGATGAACTCAAACACTCTACAGACGATTATTTTTCTAGTTTATTGACTACTGAAAACCCCAGCGTTGAGTCTTCTCTTTTAAATTCAATTCCTTCTCTTATCACAAAAAAGGACAAAATCTATCTTAATCAGCTGCCTATTGAGAGTGAGATTAAGAAAACCATTTTTTCCATTTCCTCTCATACCGATGCTGGAGCTGATGGGTTCTCCAGTCTTTTTTATCAGCAGTGCTAGCATATTATTAGGAGCTAATGGGTTTTCCAGTCTTTTTTATCAGCAGTGCTAGCATATTATTAAACATGATCTTGTGGAGGCTATTCAGGAGTTCTTTAATGGCAGACAACTTCCCCTACAATTCAAAATCACCTCCATTGTCCTCATCCCCAAGAAAAATAATGTTGATAAAAGGTCTTATTATCGTCCACTGAGTTTGTGTAATGTCATCTATAAACTTGACACCAAGATACTCAACAACAAATTGAGTCATTTGTTACCTAAACTAATCTCTCACAATCAAAGCGGTTTTACTCCTAGTAGGTATATTGGCCAGAATATTATGTTAGCCAAAGAACTGGTAGAACAAATTGATAGAAAAGTCAGGATAGGTAATACTATCATTAAACTAGATATGGCCAAAGCGTATGATAGAGTCGAATGGAAATTGATAGAAAAGTCAAGAGAGGTAATACTACCAGTGTCTCATCTATCCTTTGCGGATGATATTATTATATTTATCAATGGCCAAAAGGATATGCTACAAAAATTGTTGGACTTTCTCCAAATTTATTCTCCTCCATCTGATCAAAAAATCAATTTTGAGAAAAGTAGTTTTACCACTTCCAAAGCCACTCATAGAAAACTTATAGCTGGAACTTGTGGTTTCCAGTTCCACCTTCTGCCTATTACTTACCTTGGTGTTCCATTATACAAAGGTAGAAAGAAGTTGTTCCTTTATGATGCTCTTATAGAGAAAGTGAGGAAACGAATGTTGGGGTGGGAACATAAACTTCTATCTTCCAGAGGAAGATTAACATTAATTAAATCCATTCTTACCTCCATGCCTATTCATTTGCTCAAAATTCTTGACATGCTTAAAGGCATCCAGTTGAAATTGGAGAGGTTGTTCAACTCCTATCTTTAGGGTGATAGGGGGTATTATAAACCCATTCATTGATCTTCTTCAAGTTCTATATGTTATTCTATTGAAGAAGGTGGATTAGATATGTTTTCTTTGGCTAATTTAAATTTTGCCTATGACTGTAAATTATGGTGGCTTTTTCGATCTCAAAAGTCCTTATAGAGTTGGACTCTCAAAGCTAAATGTTGCAAAAACCTTCATCCTTCGATTGTGGAGCCTAAAGGCACCGATTCCTCGATTTGGAAAAGACTATTAATGGCTAGAACTCAAGTTCAGCCTTTATTGTGGTGGAAAATTGGTTCTGGTCAATGTAATATTGTCTTGGATACTTGGCTATACTCTGGTAAGATTGAGGACCCTTATGTATTGGAGCAAGGGTGGAAGATGATTGACCTTAAAGATTACTTCCCTATGCATATTGTTGATGAGATTCTAGATATTCCTCTCACTTCTGCGGAAGATAAACTCTATTGGGCCCTTACTAATCACGATGTCTTCTCTTTACCAAGTTGTGCATTGATGGTTAGAGGTACTCAACCACGACATGCATAGAGAATTTTCTTACTTGTGGCATTCCCATGTTCCTCCCAAGATTGCTTTCTTTTGTTGGAGGTTATGGCATAACTGGATATCTGTTGATCATATCATTCAAAGTAAGTTTAAAATTTCGTTTCCTTCTAAATGTCAATGTTGTGAAGCTATTGAAGATGTTAAACATGCTTTCATCTCTAGTCCAATTACTTGCTTGGTGTGGAATCACTTTTGTGACAAACTTGGAATTAATATGCCTTTAGTTGTGCATCCTAAGCAACTTTATTGCAACTGGATCAGACTCACTAATGCTAAACCTTGGGAATCGATTATTATGCTCCATCTAATTATTCTTTGGTTATTGTGGAAGAATAGAAACCGTTCTAAACATGATCTGCAGCCTATGCATCACACGGCTATTATTAAATCTACTACCTATATAATCAATGTTATGGTGCGTACTGGTATTCTGTGGAGGAAAATTAAGAAAAAATCATTTCATATTGTGCATTGGAAGAAACATGCTGCTGGTTTGGTCAAGCTTAATACTGATATAGCTCTTAAATGTGACTCTTGTGATGGGGCTCGTGGTGTTTTTAGAGACTTTCGAGGTAATGTTTTGTGGGCTTCCTCTAATTATTTTGGCCCAATATCTATTGCTGCTGTTGAATTGAAATCTATTCTTCTTGGAGTTGAATTATGTTGGAAGCATAACTATCACACTGTATGGGATGAATTAGATTAAGTGAGTGTCATTAACATCTATAATAATTAGTGCTCTATTCCTTGGTCCCTTCGTTACCTTCTTGATAAATTGCGTGGCTATCAATTGAAAATGACCCAGAGGTTTGCACATGCTTAGAAGGAAGCTAACATTATTGCGGATTACTTGGCCAATCTTGGTTACCATGGAAGGAAGTTCAAAATTTTTAGCCTAAAGCAATTACTGGTAGAGTCAAAGGTCTTGCCTATTTAGATAAAATTGACTTGGCAAATGTTAGGGTTGTATCTTCTTTTATATAATTAAGTTGTTTCACATTTATTTAGCTCCTAGGACAATGCTTTGTTTTGTACCGTTTATTCGAAGGTGAGGTATTAAGTTCCCATTCTTCCGTGTACTTCCATTTTATTAGTAAAATCTCTATCTCAAACCTGGATTTTCAAGTTGAGATAGTTCTATAATATTAATATATATATATATATATAATATTATAGATTTCAATAATGGTTTATAAATTTTGATCGGAATCATTGTAATTGATATTTTAGGAAATAATAAAATATTTGAAATTAAAATTTAGACAGTACTTATTTGAACAAAAAAAATAGTCCTATTAAAAATTTTGCAAAATTTTTTATCATCAACGATATTCAAGTAGCTAAGCCATGACGATATTTTTGAACACGAACTTTAGAATATTAAGTGTTGGAAAATTTATGCGATGTGGATTGTGCATTGTATGAAATGATAAAATCTTTATCGAAAGTATTTATAAATGAAACTCTGTATATTGATTATTTGGTAACAAAAATTTTTTCATAATAATTGACAAAAAATTTTAACAAAAAAATCAATAATGCATGCAATACTAAATATAAAAAAAATTTAAAAAAATAGTTTGAAAATGAAGAGATGGTTAAATGATAAGTTTGACAATTATTTTTCTAAATGGCTTGCGAAATAGTGAAATAGAACATGACCTTAAAAACTCGGAACAACACACCGCGAAGGACCAGAGGCACATCAAAAAATAATTAATAAATAAATAAGATATCCTTAAACTTGTTGTGTCATAGTGTGCGCATTAGTTTGGTGGAAATTTTCATTTTGGTATGTCTTTTTTCTCCAGGAAATTTCCTTGGAAGCAACTAATGTTTTCTATAAACGAAATATATATAGATTAATTACATTTAATAAGGACAAAATCACAAAATCGAGAAAAACAAAGGAAATGAGAGGGTAAAAATTAACTCATTCACGCTGTTTTAAATAGTGCAAACCTAGATGTAGATGACTCATAATGTTTAAAATTTAAAATAGAATATAGAAAATCTTGTAACATTTTCTTTCCTTTTTTTTCGGTAAAATTAACGTCTTCGAAATAATTAATATTTTTATAATTTAAATAAATATAAAAGAATTAGTTTATTAAGAGTAAGATAGAAAAAAACAAAATAAATGTAATGACAAAATAGAAAATCAAAAGATTTAGCTCATTGACACCTTTTTTTCTTTCTCTTTTTTTTTTTTTTGTTAAAGGAGAATGCAGTAATATTATTAGTCATCCTCCAAACCGGAAGAGATGACATATAGTAAGTAATCTGTCCAATATATATATTACTATGCATCGACACTCCGAACTTAACAAGAATATGGGCCACCCCATTCTTGCGTCGTGGTATATAGAGGGTGATAGGATTTGAATTTTTATAGTTTTTATGGGATTTTAATATAAAAGAGAATAGAGAATGAGTGGAGTTGAATAGTGGAGATTTATAGTATATGTGGGTCCCACGAGATATGTGAATCTGATTGATTTAAGGTAAAGAAAAAATGGATAAAAATGTAAAAAAAAAAAAAATTAAAGTGGAAAAAGTTGAAGCTTAACATGGGCATAAACGCACAAGCAACATCCTTCGAATGAAAGCTTCCTTAACCTCTTCAACAATGATGACGTTTCTTGAGCAAAAAAAAAAAAAACAACGATGACGTTCCCGCTAACGAGTTCTGCGCATTCAAAGCACAGATGGCTTGTTGAGCATCACATTCAACAATCTCCCCCGTCATAGAGTCAAAAGTACCTCGCATGCTACCTGCAAAAGCCCCAACAATAACCCCCTCACCATTCCAAACGGCACCTCCAAAACCAAAAGCAGTCCCTGTCGGTCACTAGTTGGGTTCCTCCACCGGACGGTCATAGCCGTGTCTTCACAAGCAAGAGGACCCTACTTAATTAAACATTCTAAATTCCTTTCTTTTTTTTACTGATTACGATTACGATTATATAATAACTACCAATTCATCATAAATGTCACTTTAGAACAACTAACAAATAATAATCTAAGTGTTATACTTCATTTGTTCAAAATTTATTGTATTTAATAATGAAGCACCTCGATAAACATATTTAACTAAATTGAATAAATTTAAAATGAGATTGTGAAAGATAATCTTTGTTTTATTTAATAATTTTTGTGGAAGATAAATTTAATAATGGAGATTGCGATCCCAGACTGGATTTTTTTTTATTTTTCTTTTATTTTTTGACATCAAGGTTTGTCTTTGTTAGTTTGTTGTATTTGCGTTTTTCGTGTCATTCAGTAGTTATACTTTCCTACTATTTATGTTGTGACTCGTGTTTATACCATCCTTTTGTTTTGTTTCTATTTTTCTTGGCACTTGGAGCCTTTGTTTTGGTGAGTGCCCATTTGACATTCCTCGGCGTATGCACGATTGGCATATATTTTATAAATTAATTTGTGTCTACAACCCAGAGAATGTCTAGCTCCGCCACTATTTGAAAATTTACTATGGGTTAACTTGTGACATCAGTTTATTTCTTTCTCATTAAGTGGGAATTTAATTTTAATTTCATATCAAATACTCTCTAACGGAAAAGGAAATCTTGCTATAGGTACAATAAGGTATACAATCAATTGTACAACATATACGGAATAATTCTTTTTTACCACGTACCGCATCACTTTTAAATCAATAATTATCAAATGGGTCACATGTGTATTATACAATCTATCTAGTTGAGCCAGTAACATTTTCCCAGGGAAGAAATAACCAAAAAAAAAAGAATGTATAATGTCGAAAAGTAATTACCAGAATAAAAAAACACTAAAAGAAGCTTAGATTGTGGGCCACTTTATTTAATTTAATAATTTATATTTGTAGAAATATGGCAAGACCTATTTGAAGTAGTAGTAATTTTTCAATTCTTGGAAGACTAACGTGTGTGAAGAGAGGTTCCTTGACCTTGTATAACACGCAGCGTATCACATTCAACCACGGCAATGTAGAAGTTTTGGTCGCATGCAGTTGAACTCCAATCCAAAGCGAAGACGTAGAGCTTCAGCAACTTCTTAACTGAGTAGGCCTTGTCAACTACAAGTCTACAATATTAATAATTTATTTCTATTTTTGTCTGGTCCCAATATTTAAAATACTAACTTTTTAGGATACTTAACCATATATATATGATAAGTGACCAAGTATTGCAGTGGTAACATCGCGGTCAAACTTCGGGGTAAGTCCGGGTTCGATTTTCATAATTAAAAAATATTATTTTATTTATATTTCCCACTCAAGCACAAATACCTAATTTTCAACCCATGAATAATCACTCCTTATTATCCCTCTAATCCGGGATATTATTATGTGTGATCTTTTAAATCTCTCATCCATATCTTTTACCATGAAAAAAGGTAAATATGTTATTATAATTTTTATTTTACACATATTTTAAATTATAACTTGGCCATAAATTTCCCCTTGCAACTCACGTGAGAAAATACTAGTATATTATAAAATAATAACATTTCGAAGTATTACTTTTTTATTAAGTAATGAAGATCTATTCATGTTCTTATCATTTAATCTATAGTTCTAACGATTTAATAAGAATACATGTCAATCCTATAATTTAAAAATATTAATTTCAGATATCCATATATAGAAAGAAAAAATCATGTTACAATCAAATGGGAATTATTACTTTGTTCGTCATTACCATTTTTTTTTTTTCAGGCGTTTTATTTGCCATTATGCATAACCAAGTTATCACTTTGAAAATGCTATTGGCACAGTAAAATTCTAACTCTTCTTGGGTGATCTATTCATGACCAGGATGAAACTTGGATTTTCTGAGTCGAGGAAAAAAAAGAAAAAGAAATTTCAGCAAACAAAAGTTCAGAAAGAAAAAAGGGACCAAGCGTATGGAGACGAAGGAGCCGGCGACTCATAGGTAGCGAATTCAAATTGGAGCCTCAAGTTAGTAGTAACGATTAAGAAGTTTTTCTATTTGAAATCATGTTAGGTCTAATTCTTATATTATTACATTGGCTGCAAATGGGGTTTGCGCCAATACCCAATCATCAAAAACAGCCCAAGAGTCTTCTATTTCTTTATGAATCATCTCTCGGACAAAGAATAAGCAAGAATAGGAAAATGAAGCAAATTATTGATTGTGTCAAAGATGCCGGTCAGAGCACGTATATGACAAACATGAATGCCCCTGGGAACAACGGCTTAAGCCATTAGGTGTAGGTGCTTTCCAGCATTTATATATCGAACTTGAAAAAGAATTTATTATGTCGAAAAAACAAATTCTTTCTTTGGAATATGAATGAGCCTGAAAGACCCGGCATTGACCCAGATTTGGATGCTCAAGTAGAGTTTACCCGGTATTGACCCAGATTTGGATGCTCAAGTAGAGTTTGGAGCATTCCAAAAACTTGTGAATCCAACTTGCAAAAGAGTCATTTCTATTCAATATCTCTATGGAGAAAAGAGGGTTCAAAAAGAACTAACAAAAGTTGTCATTTCTTCAAAATAAAGAATAGTCAAACGGATCGTCAACACGTCATAGATTCTTATCCAAGAGTTGTATCATTGATGATGACACTATAGTTTTTCATGAGTTTCCTAGAAATTTCCTTTTCATAGTAATTGATTTAAAAATAATGTGATGGGCAAAAAAATATATTTCTAACAAGTATATATATATATATATATATATATTATACACCTAATTATACGCATCATTATACTCAACAGAGTCCCTTGTCACCGAGCCGTAAGTTGAGAATCACTATGTGTCCCTCAATTAATAAACACTGTTTTGCCTAATCGTGGTAGATATGAGTAAACATCATGTGAAAAGTAAAACTAGGTTCCGGATAAACAATGCATTCCTATTTGTCATATTATATATCGAATCAAGAACTTCTCGTTCTATATGTTGTAATAATAATAATAATAATAATAATAATAATAATAATAATAATAATAATAATAATAATAATAATAATAATAATTTCGTTATATTTGACAAAATAAAATTGGATCCCTATTTCGCCACTAGAATTTGGAAGATCAAAATTATCTATTCATCGTGAAACTAAATCAAATCGAGTAATTCAGTTTCGACAAGCATGTGTACCTATGCAAAGTGTATGCTTGATAGAAAAAAATAATAATAATAGTAGTAGTAGTAATAATAATAATAATAATAATAATAATAATAATAATAATAATTGAATGTGCAATTAAAAGTTAAAGAAAAATCATGTAAAAAATTGAGTTAATTTCATCCGCGGTCATTCAAGTTATATAAAAAATAAAAAAATCACTGAAATTTCAAAGTTTCATCCGCTGTTACTAAAGTTCAAATTACTCTCGCAAATGATTACCGAGAATCAGGGACGGATCTACTATATGGCTGCAGTAGGCTGTAGCCTACTGCAGCCAAAAAATAAGTACTGGATTGTGCATCAATGATCAGTAAGTGTGGTTGGCTGAGTTGGTTAGTTTGGACACCTTAAACCTTAAATCCCTAGCAGGCCATGGTTCGAGTCTTCCTCTGGCGTTTCTAATCCTCTTTTTTTCTTTTGCCTTTTCCAAGGTGCTCTTCTCTCTCTCCTGCCGTGTAGATAGATTTTTGACTTTTTTTCATTTTTTCCTTCTCTCTCTCTCTCTCTCTCTCTCTCTCTCTCTCTCTCTCTCTCTCTCTCTCTCTCTCTCTCTCTCTCTCTCTCTCTCTCTCTCTCACTCTCATATTAATCATCCCCCTCTCTCTCATATTAAGGCTTTGTTTTATTGGGGATAATTTTTATCCCACACTTTTCTCTCTCCTCTTTTCAATCATATATATAATTTTCAATATAATAGTAGTCACACATTTTATACGGAATACCTCGCGTATCAATTTTATCTCTAATCAAACAAGGCCTAAATGATTATACATTTTTAAAATTTTTAACTTTAAATATCTCATATTATTAATATATATATATATATATATATATATATATTGTTTCTCTTATTACAATTAATTATTTTTCTTATTATAGTTATAATTTATTTATTTTATGTGATTTACTCTCTCCCATATTATAAGATTTTATATTTAATTTATTAAATTATTGCTTCGAGTGATCTAGAAAAATAGTTTTAAATATTTTATATGATTTGAACTTAATTGATTATGATTTTGAGAAACAATATGACATAATAATTTTCAATTTTAGAGTTCAATTTGATTCACCACTTAGTTCGATTTTTTTTCATAAATCCAACGACACACTAGAAAATAAAGCCAATTTAAAAAACAACCAATTAAAATCAGTATATACCAAAGCAATCAAATCAAATTGTAATTTTATATTAGTTTTCTTATATTTTGTACAATAAATCTAGAAGATCGTTATTTTAGATAATATTTTACAAAAATAAAGAATTTGAAGCTAAATTTGACACTTTATTATAGAATTACTTATCAAGGAAAAAAACACTCCTTAAAAAAAATTTCGGGGCAGCCGAATCAGCTCAATGCAGTGGCAATTCCTGGCTTCATCTCTCATGGCAGTCCCCCCCAGCTGCTAATCCTAGCTCCGTCCCTGCCGAGAATTGAAGTCATTCAAGATAAAATTTTGAAGGACTAACAAAATTTTATGTACAATAACAAAATTACAAATAAGCTTCCATCTTCCTCGATTGGATCTTGAGGAGCCTAAAGTCTTCGTCTTTAGAATTTAGTCATGGTGCCAAAAAAAGACGTGGTGATCGGATTTCATGGTCATGGTTGCCAGAGCACGCGATAGCGTTGTGGCCAGATCAAGGAGGAGGGAGGCTTTGTAATAAATTACTCCCTCCGTCCCACAAAGAGAGTCCAATTTTCATTTTCACAAAGATTAAAAAATTTCAATTAATGATCTTAGAAAAATAATAATTTAGAATATAATTCCTAATATACCCTTATATTTATTTATTATTCTACTTTAATAATTCTTAAATGTTGATAACGATGCACATTAAATATGGGCATATAAGAAAACTAAGAAATTAAATATAGAAATTAGACTATATTTTGGGACGGACTAAAATGAAAAATGGAACTATCTTTGCGGGATGGAGAGAGTAATTTTTAAACATAGAATTGCACCTTGGTCCTTAAAATTTTATTTTGAATAGTTTAGACCCCAAGTAACTACATTTGATACAAGTTTGAAATTTGAGTGACCATTTTATTATTTGTGTAACTTGAATGACCATTTATAAAATTAACCATAAAAATATTTAAATCGTTAAATTAGTCAAATATGTAATTAAAATTTAATTTGTATCCAACATGCTCAGGAAATTATGATGAGGATATATCATTATATCATATCACAAGATACACACCTCTCTCAATTTTTATACGTTCCCGAATTGGCTCAGGTAAAGCAATAGGTAAAGCAATTATAAGGTCAAAAATACCCCCACATCCTAATTTCCCACTTTTCACTCTACTTCTCCCTCTCTCGTCCGGATCAAAACCCAACCTTCTCTCTCCCATCTCCCCCGTCCAGATCTATTGTGGATCGAAGAAAGAACTCCCTAAAATGGCAACATCTGAAGGTTCGAACCGTATGGGTCGATTGAGGTCAGAGTTTTCGACCAATCACCTTCTTTCTCCCTTCTCCCCCGGATCACTGCATCAAGAAACAACTCCCAAAAATGGCAACATCCGGGTTCGATCTTCGTATGGGTCAATTGATTTTGTCAGAGTTTTAGCGACAAAGCAATTTCGTGATCTTCTGAACGTATAGCAGGAATCCCCGATGAATAATCCAATCCTAGGAGCGGGGAAAAGAGATCGACGAACAGACTGAGCAGCTTACATTGACGGTTGACGAAGGTATTTTGAGCTCCGGATTATTCAATTCTTGTATTTTTACAGTGGCATTAGTCAATCCTTGTATTTCGCTAGGGAGATTTTGATTATTGTGGAATTGCAAGTTAGCTCAATTGAAGTAGATGAATTTATTGTACTTCGAAAAATTTCTTCTAAGCTCACATTATAGTATGTGTTTTCTTACTTTGTGCGAAATATTTTTTAGTTTTGGCTTTAGATTTATGAGCTTCCCGTTAGCTTATTGTAGGGAAAACCTTGTTATAGGGAGAACATGATTATTGTGGAATTGCAAGTTGGGGTGAATTGAGGTGGATGAAAAGTGTGTAATTCGAAAAAATTCTTCTAAGGCGACATTATAGTAGGTGTTTTCCTCCTTTGTGCGAAATATTTGTTAGCTTTGTTTTAGATTTGTAAGGTTGCTGTTAGCATACTTAGTTTAGCTAGAGAATGGCAACTGTATTAGTTAGTTTATATACAAAAACAATTTCCTCACTTTGAAGTATTAAGAAATTAGTTGGCTTAACAAATTGCTCAACTTCCTATATGAAGACTTCCTATACCATTCAATTAGTTGGCTTAAGTTTATATATTAAGAGATTCTCTCTGTAATTGCTCACTTTGTGAATTGTTTATGCAAAGTTTGGCCAAACAAGAATCTACTAACTTGTAAAGTTATATGTTTTGAAGTAAAGTGAAGTAAAATTAATGCATGCAAGAGAGGATGTATATAGGGATTTTGCTAGTTGAAAGAAGCTAAATTTTGATGTGAAGTAAATTTAATTATTATGATGACTTGCTATAACAACACTCTCTTTTAGCATGTCGACAGCCATTGACTTTTGGATAATTTGTCTTGTTAGTTAGCAACAAACACTATCGTGTTCGAGAAAAGACAAAGGGTACTAAAGGGAATCATATACCGATTAAAATGTGCCCAATTTTTGTTATCTTAGAATATGGTATTCACATAATTGCCGTTAACATGGTTAGTGCCATTAACATGGTTACTGTTCAAAATGATGTGAAACACAAATAATTAGGTTAACAATTTTGGATGTTCACTCATCCAGGGAAATTTAATGTTTCTTTTGACTTTTTGGTGAGCTACCGATTTTCTTTGCTCTTTTAATTTGGATTTGTTTCTAAGAGAAGATTTCATAATAATCACGGTAGAAACTTATCTTGTTTGCAATCAATTGAAGATAAACTTCTCTTTGCTCTTTTTATTTATTAATTTGGTCTCTTCAAGTGTATCCAATGTGTTTGTTATTTTTCTAATATTTAGTGGGAGTTAATTATGATGGCGTTGGGGATAGTGGTGGTGCAACAAGGAAGAAGCATATTTTGAAATGTTGAATGGAGTATTTTCTCCATCGGTTGAGGTACTTTATCGTGATTTCTTCCATTTCATGTGCTACTTAGTATGTTGTTAGATTTGGGATGTATAGTAACTAATTTTTACGCTCATGAATTCTCAATTTGCTTGGCAGATAGTGTAGATGATTGGTGTGAACGATTCTAGTTGAAGATACAAGGAAATTCAAGTTTTCTAGTCGACTAGTTTTTGTAAAATGTGATGATAAAACTACAACTTGTTATGCCTGTGTTGACCGACCGCACTAGTTTGGACAAGTATATTATGATGCAACCGCAATATTATGATGGAATATTTTGGATTCGAAATTGAGGTCATGTTTTACTAGAGATATCCATCTAGAATATGTAATATAATTACATTGGTTTGGCTTATAGTGCTACAGTTGAATGCAGATTAAGTGTATAATTTTAGTTGGCAATGATGATTGAACTGCGTGAGAATTTTGCTATTCTAAATTATCGTTAGGGCGTAAACAATATCATTGCAATCGCAGTACATACCTAGCAGTGCATTGGTCAAAGGCAAATCGATATACATCCTGTGATACAATCACTTGGCCATGAAAAACTTTCCCTGCATTATAATCCCCTAATCTCCCCCAAACATTCAATAACATTGAATACGTATATTGCGTTGGACTAATTCCATACCCCAACATCAAGCTAAAAAGTTGATCCATTTGGCCAACAAAGCCTTCATTTCCCAAGTGGGCAAACAATCCATAAAGCTAAGTGGAGCACAATGACTTACATTACATCTCTTCAACAACACAACAATTACATGACTAATGTCAAGTAGAAAGTACATAACAAAGAACTACATAACTACTTACAAAACAACACTTCAACAACTTAAACCTTCATATCTCTTTCCTAACTTCAACTGAAAAGTGCATAACTAATTTTCTTTTCCCTTAGATATGGCCACCTCCAACTTAATCTTGACATTTGTTTCATCCGTTATGTCTTCCACATCAACCTTCTTCTCATCAATTCTCGAATGCCCCACATCGCATTTAGTCGTTTGATAACAGTACTGTCCCGCTCAAACCATTTGCAATGAAATGAACTATAGTTAAAAAGTATTTCCTGTAGCTCTTTTTATCCGTGACTGCAAGTGTTGTATGATACGTTCAAGACATATAGGCAATCGGGCGCTTATTTGGGCAATCATCATTGAATGCTAGCGACCTCGACCACTACGGCACATGCCGAATTTGTCGGTGCTATTTTGAATTTCGCACTGTCAGCAAGAAATCAATAAATAATTTATCATTTTCAGCTTTCACTAGAAACTTAAAGATAGTGTTGAATGCATCTTTTACAATATCTCATTAACTATTTAACTCAAATATAAGTAAACCATAGTCAAAAAGTAAGATACCTGACAATGTATCCATAACACTATAACAAACATATTTTTTGAGATCCATTGCCTAACACTATCAAAACCCACAACTAGTACCCATTCCTATGTTCATACAACCTCCTAAATAATTATTAGGCTCATACAAACTCCTAAATAATTAAGCATTTGAAGAACTAAGCATAATCACTACACCAAATGTACAAAATCCCAAAGAATTAGAGTCCCAATTCCACCAACCTCCTAAATAATTACATTCCCAATTCCACCAACCTCCTAAATAGTTAAGTATTTTCTGTAATTTTTCGAAAGTTTGTTTGGTTTCAATTTTCTGATGAATGAAGAACTTGAGGAACTAGTGAATGAGGAACCTAAGGAACTATTATATGCCAATTACAAGAACTAAGTATAATGACTACACCAATTCTACAAAATCCCATAATTGATTCAACGCATACAAAAATTTCAAGAATATATATCGTTCACAAAATCCCGAAGTGACATTATCGTTCTATAACCGAACATATAAAAAGAGTTCCTGCACTTTCGCCTAATGAACATAAACAAATTGATATTAGACCCTAAATTCAAAAATCCCAAAATTCATTCAAAATCCCAAATTCTTTACAATATTGTCCACGAAAATCAACAAATATATAACCCTAAATGTATTTAACAAATATATGCACCCCAAATATTTGAATCAAATATATCCACCCTAAATCAACAATCCACTCGAGAATTATTCCACCCTAAATCAACAATCCACTTGATTCACCTTGAGATCGACATAACTAAAATCCCAAAATTGACTCAGACTTCAGATTGCAATTCGAATATCGACGAAGATTGATGGTTCACATACCTTTATCCATTTTTCTGGTTTGATTGAAGGCTGCGTACTGGATTTCTGCTATACGTTCAGATGATGGAGAAAGGACTTGCTTGCTTGGGGTCGAGAACTACACCCTCTTCTTGTCGACTCCGCTGACGATCGAACCTCCAGATGTTGGCCACGTAGTTAGATTTTTTGTGGATCTAGATCGGCCCTCTTCTTGTTTGTTTTGCTCGTCCGGAGAAGCGAGTTTTGGATGAGTGGAGAGAAGGAAGAGAGAAAGAAACGGAGAGAGAAGGTTGGGTTTTGAACTTTTGATCCGGACGAGGGAGGGAGAAGTAAAGTGAAAAGTGGGAAATTGGGATGTGGGGGTATTTTTGACCTTATAATTGCTTTACCTATTGCTTTACCTGAGCCAATTCTGGAACGTATAAAAATTGCACCTCTCTCCCTCACCTCTACTAATCTCTGCCACAACAATCATTAGCACGTAAAGCTGCAATCAAAGACAGC
Organism: Jasminum sambac; assembly: GCA_018223645.1. Classification (NCBI taxonomy): domain Eukaryota; kingdom Viridiplantae; phylum Streptophyta; class Magnoliopsida; order Lamiales; family Oleaceae; genus Jasminum; species Jasminum sambac. The sequence continues at coordinate 41,884,060 of CP073640.1, forward strand.
AATATTCTTTGAAGTTTCCTCTCCCAGCCCAAAAGTTTTAAAATGGAAAGGGGACAAAAAAAAAGGGGTTGCCAAGTTTATTTTATTATTATATTAAAAATCCAACTCAAACAACCCAAATGCTGACAAAAATATTCCAATCCAGCGCTCTCATCAGTCTCATGTGTCTGTGGAGTGTGGACTGTGGGGAGCACTGCATTTATTTTTGAAATACTACTGTTTAGCATTCTTTTCATTTTAATTTCTTTTCTTCTTTTCTTTTACTCAGCGACTGATTTTTCTCGGTTTCTGACACCAAACCTAACCTGTCTTCAAATCAAAGATTTCTTATTTTGTGGGTTCCTTTTCAACTTCATTTTCCACCCGTTTTGATTTGCTTTCGTGGGTTGTTACAGATTTTGATTCATAAATTTTCCCCTAAGATTTCGATATTTTTCCCCCGAATTTTTATGATGCCCGTTATTTTTAGATTATTATTTATTGATAAACTCTGCCATTGTACTTGAGCTTCTTGTCTACTGCCGACTTTTTTACTCCGTTTAAGGATATGCCCATCTAATTCCAGATGATCTTGATTTTACTTCTTGTGGGTCTCATTCTTTTTTCTGGGTAACTGTTATTTGATGGGTTCTGTAAGTTGTTGATGTGTGTGAAGATTGAAGATGAGATCTTTTGCATCATTTCAAGTTATTTTACTGAGTTTGGGCCTGTTTCTTGCTGATTGTAATACATTGCCACAAAATGAAAGTAAGTGTGTTAGATATCACATCAGTTGATTCACAGATCTTGATCCGCTTGCTCGTTAATAATTTAATTTATTTCTAATTTGGGGTACTGTGGTTGATAAATAATGGATGTATTAATTGAATTTGTGGGTTTTATTAATTGAATTTAGGAGAGTGATTTAGTATAACTACAATATTTTATTGACAAAAGAATTTGTGGGTTTTATTCAGCTGTAGCTCTCACTTCCTTCAAGAGAGGTATTATTGAGGATCCACGGCAGGTTTTATCAGGTTGGAATTCTGTGGATTCTCATCCTTGTGAATGGTCTGGATTTTCTTGTTCTTTTGCAAGAGATCATGTCATAAAGCTGTAAGATTTCGATTTGTTTCAGTTTATGTTTATATAAATACATAAAATCTACATTCTTATCAGTCGAACTGGGAAGAAAATATGTTAAAATCTTGTTCCATATATATTGCTGGATAGCCTAAACTAAGAGAAGAAACTAGAGTCTTGTGTAATTATACTGTAGAGTTAGTTCTGTCTAATGCTATGTACCGAATGTGAACTTTGTAATGAAATATCCATTTTTGTAATGAAACTAGGAACTTATCGGGGGCATCTTTGAAGGGTTTCATTGCACCAGAATTGTACCAGCTCTCGAGTTTGCGAGAATTGTAAGCTTGGCTTTCATACCTGAGACCATGTACCTAATAATAGTTCTTAATAAAATTTTATTTCGACTGCTTATATATGAAGCTAATGAACAGAAATTTGCACGGAAATTTTCTGATCAATAAAATCCCCAAGGAAATTGGAATGTTGAAAAACCTCAAGGTCCTGGATTTGGGCGTCAACCAGCTAACAGGGACAATTCCTCCCGAGATTGGAAACTTAACCAATCTTGTAAAAATGTTAGTTGTTCAACAATCAGATTTACATACTAGACTTCATTTTATTATAGTTAATTAATTTAATCTCCCTTTTTAATTATCATTTTGCAGAAACCTTCAATCGAATGGGTTGACAGGGAGGTTGCCTGCAGAGCTTGGCTACCTGAAGCACCTTGAAGAAATTCGGCTTGATAGGAATAGGCTACAAGGGCGGTTTCCTGCCAGTAATGGATCAGAATTCTCTTCCAAGATGCATGGGACGTAAGTACAACGATCTTAAATTTAGAATTATGAGTGCTCATTTCATAAAATAATTGTGCAATATTTTTATATTAGGTCTGCTTCAAGTGGAAAGCCTTCAGGTCTTTGTCTATCATCCCATATAAAATTTGCAGATTTCTCGTACAACTTTTTCAATGGAAGCATACCCAAGTGCTTGGGATATCTCCCTAGGTATCCTATGTCCCAATTTTCTTCTCTCTTATTTTTCTATCTCTAATTTCCGTTTCTTTTGGTGTTTTGACGTTATTTTACTATGTAGAACAAGCTTTCAACGTAATTGTCTTCAAGATAAAGACTCCAAGCAACGTAGCACCGAACAATGTGGTAATTTTTCTTCAGCCCATCTGTAGAGTCATGATTAAGATTTATGGTTTATTTGACCGATCCCTTTTCAAAGAAAAGTGGCTTTTTTTTTGGAAGACCATATGGTTAAAAAGTAAAGAACTTTATGAAAATGTGAATTTTTTTTTTTAATTGTAAATTGTAATGGGCGTGGTTGAAAATGAGTACAGATAAAAAAAAATAAAATAAAAAATAAAAAAAGGTAAAGTGACGGTGAAAATAGTTTTAGAAACAAGCACTTAAGATAGATAAACAAATGTGCACAACCCAAACCTGGCCCGCGCGACTTCTTTATTTTCTTGTTCTAGAGCTGGTTTGATTAGATTCTGCTTTTCTTTTTTTAACGAAATTTGTTTTACCTCGCATTAGTAATTTAACCATCTATGTGTATATATATGTGTGTGTGTATATATATATATATATGTATGTATATCACCCTTAAGTTTTCTCACAATTTCAGCAACTTCTGAATCATAGTCTCTTGGAAAAATTAATTCTCGAATCAAGCAAGCACTTAAACAAGGTGTATCAACTGCCTTATTCTTGAAGCAGCAATTGAGAATGATTTGATGAATTTAATCCCTCTTGCATTTTAACAAATGTATAAAATTTAATATTCTAATAAGATGTATGGAAAATTAACAACTATAATGATAATGCAAAATTCTTAATATTCAATTACCAAATGTTTTCTGTATTTAAATGCCAGCCGATGTTTTCTGTAGTGTGACTAAGTTTCCTATGGGATATAAACCCTTCTTCATTTGGCTACACCAAATGCGTTTACTATTGAGACATTGACTGCTATTTTGTCTTGTTTTCGTTGGTGACAAAATCATTAAAGCAGGTGGTGCTCCTCCCTCTAAAAGCCATCTGATAGCTAACACACAACACCAACCTGTTGAAGACAGATCCAAACACGAACCCAATTCTTCAAAACCTGCGTGGATTTTGGCCCTCGAAATAGTAACTGCAGTTGTGGTGGGTTCTCGTCACTGCTCTTAAAAAATGCAAGGGCAAACCTTCAATAATCATCCCTTGGAAGAAATCCAGGCAGTGATAAAGACTACATGATGATGCATGTACATAGGTCAGTCTTTCAACAGTTATCTCATGTTTGGCTAGTCTTAAAATGTTACTTATAAGTAAATGTTTGTTCTAATTAGTTTCCGGAAGATGTTTTTACAGATTCCAAGCTACTGAAGGATGTGGTGAGGTACAGCAGACAATACCTACCTTGAGGTAGCGTGTGAAGATTTCAGCAACATCATCGGATCTTCTCCAGACAGCCTAGTATACAAAGGTACCATGAACGGTGGGCCCGAAATAGCTGTAATAGTAATATCCCTTTGCATCAAAGAAGAGAATTGGACGAGCTTCCTAGAACTTTATTTTCAGAAAGAGGTATCTTTTCTTGTATCATTTAAAGAAATTCATTGCTTTCTACTTTGATTGTTTCTTGAATACGTGCTTTAAGAATTTCATGTATGCAAAATTCAGGTGGCAGATTTGGCAAGATTAAATCATGAAAATACGGGAAAACTGCTCGGGCATTGTAAAGAAAGCAGTCCATTTACAAGAATGTTGGTATTTGAATATGCATCAAATGGAACACTTCACGAGCACCTTCACTGTGAGTAAATTTTATTAGAGTTTCTGTTTTTTCTGCCATTTTTGTTTGTTTGTTTTAATACTTTGCTATGTACTTCAAAGTTCCAATGAGCTGAAAGCATAAGCTTTCTGATGAAATGCAGAAGGAGAAGGATGTCCATTTTCTTGGACAAGGCGAATGAAAATTATCATCGGCATTGCTAAAGGATTAAAGTATCTTCACACCGAAATTGATCCACTATTTACTATTTCTGAATTGAATTCAAATGCCGTGTATCTTACTGATGATTTTTCTCCAAAGTTGGTTGATTTTGAGAGCTGGAAGTCAGTTCTCACAAGATCTGAGAAGAGCTCAGGCACAATCAGCAGTGAAGGTTCCACTTGTAAGGGGATAAAAATGGACCCCATCAATATAAGGGGATAAAAATGGTATTTTTCATACTCTTCTATTAGAGTGTTGTACACTTAATTATACAAATTAGCTGTTCATTTAACATTATCCTAAATCAAATGCAAGACAAGTGCATTTATGGCTCATACACGTTGTATATCGATCAAGAAATGACATTTTTCTACCTATGAAAATTTAACGTTGTTGTCTAAATAATTAGATATGCACGCCCAAATTATTAATAGATTTTTTAGTGGAATTATGCTACTTGTAAAGAATGAAAGTGATTTACCGCTAAAATCAAGTAGTTAAAATGACATCTATTGGAGTGTTTGTTTGATTGAAAAAGTTGGAAAAGAAACTGATTTTTATATTTAAAAAAATTCAAAAAAAAAAAGGTGAAAGGTTGTGTTTGATTGTAAAGGTTGGAAAATAATTATAAAGTAAATTTTATGTAAACTGAAAAAATGAAAACTTCTCCCTGAGAAATCCATTTTGCGTGGAATTTATTAAAAACCAAGTTGAATTTGAATTTGAATTCTAACTTTGCATCAAACACAAAGTAGAAAAAAATCTCATGAAAAATATTTTCGTTCTCCACCTAATTCCACACAATCAAACATGCCCTAACATGACATGAAAATGACTAAATATACAGTTCCATTATAATGCCACAGCCAGAGTCATAGCCACAAACTCGAGAGTCGATCAACTTAAGCACACGGGAACTAAGGGTGTGTTTGATTCAACAGATTTTTTCCAGGAAAACGTGTTTTCAGAACTTTTTCCATCCTCTGTTTGATTACCTTTTTCCGGAAAAGCGTTTTCACCTTTTTCTCGATTTCCGTTCTTTTCCTTGTTTTGGAGGAAAACGTTTTCCTTGGGGGGAGGTGGTTTTTGTTTTCCGGGAAAAATTTGGCACTTTTTTTCTTTTTTTTTTTTAATGGACAATTTACTTTAACCATAAAGATAAGGAAAATGATCAAATTTCATTAAAAAAAAACTCAAAAATAAGGAAAATAACATCATTTTCCAACTTTCAAATTAACCAAATCAAACACCTACAACTACTATTTCCCTGGAAAACTTTTTCCCGGAATTCATTTACCCGGAAAACATTTTCCTTCTAACCATTTTCCGGCTTTGCAATCAAACACACCCTAAGAGTACAAAATTTTGAGTAATTATTTTGAACATTCTTGGTTTTATTGTTTGACGACTCTAATATTCATATTTTGAGTATTACTATATTTTGATTACTATTCTATCATTGCGCTATTGACTTAGTTCTATGAATCAACCATGAATAATATTCTTTTCTTTTTTTTCCTCCCTCGAATTCACGATATGTTGGCCATATTTTTAAAATTCGATTCAAACACAAACTGTAATATTTGGTGTTGATGTCAGATTTTTGTGTATCCTAATCAGTGGTGAAACAGATTTGACTATCACGTATGCACGCGTGTTTGTAGCAGAGCCGGTCCTTGTTGGAGGCTGTTGAGGCGCTTGCCTCAGGCGCCCAGGGGCGCAATTGGGCCAGCCCATAAGCGTTAAGTTAAATTGAAAAAGAAAAAATTGAAACCGAAGCGTGGTTGTTTGAGAAGAAACAATGGTGTGGTTCGCCACTCTGCGCTGCGTCCTTTCAATATAATCATCGGAATTGCAAATTGGCGCCTCGCTCGTTTGCAAAATTGATGCCCAATCCACTGGACTTTATCATCCGAATTGAGTCAATTCTCACCTTTTTCATTCATAATTGGTATGTTTATGTTTCTATTTCTCAATTTTCAACCGCGCCAATTAATTAGACACCATACACCAGTGAAAATCAAATACCATAGGCGATTCACTTCTTGTCCTTGAATTGATGCTCGTAGTCGGTTTGTCCAGCAATTGAAATGGCAATTCCTTTTTCTTTATTATTTTTTGCAATGGGAGTCGGCAAATCCTTCATTCTTGAATGTTCAAGATTCAAGTCATACATAATACAAGACTTATATAGAATTAATTAGATTCCAATCAATTTTGATATTAGTATAAATATAATATAATATTAGTAATCATACAATATTAAATAAACCTTTTACATTTTCTTAAATGAAAAATCAAAAACTTGTTTTCATTTATTTTTAAATTTATAAATAGAAAAGTGAATAATAATTGTATTAAAATAGTGAATTGGAATGTCAAGTTCTTTGTTATTTTGGTAATACATTGTCTTTCATGTTTAATATGCTAAATTGAATATTTGCATTATTTATCATTTAGTCATTTTCTTGCATTACCATTTATCTATTTAGATTGTTTGCTTGGTTCAATTGTTTTTTTGCAATATAATAATTGGTTTTACTTTTAATCAATGTAAGTATAGTTTTCTTTTACACTCTTAATCATTTTCTAGGATCACTTTATTTGAGTAATATAATTGAACTATCGAAATATGATATTAATGAATTCAAAATTTGTAACTTATTAACTTAGGCACGATGAAACAGTGAGAGGCTCAAAGAAGAAAACAACGCATAAAGAAAATGCACTAATTGCAAGTCAAGTGGAGATATACACAAATACTTTAATATTTAATTAAATGGAATATTAACTATATTGTAAATTGAGAAAAAATGATTGTGCAATTAGATTATGTAAATTTCATTAATATTTTTGCATCTAAAACTACAAGGCAGTGGCGTTTGAGTGACTATTGATAATTTAGAACCTTTGAGACCTTGAGATATTGTTTTTGATTATAATAGTAGTTTGGATTTTTAATGATATATTGTGTTTTATTATTGACTTTTAAACAATAAATTATTTGGTTATTATTGTAATAGGTAATTGTTGGTTATTGGCGAGATTTGCTACAAATTGCCACTCTCATTTATCCCTACTTCAATGCTCTATTTTGAGGTAAACAATGGCTTACCACAACTCTTTTAATAAGCTATTGAAAATGAATGTAGCATTGTCGGTTTATATAGGCGATTGTTTTACAAGTTATTTAATAATTAAGAATTTGTTTTTTTTTTTAAATTTCGTTGAGTCGGGCCACAACCTAGGGCGCCTCATTAGTGTGTCGCCTCAGGCTGCAAAAACCACAGGACCGGCGCTGGTTTGTAGGGTTTTGAACTGAATATAAGATCCTTAAGTCACGTATGCAAATAATAATAAATGTGCTCTCCTACAAATAGGAGAGCACATTTATTATTGATTAGTACTAAAAATTTAGATAACATTATTATTGATAACATTTATAATTGATTAGTACTAAAAGTTTCAATAATCACAAAAATGAGTTTTGATTTCAATTGGTGTTTCCATTTTTATACCTATTTAAATGTTATGCATATTATGATTTAGTTTTTTTGGCTTGATCATATAATTAAACGACTTTTATAAATTCTTATCAAAATCGCTGTTATATGATAAAATTTTCTGTGCATCGAACGTGCGAAATTCTTGTATGCATGGACAATATACTCCTACTTTTGTAAATCTCAATTAGTTATTAGGTTGGGTATATACTAAACATTCGTACTTACAATTTAGCAGGATCACGTCGCAAACAATTATTGTGTTTGATTGTAACGTTTAGCTAAAAAAGTAAATGAACTTTACATGAAGCGCCGTACGTGAATCGTGTTCCCTTGCGAATATTTAATTGACAACCGTATAAAATCGAATCGTTAATTTTTTTTTTCTTTCCAAAGATAAAAATCGAATTTCTATTCTGCGAATCAGTTTCTATAATATCTCAATTCTGATAGATTATCATCAAAAATAAAATAAAATAAAATAAAATCTGATACATTATCTTTCACATGTCATCACTACATAGTTTTTTTTTTTTTTTTCGAGAAAGAGTACATTTTTATAGTTAATCTATATATATATTAATAAATAGAGATCGTTTTCGGGGGAAAATTTTTCGCTTAATTTCTAATAGATTTAAATCTTATTTTCCCGCTCATGATACATCAAATATATTTTAGATTAAAAAATAAATATATAGTTTAATAATTAATCAATTAATTAACCGAGATTATTCCACTGTTAGGATTTGTGAACAATTGGTCCCACTTACCTTTTCTCTTCGCGTCTTTATTCCTATTTTGAAGACAATCACCATTTTAATAGCTTTTCATTGTTTTTATCTTTGGAAATTTTCCCAAGATTTGTCCAAAGAGTCCAGAGAATCACTCATTCCGTATGGCAAGCGATAAAAAGTGGTTATTTGTAAAGTGGTTAACGACAATGATAAAAATTCAACATGTAATATTTGTAATTTTATTTTTTTATTATTACATTGCTAGGATTTGTGAATAGTTGGTCCCACTTACCTTTTCTCTTCGCGTGTTTATTCCTATTTTGAAGACAATCACCATTTTAATAGCTTTCATTGTCTTTATCTTTGGAAAATTTCCCAAGATTTGTCCAAAGAGTCCAGAGAATCATTCATTCCTTATGACAAGCAATAAAAAGTGGTTATTTGTAAAGTGGTTAACGATAATGATAAAAAATTCAACATGTAATATTTGTAATTTTTTTTTTATTATTACACCGCTAGGATTTGTGAACAGTTGGTCCCATTTACCTTTTCTCTTCACGTGTTTATTCCTATTTTGAAGACAATCACCATTTTAATAACTTTTCATTGTCCTTATCTTTGGAAAATTTCCCAAGATTTGTCCAAAGAGTCCAGAGAATCACTCATTCCTTATGGCAAGCAATAAAAAATGGTTATTTGTAAAGTGGTTAACGACAATGATAAAAATTCAACATGTAATATTTGTAATTTTATTTTTTTATTATTATGAGGGTTTTATAATATAAATAAGCAATAATATCTTGTCCCCACAAATATTTCTATTTTTAACAATATTAATTGCATCATTTTGCATTGTGACATAGGTTATGCAGTTATTTAGATTTTTTTTATCAAATGTTTACTTTTTCACATTTATTTATTTTAATATTTTTAGTTTTCCATGAATTAATCGGTATAAGGGCAATAGAAATATATGAATACTATTAATTTATAATATTAATTACATGTTAAGATATCTTTTTAAATTATATTTTATTTAACTAATATATGCTTTGTTAATATCAGGTTTAATTGGGTCACAGCCCAAAAAATTGCGTACATCTCAAAGAGAAAATTCACGCAGTGTGAGTAGGATAAACGATTGATTTGATTGGATATCGTCTTCCAATGATTGAATGACATTAACAGACATCAATAGGGGTACGTGATTTTAAACATAAATCACTTATTTCTTTTTATTTATTAATTGATTAGGTACAAAACTATTGTATGTCATTTGATTGTTATAATTTATACCAATAATAGCTTTTTTTTAATCTTTTTTAAATTCATGCTATTGCAGTGATCGAAGCAAATGAAGGTTCGGGTAATGTCGCCTGTGGTTTAATAGCACGTCATTCTATTATTAATGTTGCAAACAAGAGCAGAGTTGTTAAACAACATGTTGGAAAATCCACATGTAAGTTATAGAATTTGTTTACATTTTTACCAGAAAATTACTATTTTTATGACTAAATAGATTTTTTTCTTGAATCTATTAAATACACAATTTGGTAGTGCCATTATTGTTACTAATTTCTAACGAAAATCTTTAGTCATCGAGTTTTTTATTTTGTCACTTTTACAGATAGTTACAGTAATGTTCTTATCTCAATTTCCGATGAAAAAATTAAATGACATTCATTATTGGTACAAGAATTTAACAAGTATAAATTATTTTTGTGTCCTAGTGGGCCAATCTCAAAACAATTATTCTGTGAATAACAATTGCAGTCGAGGAGCATTCATTAATACTAGCGGATATGTGGTTGGTAATTTATCTTCTGCTAGAGAATCCCTTGGTGGAAGAGATGGTGCTAGTCCGAGCAACATGCATGACAACAATGATAGCAAGAACCTACTGATAATGGTAAATTTTAAAGTTAATTATAGCAACTTTGACATGTATCTGTTGATCTTAAATTCAAGCATCTTATATTGTTTGCTATTTCGGTGTTAATGTCATGTTCTTTTCACGTGAAAATTAATAAATTTATTTTTGAATATTTAGTTAATGAATCGCCTGAAATGGGAACTGAATCGTCCATAAATGAGATGGCTAGCGACATGCTTGATGGTATGTAAGATTTTGAAGTATTAATTTTGTTGTATTATTTTTACATCCATTTTGATTGGAGAATCTTGGGTCTAATAATGATGAGGACATTGAGTGTGTTGAGATCTCAACACGCACATATCGCACATTGATACCTTATTTCTCGCGTGACAAGAAAGTCATGGCGAAAAAACTAGAACATGTTGCCCATTGCGCTTTCAATGCCAATGAATTTATGAAAGTTATAGTATACTAGGTATTATTCTCCAATGTACATGAAATGGATAATGCTCGAATGTTATTATTGTTCGATACTAATGTAAAATTGTCTTTTTCATACAAATTTGTGCATCTTTATATTTGTATTGATTGTTACAAATTTGTACCAATATTTATAGGTCGGATTTACACAAAGTACAAGTAAAACTCTGTTAATTTTTTTACAAGAGGGAACAGTGTTCTCTTAAATCTTGTAATGTTAAAAATTACACTCAAAAAATTCGAAAAATCTAATTAATGTAATTAGCCCCCATGGAGCGCACGGGTTTCCAACTAGTTATACTAATGACTATAGAAATAAAAATGAAAAACCATTATTACTTAAAGTATTATTAGGCCATCTCCAATGGCACCATGGATTGTAGATGATGTGAATGAGAGAGTGTAGGAGAGAGATAGAGATAAGATAATTATTTTATTTGAAAATTAATAGAAAGAAGTGTGGAGAAAAAGAGCGGGAAAAGTAAAAAAGAGGAGAGAGATAGAAATAATTCAAAAAAATAATAAAATAGTAGTGAAATAATTTTAGACGGGCATCTATATCTAGACGTATTACAAGAATCTATGAAGAAAAAGTGAAATAATTGATAAGAAAGTGATTAAAAAATTTTAAAATTTAAAAACATGGGCCCCTCACTTTTTTTCCCTTCCTATCTCTCTCTACCCTCTCTCTCTCTACTGCACGTTAGCAATTGATGTTTGCCATTGGAGATGGCCTCATCGATGGAACATTATAAGTTTCCCGTGGGAAAAGTTATAATTATTGTTTTAGGTTTGTGGGAAAATTTTCTAAAACAAGCAAAAGTTCCATAATTATGGAACCATCACACCATTATGAAGGCCCGTCGGACCTCCGTTTTGAAATTCGGGACAAGATCTAGAATCAGCACGGCGAGAGGGAATTCCAACAATTTTAAAACTTTTCCGGCGATACTGTTGCGGCCCATGAAGGCCATTCAAAGTTTTATCAATAATTTTGGTCTAAAATTGTTGATAAAACTTTGACCGACCGCCACAGTGTCGCCGGAAAATTTTCAAAATTGCTGGAACTCCCTCTCGTCGTGCTGATTCTAGATCTGTTCCCGGATTTCAAAACAAGTAAAGTTGATTTGATGTATCTCAAGATATACACTATAACGCATCTTGAAATGACTGGACTAATGTGTTACATCCCTTAGGATCAGTGACGGATTTTTTTTTTAGGGTTGGAGGGGGGTGATTTACGTGACCCCAGACTCAAAGAAGAAATAATTGTTCAATTTAAAAAAATCAAAACTTCTTGACTTTTTAAATCTATAATTTGAAGATTAGAAAAATTAAATTTAGTTTTTTTTTTAATATGATGCCATTCATTCATTTCAAATAGGTAAAATATATCGATAACAGCACAAATTCAACATCGCTAAAAACCAAAAAGGATGAATCTGTGAACAAACTCACAGCACCCAAGTTAATAGCATGAAACAGCAAAATGCCTACAAATGTATAAAAACCAAAGTGACCGGAATACCCAAGCCTCCGGATCTGCAACGTTGACGCCCAAAGGATGATTGAATCGATGATGAATCGAATGTGATGTACCAATCTGAAACACACGAACAAATAACACCGCACGAAGACGATGAAAAACCAAACGCCGCAACAAGACTACGAAAGCACAAAAACCATGAAGAAAATACGCAGATCTATGTAGACAAACAACTTCTTATAATATAAAATACAAAGTACGAGACGAAGAGGGATGATTTCAGACAAAAAAGGCCAAAATCACCCCTCCATTGCTGATCAAGATGGGAGCGGTGAAGTTGAAGGAGAGAAGTTGGGAGCGGATGGAAGTTATATAGATTACCTAATTCTGCCTATTTAATTGTGTCTTAATTTGATGAATTGATATTGTCTATTACCTATATTTGATAAATTGTGAAGTTTGTGATTTTATGATTTATATTTTGCTAATTAAGTATATTTACTTTATTAAAAAAAAGGTATTTACTTCATTCTACTTTTGTATTTCTACATACATGTGATTTTATTTTAAAATTTGATAGTTGTTGTTAAAAATTTTTATATGTCAATTAGTCCCATTAGATTAAAAAAAAAAAAAACTCCTTGGGGGAATTGCCACAAGTGCCTCACCTGAACTTTGAATCTCTAAATCCGCCACCATTTAGGATATAACCTTAAGTGCATTGGATCACCTTCATACAATTAGACACGGAATAGAGAATATTGAAGATTGATCTAATATTTAATAAATTAATTTACTCATATTTATTTATTTTTTTTGTTTTTCCTTTTTTATAGCATAAGAAAATTTTGGTATAAAATATTTCAAATTACAAATTATAAGGAAATTATCTCTAGCGCAATCATTCTTCCACCACCACCGCCACAAAAAAAAAAAAAAAAAATGTTACGTATAAGGAAATTTAATTTAATGGATTACGTTCAATATTCAATTTCATTTATTAGTTCCAAGTAGGAGTAAATGAATACAAAGTTTGACGTCAAACATCAGATTAATCTGCTCTTTTCTCTTTGGCGGTGGTTATTTCGCACTTCATACAAAGGCTTAGAAATTTCTTAAGGTTTACGTTTATCTTTAAAATCGAGTGATGTGGCGTCTATAAATCAATTGTGATTATATGAAGGATTTCATGTAAAAATTGAAGCCGGGAGTTTTTTTATACAGTACCGACCACATGGATATCAGATGAGGATTGACGGAACTAATAAATAATATAATATATTGAACTAAGAAATAATATCATTTTATTTTATACAAAGTCATTCTTTACAAAATAAGAAATCTTCTATTTTATTCAAATTAATTCCATACAAGATAATAAATCTTCTATGTCTTATACGCCAAATCTTCACTTTCGTACCACGTGGTTTCAATAATTGAGTCGTAGCACTCACTTCACATGGTACAAATTGATCATCGATCTTCTTCTATCGTCTAAAAGGAACTATCAAATGTAAAATATTTTGTACCTAAAATGCTTTCCCAATACCTAATCAATTATTTTGGTAACTTAAAAGGTCCATTTTTAACGCTTTCAATGTAAAAGACCCATTTCCGTTTTGCGGATTCCCCCATAGCACCCTCTTCACGCCCATCTTCGATTGCTGAATCATGAAACGACATGTGTTCCTTGTGGTCGTTAGTTTGGAATACCAACATAATTGAGGATGAATACAAGAAGCCTACACCACTCCACACTCGGTGGAGGAGAAAGAATTGCGGGCGTTCGGGCGCCGATCTCCTATTGCCATACTCATGGACTGCCTACTCCGCGCCTTGGATGATCAGGGTTCAGTGATCGACATCCTAGGCACTTAAATTGCTCCATTACACCCACTAGGCCAAGAATTATGATTTAACTTTGTCAAAAGATTGAATCGCCGAAAGAATACCATGATGGAATGCCAAATACATAATAATTTTAATTAGAATAACGTTTGAAAACCATGTGCAACGCATGTGCTTCCAACTAGTCTTATAAGAGATGTCATTAGTAGTTAGCCAAATTCAAACAAAATCATCGAATTATCATTTTCAACCATTTATTTAATTGTTTTGAAAAATTTTGTAATTTTTTATGCCACTTTTTATCACTTTTCAATCACACGTTTAAAAATTATTTTTCCAATAATCTCTATCAAACATACTTACCTAGGAACAAATAATTAATGAAGAACAATGGCTTTTGTTTGCTTAATGCTGATCCGGTGTATACTATGGTGCACCCTGATTAATGTGCACTCCAGCTTGATTGATATGATACTTTGCTTTATGTGTATCATCTCATAGTGCAACACAGTGTACACCTTGAAATGCAATCGATCAATTCTATATAATATATCTCGACTGATGTGCCATATTATTCTACAATGCGCCATAATGTGCACTCTATATGTAGAGAATCAGCTTCACCTAATTATACGGTGCAAAGTTGACTTGTAATTTCTTGATATATGTATGTTGAGTCGGGATCTCTTGGGAATTTTTTCATGCCAATTGTTAATATCCAAGACCGTAACGTTTTCCAGACTTGCATATAATATTTTCAGTGAGGGTTGACGGTGCAACGCACGTGTTGGTCTCTATTAAAATTAATGCATAATAGAATAGTGTTAAAAACTATGAATATTGAGCCTTCCCCCAAAAAAAAGTCGTCGAATCAAATAAGTGTTTTAACTTTTAACTTATATATATGCAGGAGAAGCACTGGGTCATCACATTTATAGGCGGATCTAGAATTATAGGTCAGTGGGGGCAAGATTAGAATGCAAGTGCTGGGGTTGGAGTCGGGGTTGGCGCCCCCGAAAATTTTTTTCGATACAATATTTATATTGTAAATTTTATATTATTAGAAAATATCTACTAGTGTATTGTATATTAAAAAACTTTGAGATTTACGAAACGTGAATGAAGAAAAAAATTACAAAATACGAGATATTTATATAATTTTATTGCCTATATTTCCTATACTTTGAAAATAATATATAATAGTTTCATTATTAATTTTTTTTAAGTTTTAATATATTTTTCTCAATATACACTATTCTACTGAGTCTCTACTGTTCGAATAGCCTTTAATTCAACTTCAACATTTAAATTTTACTAGGAAAAAATTAGATTTTAAGAAAAATGAATTTTTTTTTTCTTTCTAAAAATCTGGAATTTTTTTTTGAAAAAAAAAAAAATTTTTTTTTAAAAACAATTTATGGACTGTAGATCCGCCACTGATCACATTTCTTCATGATACAAATGAATAGAGCATTGCCTCCTCGGAACATTTATAATTTTAGAGTCAACGTGAAAGAAAAGAAAAAAGAAATTATAATTGATTTTAACATATATATATATGAAGAAGTTCTTAAGTGCAATATGAAATATGTTTCAAGAAGTCAAAGATGAGGAAAGAAAGCAAAAGCAATTTTTTGGAGAATTTTTCTGTATGTCATTCTTGGAGATATGTTCAAGTACCCTTCACGGGTACATACACGACTGAGGGGGGGAAAAAAAATTTGTGTCCCCCCCCCATTAGGGGGCCTGTCTCTGTCGTGTATGTACCCTTGACGGGTACTTGAACAAAAGCGATCATTCTTGATGATAACAATTAATTAATTGTATCACATATTCACAATACTTGTTTATATTTATAAACAAAAAAATATGCTAACTAGTCAAGAGGAACGAGCCAATCAGATTTGGCCAAGAATTATACAATATCCCTAGAATCCAGGAAAGGAGTGCGCAATCTTGTGGGACCAATGTGTAAACTGTGCAAAGTATGGAACCAATCTGCACAAATGAAGAAATCGAGTGAAGGATGAAAGTGTTATCTGAATCGGCATCGACCACCCCCACTTTCCTTCTGATCTAGAGCGCTAAAACCACCATCAGTTTCCAATTCAAGAAATAGACAGTGTGAATTACAATATCTAGAGCTGGAGACAGCGTGGAGCTTTGTGATATATTCACTAATTTCTTTGATTAAATAAATTATGACAATGCAACTTAATCAAACACCACAAACTACATATCGATAAGTCGTAGACAAAATACATTTGAGAGCGACTTTTGCACTGCATCGTCTATATACACAACATAGAATAAAAGTTTATCTATTTACTTATCATGTAAATCGTAATCTATAAATACATTGCAGGTGCTCCAACGTTCATTACTCTAACTATCAATCTCACAAAAATAGTCTGGTGCTCTTGTTTTGTTAAGGTAATAAGCTAACTTACGATATGTTTTTGCTACTACACTTCTATTCATTTTATACACACACACACAAAAATCAAAAATTGGGCTTTTAGGGGGGCGACATGCTGTCATTTCACCCCTAATACTCTACAAATACGAAATTGTAAGGACGAAAACTGCCTCTAAAGGTCCAATTTTTTGTAATGACATGTAGTGTTTTAATTATTGTGTGGTTCGGATCAACATGTAGGCCACACTCTGGACTAATGGCAAACTATCAAATCATTGTGTGGTATTTTGACCTACGCGCATCTGGGTAGGTAATAAAACTATACGCACATAAAAATGACAATGGGGTAAATACCTAGTTTAGATCCCAACTTCCCATGTTATATAGACTAGTGTTTCTACTCGTGCGTTGCACGGGGAGATATATATTTAAGATATAATTTAATTAACGGTATTAGGTTTGTGATAAGGGAATGATGAGATCTATAGAAATCTTAAGAGCGCATAAGATGGATACGAATGTAATTCAGATAATAGGTAAATATCAAGATTATTATCCTTTGCATGGGAACATGATTTTTTTATTAATTATTTAATTCAGAAAATAAGTAGAATGAGCGGGAAAACGGTATTAGGTTTGTAATAAGGGAATGATGAGATCTGTAGAAATCTTAAGAGCGCGTAAGATGGATACGTAATGTAATTCAGATAATAGGTAAATATCAAGATTATTATCCTTTGCGTGGGAACATGATTTTTTTATTAATTATTTAATTTAAAAAATAGGTAGAATGAGTGGGAAAATATCTTGATTTTTATATATATATATATATATATATATATATATATATATTAGTTAATTTATGTAAGTCCCATAAGTTTGTTTATATTAGAAAATGAAAAATATCAATATTAATTTTTTGACAAATAATAAAGAAAGAATATAAAATTATTTTTGTAGGAGGGAGGGGGTACTATGTAGAGAGATTTACTACCTATGTGTATTAGTGTATATTCATTACGAAATTATAATAGTATCGTACTTCTTTCGTCTAAAAAAGATAGCATTTTATTATTTATTTTCGACTCCAGATCATTATCTACTTAAATAGAAGCACGTATTTTTATGGGATCCACGACTAATTAATTAATACTTGAAAGTAACTTAAATAGTGTGCTGTTTCCTACAACCTGCAGGTGTGTGATTAAAGATTTATATAATGTCCACATGTGTGTTGGTAAGCTAATTATAATAAACCTATTCACGTTTCTCTAACTACTTTTTATCAATTTGAATTTGTTCGATATTTATTCACCATTTATATAATGTCTGCATGTGTGTTGGCAAGCTAATTATAAACCTTTTCACATTTCTCTAACTATTTTTTTATCTTCGGTATTTATTCACTATTCTTCTTTCTTTGTTTATAAATGCTTTTAGATGTGAACAATTTTAATTGTATGAGATAATGAGTGTAATAGTAAAAGAGATAATAGATACAAACTTCTAACATATACGCTAGTGTAAAAATTAATACACTTTCTGTATGAAAATTATATTATTTTAACAAAATAATTTTTATTTTTTGTGAATTAAGTAAGAGTTTGTTTAGTTAGATTATTTTGTAGTATGAACTTATAAATAAACTTTTAGATGATTGTATTATAATTTAAAGCAATCGTACATAGAATGTGAAAAGATATATAAAATAAAATACTAAATTAATCTCTTAAAAAAAATACTACTAATAGATCAATAAAAAGAAAGTGAGTTGCTATAATTTAGAGTACTGGCGTGCTAAATTTTTGTATCTTGTCTATATGTGTTATATGCGTTCTTTAGAAAAAAAAAAAGTGAGTTGTTGAAATAAATAAACCATTGCCCTCCTCCCACCCCCTCCTGTTAGGTAGCGTGACAAGCTGCACGCTATGAATTGGGCATGCAAAACATATGTTCCAAGCTAATGCTTATCTGTCGGCGGCATTAAGTAAAGTAATTCTATTTAATGTTAATTAATTATTTCATTAATTATTAAGAGAGTCTTTAGATAAAGTTTCGTTTTATAAAAAATAAAAAATAAAAAGGGCATAATTTTTAACTTGAATAGAATGGAGATCATATGTAGTATAAAATTTGATATGAACTATCTTAAATTTTTATATGTATATATATAAAAGAAGGAATGATTGCCATAAATACCATTGTATTTTCCCTCCTAAATGACATATATAGAATTTGTTATGAATAATAATTGAAGAATAATTATTAGGTGTTATGAATAATTGAGAATAATGTGGTGGTTATGAATTATGAAGAATAATTTGGTGGAGAATAATTTGGTGGAGGGAATAATTTGGTAAAGATGTAATTATTATATGTGAATGACTATTATACCCTTGATTTAAATTATGTAATTACGACATTGTCTTGCCATTCAAGTTTTCATAAATAGGGTTTAGCTAATAATGAATTGATTTGAGAATTCCTTGAATTCATTCTTCTAAATTCTCTATTGCTTTCTATACTTTATAACACGTTATCGTACGAGTCTCACCATTTGAGTAATATGAAGGGAGTATCTTTCTGATTCAGATCTTATAGATGATCTTCAGATCGTAAACCGAATTATTATAAATAACCTAATCCATCTCCAATCAATCTTATCTTTCTTTTCTCTCTTATCTTTTCCCACTTTCTCACGTCTCACTCTCTCTATCTTCCCAATCATCACGTAAAAACATTTATGCAGAAGACAAAGAGTTGTAGAGCGGCAATTCAAGAATTGCAAATGGAGAAATACGTGCGTGTTCAATTGCTTTTCCCAAGAAAAGGAAAAAGGTATATATATTATATTACTTTATAATATAATAATATATTAAACTATAATATTACGTTTCTAGAGATATAAGGAGTATACATTATCAAAATCAAATTTTCTAAACTCCATTATACTCGATTTAACGAGAGCATCGATTTGACACCAACATTGATAGGGTAATAACTGCTTTGAAATATGTTATTATCAAACTTTCAAAATTTACAAATCAAGACACCAACTTTTGAAAAAGTTACAAAATAGTCATTGAATATTTTGATATTGATAAATTGAAGTAGAAAGGAGATAATTTTCCAATCAGAAACATTGATAAAATATTTTTGACAATTTTACCTTGCGATTGAATGGACAATTTTACCCTTAGGGTAAAAACCGACCTAATTTTGACGACAAGTGAAAAATGGATAGAATATTCATGAAGAAATTCTAAATCCATTGATTATATAAAATGGCTTGAAGTCCATTTGAGTTAAAAGATCGAAATATTAATGTAACTCCCAAGAGTTCAATTACATAATGTACTTATTCTAGAAGGATAAGTGTGCTCTTGTAGAAGTAATGAGTATTTGTTCTAGAAGAACAAATTTGCTCGTAGAAATAAGCCTCAATATTTAATTCTACTTTGACTTTATTTTAAATTTAATTAATGCAATACCTCCTACTGATGATGGGTTCAAACCGTCACTAAACGGAAGGTTTTATATATTTCTGCACTTTATATGCTAAGTGATGGGTAATACCTTCTACTAAGGCATCCTACTCTGAAGAAGTAGTTAAATATTATGCAATTTAATTCTTGCTATTTAAATTCGTGAAATTTATATTTATTGCAATAATTCCCATAAGGTAGGTTCACTACCTATTGGAGGAAATTTAATTTCTAATTTAAATTTATACTTTATAGTTTGAGTATATTTCAATGTGGTGGGTAATACCCACGATTGGTGTGCATATTTCCAATGTGGTGGGTTATACTATACGATTGGTTATAACGAATCCTACTCTGTAAGAAGTAGTTGATCAAATATTCTAATCATACTCTCAAGAAGTAGACGATGAGAATAAAATTACTTCTTCATATATACCTAATATATGAATGGAGAAAATTGAGCAAGTGGTACTTGAAGTTACCATTGGATAAATAGACTAAAGTAAAATGTCAATAGATCCTATGTTGATAAATCAAAGATAATATATCGTGATGGGAGAAATTATATGAAGTAATCTCATCGATGATATGAGATTGTATTAATATGAGAATAAAATGCTCTTGAAGAAGCATAATCACTAGATTTAGATTTGAATAAAGCCAATATGATATTATTATTACTTGTAATAGAAGTACAAAACGATCAGTAAGTGGAACATATTGAGAATATCAAAGATGGCATTAAACACTCGAAAATATAGAAATGCAAAAGAATATACATACTGAATCCATAAATGAGGGATGCGTCTCGAGAGTATAAATACTCCGTAACTCTGCCACCATCACATTAGGATTCATAATGAAATATTTAAAGGATCCGAATTTCTTTTTCGCTTGGCACCGATGGGTGTGTGAACGGGACCTGGGCTTCCACAGATTCTTGAACATATGCATGAAATTTGATGAGTAGTTCATCAACAAGATTTAGCGTAAATAAGTATTTTTCTCGCCGTATGAGAGATAAACTTATTATTTACACTGATCTAGAAACGCTAGTAAGCCATCAAAGAAATTATTAATATTCAACAAACCTATTGGTTTGACATGAAAATTCCACTTGTAACGGTAGGCTATATTGAATATTTCTCCAAAGGTGTTGTAGCCTGGAAGGACAATGAAAGCATCACTATTATTCATCATATACATCATGCTTGTGGATGGATTGCGCTTAGCACCAACCTGCTGGACCCACATGGTAGAACTGCTCCAATTCGGTATTAGATCCAACTAGATGGAAAGGTATTACTTTCAAAACTCTTATTCCCCATGATTGTGTGCCATTATGAGTCTAGCTAAAGTTTGTTGTTGGTTCCTCCAGTATAATATATTGATTTCTTGTCTCCCCTAACTTTATGAAAGTTGGTTTGCCATATCCACATATTGGATATGACCTAGCTTTAGATCCACCAAGAATACATACGGTTTTAATATGGCGAGGTAAAAGGTCGACTTGTATGAGATGATTCTAAAATCTCCATATCCATCTCTACTCCTATCTCTTTTGCACTATACTTTTAATGTATGAACATGAGAGATATATGAATCCTCTATTTAAAGAAAATTTTCAAACCAATAATTGAGTGCACTATTTACTTTTTGACAAATATGAAAGAGAAAAAAATGCAGAAAATTTTTAAGTGAAAATGACATATATTCAGTGATTGAAAAATAATATATATATACATATATATATATCTTAAAATCGAAAAACAATATTTACAATTACAAGAAAAAACGTTGATCTTCGTTATTACACCGAGCCTTCCTTATATTAATATGAGAAAATTATTATACTAAAATTTTCTACTAAATTTACAAACAGGATCTTCTAAAGTAAGTTTTTCAAGATCAGTAACGCGCTTGTTGATCTTTGAATTTGGCCCATAAGGCCATTAGCTCACCTGTATGCGTGTCCACTAGGATGTGTCTCAAGAGCCCTGAATATCATCCAAAGGCTCCTTACTCAATCCATCCTTAATGAATGCTATTTTATCTTCTCGATTTCTCGGACAAGTAACCAGATTTACATCGAGTGTCACATGTCCACCGAAGAGCACACTTGTAGCATCCTCCTAATCTTTTTGCTCTCCTTCTTGAAAACTACTTTTACCCTGTTATCGCATGTATTTAGAAGGAATTGAAACCTCACCAGATAATCGAACCTTTGCTTCAATCAAGCATCGGATATCTTGTAGGATACCCTTATTCATTAGCATCCTTAATCTTTCAAGCCTACATCGATAAATCCTTTTAGGATTTTGACTTGGAGTGATGGATAGTATTTTCAAGATTTGAGAGCATATGATCCATTATAATGTATAGACCCTTGTTAGGATGAATTTTGCAATAATTTTGATGATTTATTTATAGAATAATACGACGCCAGATGAAATAAGACTCCGATTTTAAATAAATAATATGAAGCGTAAGAGCTACGATTTTAATTAAATAATAGCGGGATGTGATGCGATGAAATTTGAGTCTGTTTGAACAAGAGAGTAGACAATAATGTCACCAAAAGATGATGGAATATGTCGTGAATTGTTTCTATGATATCATGTTGAGCACTATACGATACTAGTGAAATCGATATAAGAATTTCAATTAGAAGTTCAATAATACTGCTTATAAACCGGATCGACCATCCAGTTTAAATAATTATTGAAATCAATATTTCAAGTGAAGAATTAAAGGAATTCTTCAATGATTGTTCTCATAAATGATGAAATCATTACTAGCCAATATTGGAAATAAATCTCAAATATATCCGAATAAAGGATGAGAAATATGGGCCTCACTCATCCTCCATGTGGACTACTAGATATTATGATATGGATCCACTAGATAGTCACATGTGTATATGATTCGTAATTTGAAATTTATTTAAATATTTGCTCGTATGAGCATGATTTTCAGATTTAATGATAAAGCTAGTAAATATATATCCCAATACTTGAATAAATCCTCAAGGATTTGAGTATCTTGTACATACAAGTGGGATATTATATGGCAAATTATTTCAAGTCCTCAAATAAATTGCCGATATCGAGAATAGAATGCAAACGGTCTAAATTCCCATATTAAGGTGAATGATGAGAACATATATGATTAAAATCATACCAACCTTGATGAGTTTTGGTGTTCTAAATTTTCTCAAAGATGAGGGGAGTATTAAAGGTTGAAAATGATATGTGAAATGCATCATGTTATATCCTCACAATTAAAATATGAACTTGAAGTTCAAAGATGCATAAAAGATGCTATGAACAATCACATATATCAGTTAAGATGCTTTGATAAGTTAGCACGCCAAAAGCGTTGATATTATGAGATTTCCCCAAACATATATATCAAAGCAAAATATAAAAGATGGTCTTAATAACGGAGGCATATGCTCTTGAAGAGTATATAGACATAACTATATTGTGTAATCCTACAAGAGGATTGATAATGAGATATCTCGATAAGTTATGTCGATATGGGGAAAGAAATGAAATTGAAATGTGTCGACACGATATGAAAATGTAGCGCTACATATGATCAATGATAATAAAAATATTGAGATATATTGAAGATGATAAATGGTGAATGTGAAATCCTTAACTTATGAGATGATGAGGACTATTGCTCAAGTTTAAAGATAAGCATGGTAGTCATTATATGTTGCATGCTCATGAAAGTTAAATTACCGATCAGTGTGTAAGTCAAAAGGAAATTAAAGGATCTGATGAGCTAAACCCGTGTTTATGAGTACCTAAAGGGTGAGCTAAGCCCCGGGAATGAAATAACCTATTAAGCGAGTATTAAATGTTAAATGATATATTTTAAGTGTTAGTTAGTTATGAAGGTTTACTTATATGTTTACATGTTTTTACTATGAATTTATATGCTTTAAATTGTGTGTTTGGAGACATGTGTTCATGGTGAATGTTTTGTAGTTGTGTAAGAAAAAATTGATGCACTCTAAATGAACGAAGAGTATAAAACCAATGTATATGATACTCATACTACAAATGTATGAAAGATTTTGAAATGCTTAAAAGATACTTGTATAAAATACGCGTTACTTGTTTCTTTTCCTTGACTCGATAGTTTTATCCTATTGGGTTTTCCTAGCAAGGTTTTTAATGAGGCAACTTTAAAGGCGTATTCACATGAATAATGTACTCTTTTTCCTTCATTAGGTTTTTCCACCGGGTTTTTTTCCTAATAAGGTTTTAACGAGGCATATTCATGGTATATTGAGAACGATAGGAGAAATTGATACAGGTATCTATTGGATCAAGTTATAATGGAGCTAATACTTTAGATCCAAACGATGATGATATTGAAATCATTTACCGTAAGTAAAGATATCGCTTCAAGATATGAAATCAAACGGTAGCAGATTTCTTTTTCCTTCGATCAAGTTTTTTCCCACCGGTTTTCTTGACAAGTTTTTAACGAGGCAAAGACGTGAATACTCATATGCCGATAGACATCGGGGAGCAATGTTTTGATGAAGCAAAGATATAACCACCTCCAAGCTATCCTCCGCAATCCGGTTTGGAAGTTTTTTCCCACCGGGTTTTTCTCCAAACAGGTCGTCCAAGGACATTTGTATTAATAGTCATTCAAGGGGAGTGTTATGAATAATAATTGAAGAATAATTATTAGGTGTTATGAATAATTGAGAATAATGTGGTGGTTATGAATTATGAGGAATAATTTGGTGGAGGAATAATTTGGTGGAGGAATAATTTGGTAAAAGATGTAATTATTATATGTGAATGACTATTATACCCTTGATGAAATTATGTAATTACGATTGTGCCATTCGAAGTTTTCCTATAAATAGGGCTTCAGTTATTAATGAAATTGATTCCTGAGAATTCCTTAGAATTCATTCTCTCTAAATTCTCTCTATTGTTTCTATACTTTTATAACAGAATTATTGTTTTTCCTTTTTATTTTTAAAAATATTGCTCTTTAATGGTGATATCCTACATAATGAAAAATATGCTGGCCCTTTGCCTCTTAAATGTGCAAACATGCCCATGGCGTTTCAATTTCCTATTTTACTTTTATAATTTTTATTTTTTATTTTTCTATTTTGTTTCAGTTTTTTTCAAGAAAAAAATAGTTGAGATATATATTAGTATGTTTAATTATTTTTCATCTTAGAGAATGATCTTTTTTTTCAAAGTGATAATTTTTATATACTATTTTTTCTTAAAGTGTTTTTCTTGCATTCTAACTAATTATGTAATGTTAAACATATTGAAAATGAATTGGTCAATGTATTTAGTTGTGCAACCATTTTATATTCATAATGAAGTTTTTTGAATATGATATAAAAAATAATTTGACGAAAATTTTAATATAAGCTAATAAGAGAGAGTAAATGATAAAACTTTTATCTATAAAATCGTTGAATACATTAAAAGTGGAAATAATTATAATTTATTTATTTTTAATTTTTCATCAATATGACAGCCTTTTTAAAATTATTTTAAGTTCTAAAATAGTGATAAAATGTAAAAATTATATGAAATGTGGAAAAATTAAAAGTCGAGTTGCAACATTTGCTTCCTTTATAATTATGACATTAATTTTAAGTTCTAAAACAGTGATAAAATGTAAAAATTATATGAAATGTGGAAAAATTAAAAGTCGAGTTGCAACATTTGCTTCCTTTATAATTATGACATTAATTTGAAGTTGAAAAATATTTTATATTGTAGTCAAATCGAATATCTCAAATTGCACATTTTTTGTAAAATCAAAAATTCTCTAAACATTTTATCTCTTAAATTGTAAAAAATTTCATATAATAATTTTTCAAAACTACCGTGCATCGCACGGGCATTACACTAGTATTATAATAAAGAATAGTGATAGAAGTATAATAAATTGGTACAATAATATAAAAACAAGAATTAAAATTTCAAATTGTGCATATTGAACTTCCAAAATTTTCCTTGAAAATCTCTTTTTCATAAAATTTCAAACGATTGGCTACAAGATTCTATGCCTCCCTCTTGTCGCAACTCTTCGAATCAATCATATTTTTCTAAAGGTAGAACCCATTTAAGCAGCCTTCAATTTGGTATCTTTTTTGCTAGAAAATATTTGAGAGTCGAATGCTCAGTATAGACAATGACCTTGGACCAAATGAGATACGAGCAAAACATATGAAGGCAAACACCACCACAAGCTATTCCTTCTCGGTAGTAGCATAAATTAATTGAGCATCAGTCAATGTTCAACTAGCATAGTAGGTGACATGCAAGGCTTTTTCTTTCCTTTATCACAACACCGCTCCCATGGCATAGTCACTCGCATCACACATCAACTCAAATAGAAAATTCAAACTCAGTGCTACAATGATTAGAGTGAAGAGAAGTTTTTCCTTAAAAGTACTTAAAGTTAATTGACATTCTTTGGAGAAATAAAATGGAGCATTCTTCTCAAGTAAAGAACAAATAAGCTTATTGATTTCTCCAAAACTCTTGATAAACTACCCACATATAAACCGGCATGCCCAAGTAACTCCTTACGCCCTTCACTATTTCGAAAGAGATGACTTCTCAATAATTTGGATTTTAGCTTTATCAACCTCAATCCTTTTTTCTAAATCCTATAGTCAAGAGTAATGTCTTCTTGAACCATAAGGTGACACTTTTCCCAATTAGGCACCAAATTTGTATCCTAATACCTCTTCAACATCATGCCCAGATTTCTCTAGCAATCATCAAAAGAATCTCTAAAGAACAAAAAATTCATCCATAAATATTTCAATGAATTTCTCGACCATGTTGGAGAAAATGGCCATCATCCATCTTTGGAAGGTCGTGGGGACATTTCGAAGACCAAAAGATATGCCCTTATCTGCGAAGTTCCATATAGACAAGCAAATGTTGACTTCTCTTGATCCTCTATGGCTATTAAAATTTGATTGTAGCTCGAATACCCATATGTAAAGCAATAGTGAAAATCCCATTAAATGCTCAACACTTGATCAATGAAAGAAAAGGACAATGATCATTCCTTGTAGCTTTGCTTAACCTTCAGTAGTTTGTGCAAATTCTCCACCCCACTGGCCTTGTAAGCATGAGTTCATTATTTTCATTTTCAACCACCGCAAACTATCTTTTTTTTGTGCCATTTAGAAGGGCCATGCATTATTTGAAATATGATGAAGAATTCTACATCAAGCAACTTTGGCAACTTATCCATTACAACTTCTTTCATATTCACATCAAGTTAGCATTGGTGCTCAGTCGATGACTTCCGATGACTTGAAGTCATTCTCCATAAGGATCTTGTTCGAACATAGGGAGGGGCTTATTCCTCAAATATAAAAAATAGTGCATCCAAAGGCCTCATTATTGTGCTCTCTCAACACTCTAAGGAAATTTTACTCGTCCAACGTAATTGAAGAATTAGAGATAATAAGTGGAAGGTTAGAAGCTTCTCCCAAATAAGCATACCTTAGTTGAGAAGGGAGGCGTTTTAAGATAAAGATTTGGAGCTTGTTGAAAAGATGATAATGGTGGTAAAGAGGTCTTTCTCAATTCCTCATGTTAAGGTTCTTTTTGCCAAGATATGATGGTAAAGCCTCCAAATAATGAGCCATTTACTCAATTTGACATGTTATTTAATAGCCAATGAGGCAATGAATATGCAACCCTAACCTCAATTGGACCTGTAGAAAGCTCTTGAGTGAATAATTTAGCCACCATTTGATCAATGGTCTCCATTTGAAAATATGAATCGGACTCGGATGGATATTTCATAGACTTCAACACATTGAAAGCGACTTGTTCGTTCTGGACTCTCAAAATAAGTTGCAATTCTTGAACATCAATAAGAGCTCTCTCGCTAGCTAGAAAAGGCCTTTCAAAAATAATAGGGATGTCCTGATCCTCCTCCATATCAAGAATGATCAAGTTAGTTGGAAATATGAATTTATCCACCTCGAAAAGAACATCCTCAATAACTCCTTGTGGATACTTGATGGATAGATAAACCAATTGCAAAGATATGGTGGTCGCCTAAACTTTTTCCAAGCCCAAATTCCCAAAAATAAATAAATGACATCAAATTAATATTGGTTAATACCCATTGTTGTCTCTCCAATAGGAGATTAGCTAGCTAACCAACTTGTTTTTTGAGTTCTTCAAAGAGGCGTCATTGTGTTCTTGGTATTGCATTTGTTGATTTGACAATCTAGTAATAAGTTCTTCCAGATCTCCTTTCTTCTTTTGCGGTCTTGGATTGAACATGTTATGATTGTTTTCACAAGAGATATTATTCCTAAGTTCAGAATTGTAGGTTTGAAAGTACGGATTGTACCCTTGGCATTGAAAATTTTGTACATATGCTACTTGTTTTTTTTTATGTTGAAGATTCTTTAATGCATCAACAGAAAAGTTAAACTTGGATGGCTAGTCCCACAAATATCACAAAATGGTGAATGAATTTTGATGGAGATGGAAAGTCGATTATTTAAATTAGGATTTTATATTTAGTTTATTATATTTACTTTTAAGTGTTTATTTAATAAGCATATTGTGTTTTAATTAGGTTAGAAGTTTATTTTCTACTTTGTTTATTTATTGGTCATCAAGTTAGTTGGTAACTATTTAAACTCTGGCTAGGTTTCAATGTAACTTGGTTGATTTTAGAGGTGTCAATCCGGGTGGGCCGGGTCGGGCCGGCCCGCTTACATCAGGTCCGTAAACGGCCCGTCAGATTGAATGGCCTGTTCATGCGGGTTCACGGGTCGGCCCGGCCCACAATTTGATCACACCGGCCCAGCCCGGCCCGTTGACCCGTATGGGTAGGCCCACATGGGCCAACCCGTGTGGGTCGATGAGCGGGCTGACCCATATGGGCTTCCCTGACTGAATCAAATAAGGCCAATGCGAATCAAATTCAGCCCATTTGAGTTTTGTTAGTGTTTTTTAATGAATATTATCTATATTTAGGGTTAGAGTTATTTGGGTTTAGGATTTTTGGGATTCGGGATTTATCAAATTAAACTTTTAAGTGTTAACATATAAAAAAAATAAAATTTATAATTTTAACAATTAACTAGTAAACAATTAAATCAGTAAAGTAACAACTACATTAATATCAATGTCTAATAACAACAAGAAACAAGTCATTTTTTTTATAGCAATTTATATCCACATAAAGGAAAATTTTAAAATTTTTTTTACACGGGCCAGTGGTTAACCGCGGGCCCGTGCATTTGGACCCGGCCCTGCCCGGGTCCAGGCACAACAACCCGCGGGCCGGCCCGTCCGGTTCACGGGTCGGCCCGCGGTCCGGGCCTGAACCGAGTGGGCCGGTCCGGGTCCGACCAGCCAGCCCACTCATCTTGACACCACTAGTTGATTTCGAATAAAAGACAAAATTTTATTGAAATTGCAACCCGTGTATGTTCATTGTTCCTTGATGTAGAGTTGTGCTACATCAGATTGGTATCAGAGCTCAGCAACCATCGATGATGGTTAGAAGTCGTGGTTGAGATTGTGGGAATGAAGGCTGCGCTGGACAAGGTGCGAGTGTAGGAGATGCGGATGTGCCAGATTTACGATAGCATATGGCTGTGCTACAGGAACAAATTGCGAAGTTGCAACAAATTTTTCTAAAGCAGATCTTGTGGCAGCAGGTGGCTGCATTACAAGAACAAGTTGCGAAATTGCAACAACTTTTCAAAAATCAGATGGGTGTGAACCAATTTGAGGGTAGGCTCGTGGCTCAAATTTGTCGAGTCCCAAAAAATGAAAATGATTCCAGAGGCTCTAGGCGAAGAACCCGAGGTTTTTGGGTTTACCGACGACCAAGGGGTACCGTTGGATTCTGGGACTTGCGAGCAAACATCGCCAGGAAAGGGGAATTAGTTGTAGATTCCATAGATGTTGATACATCTGGGCCATGGGGGTTACTCAATGGACAAATGGAGAAATCAGGGAGGAAGCTCCCCTTAATGAGAATGAGGAACAAGCTGTCCGTACTTATGGAACTACCTGCAATGTGAACGAAGCAATTGACATGAAAATCACATCTGATGGAGGATCTGTTGTTGAGGATATGGGTTCCGAAATTGAAGATATGAAAGTTTTCATTGATGAGAATGTGGAACTAGTTGGTATTTCTAATAAAACTAGCCATGGAGTCACAAAATCTCATACCATGAAATTCACATCTAAAGGTGATTATCTTAATGGCACAACAGTGCCACGGGTAATTGATGTTGATTCAATTCACATCATAGAAGATTTAGTTGTTGAAATAGTGATCAGGAATCTAATTACTAACATTGATTTGAACCCAGATTCAATAACAAATTTGAATAAGGTCGTTCATCAATTCAAGGGCATGGTGCGTTTGGGCATTGGGTGAAAATATCCGGCTCAAGATTCGAGGACGGGTCTTCTCCAACCAGAGGAGAATGATGGAGATGGAAAGTCGATTATTTAAATTAGGATTTTATATTTAGTTTATTATCTTTACTTTTAAGTGTTTATTTAATAAGCATATTGTGTTATAATTAGGTCAGAAGTTTATTTCCTTACTTTGTTTATTTCTTGGTTATCAAGTTAGTTGGTAACTATTTAAACTCTAGCTAGGTTTCAATGTAACTTGGTTGATTTCGAATAAAAGATAGAATTTTATTGAAATTGCAACCCGTGTGTGTTCTTTATTCCTTGATGTAGAGTCGTGCTACATCAAATTTGTAACAAGTTAATCGGATGAGAGGTCGATATAAAAAACTCTTATATCTTTCCAAATGAAGATTCAGTCTTGGCTAATGTGAGTGAATAAGCATCAATCTCATAAGCTCCACTTGTTCTCATTTGTGAGTCTCTATCTAGCCACATAGCACTATGCTCACTCATAATTTCAAACAAGTCACTGCCTTCTCAAACACTCTTCTTGTTGATGGACACATTTGAAGGTGAATCAACATTTGAATGACATGAAGGAGCCAAATCGATATAGAAATATTTGACTTGTGCTCCCTAATTCCATGGTTTGGGCATTTTCTAATCATATTCATATATGCTTCAATTTTGGCCATGCCTCATGAAAAGCTTCTAAATCATGTTGAAACCACTACTTTTTGTTTAAAAAAAAAAAAAGTGGTTCCATGCTTGATGTTATCAACTCTAGATGGTGGAAAGTAATTTGTAGTAAACTTTTGAACAAATTTAGCCTAATTAGTAATACTTCTTGGAGGTAGTGTGAACAGTTCTCTTGCTCTATCATCCAATGTATGCACAAATAACCTCATCTGAATTGCTTTTCATTCATCCTTCATATTTGAAATCGCTATAAATTTTCATGAAGCGGACAACATGAAACTATAGATTTTCTTTTGTTCTCCCGTAGAACGATATAATATTGGGAAACAAATTGAACACATTCGAAAGAAAGTAGAAGTTTGGATGTTCAGATAAGGGATAAATGATGCTTGCAGGACTTTCCACCATCTGGGAATTTATGAAGTCCCCAAAAAGCATATCCTCCTTATCAATCTCCAGTTGCTCTCTTAGTGGTGGTGCATGATAAGTATTTTATTTGTGTCTATTTTATAGCTTTTATAAGTAATTTAGAGTGTTTATTACGTCTAATTTTGTCCATTTTTAGGTAAAAAGACCAACATGAACGGATGACGGTGAAAGGAAGTGGAAAAAGGCAAAAAGGACCAAAAACGCCCAAAAAAATAGAAAATGGGGACCAAAGTGGACGAAAATGAAAACTGGAGGACCTGACCTGCAATAATCATACGGCCGTATCATGTATATCATACGGCCGTACCATTATTTTTGAAGAATTGGAAAAACAACCCGAGAGCATGATACGGCCGTCTTTATAAACTCATACGGCCGTATCGATGAGAAGCCAAGAGAACACAAATTTTGCAGTAAACTCGATACGGCCGTAACAAATACTCGATACGGCCGTATCACTCACAGATGCGGATTTCCTAGTTTGATTGGAATTTTATTTATGGTATGTTTTGGCTACTTCTCATGCACGAAAAGAAACCCTAATGGAGGCATATAAAGAAGGGAGTAAGCTATGATAGAGAGGGCTTTTTGGGAGGGATCGGAGAGACGAAGATTGGAGGAAAATTGCAAGGATTCAACTGTGGTTCAACGTATTATTTTCCTATCTTCTAGATCCGGTGATGAACTCCCTTAATTCTTTTGTTATTTTATTTACTATGAACAACTAAGTTTAATAGTTGGGATGAACGATGTAATTTAGTTGGATTATTTGATTTTTAATTCTCAATTTCTTGTGCTTTGATTCTATGTGTTGATTTTACTACTTTGATTAATGCATGATTTATTTGGCCAATAAGTCAATGATTTGTGAATTTTAACAAACCGGGAGGTGAGTTAGACATTTAGACCACGTAGTAAAATCCAGTAATTTACATAAAAGCTAGAGATAGACTTTTATAATTGCTGAGATCCCACGTGACAGGTGGATGTTTATGAATTCCTAAGCGCTCAATGCATTTATTTGAGATTTAAACTATACATAGAGATATGGTAGTTGACTTAATTAAATAGGATTGATTTGAACTCGAGAGAGGTAAATTAAATTAATTTAGTGAATTCGATCTAACACAACTTGAGATTAGAAATTGAGAGGAGAAATCAAATATGACATCTAAAGATAAATCGGGATTCCCAACTTCACTCACTATTAAATTCAACAAACTTTTATAATTTTTGCAATTTATTTCCAAATATTCATTTATCTTTTGTTCAAAAACCCACTCTTTACTAGTTTTTGCCTTGTGTGATTAGTTTAGGCCGAGATAAAATAAATTGATCCTCGTGGGAACGATAATCCGGACTCTAACAAGTCCACTTAACTAAATTTGTGACGATATCGTACACTTGCGATAAAAAAAATCACAACAAGTTTTTGGTGCCGTTGCCGGGGATCATTTTTTATTTAGTATCGGTTTATATTAATCATAGTTTTTAATTTTAGTTTTAGTTTTAATTGTAGTTATAAAAGAACTTTGATACTTGTTTTTATTTAAACTTTTGCAGAAATTTGTGCTCGGTGCATGACCCGCTCACAAGGGGGTATTTTAGAAGAATTTGACCCCGAAATTGAACACACATTAAGAGCAAGATTAAAATTGGTCATGGAACGCACAGCTGAAGAGGAAGATAGACGACGTGCAGAGGCTGAGGAAGAAGCACGAATGAGGAGATTGGTTTTAATCAATCGGCGGCATGAAGAACCAGAAGATGAAGAGGGAGCCGATGACGATGGTGGAAATCTACCCATGGCCCAATTTTTGACTCCACCGGCAGCCCCGACTCGGTCAAGTATTGTATACCCCCCGTTTGGGAGAAATGAATTTCAATTAAGAGCCGATCTCATCAACTTATTCACCAATAACCTGCAATTCTATGGGCACGCTCACGAGAACCCGCACACTCATCTTGCCAGATTTCTGAGAATGTGCCAGAACTTTAAGTTCGACGGCGTGAACGAAGAGGCTATAAAGCTTCGTCTCTTCCCATACACTTTAAGAGACAGTGCCTTAGAATGGGTAGACTCGTAGCCGGACGCAAGTATAACCACGTGGGATGATTTGGCTCGGAAATTCTGCAATAAATACTTCTCCCCAGCCAAAGTTGCCAAGATGAAGCTCGACATCTCGACCTTCCAACAATTTGATGGTGAGAGATTTCATGAAGCTTGGGATCGGTTTAAAGGAATGCTCAGGAAATGCCCGAACCATGGAATTGACAAAGGAACCCAAGTGCAATATTTTTATTCTGGATTGTCCCCGCAGTTCAAATCTATAGTGGATTCCTCGTCTAATGGATCTATCACTAATAAACGGGTGAATCAAGCGTGGGATCTTTTGGAATTAATCGCCAAGACACACACAATGTTCCCATCAGATCGTGTGATCTTAAAGAAGGGGCCGATAACCCCAGAGAGTGATGTGCTAGCATCCACTAATGCTCAAATCGCCACATTAACAAAACAAGTGGAGTTGCTAGTCCGGGCACAATCTCAAGGAGTACATGCAGTCCAGGCAACTCCGGTATGTGAAAATTGTGGAGCAAACCATGCCATCTCGGATTGTATGCTGTTGGCCGCACAAAATGAGCAGGTAAATTTCATGGAAAACCCCAACCGCCAACAGTTTAATCCGTATTCACAGACTTATAATCCGGGCTGGAAATTCCACCCGAACTTGAGATATGGATATAGCTCCAATAATCCTCCACCGGAGAAAAAACCAAGTTTGGGGGAGATGCTCCAACAATACATGCAGAAAACTGACAAAATGTTCGAGAGACAAGAGACAAATTATCAAAATCAACAAGCCTCGATTAAAAAGCTCGAAACTCAACTCAGGCAATTGGCCCTACAGCTCTCAGAAAGGACACCCGGAACATTGCCAAGCAATACTGTGACAAACCCCATGGAGCATGTGCAAGCAATCACGACAAGAAGTGGAGTGCAACTCCCGGAAATTCATGTGAAGAGGTCGGGTAAGGAAATCAACACTCCAGATAGTGAGCCACTAAAGACGGACGAGGAGAAGACTAACCCACCGAGTAATGAGCAAGCTGACGACGGGGGTGAAGCAGTTGAGATGAAGGCGCCAACTCCAGTGAAAGCCTACGTACCACCAATCACCTTTCCGCAAAGACTACAAAAGGATAAGTTGGATAAACAATTCGGAAAATTTTTGGAAGTCTTCAAAAAGCTACATATCAACATCCCGTTTGCAGATGCCTTAGCACAAATGCTGAGCTATGCGAAATTTATGAAGGATATTCTATCCAACAAGAGGAAACTGGCAGATAACGAAACCGTGTGCCTAACGGAAGAGTGCAGCGCAATTATCCAAAAGAAATTGCCTCCTAAACTTAAAGATCCAGAGAGTTTTTCCATCCCGTGCACTATTGGTTCTACTACTTTCCATAACGCTTTATGTGATTTAGGAGCAAGTATTAACTTGATGCCTCTCTCTGTTTACAGGAAGTTGGGTTTAGGTGAAGCTAAACCAACTACTGTCTCACTCCAACTTGCGGATCGATCCATAAAGCGCCCTCGAGGAATCATTGAGGATGTTTTGGTGAAAGTTGAAAAGTTCATTTTTCCAGCCGATTTCATCATCCTAGACATGGAAGAGGATAGTGATATCCCTATTATATTGGGACGACCATTTTTAGCAACTGGGAGAGCATTAATCGATGTTTGTGAAGGAAAGATGATGCTAAGAGTAGGGGACGAACAGGTCATCTTCAATGTTTTTAAAACAATGAAGTACCCCACCAGTTCAGATTCTTGCTACCAAGTTGATGTAGTTGAGCGCTGTGTTGAAGACGCACGGGAAACCGCCTGCATAGAAGACGACCTAGCCTCGTGCATCATGAGGTCCGAAACCGCTCAATCCGAACACCCAGCGCTAAGGTCAATTGCTCACCTGCTCGAGGAAGCCCCCCCACTGCTGGTTAAGAAGCATAAGTATTTTGCACCACTCGGAGAGAGCTCATCTAGGCCGATACCCTCAGTTGAGAAAGCACCGTCACTTGAGCTTAAACCGCTACCCAACCACCTACGGTACGCCTATCTTGGTGAGTCAAACACATTACCAGTCATAATTGCTAACGAAATCACTGAGGAGGAAGAAGACAAGCTGTTAAGGGTACTTAGAGCCCATAAGACGGCAATCGGATGGACCATCGCCGATATCAAAGGGATAAGCCCGTCTTTGTGCATGCATAAAATTCTCATGGAAAATGAGAGCAAGCCTACTATTGAGGGGCAACAGCGGTTAAATCCCACGATGCAAGACGTCGTCCGGGGGGAAGTACTAAAGTTAATGGATGCGGGTATTATATACCCCATTTCGGATAGTCCATGGGTTAGCCCCGTTCACGTCGTCCCAAAGAATGGAGGGATTACTGTGCAGAAGAACGATGAAAACAAGTTAATTCCCACTAGATTGGTGACGGGATGGAGAGTGTGCATTGATTATCGAAAGCTAAACAGTGCTACGCGAAAGGATCATTTCCCCTTACCATTCATGGATCAAATGCTCGAACGGCTCGCAGGTCACTCCCATTATTGCTTCCTGGATGGATATTCGGGATACAACCAAATCCCAATCGCCCCAGAAGATCAGGAGAAAACGACATTCACCTATCCATATGGGACATTTGCACTTCGGAGAATGCCGTTCGGACTATGTGATGCCCCCGCCACTTTCCAGAGATGCATGATGGCAATATTCTCCGACATGGTGGAGAGAATCATTGAAGTGTTTATGGACGATTTCTCTGTATTCGGTGATTCGTTTGATAATTGTTTGAAAAATTTATCTCACGTACTTACACGGTGCCAAGAGACGAATCTTGTGTTGAATTGGGAGAAATGCCATTTTATGGTTAAAGAGGGCATAGTTTTGGGACACCGAATATCCGAAAAAGGAATAGAGGTCGATAAGGTGAAGATTCAAATTATAGAAAAACTGCAGCCCCCTACCTCTGTCAAAGGAATAAGAAGCTTCTTAGGGCACGCGGGATTTTATCGAAGATTTATAAAGGATTTTTCCAAAGTTATCAAGCCATTGTGTACGTTGCTGGAGAAAGACGTGCCATTCCAGTTTTCTGAGGACTGTCTCACGGCGTTTAACGCTCTTAAGGAGAGATTGAGCACTGCGCCAATTATTGTGGCACCCAATTGGAACCTCCCATTTGAAGTAATGTGCGACGCGAGTGACTATGCAGTGGGAGCAGCACTCGGGCAAAGACAGGAAAAAGTGTTTAGAGTGATCTACTATGCTAGCAAAACGTTGAATGACGCTCAGGTCAACTACGCCACGACCGAAAAGGAAATGCTAGCCGTTGTCTTCGCCTTTGATAAGTTCCGCTCATACTTTATTGGGTCAAAGATAATTGTCCACACCGATCGCTCAGCATTGAAATACTTGCTTGGGAAGAAAGATGCAAAACCGAGATTGATACGATGGATATTGTTGCTACAAGAGTTTGATATTGAAATACAGGATAGGAAGGGACAGAAAATCAAGTCGCCGACCACTTGTCCAGATTGGAACAACAAACCGTGGAGGCAGAACTTGAAATTAATGAGAACTTCACAGATAAACAACTACTACACATTGGACAAGCGCCTTGGTATGCCGATATAGTGAACTATCTGGTGCGCCAAGTATTGCCACCTGAATGCGCGTACCAGCAAAAGAAGAAGTTGCTCTACGAGGTGAAGTTTTATTACTGGGACGAGCCATACCTGTACAAGAGGGGGCCCTGATCAAATACTGCGGAGATGCATTACAGAAGAAAAGATGAAGCCGATTTTGGCAAAAGTACATGCGTCAGCATACGGGGGACATTTCGGTCCCACTAAAACAGCTGCTAAGGTGCTGCAATGTGGATTTTATTGGCCGACTCTTTTTAAAGACGCACATAGCTTCTGCCGATCTTGTGATAGATGCCAAAGAACTGGAAATATCTCCGCCCGCCATGAAATGCCACTGAACAACATCTTAGAAGTTGAATTGTTCAATGTCTGGGGTATTGACTTTATGGGGCCATTCCCTCCATCGTACTCCAACAAATACATTATTGTGGCAGTAGATTACGTGTCTAAATGGGTTGAGGCGAAGGCTTTGCCAACTAATGATGCTAGGGTCGTAGTGAATTTCGTAAAGAAATATATATTCAACCGCTACGGGGCGCCTAGGGCTATAATAAGTGACAGTGGCACTCATTTCTGTAATCGAATTTTTAAAGCCGTTCTTCATAAATATGGGGTGCAACACAGGGTAGCTACCGCCTATCATCCCCAAACCAGTGGGCAAGTCGAGACTTCCAATAGACAATTGAAAAGAATTCTGGAATTGACGGTCAACTCCACCCGGAAGGATTGGTCCAAGAAGCTGGACGATGCGCTATGGGCCTACAGAACTGCATATAAAACCCCCATTGGAATGTCACCCTATAGGCTGGTTTTTGGAAAAGCATGCCATTTGGCAGTCGAATTTGAGCACAAGGCTTACTGGGCGCTCAAGCAACTGAATATGGATCTGGAAAAGGTAGTGGAAACTCGATTACTCCAATTGAATGAGCTCAATGAATTTCGACTAGATGCCTATGAAAATTCCTCAATTTACAAAGAAAAAACTAAACGGTGGCATGATAAGCAGCTTCTAAAAAGGATTTTTAAGGAAGGGGACCAAGTACTGCTCTATAACTCCCGATTGAAGCTCTTTCCCGGAAAACTACGCTCAAAATGGTCGGGACCCTTCACTATCTCTAAAGTTTTCCCTTACGGTACCGTAAAGCTTTACCACCTAGATACAGGGAGCTTTAAAGTCAATGGCCAACGAGTGAAACATTACAGTGAAGCATTCCCTACTGCGATATCAACCATTGACATCGCCGTGCCAGAATAAAATAAAAACAAGAAAGTCGAGCTACAGACTATAAATATAGCGCTTAATGGGAGGCAACCCATTTTTCTGTCCCTTACTTCTTTACTCTTCTCATTTAGGTTTTATGTTTTTATTTTAATAAAAAAAAAAACCGAGAGTTCGATACGGCCGTCTTGATCATATGATACGGCCGTATCCCTCTTTTATGCTGAAATCACCCGAGGGCTCGATACGGCCGTCTTGATCATACGATACGGCCGTATCTACCTTTATGCTGAAATCACCCGAGGGCTCGATATGGCCGTCTTGATCATACGATACGGCCGTATCAAGCCCCAGATTTAAAACCCCCGCACACCCCACATATCCTGGCCGTCTCTTCGAACACACACGCAAGAACGAAACAACTTCCCTCTCTTCTCCATCATTTCCTCTCGATCATTCACTGAAAATCGCACCTTGCACTCATCATTGGATGTCAAGTAAGTGTTCCCAACTCCTTCTTATGTACTCATGATCTTTGGTTCGTTCCCCTTTCCCCCCCTTTTTGTTCTCATCTAGATTAGGGCACGTCATTAGCCTTTTTGATTGCATATGCTTGACATTGTGTGTTGCTTTTTCACACATAGAGTGTGAGAATGATAAACTAAAGGGCAATTACATGATTTGAGGAGGTGCATATGAGTAAAAACTTAGAGCTTTTTGCACGCATACCAGGTGTTTGATAAAATGCATGAATGACGTTCTAGTTACTTTCTGCCTGGTTGCATTCCCACGAACCTACCTATGGTTTTAGAGTGAATTCATACACCTACGCATTACACTAGCACTTGGACACACGTTTGCCTAACATGTTCTTTTCTTCTCTCTAGATATGGCACCACCCAAAGGCAAAGGCAAGCAAGTAGCTGAGGGGAATGAGCCGGTTTCCAAGAAACAAAAGACTGATATCGCCGGCATAAGGAAGGTCATTCCCGAGCGCATCTTCAAGGGGGCTGATTTTGTCCGGAATCCCGGAGTTACACCGAGCCGAGTGTTTTGGCAGAATTTTGAGAAATTTGGTTGGGTGAAGTTTGTGAGTGAATTGGAGAATGGAAACCAATTACTTGTGCACAATTTTTATGCCACTTTCAACAAGGATATTAGAGACGAGAGTGCACCTACTTACCATTCTACCATGGTTGGCAAAAAGCGGATCAACTTCTCCCCTCAAATCATCGCCGACTACTTGGGAATTGATCGGTCGGGCGCCTTAGAGTAGGACGTAGAGACCACTGAGCTATATAGCGATGAGGAAGTCCTGAAGTGGGCCCTCAACGAAGAGGCGTACCTACGGAACCCGGTCCCCCGCCTCAAGTTGGATAATAGAGAAATTGGCCTGGGATGCGTGGTATCTGCATCAATGGGGGTCGGGGAGATGTTCCCATCCACGAGCCTTACCACCGTCTCGAGCAAGTATATTCGGGTGTATCATGCTATCTGTCAGGGGCAAAAGATCGATCTACCAGCCCACATCTACAACGTGATTTGTAACTATGGGACTGGGAACATGGGACGACAAGGCATGCCCTTTCCATGCCTCATTACGGCGATCTGCCAGTCGCAGCACGTGCCTGGAGCTAACAAAGACGCTAATATCTTTTTAACCAACGTCCTCACGAAGGCGAGTTGGACGAGTCATAGGAAACAAGTACAATCCCATCGATATCCCGCAGCGGGCGGTGAAGCTGAAACTGAAGCAGGGCCCGCTAGTGCCCCTCCTCCCGAGCCGACTGTTGAGCCCAGCTCTATGGCGTTTGACCCGGAGATGATGGAGATGCTTGTTGGGATGAACGCCCAGATGACAGTCATTCGCGATAATCAGCGTCCAGGAAGATCAGCGGCAACTTCGCGAGGATTTCCTTGCAGCCGAACACGCCCGACGCCGCGATCACGAGAGGTGATGGCCCGATTGGCAAACCTCTTCCCCACCTCACCTGGACCACCTCCCTCGTCCCGCCCGTGACACGTCCGCTGGGATGTTCCGTAAACCTTTCTCTCTTTTCTTTCTGTTCTTACTCGTTTATTTTTCTAGTCATGTGTGTTGGTTTCCTTTTGTTTCATTGTGGACAATGTGTTTCTTAAGTTTGGGGGTGTTAGACGGTGTTATAATTTGTTTAACGTGTTTATTGGTGAATTCGTAGTAACGGTGTTATTGTTTATCTCGCTGTTTATCTACTGTTTAAGAACATTTCAAAAAAAAACAAATATTTGCATAATTGGTTTAAGTGTTCGTCAAGTATTATACCGCCAATGACTGTTTCTTTTGAGAATAATTGCATGGGATGACAGTTGGACTTCCGGACATCACTTGATCTTTTTCAAAGACAAATTCTTGTCACTTACTGGTGCACGCCTTACATTATTCTGAAGCACATGGTCACTGTTAGACTTGGATTTATGTCGGGGGTGGAATATAGATGCGGTGTTCCCTCATATTACCTATGATGAATTGCTGAAACCGTGAGCAGTAGGTAATTGTCTCCAAACCAAATTATAGGACCAATCTAGCTAAACGGCTAAGTTTGGGGGTGGTAAGACTAGTGAGTCTATGTTGGGGGAACTGCAGTATGATGTTTTACGTCTTTGCTTTGAGTTGAAAGAACTTTGGCCGGCGAGTCTATACCGGCGCTGACCAATACTATCAATCCTCTCTCTAAAAAAAAAAAAAAAAAAAAAAAAATTGAGTGTTTATTGCATTTATCACATATGTGCCCCATTCCCTTGCCTCAATGACTCGAGTGATTAAGTCTGAGGGGTATTTTACCTGGTGCCTTGAGTGACGAACTCGGGAGTCACCGACCTAAAGCTCGCTACACGGGTCATTGAGAAAGCATTATTGTTGGGGCATTGCATTTCATTTGCATTTCAAAAAAAAAAAAAAGGGAAATAGAGATTGATAGGGGTTTGAAGTGCCGAGAAGAGACTCAAATGCCAAATGTTTGGAAACTTAGAGTTGAGATGGATAGATGGATGATGGTAGTTCCCGTAACATCTTGTCACTTTTACTTAACATCTTGAGTGGAAAGATGCAGTGAAATACGTGTAGAACACCACATTGATTTAATACCCCGGGAATTTGAGAGTAAAAGCATAAGGAGTGAATCTTACGAGCGGGGTGAGATAAGAATTTCCACTAGGGAATATGGGCATAGGTTTGAAGTTGATTCGACCTTGACGTGGATTTGAGTTGAGCAATGACTACCACACAACACACCAAGGCCGTGCATCTGGTAAGCGAACGGTATGAGTGATCGTTTATTTGGTCCAACAGGAAGTACTATTAGTGTTTTATTAAACCTGAGGCGAATAAGTATAATGGTTGACGTGTCTCGAGACGTGTTTAAGTTTTGTGGTTTGTGTTTAAGTGCGTAATTGTTTCCGTTGTATTGTTTGTGTTTCTTGTTCGAGGGCGAACAAGCGTTAAGTTTGGGGTGTTTGATAAGTATTTTATTTGTGTCTATTTTATAGCTTTTATA
Organism: Jasminum sambac; assembly: GCA_018223645.1. Taxonomy (NCBI): domain Eukaryota; kingdom Viridiplantae; phylum Streptophyta; class Magnoliopsida; order Lamiales; family Oleaceae; genus Jasminum; species Jasminum sambac. The sequence continues at coordinate 41,925,979 of CP073640.1, forward strand.
AGTAATTTAGAGTGTTTATTACGTCTAATTTTGTTCATTTTTAGGTAAAAAGACCAACATGAACGGATGACGGTGAAAGGAAGTGGAAAAAGGCAAAAATGACCAAAAACGCCCAAAAAAATAGAAAATGGGGACCAAAGTGGACGAAAATGAAAACTGGAGGACCTGACCTGCAATAATCATACGGCCGTATCATGTATATCATACGGCCGTATCGATGAGAAGCCAAGAGAACACAAATTTTGCAGTAAACTCGATACGGCCGTAACAAATACTCGATACGGCCGTATCACTCACAGATGCGGATTTCCTAGTTTGATTGGAATAGTTTGATTGGAATTTTATTTATGGTATGTTTTGGCTACTTCTCATGCACGAAAAGAAACCCTAATGGAGGCATATAAAGAGGGGAGTAAGCTATGATAGAGAGGGCTTTTTGGGAGGGATCGAGAGACGAAGATTGGAGGAAAATTGCAAGGATTCAACTGTGGTTCAACGTATTATTTTCCTATCTTCTAGATCCGGTGATGAACTCCCTTAATTCTTTTGTTATTTTATTTACTATGAACAACTAAGTTTAATAGTTGGGATGAACGATGTAATTTAGTTGGATTATTTGATTTTTAATTCTCAATTTCTTGTGCTTTGATTCTATGTGTTGATTTTACTACTTTGATTAATGCATGATTTATTTGGCCAATAAGTCAATGATTTGTGAATTTTAACAAACCGAGAGGTGAGTTAGACATTTAGACCACGTAGTAAAATCCAGTAATTTACATAAAAGCTAGAGATAGACTTTTATAATTGCTGAGATCCCACGTGACAGGTGGATGTTTATGAATTCCTAAGCGCTCAATGCATTTATTTGAGATTTAAACTATACATAGAGATATGGTAGTTGACTTAATTAAATAGGATTGATTTGAACTCGAGAGAGGTAAATTAAATTAATTTAGTGAATTCGATCTAACACAACTTGAGATTAGAAATTGAGAGGAGAAATCAAATATGACATCTAAAGATAAATCGGGATTCCCAACTTCACTCACTATTAAATTCAACAAACTTTTATAATTTTTGCAATTTATTTCCAAATATTCATTTATCTTTTGTTCAAAAACCCACTCTTTACTAGTTTTTGCCTTGTGTGATTAGTTTAGGCCGAGATAAAATAAATTGATCCTCGTGGGAACGATAATCCGGACTCTAACAAGTCCACTTAACTAAATTTGTGACGATATCGTACACTTGCGATAAAAAAAATCACAACAGTGCATTTTCAGTTCTAGGAACTAATGCAGTGAAACACAATGGAACTCCACCTCTTGGAATGATAGGCTTGAAATTCTCCACATTGTGCTCCATTTATTTTGTCTCCTTCTAACTTCTCATTGCTCTCTTCGTCTTCAACGAAAGGTTCTTTCGAGACTTTGCGAGCTGCACATACACTATCGAAGGCCTACAAAAAATAAAAATCAAGCAAGTGAATTTTGTATGGTGCAACTAGTGATGGCAAAAAAATCCGATCCGATCTAAATCCGATGGATACCCGATCTGAATGGAGCAATTTTTTGCCAATCCGACGATCCGTGGATCGGCCGATCCGAAACGGATTTGGATTTGGATTTGGATTTTGCCGATCCGATCCCATCCGAATTGATTTTCTATTTTTTATTTTTTATTTTTTATTTTTTTAATTTTAATTTTATTGTTTTTATTTTTTTATAAAAACATATACCAATATGGATCGTATTTGGATTTTTTTTCTTGATCTGATCCGATCCGATCCGAATCCGATTCGATGAATTTGGATTTGGATTTGGATTTGGATTTGGATTGGGGTGGTTGATTTGGATTTGGATTTGGATTAGGCCGATCCGATCCGAACCCAATCCATTGCCAACACTAGGTGCAACTGTACCAAAGAGTTAGGGCATTCTGCTCTAGTTCATTGCATATTGCACTCTAGTTCATTGCATATTGCAGCACGGATGGTGCGCCTACTGCACCTACTACGGTGTGATCGCACCATAGTAATGGTGTGAATTAGCATAGTTACAGTGCAAATTGATCCTTGAAAAATTACACGCTGAGTCTTTAAACTTTCAGTTCTTATATATTTATTTCAAGATTTGAAATTCTCTTCAAAATGCCCTTCAATATTTGCATTCAAAGTCTTTCATCTTTTGTTATGTTTCATTTTTGTCCTCAAGCTTCAAAATTTTTTACAAAATTGGTCCTTTTCCTCTTTAATATTCTTTTCCTCAAAGTGGAAAGTGTTAACCTACAAAGATGAATTTTAGACAATTATGAGAAGAAATCCACTCATTTGACCCACTTTTGACCCTTTTGAGGATGCAGTAAGTGTGTAAATGCACACTTATGACGTGTCTTTTTATATAATATTTGCACTCGATCATTTTATTATCAGTATATAAAAATGCACTTTCTATTGCATTTTAGCTTTTCAAAAATTTCGAATTTGATAGACTGCATAATTAAATAAAAGAGATATTCTTTACAAACATATTCGTTAATAGCAATTATTATTATTATTATCATCGATAAAGCTTGAGTTTTTTGCGAGGAGGTCAAAGGTTATGTCCTCCTTTGAGCACTTTTCAGTAAAAAATTTTAAGACCATGTTTTTCATAAAATATTAAGAATCTTTGTCTAATTTAAAATTTAATTTCCACGAGTAACAATTAATAAGATTAAATGTTAAATACTACTACCTCCATCCCACAAAGATAGACTTGTATTCTATTTTTGTCCGTCCCAAAATATATGTCACTTTCTATTTTGTTTGTATTTAATTTTTTTCATTTTCTAATTGTACCCTTATTTAATATACATTATTATTAATTAACATTATTTAATGTAAGGGTATATTTGAAAAAATATAATTAAAATTTACTTTTCCAATAATATTAATTACAATTTCTTAAACTATGTGAAAATCAAACCAAACCTATCTTTGTGGGACGGAGGTAGTACTACCCCTTTTCAAAAATATGATCCACTTTTTTTTTGTTCATCCCAAAATATAGGTTACGTTTCTTTTAAAGATATAGTTAAAATATTAGTTATTTTATATGCTCTCATTTAATATATATTGTTATGTGGTAGTAAATAAAATGACATATTAAGAAAATAATCTTAGATTTTATTTTTTCAATACTATTAATTATATTTTTCTCGATCTTTGTAAAAATGTAAATGAACTATATTTGTGGAGAGGACGTAGTATGAATGAAATTACATGGACAGAGTCCATGAGGAATATGAAATACAGAATGGCAGATCCCTTGAATTCCTTTGTTCATCTAACATGCATGCGCGTATTCTTCTATATGTTTTTACATATTTTTATATATTCTTTTCAACCCTACTAATTCTCTCTCCTATTTTACATCCACATATCTCGTGGGACCTACCTGTACTATACAAATTTCCACCATTTAACTCCACTTATTTTCTCTCCTATATCACATAAAAGTATATAATTGGATCATATCACTCTATTACATGCATTATTAATGGACAATGCCGTACTCAGGGGCGGAGGGAGAGGGGGGCTAAAGTGGTGATGGAAAAAAAATCCAATCCGATCCAAATCTGATGGATACCCAATCCGAATGGAGCAATTTTTTGCCGATCCGACGATCCGTGGATCGGCCAATCCGAAACGGATTTGGATTTGGATTTAGATTTGGCCGATCCGATCCGAATTGATTTTTTATTTTTTATTTTTTATTTTTTTAATTTTAATTTTATTATTATTTTTTTTTTTATAAAAACCTATACCAATATGGATCATATTTGGATTTTTTTTCTTGATCCGATCCGATCCGATGAATTTGGATTTGGATTTGGATCGGGGTGATTGATTTGGATTTGGATTTGGATTAGGCCGATCCGATCCGAACCCGATCCATTGCTAACATTAGGCTAAAGTTGGATGTAGCCCACTAGTAAAAAATAAAAATTTCTGGGTTTGAATCTTCTGCCGCTCTAGCCTTTTTGGTGTAGTGGTAAGGTGTTTGGTGAAGATAAGAAGTGAGAGGTTCAAAACTTGTGATGTTGTTTTTTTCCTTTATTTTTTGTTTTTGGCCTTTCTTTTTTGTTTTTTTCTCCCCTTTTTTTTCTTTTTGAAAATTTTCTGCCCTTTTTTTAACAATCTCTTTTATCACATTTCATTTTAAGTTTGAGTATTTATGAATGATTCTAAAATTAAACTATTCTTTTTTTGAATGATACATTGCAAATTAGACAAAATTAAACTATTATTTACTAAAAATATAGACTTGTAGACTTGTAGTCAATATTTCCATTTATTTTTAACTGGATGTTAACCAAGGAATAATTGATAACTACTTAGAATTTTTTTTAATCTCATTTTCTTGCATTAATAATCAATTTCATTATTTTGAAATGTGCTTACATTGAGTATTATTTCCTTTTCCTTTTTTTGTGTATCAAAATTAGAATTTTGAATTCAAAATTGGTTGGAATTTGAAAACTCTAGTATATCAATGAGACTAGTAATTTTTTTGAAGCACGACCAGTTTAAATATTTCGTCAATTATGATTTTGGAATTAAAATTATGTATTTGGATGTGAATTGTGAATTATAAATTGAGAGTTTAGTTTGATTTGGTATTGAGAATTGACATTTTATATTGTGTATTTGTCTTGTGTGAATTAATATTTGTATTTTAGATATTGAAATTGATACCTTTGTACTTTTTGACTAGAATGAGTAACGCAAATATATTTTACTTCTTTAACAAAAAATATGACGATGAATCTTTCAAGTAATTAATCAAAGTATCTATACGAAGTTCGTATTTCAAATTCAATTTCACCTAAAAGAACAAATAATAAGACAACTATTATGTTAATGTAACTTTTTATTTTTAATGTTTTCTTCATGGGAATGAAAAATTAAAATGGCTATTTATCTTGACCTTCTTCAAAAAAATCCTTATCATGTCTTGGTTCTCTAAAAAACCATTGAATTTCTTGATTTCGATAAAAAAAAAAAAAAACTCTTGTGATTAGATTCACCGCAAAGAAGCAATAGATAACTACTAGTAAATTATATTACAACTATGTCTATTTGAATTGTATTATACTCCTATTATATTTTTATTTCATTAATACTAAAAAAAAATGGTTAACAAATATTTTGTCAGCCTACCAATATAATAAATCCCACCTCCACCCCTGGCCGTACTATTTTTGAATAACTATACTTCAATTTCACTATTTTTCTTTTTCACAAAGTCGAGAATTCTTTAATAGCTGCAGAAAGTTAGAGATTTGGCCTTTCACGGAGTCAGGCTCATGCATGCACTTCGAGTAAACTCTAATTGTTCATAGAATAGTTATAGTCTAGACTTTGTCAATTGCCTAATTTGAAATGGACACGACACATATAGATGGATATCCATGTAGACTGTAGAGGGCCCAAATTTACCTAACTCCGCGGTTCATAGTGAATTACATTTCAGGTACAATAATATCCTCATTTACTCCTGTTAAATGGCCGCCCAAAAAAGGTGGAAATTACTATCAAATTAATTACTGTTTTTGTCCAGCAAAGATAATTATACAGAGTAAAGTATATGTAATTATTAATGTACTTAAAATGGTGAATTTAAGGAGGACCTTTATATACCTTTATACAGTACCGATCCAGTGCTCCCGGGGTTATTTCAAGCCCCATTCGATCTCCGTTTTGAAATCCGGGATCGGATCCGGATTCAACACGACGAGACCGAGTTTCAGTAATTTTTTTAAAATTTTTGAGACACCGTTGGATGCCGTGGGGCCGGTCAAACTTTTTGGCCAAATTTTAAGCGATCGAACGGGATTAGAAATCACTTCGGGAGCACCGTGGGGAGCATTTGATCATTTCCATACCTTTATATATATATAACCTATTTATTTAGTCTGGTTTCCAGATTAATTTATGCAAGTTTTTGGTAACTAGAAAATACATTACCTTACTTTAAAAAAAAAAAGAGAAAATACATTAACTAGGAGTTTATTAGAGCATATCCAATAGTATAATGTGAATTATTGATGATGTGGCAGATAGAATCTATATATTAAGAAAAGTAGGAAAAATTCTCCTTTTTTTAATTCCAATAAATATGTTTTCCCGCCAACATAAGGAAACTATATATATATATATATATATATTATTATTACTAGTTGTTTCACCCGTGCGTTGTGAGATAAATTTTTTAACTAATAAAGTATTGATAGATATTAACAATATTAACATAAAATCTAAAAAAATAATTAAAATAAAGAATGGGCTACAACAATAAACTTAAATAATTTAATTCATAATAATTCTATATAAATTTTAAAAGAGTTTCCTCTATATTTCGTGCTAATCCATCTTGAAAATATGTAAAGAACAACTTACAAAAATCCACTCAACTTAATTTACTATTCTCTGTATAATAGCAGCTTAATTAGCACTTACACCTGTGCTTTCTACGGGATAATAATTCGTGGCAGTGATTGTAATAATATATCACATTTTACTCATTGCAAGATTAATCTACTAATATAAACCCAAAATAAAATAACATTAAATGTTATAGTTATCAAAATAACTATCCTAAAATAACTCTGCTAACATTAGTAGAACTCATTGTTTTTTTAAAATTATTTTACATTTTGTTATATGCAATTATAAGTTTTGACAGATATTAATTATACATTAGTATGATGTACATTATTAACAGTTAATATGTAAATAATGATTTTTAAGTTTTAATTATGAAATATAATTAGTATAGAAATATATAATAAAAACAATAATATAGTAAGTACAGCCCGACCAACCCTAACACCTCTTTCTTGCCATATCGGGAAACACTTATCCTCGTTCCGACCCATCCTCATTTACTCTAGGCCGAGTGAGAATTATATAAGAATTACAAACTTCCATTCGCCATTCCCGTTCTGCTAGAAAATTCTCATCTATATCCACGCCCCATCGTGATGATTTAATCGAATACTTTATTTCGATATTTTTTTTAATAAATACCTTCTAAATATACTAAACACAAATATTAACATATTAGGTATAAACTTACTAATTTAACATATTCGGGGTATTAAATATTGGATGATTTGATATAAGATTTAAATTAAAATTTGGATCAGACAAATAAATTGAAATATACATGATTAATACTTAAAATATACAATCTAATTGATGATATTTAAAAATTAAATAAAATCTCAATTAAAAAAATTCGGTATAAAATAAATAATTTAAAATAGGTAGGATTCTTCATATTTATTTAGGAGATAGAGACTTAGATAAATATTTAATATAGTCAAAAGCCAGTTAAAATATTGTAATTGAGTTATATAATTCCAATAATTGATTGAGTTGACAAATTGTTTAGTAAGAATTCTTAGACTTATTTCCTAACGAAAGGGATAGACTAAACTAAAGAATTATTATATAATTGTTGGTTCGAGTAGTGTCAAAATAAAAAATAATACTATTTGAAGACCTATTTTTGGAGCTTGTCACTTAAAAAAAAGGAGCAAATCCTTTAAAACACTCGTAATTATACAAAAAGAAATATTAATGTTTTGTCACCAACTGTAATTCAAAAAAAATCTCATGAAAAATACCAAAATAAATGAGAATAAAAAGAAAAGCATGTTTTGAAAAAAGTATGATACTGAAAAAGTAAATAAAGTTAATTAGGGACTAATGATGAGCTGAATTACTTTACAATAAGATGTATCACCCCAATTCTAAGAATCCAAAATCTTATAGGTATTAACTTAACTTTATTTTAAAATACGTAAAAAGATAAATTAAATTCGTAAGCACATTTTTCTTCCCCATAGCAATCTAATTAATTTTAATTATTTTTAATTTTTTGAAATAATTATTCCCCCTTTAGTAATTTGATTGATTTTAATTAATTTTTGCCTAATAAAATTATCTCAATTTTCGCCAAATGAAAATATATCCAATTAAATCTAAGAAATATAATTAATCATATAATATGATTAATATTAATTAATTATTTTTTAGCTAATTATTTATAAAAATACTTTATTATTCATAAATAATTTATTTTTTAACCGCGGTTTTAAAAATTGTAAGAATCTAATTTTAAAGATATTTTATAATTAAAAATATATCTTGTATGTCAAAAGATGTCTTCCATTTTTAGAAAAAATCTAGTCAATCATAGCGATCTAATTAATTTTAATTATTATTTATTTTTTCATTGATGTTATTGTGCTATTTTAGCAATACAATTAATTTTGATGAATTTTTGTCAAAAAAAACCATGTTAATTTTCGCCCATTGAAACCAAGTCCAACTAAATCTTAACAGCATTATTAATTTTAATTAATTGTAATAGAATTAGTTTTGATTAATTTTTGTTTTTAGCTATTGATTTATGAAAAGAATTAATTATTTATGAAATAATCACTTTAATATCTACGATTTTAAGAATTGTATGAATCTAATTTTGAAGAAATCTTGTAATTTAAAAAATATATTACAATTTAAAAGATTTTTTTTCATTTTTTATGGAAAATCCTCACCAATTTAAGGAAAATTAATTGTATTTTTCCTGTTAACAATGTAATTAATTTTCATCAATCTTTGTCCACTAAACACATATCCAGCTAAATATTGGCAGTTGAATTTTTTATTTTAATTACTCATAGTTTAAATAATTATAGTTAATTTTTTATTTAATTTAATTATTCATAAACAATTAATTATTTCCAAAATAACTTTCTTCATAGCCATAATTTTAAGAATTATATGAATCTAATTTTAAAAATATCTTATAATTGAAAAGATATCAAAGAATTTAAAAAATATATATATAGATTCAATTAATTAAATCATGTAATGTTACAATTGATTGATTAATTAAAAAAAATTGATGTTGTACATTTCTTTTAATTTTTATGTAAAAATTAAATGAATTGTAATTTTTTTATCCTACCAAAATTAAATCCTAGCGAAATCGCTAATTTTAATTAATTTTAATTAATTTTCATTTATTAGCTAATTATTATTTTTAAAAATAATAAACTCTTTCTAAAATTAATTAAAGGATCCAAGCTAAGTTTTAAATTTTCGTGTTACACATTTATTTTAATTTTTATGTAAAAATTTAATGAATTGTAATTCTTCATCACACAAAAATTAAATCTTACAGAAATTGGTAATTTTAATTAAATTTTTTTCCTTAGCTAGTTATTTATAAAAATAATCTATTATTTTTAAAGTGACCCAACCCAATTTTTAGATTTTTAGTAAAAATTAAAGATCGTAGTGGTGGGATTTTATCTCAAACTCGGGCCAATTGCGGGTAACTTCTTTTTATTTTTGTGTAAAACTTTAATAAATCATAATTTTGTATCGTAAAAAATTGAATCTTAGTGAGATTATTTATTGTAATTAATTTTTGTTTCTTAGCTAGTTATTAATAAATTAATCAATTATTTCTAAAATAAAGTATCGGGTCTAATCTTATTTTTTTATTTTAATGTTAAACCTTTATTTGAATTTCTGTGTAAAAATTTAATCAATAGTAATTTTGTATGGCATAAAAATTAAATCTTAGTGAAAATTATTTATTTTAAATAATTTTATTTTTTTAAATACAAAAATTATGGAAAAAATGATTAGCATAAAATTCATTCTAGTTCTTGGAATACGCTTATATTGTTCAACACATAAACATATAAATTGAATATTTCAAAGAAAAAATTAAAAATAATGTCAATTTTCTGACTCAAAATAAAATTAAAATTTATCGCAAATATATAATATTTGTCCAGGTTAACTAAATTAGAACTGATAATAACATAAGCTAATGAGGTAAAAATTATATTTATAATTTTTTATTGATGTCAGTGATAAATGTATGTAAAAGTATAAATATAATGAGATTTATTTCATGTATAAGAGTTTTTAGCTTTACTGATTTTATTCCGTGTTCGATTTACTTTAAAAATAAATGAAATGAAAAATTCAGCTTTAAAAAAAATTCTATATTAATTGAGCCGATTTTTTGTAATTACACGAGAGTTTTGATTTAAGTACCATATTAATATATGTCGTCTTCTTTGTGTGATTACACGAGAATTTATACTTAAGTACCATATCAATATATAAATTATGATTTTTGTAAATTAAATATTTATTAGAAAAAAAACTTATTCAGTTTTACACATAAAATAAAGCTAGTTTTACCATATGTTTGCGAGATAAACAAATTGAAGCATTATTTGTCATTTAATTTATTGTGAAGGTAAATCAAATATGGAATAGAATTAAAGCTAAAATAATTTATACATCTTATTATATTTGAATTTTATGCACAAACATAAATTAAGTGTCGTAACAAATTATGAATTTTTTTTTGATCTCATTACATCAATAGTCATTAATCTATATTAATATCAATTTATAATTAAGTTGGACACTAATTTATATATTTTTGATAAATTTTAATTTTTTCAAAAATAAAAATTTACGTATAGATAGTATACTTTTTTTAAAACTCTCATCAAGTCGAGTAAAATAGAATCACAATTTTTTTATACGTAGAAAAATAAAAAACAATGAGAGAAAATGATAGAGAGAATATTTAGATATTATGAGATTGGATAAAGTAGGGTAGAAATAATCAAATAAAATCTATATATATTAATATTAATATATTAAGGAAGAAAAAAATAAAAAGAGTTAGATATAGATTAGGAAAGAAAAAATAAAAAATAAAAAAATATTTTATTTTAAATGGAAAGATGGATTTAAGACAATAAAAAAATATAATAAGAAAAAACTTCATTTTCTATATATATAAATTCTTCTATATATAGATAGGAATATATATTAAGAAAATTTAATAGGCGGGAAAATTTGAGGATATGTTTAGGCGGGAAAAAATGCTCTTTTTATATATATATAGATTATGTACTAAGAAAAGCATGAAAAATTCTCCTTTTTTTAATTCCAATAAATATGTTTTCCCGCCAACATAAGGAAACTATATATATATATATTTTATTATTATTATGTACGGAAAATCTATATCTATATCTATATATTAAGAAAAGTATGGAAAATCCTCATTCTTTTAATAATTCCAGTAAATATGTTTTTCGCCAACATAAGGAAACTATATATTATTATGTATAGAAAATCTATATCTATATATTCAGAAAAGTATGGAAAATCCTTCTTTTTTTAATTCAAGTAAATATGTTTTCCCGCCAACATAAGGAAACTATATATATATGTTTTATTATTATTATTATTATGTATAGAAAAGTAGGAATTTTTCAGCCTAATTTTTAATTAGATTAATTAATTAATTTTTCCACCTAAAATAAAGTCTTTTTTCGTCTTTTGATTTTTTTTAGTAATAAATAATTAATCGCCAACAATTAAATTAACTAATCTTTATCCATATTAAATTTTATCCTTACAAAAATAAGAAAATCTGCATACTCAAAATTAAATTTTTTCAAATCTCCAGTGATTTCAACTTATCTTTTGTAAGTTTTTTGTCTTTTACTCTATATCTATATCTATATATTAAGAAAAGTAGGGAAAATCCTCCTTCTTTTTTAATTCCAATAAATATATTTTCCCGCCAACATAAGGAAACTATATATATATTTACTATTATTATTATCTATATCTATATCTATATATCTATATATAAAGAAAAGTAGGAAATTTTCAGCCTATTTTTTTAATTAAATTAATTGCTTTTCCCATAAAAAAGAAACCCTTTTTTGTCTTTTGATTTTTGATTTTTTATTAATTAATAATCAATCCTTAATAAATAAATGAACTAATCATTATCTATATTAAATCTTACCCTTACCAAAATATCAAAATATTTATAGTCAAAATTAGATTTTTTTTAAAAATCTCCACTGATTTAAACTTATCTCTTTTAATTTTTTTATTAATTAATAATGAATCCTAACAAATAAATTAACAAATTATATTTTATATTAAATATTAAATTTGAGTTTCATTTCCCTATATAAGTATTGATAATTATTATTTATTATTTTTCCAATCTAAATCTAAATGTTTATCTTTATATATAGAATAAGAGCCAATTTATAAACAATTAACGATAAAATAAAAATTAATTCTTACAAAATAAAATTAATTAAAATTAACAGTTTCATAAGATTTGATTGTTGTGTAATAAAAAATTAGCATTCATTAAATTTTTACATAAAATTCAAAGAAAAGTGTAACATTGAAATTTTAGAATTAGATTCGACCCACTAATTAATTTTTAAAACAATAGATTATTTTTATAAATAATTAAAAAAGGAAAAAAATTAATCTAAATTAGCAAATTCGCTAAGATTTATTTTTTCTATGATACAAAAATAGAAAGCATTAAAAATTTAGATAAAAATTAAAAGAAACTTGAAAGATGATTAGATTGGTTACTTTAATTATTTTTTTTTCAAATATAGAATTAGCTAAAAACAAAACCTAATTAAAATTATAAATTTTTAGGATTTACTTTCAATGTGATGAAAAATTATAATTGATCAAATTTCTTCACAAAAACTAAAAAGAAACAAGTAAGATTAATTTTTTAATTAATCATTCAATTGTAATATTAATCCAATATTTTTTAATTAAATTTATATCTATTTCTATATCTATATCTTTTAAATTGTAAATATCATTTATTGGAAATAATTAATTGATATATTTTAATAAGTGATTCAACTCTAATTTTTTAAGTTTAATGTTACATGTTTCTTTTAATCTTTTAATTTAAAGAAAAAGGAACTGCAAGTTCACTTGCCAAATATTAAACTAATTATTTTAGAAGTAACTAATTATTTTAGAAATTACTGATTATTTTTAACAAAAAATAATCACTTTTAACAATAATTAGCTAAAAATGTAAATTAATTTCAATACAATTAACTAAAATTACTTATATCACAAAGATTTAAAGCAGAAAAGGGAACCTTTCAAAAAAAATTTACCTTTTTTTATTCATTATTTCTTTAGCCTAAATCAATCACATCCACATATCATATCACATCAACAAATCTCCACCGTTCAACTCCATTCATTTTCTCTCATCTTTTTCATTAAAAACCTTTTAAAACCATTAACAACTAACCCCTGTCACCCTTTTAATTCGATATATTTCAATTGACAAAGCTTAATAAAAATTAATTATATTGATAAAGGGAAAAGGTATATTTATTTAAAAATGAAAAATGGTTAAAATTTATTTAATTCCTACGGTCGATAAGATTTTCACAAAAAAATTAAAGAAATATTTTAAATTACAATGCATCTTTTTAAATTATAAGATATCCTTTAAATAATATTCATACAAATCCCAAAAGTGCATATGTTAAACTAATTATTATAGTTCTTAAAAAAAATAATTATTATAGAAATAATAATTTGAAAATAAAAATTAATCATCTTTCACTTAATTAAAATTTATTACGTTTTTAAGATTTAATTGGATATGGTTCCTCAAGTTGGCAAAGATTCATCAAAATTAATTATATTTTTCAAATGAAAAATGTATAATTAATTTAAAAAATAAAAAATAGTAAAAATTTATTAGATTGCTACAATTTAACAGATTTCTACTAAAAAATAAAATATATATTTTAAATTGCATAATGTCTTTTAAATTACAAAAATATATTTAAAATTAGATTCATATAGTTCTTGAAGCTGCAGATATTATACTAACTATTTTTAAAATAATTATATAAAAATAAAAATTAATTATGTTGCAGGTATTAAATTTATTCATACTGGACTTTAAGATTTAATTGGACTCGATTTAACTAAATGAAAATTTACACGATTTCATCTATATATATATCTATATGTAATGAAAAGTAAGAAATTTTCGTCCTATTTTTTTAATTCCTGAAATTAGTTTTCCCCTCATTCCCTCAAAACTCCATTTCTTATTATTTTAATATTTAATTGATAATCTTTTTATATATATATAAACAAGGAATAAATCTCGCATGGACCCATCACATGCTTCGCAAAAATTTTAGATTTTTTAAGTGTTTTTTCGTAATTAATTAATTAAGCATTACTTTAGACCTTGAAGATTGTTCATTATTATATTGAATATTTTTATGTTTATCTATGTTTCTATTATTTTCAATTGTTAATTAAAATTACTCCTAATAAATTTTTTATCCAACCTTTGCGTTTCCTTTCTATGCACTGATATTCAAAATCCAAAATTATTCTACTGATTTTCTTCTCCAAATTCCCCTCTTATCAATTCGATTCTAGCCTTAATTGATCAATTGATATATACAAATCTTACAAAATCACTTCATTCGTTGAAAAAAAGTGTAGAATTATCTCTAGTCACGTTAGAAACAGAACCATGACACTACATCAAACCAATGAAAAGTAGTGCTTAAACCCATCGCAAAGCTCGCTAAGCTATGAACAACACTCCTACCATGCAATTAAGTGATTTGTCTTATAATGTAAAGTGATCAATATCGCTATCAAATTAGAACTTTTTTCCAATCTCTATCTTTTTCATTTTTTTCCTCTTCTGTCTTTGGCTTTTGAGTATTGCATGTGTCTTTTGTACTAAGATTTAATTTTTGTGTGATAAAAATTATCATTGACTAAAATTTTACACAAAAATTAAAGTAAAAGTGTAACATTAAAGTTTAAAAATTAGATTGGACCCTTTAATTATTTTAAAAAATAATTAATTATTTTGGTAAATAATTAGCTAAGGAACTGAAATTAATTTAATTTAATTTAGGAATTTTGCTAAGATTTGATTTTGGTGTGAAATAGAATTACAAACAATTAAAACAAATGTGCAATATGAAAATTAAAAAATTAGATTGGACTATTTAATTAATTTTAGAAATAATTAATTATTCATTTTAAATAAAATTATATACAAAATCAAAATTAATCATAATTAGAAATTTTCTAAGATTTAATTAAATTGAAAATTTGATTAAAATGAGATAAAAAATGATAATTAAATAAATTTAATTATATGTCAATTAATTAGAATTAATTATACTGTTAAGATTTAATTGAATTCGGTTTCACTGGATGGCAATTGACATGGTTTAATTTGACGAAAATTAATCATAATTAATTATATTGCAAAAATAGAAAAAATAGTAATAATTTGAAAAATAAAATACAATTAAAACTAATTATATTATTATGAGTTGGCAAGATTTCTCTTGAAAAATAAAAGGTGCCTTTTCAGTTATAAGATATATTTTAAACTAAAAAATATCTAAAAAATTATATTCATACAATTATTAAAACTGCACATATCAAACTAATTGTTTTATAAATATTTATTTATTTTATAAATAATTATCTAAAAAGTGAAAATTAATTATATTATAATTAATTAAAATCAATTATGTTGTAAAAATTTAATGCGGCATCATTTCACTGGATGAAAATTAGTCAAAGTTATATCACTAAAAGAGGAAAAATATAATTAAATTAAAAGAATGAAAACTAAATAAAATTAGATCGTTACGGGTTGCCAATATTTCTCTTAAAAAATAAAAGATATCTTTTAGATTGTAATGTCTTTTAAATTACAAAATATACTCAATCATACAATTTTTTAAGCTGTGGCTATTAAGTTAATTATTTTAGAAATAATAAATTATTATTTTTAGAATAATTATCTAAAAATGAAAATTAACTATATTGAAATTAATTAAAACTAAGTATGTTGTTAAGATTTAATTGGAGTATGCTTCATTGGACGAAAATTGACATAGTTTCATATGATGAAAATTGCTCAAAATCAATTATTATATTGCTAAAAGGTTAGACATGTAGTTAATTTTAAAAACAAAAAACTAATTGAAATTAATTAGTTTGCTATGAGTTGGAGAGATTTTCCTAAAAATGAAATATATTTTCTAGATTGTAAGTTATCTTTCAAAATCGAAAATGCTTTTAAAATTATTTTCATATAAAAGAAAATTTGGAAAGTTTAATTTCATTGAACACGATTTTAGAAATAGCGCTATTTAAAAAATAAATAAAGCTAATTAGATTACTATGGGTTCGCAAGACTTCCCCAAGAAATGAAATATATCTCCGAGATTCGAAAATATCTTTAAAGTTACTTTCATATAAAAAAAAAAATTTTGAAATTTTGATTTTATTGGACACGGTTTTATAAATGTCACTATTAAAAAATTAAAATTTAATAGATTTCTATAAATTCACAAAATTTCCCTAAAAATGAAATATCTCTTTTAAATTGAAATATCTCTTTTAAATTGAAATATACTTTTTAAATTATAAGATATCTTTAAATTTAGATTCATATAATTCTTCAAACTACATCTATTGAGTTAATTATTTTAGAAATAATAAGTTCATTTTATAAATGACTGTCCAAAATACAAAAATTAATTATATTATATAATGAAAATTAATTTCATTTCGAAACTAATTAACACGGTTTCATTGGACCAAAATTTATCAAAATTAATTAAATTACTAAATGGCGAATATATGATTAATTTTAAAAAATAAAAAATAATTAAAATTAATTAGATTGCTACAGCGAAGAAAAAATTATTTTCGAAATTAATTACATCTTATTGTAGAGTGAGTCGATTGATAATTAGCGCCTAATTAACTTCATTTACTTTCACTAATATTTTTTTTAAAACATACTTTTCTTTGGATTCTCATATGTTTTTGTATTGTCAATACTACTTTTTTCGAGTTGCAGTTGGTGGCAATTTGACCTATGATTAATGGCATTAGACTTGGACAATTATTTTTACATGTTGGAATTTTCTGAAAAGTCAATTTTCGATGACATATACTTACATTTACAATTTTAAATATTAGAAATCACATCATCACATTTAAAACCATGATTACCAATAAGGATAGGAAAGCAAATAAAAATACCGATACGGTGTTTATATCAATTTACCAAAATTCGGTGTAGTCGGCTTAATTTTTTATTTTTTACAATTCTTGCAACAAAATAAAATCTTAAGATTTTTTTTAAAAAAAAATTGTGTTATTTATGTATAGACATTATATTTTATAATGAATAATTTTAAATTATTTATTTTATACTGATTTTTGTTAGTTGAGATTTTATTTAATTTTTAAGGATCATCGATTAAGTCATCTATTTTAATTATTAATCATATATATTTCAATTTATTTATCTTATCCAAATTAATTTAAATTTAAAACCAAAATGATTCAATATTTGATCATGACAACATAAAACCTATGATATTTTTTATTAACCAGTTTAAAAATATTATATAATTAAACTATTTAAAATAAACATTTAAATTGATGAGTTTAGAAAAATATGTTAATATACCGAA
Organism: Jasminum sambac; assembly: GCA_018223645.1. Classification (NCBI taxonomy): domain Eukaryota; kingdom Viridiplantae; phylum Streptophyta; class Magnoliopsida; order Lamiales; family Oleaceae; genus Jasminum; species Jasminum sambac. The sequence continues at coordinate 41,943,439 of CP073640.1, forward strand.
TATGTTATTAAGTTGGTGAGTTTGCACCAAATATGTTAATATATGTATTTAGCATGTTTTGAATGTGTTTATTAAAAACTTTACATGTCATTAATACATATTAAAAAAGTACAAATAAATTTTTTTTACTACATAATCACAATGAGATGTGGATGTGGATATGAATTTTCTAGCGCGGCGAGGATGGAGAATGAGAAGTCCCCATCCGATTGCAATTCTTATATCATTTTCACTTGACCAATTAAATGAGGATGTAGCATCGACGAGGATAAGTATTTTCTAATAGGACAGTTACGGGGTGTTGGGATTTTCGAACTATACCCGTTACATTGTTATTTATATAATATATATTTATGTTGATTATATTTTACAGTAAAATTTTAAAATTTATTATTCACATATCCATTGTCAATACTATATATCATACCAGTGTGTAGTTAATATCTCCCAAATTTGTAATTGAATATAATATAATATAGAATAATTTTAAACAAAAAACTACAAGCTCGATTAAAGTTAGCAGACTTTTTAGTGCAGTTATTATAATAACTACAATATTTAATTTAATGTTATATTAGTTTGCATCTATATTATTACAATCTCCATCACAAATTCGTATCTTGTGCAATACAGGGGAAACGCTATCGAATTTTTTTAAGAATTTTTCAGCATTTATTTTAATTAAATTTTGTGCTTTAGTCAGTATTCAATTGATTTTTTTTTGTTACTTTCATACTATTTGTATTTATAACAAATTCTATTTGTTGAAAAATTAGTCCCCCGTACAACGCACGGGTAAAACAGCTAGTAGATATTAAAATAAAAATATCTTTAACGGCAAATATATGGTGAATGACTAATTACTATAGTATGTCTATCAATCATTGGCTAAACAAGAGAAGATTAACAAAAAATTAAAGGAAATATTAAATAGACAATGTCCGGCACATTGTCTAGATGTCGGCGGTGTGTTAAATATTATCTATTAATAAGCATACTAACATAAGCATTTTTTTTTACACGTAACACTAAAATTTGAGAATACACAAGCCATATGCTCTTAGGAAGCCTAGGCGGCCCGAGCTACGTACATGCGAAGTAGGTGACCGCCTAGAGCCCCCAAAAAAATTCAAAATACTCATTTTTTCCTCTTTTACTTGTACAATAGAAAAAGCCATGATGCTCAAATTTGATGTTAAATGTTGAAACATAGCCCAAATCTAGTGGTATTCATTGAAGAGGACATGGTGAAACAAATTGATATTAAAAGTTTGACTATTGATTTTGTATCTATAACTGCTAGAAGAGTAAATTTAATATGAAATACAATGGATTTTCTATTGTCTTTTATGTATTTATTTTTATTTTTTCTTCGTTATATATAAATTTAATTTTAGTATTGGTAGGCCACAAAAAAAAATTTCACCTAGGACCTCCGAAATCTCTGGCCTCCTCTCTGTCTAAAATCTAAATCTAAATCTAACGGTGGTTTAACATTGAAAAACATATTTTTCCCATAAATTCCCTTGTACTTTCAATAGAATTACGGGGAAAAAAGTGTGTTAGAGGGGAGAAATATTTGTGGACAAAAACACAGCCCCTCTACTTTTATGCAATTCCGAGTTGACCTTAACTAATGCTAATTTTATTAATACTTTAAATTTAATTAATGATATGATATGCTTTATTTATTTAATTCTTTAAAAGTTCCCATCAAATTCAAACATCTAATATATAAACTTTTTGTGTTCATATTATATATATATAATTATAATTCATCCAAATTTTCTCTGTTAATTATCTCGTACAAGACTTTCAACATCCAAGACGGGAGCTTAATTTTTTTTGTTACTTTTTACCATGTTGAAAATTCAACTAAATTCTTCGACTGAAATCATTTATAATTGTATTGAACATACGTTTTAAATATCGTTAATTTTTATTATTTGGAGGTTCACGTAGATAATTTCTTTTATTTGATTGACACTGGTTCTATCTTCGAATTTATAATCTTTTCATATGCAAGTTGCAACTCACTTAGCAATATGTAAATATAAGCAAAAACCTGTTACGTTATATTTTAAAGTGTGATGTCATTTTATAGGGTAAAAAATTCAATTAATTTAACTTATGCATATAGATTTAAAAAAATAATTGCGATAGTATCACATGAATCACACGTGTTGCATATTGCCATATAAAAAAATAGACTATAATTTAAAATGAGTGAAATGAAATAAGAATATCTTTATGAGATAAATAGAGTATAATATTTTACTGCTTGTTTCATGAAAGTTTCATGTTTTAAAATGAACACCGCAACAATTACAAATTTTGTACATTGCATCAGTCTCTCGAATGTAGTCTTTGTGTTTTATTTGTTCATCCTAATTAATGGATCATTTACTTATCTATAAATGTATTTAATTTTTTATTTTTTAATGATAAGCCTTTTATTTACGCGTAAAATAAGTAATTTTTAATATAAAAAATTGTATATGATGACTATAATTATATTGAAGTTCTCAATAAATATTATAATATGAATTTTAAAAAAAAATATTTTTGGATTTTTTTTAACACTTGTATTTTACTCTCCAAAAGGAATGTACGTGACTAACCCTCCTTTTATAAGGGTAAATAAATTCACACTCCAAACCATAAAGGGCTTTATGAAAAAACAATAAATCAATAACCTATATAGATGCATGATTTTTGGATGGTGTTCTTGGTGCATCTCCATTGTCCAATACGAATGTGAATTGGAGGACATAAATAGAGAGACGTGATTATTTTAATCAAAGGGAAAAAGAAAGAAGTGTAGAAAACATAGTGGAAAAGGAGAAAAATAGTGGAAAAATTGAAAAAGACGAGCGACTTAACAAATTCAAAAATAATAATCCCTTAAAAAAATTCAAAAAAGTAATAAAAATGGAAGTGGATTATGATGTTTGGATGGATGTGCCAAGACATGGAAATGCTCTTAGCGGTCCATGTGAAATATGGACTTTCGGTGATTTTGCGGGGCATATTTGTCCCAAAATTTCTACCAATTAAGTACCAACCACCGGTCCACCGGTTGACCACCTGCTCGCGGCCGAGGGCTGTGCCGGCCTATAAATATATCACCAACTCCTACTAAAATCACATTCCTTTTGACTATTCCATGCCAAAACACTCCATATTCAAATGACGACTTCTTTATATTATAAAAAGAGGAGTGTCATGTTGACAGTAGTGCCAACGTGGCATTCATTAATATTTTAAAAATATATATATAAATCAATTTTTTAGTTAAAAAAAGAGAAATTCTATTTTTGGAAATAAATTAATATTAGTTGGTAATTTTAAATAGGGAAAATTCTTTAAATATAATTATTTTTTAATGAAACATAAATTTATCATTAAATGTGATAAATAAAATTTAATAAGAAAAAATTAGTTCTGGAAAAACCTTAAATGTAATTTCATTTCTAATTAAAAATATTAAATAATGCGTATTTTATTTTCACCGTATTAAAAGATATTATAGTTTTAAATAGTTTCGATTTGTAATGTGCATTGGATTATTCAAATAGTTGATTATTCTTAAATAAAATAGTGAGTGCTAAAATTATAATTAAATTTGCACTGAATAATTTATTTATTTTTAAATAAAGAGTAATTTATTAATTTTTATCTTTATATTTTGAATTGTTATATTATCATACCATTAATCGTTATATTATAATTTGTGAAGTGCCACATAGATAAAGATGCCAATGTGACATAGATTAAATATTTTAAGAAAATTATAAAAATAGTTTTGAAAATAAACCAACATTAATTAGTAGTAATTAAAAATATAATTGAAAATAAACAAATATTTGAAACAAACATCTAATGAGAAAGAATTTGTTTTGGAAAGACTTTAAATATAACTTTATATTTTAAAGTTCTAATTCAAAATATTAAATAATAAATATTTTTTATTTTTTATTTAATTTTATAGTGATAAAATTGTAGGTTTTGATAGTTTTGCTTGGTTACGTGAATTGGTCTGTTTAAAAATAGTGATGATTTTTTACTTTTTTTTAAAAATCAAATAGTGAGTAGTTAAAATTATAAATGGATTTATGTTGAATAATTTATTTATTTTTATCTAAAATAGTAATTTATTAATTCTGATATTATTATAATTGAAGTGTCACGTTTGGCGAACGCCTTATTAGCAATGCCAACATGACACACGATTTCTAATTAAAAAATCAAATGATGTTTTTTATTTTTAATACGGCTGATGTGAAATGCTCACGAATTGGATTTTGCATTGCATATTTTTTGCCTTTTTTAAGTATATAAAATTACAAATAAAAAGTTTTTCATTCTACAATTAACATACAGTTTACGTAAATTAAAAGAAATCAAATGAATTATGATGATGCGAAAAATTGTTGGTGTTACTACAAATTTAAGTTACATAAAATTAAGCATAATATTTCTTATACAATGGAGCTAAAATTAAGTAACAATTACAACTAATCACTAAAAGAATGCATAAAATCATAAATTTCAAATGCGGTAATGTCCATTTCAAAAAGAAAAAATGTGCTTAATATAAATTTGATATGTACCAACAAGAAAGACGTGTTTTGATAATCAAAAAAATTTTATATATTCATTCTCAATGATTCGTTTATAATTAATTAATCTCCACAGACATTTATATATTCATTTCCAATGGTTCGTTTACAATTAATTAATCTCCACGAGCATTGTTGTGCAATCCTGGGCACGGCAATTAGAATTAAAGTTACAAATTTTGATAAACTTTTTAATTATGCGATGCACCTGAATTTTTATAATTTACAATTGTAAATTTATCCCGTAATTTTTGCATTGACTATAATATACAATATTATAGATTTCAATAATTATTTACAATTATGCAATCTCCTGTGCATAAATTACATCAATTATGTAATTCAATATTTATATTTATAAATTTATATCAATTATTTATCGTACATAAATTTAATTGTTCTCGTGCATCGCACGGGCGTAATACTAGTTACTTTTAAGTTTTTAAGTTAAGAGTTGGCCTTAGCCTTTGACAATCCTGTTCAGGTGCTCCCGGGCGCTTCTTAATATGGAGCCAGCGTCCACGTGTCGTCCGTCCAGCCAGCCGCGTGTCCAGTTTCAGATTCAAGTGGCCCGGTGCAATATTTTTAAACAAAACCAAAGCTCAGGGAGTTGCTGCGTAAATATGAATCCCCTTTCCCCCTTTTCTTTTCGTAACCCTCGACCTACACACTCCCATCGGCCCGAAACCCACACCCGATCGAGAAGACCACCACCACCACCACCACCACCACCGGCCGTCGACTCCGTGGAGACACGCCGCCGTGCCGCAACCCCCAACTGGAGGACCTCCTCGTCGTCGCTTGCCTCTATTTTCGCACTTTTTTTCTTTGCCGTTTCTTGAGCATGTAAAACATTGAATTGAGGTATGATATGGGGCAATTCTTACTTTATTTCTTGAGTATGGAGCAGTTCTTACTCTATTTCTTGACAATAGGAATGAAGTGTGAGATATTTTTATTAAATAGAGGCTATTTTTTTAATTGAAGTATAATTTTCCAGAACATAATGCTCGAGTTTTTCAGTGTTTATTTCTTGAGCGTCGCAACCCCCAATGAGAAAATTTTCTTAAGGTATGTTTGATTGGGTATAAAGTTAATGTGCGCGATATTCCGTGTAAAAATATGTGGTTGATATTATTTTGGAAAATATGTGTGTGGTTGAAAATGAGTATGAGGTATATTGATTTGCGTGCGGAGAAGTTAAACCCCCAAAAGAACAAGGCCTTAATTGCAGTATTTTCTTAATTGCACTATAATTTTCCAGAATTATGAGAAATTTTCCAGTGGATCGTTATTGTTTTACTGGAACTCTCAGATTAGGCTTTATTTCCTATGCCAGTTGGTAGTGTTATTAGTTTAGTTTTCTTGGTTGAATAATTTTTCTTGCCAATATGAGAAATTTTTCAGTGGATTGTTATTGTTTTAGGGGAATTCTCAGATTAGGCTTTATTTCCAATGCCAGTTGGTAGTTTGGATTGGTTTAGTTTTCTTGGTTGAATTTAGGCTATATTTCTAATGTGTAAACACATTCGTTTTTTGTTCTTAGTTGAATCATTTAGTTGTTGACAAAAGTGATGCACATATTTGCTGGGATAATCGGTCAATAGATAGTGGTACATATTGTGAATTTTAACTGCTTAAGCGAAATGATCAATGCAGGCAAACACAGTAGATATTGGTTCAAAGATCACCGTCCTCAAAAGAATGTTATTAGATGGGCAAACTGGCTAGAAAATGCAATCGGTTAACATACTAATTCATCTATATTTTTCCAGTAATTTTTACTGTCATTCGAAGCTACATGTAGGTTTTGAGCCGATGGCTTCGTCTAGTTCAAACAGCGTGCACCCGCCCCTAAAATGTCAGTGCGGTGCAATGATGGTGTTGAGGACGTCAACTACTGAGCGCAATCCCAATCGTCATTTTTGGAAATGTCTCAACGCGAAGGTAAACTTCTACCAATATGAATACTAAAATGCATCTCATAATATGATGCAACTTTAATAATCGATATGAATACTTGTTCTTTTCTAGGATGGGAAGCTCTGTAAAGGATTTCTTTGGGACGACGAGGTAAGTGGTAATCCTCTGGTTCATGAGCGTATGGCTGGATCAACTATGCGTTCTCCGGACGACTCCGTGGATAAAGTTCAACCTGATGATCATCACTATCTTGCCCGCATCGCAGAAAAATTGGACAAGCTGGACAAGTTAGATAAACTAGACAACCTCGAGAAGCTGGACAAGTTGGACAAGCTAGACAAATTGGACTTCATTGCCTACGAAATATTGTCTTCGAGGCGTGATAGACAATCTCGACCATCATGTTGTTCGATCTTGTAGTTTACTTGTCGCATTTGATAATGTGTTTTGCTTGTTTTTGTATGGGATGGAACTAAACTTTGAACTTGTCGATAACCAAATATGCATGAAATGCATAACAGAATGTAAGAAGACTTACTGGAGCAGTATAGCCAAGAAGGCGAGTATAGTAAACCTATGCATCCTTCCTAGAATATTTTCTTCTCAACTCCCTTGCTCATGATGCTGCAATATAATCTATAATCTCACAACATTCATACGCCATACTTGAGTGAATAGCCTTTCCCCTTTCCCAGCACACTTGAGCTGGCCCTAGAGCTCATTGCATGACCATACGCACATATATCCTATCTTATCTATTCATATCATATCTATATTTCTATATCTATATAAAAAAAAATAAAAGGTGAATAGCAATACATATTCAGATAAAAATGAGAAATTTGCATATAGCAACATCAAACTTTGCAAATATCAGCTAACACATTTGCAGCGCTAAATCAGAATCACAATACTAAAATGAGTACATCTTGTTTTCACATTTCCAAACAAAAAAATCATTTTAACAAAATAAGTGGCATTGGAAATAAGTGACAATCCAACCAAAAAAATCCAACCAAAAAACCCATCATGGACAACATTAAAACCATTTTAACACCATGAGTTCTAATTTTAACACCATTACACAATTCATGAGTTCTACAATTCCAACAAAGATCAACCGCAACAATCCAACCAAAAAACCCATCATGGACAATATTTACGACGAAGTTGTTTTAACAAGCTTAAACAACTAACAAAAGCACGAAAGCATTAACTTCATTCTTGCAACACAACATCATGACTACTCTAGGAATGGGTCACCCGGTAGACTCGTTGGGTAACCGGAATAGTTATCGGCTCCCTCAGAGACAAATGTATCGATGTTGCCACATCTCGAAATGCCATATCCGATGATAATCCTCATCGATCTAATGCCACTAAGGAAAAAAAAAACCAAAAAGATATAAGAACTTTCTCTTCGACGACAATAGTTAAACTTTGCACTTTCATTGTGTTGCAAACTATGCAATTTTTTTAATGGTGTTGAAATATCTACATCATTAGTTGTTACCAATCAAAGTAAAGAAAAAGCAATCCAAACAGCCTTATTCTCCAACCAGAAATTAGTCTCCATTTACTTGTAGATCTTTAACATGGAGTTAGCTTTCACACGGTTATTAGCTTTCACTTGTAGATCTTTAACATGGAGTTAGCTTCCAACCAGAAATTAGTCTCCAACCAAATGAGCATACACGTAAGTTTACATGTTATTAGCTTTCATGGTTATTATCTTGTAAATTTATTACCTTTTATTACCTTCAACATGGGTAAAATTACCTACAATCAATTGATGAAATGTCAACAACCAACTGAAAATGAGAATTGTGCCTTTGCATTATACACCTTATACAACATATAATGCTTTATTTGAACCAAAATATAGACAATAGGCACCGTCTTGCTCCATAACAATTGAAGGTACACTTTCTAAACAATTGTAATAACCATGCTCCATAACAATTGTTTTGTATACTTTCCATCGCCATCAATATGGAACCGCCATTTCCATGAATACAAGATTACAATATCTCACCTGGGTCGACATTTTCTTCAATGACATTTTCATTTTCTTGGCGAGACATTGATTCTGTTGAACGAGATACTGATTCTGTTGAGCGAGAGCCTCTTCTTCATCCCCGTCTTGAGATAACGACATCTCATCGGACTCCGTGTTCTCAGGCGATGCGTGGTGAAAAACTCGAGCATTATGTTCGAAAATTATACTTCAATTAAAAAAATAGCCTCTATTTAAGAAAAATATCTCACACTTCATTCCTATTGTCAAGAAATAGAGTAAGAACTGCTCCATACTCAAGAAATAAAGTAAGAATTGCTCCATATCATACCTCAATTCAATGTTTTACACGCTCAAGAAACGGCAAAGAAAAAAAGTGCAAAAATAGAGGCAAGCGACGACGAGGAGGTCCTCCAGTTGGGGGTTGCGGCACGGCGGCGTGTCTCCACGGAGTCGACGGCGGTGGTGGTGGTGGTGGTGGTCTTCTCGATCGGGTGTGGGTTTGGTCGATGGGAGTGTGCAGGTCGAGGGTTACGAAAGAAAAGGGGAAAGGGATTCATATTTACGCAAAGCAACTCCACGAGCTTTGGTTTTGTTTAAAAATATTGCATCGGGCCACTTGAATCTGAAACCGGACACGCGGCTGGCTGGACGAACGACACGTGGAAGCTGGCTCCATATTAAGAAGCGCCCGGGAGCACCTGAACAGGATTGTAGCCTTTGATTGCGTGATTTATAGATCATCAATATTTGCGCATGTATCATTTCTTATTTTGTCTGTATATATGTATGTATGCATGTATTGGTGGTCGTTATTTTTATAGATAAGAAAGAAAAAAAATTAATTATGGTCAAATGCGGCTATAAAAATTCATGAGTGTTATGAATAATTGAGAATAATTTGGTGGTTATGAATTATGAGGAATAATTTGGTGGAGGAATAATTTGGTGGAGGAATAATTTGGTAAAAGATGTAATTATTATATGTGAATGACTATTATACCTTGATGAAATTATGTAATTACGGTTGTACCATTCGAAGTTTTCCTATAAATAGGGCTTCAGTTATTAATGAAATTCATTCCTGAGAATTCCTTAGAATTCATTCTCTCTAAATTCTCTCTATTGTTTCTATACTTTTATAACACGTTATCGGCCACGAGTCTTTAGCCATTTGAGTAATATGAAGGAGTATGCTCTACTGATTTGCATCTTATAGATGATCTTACATGTCAGAAACCGAATTATTATAAATAACCTAATCCATCTCCAATCAATACTTATCTTTCTTTTCTCTCTTATCTTTTTCCCACTTTCTCACGCCTCACTCTCTCTATCTTCCCAATCACTCACAGAAAACATTTATGCAGAGACAAAGAATTGTGGGCAATTCAAGAATTGACAAATGGAAGAAATACGTGCATGTTCAATTGCTTCTCCCTACGAAAAAGGAAAAGGTATATATATTATATTACTTTATAATATAATAATATATTAAACTATAATATTCGTTTTCTCGAGATATAAGGAGCATACATTATCAAAATCAAATTTTCTCGACTCCATTATACTCGATTTAACGAGAGCTTCGATTTGACACTAACATTGATAGGGTAATAACTCGTTTTGAAATATGTTATTATCAAACTTTCAAAATTTACAAATCAGTACACCAACTTTTGAAAAAGTTACAAAATAGTCCTTGAATATTTTGATATTGATAAATTGAAGTAGAAAGGAGATAATTTTCCAATCGTAAAACATTGATAAAATATTTTTTTGACAATTTTACCTTTACGAATTGGAATGGACAATTTTACCCTTAGGGTAAAACCGACCTAATTTTGACGACAATGAAAAATGGATAGAATATTCATGAAGAAATTCTAAATCCATTGATTATATAAAATGGCTTGAAGTCCATTTGAGTTAAAAGTTCGGAATATTATTTTAACTCCCGAAGAGTTCAATTACATAATGTACTTATTCTAGAAGGATAAGTGTGCTCTTGTAGAAGTAATGAGTATTTGTTCTAAAGGAACAAATTTGCTCCCGTAGAAGCTGTTCAATATTTAATTCTCGCACTTTATTTCTTTGCAATTTAATTCTTTGCAATACCTCCTACTTGATGATGGGTTCAACCGTCACTAAACGGAAGGTTTTATATATTTCTGCACTTTATATGCTAAGTGACGTGGTAATACCTTCTACTAAGCAGATCCTACTCCTGAAGAAGTAGTTAAATATTATGTAATTTAATTCTTGCTATTTAAATTCCGTAAATTTATATTTATTGCAATAATTCCCATAAGGTAGGTTCGACCACCTATTGGAGGAAATTTAATTTCTACAATTTAAATTTATGCACTTTATAGTTTGAGTATATTTCCAATGTGGTGGGTAATACCACGATTGGTGTGCATATTTCCAATGTGGTGGGTTATACTACACGATTGGTTATAACGAATCCTACTCCAGAAGAAGTAGTTGATCAAATATTCTAATCATACTCTCGAAGTAGTAGACGATGAGAATAAAATTACTTCCCCATATATACCAAATATTAATGGCGAAAATTGAACAAGTGGTACTTGAAGTCACCATTGGATAAATAGATGAAAATAAAATGCTCAATAGATCTCATGTTGATAAATCAAAGAAAATATATCGCATGGAGAGATTATATGAAGTAATCTCATCGATGATATGAGATTGTATTAATATGAGAATAAAATGCTCTTGAAGAAGCATAATCACTAGATTTCTGTATTTGAATAAAGCCAATATGATATTATTATTATTACTCGGAAGAAGTACAAAGCAGTAGAAGTGGAACATATTGAGAATATCAAAAGATGGCATTAAACACTCGAAAATATAGAAATGCAAAAGAATATACATCTTGAATCCATAAATGAGGGATGCGTCTAGGAAGTATAAATACTACCGTAACTCTGCCACCATCAACATTAGGATTTATAATGAAATATTTAAAGGATCCGAATTTCTTTTTAAAGCTTGACACGGTGATGCATGGCCAAACGGACTGGGCTTCCACAGATTCTTGAACATATGCATGAAATTTGATGAGTAGTTCATCAACAGTACTAAGCGAGAAATAAGTATTTTCTCATTGAATGAGAGATAAACTTATTATTTACACACGATCTAGAAAGCGCTTAGTAAGCCATCAAAGAAATTATTAATATTCAACAAACCTATTGGTTTGACATGAAAGTTCCACGTGCCAGCGAGGCTATATTGAATATTTCCTCCGATTGTGTTGTAACCGCTGGAAGGACAATGAAAGCATCACTATTATTCATCATATACATCATGCGGTTGTGGATGGATTGCGCTTGTAGCCCCAACCTGCTTTGGACCCATGGTAGAAGCGGCTCCAATTGAGTATTAGATCCAACTAGATGGAAAGGTATTACACTCGAAACTCTTATTCCCCATGATTGTGCGGCCATTATAAGTCTAGCTAAAAGTTTGTTGTTGGTTCCTCCATATAGTATATTGATTTCTTGTCTCCCTAACTCTTTTACGAGTCGGTTTGCCATATCCACATATTGGATATGGCCTACGATTAGATCCACCAAGAATACATACGGTTTTAATCAGCGAGGTAAAGGTGACTTGTATGAGATGATTCTAAAATCTCCATATCCATCTCTACTCCTATCTTTTTTTTTTTTTTGCACTATACTTTTAATGTATGAACATGAGAGATATATGAATCCCTCTATTTAAAGAAAAATTTTCAAACCAATAATTGAGTGCACTATTTACTTTTTGACAAATATGAAAGAGAAAATGGTAGAAAAATTTTAGTGAAATGACATATACCTATCGGTGATTGAAAAATAATATATATATACATATATATATCTTAAAATTGAAAAACAATATTTACAATTACAAGAAAAATATTGATCTTCATTATTACACCGAGCTTTCTTACATAAATATGGAAAAATCATTATACTAAATTTTTCTACTAAATTTACAAGCAGGATCTTCTAAAGTAAGTTTTCAAGGCATGTAACGCGTTTGTTGATCTTTGAATTTGACCCATAAGGCCATTAGCTCACCTTATGCGTGTCCACTAGGATGTGTCTCAAGAGCTGTTGAATATCATCCAAAGGCTCCTTACTCAATCCATCCTTAATGAATGCTATTTTATCTTCTCGATTTACGGACAAGTACCCCACATTTACATCGAAAGTGTCACATGTCCACCGAGCACATTTGTAGCATCCTCCTAATCTTTTGCTCTCGTTTCTTTGAAAAACTACTTTTACCTATACCAGGCATGTATTTAGAAGGAATTGAAACCTCACCGGATAATCGAACATTTGCTTCAATCAAGCATCGGATATGTTGTGGATACCCTTATTCATTAGCATCCTTAATCTTTCCGATTTACCTCGATAAATCCTTTTTAGGATTTTAATTGGTAGTGATGGATAGTATTTTCGAAGATTTGAGAGCATATGATCCATTATAATGTATAGACCCTTGCTAGGATGAATTTTGCAATAATTTTGATGATTTATTTATAGAATAATACGACGCGTATGAAATAAGACTCCGATTTTAAATAAATAATATGAAGCGTAAAACTCACGATTTGAAATTAAATAATAGCCGGATGTGATGCGTATGAGTCAGTAACTCAGTGTTTGAATAGTGGTAGACAATAATGTCACTAAAGATGATGGAATATGTCGGTGAATTGTTTCTATGATAAATCATATTGAGCAATATCTGATACTAGTGAAATCGATATAAGAATTTCTTGAACTAGAAGTTCAATAATACTCGTTTGCAAAACCGGATTGACCATCCCGGTTTAAATAATTATTGAAACCAATATTTCAAGTGAAGAATTAAAGGAATTCTTCAATGATTGTTCTCGATAAATGATGAAATCATTACTAGCCAATATTGGAAATAAATCCCAAATATATCCGGAATAAAAGATGAGAAATATGGGCCCCTCATCCTCCATGTGGACTACTAGATATTATGATATGGATCCACTAGATAGTCACATGTGTATATGATTAAGTAATTTGAAATTTCTGAAATATTTGCTCACGGTATGAGCATGATTTCCAGATTTAATGATAAAGCTAGTAAATGTATATCCCAATACTTGAATAAATCCCTGAAGGATTGAGTATGCGCATACAAGTGGGATATTATATGGCAAATTATTTAAAGTCCTCAAATAAATTGCCGATATCGAGAATAGAATGCAAACGGTCTAAATTCTCATATTAAGGCTGAATGATGAGAACATATATGATTAAAATCATACCAACTGTATGAGTTTTGGTGTTCTAAATTTTCTCAGCATGAGGGGGAGTATTAAAGGTTGAAAATGATATGTGAAATGCATCATGTTATATCCTCACAATTAAAATATGAACTTGAAGTTCAAAGATGCATAAAAGATGCTATGAACAATCACATATATCGATTAAGATGCTTTGATAAGTTATACGCTTGAAGCGTTGATATTATGAGATTTCCCCAAACATATATATCAAAGCAAATTATAAAAGATGGTCTTAATACCGGAGGCATATGCTCTTGAAGAGTATATAGACATAACTATATTGTGTAATCCTACAAGAGGATTGATAATGAGATATCTCGATAAGTTATGTCGATATGGGGAAAGAAATGAAATTGAAAAGTGTCGACACGATATGAAAATGTAGCGCTACATATGATTAATGATAATGAAAATATTGAGATATATTGAAGATGATAAGCTATTGAATGTGAAATCCTTGATTTATGAGATGATGAGATGATGATGGTGATGGTTAAGTTTAAAGATAAGCATGGTGGTCATTATATGTTGCATGCTCATGAAAGTTAAATTCTGGATCGTGTATGTAGTAATCTTGAAAAAGAAAATTAAAGGATCGGGTGAGCTAAGCTCGTGTTTATAAGTACCTAAAGGGGAGCTAAGCCCTGAGAATGAAATAACCTATTAAGTGAGTATTAAATGTTAAATGATATATTTTAAGTGTTAGTTAGTTATGAAGGTTTACTTATATGTTTACATGTTTTTACGATGAATTTATATGTTTTAAAATTGTGTATTTGGAGACATGTGTTCATGGTTAATGTTTTGTAGTTGTGTAAGAAAATTGATGCACTCTAAATGAATGAAGAGTATACAACCAATGTATATGATACTCATACAAATGTATGAAAGATTTTGAAATGCTTGCAGCATACTTGTATAAAATACGCATTGCACTCTTTTTCCCTTGACTGAGGTTTTATCCCATTGGGTTTTCCTAGCAAGGTTTTTAATGAGGCAACTTTAAAGGCGTATTCACATGAATAATGTACTCTTTTTCCTTCATTAGGGTTTTTCCCACTGGGTTTTTCCTAATAAGGTTTTAACGAGGCATATTCATGGTATATTGAGAACGATAGGAGAAATTGATACAGTGTATCTATTGGATCAAGTTATAATGGAGCTAATGCTTTAGATCCAAACGATGATGATATTGAAATCATTTACCAGAAGTAAAGATATCAGTTCTCAAGATATGAAATCAAACGGAGCAGCTGTACTTTTTCCTTGATCAAGTTTTTCCCACCGGGTTTTCTTGACAAGGTTTTAACGAGGCAGCACATGAATACTCCTATACCGCTGGAAGACATCAGGGGGAGCAATGTTTTGATGAAGCAGTATATAACCACTCCAAGCTATCCTGCAATCGGTTTGGAAGTTTTTTTTCCCACTGGGTTTTTCTCCAAACAAGTCCAGAAGACATTTGTATTAATAGTCATTCAAGGGGGAGTGTTATGAATAATTGAGAATAATTTGGTGGTTATGAATTATGAGGAATAATTTGGTGGAGGAATAATTTGGTGGAGGAATAATTTGGTAAAAGATGTAATTATTATATGTGAATGACTATTATACCCTTGATGAAATTATGTAATTACGGTTGTACCATTCGAAGTTTTCCTATAAATAGGGCTTCAGTTATTAATGAAATTCATTCCTGAGAATTCCTTAGAATTCATTCTCTCTAAATTCTCTCTATTGTTTCTATACTTTTATAACAATGAGCTAGTTATTTGTCAGCAGTCAATTGATGTTGATTTCTCTGTTGACAATTGGTGTTGATTTCTCTAGAGAGCGACTGCAGTGTTTGCATTCAGAGTTTAATGCATTTTAATATATTTTTTTTAAATTTTAAATTTGGTTAAATAAATTACATCCATATATCTTTCAACTCATTAAATCTCCACCATCCAACTCCACTCATTCTCTCTCTTCCTACTCATAAAAATACATTAAAATTCATCCGCTAACACCAATCCAGAGCCGGTTAGCATGTCCATTATTTCTCATTTTAATGTATTTTTTTCAAAATTTAAAATGGTGTTAGCACCCATACATTAATGCATTTTAATACATTTTTTTTAATTTTAAATTTGGTCAAACAAATCACATCCATCAATCTTTCCACTTATTAAATTTCCACCATCCAACTCCACTCATTCTCTCTCTTCCTACTCATAAAAATACATTAAAACTCATTCGCTGGTCAAACAAATCACATCCACATATCAACTCTACTTTTAAATCTCACGGTGTTAGCGGATGAGTTTTAATGTATTTTTATGAGTAAGAAGAGAGAGAATTAGTGGAGTTGAATGGTGGAGATTTAAAAGTACAGTTGATATGTGGATGTGATTTGTTTGACCAAATTTAAAATTTGAAAAGAATAAATTAAAATGAATTAAAAAAAGTATGCTAACGAGCTCAATTAATGGAAATACTCCCTCCGTCCCAATTATATAGGGTTTTATTCCTTTTTGGGATGTCCCAATTATATAGGAATTTTCGTATTTTTTTACTATAATACCCCTATTTAATTTGAAAATTTTAAAGTCTTTTGTTAATTCCAATAATTTTTTAACTTATTAATGAGGGCAAAATAGAAAATTATTTGTATTATTTACTTTTCCCATGCAATTCTTAATATGTGTGAAAAGTCAACGTGCCCTATATAATTGGGACGGAGGGAGTATTTTATAGTGTGCACAGTGCACTCCATGGTGCTCTAAATTAATTTCAATTAGATATAAATGGATATTTTCACATTTAAACCACATGTTCGTATATTTAACGCTTAAAATAGATAGTTAAAATTCATGGGGGTGAACCATGAAAAAGATCTCATACTCACATGTGGATAATTTAAGCTGTCCAATAATTTAGGATAGTTTTAGCTACCCAATAATTTATACGTGGCCACCTCCTCCAAGAGCATTTCTAATGTGGGGTGGAAAATATAGGAAGAAAAAAGGAAATGGGAAAAATAATAGGAGAAAAAGCCAAATGATGGGTCGAATTTGACCTCTTTTTTCTGTTTTTTCCATCCAAACCCAATGCAGTATGAGTTTTTAACCCTTGTGGCTATTTGGTATCGTAAGAGATGGGGTAAAAACCCAAATTTGAATTTTTACCCTACAATATTCAAAATAATATAATAATAAAAAGAAGACACGTGTTAATCATCGATCTTACACGTGGATTGACCATTTTGTTATAAAATAATTCATGAATACACCGTCCCAACCATCTGTACGTTGCCCATATATATAAATTATTTAATCAAATAGTAGTACTACCAAATTGAAGTCTTGTGCGGTGAAAATTTTGTCACTTCGTAATTTGTGCAACCAATAAATCGGTCGTTGCCAGCCCAGCTTCAAATAATCCCTCCATATACACGGTAGAAGCCAATCTTAAAGTCAAAGTCACTTGTTGACCTTCTTCGCCGCTTTTTCATTCTCGTGTTATAAACTTTTACTTGTTTCGTTTCCTCTAGTCTTAAATTCAACGATCACTATGTCAACTTTGTCTGTAAAGATTTAGTCGAAGATTTCAACCCCAGGAAATGAATTTTATTAAAAACTACTCAAAAAAATAAAAACACGAAGAAAAATTATTCCAAAAAGAATCATCTCATTAAGAGAATACAATCGCAAAAGAGAAAAGAGAAACTAATGATGACTCTCAAGAATGAAGACAAGGAGCTCTTTTATATGCTGCATCCAATGCTCCAAATCTTGAGTTTGTTATTATGTTATTGATCAACGAGTGAGATGGTTCTTGTCCGGAAAGTTGCTTCTTGATTTTCTTGATCTAACAAATGCGCCCTTCTCACTTTAGTAATGGGCTCGGATCCGGTTCTTTAATCTTGGCCTTCTTATCGCCAGCTTTGGGCTTAAGCAACAACTAAGGCTTGGTTCTTTTAGTGGGCTCCGAATTGGGTTGAGGATGTGGACCATTCCTTTACATTGTCTTGCATAGAAATATTAGATTGTCTTGTATACAAATATTAGATTTTCATAGATACTAGTGGAGAGCACGTGCCGTGTTTTTATATTGTAAATTTTAGCGTAGATACGAGGTCGTGTATTCGTCAATTTGCTTTCAATCCACTCGCTTATGATGTCACTTAATAAAAATATTTATCAATAAATTATCATTTTTGTCATAAAGCCACCATAACGCGATCATTATGTTCTAAAAACGGATAGTATCAATCAACTTATGGCAATGGAATTACGTAAAGTTGATTGTCAAACTTGCTATCATATGTGACATTGTGAAGTAAGGGAATTGGAGTTTAATACAGTAGCCTCTTCTAGAACGGTAAACTTACTAACATGTATGGTATTGGGAAGTTAGGAAATTGGAGCTTAATATATCAGCCTCTTCTAGAAGGGTGACTCTTAACATTTAAAATTTAAAGACAAGTAATACATAAATCCAAGCCAACAACTTGATAAAGAATATGGGAAAAATAGAAAAACACAAACTAAATAAAGAATGATGGGAGTCCCATGTTCTGAATGATGGGAAATAACTAATGAATTGTTGCTACCATTATACTATCATTAAGGTGTTGCTACGATTCTTTAATGTGAAATGGAATTGTGTAAAATTGATAATTAGACTTGTACTCGTGCTACCATTAGGAAATTGTGGCAATAACTTTTATCTTTTAGATTAGTTAGCGGCTATCATTATACTATCTAATATATGATTGTTGGCATTTATTAATCGCATCAACTGTAGTGAAAAGCACATTGAAAATGGCTCTATGCACTACACGGATTTTTATAGGTAGCCACATAGAAATATGTTGGCCAAAAGTAAATCATCTCATTAACTTGGACATGAACAAAAATTATGTCGCATTAATTAGTACTAATGTAATGTGGTGGCCAAAGTACCAAATGGGCCTTCTTTTTTTGCTGGTTATCTCGTCTAAAGAACTTGCGCATAGCATTAGGACTAATCTAATATGACCAATGGCCTTTTTCAGTTGGTCAAATCAACTAAAATATTAGATTGAATAAAATATCTGCATTAGGACTCAATAGTAATCTCATATGATTAACTAACTATTTTTAACATTCGCAAAAAATATTAAAAATATGAATAGAAATTTCAATTGATAGAACACACTAAATTTTCCAAGTTTTTATTTGATATGTGCAAGCGACCCCTTTTTAGAAAATATAGCCCAAAAAGTACTCAGATGAGAAAAAAAATAATTAATTGATACAATAAATAAAATTGTCCTAACTTTTGAAGAAGTAAAATACAATAAAGAAAAAGAAATAAATTGAATGAGATAGAGAGACAGAGTAACCTAGTTTTAGCTGAAGGAAGAGAGAGCAAACTTTGGGAACCACGTAAATTTTGAGCAAGATTGTGGACATATTTGGAATAAAATGTAAAGGGTAGGAACTTTTGTGAGAAATAGCATTAAACAATGCCACTATTGCAAAAAGGTATTGACTTTGAAATCCTATCAACTGTGTAATACCCCGATCGATTTCGTCCGTATTTTATTTGCATTTATGATTTGATGTGATTATATGTGAACTTGTTTAGTAGGTGATGTTAGGAAGAACGATACGATTAGGGTGCGTTTAGAAGTGTATTCGATATGTTGAGAACAAAACGACCTTTAAATTCATGTCAGGAGAAACATTTCAGGAATTCAACATTTTACGATCGTAAATATTGTTGTTACGGCCGTAATTCATGTGTTACGGCCGTAATCATATATTATACGGCCGTAAGAGTCATGAAGGGAGTTTGAGGGATTTTCAGAATATTTGGTACGATCATATGAAATTTGATACGACTGTAAGTATGTATTTACGACCATAAGTTATAAAGTATACGGCCGTAAGATGTAAGGTGGAGAAGTGAAAATTTACAGAGAGTTTCATATGACCGTAGAATGATATAATACGATCGTAAGAGACATGTTACGGCCGTAATGTTGCAATTGATGGAAGATGGAAAAGTTTCAAAAAGTTTTATACGTCCGTACTTAGTTATGGATATGGCCGTATGTTCGGGTTTACGTCCATAATTCTTAATTATACGACCATAATATGTAAAATGAAAAGAGGTGGATTTACAGAGACTTTGATACGGTCGTGGGGCCATATTTAAGTATGAGACTGTCGTATGACTACTGGTTACGGCCGTAAGATATAAAGTTACAACCGTAATTTTGGTAGTTACGGCCGTAAATGTAAGTCGACAGTTTTGGTGTTCTGGACATTTTTAGTCAGTTGGCTGATATATTAATCCCCAATTTCAGTGCTAACACCTCCTAACCCACCATAGAGCACCTCAAAACATTCCTAAATATTTCCAAGCCATTCCAATTCATTTTTGATCAAATTATCAAGATTTATCATCATTTTCTTCATCCTATTGCACAAAGGGGAGAGGAAAGAAGGAGGAAGGAAGAAGGGGAGTTCTCTATCCATCTTTAGGCTTGTTTTTCCTCTACATTGAGGTAGGTTTAGATGTACTTTCATATGTTTATGAATATGTTATGCATATGTGATGTTGTTTGATGGCTAAGATGATAATTGTGTTATGAATCATCCATATACCATTTGTTGGTTTGATTGTCAAATATGAAAGGGAGTATGCACTTATATGGTATATCAATATCTCTTGCTTCATATTTTGATATTGGTTGTGATACATGAAGCCTGTATTGTGGATAAAGCCTTGAAATTATGATGTATCATTGATTGGCATTCAAGGCTAGGGAATAACAATATGATAGCATATTGGGACATGAAATGAGAAAGTGAATTAGTGTTGTTTATCATGTGTTTACAATTAAGTGGAAAGGATAATGGAGAGTTACATGTTATACGGGGCATCTTCATTGACCAAAAGAGATGATGAAAGTGATGTTCGCCAGCTTTACTTTAAGGAGAAGCTTGCATGACTATAGGGAAAATCATCTAGTGGTACTGGTGATTGTGAAGCGACTAGTGAGGATCCTTATTCTCAAGCAAACTGCATGAGCATCCTGAATGACATAGAGGGTTGGATGATGACACCTATTCGAAAGCTTTAACTGCGTTTCGGAAGGATCAAGATTTTAGGATGCAGTTTGTGATAATGCCTGAACCTAGGAGGAGGCCTGTGCTAGAGCGCCTTTAGTTGTTTTATATGTTACTCATGTAGTTCTATTTGTATTTGTGTGTGAAACATGATTTACTTTTCCATGTAATCGTGTATTCTAAATTGTGTTGACCTTTACCTTTCTAGCGTGTTGCAACATGGTATGTATTGGACTTGTGTTTTGTTATTTAGGATTACCTTATTGGACGTGTGTTGTGTTATTTAGGATTACCTTTCTTTAGTTTGCTTATTTAGCTGCATATCATCCATATTAATGTTGTTCGATCATTTTTGTATACTACACCTAACATGTGCATTGACGCTATTGTTTTTCATTTGCGCCGGGAATGTCTTTCACAAGTCATATTTTGTCTGGTGAATCAAGTGATGAGGAAGAACTAGAGTTAATGGCAAATGACCAAACCGAGTCATATAATGACATGATGGTATGTATGATGCTAACGACTACTTGCGGGAGGAGTTTTATAAATAGGACACCGTGTAGGACATCGATGCTACGTGGAAAAATGTACATTAATAAAGTATTAAATGGACATCCAGATGTGTGCTACAATAATTTTCGGATGCAAAATCACGTGTTCCGGAATTTTTGTGATACTTTGAAAGAAAAGGGACTTTTAAAAGATGGAAAGAAGGTTAGTGTCGAGGAAGGGGTAGCAATGTTCTTAATGATCATAGGACATACTACTCGATATAGAATTGTGGGTGATAGATTCCAACATGGAAATCACACGATCTCCATTTGATTTAAGAGAGTCTTACGTGCTGTTTGTGCTTTGGGTACTGAGCTAATACGTCCAACAAACCACGGAGTTGTACATGAGCGCATTGAGCGAAAATATCCTTACTTTAAGAATTGTATTGGTGCAATTGATGGAACTCATGTGGCAGCTTGGGTACCTGCAACTAGACAGACCTCTTTTCAGGGAAGGAAAACAGATGTGACACAAAATGTAATGCTAGCATGCGATTTTGACATGAAGTTCACATTTGTATATGCTGGATGGGAAGGTACAGCTAATGATTCTCGAGTTTTCATTGACGCCATTACAAAAAGCTCAAATGAATTTCCAATGCCATGTGGAGGTATATTATATTATTTTTATGTTTTGTAGCGACATATGCTCAACATTCAATTTAAGTTATATTCATTTATATTTGTAGATAAATGGTACCTCGTTGATGTTGGCTATCCAAATATACCTGGCTTTCTTGCCCCTTATCGAAGGCGTAGATATCATCTGCGTGATTATGTTGGAAGAGGAAGGTTGCAGGGAAAAGAAGAGTTGTTCAATTATAGACACTCTTCATGTCGTAACATAATTGAGCATAGCATTGGAGTGTTAAAAGAAAGGTTTCCTATATTAAAGTTTATCAGCAACTTTCCACTTATTAGGCAAAGACACATTCCTGCTCCATGTTGCACAGTACATAACTTTATTCGCCAGGAGCACGCACTAGATGAGCTGTTTATGCGGTATTCAGTGGAGAATATGATTTTCGACGATGTGCCCGAATCAAGTCAGACTTGAGAGCCAATACAGTTCGATGCCAGTCAAACAGCACAAATGGGACAAATGCGAGATCAAATTGCTACCCAAATGTGGAATGATTACTCAAGGAGGGCTAGATGACTTTGTTTATTTCGTTGTTGAGATGAACTTGCATTGTTAGTATTTTGTTGAACAAAACTCCTATGTATCTCGTTGACTCTCTAATTATATTTTTTTTATGCTTAAACAATGTTCAAATCCTTACGATGAAAAATGTTGAAAAGTGTAAAATCAATTATATTGGTGGTTGTCAGTTGTATTGAAGTTGGAATGAGTGTTTTGAAAAAAAAATTATATTGGTGGTTCAAAATAGTAATTCAAAAAATGATTTGTTGTTTTAAGTTGTAGTAAAGAAACTCTAATGGTACTTATAATTTGATTCATAAACATATTCATTATAAATAATCAAAACAGATATCTCAAAATAATAAACCAAATGCGTTTTCTAGTTTTCTATTTCTAAAAACAGTTTTTCAGAATGGCAAACCAAACGCATTTTCAGCATTTTCAAAAATAACCATAAAAAACAGAAAACAGAAAACATTTTCAGAAATGAAAATAGAAAATAGAAACACAAACAGAACGCAGCCTAAGTATACTCATATTTCCACCGTGCAATACAATGGACGATTAAGATGGTTTATTTACACAAAATAACATTAATTAATGCCAAAAAAACGTATATAATGTTATAAAATTTCAATAATGGTTTACAAATTTTGATCTAAATTATTATCTTATAAGAAAAAAATATCATATTAGTTGTTATAATTGATGATTTTAGGCAATAACAAAATATTTGGGATCAAAATTTAGACAATACTTATTTTAACAAAAAGATATGCTCCCATTCAAATTTTTGTAAATTTTTTTATCATCAACGTCATCAAGTAGCTAAGTCACGACGATATTTTTTAACAAAGATTTTTTAATATTAAGTTTTCGAGAATTTATGTAATGTAGATTGTGTATTGTATGAAATGATATATAAGATCTCTATACAAAGTATTCATCGGTAAAACTCAACATATTAATTTTTCGATAACAAAATTTGTGTAGAATAATTAAGGGAAAAAAGCACTAATGCATGCAATACTAGATATAATAAAAATAAATTAATTTTTGATACTCGTAATTTTTTGACAAAAGATGAAGATATTAAATGATAATTTTAATAATTATTTTTTTAAGTTGCTTGCGAAATGATGAAATAGGACATAAAAGTTATCGTTTTCTAGTTTTTCTAATTAATTAATTATTCATTATAAATTTAATTATTTAACTGCTAACTATTTGATCTTAAAAAAATTACTCATTATTCGATTTTAAAAAAATTATTCACTATTTGAACTGTTCAATACACATTACCCATAAAAACTATCTAAAACTCCTCTTTTACGTGGTAAAAAAAGGTTTCTTATTAAATTTTTTAAATATGTAAAAAAGGTTTTTAAAAAAATATAGAAAACCACTGCTAATGTAGCATTGTGCCCAGTTAACACTTCAACTTTTCTTAATAATATATATATATAAATATTAATTCCCATTTCATAATTTATTTAATAAGTATTACAAGTTGTATTTTTGATATTTTATCACATTTTAATTAATACATGCAACACTAAATATAAAAGAATTAAATGAATTTTATAAATTAATTAAAAAAATTTGAATATATATAAAAAATAAAATACATGTAAAAAGTAAAATAAGGAAAAAAATTAAATAAGGAAAGTAGAATAACTTATATAATGAAAGCAATTAATCATAAAAAAAATAATGCCAAACGTAGTACTGCCACCAAAATATTTTGCCTAGCGACTTCTTTTATTTTTATTATATATAGTTAGATTTGGTCAAATTGATTAATTTTTAGAAAGAATCCCAAAAATGTCAAGTTTAGAAAATGAAATCTCAAATGCAAAAGTTACCTTTAGAAAAGACATTAATAATAACATTTTTGCGTTAAATATGTCAAAATGCCCTTCCTCTCCCTCTCTCTTTTCCTTCTCTTTGTAACTTTTCCTCTTTCACCACTCCCTTCCGAATTGGAAAACCAGATCTGATTCTCCATGGGAGAACAACGATTGGTTCTCCATGCCATCGAGAACCAAAGACTCTTTAGTTCAACGAACTAGAGAATAGATCTATGGTTGTTCGTAGCTAATGATATGTTCTCTGGTTCACCATTGTTTCGCCGGCGACCAGTAGGCCATTGACAATGTGAAACGAAGAGTGGTCTGAGAAGATGTTCAGATCTCTATAGCCAATATTTATATTTTAGATTATAGAATATAGAATGGGTAGGAGCATTTCAAGGGGATTAGTTGAAAATCTTGCTACATTTGGGATTTCAAAAAGCAACTTGATGTACTTAGGATTTGCAAGTTGTGTATTGCTATTTTCTCTTTGCCCCTAATATTTATTGCCTTATATGAGAGCATCTTTAATGCGACATAGGTTGTGAAGAGAGATAGAGAGATGGTGATAGAAACGTGAATCGAAAGGGAGAGATAGAGAGATAATAATTATTTTAATTAAAAATATTACAAAGAAGTGTAACAAAAAAAAGAGAAAAAAGTGAAAAGGGTGTTACGTTAGAGATAGAAAAAAATTCAAAAATAATGATAAAATAGTAGAAGTAAATGTCTAGGTGGATATCTTCTTATGGATATGACATAGGAGTTGAGAAAGGAAAAACTGGGAAAATGTGATAAAAGTGATGAAAATTATTGGGCAACACCGTTGGCTACCTGTCAAAAACTTTGATCGACTATTGACCAGCGGCCAAACATTGTGACTAGTGGCCAACGACGTAGCCGAAAATTTTTTCGGACTCTGGACCTTCGTCTTGCCGTGCTAGTTCTTAATCTGGTTTCAATTTTCCAAACAAAGATTATATGTGACTGAAAAATACCAAAAGTACCATAATTATAATACACTCGAGTGCACTTGACCAGTACCGGTCAATGGAGATGTTTTTCATTGTCAATGGTGAGTGATGTCAAATCCATGGAGGCAATTATGCAGGGACAAAGGCACGAGGGGTCACGTGACCCCTCAACTTTGACCCTTAAAATTTTTTTGACTTATATATAAAAAAAATTAAAAATTTTCAACCCAACACGGCAACACCTCTTCAGACTTCAGTTTACGAGTTCAAAGCTAATTGGCTAAATTCCCTAATCCCTAATTCACCTAATTCCCTTGAATCCTTATCCCTTAATCACCAAATAAATCCTCCAATCTCCATCGTCGGCGGTCACAAGAACGGAAGGCAGCAGCCGCAGCAAATCCATCGGCATGAAGTCCTGAACCCTGGTCTCGAGACTTGACAAGCAGCGTTGCAGCAGCCAGCAGTCGCCACTCGGCAGTCGAAGGTAGTCTCTGAATCTGCTTCTAAGTTCTAAACCTCAATTTCGGACTTTAAAGTTTATCATTTTGCACTTTGCCTCATCTAGGATTCTAGGTGAGTACAATGTTAATATGTTATAATTTGAATTTTTTAATTTATCAATGAAGTATTCAATTGAATTTATGATGGATGGACTGGATGGTTAATGGTTTATTTGAAACTGTTAAATTTGGAAATTAGGAACGAATTAGACAATTACTCAATTATTAAATAGTAATTTTGGATATTGTGAATTTGTGAAGATGTAAAGTTAAATTGTGAATTTTGAAATAGATGTGGTGATTTTTGTTGAATTATTTGCTTACAATTGTTAAATATATTGTTTGCATAATTGCATCAGTTATGAAGATGTATTATAAACGTATTGCCGTATCTTGTGATGAGCAACATGATGATCAACGGAATGTAAGAAATAAAAGGGATGACAATAATTTGGAGAAGAAAGAGTTGTTAACATTGGTGGTGAAATGGATGTTGGGAATGAGAGAGATGTTGGAGTTGAGGATGTGGATGTTGGGAATGATAGAGATGTTGGAGTTGAGGATATGGATGTTGGAAATGATAGGGATGTTGGGAATGATAGAGATGTTGGAGTTGAGGATGTAAGGGATGAAAATAATGTCAATAATGCTAGGTGTGAATTTGATGTTGAGCAACTCCCATCGGATCCTGGATTAAGAATTCCGATACAAAATTATGATTTTAATGTTCGAGATGTGATTCGAAGAACATATGTTCAAAGAGGTCCTTGTCAACCTCGTCTTCATAAATTTCCACCATCGAAAATAAGTGGCAAAGATAGGAGATTCTGTGCTTCTTGGTATAGTGAGTATCCTACTTGGTTGGAATATAACATAGAAAAGGATGTCGTGTTTTGCTTTTATTGCTATCTTTTCAATCCAAGTGGTGGTTCATTTGGTGATGGTGGATTCTCAAATTGGAAAAAAGAAAGACCATTTGAAAAGACATGTTGCAAAATCAGGTAGTCCACACAATCAAGCTCAAGTCCAATATGAATCATTCAACAAACAAGAACAAAGTATTCGGACTTGTTTCAACAAGCAGTCACAACAAACTCGAAATGAATATCGCATCCGTCTAAATGCATCAGTTGATTGCATTCTATTTCTTTTATGACAAGGGATGGCTTTTCGTGGACGTGATGAATCCGAAGATTCTAACAATCGGGGGAATTTTCTTGAACTACTACATTGGTTATGTGATCACAATTCGGAGATTCACGCCGTTGCATTGAAGAACGCTCTTGAAAATCTCAAATTAACATCACCACCGATTCAAAAAGAGATTGTGAGTGCAATTGCTTTAGAAATTGTAGACGTGGTAATGAAAGATATTGGTGATGGGTTGTTTTCAATGCTTATTGATGAATCTCGTGACATTTCAGTGAATGAGCAAATGTCATTTGTTTTTCATTATGTGAAGAATGGTCATGTATTGGAACGTTTTATTGGTATTACACACGTTGCTAGTACGATGGCTCTCTCTCTTAAGGCTGCCATTTATCAGTTCTTTTCTCGACATAGCTTAAGTATATCTAATTTGCGAGGTCAAGGTTATGATGGAGCTAATAATATGCGAGGGGAGTACAATGGTCTAAAGGCACTTATTTTAAAGGAGAATCCGAGTGTCTACTATGTTCATTGCTTTGCTCATCAACTTCAATTGACTCTAGTGGTTGTGGCGAAAAAACATGCAAAGATTGAAACTTTCTTTACTTTAGTGGAGAGATTGGTCACTGTTGTAGGAGGATCAACTAAAAGATGTGACCTTGTTAGAGAAAAACAAAGACTCAAGGTTGTTGAAGCAATCAATCTCGGTGAAATATCAAGTGGACAAGGTTTAAATCAAGAAACTTCTCTAAAGCGTCCAGGTGATACTCGTTGGGGCTCTCACTATGGTTGCTTGATTAACTTGATTGCCATGTTTTCGACGACATCTGAAGTTGTTGAAATGATTGCTACTGATCCTACAAGTAATGGATCACCCGGTTATGCATGTATTTTGTTAGAGTCAATGCTAAAATTTGAGTTTGTATTCAATTTACATCTCATAAGAAAGATCTTGGGAATTTCAAATGAATTGTCAAAAGCTCTACAAAGAAAAGATCAAGATATTGTGAATGCTATGAGTTTGGTGAAAGTATGTAAACAACAACTCCAAATAATGAGAGATGATGGATGTGATTCTTTCTTTGAAGTGGTTTGTCGCTTTTGTGAAGCTCAAGAGATTAGGATTCCAAACATGGATGACATGTTCGTTTCTATAGGCCGTTCACAGTGTTTGACAGTGACAAATTTGCATCACTATCGTGTGGAAATGTTTTATGTCGTTATTGATATGCAACTTCAAGAGTTGAATGATCATTTTTCTGAGGTAAATAGCGACTTGCTCATTTGTGTTGCATGTTTATGTCCAAATAATTGTTTTGTTGCTTTTGATAAGAACAAACTGATTCGATTATGTAAGTATTATCCAAAAGATTTTGAAGAAGTAGACATCCTTGAACTTGAAGATCAGCTTGATACATATATTCTTGACATGCGTAGAGATGGGGATTTTGGAAGATTACACGGCATTAGTGATCTTGCACAACAAATGGTGGCTAAGAATAAGCATCAAGTGTACCCACTAGTCTACAAGCTCTTGACATTGGCGTTGATTCTTCCTGTGGCCACCGCTTCAGTAGAAAGGGTGTTTTATGCAATGAACTATGTCAAGAATCGTTTGCGTAGTCGAATAGGAGATCAATGGCTCAGTGATAGTTTAATTGCATATGTTGAAAAGGATGTATTTGATACTTTAAACAATGATGTAATTATGAAGCGTTTTCAAAATATGAAAACCCGTAGGCAACACTTGTAATAAAATATCGACATTTTTATTTTTTTGAAGACTTCAATTGTGACCCCTCAACTTGAATCAGCTGGCTCCGTCCCTGCAATTATGATTTATAACTTCTGATTTAGTGGGTAGCAGTTAGCCAGTTATAGTTACGTGTAATTGGATTTTTCAATATTGGGATTTTATTATTTAATTTTTTCTTTTTATTTAGGACCTACCCACATACTAATTATGCCTGTTAATCTTAGCCATTTTTGTAATAAAATGTTGCCCTTTTTTTATATTTTACAACACGAGAATGTGTTTTGGTGAACACTATTGTGATCACATGGACACTTACTGTTATGTTTAGTTCCCACAATTTTGTCGTATTGAATATGATAAACTGTCTTTCTTGGACATTTTGGAGAAATATTTTAAAAAAAATAGTAGCTAAGTGCATAGCACAAATAAAGTTTCACAGAGTTCAAATAAAATTGGGGAGAGTACAAACAAAGTTAGAAGGGCTCAAATATGGTTGGTCAAGACAAGAAAAAATGGGATATATCCTTTAATTTATAAGCTTTTGACTTTGAGATCGATTCTACCGGTCGCCATTGTTGCTGTTGAAAGATTGTTCCCCACGTCAAGAGCGCAATACACCCTATTAGAAGTCCATTCTACGACGCCCCATCCAAGTCCAACAACAAGCCAGGCCTGCTTTAAGCCTTATTGGGCTACAATTGGGCACAATCTCTTTTCTAGGGTGTGAAGGGCCGCGGTTTACAGCTTCCATCGTCCCTGTTTGAGGAGCCGTATTCATCACTCGGCGCCAATAGACATCTCTCAATTGTTGCAGTGATTTCTACTGGACCTTTTCCTTATCGGAAAATTTGAAGGTATATAGTAATTAGTATCATACTTACTACTGAATTTATCTATTTTCCATAGTTGTTTCTAGATGGTAATCAATCTTCTTATAGCAACAGCTATTTGATTTTCGAAAAATTTATGGTTTTATCCTTGTCTCAAGTGTAATCGGTGAAATGGGGCTCTGCCCCTGTTGATAGCTTTCATTGCTGCTTCTTCCTTCAGCTTATATACCCCTCTATAGGCTCTGTTTTGCCTCTCAGAAGCCAATTTTTTGCCTATATAAAGCTGTGAATCTGCACTCCCCTTGATTTCCTGAACCAGATGACAACAAGTATTTTGACTATAAAACTGCTCTTTTTAGCCTCCCAGTGACAGTACAGCTTGCGTTGTGTGATTTCTATGTGCGTAATAAGTAAAACCTGTCCATGGGTTTGAATGAAATTATCAAGTCCTCAATTTTATTCTGTGTTACCATGAGACAAGACACGAATATTTTTTGATTATACATTGAAGTTTTTGTTTTGCAGTTACGTTACTTAGCTTACGGTTTCTGGGTTCTTATTATCAGAGCCAAGAAAGTTTATAAACAGCTCCAATGTGAAATTAGATTCTATTCAAGAAAAAGAACTGATTGTGAACGATGAGTTGTGAGAGCTATTTCTCCTCTAATGACATGAATTTCCGAATTTATATGATTGGCTCATTTTTCTGTCTTTTTGAGAACCGGAGAATTGAATTTGATATTCACATTGGTTCTCACCTTTTATTTATTTATTTTATTATGTTGATTTACTGATCAGTGCACAAAACAAACAGATTTGCAATGAAGATGCCAAAGAATAAAAGGCAGCAGAAAAAAGAACGAGCCAATTCGGAGGAACAGATAAACAGCAATCTAAGTAGAACAAAACAACAATTAGATGAAGCAGCTGACGAGTCTGAAGATGCTTCCTCAGATTCTGATTTTGAAGTTGTTGACAATGAGGTAATTAATGCTTGATTGTCTCGGGCTCTATTGAAGTTATTGCCAACATCAGCTTTTTTAGCTGGTTAAGTTCAATGCTTGATTTTTAAAATTCCTTTTCTATATAATTTGATTTTATTTATTTATTTATTATTTATTATTATTATTATTTTGTGTGAATTACTAAAAGAAGTATTTGTTTTGGGCATTGGAAAAATTGTTATGGGAATCACTGTTATTTTCTTCATATTCTATACTTGAAATATGTTGCAGGACAAAGAGACTTCAAGTTCTAATTCTATATTTTATTTCAACTAATAAATTGGAAAATGCTTTCAAGTTTTAAGGTCTAGTTTCTATGGAAAGAATTCCCCTTTTTACCTTTCTTCTCTGTTGAATTAAATTTATTTTGGTAATTGAAAATGAGAGCCAAATGCTGCCGAACCACGACTTTCTGTTGATTATACAAGCTCACTTGTCTTCGGAAATTGTACTGGAGTAGGAGGGTATTGAGTCTGAAAATTCTGGCTTTTGTATTTGGATCACAGTTACTTTGATAATTTAAGATATCTTTTGGTCACTTTGTCTTCTTGATGCAGAACTTATCTGAGGATGAAGGCTCCATAACGGAATCAGGTTCTGAAGATAGTGAGCCCTCTGACAATGAGGTATATGTGGTGATTCCCTGTTTAGTAGTAAGAATTATTCCTGAAACAAATTGACATTGACATTTGTTGAAAAAAATATCTACCATTTTTTATTGCCCCATTGTTCTCCCATTTTTGACTCGGGGTCTCTCGGGTACGGTCACCCTGATCGATTTGCAACTTTTAACACTTTATGTAAACACAATTGTCTCTGGGACTTCCATTTTCATTTTGGTGGTGGGTGATATGGCAGGATGTTGTTGTCTCAAGTGATGACGATGAGGAGGAGGATGAGGATGATGATGATGTTGGGAACACAAGTGATGATGATGGCTGGAATGGCGATGATAACAGTAATACCAGTGACATTGAAGGAGGGGAAAGTGATGACTCCGGTGAAGCAGTGGATGAGAGTGATTCATCTGAAGATGAGGTGTGTGGCATATTTCCCATTTTGACTAATAGATGTTTACTCTATTTTGGAGTTGAGCAATATTCTACACTCATCTCATTTTGTTTTCTTTGATGATGAAGATCAGGTTGCTCCTCGTAATACTGTTGGCAGTGTTCCATTGGAATGGTACAAGGACGAGGAACATATTGGATACGATTTAGCAGGGAAGAAAATCAAGAAAAAGGAGAGACAGAATAAGTTGGATTCATTTCTTGCAAGTGCTGATGATTCCAAGAACTGGTGAGTTCACAACTTTAGTAAGTATTGGTGGCATATGATCGTTGACTAAACAATTTGAAAATGCATGTTGGGACAATAGCATGTCAATCCTCATGGGTTCACAAATGTTATGCTTTTTGTAAAAGCATTGACTGCGTTTATTTGTTATCTTGTAATATTCAGGCGTAAGATATACGACGAGTATAACGATGAGGAAGTGGAGCTAACCAGGAAAGAGACTAAATTTATCCGCAAATTATTGAAAGGAAAGGCACCACATGCAGATTTTGATCCATACGAGGTGCACGCTCTTCCCCATTTCTTTCTCTTTTGGGATCTGCAGTCCTAATGGTATCATCAGTTGAGATTACACCACCTTTTTCTGAGAACCTTTTTGTGATTCTTGTATCTTTTCTACAGCCCTATGTTGATTTTTTCCCCTGGGACGACTCCAAGCATCCACTTTCAAATGCACCAGAACCAAAGAGACGTTTTATTCCTTCAAAATCGGAGAGTAAAAAGGTAAACTATATTGAAGCATATTGCTTCTTGGTCAAACAAATTCTACTGAGTAAGTTATTTCAAGCTGTCACACTGTCAAGATATCAATATATCTAATTCTTTTGCCTGTTCGCATAAATGCAACGTGGAAGTGGAAATTACAAGTGTTGTTCTCAAACAACATTGGAAAGTTTAAGGACCTCAAATTTTTGAAATAATGATATAACTTTGATCAATATGAAGAGAATGGTCATGGTGTCTATGAAATAGTATTGTTCTGGGTGAATTAGTACTATGCATAATTCCAGTGAGAACAAGGATAAGACGAATGATTTGTACTATAATATTAAGAATATGTGTGGTCGAGATTTTTGAGAAAACGATTTTTGAATATGTGGTTGAAAAGTTAAGCATGAAAACACATGAAAATTTGTCAAATTAATGAAATGAGTGGCTGTAATTGATATTGGAGAAAACTAATTTTTGAGATAATGAGTGTCAAAAAGCTCTAAGATATACCTGCTTTGCTGTTCTTGTAATTTCGAGTCATGCATACCGATAAGTTATATACAAGTAGCTGGAAGTTGAGGCATGTTCTGGTGTGTGAAAATGTGCAGGGTGTTTATGAACGGATTTTTAAACTACTTGCAAAATACGCTGCTCTATGAAACTTCTGTTTATTTCCATCACCTGCCAGATATTTACTGATTGCATATGCTGCCAATGATGCGCTCCACTTTTATGCTTGTGAATGGTTTCTGTTGTTTGATTGTTTTGTTCTTTTTTCAGTCCCTAATGATTTAATACTGTAAGCCTGTGATTGCAAACAATATGTTGTGTTTGGCAAGTCTTTAAGAATTATATTTGAACATGTTTATAAAGAATGACCACGCCAAACTACCCTTTATCCACATATTTCGATCCAGAAATACTGTCCATTCCTTACAACTCATTTCTTTTTGTTTATAAACACTATTGTTTATGCACACACCCCAAACATTTGATTATAATATCATATAATTTCTTTATGTTTGAGAAAAGTGACGCATCCCTTGATATCTGTAGGCAATAGTGGGCGGAAATATTGAGCATGTACTTGAAATTGATTCTATGAATTTGAATGGCATTGTAAAATACATCCCTAACAAAGGCTAGAGCTTGATGGATATGGAAAATCAATAAACATTCATTTATCGTTGGAACTTAGTATGGTTATTGGTTTTTTCTTTTTCTACCTTCAAACTTACAGATTCTCAAGCTTGTCCGCGCATTCCGAAAGGGACATATAAAATTCGGTGACGAGCCTAAGGAAAAGTCTCGTCTTTATGATGTGTGGGCAGATAATTCTAGTGCAACAGAAAGACCAGGATTGGCACATATTCCTGCACCAAAGTCCAAGTTGCCAGGTTTATAAGATTGATATATGAAATAGTCAGCGCTTATTGGATTGTCAAATATGTATTTATAAAAAATGAAAAGGAAAAAAAAAAGTGTATATAGTTGAAAGAAGAGTTGCTACTAAGTAAGTTTGGTTTCAGGTCATGAAGAATCTTTCAATCCTCCTGGAGAGTACATCCCATCACAAGAAGAGATTAATGCCATTGAGCTCATGCATGAGGAGGACCGTCCTAAATCTATTCCGAAACGGTATTCTTGATCTTGTTGATTGTTTTATTTGTTTCATCTCATCTGGTTTTCACTGTCGATTCTTTATGTGAAATTTTGTGGATTATAACCCTTCATATCTTGCAGGTATGTGTCGTACCGAAATGTTCCAGCATATAAGAAGGCTCTTATGGAAACATTTGGTCGGTTTTTGGATCTTTATCGATGTCCAAGAGCTAGGAAGAAACGTGTATGTGCAAAGAAGCCGTATTTGTTTAGATAGGTTTTTATTTATCTATTGGTAATGAATTAGCTGTAATGTTCTGATTGTTTCAGATTAATATTGATCCTGAGACATTGAAACCTAAGTTACCAAGTCCTAAAGATCTTAGGCCATTTCCTACAACATGTTATCTGCAGTACAAAGGTCATAAGGGTCCTGTCACTTCAGTTACTACAGAATGCAGCGGTCAATGGATTGCTTCTGGTCTGACCTCAATTTATGGGCATATCCTCTCTCTCTATATGGAAGTGATACAATATTTTACCTGAATTTTCCAATGTAAATTTTCCAATTTTTATTTATTTATTTTGTCAAGGTTCAAATGATGGAAGTGTTCGTGTTTGGGAGGTTGAAACTGGAAGATGTGTTAAGGTCTGGGATATTGACGAACCTGTTCAGCAAGTTGTGTGGAATCCACTGCCCGAACTTCCCTTATTAGCAATTGCAGCGTAAGACGATTACATGAGAACCTTTTTCTTCTTTCTTTTTGTAATGATATTATATCGACCAGAAAATTATGTACCACTACATTTTTGCAGGGGTCAGGATGTCTTTATTTTGAACACCGGATTAGGAAGTGAAGAAGAGCAAAAAAATATTGAAGAGCTTCTGCATGTTGAAACTCCAGCAGCACCAGATGATTCTGGTGGTCTGTATTGATAGATATTTTTGCATTTCTTTTCCTTTTGTTTTGTTTTGTTTTTTGTTTTTTTTTTGGCTCATTTATCTCTCTTCTATTCAGACAAGAATTCATCCTTTATCAGCTGGTGTCGGGATGACAAGCACAGGGGAATCCGGTTGAAACACTTTAAGGTATTGCTTTTGATTTTCTGTCCTTTTAGCATTTGGGTTATGTAATGAATTTGGAGTTAGTGGTCGTAGATCATGCGCTGAATTTATGTGCATCTGGTTCCTGGATTTTACAGACTGTATCTTCGATAGAGTGGCATCGCAAGGGAGACTATCTTTCAACCCTTATGCCACATGATATCCTTCCTCTAACTCAGATGTTTATTTATTTATTATTGATTCACACTTGCGTTATGATCCTTTTCATTTTTCGTTGAAGGAGATTGAATTAATTTGTTTAATATTCTCTTCATCACAAGATAAAACCACTTTTGGCACCTATTGCTGCTTTGTCAGACTAAGAGCTTGTTTGTTAACGCTTAAAAAATACTATTATTCTTACTCAAATTGATAATAAGCAAGTGTTAAATGTTTTGAAAACCTGAACTGGCCACAACAAGAACAAGATGCTGTAATTTTTCATGTTTCTATACTTATTTACCACATTCTCCAAAAAGGCACATTTATATTCTCATAAAAAGCTTTATTGAACAAGCTCTAAATAGATGAAAGTGATATGTGGGGAAAGTGTATTTGTAAAGCAAGCATTCTGCATTTATTGAGATTGACTTTTATATTTCTGTAGCACATTGTCATGGTATGCTTGGAGAAAAGCATCCTTTTTACATTCTTATGATTCAAGCAATTAATGTTATCCACGTGTATTTGCTCATTCCTTGACTCATTTCTACGTGAATCGAGATCTGTATTGATCCACCAACTCTCTAAGAAGCTTACCCAAAGAATTCCATATAAGTTGAGAGGACTTCCTGTTTCCGCTGCTTTCCATCCTAATCGTTCTATATTCCTCATTTCAACAAAGAAGGACGTTCGTGTTTATGATCTTTTAAAGCAAAAGCTTATTAAGAAGCTCGAGCCTGGAGTTCGTGAGGTCTCCTCCATTGCTGTTCACCCCGGTGGTATATATCTCTCCATGTTGACACACACACACACACATCTTTTTTTTTTTTTTTTTAAAAGCAACATGCCTGTGACCTTTGTTGTGCAGGTGACAATGTCATTGTGGGAAGCAAAGATGGAAAGTTGTGCTGGTTTGACATGGACCTGTTTTCCCAACCTTACAAAGTCCTCAAGTATGTATCCACTGTTTTCTTTTTTTCCATTTAATTGGGTTTTAGTAAAGTTCCTTTGTATTTTCTGTTGAAGTTGAAGATTGCACATATTGAATGTTGTCAAATGTGTGTGTGTGTGTGCGGAAGTGTGAGTGGGTGAGTGGGGCAGCAAGGGAGGGAGGGAAGTTTTTTACCATTCAAGGTACTTTTTGGTTAATTGAATTGTAATTTTGATGTGTTACAATATTTGCAGGCCTCATGGAAAAGACATTAACAAGGTGGCTTTCCATCGTGCATACCCTTTATTCTCATCATGCTCAGACGATAGCAAAGCATATGTTTTCCACGGAATGGTTTATTCAGATTTGAATCAGAATCCTTTAATTGTTCCCCTCAAGATTCTTCGTTTGGATGGAGGAGGTAAATTACTTATTTATGCATCCCATCTTCATAGTGATATATATATATATATATATATATATATATATATATTTTTTTTTTACAAAATCTTTATATATATAAAAGAAGTCTCTGCATTGCGTTTTCCCGCCAAAACCCACCATTTTTTTATTTTTTGCCTGCTAATCTTCTTTTTTTAGATATGTAAGTGTATTATCTATTAATGGTTAATAATTAATGATATATCCATATTTATCTATGGATAAATATGAGAACACGTGTTCACATATATGGATATATTTATAAAGATATGTAATATATAGATGTAAATATATGTAATATGTAGTATTTAAATATATATATATATATATATATATATATATATATCATAAATGATTATTTTAAATGAAGGTGTATAAAAAATATATAATATGATTATTTCTTATATGTGATTTTATATGCTACGGAGATACCATGCCAATTGTGTATGGATAATTTTGGAATGGCTATAATGCAGCGAAAGCATAAATATGTTGTTCCTATATTTTGGATAATTTTTTTAAAAAAATTGGGTCCTCTATTGCATGATTTTCTCTAAATTTATTGATTTGTTTTTCAATTAATTAAGTAAAACATATCTCAATTGACGATTCTTAAACATGTCTCAAATTGTGATCGCCAACACCATATATCCCCATTTGTATAAAACATTATAAATTATTACATACTTTATTTTATCATCACCAATTGATCAAAGAACCCATTCCTCTAGATTAACTGGAGAAAATATAAATTAGCTAAATCATATAAATAATTTAAATCCTTTAAATTATTTTATTATATGATATTTTACAAAATATAAAATGTATATTTTATGATATAATACTGTAATATTTTATAATATAATAAATTATCCTGGTTAATATTTATTTCTATATATAGAGATTAATCTAGGATGCCACTATTAATTGATTTTCTTACGACGATTTTTTATTTCTACGTGTATGATTAACTATGATTGAAATTATGTAGGCGTTTTGGACTGCAAGTTCCATCCAAGGCAACCATGGCTATTTATAGCAGCTTCGGATTCTATTATTAGGCTCTATTGCCATTAGAAAAAGGCCATACTAGAAGGCAACTCTGCCACTGCAAGTTCCGGTGGAGAACAATGCTTGAGAAATTTTGGTCCGGTGAAGAACTCTGTACTGTACTAATATGAGATTTTATAGTTAGTTCTCTTTAATTTTGGGCTACTACAGCTTCACATAAATTATCATGAACTCACTGCAGATTTATAGATATGGCCATTTATGTGATGGAAGTCAATTTTGGTTCCTCAGGGACACTGAAAGTGTTTTACATATCATAGATATAGGCTTTGCCATTCAACACTTTTACTTTCGGAATGAGGTCATGTGTCATTTCTAGTGCTACAGTTCATACTTGTGTTTAGTTGTATCAATTAAAACAGTTTTTATTTTTTATTTTTTGGAAAAGATTAAAACAATCTATTTCTACATAGAGGATTGGGTATGTTTGATTCACAACAAAATTTGTGTAAATTTTGTTTATTCGAATTGTGTGTAGACTGTGTGGTTGAAAATGAAAAATAATGTATTAAAAAATGTAAAGTAATCGTGTGTGGTTGAAAATGAGAGGGAATTTTTTTAGAAATGGTTGTGAATCAAACTTACCCAATTGTGGCCTCTTTAGTTAATATTTGTTGGTTAGGAGTGTTGAGTCCTTACTATTGCAAGAGTTGTTGGGGATATGCGAACGAAATCCCACATCGACTAAATATGAGTTAAGTGATGGGTTTATAAGGGATTGAGTTACTCCGCCCAACGGGTTAACCTTTTGGGATGGAACCTCAATCCCTAACAGTGGTATCAGAGCCAGGACCCATATTTAGCCATGTGTACGCGGGTGACAATTCCATTACGAAGTTGGTGGGCTCCGAGGTGAATCATGAAGCCAAGAAAAAAAATCCATGGTTGGTCCTTGAGGTGGTTGTGTCCATGTAAGGCGGTGGTCGAGATGCAGTGGAAGTGTTGGGCCTTGATAGAGCATGTGGATTGGCTCTTAAGGCGGTTGTGCCACGTAAGGCGATGACCCGACCGCAGTGGAAGAGGTGGGCCTTGAGGAGAAAGTTGGATATGTGGACTATTGATTAAAGGGAGCAAGTTAATATGCTTGCTCGAGAGGGATTGTTGGGGATATGCGAACGAAATCCCACATCGACTAAATATGGGTTAAGTGATGAGTTTATAAGGAATTGAGTTACTCCACCCAACGGGTTAACCTTTTGGGATGGAACCTCAATCCCTAACAAGAGTATTAAAAAATTTTCATTGGATTTGATCCTCTTTGAAAGTTTTCAAAAATTTAGTAAGTTGTCGTTCATTTTAATTTTCTTTTATTGGAAAGGTAACTTTTACTACTCGCCAAAGTTGGTCTCAGAAAGGGGAAAAAAAAGTTAACATCTCGTCAAAATTTTTTACATTATCACTATTATTATTATGTGCAAACTAGTATTTTTACCTGTGCGTTACACGGGAAGATACGTCCATTAAATAATTATATTATTTATTTTTTTAAAAAAATGAAGAATAACATTCATATGATTCTTTAACAAATTCGACAGAGTTTCCCTGCATTTTGGAAAAGGGTGAGGCTAAATACACCCGGCTCTTTGCTGAATACACCCGTCTTTCTTCATTTTTCCCATTCTACCCCCCATACCCACTCGTTCATAGAAAAAAAAAATTGAATGAAGAAGGAGCTTCTTCAAGTTGAAATTCGAGTCTCTTCAAGCTTGAAGAAGCTTCACATGTTAGATGTACCTATGAGGGTCTTCCATTATCCGAAACAGACTTTCCGGAAGATTGGTTGGTAGAGGGTATTCAGATAAAAATCTTATTTCCTTTCCGTCTGAAACCTTGGCGCGTACCTAAAGGTAAAAATCGAAAAAAAGAAGAAGAAGCAGAAAAAGTGGATTTTTGTTTTTTAACAGTTTATGGATAATGGCAGCTTCTTCAAGCTTGAAGAGGCTTGAAATTTTTTTTTTTAAATTTGAGTTTCTTCAAGCTTGAAGAAGCACCCAAAAAAAAAAAAAAAAGGAAAACCAGGTTCGTCCCATTGAGGACGAACCCCCAGTTTGGGGTTTGTCCCATTGGGGACGAACATGTGTTCGAAGGGGCGAACCTTCAGTTGAGGGTTCATCCCCTTTGGGACGAACCGTCAACTGAAGGTTTGTCTCAATCGGGACGAACAAGAAAATTATTATTATTATTTTTTTTGGGGATTCTGGGGTGTATTAAATATGGGTAATTTGGTCATTTTAATTTTTTTTTAAAAAAAAGATGGGTGTACTCAGAAATGGAATTGGTGTATTTAGTCTCACCCTTTGGAAAATCTGCCATATTAATACTCATAGAATAAGTCCCAAAAATTCCAACATAGCATAATTATATATTGTCCACAACCTTACCAATAACACATATACTCTCAATACAATCATATACATTGCTCTTCATAATACAAACAATATAAAAATCATTTTTTTGAAAAAATAATTGAAACATTTAAAGAAGCAATCCAACTCATCCACGCATCATATCTCTCGTTCATCACTTATTCTATCCTCAAAACCTTCACTGGTTCACGCACCATTGATCCCGTATCCCATACGACCAATCTACATAAAAGAAAAAGCATTATTAGAAAATGAAGGGCATAAAATCGAAGTGAGTGCAAATATGAGACAATTACAATCATAAAATAGAGAGATGATAAAATTTTTCATTTAGCAAATATAAGACTTCCTAGAGATAGGAACATATTAGATGGAATTGAAATGGAGTATACTATAAGTTATTATATATACATATATATATATATATATACACACACACATATGCCTTCTAATCCTAATATATATATCCAAAATTTAAAATTTTGTACTTCAAAGTAGAATTGTATTTAAAAATATGTAATTTAGGTAGTAAAATATATATAAAAAATAATATCTCAATTAACTATTATCTATATCGATCACAATTATAAAATATCTTCAAACAAAATCACTCCGATAAGTACAAAGATTTCACTACATCAATTCGGATAAATCTTAAAATAATACATCGATTTGGATATATATTAAGATATAGTACAGATACATCCATTCGTATTAATTATCATATTATTATCAAAGAAATGAATTTAATTTTTTGTTGGTTAGAATGGAATGGCAATTAAAAAAAAAAAAAAGAATTTATTCAATAGGATTCAACTCAACTGCTTCCCAAGCAATCTCAGTCACTTTGTTATTTTCCGACTTCTCTTCATCCTTTGCATTTTAAGTAAAAAACACTCCAAAAAGAATTAAGAAGCCATGAGAATAACTATTAGCTCGGAGAAGCCGCTAATAAACAAAGGAAGTTTGCAAGCTTAAAGCTTAATAGCACGTTTGCGTAAGTAACTATAGTTTCTATACACTTTTAGAAATTCTAATTTTTTCTAATTAAAAAAAAAAATGAAGTTACATAGTTCAAAGTAACTTATTTCTAACTTCGATCAACGAAAAAATTTTGGAACCACACTTATTGATTAATATAAATAATGAAAGAATTATATAAAAATTTCGATAAAGTTTCCCCTATATTTCATACAAATCTTTCGTGATTTACAATTCCCCTCAAAGCCTCAACAATAAACACAATTCAAAAACAACAACATCAATAAAAAATGAATGATACAAGCGATTCCATGCTTTCAAAGAAATAATGAATGCACTTAAATGTAAATATCAACACTAACTTTCTCCAAGAATATCAAATTCATGTTACTTGTCAAATGAATTGTAATAAGACAATAATATACATTCTCACATGAGCCGAACATCTCGAACTTCAAATCTACCAAAATTCACATGCCTTTATATGACAAACCTGCACGAAATATTAGATATAATATCAAATGTCAAACATAATCAATCTAACTCTCTCTTGGTGGTGGGATTTCCAATAATGAAGCAAGCTTACTTACCTTAGTCTGAGCACAATGCTACTCATGGATAAGAATAGCAGATCATCAGTTTCTATACTTGTAGGAACTATCTCGAGGGGGACGTAATCTCTCTATAAATATAAAAACACAGAACCAATAGCAGATCATCAGTTTCTATACCTGTAGGGACTATCTCGAGGGGGACGTAATCTCTCTATAAATATAATATCGCAGAACCAATATTATATAAATCCAATGATAGAATGGATATTCATGCCTAGAAAGTAGATGACATATAGGGCTTCTGTAAAAAGTCAAATAATATAAAAAACGTACCTCACATGGTTAAGATACATCTTACTATAAATTACTAAAGAAACTTCTTTGTAGATGACGTTTGTGGTAGTGTTAGTTGGAAGTCCATTATCATTACAAATCATAAACTTCAGTCTCTTCCTATTCGTGACCCTCGATATAACAGCATACCGTTGACCATGTGTGAATACTGGCTTCCTTAAATAAACCCAACATTGGTGACGTCTCTACTTGACTCTTGTTGATAGTCATCACATAACAAACCATCAAACGAAACTGTCTCTTTTGAAAAGTAAATGGTAGTCTGATATCAAAGAGAGTGAGACTTAACATGGGAATTAGAAGATCCTTTCCAACATTTCCCCCGAACAAAATCCTCACCTCGATCATGTGATCACCAAGTTTGGTGACTATAAGCTAAGTACCATTAGACAACCCAATAGTGTGATCAATGTTATGCATCAACACCACTGGAAGCCCCACCTTCAACCTCAAAACATGGACTCTACACACCCGTGTGTTGCACAGGAAGATATTAATATTGCATATTAATATTGTACAATAATATGCAATATTATTATACCCGCCGAAGTGAAATTTATTTTGTGTCACACATATCTTAAATTTGTACGAATATGGTATTCACGTTAGGTAATACTCAAATGGGGTAATCCTTATTAGTATTTGACTAAATGTTATTTGTATAAAGCAAGTGGAGTTTTTAATTTTTGTATGAACGTGTAACTATAAATTAATAATTATGAAATTGAATTTGTGAATAAGTTGGCTAAGTGCATACTATTAAAATTGTGTCATTTTACAAATAGTTTTATAAGTATAACTAATTAAAGATGAAATATAATGGCCTTTGTCCTAGGGAAAAAGAAATTAAAATTTTTAACTATTGAAATGAATGTTATTATTGATATGACTAAAGAATTACATTAACATCACTAAATAAAAAAAGAATTACATTAACATTTTTAGAAATTAACATTAAAACATAACAGAAAAACAAACGTAAATTTATGTTTAATGGGCTACCATATGAGACCCAATTTTATTTTGCATAACCAACTTGGTACATGTATGGTTTGCCAATATAGTAAAAGGAAAAAAAATTTCAAACTCTAAATGAATCTTCCACGATCAATATAAAGTGACTAAAATTAAGCTCTCACACCATAAAAATTATCTTCACCCACTCTCTCCTTATTTAAGTTCATGAGACCAAATAAACCCTAATGATTCGCTCGCAATACCAGTGGTTGATACCATTCCTCGACAATCGCATAATGTGTCTTTCCCTTCACAAACTGACTATGGACAACTCCGAAACTCTACATTCTCCTTTTTTTGGACGAATATGAATTGCATTCATAGTATTCGTAAGCTTAAGTATTTTATCAGTACTTTAATTATTATGTCGATTCCACAACCATCAAAAGATGTATTTGATAACTATTTATTCAATAGCAAAATTTAAAAAAAAAATGTTGTATTGCAATGTTAGATTTTAAATAATAAAGTAATTTGTTTCGCATTAAATATTAAAATTAAAAGATCGATGTTAAAAAACTAATTTGAGAAACTTTTTTGAAAAATTAAAATTATATTATCATACTAACAAATAAGCTTAACAAATATTTTCCATAAAATAATATAGTTTAATGATCTAATTTAATCGAATTAAAATTTTTTATCATTTCACCTTAAATAATTCAAATATTTACCCATATTAAAAGATTATTTAAGAATTTTTCAAACTCAGTAAACTTATATTATGATAGTGCTAAGTAAACTTAATAAGGTCTTATCACAAAATAAATGTAAATTTAGCAATCTATTGTCACACTCGTGTGATGCACAAAAATTGCACGATTTTGCAAAAATATATTTCAATAGTAAAACTCAATAAACACATGATGAGGACAAGTAAAAGTTAACTCCAAGCATAATAAGAAAGGATTTATTAAAGATATTCCAGACAGTAAAGGATTTAGTACATTAGATTGAACAATTTAGTGTATTTGATAGATTGAATAGCTCTAGTCCTCTTATCAGAAAGTTCAAATTTTTATGGCAAAATCACCCATAAAAAGAACTCATTATCATTTTGCTACATCTAGATACTAAGTTTTTCTACCAGAAAAATCGAAGA
Organism: Jasminum sambac; assembly: GCA_018223645.1. NCBI lineage: Eukaryota > Viridiplantae > Streptophyta > Magnoliopsida > Lamiales > Oleaceae > Jasminum > Jasminum sambac. The sequence goes on from CP073640.1 coordinate 41,987,701, forward strand.
CACGAGACACGAGACAGGCAATGAAATGTTTGCTACAGGAAGAGGCGGCGGTGGTGTTGGGTTGAACAACATTGCCTTCATTCCATCGAGTCGGCTCTAGAAAGATATTTAGACGAATTATCATCGCGTTAAAGTTGCCCTCAAGTTGTGCTGCAGAAGCTATCTCCTCACCATTGAGATCTCCCTTAATTGTTTCCAGACAAAAAAGTTATACATTATTATCAAACAATTGATATATAGCCGACAAATAAAACACCATTCAATTCCAATTAAAAGATCTATTCCTCATTAATTCTTTTTCTTCGATATTCAATATTGGCATTTCCAAATTTAATACATTGACGGAAAGATAATAGGTTGGCCGTCAAAATTAAAAATTTCCCATGGAACATTTGAAAATACCAACTTTATAAACTCTTGGAGATCTGCGGAAACCATAGATTGTGAAAAAAGTCAGATTATATCAATTCAAGATCAAAGTGAACTTGAACCTTCTCTAGCTTAGGAATATGTTTCAGTCATGGATCTTTCCTTACAGGGACGTAGCCAGAAATCTAGTCCAGTGTGGGCAGTAGCGAATTCAGACATTAATAATTAGGGGATGGCTCATGATAGCTCCCTACATGTGCAAATTTTTTTAGGTGGGGCCCATTATGATATAAAAAATTTACCCAGGAGAAATATTAAATTTGATAACACTTGTGCAATAACAAATCACCAATTAAAGTGAAAATTCATATTCTTATGCAGTGGCGGAGTTAGCGCCTGAACTTTGGGCATGCACAAATTAAAAATAAAAATTATCAAAAAACTAACAGAAAATTATATAAATTTCTTTCTTTTTTCTCTCCTTTTTCGGAAGAGATTGTTAAAGCGTTATTTTTTCCATTTAATTCATTGATAAAGTAAACTTCATTTTAATATGGTCATGTTCTTTATCTATATTATATTTTTTTAACTTTAATTTCTTCTTATTTTAAAAAAGGTAAACTAATATTTATTTTGGGAGTAAAATGTAATGTTCATTTTAATAAATTTTAAGTAGTTGGAAAATTATATGTTCCAAAATTTATATATTATTTAAGAAATATTTTCTTGAAAAACACATACTCATATAGATAAATTTTCAAGAATATAGATTTGGTATAATAGTAAATGAATATAAAAAATACTATTAAATATAGAAAAATGACTAGCCAACAAATAATTATAATTGTAAGTATAAAATTTCAAAACTAAAATGGGGGAAATAAAAAATTCACCAATAAATAATCATAATTGTTGGTTCAATTTGAATACTAAAGTAAAGTAACTAGCCAACAAATAATTATAATTGTAAGTATTAAATTAAAATTGTTAGCTAGATCCTATATAAATAAAAAATTAACCAACAATTTACTGACTAACTAACTAAAACCTAAATAAAAAATTAGCCAACAAAGAATTCCAATTATCAATTCAACTTTACTACCAAAGTAAATTAAATAATTGGGTTTATAATTGACCAACAAAGAATCTCAATTGTTCAATTGTGAGAGGCGAAGCTCACTGGCTGACGTAAATAACTAGGCAATAGGCATGAGAGAGTGGCATTTAAAATTAGTAATTGGGTTTTATAACCTGTTGGACCCATAGTTCTTTTTCATTTAAAAGGCCCATCTATCTTGAACTCAAACCTAATTCTTTCCTACAGCGTCTTCTTCATCTTAACCCCGCTGTCCATATCTTTCTCCACGGGTTCGGCAACAGCAACGGCAAGGTAGCGACTCCGGCATATGAGAAAAAAAAAAAGATTGGGACTGTAGTAGGCTCTGACCTACTCTTTGCCATACACTACCTCCGTCTCGATCGAAAGTTTGAAAGCTTAAACAATCGAAAAGGAAAAAAAAAAAGATTTGAGTGAGGTCAATTTGCAATTTTCAGTGAATTTCTCCAGAATCCAGTGAGGTCAATGGACCTCACTGGGCCTGAATTGGCTCCGTCCCTGTTTCCTTATGATTATAGCCGATAGGTTATATTTGTAATCCTTACTCAGCATAATCACTTCCAAATAATTAAAAATAAAAAAAATAAAAAAGAAAAACCCACAGGCAGCCTCCTAAATGATAATCCATGTGGACTGACCGCTTCATGCGTAAGTCCATCCTCAGGGTTTGGTTCAGTTAGTAACAGCCCAATGCTTCTTGAGACAGTTGAAATGTTTAAAGATTGTAGCCAAGCATCCTACTTCAATGAAAATCGGGTCAATGCACTCTCTTTATCGATAATCTAAATAAAAGGTATTGGGTCAACAACTTGATTTGTGTCTATCCTATTGTATATTCTACATATCTTCTTGTTATCACATGTTGTATTATCTTTTACGTGTATTATCCTTTAGGATCAGGTTTATCTCTTAGTTTGTTAGACTACACATTGTACCGTCTATATATTCCTGTAACATGATTAATAATGACAACAGCCTTCATTCATCTTTCCCAACCATACTCTTCCTCTTTATGGTATCAGAGCATTAAGCTCAAAAAGCACCAGATCCATGGCCTCTAAAACCACCTCGACTGCTTCCACCGAACACACTGTCACAACAACACCTCCACCACCACCGACCCCCACAATACCCTCACCACCTGTTGTCCTTAATGCCCAGTCGCAGCTGCCGATCAAACTTATTCCTACCAACTTCTTCTCGTGGCACCTTCAGTTCCATAGCCTCCTAATTGGCTATGATCTTCTTCCCTTCGTTGATGGAACATTACCATGTCCGGCGCCATATATTTCCACCGACACCGCCACTACTCTCAACCCCGATTACACCAATTGGGTAAAGCAAGATAAGCTATTGCTGAATGCTGTTGCCAGCTCTCTTTCACCCAGCCTCGTGTCGTTCATTGCGACTGCCCGCACATCTCATGAAGCTTGGCAGACCATCGTCAACACTTATGCCAAACCTTAGCGAGGGCGTATTATGCATTTGAAAAGCAGTCTTGGCAATCTCCAAAAAGGAGACATGTCAATTGCAGAGTATATGCTTGGGGTGAGGAGCATTGTCGACAGCCTCACGCTCATGGGTTCCGCACCAGATCCCGACGAGCTAGTTCTCCACACACTCCGTGGTCTTGGTCCCGAATATGCCGGTCTTAGTGAAGCAGTGAAAGTTCGTGACACTGCAATGGGGTTCGATGAACTGCATGAAAGGCTTGTGACCCATGAGTTGCAATTGCAACTAGCCTCTGGTTCTCCTCTTCCCCAACTCGTCACAGCCAATGCCGCCACAAAAAGTCAATCTCAGTCGTCTACTCGCTTCTCCCCTCCCAACAACAAGAATCGGCCCCACTCCACCTCTGGTAATCGGTCCTCCAAGCCTTACTTAGGCAACTGTCAACTTTGCAGCGAACAGGGGCACTCCGCTAAGTTTTTCCCGACCTTCAAATATTCCCGTTCATCTCAGCAATCCTCTAAACCACATCCATCCCAGGCGCCACCTCAAGCTCATATTGCTACGACCCCGTCCCCCGCTTTTACCAATGAATGGTTACTCGACACAGGGGCATCACACCATATAACTAATGACCTCAGCAATCTCTCCCTTCACTCACAATATTTGGGGTCAAAAGATGTCCATGTTGGAGATGGAACAGGTTTAGCCATCACTCACACGGGGCAAACCCGTCTCCACTCCCCCAGCTCCACCTTTAAGCTATATGATGTGTTATGCGTGCCCCATATAGCTCGCAATCTTATTTCTGTGCATAAACTTTGTTCTCAAAATAATGTCAGTGTTGAGTTTTTCCCTAACCATTTCTCTGTGAAACATTTGCAGACCGGAGTATCGCTTGCCCGAGGACCGGCTAAGGATGGCATTTATGCACTTTCATATACAGCGTCCCAGCCCATTCTTGCCTTCTCCGTTAGTACCGCGAGCCCTGACACGTGGCACTCCCGGCTCGGCCATCCCTCCAATAAAATTTTCCACTACTTGGTTACTAATAAATTGGTGTCGCTGTCGTCTAAGAACAAACCATCCTGATATGATCCTGGATGCCCTCATGCGCGAAAAGGAAGCTTGGAGCGTTGTTTAGGCCAAGTGAAATCAAGATCAGGCCAATTGGAGCAAATTCGAGTTGATTTCACGAAGATTTGAAAGTTTAGTGAGGTTCAAAGCAGCACACTTTTTATACGAGTTGGATTTTGAAGTTAAAGTCTTGTGAAGATTTGTATCCCATTGAGTCTTCTTTCCAACAAGCTTTGACTCACCTCATTTGGACTTCGGACGAAGAAGTTATGGCCAAAACGCTGAAAGCTGCCGGTGCTGAAAACGCAAAGGCATGTGGTCGCGCGTGCGACCGCATGAGGCAAAATTCCGATTTTTTGTACTTTCAGCCAGGAAGGTTGATACGGCCGTATCATTCACATGAAACGGGCGTATGATTCGAATGCATGCGGTCGCGCACGCGACCGCATGAGCCAAATTTTCTGGCCGACTTAGATTAGATATTTTATTATTTTATTATTTTCTTTTGTTTGAGGATGTATATATACACGAGAAGAAAGCCATTGTAAGGATTTTTAGAGCTTGTATAAAGATGATGAGCTTGAAAGCCATTGTTCGGGTCGAGCTTTCTCCTCCACCCTCGTCCCTTCCGTGTTTGGGCTTGTAAAACACGAACCCGAGCTTATCGAAGAGTTGATCATCCTTCGTGGCGCTCAAACCTGTTGTTTCTTCGTTTATGGACCGTAGGAGGTGGCCGGAGTTCTACTGCCGGTTGTTGCCTACGTCAGAGCCGGAGTTCCATCAGTTTCTCGATCGATTTTGCCGGGTTCTAGTTGGGGGACAATCTTGAGGGATCGATTCGCGGCCGGCTTGGTCTGTATCGTATCACATCCTCTTGTAATGCTTGCAGTTGTAGCAAAAGCCACAAACTGCCCTTTTTACATTCCACTTTGTCTAGTTCTAGTCCATTGCAATTGATTTATTCAGATGTTTGGTCTTCTCCGGTGTTATCTATTGATGGTTTCAAGTACTATGTTATTTTTATCGACCATTACACAAAATACGTTTGGTTTTATCCTCTCAAGAAAAAATCTGATGTCGCCGATACATTTATTACCTTGAAAGCGCTAGTTGAAAATTTGTTTAGCTCCAAAATTGTAAGCTTCTTCTCTGACAATGGAGGAGAATTTTTGGCGCTTTCCCGCTTTTTCAAAACCCATGGGATTAATCACTACACCACTCCGCCACACACACCCGAGCATAATGGATACTCAGAAAGACGACACCGGCACATCGTTGACACCGGCCTCACCTTACTTCACACTGCCTCCATTCCCACCATGTTTTGGCCTTATGCATTTGCAACGGCGGTTTACCTTATTAATCGCCTTCCTAAAGTCAATTTACATCACCTCTCCGCCTATGAAAAAAATTTTCGTACTCCCCCGAATCTCGCAAAACTCCGTGTCTTTGGATGCCTTTGCTACCCATGGTTGAGACCATATACCCATTCTAAGCTTGACTTTCGCTCTAAGCCGTGTGTCTTTCTCGGCTATAGCTTGTCTCAAAGCGGCTATAGCTTGTCTCAAAGCGCCTATCTCTGTTATGATAAGTTGACTGGTCGAATGTACACGAGCCGTCATGTTCAATTTGTAGAACATCTTTTCCCGTTTTCCGTCCACTCGTCCATAAACTAGCTAACACCTCTAGGCGGCCCACCCGCATTTCCTCTTCCCCTTCCTTTGTCACTTGCCCCTCCTCATGAACCATCCCCTAACACACAGCCCAGCCCAAGCCCACGTGCCTCTAATTTTTCGCATGGCTTAACCGTTTCTCCTATGGATGAAGTGCAACCGATGTCTTCCTTGCATGGGACTCTGCCTGCGGCAGCTTCTCATCTGATTCTATTCCACCAACTTCCTCCCCATTAGATAAGTCATTATCTCCTTTGTCTAGCACCCCCTCCAGCTCCCTTTCTCCAGCCCCCCCGACTTCCTCCTCTATGCCCATCACATCTCTGCATGTCACACCCATTCCATTGTCCTTCTCGTCTACCCCACCACGTCGTCCCCATCGTCGTCTCTCTGATATATATCGAGCTACCCATCCTTTATCCCCACCCTCGGTTCTGCACATGCATGACCTCGCCTTCTCCTCGAGTGGCCCTCGTCCCTCCGCTCATAAAGCTCTCCTATCCCACACCACTATCTCGGCTCCTTCTTCCTCTTCCCCTCTTCCTAATAGAACCATTTGATAAGTGCAATTTATGCACTTATTTAGGTCTATTAAATTATGTGTTTTTCTTATTTTTAGTCAATTTTATATCTAATTTAGTGTTACTTATTTCTATTTCAGTGAAAATCGGGAATTGAAGAAAATATTATGATTTTGAGCCAAACGGGGTACAACTCAAACGTTGAAGCACCCAATTGGAAGAAATGAAAGCGGGATCGTGAAGGAAAATCAAATGGGAGCCAAGTTGGAGAGATTTAAAAGTTTGTGGACTCAATTGATTAAAGTTGGAAGTTCGGGACTTGCCCTGCAATTAAATTGTGAGGACTAATATGGAAATGGGTAAAACTTGAATATGGTATAATCATGCGGTCGCATGCGCAACCGCATGCCTTTGCAGAATTATAACCATGCGCCCGCACGCGCGGTAGCATGGTTATATCGGGCAGATTGTCGGAAAAACTTTCCAAAACGAATTGGACACGAATTCTTGGGCTTTTTGGCTTATTTTAAAGTACGAACTCGACCTAATTCAGGGGAGACGCTAGAGAACAGAAGGAGGGACGAAAATTAGAGCAATCAACTTGGGGAAAATTGGAGGACAAGCCACAATTGAAGATTAAAATTCAAGATCTCAATATTAACTCGGTGATGGCTTTCTTTTCTCGTTTTTCTTTTATTCTTTGCAGTATGTTAGGCTAGATTTTTCATAGCATCAGGGTAGAGATGAAACTTTGATTTTAGTTTGAATCCATTGCTAATTTGATGTTTTGTTAATTCTTACGCTAAGATGAATATTCGGTTTTGAGTTTTCAATATAATTATGCTTTCTTTTACAATTTGTGGCCAAAGTTGATCTGTGATCTATTCATTGAATTGAGAAATCGTGAATAGATTAGACTCTTATTGAAAACCACAAAGTCCGATAGAGGATGAGAAAACCTCTATGCTTTGTGCGATGTTTTTATGCAATTCTTGTCTTGTAATGCATTTGTATGTCGTTGTTATCATAGAGATATAGTTAACACGTCATATAAATAGGTTGAATTCTACTTGAGAAAGATTATTCAACAAATCTTGTGAATTAAATCATCAAAACTAACTTTCATTGTCAAATTAATAATCCGGGGGATGGCTAATTGAAAAGTGGATTCGAAACCTTAATGCTAGTTTTTCCATATTTGATTTAAAACTATAAAAATCATTCTTTTAATTTGTTCCAATTTAATTCTTAATTTTTAGTTTTAGATTTCGCAATTTAATTTAGTAATTCAATTTTTAATTGATCCCAACTCATTCGTTTCGGTTAAGGCTAGTTAGAGTGAACATGGGAATAAATCAGTCCTTGTGGGTACGATATCCGGACTCTAAAAGTCCTCTTTATTACTTATGCGACCCGTACACTTGCGGTGTGGGTTTTGAACGCAACAAGTTTTTGGCGCCGCAAGGAGCCACCTTGAGCTTTTACAAACCAAAGTCGAGCTTTAGACTCTAAACGGAGCGCTTGGTGGGAGGCAACCCATCCCGTATCCTTTCCTAAGTTATATTTTCATTTCTAAGTTTAGTTTTGAGTTTAGAGTCAAGTTTTGCATTTTAGTTTGCATTTTCACATCTGTAGTTGTCTTTCATGTACTTTCATATTTTTAGAGTAAAAAATCCACAAAAATCGTCAAAACCCCGTGGTTAATTAATTTTCAAAGAAAAACAGTCGAAAAATATCAATTGAAATCATTAGTATCATGTCACAAGTCACATCATTTAAAAAAAAATCAGTGCAGAGTACTGGTAAACCATGCGATCGCATGTGCGGTCGCATGGCTTTACAGTCATTAAACTGGGAGGCAGGAATGCATGCGACCGCGCATGCGGTCGCATGCACTACCAGCAATTTTTATACCATGCGATCGCGCATGCGGTCGCATGGTAGAAACGGGACCCCAAACTTGACGTTTTAAAAAACACAGACGAGGCCATAATTTCCCCCAAATTTTCAAACGAGAACCCTAATCCCTCTCTCCTTCAAATTTCACCGTCCAATTTCGCACCATTAACAACCAATTTTTAAGAATTCCCCGCATTCCCTCTCGGATTTCACTCGCTTTCGAAGTAGATTCCCAACAAAATTGGTTAATGTTGAGTATATAGGCTCGGGTCCATTGTGTGTGTGCTTAGTCTATCATCTTCATCATCGATTGAGTGCTTTTCCGTCAAATTTCAAGAACTCAGTTACGAAAATTGCGAGCTTTATTTCATAATACACCATAATTTCGACAGTAGGTGTTCTTCTAGGGTTTAACTCAAAAATTGTAACTAATTTTTGCCCACATTGATGTTGGTAATACATTAAGGTTCGAATTTGAACTAAACTCTGTGAATTTGAGTTGAGAATTGAATTTAAAGAATTATAGCATGCATTCACTATGAAACAGAAATGTTGAGCATACTTGTGTGCACTGTGATTGAATTTTGGATTTTATGTTGAATTTATTGAGTATGGGCTCTAGGATAGTTTAAAGGATGAATTTAGGTGTTGCTGTGCTATATTGGTAGCTACATTGCTTGTAATATGTTGATAATCCCTCACAAACTACAATGCACGCCAAGTGTTCGATAAAATGTTCCAATGAAATTTTGAGCTTATTCTTCTGTTTCTACCTTATGGCATGATTCTACATCATTACATGATCGCTTTGGTGTAAAATTTCCTTTGATTGCACAAACTAAAAATTGAGTTAGGCCTAGGAAACACTTGGTGCAGTGACTCGAGTCATGGCCTGACGCCACCAGAGTCACTGCCCTGACGTGACTCGAGTCATGGCCTGACGTCGCTTGAGCTGCGTCACTTCCATTTCACCCCCTCATTTTTTATTCCAGACTTGATAGAATTACATCAAATTTTGATATGTGGCTTCTTTTTACACGTACGTTATGTAGTGGATGGTATATTCCGTCTTTGCATTATTTTGCATTGATTTTGCGCGCCCACTTTCATTTAGTCAATTATTTGAACTTCTTTTGTCTTATGCAATTCTATATAGTTTGGGGGTGTTCTTATAGGTATTCCTTGCTTTATCATTATGTCTAGAAACTGATTGTGGTTTTTTCTTATTATAGGTACAATGCCTTGTACCAAGAACCCGGGCGGCCACGGTCATGAAGGTGAAGGTTCCTCCCGCAAGCGAAAGGGTGTGGTTCGAGAGAGTCGAGCACCAGATAGTGCTAGCACTGAGATTCCACGCAGTCGTGGGAAGAAGGAAGAACAAACCCTGAAGAAACTATTAAAGAAGAAGGATTTCTACATCGCTGAGCTGGAGGTCACACTTGGTGATTTTCGGGATACGGTGATTGAAAGATTAATCACCAAAGCGGGATGGGAGAAGGTAACTAGACCTTCCCAGTGCTACAATGATTTGGTCTGCGAGTTCTACGCCAATTTCAATGACCAAATCGACATTCCCGGCACATCCCACTATCAGGAGACTTGGGTACGGGGCCAGTGGATCACATTTAGCCCGGAGATTATTGATACCGCACTCGGCCTCACACATGATGCTATTGAGCCAGTGCCATTGGACGAGGATATTGCTGATGTGGCACACTTTCTTTATGGCTCAGAGGATGCATGGCCACGCCCTACCGGCTTCACTTATGCTGATCTCCCGGATATCTTGAGGGTGCTCTACATATTCATGTGCACCAACATCGAGCCGACCACGCACCTTACGACACTCGCTGAGGACAGAGCTCGATTGTTATGTCACTTAGCTTGGGAGAGGAAGATTGATCTTGGGGACCTCATTTATAGGCTTGTGGTCGACTTTGGATCAGACAATGGTCGAAAGCTCATCTTTCCAATATATGTGCATATATATATATATATATATATATATATATATATATCTATATGTCAACAAACGTTTCCAATTTGTAATCCTTATCAAAGTCTTTTTTTAATCCTCAAAATTGTTTGAAGTTTATTTGAAGTTTTACTTCTATAATTTTAATCCTCAAAATTATTTGAAGTTTATACATTTTTAATTTTTAATTAACATTTCTTTTTACTTGTGTTTACTACCTCAACCAACACGCTATTAATGCTATATGTTCGAACCCTAGAAACTTCATCGTGATCTCTACCAATATTTATATTTTATTTTTGGGAAATGACCACATAGACTGACTAACACTGAAGCATATATGTTGCTCAATTTTTTTAATAAATATTTTGTTACTCAAATACCTTTTTCTCTCGCAAGTATTTTTAAAAAAAAATTTGCTCATTTTTAAAATTTTTTTGAACTATTAGTTAGAGAATTTGAAATTGAGACACAAGTTACTCAAGTTTTAACAAAGACTATTGTTAATCAAATCTATTACTCTTTTGCAACTATTTTGTTTCTAAATTGTTAACCATTTATACTACTTGCAGCTTAGAGATATAAGAAGATTATTATTAATCTATAATATTAATTACCTCTTAATAGAGCATTTTTCAATACATTCACTTAACTAATATATGTTATGTTCTTAAATCTGATTGAAAAAAAAAAGAAAATCTCCGTGTAGGATTGGCAAAAATAAAAATAAAATCTCATTTTTCTGTTTGATTTTGAATTAGTTTTAAGAATTTCTTTAATAAATTTTTTTAATTTTTTATTCCGCAAATTTTTTACTCTTTAATTAATTTATTATTAATAATCTATATCTATATCTGTTTTCCTAACCAGGAGTCTAGCATGCTAATTTTTTAATTAATATATAGATTGTATAAAATGAAGAGATTTGTGGTGGAGTACGAGTGGCCCCCATTGAGGATAAGATATGAGAGATTCGACGAAGACGCATTGAGCACATACTGCAGAGACCTGAGAGTGCAGCTGTTATAGGAAGAGTGATGATATTAGGGTTGGAAATGTTAGGAAAGGTGGAGGAAGACAATTAATAACGTGGATGCAAGTAATTCATAAGGACATGTGTGTTAGGAAAATAGATGAGCAACTATCTTTGGATAGAATGAGTGGCATAGAAAAATTCATAGTTGCGATCCGATGTGATTTCTTGTATGGTTCCATGTAGCCGACCCTTACTTGTAGGGAATAAAAGTCAAGTTTGTTGTTGTTATAGATTGTATAAAATATACTCACTCCATGCCACATATATAGTCCACTTTGATTTTTACATAAAGATTAAGAATGGTATTGAAAAAGTAAATTTACAACCAAATTTTCTTTGATCCCCTTATTTAAATGAATAGAAGTTATAAATATAGTTGTATTTTCAATAATATAGGTGGGGTATAATTGTAAATGAATATAAAAATAGTATTAAATATAGAAATGGGACTATATATGTGGGACAATCCAAAAAGGAAAAGTGGATTATATATATGGGATGGAGTAAGTGTAAAATATCATTCTTAACCTCTGAAACATGATTTGCCACTTCCCATGATGCCTAGCTTTTTAATACGATTTTCGCGTTATATCATTCGTTTATCGATGCTGCTTTTTTTTATATAACGCATCGTTAAAATTTTTGAAACTTATTTATATTTTTTTGTTTGCCTTACGTTTTTCACTAATTTTTTTTGAGGTACTATCTGTGCATGTTGCTAAATCATGTGTGTTGTCCAAAATCTTATGAAGATATAAAGGGTGATTGGGAATAGATTATAATGGTTTTTAAAGGTTTTTAATGTAAAAGAGGAGAGAGAATGAGTGGAGTTGAGTAGTTGAGATTTGTGGATGTGATGAGATATGTGGATGTGATTGATTTAGGAGAGAGAAAAAAGTTGAAAAAAGTGAAAAATTTTGGAAAAAGTTGATGCCAATCAGGGGCATAACAACACTTGATGGGACGGTACATAATACTTTCAAGGAAGCTTGACATGCTCGGGGTCTCTTAGACGGTGACAAATTCTGAAATATCGTTGAGAAATTTGTTTATCACCCTACTTGTGTTTGACTGCTTCGACAGACCTGAGACGTTGTGGGATAAGTGCTGGCAATATTTGTCAAAAGATATAGAACACAAGCACCGTAATGCTCTTTGCAACCCAAGTAATCATGTTCCTGTTATTTGGATGCTTTTATTCTTCTTCTGTAATTTTCCAAGTATTAACTAATTGTGGGATATGCATTATAGATTTACAATTGACTGGTGATCAGATCAGGAACTATGTGTTGGTTGAAATTGAGAAGTTGTTGCGCCAATCAGGGATATGTTTTCGAGACTATGATTCCATGACTTTTCCTGATTGTTCGTATTTCTCTGCCCCAAACAACATGCTGATATACAATGAATTGGACTACAATAAGGATGAATTGGAGGAGGAACATGCAAGGTTGCTGTCCAACCTGACTTATGAACAAAGAGGAGTTTATGACACTGTGATGAATGCGGTTCATGGTGATCATTGCGGGGTATTCTTTTTATACGGACATGGTGGTTTCAAGGAGAGATAGTGTTTAATGTGGCATAGAGAGTAATAACTTCACTCCTTCTATTAGGTGGTAGAACCGCTGATTCACGATTTTCTATCCCGTTAAATGTTGATGAAAATTCAACTTGCAACATCAAATAGGGAAGCCACTTGGCCGAGTTTATTGAGATGACTAGTATGATAATTTGGTACGAAGCTCCTATGACACACAAGCATTGTTTTGAAGCATTGGAGAGCACGATGCAGGATCTTACCAGGTTAAGCGACCCGAGGGATGATGATTTACCATTCGGTGGGAAAACTATTATATTTGGTAGGGACTTTAGGTAGATACTTCCGGTTATACCCATGGCAACACTCCCTGAAATTTTGAATGCATTTTTCAATTTCTCTTCTTTGCAGGACCATTGCAGAGTATTGAGACTTGCGAGAAACACGAGGCTCCGTAATCTCCTAGGAAATGAACACGCTGATGAATTGAGAAAGTTTTTAAAATGGATCTTAAACATTGGGGATGGACAGATTGGTGGGCCAAATGATGGTGAGGACACCGTTTGAGATACAGGGGATCTTTTGGTGCGTAGTTCCTCTGATTTGATGAAAGCTATAGTGGACCGTACATATCCCAAATTTTTGAATGAAGAGACTTCTCATTCTTACTTGAATGAACGGGCTATACTTGCTCCTACGGTCGAAAATGTTGGAATGGTGAACGATTATATGGTTAACATGAATCATTCAGAATTGAGAATATGTTATAATTCTGATTCCACGTGTAGAACGAATAGCGGGGAGGGTGTGATTTGGTTAGCGAGCTTCATACCCGGAGTTCCCGAATGGGATTTCTTATTCTGGAGTGTCCAGTCATGTTTTGAGGTTGAAGGTTGGTGTCCCAATCATGTTGATGCGTAATATAGATCACTCGGCTGGTTTGTGCAATGATACCCATCTTATAGTCGCGCGGCTTGGAAATCATGTTATAAAGGCGAAGATTCTATCTGGGATAAATATTGGAAATGATTTTCTAATTCCTATATTGAGTTTAACTCCATTCGATATACGATTGCCGTTCACTTTTTAAAGGAGGCAATTTCTCCTGACCGTTTGTTATGCGATGACCATCAATAAGAGTTAGGGACAAACGCTCAACAATGTTGGGGTGTATTTGAGGAGACCAGTCTTCACTCATGGTCAGCTGTATGTTGTTGTCTCGATGGTGACGAATAAGAAGGGTTTGAAATTCGTCATTTGTAGCGAAAGTGGATACCACACTAACACAACTACAAATATCGTGTCCAATGAAGTTTTCAGCAACCTATAGTATTATGCGCATGAATCATTTGAGGTATGTTGTTTGTATTTTCAAAGTTTTTATTCACTTATCAGTGTCATATCTTATTGTATAAAGGATAAATGTCGTATATATAGACATAGGATTGGTCACATTTTGACTCAATCTCACATTGACATATTCATTGAACTGGAATATTATGATTTGCATTGTAGCTCATATTTTTCTATTTCCACCACAAAATATTTAAGGCTTGGAATACTCATGTGATATTTGTTCTTATTTGAACCGTTGTAGATGAATTGGTTGTCTTTGGTATGCTATGGATTACTATTTCCGCGGAAAAGTATCTCATCCGTTTTCTATGGTGGTACGGATGAATATAAAATTAGTTGGCTTTTGGGAACTATGGATTGGTTTTGTACATTTCAATATTGATGATATTTCTGCCTGCCGGTTCTATTGTAGGCTACCGAGGGTATATATCACACATCGATACCTTATGCGTCGCGTAACAAGGAAGTCATAGTGAAAAGACTGTGTGAAATTATCTTTATGCTTTTAATGCTAATGTATTTATGACTGTTATAGTATACTAAGTAATGTTCTCCAGTGTAATTTTATGGATAATTGTCAAATGTTACTATTACTTGATATCAGACTTTGTTTTTCATAGAATTTTTTGTATCTTTGTGTATGCATTGGGTGTTACGACATTGTAATTAACTTTAATATGTTGGATTTACCCCAATTATAAGCGAAATTCTATTAAAATTTTTCAAAAAAATGAATATTCTTCTCTTAAATCCTGCGATGTTAATATTTGCACTCAAATAACTAGAACTATTCAATTCATATAATTGGCCCCCGTGCAACGCACGGGTGTTCCAACTAGTAATAATAAAGGAAACTTTTGGTAACAGGACAACTTCTCAAATCAAATTACCAAAATACTATAAAAATTATGATTTCTCAAGAATGCCTATTATATCATCAAAAGTAGACAAATCACTGGTTGGCCATATTTGAAAACCAAATCAATTTTAATTTTTTTTTTAAAATGCAGGAAATGGATAAATGTTGATTAGTTAAATAGAATTACTAAATAATTAAAATTGTTAGATAATGTTACATAATAATCGATTAACAACCTTTATAACTAACCAATTCTTATCCATTCAAATATGAGTATTATCGATTAATAAATAAGACGCAATTAACCCATCAATTTAGGGATATACCAAATATTAGATAATAATAATATAAAATAGTGGATAAAGCCTTTAAACAAGAAAAGAAAAATATTTAATTGATATTAATGGATATACCAAATATTAGATAATGTTGACCACTAACTAATAACTCCAAAATAACAGAATCTTCCTTGCATATCTATCACCGCAATTTTAGGAATTACCAGTCAAAAATTTATTTGTTTGAATATTGGGTTCTTACTATTTTTTGTTAACACAGTAGTAGGGAAAATTATCAAACACAATAGGTAATAAATCTTCACAATCATTTGCACAAGGAAGGAAAAAAATAAAAATAAAAAATCTTCACAATCTTCATAAGACACTAGTGTTTTATGAAAATAATTGTAATGACATGTCCTTGGTTCTTAACATTTTCGTTACTCTGTATGTGTAATGGTCTATGTTACTAAAATGCAGCATGGTAGGATAGCATGTAGTATGTTGGCAAAATATGAACTCCATTAAACAACTTGTCACTAGTTATTGTTACTCATATGAGGAGTTTTTTGTGGTTGTGAATAGATGCTGTTACCTTGACTTGTTGTTGTTACTAGCTACTGTTACTATATTCAACTATTGCACAATCATATTCAACTTTAAATGTACCTTGTAATTGTCTATATTATAAAATACAGAATCGTAGCCTAGTAAGAAGTATGTTGTCAATGTGTGAAATTCATAAACCAACTCGTTATTGTCAATTGTTACTCTTGCACAAGATTTTTTGTGGTTGTGAATAGATATTGATATTTCAATTGATTGCTATTACTAGATAATGTTACTAGTGCCTATACTATTTCCCTGTGGGATTGGTTCACAAAATCTATAATTAACAAGCCCAAAAAGTCGGTACATCAAAACTCTTATAAACAAATGTTTCTATAAATTGATACTTGCGTTAACCGTGTATCTATTTTACAAAGTACAAAAAATATCTAGACTCTTAGTAAGAGAATAAGTACCAAGCTTTTGAATAAAACACTAACAAAATCACAAAACCCTAATAAATGCGTTCAATCTCCAAAATAACAACCTATCTTACAAGTGAAAATGACAAAATGCCTTCCACCAATAGTAATCAAAGTGACAAATGAAAAACAACTTATAAAGAGTACACATTGTTCATAATAACAAACTACATTATGATTTTGCGTAGCCAAAAGAAAAACATAATCCATTAACAGTAATCAAAATAATATAGGAACTCAAAAGCGAGAGCATACAAACCAAGAACAAAAGAGAATCACCATCAACTACGAATACATTATTAGAACTTCCTATGCCTAACAATCTAGACTAATCGCATTGATTACATGCCAAGAACATCAAACTCCATTCACTGGAAATTGATATAGTTGTGTTGCCATATTCCACCGAGTAGCGCTAATGCTAAATGGGTTGGGCATCTTCTATCTTTGTCCCTCAGCAATGTACTCAGCATATTTGATGGCAGAAATCCCGCAATCACAACTAGAAACAAAAAGGAAAAATCAATATCATATTTAACGCAATCACTAGAATAACAAATTTAAGTTACGAAATCGAGAATAGTACTGAATACTCATTTTGTTGTTGAGGCAAGAATTATGGTGTAAATTAAATCTCAAAATAAAAAAGAGACAACTATTGCACAAGTGGACATTTTTTGGGGGAAGAAAAGAAAGAATTTCCAAATAAAAAAATATAGAAAATAAATAAAGAGCAACTCACCGAACAGTCAAAATGCCGAAGTCTGAGAAATTTCATGCACAAGAACTACTGCTCGAAGAATAAGGTGGTTTATTGGGTGTTGTGTGAATATGGACAATGAAGAAACAAAATAGCAAAGGAGTTTACAAAATTGCAGGAGAGTTTGCATCCATCACACGACTAGAAAGGATTGTGTTGACTTTTTTAAAATAAGTTGATAATGAATGTTTTCAAATTTTAACATTCAAATAAAAAGGATAATGCTTATCGTCAAAACAAAAAAATCTATTAATGTGAAAATAATAAAAAAAATAAATAATTAAATAATAAAACAGAAAAAGAAAATTCAATAGGAATAATTTTGAAAATTCAAAATACTAGAATACTAAAATTGAATAAAATACGATCATTTCCCCAACGATAAAAGAGAACCAAAACCCATCCCGAATTCCCAACCCGCCAATCAAAAGGTATCTTCTGCTCTAACTCGTCATCGATTCTTCTGCAAATTTCCACTCGCTCGTCTCTCCAACTCATCTCCGTCTCCCCCGTCGCCCTGTTTCCGCGGCAGTCCGCGAGCTCGAAACAGTAAGGGTTTTACTTTGATAAACTCTGAAGTATTTGAAAATAGTTGGAAAAATGTTGTTAGACAAGAATAAATTCGACGTGCATATCAAATTGTGGGCATTTCGAGTTCCGAGAGAGTCTTGCAAGCAAGCCACACGAATACTTAACGGGTATGAATTGAAACAGGCATATTGTAGTTCCGAGAAGTCAATTATTTTCCAGTAATTGCCAATATTTATTTCCTTTACTGTTGGGGAAAGTCATTAGCTCCAGTTTCTAGCTATTCATTGTTCTTATATTCTTATTTTCTGTTGTGGGAAGATATTTGCTTGACAGGCCGCGGATAAAGCCTATCACAGAAGATCCAACTTGCGATAAGAATCGATATATTATATTATCTGAAAAAGTTCAAAATCCAGGTATTGTTTGTCTTAGCTCTTAATAAATCTATGAAAATATATAGTGCGTGATTGGTTCACGTTCAGGGTAGTAGATAGGATATTATCATTGACAAAAACTTTAGCTTATTTTTATTCGTTAGTAATGTCTTGCATTCCGGTTCTCTGTGCAATACATGTCATTAGCAGAAACCTATACGATATCAATGTTGTATCTTGAACATAGTATTACTGACTTACCAGCTGAGATGGAGGCAAGTCATTTTGATAGTCACATCGGCAATTGTGTTTCTTTTCTGCTCTCTTTACTCCCATCATTTTTATGTCAGTAGTGTATGTAATTATGTGACTTCTTTGTTAGTGTTTGCAATTAGTGGTCCATTATTGGCTTGCCATAGTTGCTTTTGCATTAATCTGTTGAACTTTCTGCCTTGGTAGGACAGATTTATCTGAAATTCCAAATCAAAAAATTGACGAACTGAGAGAGATATTCAAGATTGAAGTAGTTCCCTATTCACTCACACTTGGATATTCATATTGGGGTGCAGGTAACTTTGATTGCCCTAGAAAATATGAATGATATGTCTTATTTTGATACCTTTCTTGAAATGGATAAATGGACATCGATAAAGAGTGGGGAAATTTGGTGGTACTATCGCCCTATTTCTCATTTTCCTTTCTTTTGTATGATTAAATTTCACGAGAGAACATTGTTGCGGGGTATTGAACAATCATGGGGGGAGGTAAATCAAGATTTTGAGGGTGCTTCAACACTTTGGGATTACTTACGCTTTACATGCCTTGAAAAGTGACTATTGAGTCTTGCCTAATAACTTTGATGAACCGGAAAAATTTCAATCTAATAACTTTCACTTACTTGAAAACTGGTAGTGCTTTATGCACAAGAATGACAGTGGTTCTGGATGAGTGCGGCATAGTGAGATGGTATGTGATGCCAATTGAATTGTCATTGAAGTTTCAACTTAGTGATATTTTTTCTTTTAATGATTACTACTATTTGACCAAAATAATTGTGTTACAGATCATATATTGAAGCAGATTTTACCAGCTGGAGTTGAAATTCCATCATCATTTGAGACAATAGTTAAGTAGTTATTTATGTTAATTATTTATGTTAATTTCTCCCTGTTTCATTTTGACGCTTCCATCATTGTTTACAGATTCAGCCATTTTTAATTTTTTTTTTTAATTATCTATTTTCCACGACTAACTTCAGTTACACATTATCTTAGGAGATAGTATTTACATAATGCAGCTATGAGATGTTTCAAATTAGATCTTTGTTAAAGAATTGCCTTGCATTTTGTCTTTGTGCAGGACTGCAGGTCATGTTGCCCATTTGAATTTAACAGATGAGCTACTTCCTTATAAGGATGTAATAGCAAAAGTTATCTATGATGTAAGTTTACTTGGTCTACTCCATTACTTTTCGTTCGCCCTTCAAGTAGTTTTCTGCGATGTTTATTGCATTCACTGTAGCTATTGTTCCCACATTAAATTTTGACAATTAAAATCAAACTCATAGTCATGTGAATTATACAAATTTTGAATAATAATAAAAAATAGGGCATATGGTAAATGATTAATTTAATTTATGTCCATGTGGACTCTTTGGAGTGCTTCTTTTGATTTAGGAAATCATAAACTTTCAATTGGTTGAATTAATCCACAACTTGATTACGGAACCCCTGCTCAATAGTCAATATAATTGATTCGCCGCTCTCTTTTTACTGGTTAGAAGGTAAATTCTGTAAGACAAAACCTTGGTATTTGCTTAGCATAGAGGGTGACCTGACCTTTCTCTTCATATGTTATGTGGTTGTCTAACTGTCTATTATTGGTAACTACTCTATTTTGTATCATTTAGAAAAATCAACCCAGAATCAAGACTGTTGTTAATAAGGTTGGAACCATAACGAATGAGTTTCGTGTGCCTAAATTTGAAATCTTGGCTGGAGAGGCTAATATGATTACGGAAGTGAAGCAGTATGGTGCCACATTCAAGCTTGATTATAGCTTAGTCTATTGGAATTCGAGATTGGAACACGAGCATCTGAGGCTAATTTCAAAATTCAAGGCAGGGGATGTTATCTGTGATATGTTTGCTGGGATTGGTCCATTTGCAATTCCTGCAGCACAGAAAGGATGCACAGTATTTGCAAATGATTTGAACCCAGATAGTGTTCGCTATCTGAAAATTAATGCAGAAATCAACAAGGTCGATAATCTAATTCACGCATACAATAAGGATGCTCGAAAATTTATTTCTGAGTTGTTGGTTGTACCTTCAAGTTACGAAAGGTCCAAGTTGAATGAAATCTTCTCAAAATCTTCTGAGCAATTGGACTTGAATGCAAATAAGCAAAATCACATTGAAGACAGCTGTCAAACTGGTAGCACTTTTCTTTAGCTGTTTTGCATTGCTTTGAATTACAATACATCAGTAAATAACTAGAACTTAATATTTCCTGAAGACAAGCTGGGAGAAATACCAGAAGCGAGTTTATGTAATTCTGAGACTGTAGGACAGTCATGCATAGAAGATACAAATTTAGCCACTGCAAAAAGGCGGCCTGGTAGTCTTCTTGAAGGTAGGATGGAGTACAATTATAGAGAAGAGGTCTTGCAGTATCGAAGTTATACATATTGGTAGTATTGATAATAAACTTGAATAGGTTCATATGCTTGAGACTCGTTTGCCTCTGTTGTCTATCGCAGAAAATGGAATGGCTGAATGCACTAGTAGTTGTGTGAGTGGTAAGAAGAAACAAAACTTAAATAAGCGTTTGAGAGGCTGTGTCACAATCAACACAAGGCCATGGGAGCACATTGATCATGTCATAATGAAT
Organism: Jasminum sambac; assembly: GCA_018223645.1. Lineage (NCBI taxonomy): Eukaryota > Viridiplantae > Streptophyta > Magnoliopsida > Lamiales > Oleaceae > Jasminum > Jasminum sambac. The sequence goes on from CP073640.1 coordinate 42,008,437, forward strand.
CTTCCTGCCTCCGCGTTACAATTTCTCGGTAATTTTGTCATCCTTTCTCTGCTCATCTTTCTTTGTTTGAGATACTTGCACGTATTTCTCAACTTCTAATATTTATTTGTGTCTTGTTGGCTATCCACAGTGGATGATCAATTATCTTAAGTGTCTTTTCTTTAAATTTTGATGCCTACTTTGGAAAATTAGGCCACCCCATTGGAAAACTTAAAAATTAGGAGGAATAATAATGGTTCCAAAAGTTTGGACATTCATGAATTAAAGATTTGAATGTGTTTTGAGATAAATGCTTGGCTCCGACTCATTAATGAACAATTTGTAAATTTATATCTGAAGAGTGACTATTAACCTATGCAGAATAAGGTGATTGAAAATTTCTTTCAATCGAGTGGCAAAACTGCTTGCTTTCTTGGAATATATTGAAATAGTGAACTATTGAATTAAGCTAATTGCAAAAGATGGCCCTTTCTCGTTTACTTTTGAAAAATTCTTGGTACCATTCTGATGATTACTTCAATGCCACAGTAAATATCATGTCCCATCTTAATTCTATGTCGACTAGTGTTAAGTTGGCCTATACTGCACATTTAGTCACGCTTTGAGTTCCATCTTGACAGACAGTGAATAAAAAGGCTTTAGTGAGGCTCGCCTCAAGGCCCGCCTCAATTTGAGGCTTAACTCCACCGCCTCAAGGCGCATGGACTGAGGCTGTTTTCTGCGAGGCTTAAGTTTTTCCTATTGAGGCGTGCGCCTCAACTCCATTGCTTCAAAATAAGTCATTGATTTTCGAAATTCTTATTGGAATTAATTTGAAAATTAAAAGAATTGAAAAGATGAAAGGGTTTCTAGAAGGTCCAACTGACAAATAATGAAAAAAATAATAAAATTAAAATGCCCGAACCTACAAATATAGAAGACATCAAGAATTTAAGAGACTAAGACTACGTATTCTTCTCTTCTGACAAGAAACAACTTGCGAGAATCAAAGAACCAGAGACCTACGAGGTTGCAACTGCACGGATGATGGTGAAGATGAAGAAGATGATTTTGGAATTAGATATGACGACACTACCACGGACGATGGTGATGAGCGATGAGTGATGACCGATGATGAATGATGATCCGATCCCAATTTTTAAGACTGCGTTGATTTATTTGTTTCTTGATTTCAATTTCTATGGACTATCTTCTCTTTAGTCTTAAGCAGTTTATTGAGTATTTGAGTTAAATATGCTAAATTGCATTTTTTGGTAATATTTTATGTTTTATTTTTTTTAGGCTTACGCCTCGCGCCTTGAGGCTACGCCTTGCCTCATACTTTTTGAACACTGTTGACAGATGCCTTTAAAGACCTCATTCAGATGAGATATTGGAAAGGATCTCTGCCGTGGATTCATTGTTATTGCTTCATGCGATCAACTGACACAAAGGAATATATAATATCAGTAAGTAGCTTCCTACAGCCAGTAAATTGTTTATTTTGCTTTTGCTTTTGCTTTTGAAAAGAGGGTGTATGATAGGGAAGGTTTACTTTTGCCTAGTAACAATGTATGACTCAAACATCTTTAGCTTTGTTACTTTCTGAGTCACAATTAACACGGCACTACAGTAAAAAAACAATGCAATAGTGGATTTTAAAGAACTAGTATGAAAATTCACTCCAGAAAACTGCAAATTCTGTATATCCTAATGCAGGTGCATGTTTGGCAACACTTATAGTGCTCTTGCAAGCTTTCCAAAGTGTATTTTTAGCTGCACTTTGAGTAGGTCTTGCAGCTTTTATCTACTTTGTAACCACACATTCTTTGAGACTCACTGCTTTTAAGTTCTTAAAATCTTGACCCAGGAAGATAATCTTCAACTGGATATGCATGTATTACTGAATCTGTTCTTGTCAATTGATTATTCAATCAAGCAATTGGAGATGCACAGTTAACCAAAAACAAAGCAATGCATTCACATAAAGCTTCATCATGATGGGGCTAGGGCGTTGTAACCATTAGGACACAAAGACGTAATTCACGTGGATCTCCCACTTGGTCATTTTTAAGTGCCCCATGAATGTCATAACATTGTTTCACAGTTAGGCCTTTTTTTAAAAAATTTAATTTAATTTTTATTATTATTATTTTTTAAAATGGTTTTGCATCTAAACTGGGATTTGATGGTCTGTAGGTAGCAGAGACTGCCTTGGGTGCCACTATACAGGACCCAGAGTTTTTCCGGGTCAGAGATGTTGCTCCAAACAAGGTACAAGCTCCAACAACAGACTTAGATGATTCATACCTGTCTAGTTGCAGCATGTGTGAAATCATAATTAAGATTTTTCTTTCTTTGCAGGCAATGTATTGTTTAAGCTTCAGATTACCAGAGGAAACATGTGTCACTGTTGATGGTGGGATGTAATGAGCACCAAACAATTTCACAGCCTGACTGAGGAATTTTTCTGTAGCTGCTGATTATGGCGAGATCATATAAACTTGAAGCTTCCCATTGGGGTGGAAAATTCTTTTGGCTGCAGATACTTGGAAACTTCATATTTTATTTATATAGCATCTCTTTGCTACAGCTGTAGACAATACAATTATAGATTAATTTAACTGAGATTTTTCTTCTTCGAATATTATTTATGTACAAGAAAGTTGATTTATTATTTTCATTTTCATATTCAAGCATTTTGGTTTCCTACTTTATGATGCGCTACCTCATTCTTACTATCATTATATATAAGCTAGTGGCATTTAGGGAGTCTGGAAAAGGACAACGCTGAGTAATTGATCTTTCTTTTCAGCACTTTTTCTTAACAAGACAAGACTAGGTTGCTTTTTGCGCTCGAACAGGCTGCTTCTCTTCATTCACTTCTGGGGAATTCGGGAATTCCTTGGGTTGGTAATGAAGTGCTGAACTAGTTTGTGTATGACCCATAACAGAAGCAGCACGAAGACAAGGCTGAGTGCTGCTCTTTCATAACAGCAATTTGCATATTTAAGTGCTGCTCTTTCATAACAGCAAGTTGCTTATTTATCATTCTTATTGCCATAATCTAATACCATGAAATGAAAAGGAAAATTCATAGAAAAATATTAAATTTTGTCAGTGGGGAATCTCACTGTCATGTTGATTCCCCAAAATCCAGAATGCCAGCTATCTGTAGTGAGCAATGACTGTCCTCATGACTCCACAACTGCAATTCAATTTTTTTCTTCTTCCTCCTGTTAAAATTTATGCTATTTCTCTTGTGGAAATTAGAGGGTTATAAATAGGTTCATTTTGTAGTCCATTCAAAGTGAATTATTAGGTTCAAAATCCACAACATTGTAAAGGATGTTGGCAGCACTTGTAACACCCGCCCCAGTACGTGGCACTATTGACGTCCGAACACGTACTAGAGATGGTGTCACCCCTATGGACTACCAAGGCAACCACTTAATGACAAAACATTTGACATTGTGTCAACAGATCGTAATTTACATATATATATATATATATATATATATATATATATACATCAAGTACAGAAATGTTGCCGAGTAGTTTAATACATGAAAACCCAAAATCTTTTCTTTTTCCCATTTCCGCACACCGACGAGCTCACTTACGAGAGGACCCTCCGCCTCCTCCAGTCGGCCCTCTACTAGCGGCGTCATCTAAAAGCATGCAAAACAAACACATATGAGTCACAATGACTCAGTAGGAGTAAATGCAGTGCTATGCTCATCACATTCTAGTTTGGGGCCCGTTGCGAATCATGTGCTAACATTGGCGTCGTCATAAATATTTGGCCGGGCCTATTAACTTAGTTGGGGTTTAGATCCCCCATTAGGCCAACATTTCATCATTTGGGGCTTAGATCCTCCATATTGGCCATTAAAAACTTTAACATACATGTAGCATATGATAGACAACTTCAATTCAAGCATACATGTCATATAACTACAGACAATGGTAGATAGGCATACCCTAATAAGTTGGCAACATAAACACATCATCAATAACACAATACAATGTTAAAAGCCATCCTTCATACTCTTAAACCTATAGGATCATGTCAAAGCTCTCATACCCTAAGTCAAATCATCATAATCCATCAAAGAAACTAAGAGAGCTTTCATAAGTTAATTATCCCATGTTTATTCATGCATTTCCTTACCTTCTACACAAGTATTGCATCTAAACATACCTCAATAGGAAGACTCAAGATAAACAAGCCCTACTTCCTCTTCTCTTCTCCTCCTTCTTCTTCTCCTTCTTCTAGCATCAATAAGCTTCTCTTGGATTGATCAACACTCCACAAGTGTACAAGCCCTTAGAATTCCTTAACAATAGCTTTAGAACTCCCTCTCCAAGGTTTGGGGGTGTTGGAGACCGAAAATGGTGGAGAAAGACCCAAAAATGGGGTTTTGACCTTATCCAACAGTTCTGCCGACTTAAGTATTATGGACGTATCTACCAATCCATACGGCCGTATCGCTGGTCATACGGCCGTATCCACAAAGTCATACGGCCGTAACGAAGCCCCTGTAATTCCTTCCACCTTACTCACCTCATCTTACGGCCGTATCTCCACATCCATACGGCCGTATCACCAAAACTGCAGGATTTTCATATCCATGTCATTTCTCTCGTCCGGGAGGTCGTTTTCGCACCTAACGCATTACATACTATGATGACCAAGTCACAAACATACCAAACACATACATATCATCATCATATCATCATACCATACATCACGAAAATGAGCGGGGCGTTACAGCACTCAACTTGGTTATGCTTCTGCTCGTGCATACAGTGAATTCAGCTAATGTCAGTTAGATTTTCCTGCCCAACTGGGCACCTGATCAAACTCTCATTCAAGGAGACCGAATTTCGTTGTCTCTTGAACTACTAGTCAGTAATTCACGTGTTTTTCTGCAATTTCCATTTCCATCTGTTTTCATTTGACAGTTACGATCTGCATAGGCTGTGAATTTGAATCCAAGAGGAGATATCTATTTGGAAAAGCCACTGCTAAATTCAAACTAATTCAAGGAGATACAGCTGGAACCGTTATTGCTTTCTATGTAAGAATCTCTTTCATATATTCTTGTACCGTTATTACCTTATTAGCATGTCGTCTAGTCTAGGTTGGAAAATGCAGAGTCATCTCCAGTGTACGTACTTAGACCAGTGTGCTAAAGATGGTCTTGTATGTTGATAAAATGTATGTTTCATGCAGATGGCATCGAAGGGAAGTAACCACGATGAGCTAGACTTCGAGTTTCTTGGCAATGTCTCAGGAGAAACATACCCCGTGCAGACAAATATATACGTTAATGGCAGTGGAAATCAGGAGCAGAGACAGATTCTATGGTTCGATCCAACCATCGACTTCCATACTGGTTCTTCTGGAATCGTCACTTCATACTGTAACCAATTATCCACTTCCTCTTGACCTTAATTTCAATATGTCCTTGTGTTAAAGAGTAACTACTGCTGTACTTGCTGGATAAATAACTATATTTGTTATTGCTGCATCCAGGGACGGAGCTAGGATTGTAATCTGGGGGGGACTGCCATCAAGGTTGAAGCGAGAAATTGCCACTGCACTGAGCTGATTCGGGGGTTCGGGGGCGCTAAATTTTTTTTTTAAGGAGTACTTTTTTTCTTGATAAGTAATTCCATGATAAAATGTCAAAGTTAGTTTCAAGTACTTTATTTTAGCAAACTATTATCTAAAATAACGATCTTCTAGATTGATTGTGCAAAATATAAGTAAACTAATATGAAATTACAATTTGATTTGATTGCTTTGGTATATACTGATTTTAATTGGTTATTTTTTAAATTGGTATTTTTTCTAGTGCATCGTTGAACTTATGAAAAAATTGAATTAAAGTGATGAATCAAATCAACTTTAAAATTGAAAATTATTATATCATATTATTTCTCAAAATCATAATCAATAAAGTTCAAATCATATAAAATATTTAAAATTATTTTTCTAGATCACTCGAAGCAATAATTTAATAAATTATTAAGTATAAAATTTTATACCATGTGGGATAGAGTAATAATCACATAAAATAAATAAATAATAATTGTAATAAGAAAATTAATTAATAAATAAACAATGATTGTAATAAGAAAAATAATTAATTATAATAAGAGAAACAAGATCTACAAGCTTTTGAAAATGTGTAATTATTTAATATATGAGAGAGAGAGAGAGAGGAAAAGGGACAAAAAGTCCAAAAAAGAAAAAACCGGAAGCAACTTTGAGAGAGAGAGAGGGAGAGGGAGAGGAAAAAAAAGGAGAAAAAGTCAAAAAAACACACCCAGTTGACGGCCGCAAGATTCGAACCCGGGCAGCAAGCAACCTAAAGCCTTAAGGAACCATGACTAGCCAACTCAACTAACAAGATTTTGTGAAAATTATTGCACGACTTAGTAATTAGTTTTTGGCTGCAGTAGGCTGTAGCCTACTGCAGCCATATACTAGATCCGTCCCTGGCTGCATCATATGTAGTTCAAATTTCACATGCAAGCCATGAAAGCATAAACCATCAGTTTTTCTTGTTTTGTGTGTGTTTTTTTATTTTCATGAACTTTAGAAAAACATTTCAACCATACAATTGCATTGTCATAGAACTTGTGATAATAAGATGTTTATCCAGCTTTGTTGTGGATGATGTTCCAATAAGAGTGTTTTTGAACAAGGAGAGAGAAGCTGTGCCATATCTGAAAAATCGACCAATGGCAATTCATGGCAAGCTTCTAAAATGCTTAATGCGTGAAAAAGTGTTGAGGTCAAGTATTGATTTTAGACACGTTTAGGAGTGTCTAAGCGCACCAATGCGTGATAAAGTGCGATCAATGTGTGATAAAGTACAATGCGTGGTAAAGTGTGATACCTAAGCTGCGAGCATAGGCGCCGCCTAGGAGTCGCATAAGCGGGCTTTTTAGAACATTGATTCATGAAATGCTGATGATTGGGCTACACAGGGAGGAAGAGTGAAGACTAACTGGAGCAATGCCCCCTGTGTTGCTACATTTCAGTCATTTGTTATTGCTGCGTGTGAAGTATCGCCTGATGAAGTGAAATGTGCAAAATTGGGGCAATTCAGGTGGGATAAGCCTGTCATGAAGGGGTTGAAGCGGCAGAGGAAAAAAACAATTAAATTGGGTTCGTAGCAAATTCTTGGTATATGATTATTGTGAAGATACGTCTCGATTTTCAGAGATGCCAAAAGAGTGCCTCCCGTAGATTCTGCTGTGTGTTTGCATGGTTTTCCTGCATAACAATTAGTCTGTACACGACAAAACCTTTCGAGACAAAATCACAAAATGGAGCCATTGGGAATCAAAATTAGTTCGCAAGGTCGCAAGCTCATAATTACAAGATATAAATAGAATGACTGACACTTAAAGGCTCGCCCCATCCTTTAAAAAAATTAAAAATTAAAAATTCAAGATTTGATGTCTCCCTTGTTGTTACGTCCAATCAAAAATTAATCAACAAAATACTATATATTATTGTGTATATAAAATATTCTAACAGGATGCGGCTATAAATCTAAATTTTAAAAAATTATAGGACAAGCATAAGCACAGCATAATATTACAGAAACCTGAAGAGGCCAAATTATGCACCAGGAGGCAAAAGATAACATACGTGATAAGCCTAATGACACAGGACGAATACAACAAAATCGTTACTCTTGCCTTCAAAGTCTTCCAAGGGCATTAGTTGAAGAAACTGACATTTAACAAAGAAGAGAGAGAGAGAGAGAGAGAGAGAGAGAGAGAGAGAGAGAGAGAGAGAGAGAGAGAGAGAGAGAATATCAACGATAAAACTCAATTCAACTGTGCTTCCTTTCTCTCCTACCATATCCATACGATGCACTAGCTGTTAAGAGAGGCAATTCAAGAAAGAAAATGCAGACTTATATGCGTGAATAGCTGCCAATGCAACATCGAATGAAAACTACTTGTTTGAGTCAGTTTTAATTATATCATTAGACGGCTGTTAATGTTGTAAGATGATTAGCTTTCGGGGCTCCTACTCCTTGACGAAAAGTAACACTATTGGGATGTCCCGTATTTGCATTTAACTTCTTCGCCTTCTATTAGTCTCTCTACAGCATCTGGGGGCAGTCCCACCATTTCGAGTGTCTTTTCCCACACTTTATAAGATGTTTCAACATTATGCGATTCTTCAGAAGGATTTGTAGGACGACAATCTTGAGAAATGAAGGCGCAAACTGGCCATTCGTCTGCTTTCAACATTTCACAATATTCTGGAACTTGGGGATCTGTGGCTGCAAATAGTGTACTTCTCGAACCTGCAATAGCCCAGATTACAAAACCAGTTAACCAAGTCCAAGTTCAAAAGAAAAACTTATTTTAATATAATCAATTCCCAAATAAGCATCAGTCCTATCTAGCAAGTAGCATACACCAATTGGAAATTTGTTATTGCATCTCTTATGTCTAAGGTCAAATGGTTTAGAAGTAATATTAGCTTCACTGAGGACCAATGGCTTAGAAGTAGACTTATCCAGACATCCAATGTTCTTGTTTTTGATAACCATCAGGTGAAGGATCTCTCTCTAACAGCTGGGATTTCAATACTATTGGAAATCAGATCAACACTAAACAGCTTGAGGAAATTAATCGACTTCTTATTCTTGATACTGAGGGCCAAATGGTTTGGGGCTTGTCTAATAATGGTAAATTTCAGCTCCGCTCTTGCATTGATCTCGTGTGATAAAAGGACTAAAACTGTCCTCTTGAAATACACTTCGACTAAGATAGTTCCTGTCAAAATTTCCATCTTTTGGGGATGATAGGATTGAAATTTTACCACTTTTTTCCCACTTTTTTATCTATTCTTTTTTTTGGTCAAACCAATCACATTCACATATCTCGTGGGACGTCCATGTACTACACAAATCTCGACCATTCAACTCCACTCAGTCTCTCCCCTCTTTTACATAAAAATCCATAAAAAAAACCATAAAAAATTCAATCCTATCACCCCTTTTGTTGGCAATTGTGGCATGACTGGTTTCCTGTGAAAGAGACAATGTATTTATTCACAGTCACCTTGCCAAACAAGAGTGGAATCACTTTGTTCAGAATATACTACTTCTCAAATGACTCCTTGCTCCCATCGTAAACCACTATTTCTTTATTTTATCAGTCATAAAGCTAGTGTGGCAGGGTGATTCTTTTGGTCCCAATGCTCATCTGCTGGTCTATATGGATTGCCAGGAACAATTCTAAGCATAAAGAGATCAAGATGAATGATAGTAGAAGTATCAAGAAGGTAAAATTTACAGTCATCAGATTCTTGTTTGCTGGATTCCAATTACACAAGAAACCCAAGCCAAAACAGATTCAGGTCGTTACTTGGAAGAAACGTTAACCTGAATTCATCAAGCTCAACTCAGACGGGTCATTTAGAAGCAGAGGTGAGCCTGCTGCTGGTGTCATTAGGGATCAGTTTCATAACTGGTTATGGGGTGATTGCTGAAGTTGTGGACCTATGAATATATTAGAGGCAGAACTTATGGCTATTGCAGATGGTCTTCAACTTTGCCTCAATAAAGGGTACCAAAAATATTTGGACAGAGACTGATTCTTTCTTGGAATGCTATTCATTCTATTAAAGGGAACACAGCTATTCATTCTATTAAAGGGAACACAGCCCTTGGTCCACCTTAAACATTCTCAACCATATATTTGGACTGATCAGAAACAAGAACATTAGATGGTCTATATGCGCGAAGGAAATGGTATTGCTGATAGATTAGTAAACACGGGACATGCTCATTCAGATTCTCGCATTGGAGGACATGGATCATCATACTTTGGGACAACTAAGGATGGATAAATTTGTCTTGCCCAATATTCACACCTGCTAATTTTTTCATTGTCTTGTTTTGCATAATTTGTGTTAGTAAATAGACTTGATGTGATCTGTTCTTACGTAATTAGTGTAGATAGATTCTCCATAGGACGTGTTCATTGATTGGGTTCATTATTAAAAATAATACTAAAAAAATAAAATGTTGTGAAAGATAGTGATTATCATTGTCTGAAGCCTCATGTTTTATGATTGATTACAAGCCCAACGGCACAAAGGGCAGGCATTGCATTGTTTGGAAATCTATAAAATAAGCTTGAAACTAAATTCAGAATCCAATCTTATTCCTCTAGCCAGGGACTCATCAGTGGTAGGGGATGTGCATGAAGGAAAAATAGGATGATGTTTCACTTTGTCTTATAGGCAACAAGTTAAGACTTTTTCTGATGCTTTGTCACAATCTCTGCAATGGAGACAGATTTCAGAACAGAGGAAGCAAAGAAGTCTGTATTCAACTTCTGTGCAGAGATTCAAATAAAAAATTATTTCCAACGATTAAATGACAAGACCACATACTAAAATTTGAGAAAACATACCTTCTTCGGCACTGAATATAAAATAGGGTATTAAACGATAAGCAGCTTGAACAATCTTTGGAAGATCCCTGGCCTGCATTTAGTATAAACATTATCATAATTTAAGGGAAAATATATGACCATCAAGCATTGTTTTACAGACTGATTCAAGCGACTGAGAAAAAAGCTAGGGAATCATAAACTTATGACATTGGTTTGGACAATTCCCGGAGAAACGCATACTACACTTATGCCACCTTCAGCTGGTAGACGCTTATGAAGGACACTGCTGAACATGACCTGCATTTACATAGTTACATCGACATTGGTGTATACAAAAAAACAAGCAACTTAGGACCACAGCAACAGCTCACGGAAAAGAACGACAACAATCCATATCAAACAACTAAAGCAAATATTAAGTGCCTCCACCTGATTTCAGTTCTCGCAGCATCTAACATGAAAAAGCCACAGAGTCAGACGGATAAGCATCTCTTTAATGATGACAGATAAACATCTCTTTAATGATAGACAAACATGATTTAAGTTTGTCCACCCCGGTTTTAGGTATTGCAACATCTGACATGAAAAATCAACAAAAATCAGACAGACAAGCATCTCCTTAAAGGTTGAGAAATATGATTTAAGTATGTCTACAATGATTTCAGTTACTACAACATCTAACATGAAAAAAAAAGTCAGACAGATAAGCATCTCTTGTCCAAAAGAGATATTACTTCAGCAACAAGCCATCAATGAAGTACATTCAGAGAAGTGGCCGAATGTGAAACCATATAGCAGGCTGCAAATGACACAAAATCACCTATTTTAAGAAGCATCTGCAAAAAAATGAACACAAAAGTGCACAACATACGATGCTTCCAAATAAACCAGTTAGTCAAGGTACAAAAAATGTTTTCCACTGTCTTCGTTTTTTGTGATTGGGGGTCTGTTCAATTGCTTTACTAGAGCGGTGAATTTTGTTTTGTAGCATGTTCTTGTTTGTTTACCATCATTTTCAATTTTATTTTTTATTTTTTTTTAATGTTGTTGGGGGAAAAAAGAACTACCTAAGGTATTGTCGGATCCTTTTTTTTTTTATACCTTCATTAACCATAAGGAGTGACTCAATATCCTTCTTTGTTAGTGATAGCCGAAAAAATTTGGCACCATATTCTATTTCCAGAAAATAGCTACCGCATTGTCAAACATGAACGTTAAAAAAAAACGTTCAACAACATAATCTCAGTTTTGCGCTTGGAGAATTCCTGATTCTCAACAAACAACTATAGAAAAAGTAGACCATTAACAGTAACCTGGTATAAACTTAAAAATCTTAGCATCTGTCCGTTTAAAACTTTTTTCTGGCTAAAAATCAACTTTTATTACTCAGTCGGAGTCAAACTTCTACATTACCACACATCTCAAATTATCACTAGTATTGTAGTCTCCACTAGTATTTAACCTAGATAGTTAGATTTTAGCAAAATAAAAGCTCATCTAGAGGCATTCTAGTTTCGTGGAGTGTCCTGGACCAGATAACTATGGGAAAAATCCCATTTTATTCAAAGCATGAAAATCTATCCAGACATTCAAGGAGAATAAAGCTAAAATGCAGGCAATTGTCTTATACAAAATCAGAATCGTCATTACAGTGTCATTTGGCATTTCAAAGCTGCGTCACTGAGAGTTTTGAGAAGAATAGGGCTAAAAGATGGAATTTATGCTACAATAATTTTCCTATGAACAAGCATGTGAATGTAAGCATGCATGCACGAACAAGCTCGTCAGTTGATGGATACATGAAGTGGAGATATTGTTTCTTCAAAGTAGTAAGGCATATTCAACCCCCTGGAAACTTTGTTTAAGACTATTCAAACGCAGAAGAGAAGTTTCACCTGTGCCAGTTTACTGCTAGAGTATCCCACCAAACTTGTGTACTTCCTTTTTCCAGAAACAACATCATATCTTCAGTATCAACAAACCCTACATAATGCATCTACACATACAGAAAATGGGCATTATACTCACTTCAAAGTGTATAGATAGAAATTAATAATTTAAAATTCCTGCAGATGCTCTAAAGTTCATCTTTATAACAATTTGCAGATATTTGAATGATAAAATACAAAATGACTGAACCATTGAGTTCAACATTACAACACATTGTGGTGACTCATAATTACCAGGCTTTTATCATCCAAAGATATTAAGTGTAATACGTAAATAATTCAAGGACAGAGAGTTTTAAATATATTCACTTGCTCCATTGATTATATTACCTCATAACTACGGATCTCTCTTTCTTTCTTTCATTCCTTTTTTTTTTAGCATCCGAATTTATGGTAAACCCTCGCTGCATATTGTTTTGGCAACTTTAAAGGAAAGTGATGGCTGACAAATTGAAGTAATTCGTGGGGTAATATTTAGGTTGCTCTCTGACAAGGAAAAAACAGGTATAAGCAATCGCACAAAAATCATATGATCACCCACCCCAACCAGAATATATATACTTTCTCTATGCAAGAGGTTACTAGTTCGTAACTTAGGCATTTCAAGCAAGAAAACTCAGCGATGATTCTCCAGTTTTTATTAGAGCAAATAAAAACCAAAAAAAAAAAATTCTACTATACGCAACAGCTGAGAACTATTCACTTTATTTTCTGCCACGAATATGGATCACTTTTATCAAATGGTTTCTCCAAAAATGCTAACATTTCAATCATTTTGAGCATAGATTCAGCCAATTACCAATTATAAATATCCACAAGAATTGTAACATTTGTAATGTGGAAATAAATGATCATTCCTGGTAAACCAACAATTTACTGTCTACGTAAAACTACCCAGTGTCATCAATCGAATACATTGGTTGTTCATATTTCGAAAAACAGACATATTTCAGGCCTTGAGTGACTCTCAAGAAAGACTAAGGCCTTGTTCTATCCAGGATAATTTTTATCCAACACTCTTCTCTCTCCTCTTTTCAACCACATACACACTTTTCAATACAATATTAACCACACATTTTACACGGAATACCGCACGGATAACTTTTATCCCCAATCAAACAACCCCTAAGATAACTTTACGAAATTTAATATATAAAGCCAAATAACTCTTGTGCAAACACACTACATAAAGAAACACAAAATAGCACTCAGAAAACTTACAACAGAGTTCACATTAATAATTCGACTCGGGGAGCCTCTAACAAGGGATGGCAAAAGTAATATAGATAGCAGAGCTGGCGCAAGATGATTCACTTGCATGTGTTCTTCATTTCCATCTTTTGAAAATTTTTGTGGTTCTGTGAACAGAGAAAGGTGTAAGTTGAACTACAATTGTTGGCGATGATCAAATTAAATCGGCAAATGCGCCCATTCTCTAACAACTTCCATTTAAGATGATAAGCAATTTTAAGGTTCCAACTTCCAAGTGCAAAAAAGGCCACCAGTAATTTTGAAAATGCTTCACAAGCTAGGTCTTGAATAAAGGATGCATCCAATGTACATGCGATGGGAGCATGTTTTCGAAACAAATAAATTGTTGAACTACTTCATTTAAAATTTTAAGCTGCTAAATCGGGGCCAAATGTATACATTTAACTATCATTATTTTCTTTCCACCAAAGCCTAACACGTGGACAATTCATTTAAATGGGTGACGATGAAATTCGAACTCAAGATCCACTTGATGTAAAAGCATATACGGTCTGATCGGGCAAAATGTATATATTTAACTGTTACCTTCAAAATAAATGTCTTCTTTAAACCCTTAGCTTTTATGAGATTGTTCATCGAAAATTGTCCTCTAGTTAGTTCTAAGTAAAGAAATGACAAAGGAAAGAGACGCCTATACCGAACAAATGATTTGCATGATAAAAGATTTTATATGATGACTGAACTGAAGTCAAAAATAATTTCACAATTATAGCATATGCAATAGGCAGAGCAAGCTTTTGTTTGTGAAAGCATGAAGCAAAAAAAAAAAAAAAAGAGCTACTAAAACAAAGAAAGTGTTTAAAGACTGCAAGAAGCAGATTTACTATATCACCTTTCAATAATTTTCTTGTCATAAATAAAAATAAAAACCACAGAAAATTCTGAAGGGCACAATATCACGATTGGAATAAGATTTGCAATATAATATCCTAAATAACATTAAGTAGCAACAGCATTAAGTATCGAGAAGTTCAAAAGAAGCTACACAAAGCTTATGTTTGTATCTACTATAATCTTCTCTGTAAATGAAGAAAATATAACACACTGACGACTGAAATGCACAGAATGATGTTTCTGGAGAATAAACCATGCAAGCTTTTCATAAAAAAGTACTCCATAACAGAAAACTTAGTACCAAAAAAATACCTGAGATTAAATGTAATTATAATTAGTAAGGTCCATCTGACAACAAAAGTCACATGCAGGAAAATACACTATATTAAATTACTGCTTGGCTGAAAAACAACCTACTTATGTTTTGTTAGGTAAGATACAACTGTCTGAGTGACTACAAGGAAATATTTAACTATAATATATTTATGAAAAGCCTTACCATATTTTGTGGCAATTAATAAGGTTTAGAAATGTGCTTGCTCAGAGCAAATGAACCACATATGGTAAGGCAGGAAATAGTAGTCAGCAAGCTGATGAAACCATTTAAAAGATAAAGCCATATAGGACTTCATTGTTGAATGTTACCAACCAGGAGGAAAGTATTAGACAAGAAGCGATATGAAGCGATTCTTCACATGCAGACCTCCAATGGAAAATATTCCAGCATTGTTGATGAGAACATGCAGAGGTCCTGAATGTGCATTCCACACTTCAGCAAATCTCACAACAGAATCCAAAGAGAGGAGATCGAGTTCCATCACCTGTAAAGGTTACAATCTTAGAAGTCATTCTTATCAATGTAAACCACAGGTGAATCCTACAGTTAAAGCAACACCATGCATGTTCAAACACCGATCATATCTCATGAAATGAAACCTATTGTTCCACATATATTTTTTCACACATTAACACTTCTCTGTTCACAATCATATAGCCTGGGTTGGAAAATTTATAGTTGGTTATATAAAGACTAACAAAGAGGATTGTAGTGGGTCCTCTAAAATATATGGATAATAAATGAGTTGTAGCTATGAACATTTGTTTGTTTCGGCTGAATTTATAAACAATTTATGATCTAGGGCTTGTTTGGGAAGTGTTCGAAAACGTTTTTGTTTTAACAATATGGTAATGAGCGGCAAAGGAAAGAGGTTAGTATGTGTGGATCCTACAGATGTGTGGTGACGTGTGGTTGTATAATGTTTTCAAAAGTTTTTGCTTATAAAACAAGCCTTTAGTGCCAGACTTTCTTATAATCTACCTCCATATTGAGTGGAAGGCCTCTTCCTGACCATTCTTCTTGCCACTTCTTTATCAAATCACTAGCTGCCTTTGGATTTCTGACAGCCATAATGATATGTGCCCCTGATTCTGCCAATTGCCTGTTCATTGATGAAAATAAAGATGCATTTGAGAAAGATTAAAAGAAATGTTGATCTTTTTCTGGCACTAATAACGAAAGCAACTCAAGTATTAATGATTAGATAGCACCAAGAATTTTGCATTATTGCTAAAAACTCATGGGAAATAAAAGATTAAGACACAACAAATTGAATGTAAAATGTTCCTACTGCTGAGAATCTATTATATCTGGAGATTCCTTTTTAAGACATCAAATTTGTTAAGAGGAATAGCCGAAGTCCCTATGCCTTTATGTGTGAAGTGAGATCATTATTTTAGTTTAAGCAACATGGGACTCAACACTCCACAAATTTCTACGTACAATAAAATTGTTACAGAGCTCCAATTGATCATTCAATGGTACAGTTCTATCAGAAATTAGACCAGGTGCCCTGGTTTGGTTGTGCTAATCAGTAACCGATTCTTTCTTAATTTAAACATGCAACAGGTAATGATAATAAGTTCAAAGTTCAAAGTTATGAACTTTTTTAATCAGTAACCGATTCTTTTTTAAGTTCAAAGTTATGAATTTAATCCAGATCAGATCAACATCCACAACTCCAAGCACTTGTATTTTGATTATCAAATAGCATGGTCTAATCTCTCCCAGTGCACTCTAGACTGAATAAGTCAATTACTAAACTAGGAACCCAAATGAAAATGGTTGCAATACTAATTGACCTAACCAACACAACAGTTGATGATGCTAAACATAAGATTGTGAAATTCAGAAATTGCTCCAGAATCTGAAATAACAGATCATAAAATATCTCTTATTTTTCCATTCAAAAGGTACAGCTTAAACGCCTCTTAATTCAATCTGCACAAATCGAATAATGAAATACTAACTAAGAACCTAAATGCAAAGTGGCCAAAAATCAGTGACGGTGGTAGACGTACCGGGCAATTTCTTTGCCGATTCCGGAAGTGGAGCCAGTGACGATGCAGGTGAGATCAGTAATCGGTGGTAGCGGCAGTGGCTTCTGCAAATGGCTAGAAGAAATCCTCTGGAACAGCATCTCATAGATTAAATACATCCACCCCCTCAGCCACTCCACCCACCCCAATCCCTCTTTTTTCACCGTCTCTTTTACTCCCGCTATGGGTTTCACATTTTCCTTCTCCTTTTCCTTTCCCTTCTCTGAAGAAGAAGAAGACTGTGGGGCCATTTTTCTCAGTGGATTCGCTGTTTCAGCTCTAGAAATTGCTGCGACTGAAACAATCAGATATTAGTTTGAAGTACTGACTGAGTGAGGTTTGTGTGGGTGAGATATTAACCGTTGGACTGATGTGGTGTGTAGCATCATCTTAGCCGTTGATCATTGAAGATCCGTGAAGATTCCGACCCTTTTTTATGTTTTTTTTTTTAATATATATCTGTCAAAGATTCGACTCTGCCACCTCTTGAGGGGCCCCATTCCTCTCTCTTTTTATCCCTGTTGCCCAACTAGGGGTGAACACGGTTCGGTTTGGGCGGTTTTCAGTAAATTTTCAAACCAAACCACTTAAAGCGGTTTGGAAAAATTCTAAACCAAACCAAACCACTTTACTTTCCAAACCAAACCAAACCAAACCAAACCACTTTTTTCGGTTTGGTTCGGTTTAAAACCACGGTTTAGGAAGCAAAAAGTAAAACGAATATATACCATCTATCTATATATATATATATAACAAGGTCAGTTTCCCACTCTTTTTTTATTTTTCTGAATTAAATAAATATTATTTTATTTTAATTCCCTCTTAAGGTTTGAGATAACAGAATCCCTAATGTTAACGAATTGATCCAAATCTCCATAATTATCTCTATCTCTTAATTAAGGGATATAATTATCTCTTATTGTTGGTAACCCAATTATAATTGATATTAATCCAAATCTTTACCATATCAAATTTCCTTCTTTACCGTATAGTCCTTTTCTAAGATTTCTTCTCATGAAGTAATCGACTTCTAAAATCAAGATATCAACGCCGCCTATTTGAGAGAGGTTTTGGTCTTTTATTGTAAAATTTTCCTCTTTTAAATGAGTTTAGGTTTTCACGATTTTAATTTTCCCCTTTATGTAGCGTCAACTTTAAATTTTACCCTCCATCACAAGCAGTCTGGCACCTTCTTTGTACGAGATGGAGGGTTCAACGGCTTATTTGAACATGGTGTGCTCTATTACTAGCTTTCATTCACAGAATACCATCATTTTGATTGCAAGGAAGCGCCCAATGAGGTGTACAAAAGTTTGGATACAGTTAGTCATGATGAAAATTGATAGGAGGTATAAATTGTTTACTTCCTATTTTGCTTCTTGACATAGGTTTGTGTATATCACTGATGCAATTTGTGTGATCTATTGTATGTTTACGAGCAATTGAGCAAAGAACTGATCCTAGGTCATAATGATATTGATGTTTGAATTTTATTGCTGCAATTTACTATAGTTTTCTGTTCGATTTTTCATGTGGTTCTTTATAATGTGTCACATTTATATATTGAGCATCAGTCTCCCCGTGCAATGCGCGGGTGAAAACACTAGTGCTAATTAAAAATAAGCATTAGTCTAAAAGTTATCGATATTGCATAAATATCATTATAAATTCAAGTAAAAAATATATTAGAGTCAATGTATATTAAATAAAATATTACGAACAAAACTTTTACAATATTAGTCATAAGTTTTACCATAACGCGTAAATATTAACATCAATATCAGCCACGGGCACAAAAAAAGAATGGCATGAGACAAAGAGACTAGGAGTTGGTGAAAGAAACAATTTGAGAATAAATAAACTAAAAATAAGAGAATGAGTCAAGTATGAATCTAGATTTTGGCCATCGAAATTTTGAGCACAAGAAATAATTTGAGAAGGAAGAAATTAAAAATAAGAGGATGAGTCAGGTACGAATCGAGAATTTGGCCATCGAGAATTTGGGCACACTTAGTGCTCAATTTGGATTTTGGCATGAAATTACTCATTGTTCTACTTTTAAAAAAAATAAATAGGGTGCATTGAATGTATATCCAAAATATAAAATATAAAGTATAGTTTCAGAATTTTATCGAGTGCAATTCGGTTGAATAAAATGAATTTTCCCTATTTTTTATTTTATTTTTATTATTTTGCGGTTTGGCGGTTTGAAACGGTTTGGAAAATTTCAAACCTAAACCAAACCACTTTCAAGCGGTTCGGTTCGGTTCAAAACCATATCGTTCACCGGATCCACGTGGATCCAAACCACGATTTCAAAAAATCGGTTTCGGTTCGGATTTGCGGTTTTGTGGTTTGGTTGTTCAACCCTATGCCCAACTAGTGCTTGTCTTGCTCAGCCACCATAGGACGCGAATCGAAGCGAAATGGGACCAAGAAGTTCCGTTTCGTGCATTCTGCCAATCTGTCAATGAATTAGACCCAATTTGATATGCTGTTGAGTACCGTGTACTTGGGCTTTACCATTGGGGTCCGGTTGGATTGGTTTTTTGGTTTGAACTAGGGGTGGTCACGGGTTGGGACAGATCGGGTTTCGATCCAACCCGAACCCAAATCGAAAATTTTGGTTTCAACTTTGTGAAAGCAAATCTGAACTCCCGACATCGGTTTAGTATTGGGCAAAAACCAATTCAACTCGCTCAACCCATCCAACCAAACCCAACCAAATTTGATTTTTCACTTGGGGTTGGGTTGGGTTTGGAATCTACGTGACGATCCAATTAAACACAACCCAACCCAATTGGGCAACTAATTTCAATATAAATAAAAAAATTGAAAAAGAAACAATTATGAGAGAATGAGTAAAAAAATTCAAATAGAAATTCAAAGGGTATGGTTTTACAAAATGGCCAATATACGATTTAGAATTGAATTGAACTAATAACCGATTTTATATCAATTTAAATGGTAAAAAATAATATTAAATTATTTTCAAGTGGAAGCCAAAACCGACCAACCCAACCCAACCTAAATCAATCTTAGTTGGATTGGATTTGATTGATTTTACTCTTTAAGTAGGTTGGGTTGGATTTTATTTTCATTAAACCGATGTAATTGGGTTGGGTATGGGTTGAGCCCAAACCCAACCCAACCAAACCCAACTCACACCCCTCCCAATCCCGCATGGGTTGGTTGGGCACCCTCAATTCATGTTGGTTTTTTTGGTTTTCAACTTTTATTTTTTATTTTTTAAATATTTTTACAATCGATTGATTTTTGATTTGGGATATCCCAACCAATAACCAACCCGACAGCACTCCCAAACCGACCCAACCCAACACGATCAGGTTAGGTTTAGTTCGATGAGTCGGGTTTGCAGTTTTAGTGCCCACGCGTGGCATTTATGTGTCAACTAGTATTCGTACTCGTGCGTTACGGGGGATGAAAATATTCTCAAGAGCACATCTTATCTTATAGATTGAAAAAGAAATTTTTTTTAAATAATATGCATTAATTGCAAATATAATTGAAATGATAAAGAAATGTTGCTGAACAATTAATATAAAATATTTATGACGTGTCTCCAATTAGATATAAAAACACAGTTGAACAACATCGTATGACAACTGAGTTAAAATAGTTATAATGTAATACACATTAAATAGAAATAAATTTGAATAGATAGAATAATATTTGTGGCGATATGCATTTAAACCAAATAAATATTATAAATAATAAAAACCACTTTAAATTTTGAAACACTTTTTTGAACACCACATTCGTGGTTGAGTTTTCCAGGTGACCATCTTTATCACAAATAAAAATCTTCGATATGTGAAAATAAAAATATTGAATAAAACAATTTTCAGCTTATTGAAATACTAAAATACCATTATTAGTTGTACTTAATGGATTCCTAAAAGAAAGATTTTGATTTACAAGGGTAGGTTAACACTGCGAAGATTCATTTTCAATTATTTCCAGAGGAGAGATCGAGGAACATATCATTAAGATCCCATGTTCTCTACATCAAAATAGTTAAATAGAAAAAATTGACTTAAAATTTTATATATATATATATATAATACTAACGATAAATATTTAGATAATAGCAAGTGTAACTATTTCAAACAATTAAACATTCTCGTAACAATAACAAAATACTAGCTTTTTCACCCATGTGTTGCACATGGGAGACAAAATTTTCAACTAAAACGGTATTGATAGATGTTAATAATATTAACATAAAAAATTTAAAATAAAGAATGAGTTACAATAATAAACATAATTAATTTAACTCGAAACAATTCTATAAAAATTTCGACAGAGTTTTCCTTGTATATCGTACTAATTCATCCTGCAAATATGCAAGGAACAATTCACGAAAATCCATATAATTTAATTTACTATTCTCCATAGAATAGTAACTTAATTAGTATTTACATAGATGTTAATAATATTAACATAAAAAATTTAAAATAAAGAATGAGTTACAATAATAAACATAATTAATTTAACTCGAAACAATTCTATAAAAATTTCGACAGAGTTTTCCTTGTATATCGTACTGATTCATCCTACAAATATGCAAGGAACAATTCACGAAAATCCATACAATTTAATTTACTATTCTCCACAGAATAGTAACTTAATTAGTATTTACACCCGTGCTTTGCACGGGATGACAATTCGTGGTAGAGATTGTGATAATATTTCACATTTTGCTCATTATAAGATTAATCTACTAATGTAAATCTAAAATAAAATAATATTAAATGTTATAGTTATCAAAGTAATCATATTAAAATAACTCTACTAACGTTCGGTAGAGCTTATGGTTTTTCTTTAAAAGTATTTTACATTTTATTGTATGCAATTATAAATTTTGAGAGATATTAATTATACATAAGTGTGATATATGTTATTAATAATTAATATGTAAATTGATTTTTAAATTTTGATTACGAAATATAATTAACATAGATATATATTATAAAAATGGAAATGTAATGAGTATAGTTCGACAGACCTTAACACTACGTTCCTGCCACTAGGAAACACTTATCCTCCTTCTCGGCTAATCCTTATTTAATCTAGGCCGAGCGAGGATAATATAAGAATTACAAAAGGATGACAACTTCCATTGCCCGTCCCTGCCTTGTTAGAAAATTTTCATCCCTGTCAACACCCCATCATAATGTTTTAATCGAAGACTTTTATTTCTATTTTTTAATAAATAAACACTTTCTAAACATATTAAATACGCATATTAACATATTATGTATAAACTCACTAATTTAATATTTTCATCAAATTAAATATTGAATAATTTGATATAAAATTTAAATTAATTTGGATAAGATAAATAATTTGAAATATATATGATTAATAGTTAAAAATATACAACCTAATCAATGATACTTAAAAATTAAATAAAATCTCAACTGACAAAAATCGATATAAAATAAATAATTCAAAATAGTTAAGATTCTTAATCTTTATTTAAGAGATAGAAACTTAAATAAATATTTAATATAGTTGAAGGGCAGTTAAAAATTCTAATTGAGTCGTATAATTCCAATAATAATTAATTGAGTTAATAGCCAATTGTTTAGTACGAATTCTTAGACTTATTCCCTGACAAGAGCAATAGATTGCACCAAAGAATTACTATATAATTGTTGGTTCGAGTAGTGTCAAAATAAAACAATTGTTACTATTTGAAGACCCAATTTTAGAGCTTGTTACTCAAAAAAGGGAATAGATCCTTTGAAACACTCTTAATTATATAAAAAGAAATATTAATATTTTGCCACCAACTGTAACTCAAAAGAAATATTATAGAAAATACAAAAATATATGAGAATCAAAAGAAAAACATGTTTTAAAAAAGAATAATAGTGAAAAAATAAATGAAAATAATTAGAGACTAATGATCTGTCCACCCACTCTACAATAAGATGTAATACCCCAATTTTAGAAATCTAAAATCTTATAGGTATTAACTTTATTTTAAAATACGAAAAAAGATAAATTAATTTCAGAATCACATTTTTCTTTTCCATGGCAATCTAATTAATTTTAGTTATTTTTTATTTTTTTAAAAAATTATATTTCCCCACTTTTAGCAATTTAATTAATTTTGAATAATTTTCATCGAATACAACTGTGTCAATTTTCGTCCAATGAAAATATATCCAATTAAATGTAAGAAATATAATTAATTGTAATGTAATTAATACTTATTTTTAGCCAATTATTATTTATAAAATGAGTTTATTATTTCTAAAATAATTAGTTTTTAAGTCATAGTTTGAAGAATTGTATGAATCTAATTTTAAAGATATCTTATAATATAAAAGATATCTTTTAATTTTTAGGGAAAATCTTGTCAACCTTGGCTATCTAATTAATTTTAGTTATTATTAATTTTTTGTTAATGCCATTTTTATATTTTAGAAATATAATTAATTTTGATTAATTTCGTCCATTGGAAACCGGGTCAATTTTCATCCAATGAAATGAAGTCCACTTAAATCTTAACAGTATTATTAATTTTAAATAATTGTAATATAATTAGTTTTAAGGATAAAAGAACCATCTCTGCACCATCACTATCTTCACCAGAAGAGTCCCCACTAGTCTCCTTCACACTCTTAAGGACAATCAACTTATTTTTCTTATGTTGTTCTAAGGTCATCTAGCTTGAAGGGATCCTACAAGCTCATACCTCTTGACGATGGCTAAATCCTCACTCTCTTCTATGGTAGTGACCTTTGGGCAAAACGCCTCTGGGAGAGATCTAATGACTTTGTTAACAACTTTAGCCTCTGAGATTCTTTCACATAGGTTGAAGCTAGAGTTGACTATGTCACTCAACTTAGCATAGAACTCATCAAAAGTTTCGTCTTCTAACATCCTGGGTTCTTCAAACCTAGTGGTCAACATTTGAAGGTTAGATTTCTTAATAGTTTTTGGTTCCCTCATGGATAGTTTCTAGAATAACCCAAGTGCCATTAGAAGTCTCACGCATAGAGATTCTCCTAAATTCTTCAGGAGACATGGCCATAAAAATAGCATGTATTCCCTTACGATTCCAACTACAAGCTTTTCTCTGAGTAGTGGTCCATTTTGAGACCTAGAGGAACCACCACATTTTCAACATTCTCACTAGGAGCAGTCCAACCTTGCTCAATAATAGCCTATACCTGCACATCTAATGATTTCAAAAAGGCTCTCATTCTCACTTTCCAATAAGCATAATCAAAACCGTTAAAATAAGGAGGCACATGAACTACGACTAGCCATATAAACTAAAACAACAATACAAACACGCAGAAAGGAAAAATAATTAAAGCACAAACAAAGACTGGTTGTTTTAAAGTGATTGAAGGCCTAAACGAAGGATTTTGACCAAAATACAGCGTTGTTCAAAAGCAAAGTTGTTGAGTTTGATCCGTTAGGCCGTTTTCAATCAAAATTCACTACTAATTTGCCAAAAATAGAAACTTTAAAAAATCAACAAAATTAAGCAAATTGGGTCAAATCAAATTTAGGCTCTACTGCCAATCAAAAAAGCTTGGACAACGGTTAACCCAATCAATTTGATCGATTATCATAAGCCATTTATCAATTCATTTGCCAATTAACAATCAACACGTGCAACAGTAACCTAGAGCATAAACAACACCAAATTGATGATGGAGGAAAACCTGTTGAAGAACTTTTCAAAGGGTAAAAACCTCAAGGCATACTCGTCACTGAAAATCCACTAGACAGAGATTACTTACAGACGACCAATGCTAACCTAACCTGATCCCCAGCTTGTAAACCCTGACGAACCTCGTCAGGTTGTGCGTATAGCACCCTCTAGAACTTCGGCTCCTCTTTCTTCACAAGTGGATCTTCTACACCGTTGGAACTCCAGCCACCTTCCCAATCTTTCAAGAATCTGAGGGCTATTTGGTAGAGGATTTAGTTTTTGGCGTTTCTAAATGGAAAATTGCATATCTAATAATGAGTCAACAAAGTGGAATTGCAATATGATGTTTAGAGAGTGTTTTGAGATGGATTTATGATGTAAAAGCTTTCCAACATCATATTACCAAATTGGCTGTGAAAACTATATGTTATGAGGTCACAAATACGAAACTGGAGTCTGGCCAGATATCACCGGCCTCTTGAGCGGCCAAGAGGTCTGCTCGAGTGGACCATAGACCGTTCGAGCGCTCTTCGAGTGCTTCTCGAGCTCTTGGTCTTTGTTGGACCTGATTGAGCAGATTTCCAGCGAACTTCTACGCAGATGCTTCTAAACTAACCTAGAAAGGCATTCTAATCTATCCAACAATTGACTAGATAAGGTAAGGTAAATCCTAACTCAATAGATTTGATTTTCATACACAAAAATGTCAATTACAAGATTCTTAGCAAAAACCATTAGTGTATCTAACGGAAGTTAATGGAGAGGCAATTGGAGAACGATTTGAAAAGTTCAATGGTAGTGGAAAAACCATTTGAACCTTAGTGGAAATTAAGAAACCATTGTGAAAATATAGTGGCATTTGAGGGATTTAACTCAAAAATTGGACTTAAATTCAATATTTTTTTTCTTATAACGTATGGAGCACTTAATTAAATATTCATACTATAACTTTTCTTATTTACATATGATCTTAAATAGGAGTTAGAGCATTACACCGGCTATTCTTTTATAACAAGCTCTTTAAATATGGGGTTATTTTTGCAAATTAACTCTGACCTTCAAATTTTAAAGCAATCTCAACCTTTATTTTTGGGTCATGATGCGACCCCAATCTTTAATTAATTATCACATCATACCCCTACTAAAGAAAAACATCTAATTTTGCCGTTAAACCCTATGAGACTTAATGTTTTACCATTTTCTCTTAAAAACTAAACTATTGATATTTAAAAATGAAAATAATATTGAAAGAAACCGACCTCCTTTCCTTCAACCTCAATTTTTGTAGCATTTGTTGCCGAAACTTACTATTGCTTCCTGTACCAATTTTCGACAGCAAGTGCGGTCAAAAATTTAGGCTAAAAAGAGACGAACCTCTCCATTTTTGTTGATTGAAGCAAAAAAATGGGTTGGGGGTTTCCTCATCTTTTTTTGATGTCATTTCTTACGGCAAAGTTTAGCCGAAAATGGAAAGAAAAAAGTGGGGAGGAAGACCTCCTTTTCTGTTTGTATTTTTGTAGCAAAAAAATGGAACATCAACTTCCAGCTGCAATATGCTACCATTTCCGACAGCATGTTGCTGCAGAAAATGGCAACAAAAAAAGGTGGAGAGGACCGCCCATTTTTTGCTTTATGTTGTACCAAACAATGGGTAGGTTTTATCTTCCTTAAATCTCTATTTCTTGTAGGCAACAGGAAAGAATGATGAAACCCTCATTTTTTGCTGTATTTTGCAGCCAAAAAGGGGAAGGAAACCTCCCCTTTAAACATCTATTCCTGGCAGCAAGACAAAATGGAAGTTGAAGGAATAGGGGAGGGTTTTTTTTTAAATTATATTTTCATTTTTAAAATATTTTTTAGTTTTTTGAGAAAAAAATGGTAGAGTAGTACTTTTCATCGAGTTTTATGGTGAAGTTGGATGTTTTCCGTTAGTAGGGATGTGATGTGATAATTAATTAAAGGTTGGGGTGCTATTGCAATGAGAAAAAAATATTAGTAGGGTTGAAATTTTTATAAAAGCTAAAGGTTGGAGTCCATTTGTGAAAAAATATGAGATGACTCTATAATTTAAAGAGCCAACAGATGTTACTCCAATAGATTGTATGTGTTAACTTTTTTATTTAGTGCATCTCTAACAACCTCTTTATCTTTAAAGAGCATCTTTTAATTTAGATATCAAAATTTCCAATGAACTCCAACAAACTCTTTATTTTATTTGTATCAATGTACAATTATTGTATTTTTTACTTTTTAATTAATATTTATAATTTTAGTTGTCCTTGACCAATAAGATTAATTGTTTTTTGGTGGAATCAATAAAAGAATATTAAAACTTGTGGACATTAAATAATAGAGAGTGAGTTTTACTCTTTAAATTTGAAGAGTCAAACTCTCTCTTTGTTTCATAACTAGCATCATGCCCGTACGATGCATGGGAATATTTAAATTTTTGTACGATAAATAATTGATATAAAATTATAAATATAAATATTGAATTATATAATTGATGTAATTTATGCATAGGAGATTACAATATTGTAAATAATTATTGAAATTTATAATATTGTTCATTATAGTCAATGCAAAAAATACGGAGTAAATTCACAATTATAAATTATAAAAATTCACGTGCATCGTACAATTAAGAAGTTTATCAAAATGTGTAACTTAAATTCTAATTGCCGTACATAGCGTTGCACAAAAATAAACTGTACGTTAATTGTAGAAAGAAAAACTATTTATTTTTAATCTTATATACTTAGAAAAGCAAAAGGAGCGCAATATAAAATCCAGTTAGTTGGCACTGCTAATTAATTTTTTTAATTAGAAACCCCGTGCTATGTTGGCACTAATAATAGGGCGTCCGCCAAACGTGACACTTCAATTATAATAATCTAAGAATTAATAAATTACTATTTACTTAAAAATAAATAAATTATTCACCATAAATCCAGTTATAATTTTGACCACTTACTATTTGATTCTAAAAAAGAAAAAAGTAAGAAAATACTGACTATTTTTTAACAGACCAATTCACGTAACCAAGCAAAATTATCAAAACCTATAATTTTATCACGATAAAATTATATTAAAAAAATATTTATTATTTAATATTTTAAATTAGAACTTTAAAAAATGAAGTTATATTTAAAGTCTTTCCAAAACAAATTTTTTATCATTAAACATTTATTTTAAATATTGATTTATTTTCAATTATGTTTTTAATACTACTAATTAATGTTGGTTTATTTCCAAAACTAATTTTATAATTTTATTAAAATATTTAATGTGTGTCACATTGGCATCTTTTCCTACGTGGCACTTCACAAATTATAATATAAATAAATATAATAATAATGATTAATGGTATGATAATATAACAATTCAAAATATAAAGATAAATATTAATAAATTACTCTTTATTAAAAATAAATAAGTTATTCAATGCAATTCAATTATAATTTTAGCACTCACTATTTGATTTAAGAATAATCCACTAGTTGAATAATTCGATGCACATTACAAATCAAAACTATTTAAAACTATGAAGCTTTTTAACACGATGAAAATAAATAAATAAAATACTTATTGTTTAATGTTTTTAATTAGAAATTTGAAAAATGAAATTACATTTAAAGTTTTTCCAAAACTAATTTTTCTTATTATTAAATTTTATTCATCACATTTAATGATAAATTTACGTTTCATTAAAAAATAATTATCTATTATTTAATATGTTTCTAATATCAATTCTTATCAAAATCAGTTAAAAATTTTTATTTTTTATCTTTAAAATAGTATGAAGCTTTCAATTCAAGCACATTTTTTCGATACTAAAGCCCAAAGGGAAGTTGAAGCCCAGCCAGATCAAGGACCAACCTACAAAAATGAAACGGTCCCTCCGTAACCAGGCATCCATAATATCAAATAAATCATTTTCGTCTTTGGTAAATTTACCAAGGGTCTCGAGCATCTGCCTTACCAGTCAGATCCCGTTGCATTCTCGAGAGTATCCAAGTGGAGCCAGTGCGAGGATCAACATCAAGATGCTACAGAGCTCCCACCCGCAGAAAGGAGGCAAGAAGTCTGACACGGAGACACATCGCCTCCTCCAGAAGATCACCACACAGCTTGAGGGCCACACTTAGAGGTTCGATGCACTTCAGGCCTCTATGCTACGCATTGAGGAGGGACAGGCCAGTCTTAGCCAGGGACTGGACTGTCTAGAGTTAGCCCAGGGGATCCCGCATGACCAGATGTTCTCTCCGCCTCACGAGACGCCATAGGGGAGTATCTGCCTCTTTTGTCTTTTATGTTTGCTTTTTATTGTATTTTCTTTTCTATTTGAACTTAACTGTTGTACATTGGGGGCAATGTACTCTATTTTGTTGGGGGTGGGGGTACTTCTGTGTACTTTTGTTGCTGCTCGTCTATGTGGTGAAGTACGTCAAATCTTTGGTCCTATGAGATGCCCTTACACTCTTCCATCCGGTTTTCATACTATATATATGTGTTATTGCTTTATTAGTGGTTAAGATAAAAAAAAATCATTTTGTCTTTTATTTGTTTTGGTCAAGTTGTGTACCGCCCATGATGACAAGGTCCCTAATTTTTCTGATGAGCTGATAGTTGGATGTGAAACATTACTTGAAAATTTTCAAAAATTTTCCTATCACTTATCTGTGCCCCGATTCACTAAAAAGAGCACATGGTCATTGTTTAACTCTCGTCCTTGTTGATTTATCACCTAGATGCTATGTTCCCTTAGGATTGCCTGTGATTGACCCAGTTTTACACTTAGAACCAAGTAGTTCTCCCCAACCATTATTTAGGAATCAAACTGGCCAAAAGGCATAGTTTTGGGGTGGTAGGATTAGTGACTCTATGTTGGGGGAATTGTTGTTTGATGTCTTTTTACTTAAGTTGAAGGATCTTCAGCTAAAAATTCTATACTAGCACTGACCAATGCTATTATTCTCCCGGTTTAAAAAAAAACCATGCATTTCGTTCTATCTACCCCATTCTCTTGCCTCATTGACTCGAGTGATTAAGTTTGAGGGGTTTTTCAAACCTGGTGCCTTGAGTGACGAGCTCGGGAGTCATCGACCTAAACCTCGCTACACGGGTCATTGAGAAAGCATTATTGTTGGGGTATTGCATTGCATTTCATTTTATAAAAAAAAAAGGAAAAAAAGGAAAAACAAGAAAAAAAATTTGGGAATTATTGAGATTGATAGTGGTTTGAAGTGTTGGGAAAATACTTGAAGGCGAGAGATCTAGAGACTTGGGGGATGGATTACTGCAATTCTTTTAACATTTAGTCACTTCTCTTACATCATGTGTGTGGAAAAATGCATATATTTAGAAACCTCAAGTTGAAACACTTCGGGAAATGAGAGAAAAGCATCAGAAATGATTTCACGAGTGAGGTAAGGATATTTGACCACTTGGGAATATGGGCATGGTTTCGTCTTGAGTGATCACTGGTGATACTGTGACAAGCACTTGAGTTACGTGATGACTATTACACCCACTGGACAGTCGAGCACTTAGATAAGTGAATTTATTTTTGGTGATTGTTTTGTTTGTCCAACTTAAGTTTTCACCATCTTCTCGTTTTCCTGAGGCATATGGTACACGGTTTGACCATGAGTCCTATTCGTAGTTGGTGATTAGCTACTTTGTTTGTTTTATTTCTTTAAATTTAGTTTTATTGTTCGAGGACGAACAATTGTTCCAGTTTGGGGGTGTTTGATAAGTGCAATTTATGCACTTATTTAGGTCTATTAAATTATGTGTTTTTCTTATTTTTAGTCAATTTCATATCTAATTTAGTGTTACTTGTTTCTATTTCAGTGAAAACCGGGAATTGAAGAAAATATTATGATTTTGAGCCAAACGGGGTACAACTCAAACGTTGAAGCATCCAATTGGAAGAAATGAAAGCGGGATCGTGAAGGAAAATCAAATGGGAGCCAAGTTGGAGAGATTTAAAAGTTTGTGGACTCAATTGATTAAAGTTGGAAGTTCGGGACTTGCCCTGCAATTAAATTGTGAGGACTAATATGGAAATGGGTAAAACTTGAATATGGTATAACCATGCGACCGCACGCGCGGTAGCATGGTTATATCGGGCAGATTATCGGAAAAACTTTCCAAAACGAATTGGACACGAATTCTTGGGCTTTTTGGCTTATTTTAAAGTACGAACTCGACCTAATTCAGGGGAGACGCTAGAGAACAGAGGGAGGGACGAAAATTAGAGCAATTAACTTGGGGAAAATTGGAGGACAAGCCACAATTGAAGATTAAAATTCAAGATCTCAATATTAACTCGGTGTTCTCGTTTTTCTTTTATTATTTACAGTATGTTAGGCTAGATTTTTCATAGCATTAGGGTAGAGATGAAACTTTGATTTTAGTTTGAATCCGGATTGCTAATTTGATGTTTTGTTAATTCTTATGCTAAGATGAATGTTCGGTTTTGAGTTTTCAATATAATTATGCTTTCTTTTACAACTTGTGGCCAAAGTTGATCTGTGATATATTCATTGAATTGAGAAATCATGAATAGATTAGACTCTTATTGAAAACCACAAAGTCCGATAGGGGATGAGAAAACCTCTATGCTTTGTGCGATGTTTTTATGCAATTCTTGTCTTGTAATGCATTTGTATGTCGTTGTTATCATAGAGATATAGTTAACACGTCATATAAATAGGTTGAATTCTACTTGAGAAAGATTATTCAACAAATCTTGTGAATTAAATCATCAAAACTAACTTTCATTGTCAAATTAATAATCCGGGGGATGGCTAATTGAAAAGTAGATTCGAAACCTTAATGCTAGTTTTTCCATATTTGATTTAAAACTATACAAATCATTCTTTTAATTTGTTCCAATTTAATTCTTAATTTTTAGTTTTAGATTTCGCAATTTAATTTAGTAGTTCAATTTTTAATTGATCCCAACTCATTCATTTCGGTTAAGGCTAGTTAGAGTGAACATGGGAATAAATCAGTCCTCGTGGGTACGATATCCGGACTCTAAAAGTCCTCTTTATTACTTACGCGTCCCGTACACTTGCGGTGTGGGTTTTGAACGCAACAAGTTGACAACGCAATTTTTAATTAAAAATCATTCTTTTAATTATTGTCCGGATTATCAAATTGACAACGCAATTTACTTTTGAATACCGTTTTCCAATTTTATCGAGCAATCTCTCTCGAGTAGAGCTCAACCTTGATGCTCGTCTTTTCGAATCCGGACAATAATTAGAAGAGAAGTGGATTCGAAGCCTTGATGCTCGTCTTTTCTCATCATATTTATAAAACCAACTTTCGCCATCTTGTTTAATTCAATTTAATTTTCTAATTCTCGCTTTTTATAATTTTAGCTTATTTTAATTGTTAGCTTAACTTTAGTATAAAAATCTCATCTTTGATTAGTTTCGATTAAGGCTAGTAGAAATTAAACGAATTTACTATCAGTCCTCGTGGGTTCGACACTCTACTTTCCACTTTATTACTTGTTGACGACCCGTGCACTTGCGGTGTGGAGTTTATATCGCCAACACCATTCCCTCCCCACCACATACACAATGTCTTCCCCTTTCACAATCACCCACCGCCGCCAATGACACCCCCATTGAACCCTCATCTGTGTCACAAGCGTTGCAGCACCCTTGTTGGCGTGCTGCTATGGATGTTGAGTATGCTGCGTTAATTCAGAACGAAACGTGGGAGCTCGTGCCCCCATCTGACTCCCACAATGTCGTCGGTTGCAAATGGGTATTCCGGCTTAAGCGCAAGCCTGATGGCTCCATTGACAAATACAAAGCCCGTCTCGTTGCTAAGGGCTTTAACCAGTGGCCGGGTCTCGATTACAACGAGACATGTAGTCCCATCGTCAAGCCTACCACTGTCCGTCTCATTCTCAGTCTCTCTGTTATGCATGGTTGGTCTATACGCCAGTTGGATGTTGATAATGCGTTCCTTCATGGGACGTTGACAGAGGATGTATTTATGGCTCAACCACCGGGGTTTCGTGATTCTAGTCGTCCCCGACTACGTTTGTCACTTACGCAAGTCTCTTTATGGTCTTAAACAGGCGCCTCGGGCCTGGTACTCGGCTTTGACAAGCTTTCTTGTTGACTTGGGCTTCACAAAATCTCAATCTGATACGTCGTTATTTTTTCTGTGTTGTCATGGGATTATTCTCTTCATTCTCGTGTACGTCGACGATATTCTTGTCACTGGTAATAACTCGGCTCTGATTACTCAGTTTGTTTCATCTCTAGCTCGAAAATTCTCTATTAAGGACCTTGGCGCGTTGTCCTATTTTCTTGGGGTTGAAGTGATTTCTCACAAGGATGGCCTCTTTTTATCCCAGCGTAAGTACACGATTGATCTTCTTACAAAGGTACATATGTTGAATGCTAACTCCGTGTCGTCGCCCATTTGCCTGCCCTCTGCCTCTTGTCCCTCTCACTTGGAGGCTTTCTCTAATCCCACGGAGTATCGCTCCATACTTGGGGCTCTTCAATATCTGTCGTTTACATGGCCGGACATTTCCTTCGCTGTCAATAGACTTTCTCAACGTATGCTTGCACCCACTGATGAAGATTGGTCGGCTGTCAAGAGGCTCCTTCATTATGTCAAGGGTACTCTTGATCATGGGGTGTTTCTCCACAAACGCAGTCCCCTTGCCCTTCATGCGTTCTCGGATGCCAATTGGGGTGGAGATATCCTTGATCGTGCTTCCACGGGTGCGTTTGTTATTTTCCTTGGCAACAACCCTATCTCATGGTCGTCAAAGAAACAGCGGTCGATTGCTCGATCCTCCATGGAGGCTGAATATCGAGCGGTCACTGACACCACCGCCGAGCTCATGTGGCTTCACTCTCTTCTTTTTGAACTCGGCTACTCCCACTTAGCTGTGCCAGTTGTCTATTGTGACAACATCGGGACCACTTACCTCTGCTCGAATCCGGTTTTTCACTCCAGAATGAAGCATGTCGCACTTAACTATCATTTTGTACGGGAGCAGGTACAAGCTGGTCGGCTTCGTGTCACTCATGTCTCCTCTTACGACCAACTTGCGGATGCCTTTACGAAGCCCCTTCCTAGTCCACATGTCGCTCTTCTTCATCGCAAGATCGGTGTCCTCCCGGCCTCCGTCTTGAGGGGGCGTATTGGGTCAAGAACTTGATTTGTGTCTATCCTATTGTATATTCTGTATATCTTCTTGTTATCATATGTTGTATTATCTTTTACGTGTATTATCCTTTAGGATCAGGTTTATCTCTTAGTTTGTTAGACTACACATTGTACCGTCTATATATTCCTGTAACATGATTAATAATGACAACAGCCTTCATTCATCTTTCTCAACCACACTCTTCCTTTTTAAAAGGAACCTAGCCTTATGCATATAGTCTTGACAACAGTACACCAATGAACACA
Organism: Jasminum sambac; assembly: GCA_018223645.1. Lineage (NCBI taxonomy): Eukaryota > Viridiplantae > Streptophyta > Magnoliopsida > Lamiales > Oleaceae > Jasminum > Jasminum sambac. The sequence goes on from CP073640.1 coordinate 42,042,463, forward strand.
CTTGTGGCATAGCTTTCTTCGAGTGAAGTCCCATTTTTCTCATTCCTCGTGCAGTTGAAAACTGTAGAAAACTAAACAACAACAACAAACTAAGCCTTATTCCCTATAAATAGGGGCCAGCTGTATGGAACCATATGAGAATTATGTCGGATCGTAGGTATGAGTTTTGTTATACCTCGCCTTCCTATCTAAAGCTAGTTGCCCATCTACCCGTTTAATAAGCATGTCTTTATGAATGACTTGCATCCACGTTTGTAACGATCTTCCTTTACCTTTCCTTACACTTCCTACCCTAATACTCTTACTCTTCCTAACGGGTACATTCTCAGGTCTCCGCAGTATGTGTCCAAACCATCTCAGTCGGTTCTCCCTCATCTTATCCTCAATCGGGGCTATTCCTAATCTACCACAAATCTCTTTAGAGTATGGAACAAAAGCGTATTTGCTCTAAGATTTAAGAAGTGAAAATATGAGCTAATAGTCAGGTATGATTCTTGAGAAGAAACAATGGAGTAGTTGATTATGAGTAACCAGGAAACAAAGTTAACCCATTCACTATTTTGCTAAGCATGACTCCCAGATTAATTTATTTACTAACAAAACTAAATAAAAATGTAACTTTATTTTGAATATAATAGCCAACCAATAGATTACTGTATGGAAATTCAACATTAAACCACTAATTGTTATTATAAAGCTCCAATTCTCAAAGTATAACAAAAAGGGGGAGAGAGGGAGGGGAACTTGTACATTTTCCTATTTATGCGAACAGAGAGAACGAAAGTTAGGAAATTAAGTTCTGGGAGAGAAATTCACTTTGTGAGAGAGAATAAAACACAACATTTGTGGTTATAAAGAGGGATAATCGAAAGCATGTTAAACACAAGAATTAATGAATCACACAGTTTAAAATATAGGAAAAACAACCAAAACTCGTATAAGCTTCAGCAGAACAACATATGACTGGTGTTCATGGTGCCCATGATCCTCTCTATGTAAAAAAAATAAAAAGAAAAATAAAAACCAATGTAAGAAAATAGATTTAAACTTATGGAATTATGTTTATGAAGTGTCTATAATTGGAAAGCTAACCATTGTTAGCCACTATTTTCTTGCCCTTGGTCGTGGAAATGGCTTACCTAAAGGGAAGAGTATACGAAGTAAAAGAAGAGTATGCTTAGGAAAAACCCAGGCTTTAAACCATGCTTAGTACATGTTGGCATGTTAAGTGGCAAGTTAGCAAAAGATGAAATTTGACTTTACAAAATCTGACAAGTAGTAGAAATACAATCAAGTGTTTACCTGACATCACTTCCCTTCTGGAAAATGGGAATAGATGGATGCCCTTGTATGTGATTCCTCAACATTCATTAGTAAGAGGCTGTTAAGCAAAGTGAAGAAAATATTACCTGAAGAACCTCAGCAAGAAAAAGTAACATTAGATTTTGCTTATCAGAAATTACCTTCTCCACAACTCACCTTCTTTAGTGCAATCAACATTTCCCAAAAGAATGTGTCCATCAATGTTTGGGCCATATCTAAAGACAGTTGTGGATGAGCTTTTGTATGAAATAATATCCACATACTGTCCCACTTTCCAATTGTTAATAATCCTATTTTATTCACCTGAGAAACAAAAGCTAAAACACATAACAGAAATACACATGAACAATCAAACTAATAAAAGATTATGTTGTTACTTATCTAGTGCATCATAGGAGTCCTTGTTTGATCCATATAATGAAAAACTTACCTTCAAAGTTTTAAGCTGTGAAGAAAGGTGGGAGAGGAACTGCTGAAGGGTCATTAGCAAGCTGTTGGAAAGCTCAGTTTAGCTCATTGAATGCTCTGTTATTTATATTGAGCAAATGCCATGGAAGAGGAAATATAATAACATTCAAACTAAGAAAGCCACCAAGATGTATTTGGCATGCAAGAGAATGGAATAGAACATTTATGTGAACATATAAATAAAACTTAAAAGGTATAATGGATACATTAACATTACTAACAATCCTAACATAGCCAGATTTCAAATAGCATAAACAAAATAACATCCACTAGTGCTGTTGTCACCAAAAAATCATGTTTCAATATGTGGAAAAAACTCGCAGTTAAGGGAACTCATGGGCGATATAATATATGACTTCATTTCTATGGAATCTCACACCCAAACCTATATCGGAAGTACATAAATGTTTTTTAAAGATTGTATGCTATAGCTTTTGACCTTGGGTTGAAAGTAGAGAAAACAAACTCTATCATACACCCTGCAAATTTCTCAAGACAATATTGGGGAACAAATGAATAAATTAGAATGTATATACTTACGGTTTCCCATCCTTAACGGTTGTGGAAAGGGCCATAGCACTTGGTTCCTACAAGCTTGCTGCCACGACATCATCAAACCTTTTCTGGAACTGCAAGTATATAGAGTAACATTATATCGAAAGTCATATTATAATGATCCAATAATTCTCTTTGATATGAAAAAGATATTGGATGAATGTAGCAGAATACTTGGAAATAAAGTTTTACAAACAAACATATACCATTCTTTTATGATCAACTTTTACAAAATAATAAAATAAAATTAGATTGAAGAAGAAAGTACCATTGAATGGGAAACCAAAAATTGCATCCACTATAATGTCAAACCTGCTCGCTAAATCCACTGCAGATCAAAATCATCCAAAAATTGAAAAATATCCAAAAAAAAATTCAAATCTAAAGTCAGTGAAAGGGAAAAAGAACACGATATTGACAACTGATAAGTGGGTCAAGCAGGCGAAGAGGAGGATGAACCACCATCATCGGCTTCACCATTCTGCAACATCGTCGGCCAGTAACCGGCTTCCTGATTAGGAGATGATTGGAGGAGGGGACAATAGGGAGAACTGAATAAGAATTTATGCGCGGTTCTTGAAAACCTTTTTCTCGGCTCATTGATAAGTATTTTATTTGCGTTTATTTTAGAGTTTTTATAAGTATTCTGGAGTGTCTAGTTGTAACACCCACAGTCCCACATCGCTTGGGCATGAGAGGGCAGTTCAGTTTATAAGTTAAATGATCCATCCAACTAGGCATGAGGCCTTTTGGGGTGAGCCCAAGAATAAAACCGTGCGGGCTCGGCCCAAAGCGGACAATATCATGCCAAAGTGGATCAGATCGGTAGCGGACCGAACCCAAATCCGTATGGTCCTCGTCGGGGCACAGCAGGCCGAATCCGGGTGGGCCATGACGGGGGTATTGAGTGAAGTTGCATTAATAATTGGGCCCATAACCCACAGGTCCCAGGATCGAAACCTGGCTCTGATACCATCTGTAACGACCCGTCCCCCCGTCACGGCCTACCCGGATTCGGCCTGCTATGCCCCGACGAGGACCATACGGATTTGGGTTTGGTCCGCTACCGATCCAATCCACTTTAGCATGATATTGTCCGCTTTGGGCTGAGCCCGCACGGTTTTATTTTTGGGCTCACCCCAAAAGGCCTCATCCACATTTTCACATAGGTTTCCAATCTTAGCACGGAAGCTAACTGATATAAAAGAATTTGTGGCACCAGAATCAAACAGTATGAGAGCAGGTGTATTAAAGATTGATAACATACCCGTGATCACGTCCGGATCCTGCTACGCCTCGTTCTGTGTGAAGAAATACTTGAGACTTTTATGGTCCGTATATATCTCACACTTACTACCATATAGATAGTGTCGCCATATCTTTAGAGCATGAACTACGGCTGCCAACTCTAAATCGTGCGTCGGGTAGTTCTGCTCATGGATTTTCAATTGTCTAGAAACATAGGCGATCACCTTCCCGTGTTGCATCAACACGCATCCCAAACCCTGTTTGGACGCGTCACTGTAGATGACAAACCCTTCTGATCCTTCTGGGATAGCCAACACTGGAGCTGATATCAATTTCTGCTTTAAAGTCTGGAAGCTCTTCTCACACTTGTCTGTCCATCGAAATTCTACTCCCTTTTTGGTCAACTGAGTCATCGGTCCAACTATTTTCGAAAACCCTTCAATGAATCTTCGATAGTAACCAGCCAAACCCAAGAAGCTACGAATGTCACCCACAGTTGTTGGTGTACTCCAATTTGAAACGGCTTCGACTTTGGCTGGGTCGACTTCAACCCCATTGGCAGTTACGACATGACCCAAGAAACCAATGCGATCAAGCCAAAACTCACACTTCTTAAACTTCGCGTATAACTTTTCCTTGCGAAGAGTCGTATCTTATCTTGAAATGCTCCTCATCTTTGTTCAGATCCTCGAGTACACCAGTATGTCGTCAATGAAGACTATAACGAACCGGTTGAGATACTGATGGAAAACACGGTTCATTAAGTCCATAAAGACAGCTGGTGCATTGGTCAACCCAAAAGGCATTACGATGAATCTGTAACGACCCGACCCCCGCCATGGCCCACCCGGATTCGGCCTACTTTGCCCCAACGAGGACCATACGGATTTGGGTTCGGTCCGCTACTGATCCGATCCACTTTGGCATGATATTGTCCGCTTTGGGCCTAACCCGCACGGTTTTATTTTTGGGCTCACCCCAAAAGGCCTCATGCCTAGTTGGATGGATCTCTTAACTTATAAGCTGGACTCATCTCTTAGACCCAAGCGGTGTGGGATTGTAGGTGTTACAATAACCCCTCCTAAAGGGGCCCAACGTCCTCATTGGCCATACTTCCGGTTGGGTTCTGGCTCTGATACCATCTGTAACGACCCGACCCCCGCCATGGCCTACCCGGATTCGGCCTACTTTGCCCCGGCGAGGACCATACGGATTTGGGTTCGGTCCGCTACTGATCCGATCCACTTTGGCATGATATTGTCCGCTTTGGGCCTAACCCGCACGGTTTTATTTTTGGGCTCACCCCAAAAGGCCTCATGCCTAGTTAGATGGATCTCTTAACTTATAAGCTAGACTCATCTCTTACACCCAAGCGGTGTGGGATTGTAGGTGTTACAATCTGTAACGACCCGTCCCCCCGTCATGGCCCACCCGGATTCGGCCTGCTATGCCCCGGCGAGGACCATACGGATTTGGGTTCGGTCCGCTACCGATCCAATCCACTTTAGCATGATATTGTCCGCTTTGGGCCGAGCCCGCACGGTTTTATTTTTGGGCTCACCCCAAAAGGCCTCATGCCTAGTTGGATGGATCTCTTAACTTATAAACTGAACTGCCCTCTCATGTCCAAGCGATGTGGGATTGTGGGTGTTACAATCACCCCTCCTAACGGGGCCCAACGTCCTCGTTGGCCACACTTCCGGTTGGGCTATGGCTCTGATACCATCTGTAACGACCCGTACTTGCATGGAATAATACTAATCAATTTGATAATCAGCATTTTTCTAAATAAATGAATTAAATCTCCTAAATCATATGCGGAAGCTCGAAATAGTATATTACTACTAAGTTTGAGCGATTTTTCTAATAAAGGAAAAAATAATTTAAAACATTAATTAAATGGATGGTATCGCCCCGTCTCGCGCCACTTCGCCGGACTCCTTCATCTGTAAAATAGTTTAAAATATTTGGGGTGAGTATAACGTGGTTATACCCAGTGGGGCACAGTAGAAAAGTATTTCACCATATCACATATCCACATATGCAATTACAACTAGAGGCAAATAAACTATAGAAAAGTCGAGTGTTGGAAACTCCCGTCCAATGTGGGGGAAAGTCGCTATGACTATCCGAATGGCCCTTAACCATTCCGTAGAAGATGGTACTTAACACCATCACATGCATGTCACATAGCAAATATACCATAAATTATAATCACACGTAAAGACATGATATGGATTTAAAATAAACAATCGCCTTTTAAATAAAAAGATTTTAGAAGGAATAAACCCCACCTCAATTGGTTGTTCTTGTAAATTCCTCGAAATTAGGGCCGATGTGATGCTACGCCTCTACGGACTTCGCTCGTCGTCTAATAGGAGAAATTAAGCATATCTTAGAAATTTAAATATTAAAATTAACTTTAATAATTTATTCGGGTCTTCAAGTATTTAATTTAAAAGTTATAGGGCCTAATTGATAACTTTAAAAGTTGATTTGAGGTAAATTGAAAGAGAAGTATTGATTTGAGGGTGGAAATTGAGGTAATTAGTCAACGAGGACTAGTTTGAAGCTCAATCGAAACTATAGGGGTTGAAATGGAACTTTTAAAACTTGATTGGAACTTAATTGAGAGGATTAAGCAAATTTGGGGACTGTTTTAAAATTAACTCAGGACTTGGGGACTTAAGTTGTAAATTATATAAGTTCAATTGAAATAAACATGATTTTGGGGGCTGAAATAAACTATTTGAAAAGAGTTAATAAACTAAGGGACTGAATTGAATAAAAGTTGGAAGTTAAGGGACTTAGGATGCAAATTTCTCGAATTGGGCTTAAAATCTGGTTTTGGGGCTTTGTCTAGCTTCGTCTCCTTCATTCATCCATCCATCCAGCTTAAATGCAATAACAGAGAGGGAGAGAGAAGGAATCCGATGGAACCACCACCATGGTCACTGCCGCTAGTCGCCGCGCCAGCCGCCACCTGTGGGCCACCAAGGTGCGGTGACTCTAGGGACAACAGCCGCAGTCGGTTACGAGCCGAGATCGAGTCCAAATCGGACTGAACTCGAGCAAGACTCTGGCGAGTTCGAGCTTTTTCCGGCCATTCGACCTCAATTGACTCGAATTTTGGGTTCTATAACACTCAACTATCGTTTTGGCAGTCGATTATGGAAGAAATTGAAGATTGAATGCAAGAAACATGGCCAGGTACTATTCACGCCCGCGGTACTGTTCACGGGTTACTATTCATGCCGATTTTTTTTTTGGGGCATAGATTGGGGTTTAGGATGATGGGTTAAGCATCAGATTTTTAAAAGTGTTTTCGAATTCTCAACTTTGATTTTGAACGGTTTGTGAAGAATGTTTGATCGGGAAAATTGAGTTGGCTGTGAAATTGATTGAACAAATTTTGAAACATTGGATTATTGTGTAGGCGGGCGCTTATTTTCATCTAATGAATCCACATCAATAAATAAAAAAAGGAAAGAAACTAGCAGTAGATTAATTGTTTCCAATTCAAGTAGTAAGGTATAGAAGCTAATACAATTGATAGAAGAAAAGTTGGATAGATTACCTGTATAGCTGTGTTTGTTTCCCCTGCCTTGGTTATGAAGATTATTTGTTTGGCGTGAGAAATTACAGAGTGTTCTTGAGTTTACGTGAATTGTGATGGGAGTCGGTAGAGTTGAGCAGAATATGAGGGAGGGTGAGAAGGAAACGTGAGAAATTGGGAGTGAAGATGGAGTAGAATTCTTAATCCATCTAGTCACGTTTTCCAAATTTCCTCTGGGATTGGGTTTGGATTAGTAGGCCCAATAGGAAGTTATTGAGTGAAGTTGCATTAATAATTGGGCCTAAAGCCCAAAGCACAATTTCGTTGGCCCTAAATAATTTTCGACCCGATTAGATTATTAAATAGTTATTTTCTTTTCTACTAGACGAGCATTGCTTAAAAATCCCAATTTAATAGGTTAAGTCGTAACGACGACGTTTTACTTAAAATTTTTGTTTTGGTCGTTACAACCTCCCATACTTAAAGAAATTTCGTCCTCGAAATTTATACTTACTTAATTTAGAATGTTGGGGTACTTGGCTAGAATTTCGTCTTCTCTTTCCCAAGTGGCTTCCTTTTTCCCATGTCTACTCCACTGGACTTTGACCAATGGGGTCTCTCTATTTCTCAACATCTGGACTTTCCTCTCGAGGATCGCCGTAGGAATTTCCTCGTACGTCAAATCTTTATTCACGTCCAATGCAGCATAATTGACGATATGACTTGGATCGTGGACGTACTTTCTCATCATCGAGATGTGGAGAACGTTATGTACTGCTGATAGTTCTGGCGGTAACGCCAATCGGTAAGCCACATCACCGACCTTCTCAAGAATTTCAAAAGGTCCGATGAATCTAGGCCTCAGTTTCCCTTTCTTCCCAAATCTTATCACTCCCTTCATTGGAGCTATTTTCAGAAAAACTTTCTCTCCAACTTGGAAATGTAACTCTTTTCGTCTCTTATCAGCATAGGATTTCTGTCTATCTTGAGCAGCTTTAATCCTTGTCCTGATCTTATCAACGGCTTCAACAGTCCGCTCAACTATTTCTGGGCCCAAAATTCTCTTCTCACCGACCTCATCCCAATGCACAGGCGATCTACACTTCCTTCCATAGAGAGCTTCATATGGTGCCATACCAATGGTCGCCTGGTAACTATTGTTATACGCAAACTCAACCAACGGTAAGTGCGTTTCCCAGTTGCCACCCAGATCAAGCACGCAAGCTCTTAACATGTCTTCCAAGATCCTGTATGGTCCTTTCGACTGACCATCCGTTTGCGGGTGGTAGGCGGTGCTAAACTTCAATCTAGTACCCATAGCACCTTGTAAGCTTTTCCAGAAAGTTGATGTGAACCTTGTATCCCTGCCGGATACAATAGAAGCAGGTACCCCGTGTAGTCTTACGATCTCTTTCACATAGATCTGGGCGAACTGATCCAGACTGAAGTTCATTCTTACTGGTAAGAAGTGAGCTGATTTTGTCAAACGATCGACAATTACCCAAATGGCGTGATGATTTTTCACTGTTTTGGGAAGTCCGGTGACAAAATCCATTGCTATGTGTTCCCACTTCCATTCCGGAATCTCGAGCGGATTCAACAACCCTGATGATCGTTGGTGTTCGGCTTTCACCTGCTGACACGTCATGCATTTCTCAACGAACAAGCCAATAGATCTCTTCATGTTACTCCACCAATATAACTTTCGTAGATCCTGGTACATCTTTGTACCTCCAGGATGCACAGTATAAGGTGAAGAATGGGCTTCTTCAAGAATCTCTTTTCTCAACTCTTCATCTTTCGGCACGCACAATCTCCCTTTAAATGAAAGAGTGCCATCAGCCAGATACTTGAAATCCTTCACATTGCCCGTGAGTAACCGGTCCTTGATCTTACACAAGAACTTATCATTTTTCTGAGCCTCTTTAATTCGATCTCTGAGCATAGGTCGCACTATCAATGTAGCTATGATTGCAGTGGTGCGACATGGGGGAATCACAACTTTGATTTTCAGATTAGCGAAATCCCTAATCAGCTGTTCTTGACCAGTCGGCAAGGCTGCTAGCTGACCTTTCGTCTTCCTGCTCAGTGCGTCGGCCACGACATTAGCTTTACCCGGATGGTAAAGGATCGTACAGTCATAGTCCTTAACCAATTCTAACCATCTCCTTTGTCTCATATTCAACTCCTTCTGTGTGAAGAAATACTTGAGACTTTTATGGTCCGTATATATCTCACACTTACTACCATATAGATAGTGTCGCCATATCTTTAGAGCATGAACTACGGCTGCCAACTCTAAATCGTGCGTCGGGTAGTTCTGCTCATGGATTTTCAATTGTCTAGAAGCATAGGCAATCACCTTCCCGTGTTGCATCAACACGCATCCCAAACCCTGTTTGGACGCGTCACTGTAGATGACAAACCCTTCTGATCCTTCTGGGATAGCCAACACTAGAGCTGATATCAATTTCTGCTTTAAAGTCTGGAAGCTCTTCTCACACTTGTCTGTCCATCGAAATTCTACTACCTTTTTGGTCAACTGAGTCATCGGTCCAGCTATTTTCGAAAACCCTTCAATGAATCTTCGATAGTAACCGGCCAAACCCAAGAAGCTACGAATGTCACCCACAGTTGTTGGTGTACTCCAATTTGAAACGGCTTCGACTTTGGCTGGGTCGACTTTAATCCCATTGGCAGTTACGACATGACCCAAGAAACCAATGCGATCAAGCCAAAACTCACACTTCTTAAACTTCGCGTATAACTTTTCCTTGCGAAGAGTCTGTAATACTGTACTGAGATGCTCCTCATGCTGTTTCGTATCCCTCGAGTACACCAGTATGTCGTCAATGAAGACTATAACGAACCGGTCGAGATATTGATGGAAAACACGGTTCATTGAGTCCATAAAGACAGCTGGTGCATTGGTCAACCCAAAAGGCATTACGATGAACTCGTAATGGCCGTAGCGAGTCCTGAACGCTGTTTTAGGTATGTCGCCATCTTTGATCTTGAGTTGATGGTACCCTGACCTCAGATCGATCTTGGAGAACACACTGGAGCCTCTCAACTGATCAAATAAATCCTCTATCCTTGGCAATGGATATTTGTTCTTGACCGTGAGGTGATTCAATTCTCTGTAATCGATGCACATCCTCATCGACCCGTCCTTCTTCTTCACAAAGAGCACTGGTGCTCCCCAAGGTGACACACTGGGGTGGATGAATCCCTTGTCAAGCAATTCTTGTAGCTGCACTTTCAGTTCCTGGAGTTCCTTTGGTGCCATTCGATACGGCGCCTTGGACACAGTGCGGGCCCCTGGTACCAAGTCAATAGCGAACTCCACGTGTCTATCTGGAGGGACTCCGGGTAAATCGTCCGGAAACACATCCACAAAATCTCGTACGATTGGTACATCCTTCGGGTTTAGTTCAATTGACGGTGGACTAACCATATTCACCAGGTATCCCTGGCTAGTGCCCTTCTTCAACATCTTCTCGGCTTCCATCGCTGAGACAATTCGGGGTAAGGTTCTGACCTTTGCCCCGAAAAAGGAAAATTCATCTTCTCCAGGCTTCTGGAAAACTATCTCCCTTTCACGACACTTAATAGAAGCATAGTTACCACTAAGCCAGTCCATTCCCAAAATAACATCAAAATCCTTCATTTCTAGCACGTATAGGTCAGCTTCTAATTTCTAGCACGTATAGGTCAGCTTCTAAATTCCTTCCATCAATTTCACACCTAACAGCTCTAACTTTCTGCTCAACACTAATAGTATCTCCTGAGGGAATACTAACCACTAAGGCCTCATCCACGTTTTCACATAGGTTTCCAATCTTAGCACGGAAGCTAACTGATATAAAAGAATTTGTGGCACCAGAATCAAACAGTACGAGAGCAGGTATATTAAAGATTGATAACATACCCGTGATCACGTCCGGATCCTGCTGCGCCTCGTTCTGTGTGAGTGAAAACACTCGAGCTGTTCCTTTCTTAGCAGCTTCCCGTCCCTTATACTCGGGGCACTCCCCAGCGAAGTGTCCAGTCTTCTTACATCGGTAGCATACACCTTTGCCCACTAAGCATTCCCCGTAGTGGTTCTTGCCACAATTCTGGCACAGAGGCTTGTCGCTAGCCGTGTTAGCATTGCCCTCCTTCTGGTTTCCTCCAGATCTTCCTTTCTTATTCTGAAACTTTCCCTTACCCTTGTCCTGTCCGTTCCACTTGCGTTTCCCCTATGACTCTCCCGTCTTCGGAGCGGTCTCATCCAATTTGAGTCGCGCAGATATGACATGCGCTTGCTTCAGGACCTGTGAGTAGGAGGCAAATCCATGGGCTGCCAGTATTCCTCCTATCTCAGGTCGAAGCCCCCTTTCGAACCTTCTCGCCTTCTTAGCGTCTGTATCCACCAAATGAGGTGCCTAGCGCGACATTTGCTCAAACTTTCTCTCGTATTCAACCAGGGATAGACTTCCCTGCCGGAGATTTGTAAATTCTATCTCCTTCTCATCACGGAGATCTTGGGGGTAATACTTTTCGAGTACCACCTCCTTGAACTGAGCCCAAGTCATTGTTCGTAGTTGGGCTGCGGGCAACGTGCGCTGGTAGGACTTCCACCAATGACCAGCATCCTCGACCATCATAAATTCAGCACAGGAGATTTTATGGGCATCTCTGAGCTCCATGTGCTTGAAAATACGCTCCAACCCTCGTAGCCATTCCTCTACAACTTGGGGCCCAGCCTTCCCATTGAGGGTTGGGGGTTTGTAGCGGCGAAACTCCCCAATGATCTGGCTGGTATTCCCTGCGTTAACTTGTTGGTTCGGGTTAACTTGTTGGTTCGGGTTGTTATTGTTCCGGTTGTTACGCTGCTGGTTCTGGTTATCATTGTTTTGCGTGTTGATCTCTTGTAGATAAGATCTCGTAGAAGGCCAGCTTGTGTGTTGTTGTTGCGTGCCATTTCCCTAATCAACCAAAATAATAGTTGGTTTAGCGATTATCCAACTCATTACAGAGGGACACCATCTCGGGGAATAATGCACGAAGACACAATGAACACAATTGGAAATTTATTATTAACTCAAGTTTCGATATGAAACAAAATAATGAAATTGCATCAAATGTTTGAGATCTCAAAACCACAATCCAAAATAACCAACATAACATAATCCTACTGAATGAAATAAATCAATCCTACTGAACAACTAACACCAATTAATGAAATGAATAAATCCCTACTAACTACTGCCCATAGAGGGCTCTAATTCTTCCAAAGTCCTTTATAGAAGTCGTCATCCGATTCCGCATCCGATTTGGGTGGCGGCGCATCACGACGAACCCGTCGTTCTGTGGGTCGAGCATCTCCCATGGGGTCCTCTCTAGCCAAAACTTGTTCAGCTTCTAGCCTCTCTAGCAGTCTTACTGTAAACTCGTGGTAACTAACGGCTAGATACCCATCCTCTTGGGCCTCCCCCATCTCGTTGAAGATGCTTATAGCGATATCGTCCCAATCTGCCGGAAGGGTTCTAATGAGACTGCAAATTGCATCATACGGTATAGCGGGGTGGTGCTTTCTCCTTGCGACAACCCAAAGTCTCCTCATTTCATGTATGTGCTGCCTCAGGGAGAAGTTCATAGGCCACACATACATGTCATAGTCACGGCATTCCTGTGCATATGGTCTTCGGGGAACAGACTTCCTAGCGGTCCTTCGCCAAATAGCCATGCCTGATGTACCAATTATGGAAAGAGCCAGTTAGGTGACATTTCTAATTCATTTTAGTCTAAATTCGAGGACTAAGTTGGGAAACCTTTTCTCAATATACGTAAGCTAACATCACATGCCCAAGCTCAATTAACATAAGGAGATATAAGGTATCATGGATACAACTACTTAAAAAAAATATATTCGAATACTGCACGAGGATTAATAACTTTCACATTTCCATAACATTTGAGTGCAGCAAGGTTTCATAGCTTAACTTCTCATGTTGTATCCAACATTTTCTCTCAAATTACAAAATAATGTTCCTTCAGAAATTTAATTTCTTCCTTTACCTTTTTGGAGTCGGCATAGCGTAGCGGGAGAGGGCACCCATCACTTATAACTTTTAAACTTTTCAAAAGTTTCCAAAATAATAAATGTTCTTTTGAGTCTACAGAAAAGTAAACCACGCCTCGATACCACACTGTTACGCCCCGATTTATAAATATCGAAGGGTTACTAAATTCGCCTTTACTAAATTGAAATACGGAAGATTGAGAATTTTTTTTGGGGCATAGATTGGGGTTGAGGATGATGGGTTAAGCATCAGATTTTTAAAAGTGTTTTCGAATTCTCAACTTTGATTTTGAACGGTTTGTGAAGAATGTTTGATCGGAAAAATTGAGTTGGCTGTGAAATTGATTGAACAAATTTTGAAACATTGGATTATTGTGTAGGCGGGCGCTTATTTTCATCTAATGAATCCACATCAATAAATAAAAAAAGGAAAGAAACTAGCAGTAGATTAATTGTTTCCAATTCAAGTAGTAAGGTATAGAAGCTAATACAATTGATAGAAGAAAAGTTGGATAGATTACCTGTATAGCTGTGTTTGTTTCCCCTGCCTTGGTTATGAAGATTATTTGTTTGGCGTGAGAAATTGCAGAGTGTTCTTGAGTTTACGTGAATTGTGATGGGAGTCGGTAGAGTTGAGCAGAATATGAGGGGGGGTGAGAAGGAAACGTGAGAAATTGGGAGTGAAGATGGAGTAGAATTCTTAATCCATCTAGTCACGTTTTCCAAATTTCCTCTGGGATTGGGTTTGGATTAGTAGGCCCAATAGGAAGTTATTGAGTGAAGTTGCATTAATAATTGGGCCTAAAGCCCAAAGCACAATTTCGTTGGCCCTAAATAATTTTCGACCCGATTAGATTATTAAATAGTTATTTTCTTTTCTACTAGACGAGCATTGCGTAAAAATCCCAATTTAATAGGTTAAGTCGTAACGACGACGTTTTACTTAAAATTTTTGTTTTGGTCGTTACACTAGTATTTCTAATTTTGTCTATTTTAGGTGAAAACCCCAATGGGAGCAAACGATATTGAAAAGAAGGAGAAAGAGGCAAGAAGGACTAAAAAGTGCCAAAAAGTTAAAAGCAGGGACCAAAACAAGCAAAATTGGAAGATGAGGGACTTGGACTGCAAATTTGATACGACCGTAACAAGTGCTCCATACGGCCGTACCCGATCGGCTGAAGAAGTGAGCAAAATTGACCCGAGAATGAGATACGGCCGTATCGATTAGAAGCCTAGCATGCAGAAATTTAGCAGTAAGCCAAATACGGCCGTATAGAGAAAGCCATACGGCCATACCATTCATATATGCGGGATTCTTTATTTTGGTAGGATTTTATTTTTGGTAGAGTTTTGACCACTTCCTGTACAAGAAACCAAGACCTAGGGGAGGCCTACAAATAGAGGAGAGAACGAAAAGGAAGGGGGGAGGAATTGAAGCAATAGAGGAGGATCGGTTGGGCGTTTTGAAGATTAAAGTGAAGATCATCCAAGTTGTTCATCCGGTTATGGCTTCTTATTTCTATCTTTGTTCTTTTATTTCCAATATGTTATGCTAAACTTTTCTTAGCACTAGGGTTTAGATGAAGCTTGGAACTTGGTTTGAATTCGAATTATTAGTTTGATGTTTTGTTAATTCTTATGCTAAGACGGATGTTCGGTTTTGAGTTTTCAATATAATTGTGCTTTCTTTTACAACTTGCGGCCAAAGTTGATTATTGATCTATTTCTTTGAATTGAGAAATCTTGGATAGATTAGACTTTTATTGAAAACCACAAAGTCCGACACGGGATGAGAATACATCTATGCTTTGTGCGGTGTTTTATCTAATTCTTGTGCCCTTAATGCGTTTTTGTATCGTTATCATAGAGATATAGTTAACACACCATAAAAATAGGTTGAGTATTACTTGAGGAAGGTTATTCAATAATTTTGTGAATTTAATCGCCAAAACCGATTTTCGTTGTTAAATTCATAATCCGGAGAATAACTAAGTGAAAAGCGGATTCGAAACCTTAATGCTAGATTTCCCATATTTTATTTAAATCTCAAAATCACTCATTCAACCTATTCTAGTTCAGTTCGTAATTTATTTTAGATTTACATCTTGCAAATTAATTTAGCATTTTAATCTTTGCAATTCTAGAAATTAATCGATCTATATTATATTTGTTCGGTTAAGGTTAGTTTGATTAAACGTGAAATACACGGTCCTCGTGGGTACCATACCCGGACTCTAAAAATGGTCCACTTATTACTTGCGCGACCCGTGCACTTGCGGTGTGGGACTTATCGCCAATTTCGTTCACAATTTCTTTTTGACATCTCTTAGGTTTATGCGACGAACAAGGGCCATGAAACGCCTAGAATTCAATCTGGAAATCGAGCGTACTTTCCATCGTAGACTGAGAGAGGCTATTAAAAAACAAGGGAAAGACCAAAAGAAGGAAGACATGGCAGCTGAGGGCGAAATTCCACATATTGAGGTTGGTGCTAATTATGCAGACCAACCAAACGATGAGGATAACATGTTGGTTGGTGACTTTATGACACCGCACATTATCCAAAGCCAATCCAGCATCGTCTACCCTCATTTCGGCCAACCCACCTTCCAATTGAAGACTGATGTGATCCATCTTTTCCATAATAGGCACCAGTTCTATGGGTTGCCAGATGAAATGCCGCACACTCATGTCTCTCGCTTTTTGGAGATGTGTGAGCATTTCAAGTATCAGGGTATCTCGAATGATGCCATCCGGCTACAGTTGTTCCCCCGCACTTTACGTGACAGGGCGCTTGAGTGGCTTGATTCGCAACCCATCGCCAGTATCACCACATGGAACGACTTAGCTCAAAAGTTCTGCACAAAGTTCTTCCCTCCAGCAAAAATCGCCAAGTTGAAGCATGATATCTCCATTTTTCAACAACATGAGTCTGAATCATTTGATGAAGCTTGGCAACGATTTAAGGGAATGTTGAAGAAGTGCCCACACCACGAGATTAGCAATGGGCAACAAGTACAGTATTTTTATGCCGGCTTGCTCCCCTCATGTAAGAGCTTGGTCGATTCTTCATCGAATGGATCACTTCTCACGAAAACGATTGCTGAAGCACTTGAGCTCTTTGAGAGGATTGCAAATAGCACAACTATGTGGCATCTGACAGGCGGAACCATGGTAGAGCGCCTGGACTGTATGGAATTGATAACTTCACTGCTCTAACCGTGGAGATTGATGCTTTGGCCCAGACAGTGAAAACATTGCACAATTTGGTACGCCTAAGATAACTAGATCATCTACCTGCGAAGAATGTGGAGCTAACCATGGCACTAGTGAGTGCCCATTAGAGCCCACCATGCCGCTCAAGTGGATTACATTCAAGGGGGTCAGGGCCAACCCAATAATCCGTTCTCCAACACTTATAACCCAGGGTGGCGAAAGCACCCCAACTTTGGGTAGAGAAACAATCAGAATAGTAAATGATTCCAAGGGGCTCCATATCACCAACCAGAGAAGAAAAACTTGATGGAAGAGGCTCTTGGTCGATTTATGGAATGCCCCGAGAAATATATGGAGCACACCAACCAATTTATGAAGAAAACCTACACTGCTCTTCAAAATCAACAGGCATCTATCAGAAACTTGGAGACACAGGTCGGGCAATTGGCTATCACCGTCTCGAGCTGGCCGGAAGGCACTTTGCCTAGCAATACAGAGGTGAAGCCCAGAGAGCAAGTTCAGGCAATCACCACAAGAAATGAAGTGCAACTCCCTGAAATTAAGGTAAGGAGGCCACTTAAGGAACAAGCAAAGGAGGTCACTGAAGAACCAGAGATACAAGCTGAGCCATTTACTAAGAAGAATGTGGGCGAGCCATCAGAGAAAAGGGCGGAACCATTGAAGCCCTATGTGCCTCCTATCCCGTTTCCACAAAGGCTGTAGAAGCATAAGTTGGATGCACAGTTTGCCCGATTTCTAGAAATTTTCAAGAAATTACATATTAACATACCCTTTGCAGAAGCTCTAGCCCAAATGCCGAGCTACGCGAAATTTATGAAGGAGATTTTGACCAATAAGAGAATGCTTGGGGAGAACGAGACTGTAATGCTGACAGAAGAATGCAACGCTATCCTTCATAACAAGCTCCCACCCAAACTCAATGATCCAGGGAGTTTTACTATACCTTGCACCATTGGTGAATCTTATTTTGATGAAGTTCTCTGTGATTTAGGGGCAAGTATTAATTTAATGTCGTTTTCTGTTTGCAGGAAATTAGGGTTGGGAGAACAAATGCCCACTTTGGTCTCATTACAACTTGTAGATCGCTCCATCAAGCATCCAAGAGGAATAATTGAAGATATTTTGGTGAAAGTTGAGAAGGTCATCTTCCCTGCAGACTTGGTTATATTAGATTTGGAGGAAGATAGTAATTTTCCACTCATCCTGGGACGACCGTTCCTAGCCATTGGTAGAGCCATTATTGATGTGGCCAAGGGACAATTACGTATCCGCGTGAATGATGAGCACATCACATTTAATGTATTCAAAGCTATTAAGTATCCAGTTCAGTTGGACGCAGTTGATCAAGCGGTTATTGAAAAGTTCCGGTTGGACTTCTTGATTGACCCATTGGAAGCATCCTTGGTCCACTCCCACTCCATCAACTCTCTTAGTCGTGACGAGATTGAAGAATGCAAGCAATATTTGGAAGCACAAGAGCAGTACAAGCGAAGCTTCCGCCGTGAGAATTTGGGGATTGGACCACCACTATAGCAGCCATCAATCGAGCAACTGTATACACTTGAACTCAAACCCTTGCCTTCACATATGCGGTATGCCTACCTTGGTGAGTCATTTACGCTGCCAGTAATCATTTCAACCTCTTTGAGTGAGCTTGAAGAAGAAAAGTTACTCTGAGTACTCAGAAAGCAAAAAGCAGCCCTTGGATGGACTATAGCTGATATCAAGGGAATCAGCCCCACCATTTGTATGCACAAGATTCTCATGGAGGATAACTACAAGCTAGCGGTGGCGGTCAGCGCCGTTTGAATCTCAATATGAAAAAGGTGGTCAGGAGCGAAGTGCTAAAACTCCTTGATGCAGGAATTATCTATCTCATCTCAAATAGTGCTTGGGTAAGTCCGATCCAAGTTGTACCCAAGAAAGGGGGCATAACGGCCGAGAAGAATGAAAATAACGAGTTGATTCCCACTCAAACAGTCATGGGGTGGAGAGTATGCATCGATTACCGCAAACTCAATGCAGCAAACCAGAAGGATCACTTCCCACTACCATTCATCGACCAGATGATAGAAAGGTTAGCGGGGTATTCGCACTATTGCTTCCTGGATGGGTATTCTTGCTATAATCAAATACCTATCACCTTTGAGGACCAAGAGAAGACTACTTTTACCTATCCCTATAGTTCATTCGCTTACCGTCGAATGCCATTCGACCTCTGCAACGCTCCTGCAACATTCCAGCGTTGTATGATGTCTATCTTTCCTGACATGGTAGAGAAATTCATTGAGATTTTTATGGACGATTTTTCAGTATTTGGATCCCCTTTCGACGACTGTTTGCACCACTTGAAAATGGTCCTTCAGCGATGCCAAGAGAGAAATTTGGTGCTCAACTGGGAAAAGTGTCATTTTATTGTACAAGAGGGGGTTGTATTAGGACATCGAATCTCGGCTGATGGTATTGAGGTGGATAAGGCAAAAATTCAGGTGATTGCGAAATTACCACCTCCAACCGCAGTTAAAGAAGTGCGCAGTTTTCTTGGTCACGCGGGGTTCTATAGGCGTTTCATCAAGGATTTTTCCAAGATCACCAAGCCGTTGTGCAATCTGTTGGTCAAAGACATCCCTTTCATCTTTTCTGATGAGTGCCTATTGGTTTTTCATACTCTGAAAGAAAAATTGAGCTTAGTACCAATAATAGTAGCCCCAGATTGGAGTATGCCTTTTGAGCTTATGTGTGACGCTAGCGACTATGCCGCAGGGCCAGTATTGGGGCAGAGGAAGGATAAGATCTTCCAAGTCATCTATTATGCTAGCAAGACCTTGACAGATGCTCAATTGAACTATGCTACAACTGAGAATAAGCTCCTGGCTGTTGTCTTTGCATTCGATAAATTTCGCTCCTACCTTATTGGATCAAAAGTGATAGTATATACTGATCATGCTGCATTAAAGTATTTAATGGAGAAAAAAGATGCAAAGCCGCAGTTAATTAGATGGGTGCTTTTGCTTCAAGAGTCCGATTTGGAAATCCGAGATAAGAGGGGGAGTGAAAATGTGGTGGCCGACCATCTATCTCGACTTGAACGGCAGAAGGAAGGTGATGAAGTGGAAATTAATGAATTCTTCCCAGATGAGCGGATCTTTGTTTTAGACTCCACACCATGCTATGCTAATTATTTGAACTATGTAGCTGGATCAGTTCTACCACCGGAGTTTTCAAGTCACCAAAAGAAGAAATTTTTTGCTGACTTAAAGCATTATCTTTGGAAGGATCCACTCTTATACCGCCGTGGCCCTGATCAGATTATTCGCCGGTGTGTGTCGGAGGAAAAAATCCCCAAATTCTTGAATCCTGCCATTCATCTCCAGATGGAGGACATTTTGGGTCATCTAAAACTGCAACCAAGATCCTCCAATCAGGTTTCTACTAGCCCCATCCTTTTCGAAATGCATATCAGTTTGTGAAAACATGTGATTGGTGCCAGCGGACTGGAAACATCTCAAGATGGGACGAAATGCCGCTTAAGAGCATTCTCGAGGTTGAGCTTTTTGACGTTTGGAGCATTGACTTCATGGGTCCATTTCCCCCTTCATTCTCAAATCAATACATATTAGTGGCCGTAGACTACATCTCCAAATGGGTGGAGGGGATTGCTTCACCAACCAATGATGGTCATGTAGCCATGCGATTTCTCAAAAAGCACATCTTCACTAGATTCGGTACACCACGAGCTGTAATAAGTGACGGAGGTAAGCACTTTTGCAATAAGCAATTTGAATCTCTCTTGCTTAAGTATGGTGTTCGACACCGTGTAGCTACGTCGTATCATCCTCAAACTAGCGGGCAAGTTGAAATCTCTAATAGAGAGTTAAAGAGGATTTTCGAGGTGACAGTGAGCAGTTCCCGCAAAGATTGGTCGAAAAAGTTAGATGACGCTCTATGGGCGTACTGGATGGCATTCAAAACCCCTATAGGAATGTCACCAGATCGCCTTGTGTTCGGAAAGGCTTGTCACTTGCTGGTGGAGTTAGAACACAAGGCCTACTAGGCAGTAAAAAAATTGAATTTCGATTTACTGACCACCGGTGAAAAAAGGTTTCTTCAATTGAATGAAATGGACGAGTTTCGGTTGGATGCATATGAGAATGCCAGGTTCTATAAAGAAAAAACCAAACAGTGGTATGACAAGCACATTCGGTTGAAGAAGTTCACGATAGGACAACAAGTTCTCTTATTCAATTCAAGGCTCAAACTCTTTCCAGGCAAACTTCGGTCTAGATGGTCGGGATCATTCACAGTAACTCAAGTTCTCCCAAATGGAGCTGTTGAAGTGCATCATGAGACTAAACGCACGTTTAAAGTGAATGGGCAGCGATTGAAACCTTATTGGGGTGGGAATTTCACAAAAGAGATTTCGGTTGCCTACCTCTCCACACCGCCATGACTAATCATAGGGACAGTCGGGCTTGAGACTCTAAACAGAACATTTGGTGGGAGGCAATCCATCCCCGTATCCTTTCTTATATATTCTTGCATTTCCACATTTAAATTCTTAGTTTAGGATTATGAGTTGCACATGCATGGCATTTTATTTTTCAAAGTATATTATTCATTTTGCATATATAAAAAAAAAACCCCGAGAGCCTTGTATGGCAATATGGTTTACTCATACGGCCATAACAACCTGAACAGCCAAAATCACCCGAGAGCTCGATACGGCCGTTTCACTTGATCGATACGGCCGTATCTCTCTCCTACTCAAAAACACCCGAGAGCTTGATATGGCCATTTCACTTGATCGATATGGCCGTATCTCCCACCAGTTTAAAAAATCCCTTTTTCCCTACCGATTTCTCCTCCGCTCTCGTACAATTCCCCTCTCACTCACGAACCCTGCCTCCTTCCTCCACCCATTCTCCCTCAATTTGCCACACTTCTACGCCTCCTACCCCCAACATTTCACGTTGATGACACAAACATTTAGATCAATCGAATTAGGGCACCCCTCTCGTGTTCGTGCATTCCCTTGATTCCACGCCAAGTAAGTGATTTCTCGTTGTTTATGTGAATTAATTTATACCTATCTAGTTGTTTCCCCATGCTTCTCATTCGAAATTCGTTGTTCTTCTCTTTAAATTGCTTTTTGGTTGGCATTCGGTTTGGAATTGTGAGATGATTAAGGGTATGCATTGTCCAAATTTAGGAGTATTGATTGGATATTGAATAGGGGAATGGTAGGCTCATGTACTTAGCTTAATTTCGTGCCTTGGGGAGTTGCTCTGTAGCCCTAGATCTAATTGCAGGGTTATGGTGTCAAGACGCACACCACATGTTTGATCAAAGTCCCCAATGAAATATCTAGGCATCGTATGTTGTCTTATATTGCTACACGAAGGGTGATGGGTCGAGGATAACATTAGGTGTAGGCACTGACCTCTCTCACTCCACGGGACCCACATGAAGTTTATATGGTTGCATCGCACAATGTGGTGATCGTGTGGGCATTTGGAAGTGCTTTTGATTTGCATCTATTCATAAATGTCATTGTATCCTTTATATCACTAACGTTCTCTCGTCCTCCTTTAGGAACGCAACACCGAATGGCCCCACCGAATAAGAAAAACAAGCAAGTGGCCGAGGGTAGTGAGCCGGTTGCAAAGAAATAAAAGACGGAAGCGGCCGACATCCGCAAGGTCATCCCCGAGCATATATTCAAAGGCTTCGACTTTATAGGTATCCCTGGAGTTTCGCCGAGCCGGGTGTTTTGGCAGAACTTTGAGAAGTTCGGATGGGTAAAGTATGTGAGTGAGCTGGAGAATGGCAATCAGTTATTGGTCCACAACTTTTACGCCTTTCTTAACAAGGATATCTAGGACGAAACTGCGGCCACTTACCATTCTACAATGGTTGGCAAGAAGAAGATTACCTTCTCCCCGCAAGTCATCGCCAGTTACTTGGGGATCGATTGCATGGGTGCTATGGCGTGGGATGTAGAGACCACCGAATTATACAGTGATGAGGACGTCATGAAGTGGGCCCTCAACGAGGAGGCGTACCGAAGGAATCCATCACTCTCCTCAAGTTGGATAATCGGGAGTTGGCATGGGATGCATGGTATCTGCATCAGTGGGGGTCGGGCAGCATGTTCCCGTCTACAAGCCTTACGACGATATCTATCAAGTACATGCGGGTTTACCATGCCATCTGTCAAGGGCAAAAGATTGACCTGGCGGCCCACATTTACAATGTTATTTGTAACTACGGCACCGGCAACATAGGACGATAGGGCATGCTTTTTCATGCCTCATCACGGCAATTTGTCAATTGCAGCACGTCCCAAGGGCAACAAAAGACACCAACATCTTCTTGACCAATGTTCTCACAATGGCAAGTTGGACCAATCACCGAACACAAGTGCAATCTCATGGGTATAGAGAAGTAGGAGGTGATGCTGATACCGAGGGGCCTGCTGGAGCTCCAACTACAGAGCCGACTGCTGAGCCGAGTTCGATGACGCTTGACACCCAAATGATGGACATGATTGTCGGGTTGAATGCCCAGATGACCGTGATTCGAGATAACCAGCACATCATTCAAGAAGACCAGCGCCAACTGCAAGAGGATTTCCTTGCCGCCGAACAAGCCCGGCGCAGAGATCATAAAGAGGTAATGGCCCAGCTTGCTACACTCTTCTCCATGCCCACTGGACCGCCTCCGTTGCCCAGTACTTGATGCGCCTACTGGGATGTTCAGTAAACTTTTCCTTTCTTTTCTTTTCTTTCCTTTTCTTTTATTTTTATTTGTTCATCGTTTATGTTTTGCTGCTGCTCTTTTCATTGGGGACAATGTTTCGTTCAAGTTTGGGGGAGCTATGTCTATGTCATTCTAGTATCGTTCGTTTATGATTAATGTAACGCCCCCTCCAGTTCCACGTACGTCTACGTCATATATGACGTCATTCATACCGTATCGTGCACGTAACATAAATATACGGCCGCCTTCGGGCCCGTGCACGTCTTTTTTTCTTTCGTTTCTTAACTTGTCTTAACATAGTGGAACTAGAGGTGCTCTATTCATTCATACGAAATCCTAAGTTCGTTTCTTTAAAACATACAATAGAGTTAGGGTCTCGGAGTTCATAACATACCGCAAGATCTTTAATTCCTCTTCCCGCTCACACACCACATCAAACGTTCGACGGGACCTTTCGCCAACTTTCCCACAGGCACAGCGCCTACGTAAAACATAAAACATACGCACATAATGAGTCATAAAGACTCAGTGGATAATAAATGCAATGCAATGCACGTGACACCATTTTCTTCCTGTCGTTGGGCCCTGTTGCTAACCGTGTGCTTACAAGGGCGCCATAACGTATCATAACATAACATATTGGCTCTAAAGTCTCAATCCTCATGCGGGCTTCGCCCGTGAGACGGCCAAATGTCTCAATCCTCATGCGGGCTTCGCCCGTGAGACCATACATACTTGTAAGCACCTGATAGTCAACGTCACATACATATGCCTCGTGATGCGTTCGTGCAACATGTACATTGGTTACTAACCTCGTCTCATCAAACCAAGGCCTCACGATCAAAAACATCATTACAGGGGAGGCATTTCATACTAAACATCATACATTCTTCACGTATAGCATCACAAAAAGCCATTGATCACAACATAACACATAATCGTAGCCTTTTAGCACAACATCATCAAGTAGGGCTAACGTGAGGCTTTTACAAAGGAAAGCCAGTATTTCATTCAACCAAGCACCACCATGGCAAGCATATCATTTCTTCCTATACATAGCTTCACATAACGCCACGACATTCGAACATATGATATACATACACAAAGTGTTCACATGGGTTCATATAAGCACACGACGCATATCCTCATCACATAAGACACATAATACTTTATATTGAACCACGTAACCATACATGAATGCCAAGCTTATCACCCTCTTTATTCATTACCTATATCATCCCATAATTATGTTTCTTCTACTTATGGCCACATAAAGCTTAGACACGACATGGAGGGTCATACAAGTCACATAAACACATACATATCTTCAACATATCAATTCATCACCATAACACAAGATCAAGAGATCCTAGCATGCCCCTAAGTTCCATAATCATGGTAATCATTCCATTATGTCCTAGGTTGAACTTTGAGGATCATTTACTTGGCCACATACATAGCATTACCATAACATAAACATCACCTAAAGCCAATGAACCCTAACATCCCTCTAAGCTCTCTAATCATCATAATCCTTTCCATTTCTTATGTAGTTCCAGTATAAACATGCAATTACATCATAAAACATGTAAAGCAAGTATTACCCACCATTAATGAAGCATAAGAAACCATGGTCAAGCTTCTTCATCACCTCCCCTTCTCTTCCTCTTCTCTTTCCTTTTTCTTTCTCCTTCATCTTCTTCTTAGCTTATATTGCTCACTATTGGTAAATAAAGATTCAACAAGGGTTTTGGGAAGCTTGGAGAGGTTCTTGGGTGTCTTATGGACCTTAGAGACACATTAGAGTGGAAGAAATGCCCATAAATATCAAGAAAAGTCGAGAAAACCCACTTTGCCGACTTAGACGTACGGCCGTATGGCTTCTGCTGAAAATTTTCTGCACTGGCGGCCTTCAATGTTTTGGTCATAACTTTTGAGTCCGATATCCAAATGAGGTGATTCAAAGCGTTTTGGAAACTAGACTCAATGAGCTACAAATCTTAAGAAGACGTCATCTTCAAAATCCAATTAATTTCAACGATGTGTCATTTTGAACCTCCATGAACTGTCAAATCTTCATGAAAGCGCTTATAGCAAACTTCATTCATATCATATATTCATCTCGTTTACTAAAAATAGATCTAAATCATATAAGAACACCTAAATCATGGTATAAACACATGTGGGGTGTTACAATTAATTTGTTTGGTCCGTTTTGCTTTCTTTCGTTTACTTGTTTGTGAATCTTAGGCTAGGCATTAGGGATAGTATTGTTTTTCGCCGATGATTGTTTCTTTTAAGAAAATTGTTGGACAATGGATGACAGTTGGACTTTTAGACATCATTTGCGCTGTTTTAAAAATTCCTATCACTTGCTGGTGCACGATTAATTTCATTTTGAGCACATAGTCGTTGCTTGATTTGGATTTATGTCAAGGGCTAATCTTGATGCTATATTCCCTCGCATTACCTATAATAAACTGTTTAAACCTTAGACAATAGGTAATTTTACCTAAACCGAGCTTTAGGACCAAACTTGTTAAAAGGCTAAGTTTGGGGGTGGTAAGAATAGTGACTTTATGTTGGGGGGAACTACAGTTTGATGTTTTGAAGTCTCTGCCTTGAGGTGAAGGATTTTTGGTTGGCAGGTCTGTACCGGCACTGACCAATACTATTGATCCCCTTATTCACAAAAAAAAAAAGAAAAAAAAGAAAACAGAGTGATATGCTTACATTCATCTCATATATCCCCCATTCTCTTGCCACATTGACTCGAGTGATTAAGTCTGAGGGGTATTTTACCTGGTACATTAAGTGACGAGCTCGGGAGTCACCGACCTAAAGCTCGCTACACGGGTCCTTGACAAAGCATTATTGTTGGGGCATTGCACATGCATATCATATTCCAAAAAAAAAAGAAAGAGAGAAAAATGGGACATAAAGATTGATATGGGTCTGAAGTGTCGCCGTGTCGGGAAAAGACTCAAAGGCTAGAAGTTTGGAAACTTGGAGTAGGGATGAATAGATGGATAGCGGTAGTTTCTTTAACATCTAGTCACTTTTACTTAGCATCTTGTGTGGGAAAATGCATTGAAATATTTTTTAGAACACCACATTGATAGAATACCCCGGGTTTTAATAGAAAAGCATAAAGAGTGAATCCTATGAGTGGGGTGAGGGGTGAAAAATCTTACTACATGGGAATAAGGGCATGGTTTTATATTGGGCATTCTTTGATTAGACCTTGATATGAACTTGAGTTGAGTAAAGACTAGCACACCACACACACATACACACACACCGAAAGTCGTGTACATGGTAAGTGAATAGTTTTGTGATTGTTTATTTGGTCCAGCTGGAATTGCCTAAGTATTCTGGTGACCTGAGGCGACTAGTACAATCCTTGACGTGTTTTGAGTTTTGTTTGTAATTTGTGGTTAGTGTCAAGTGCACGATTGTTTTCTTTATAATGTTCGAGGTCCTTACTCGAGGGCGAACAAGAGTTAAGTTTGGGGGTGTTTGATAAGTATTTTATTTGCGTTTATTTTAGAGCTTTTATTAGTTTTCTGGAGTGTCTAGTATGTCTAATTTTGCCTATTTTAGGTGAAAAACCCAACGGGAGCAAACGATATTGAAAAGAAGGACTAAAAAGTGCCAAAAAGTTAAAAACGGAGACCAAAACAAGAAAAATTGGAAGATGAGGGACCTAGACTGCAAATTTGATATAGCTGTAACAAGTGTTCCATACGACCGTACCCTATCGGCTGAAAAAGTGAGCAAAATTGACCCGAGAATGAGATACGGCCGTATCGATCAAGTCATACAAGCGTATCGATTAGAAGCCAAGCATGCAGAAATTTAGTAGTAAGCCAGATACGGCCGTATAGACAAAGCCATACGGTCGTACCGTTCATATACGCAGGATTCCTTATTTTGGTAGGATTTTATTTTTGGTAGAGTTTTGACCACTTCATATATAAGAAATCAAGACCTAGGGGAGGCCTATAAAAGAGGAGAGAACGAAAAGGAGGGGGGAGGAATTGAAGCAATAGAGGAGGATCGGTTGGGCGTTTTGAAGTTTAAAGTGAAGATCATCCAAGTTGTTCATCCGATTATGGCTTCTTATTTCTATCTTTGTTCTTTTATTTCCAATATGTTAGGCTAGACTTTTCTTAGCACTAGGGTTTAGATGAAGCTTGGAACTTGGTTTGAATTCGGATTATTAGTTTGATGTTTTGTTAATTCTTACGCTAAGACAGATGTTCGGTTTTGAGTTTTCAATATAATTGTGCTTTCTTTTACAACTTGCGGCCAAAGTTGATTATTGATCTATTTCTTTGAATTGAGAAATCTTGGATAGATTAGACTTTTATTGAAAACCACAAAGTCCGACAGGGGATGAGAATACCTCTATGCTTTGTGCGGTGTTTTATCTAATTCTTGTGCCCTTAATGCGTTTTTGTATCGTTATCATAGAGATATAGTTAACACACCATAAAAATAGGTT
Organism: Jasminum sambac; assembly: GCA_018223645.1. Lineage (NCBI taxonomy): Eukaryota > Viridiplantae > Streptophyta > Magnoliopsida > Lamiales > Oleaceae > Jasminum > Jasminum sambac. The sequence goes on from CP073640.1 coordinate 42,070,183, forward strand.
GAGTATTACTTGAGGAAGGTTATTCAATAATTTTTTGAATTTAATCGCCAAAACCGATTTTCGTTGTTAAATTCATAATCCGGAGGATAACTAAGTGAAAAGTGGATTCGAAACCTTAATGCTAGATTTCTCATATTTTATTTAAATCTCAAAATCACTCATTCAACCTATTCTAGTTCAGTTCGTAATTTCTTTTAGATTTACATCTTGCAAATTAATTTGGCGTTTTAATCTTTGCAATTCTAGAAATTAATCGATCTATACTATATTTGTTCGGTTAAGGTTAGTTTGATTAAGTGTGAAATACACGGTCCTCGTGGGTACAATACCCGGACTCTAAAAATGGTCCACTTATTACTTGCGCGACCCGTACACTTGCGGTGTGGGACTTATCACCAACACTCATGTCTGCTTAAGAGCCCGGAATGAAAGAATTACATCTACAAAATAAAGAATATGGCTAAAAGAAAAACTCAGATTGAATTAAAATAGGGAAAAAGAGGCATACCTTAGATCTGGTTAGAGGAAGCAGAAAAACTACGTTTCCCTTGTTGGGGAAGGAGAAGAAGCAAGAAAAAGCAAGAATAGAGGCGACGACGGAGAACACACGGTGGAGAATTGCCAGGTTGACATCACAAATTGAGGAAAAGAAGGATGGACAAAGGAAGAGACGAAGAGAGAAAGGGGAGAGGAATGGCGAATATTTCATCACGGTGAGAGAAGATTTGCATTTGGAGGAGATATGCAGAAATTTATGATTAATTTGGGGAATTTGCCATAAATCAAAACTCAGCCTTTTTTTACGCATTATGGATTCTGTAAAGGGAAATACGAGTCATCCCGTATATTAAAGAAAGAAAAAAAATTTTGAAAAATAACTGGCTAACTTTGAGCGGGAAAATAATTAAAAATGAATTAAAAAATTGGGTGAAATACTCTAGTATTATATATATATATATATATACTATAATTTCTATTACTATTCAGCCTAAAAAAATTAATTTTTAGTAGAAAAAAAGGAAATTACCCAAAAACACAATGTCATATCTCCAAGCAAAAGTTTACTTATGCACATTAAATGTCATGAAATTAAATTTGATTTCTCTTTTATTCTTTTCAATAATATAACATTGATTTTACAATTATTTTTTATATTTTGTAATACTACCTCCGTCCCACAAAGATAGGTCTGGTTTGACTTTCACATAGTTTAAGAAATTGCAATTAATATTATTGGAAAGATAAACTTTAGTTGTATTTTTTCAAGTATACCTTGCATTAAATAATACTAATTAGTAATAAATGTATATTAAATAAGGGTATAATTGGAAAGTGGAAGAAATTAAATGCAAACAAAATAGAAAGTGGCCTATATTTTGGGACGGAAAAAAATGGAATATAAGCCTATCTTTGTGGGACGGAGGTAGTATATCTCTTCCATTTCTCAACCACACATTCAAAACCAAATTAAATTTCATCAAATTTAATGCGTATAGAACAAGGCCTTCACTTACCATTAAAAACAAAGTTAAATTAGTATCAGTCTCAACTATATATTCAAAATTAGTGACAAAGTTATAAAAAAAAACTTTTTTTATTACAAATTGGGGATCATAGGAGTGGTATTTCAAACTCAAGATAAACCGGTAAGAGGATGTCTTACCACTAAACCAAATCCTTTGGACCAAAAACTTTCTTTTTAAACTCTAAAGCAAAATCTAAAAACCCTACCATACTTCTAAGTTCTAATACCATTCTTATTTCCATTGCCGTTATTCTGATACCATATTATTGACTTCGTTAGATGATTTGAATATTTGCAAAACTTTGTGACGAGATTATTCCCCGTCCTTTTGCAAATTCGACCACAAGAAAGGATAGTTGTACATGGCTGAATAATCAAATAAACACAACAAGATTTGTTTTACCTCAAAAGGAGCGGGAAAATTCTATAGAAAGCTCAATTACTCATTGACTGTTTGATTGACATATCCACTCTCAATCAACTATATAAATAATTAGAGTATGAGACATAACTGATCGCGATCGGTCCCATAGCAAATTAGAACCTTTTCTATTATACTTTACTAGTTTTCACTCTCGTGCGTTGCACGGGAGTAAAGCTGTATAGATTTACGTAAAATCTAAAAAAAATTATTTAGATTAATTTTTGTGGTAAAGAATATTGCACAATAATTTTTTTAACAAATGACAGTTGTGTTTAATCGATAACACCATAACGTAATATAAAACGTAAATAGTGTTAATAAGAACGAAATATTATAGAAAAGAAAATTTAAAATTTTCATTTTATACTGTACTCATAATTCAAAAAATTCATCTACGGTCGGCTGTTATCCTAGATTAAATTATAAAAAGATTTTACAATAAAAATCCATAAAATGCAAAATATATAATCAATTAAATACTATTGAAATAATAATTACTTTGGTCAAATGTATACAATTCAAGGATATTAGCATTAACAAAAGTCCTGTCTCACCATCTATTAGCTGTGCTTTTCTTGTAAATCGATAATATATAATGTATTAAACTTACTTTTTCTATGAAAATAAAAAAATAATAATTGAAAAAATGATATATATATATATAAAATTTCAATTCAATATCATTCAAACTTTGAACTCGATAAAGAAATAATATAACCACAATAGACTAATTTCAAACCGATTCATAATAATTATTCATCTAAGTAGCACGACACTGTGTAAGATTGCAGTGCAGTTCTTCACTGCTGAAACAAATTGTAATTGTACAAATGAGAATAATAAAAAAAATAACCAACGTAGAAACAAATAAAATAACATAACATAATCGGACTATATATTACACAATAAAATAAATTTAGTGAATAACTAATGATATACTCTTCATCTAGAGGACTCATTTATAGCCTTTCATAATTAATAATAAAATCTATCTGTCATATCGTTGACGTAAATAAAAACATCATGTTATAGGCTCGAACGATTTGCACAAAGTGACTACTTTTTTTATTCATGCTATATAGTAAATTACTTAAGACATCGGAGGCATCCATCATTCGTGGAAGCTCGGTCACTTGCCCTTACATACAATACAATGGAAATTTTGGAACTCAACGTCTTTCATAACACTTATGTATTTTTTTATCATACCAATATATCGCGTTACGAAGTTGACATATATAGGTGGGATCTCCTAAATATGTATATGATTCATCTGGAAAAAAGCATGTATATTTTCTAATCCTACCAAAAATAACCATAGAAATCAAAATTATTATGTAATAGTTTCATTTAATAAGTAACTCCTCTTTACATATTTGTCAAATCATTGTGATTCTTTGTAATTTTTAATTTATTATAGGTAGAATACAATGTATGCTAATTGCTAAGAAATTTCTATACTACTTTTAGAAACTAATTAGAAAATATTGATGTCCCTTTTGGGCTATAGAATTAGCAAATGAAGCAAATCTTGCTACGCTAGGAAATTTTTCTACTCTGCACTAAAAATTTAAAGATATAATAAAAATATTTAAAGTAAAAAATTTAAGATATAATCGTATTATGTTAGGAAATTTTTCTACTCCTAAATAAAAATTAAAGATATAATAAAAAATATTTCCTTTCTTTAATAAGTACAAATTCAAGATATAATTGAGAATATTTAAAATAAAAATTAAAGGTATAATTTTGCTGTGTTAGGATATTTTTCTACTGCTAAAAATATTAGTGAAAAAAACATTAAATTTTTTCATTTCAGATTATACAAATATTCTAAAAGCATAAATATAAGTTGACAATAAGAGATAAATTGTTAACAAATAAAAAATCAATTTAAACATTTATTAGTGAAAAATTTTTGAAACTTATACTTAAAGATTAAACAAATATTCGTAATTTATTTAAACATAATTTAACAATGGGGATTTAAATAGTACTTTAAAAAATTAAAAAAAACATACACACATTGGGGGATTAAATAAATACATTTTTTAAAAATAAATTATTATTAGTGAGCAATTTTGTTCACCTGGCTGAAAAGGAGGATGAATATTATCCTCATTTTGGAGGATGAATATAAGTGGGTAAAAAATTTAAAATTAAAAATATTTTTTTTTGTTTCATATTATTTTATTCATCGAGAGTTTAAAAAAATAGTTTTGATATGTAATTTTTTATTTTAAAAGTTACTTATTTTACAGGTAAATAAGTAATTTATCGCTAAAAAGAAGTAACTTTTAAAATAGTAAAATTTATACATTAAAACTATACTCATATTAAACTTTCGATAAATAGAATAATATGGAACAAAAAAATTCAAAATTTTCAATTATTTATCCCTCAAATTGATTCTCCAAAATGAGGTTAATGTTCACCATCTTTTTTAGAGAACAAATTTGTTCACCCTTTTAAAAGATCATGAACATCAACCTATTTAAAAGTTACTTATTTTACTGGTAAATAAGTATAGTATTGATATATAATTTTTATTATTTTAAAAATTACTTATTTTACTGGTAAATAAGTAACTTATCACTAAAAATGAGTAATTTTTAAATAAATAAAAATTATATATCAAAATTGTGCTCATATTGAAACTCTCGACGAATAGAATAATATGGAACAAAAAAATTTTAAAAATTTTCAATTTTTTATCCCTCAAAAAAGCGGGTGATGTTCACCATTTTTTTTAGGGTGAACAAAATTGTTGTCCATAATTTATGACACTTGGCAGAAAATAATTGGTCCAACAAATTTCTAACTAGATCTTGTCTTAATAACTGTTTTGCAATTGACAACTGTAAAATCACATTTTCTTCATAATATATATAGATGTCAACGATCATTTTTCTGAAACATAATTTTTAATCACTTATTTCACTGGTGTAAAAACATTTTCTTACTTTTCAAAAATTTTCTTTATTTTTTTAAAAAAAATTAAAAAAATCATTTTGTTCATCATCTTTCCCAATTCCCAAGCACACTAATCACATATTGACATTGGCGATTTACAAAAGAGGTGATTCAAAGGAGCGTAACAAACATGGTTAAAGAAGATGCACCAAGAAACCCATGATGTGGCGCTACCATCTCTCTCCCTTACACACTCTTTTTGGTCGCAAGTGGTAGCAACAACACCGTGCACGATGCACTCGAAGACCAAATGAATGTATCAATATATGGTGGTTTTTGAGTTCAACTTTTGATTTTGGCTTGGGTTGTTGGATATCAGATAAAAATGTATTTTAATCCATTCTTTTTGAAATTTAAATTTGATCAAATAAATCACATTCATATATTTCTCAACTCATTAAATCTCCACCATCCAACTCCACTCATTCTCTCTCTTCCTACTCATAAAAATACATTAAAATTTATCTGCTAACACCCTCTTTAAGAACGCATTCAACCGTCATTTATTTAAAAAAAAATTGTGAAGTTCGAAATAATATAAATATGTAATGTAAAAACATTTTTATATAATATTTCTTGCTATAATGAATCAATCATCATTGATGTTTCATTTGGCATTTCATCATTTAACAAAAATATAAAAATATTAAAATTTAAGAACATATAAATGGTTAGGCTCTCTGTGTGTTTGTGGTGTCCAGTCTTTGACTTGATTTCCACATCGTTCACTCAATGGGTGTGTGTGTGGTATATATCTGATTCCGCGGTACTCAAAATCATCATAATTTTGAGTACTGATGTACTGAATTTCTGTATCGTGTGTGCGTGTATTGTGTGTGTTCTTTCAAAAACAAAAAAAAAACACATAAATGTTTATTTAGACCGGCCTAAGTGAGCCGTTTTCCTCAAACCATATGGGCTCGATCTGCATGGACCTAGTAGGCTGGCTTGGCCAATGCGACAAATTGCAAAAAGGCCACAAGAATTAATCTCCAAAAGTTTTGGAGCAAGAATGAGGCAATCAAGTAGTAAGTCCAACACTGCATTTCTTTTCATCATCAATTTCTAACTCTCTTTCCCATCCCCCGACGTTACCGTTCGACAAAGCTCAACAAAAGCAACTAAATATCGTGCACATTAAGGTCACAGTAACATTTTTGGATTGGTAAATAGAAGTTACTAATGATGATAGAAAACCTTAACTTGAAAATTCTTCTCATTTTAATTCAACTGTCACAATGAAGTCACATAGATGACCATGCAGGGAAAAGTTTCTAGGATTTCAAGAGTTATAAAAAAGACAACTAATCAAAGGCTGGTCATTTATATCTAGGAAGTCGCAAGTCAATCCTGCAAGCATATTGCAAGTTCATGAAAATATACAATCGTTGAAGATACCAACTCTAGTTTGATGTGCATAACAAGCATAATTGTATATAGTGTTTACTGTTTATGTGCCAGTATATTATTATATGTATGGGATTTTTTAAAATAGTTGTCATTGTTTCATATATATTACAAATGATATGCTGTTATACAAATAATGAATCATTACTATGATTATATGTAATTGTGGCGATTAAAACAATCAAGACAACTGTATTAATTTAATAATTGATCAATATAATAAGATTTTAGATTGGAGAGTAAAATAAATGGCAATATAAACATATTAATTAGGAAACTAGTCGATCTTGTATATAGATGGGCTTGCCTAGTTTATGTGTGACCCATCGCCCACATTGACTTTGGGCAAAGGCCAAGACTTTTTTTTTTTTTTTAAAAATGTTTTTGTGATTTTTTGAGTTCATCAGATACGACGTTTTGTATATAACTTTTTAAATTTTATTTGTGATGTTTTTGTATTTGTATTTTAATTTGTTTTTATGTGTGGCTTTGTTAAAATCGTTTGAGACTGTGTGAACCATTGTCAGAAGGGTTAAATTTGGAACCTATTTAAAAATAAAAATAACCCTAAAAGTTAATATCACGGCACTTGTCTTTCTCCGGAAAGAGAAATCAAAATACAAGGCCACTCTGCTCAAATCAAAAGCTTCATCAAAACTCTCCAAAATCTCTTCAATTTCTCTATAAACTCTCCAAAATCTCTTCAATTCCTTTGTAAATCATCGATTCAACCCTTAATTATCCGCAAATCACGAGGTAAGTTTTTCCCTCCAGTCAGATTCCACTGTTAAAAAATTGTATACTAATATTATATTATATATTAGTATAATTTTTAGTATTAAAGATATATTTGATTGGTGATAAAGTTAATTTTTTTTATATATATATTAAATGTGTATTTGAAATTTGAAAAAAATATATTAAATAATTGAATGAGTGATTATAAATAATGGGTGAGAAAAAAATTAATAAATTTGTGTTGATTTATATTGAAAGAATAGAACAAGCCCCGAGCAGTTCTCGTATCTGCTTTTCTGTTCACAAGCAGGTATTGAATTGAATTGAACGAAGTGAAAAATGGCAAGCAGTGGAGACGAATTGTGGCCAGGATTGGACCAATTGAACCCTTATAGCGAGAGTTTTCTTCGTTGTTTGGATCGTTATCTATTTCCGCGACGCGTATGTGCAAAGAAGCAGTGTTTATTTCGAATTTTCGATAGATTTGATTTTTCATGCATATCGTCCCTCTATTTGCTCATTCTACTAAAACCTATTGGTAATTAGTTAACTGTAATGTTCTTATTGTTTCAGTTTAATATTGATCCCGAAGATTTTAACCTAAGGTGTCATCTGCAGTACAAAGGTCACAAGGGTCCCGTAACTTCCGTTACTACAGAATCTAGCGGTCAATGGATTGCCTCTGGTCTCACCTCAATTTCCGGCTATGTCTTCTATCTCTATGTGGAAGAGATACCACAATATTTGATTTGGATTTTACAGTGTTTTTTTTTTTTTTTTTGTGAAGGTTCAAATGATGGAAGTGTTCATGTCTGGGAGGTTGAAACTGGAAGATGTGTTAAGGTCTGCAATATTGGTGAACCTGTTCAGCAAGTTGTATGGAATCCACTGCCAGAGCTTCCATTATTAGCGATTGCGGCGTATGACAATTACCTGAGAACTGTTTCTTTCTTTCTTACTCTTTTTTTTTTTTTTTAAATGAATATCATATTGGTGGGGAAAATTGTGTACAGGGGTCAGGATGTGTTTATTTTGAACACTGGATTAGGAAGTGAAAAAGTACAAGAAAAGATTGAAGAGCTTCTGCGTGTTGAAACCTCTGCAGCACCAGGTGATTCTGGTCTTTACTGTTAGATATTACTTGCATTCTGTTTGAGGTCAATGTTTTTCTCATTTGCCTCTCTTCTATTCAGAGAATAATGCATCCTTTATCGGCTGGTGCTGGGATGATAAGAATGGGGGAATCAGGTTGAAACACTTTAAGGTATTGCCTTTATTTTTATTTATTTATTTTTTTTTTTTGAAATTTTAGCATTTTTGAAATTTTAGCCATCATGGATCATCCCCTGATTCTATGTGCTTCTGTTTACTGGATTTTACAGACTGTATCTTCGATAGAGTGGCATCGCAAGGGAGATTATCTTTCAACACTTATGCCACATGATATCCTTCATCTAACTCGTATGTTTATTTATTTTTTTTACTGAACTGAATCACAATTGGCTTATATATATAATGGCCCTTTTCATTCTTCATTGAAGGAGGTTGAATTCATTTGTGTAGTATTGTCTTCACAAGATAAAACCACTTTTAGCACCTATTGCTCCTTTTTCAGACTAAAAGCTTGTTTGGTGAAACTTAAAAAACATTATTATTCTTGTTCTTATGCTTATTGTCAACCACACACAATCTCTTTGAAAGTAGGTTGTCTTATTTTTGCGAGACATTTTGTCATTGTGTTTTCATCGAAGACACTAACACCAAGAAAAATTTGTTTCCAGCTTTCTTTACAAATTTTTTTTTATTTTTGAAAGCAAAATAATAAACAAGAAAACAAGCTCTAAAAAGACTAAAAAAGATGTATAATCAAAATATATTACACTATTTGGAAACATGCATACTGCATTTATTGTGATCTATTTTATTCTGGAACACATTTTGTCATGGTATGATTGGAGAAATGCATCCTTTTTCTACGTGTGTGCTTATTTCTTGACTCATTCCCACGTGAATCGGGATCAGTATTGATCCATCAACTCTCTAAGAAGCTTACCCAAAGAATTCCATGCGAGTTGAGAGGACTTCCTGTTTCCTCTGCTTTCCATCCTAATCGTTCTATATTATTCATTTCGACGAAGAAGAACGTTGATGTTTACGACCTGATAAATCAAAAGCTTATTAAGAAGCTTGAGACTGGAGACTGTGAGGTTTCCTCCATTGCTATTCATCCTGGTGGTATATTTCTGTTCCCTAGAGATCTCTCTATGTTAACAACAGCTGGCTTCTGGTGCAGCCAGGCTGAAGATAGCCAATCTTCGGCCTGTGAGAGAGGGTGGTCCCGGGCATTTGCGGGGTGGGGTGGGGTTTGCTTGTGAGTATGGCCGAAGATGGGGAAAATACCCCCTCTGGTACCAGAAGTTTTTCGATGTTAACAAACACAATAATTTTTGTCATTGTCTTTTTAACTTGCCATTGCCCTTCGTTTTGTTGTGCAGGAGCCAATATAATCGCGGGAAGCAAAGATGGAAAATTGTGCTGGTTTGACATGAACCTCTCCTCTCAACCTTATAAAGTCCTCAAGTATGTAACCACTACTAATTTTTCGTTCTAGAAGGTTTTAGTAAAGTTAATATTTTCTGTAAAAGAAAAAAGGGTGAAATATGGATAGGATGAGCAAGCAGGGATCATCATTAATTGTGTGGAATTAAGAATATGAGCTTTGATGAAAGATACTGAAATCTTGACTTCTTTTTCTGCTTTGAAATTGTTCTTCAACCCTGCTTGTTACCATTCAAGCATGCTGTTAACGAATTTTTTGTTTAATTGTGAATCGTAGTTTTGATGAGCGTGTTACAAAATTTGCAGGCCTCATGAAAAAGACGTTAACAAAGTCACTTTCCATCGTTCATACCCTTTATTCTCGTCATGCTCAGACGATAGCAAAGCATATGTTTTCCACACAATGGTTTATTCAAATTTGAATCAGAACCCATCGATTGTTCCCTTGAAGATTCTTCATTTGGACGGAGGAGGTAAGTACTTTTAAGGCGTACACATATTCAAAGTGAAACAATTTTATTTCAAGTTACAAAATTTTTATGCTACCTTAGTTTTACATTTAAGATAATCTTTAGGACGACAAATCAAATAATTAATTAATTATCAACTAAATATCACATCGCCGATGATAGATAAACAGTAATGATAAATAACAAACAGATAACTGCCAACTAGCCTGATCGAGAGATGTCCACATGGAGGCGTAGCGCCATAGCCTATTACGAAAGATTTCTAATTTCTATGTGTATGATAAACTACGATTGCAATTTTGCAGGTGTTTTGGACTGCAAGTTCCATCCAAGGAAACCATGGCTATTTACAGCAGCTTCTGATTCTATTATTCGGCTCTATCGCCCTTAAGAGAGGTCATACTAGAAGGGAACTGTTCCACTGCAAGTTTCTGTTGAGAATGGTGCCTGAGAAAAATTTTGGCTCGTCAGAGAACTAATGTGAGGTTTATATTTCTATTTAATTTTCACTTTCTTTTTGAGTCTCATAGAGACTCTGAAATCTTATTTTTAACTACTGAAGTTTCGCATAAATTATCATGAACTCTAAACTACTGATTAATTATGCAATGGTAGTTAATTTTAGTTCATATTGAAGGTGCTTTACATGTCATAAATATTGGGCTTGCCATTTAACTCCTCTTGTCGTTCTGGAATAAGTCCATGTATCATTTCTAGCACAGCAGGGGGATCTTTGCTTCTACTTAATTGTGTCAATTAAAACTGTCTACCTTAATATAAGAGATTTATTTAATTAAAACTATCTACCTTAATATAAGAGATTTATTTATTTATTTATTTTTACATTATTCGTTTAATGGTAATTTTTATATGTAAGTGATCAATATTTATTGATTGATATTTGGGTCTCAGATTAAAAGATTACTCAAAACTCAAAACAAAGTTAAAACTTGTAAGAAATACTCTGTCTTCATTACTATTAATTTAAGCAACTTCATTATTTAAATGGGTTAGAATATTTCGTTTTTGGCCGCAAGCAAAGAAAATTGTATATGAGCTGAATAATTAAATGAACACAACAAAATTTGTTTTATACTATTGTTCAAAAAAAAAAAAAAAATTTTTTTTTTTTGTTTTACACTACAGAAAGTTTGGTTACTCTCCAATTGAAAATTATTTTATCTGCAGTCTTTCCCAAACATACACAACTTTCTTCTCTTTAGAAATTAGTTCGACCAACCCAATATTCACCAATGCATCAATCAGGACCTTCACCACTTGTATCCCTAATCACACATAGTATTAGAGATTTACAATCAAGTAATTCAAATGAGAATAAAAACACGGTTAAAGAAGATGAACCGAGAAATCCCTAATGTGGCGCACTGGCGCTATTGTCTCGCTCCCACGCCACTCTTTCCGATCGCTAGATAAAGAACCTACGCACCACACTTTTGGCGGAACAAGAAGACTCCACTTCAGAAGACCTCCATATTAAGGTCACAGTAACGTTTATGGATTGATAAAAAGAAGTTACAAAATGATGATTGAAAAGCTTAACTTCAAAATTTCACTTCCTTGAATTATGAAAGTGAAGTCAAGCAGATGATCATGCCAGGGTATCCGAAGGTGTTAAGATATGTGTTTTTATGTGATATAGGAGAGAAAAAAATGGAATTGAATGGTGGAGATTTGTGTAGTACATGTAGGTCCCACAAGATTTGCGTGTAAAAATGTATTAAAACTTATAGGAGAACGGGCTCGGAAAGTTTCTAGCATTTGAGCAGTATTGAACACTAGGTGTTTGTCACTACTAAATACTGGTCACTTATACATAAAAAGTCAAAAGTCAATCCACCACGCCGATTAGGCGATTACAAGTTCGTGAAAATATACAATTGAGGAAGAAAAATACAAGCTCGATTTTGATGTGTATAATAAGCCTAATTTTTGGAGTTTACCATTATGTGACAGTATATTACAGTATCTATAGGGGTTCATGAAGTGGCCGTCATTGCTTCACATTGCTAATAACATACTATTACACGGACAATAAACACCATAAATTACATGCACCGTAGAGATTAAGGCGATTATTATAATTGTTTTAGTTTAATAATAATGGATAAGTATGGTAAAGATTCTTGTTTTTTTTTTTTTGTTTTCCCCCAGTACGGGTAGGATTTTAGACGGAGAGTAAACCAAATGACAGTGACAAACATATTATATTTTATTATATTATATTATATTAATTAAGAAAGTAATCAATTCTTGTACTCCCTCCATAAGAATAGTCTTTTTTTTTTTAATACACAAATTAAGAATTTGTAATTAATTTTATTGGAAAAATAACTTTTACTTTTAGGGTGTGTTTGATTGCAAATTCAAAAAATAATTGGAAGAAAAATATTTTTCGGGTAAATGAATTTCGGAAAAAAGTTTTCGAGAGAAAATAATAGTTGTAGGTATTTGATTGGATTAATTTGAAAGTTAGAAAATGATATTATTTTTCTTATTTTTGTATTTTTTAATGAATTTTGATCATTTTCCTTATCTTTATGAGTAAAGTAAATTGTTCATTAAACAAAAAGAAAAAAAACCAAATTTTCCCGAAAAACAAAAACCACCTCCCCCAAGGAAAACATTTTCCTTGAAAATAAGGAAAAGAACGAAAATCGAGAAAAAATTGAAAAACTTTTTCTTGAAAAAAGTACAATCAAACAGCTAATGGTGGAAAAAAAATTGAAAAAGGAGTTTTCTTAAGAAGAAAATGTTGAATCAAACACACCCTTACTTTTTCAAATAAAATCCTACATAAATGATGTTAGCATTGAATTTTAATTGATAACCATTCAAATTAAATAGAGGTATACTCTCAATAAAGAAAATGAGCTATAATTTGAGAAAGATAGAATAAATAGATTAACTGTCTTTACGGGATAGAAGGACTAAAGAAATAAATAGTTTCGGCTAGAAATAAAAATGGGATACTTACACATTTACAAGAATTAAATATGCAAAATAGAAAAAATAAGGTGAAATAAACTTAATTGCAAAATTAGGTGCCTGATATGCGCGGGCGATCACCCAAACCCAGGCAACATTTGGTCATCGCCCAATGTAACTCTTGGTGATGGCATATCATATTTAAAAAAAAGAAAAATCAAAAGGAAAGAATTATTGAAAACTGACAAAACTATACAAAAAGTGACTAAAAAGTCATTTGTAGAGAGGACGCAACTGGTTAGATGCGGTTCATCGAAAAATGATAAAACATATATTTTGATTCAAAACGAATACCTTACACAATCGGTTACCTTATACAGATTGTATCCTCAAGAAACCAACAATTAACAAACAGGGTTGTTTCCTAGTAGAATTGAATTATGCTATGTAATGCATTATATATCATTACAAATTTTGTGTAATGTATTACATACCATTATACAATTACATTACATACCAATAAACGCTCTATGTAACATATTACAAATACCATTATACTATGTAATGGATAAAAACTTAGGATTATACTATTATCAAAAGAATAAAAAACATATTGACGATCACCCAATTAAAATCTGGGCGACCCCTAAATTAACATTGAGAGATTGCACAGTGTTAATCTGCCCCTGCTTGACTTGAACTATGCAATTGCCTAGGACCAAATGTGTGTGATCAAATCTGGCACATCCGATTTTTAGAAAATAAGGCAGGCATGGTTTTTTACCATTGTTTTTATCCATTTTTATTCATTCTTTTTTTTAATCAAACTAATCATATTCACGTATTTCATGGGATTAATATGTATTGTACAAATCTCTACCATTCAACTCCGCTCATTCTTTCTCCCAATTTACATAAAAATCCAATCCTATCACCCTTGCATTCCCATGATTTTTTAAGGACTCATTTAAGCTACGTTTGATTGGGTATAAGTTTGATACGCGCGGTATTTATTGTATTAAAAAGTATGTATGTCGTTGAAAAGAATAGAGATAAAGATTTAGGATAATTTTTATCCTGGATAGAACAAGGCCTTAAATTAATATTCATGTAAATTTATTTTCACCTAAAATTTAACTTTTGGTATGAATAATGATGGGGGCCATAAGATGTATGGATAATAATAAATGATGATTTAAAATATATGGTTGATATTAATATTTGACTTTAATTTTTAATAGTGTATAATTTTTAGGTAAAAATAAATTCGGGGGAACGCATGCTAAATGTCATATTTTCACTGAGTTTTTTGAAAATACTAAGTGTCTATTAGCAAATAAACCTAAATGCATTTTAACATATATTTTTTTTAATTTTAAATTTGGTCAAACAAATCACATCTATATATCTCTTCACTCATTAAATCTCCACCATTCAATTTCACTCATTCTCTATTTTCCTATTCATAAAAGTACATTAAAATTCATCCGCTAACACCCCCTACCAGCCCCAAAAGCTACGTGATATTTTTGATGATTTGTTCACTTAAGACCGTCTAGCCTAAGAAACAACCCCCTCCGAGTAGACCCTGCCATCGGGCCAGCTTAGGCCCGGAACCGGCCCGGTCAAACCCGGAACCGGCCCGTTGACGGCCGATTCGGGATTGAACCGGCACGAAACCGGTTGAACCCGGTTTCGTGCCGGTTCAATAAATGAACCGGAACCGGCCGGTTCCGGTTCAAAACCGATTCGGCCGGTCCACTCGGTTTTTTTTTTCCTTCCTTTTCTCTTATTCTCTCTATTACTCTATAAATACCTACCCTCTTCACATTATTTTCTCCACAATTACATTCTCTCAATTCTCAACTCTCAACTCTCATCTCAATATTTCATTCTACTTTGCTCAACGCTCAAAATATTAAATCTCAACTTTCTCCGCTTCCAATCTCTTTTTTATATTGTACAATTTCTAAATCTCTTTTTTATATTGTACAATTTCTAAATTTTTCGTACAATCTTTTACTAAATACTAGTATACTACAATCTCAATTCTCAATTCTTTTTATTATATTTTCTATTTTCTATTTTCATTCTTTGTTTTGATTTTTTTGAACCGGCGGTTCACTTTATTATTTTTATTTGATTTGATTTTTTTAATTTTTAAACCATGAACCGGCAAGACCGAGCGTCGGACCCTGGTTCTCTTGCGTTCACACTTTTGTGAACTCCCGAACCAGCGACTCGTAATCGAACCGTCGGTTCATGAACCGTGGCCGGGTCTACTCTCCGAGAATGCTATTTGTCTAGAAACGTCTTTCCAGACTATAAAAAAAAACCTGAAGGATAATTTACACTTCTAGCATATTCCATCCGTCTCCAGACTTTTCAAGTTTTCATATTCATACTGCTATAAGCAGGTTCATCTCCTCCTAATATATTTTTCTGTTCATAGTTTTTTTCGTATTTAACAGTAGATTAGGAGGTGATTATTTGCAGGTATTGAATTGATCTGAAAGAGTGAAAAATGGCAAGCAGTGAAGAATTGGCACTGGACTTGGACGAATTGAAACATCTCCAGAGCATTGCTAAGAGGCCTCGTGTTGTCTCTCTGATTTCGAACGAGATTCGAGACTTGGAAAAGGTGTAACGTTTGTACGCAAAGCGATACTCATTTATATATTGGATATGGGCATTTTATTTTATTTATTTGATTTTCGTTTTCAATTCTATTATTTTCTGACTATCTTAGAAGTTATTGTCATGGTTCATCTTCTGAAGTGGGCTATGGCTATTTGGGTGTAAGGGGTTTGTTTCCAAAATTGATGATGATGCTAGAAAAATGATAAATGCAGGATCAAAAGCGTAATTGAGGGATTTTTTTACTGTACATTGCCTACTTATGGTATTGTACTGTACCCTTTCATGGAATGTTTTCTATGTAAAGTACAAAATGTGATAATTTGATCCAAAAAGTGTGTAAAGTTTTGGGGTTTTTTTTTTTTAACCTCAGACATCAATAAAAATGTGTCATGATTGGAGTAGTTAACTATTAAGCTTGTTTAACTTCAAATAAAATTTGAAATTGGCTAAATGAGTCATTTTTCATTCGAGAAGGTCAGTTATAGGATGCTCTTGCAATTACCTCTCCCATTTGATTTTTCTTTGAATAGAAATAGGAATCTCAATATCATCGCTCTTAATTTTAACAATGTCAAAAGTTCTTTTTGATCATGGTGTCAAGATTATAATTCTCTCCTGGTTTCACCAATATCTTTGTCATGTACTCAACAAGAATGGTGCTAGGGAATAAATTATAATGGTTTTAAAGGTTTTTTAAGTAAAAGAGGAGAGACAATGAGAGGAGTTGAATGGTGGAGATTTGTAGATATGATGAAATATGTGGATGTGATTGATCTAGGGTACAGAAAGAATGGATAAAAAAGTGATAAAAATAATAAAAAGGGTTGGTTAACGGGATAAAGATTAGATAGTGGAATATACAAATGTAAACAACCACTATAGGGTGTAGCTTTGTACATACTATATATGTGGACTTAATGTATATTGGATTGATGCTTTATCTTTAACATTATTATCAAGGTGGGTTTCACTTGCTCTCCAGTACTTACAAAGTATTGACAGAACAGGGGAAATATTGATTGAATTTTGCGAACAAGAACTATGAATGTTTGGAATGATGTGACGTGAATTTTGTTAACAAGAACTATGAATGTCTGGAATGATGTGACGTTGTGTGGTGTGTATTTCCGTTTGAGTATAGAACTCTTCGTTCTTTCCTCGTATGATCAACAATGGCTAATTGCTTAGTTGAAATTTATAGAGAATAGGAACTGTATGAACTTGAAAGATGGGAGAGTATCATGTTCTATCCTTATGCTGAGTAATCATGCTGGAGTATATACTCAACTATTTAAGTTTCTATTGGTGACACATTGTAGCTATCCAAAGATGCTTCTTCTGCACCTGCTGTGCAATCATCGGTTTCATCTACGAGTGTGCCAACTCCAATATCAAGTGCACCAAATGTGGTCCCTAAGGCACTTCTAAATTATGTTCCTCTTGGCTCTTTCAGCTGGGATCAGGATAGCGATCATGTCAAGGTGAGGATTCATGCTTTTTTTTGCTTCCAATTTGATCAGTGAAACTGATACATTTTTCAATCTGTCAATGAAGAGCTTTTGAGCTTGATTTTTCAATGTAATCGATTTGATTAAGTATGGAAATTATTTATTTTATCCAGATTTATGTTCCATTGGAAGGAGTTGAGCAGGAGAAACTTGAGACTGAGTTTAAGCTAAGTTCTTTTGATATTAAATTCCATGACATTCAAGGAAAAAATTATCGATCTGCCATACCGAAACTACACAAGGAGATTGTGCCATAGAAATGCAAAGTTGTAGTGAGACCTAAGAGGGTTATTGTAACCTTAGTTAAAGCTTCCAAAGGGAACTGGTTGGATCTGCACTTCAAGGAAGATAAGGTAATTTCTTAATACCGAATTTTGAATGGTGAAATTAGGAATATTTCTTTGAGTTCCATACTGATGTTGTATTGTGATGGACATACAGCTGAAACCAAATTTGGACAAAGAGAAGGATCCAATGGCTGGAATTATGGACCTGATGAAGGCATATCTTCTAGTCTCTTGCATCACTTTGGCATTAAGAACCTGTTTGGTGTTGTGGCAGTTATTTACTACTTACAAGTTACATCTTGAATTTTAATGTGATTGCAGAACATGTATGAGGAAGGCGATGAAGAGATGAAACGTACGATTGCAAAAGCATGGACCGATGCTAGATCTGGAAAAACCGTCGACTCTCTTAAGGGATCCCCTTGAAGATATTCAAGATTGAATAGGCTACTACGATTTTGGTGTGAATATTGTCTAGACATTGCCCTTAGTGGTTTGTTTTGTGCTGTGTAAACATGGGATTGTGAAGCTTAATATTTTGAATTCTCTCTATTCTCAACTTTGAATGTTTCGTGAAGTTGAAGCAATCCTCATAAATCTTAATGCACCTGCGTTTTTGATGCACCTTTTCCAAAAAATCATTTTCTTATGTGTTAAAGTTGAAGCATATGTCCATTTCCATTTGCTCGTACACTGGCATGCAATGAAACTTTGGTCTCTTACGAATTATCATTTTCTTATTGAGCAAAACTGTATATTTTTCTTATATCCTTTTACAAATGGTTACAATCATATATATAAGATCAATCTTTCCTATTTTAGGAAACAAATAAATTCCTATCAATCAGTCATTAAACTAAATCAATTAGGAAGATTACAATCAACCTAAATAAGAAACCTAGCTGTCAATTAGCTATTTACAGCAATATACAATATTCTGAAATTTCCTATGAGATTTTCTAACACCCCCCCTCAAGTTGGAGAATATATGTTTTCCATTCTCAGCTTGCTAGTAAGATCTCAGAAGGTTGAGCTATCCAATCCCTTGGTGAGCATGTCCGCCATTTGACCATTTGTAGGAACGTAGGGTGTACAGATTAACCCACTTTCAATCTTTTCCTTGGTGAAGTGTCAGTCCACCTCAACATGTTTTGTTCTATCATGTTGAATTGGATTGTGTGCTATACTTATAGCAGACTTGTTGTCACAATACAACTTCATAGGTCCTTGCCATTTAACTTGTAGATCTTCTAAGATTTTCTTTATCCATAAAAGCTCACAAATTCCTTGAGCCATTGCGCGAAATTCAGCTTCTGCACTTGACCTAGATACTACTGGTTGCTTTTTGCTTCTCCAGGTCACCAAGTTTCCACCAACTAGAGTACAATACCCCGTTGTTGAGCGTCGATCAGTGAATGAACCGGCATAATCAGCATCCGTATAGGCTTCTACTGTTATTGCCGTCCCTTTTCTGAACATAATTCCTTTCCCAGGGGTTGCTTTCAAGTACCAGATTACTCTATATGCGGCTTGGAGATGAATTTCCTTGGGATCATGCATAAATTGACTTATGAGACTCACGGAAAATGCGATGTCAGGACGTGAGTGCGATAAGTAAAGTAGTTTTCCTACCATCTTTTGATACCTTCCCCGATCAACAGCTTTATCGTCTCTTGCTTCACTCAATTGGTGATTTTTCTCAATTGGTGTATCAATAGGTTTGTGTTGGAATGCATTGTTAGTGTTTTTATATGTATAGGAATGATAGTTTTATGTAGTTAGGGACTAAAGTGTAAATGAGTACAAATGTATTTTGTATATACTACTTTGGTGAAATAGAAAAAAACACTTTTTTTGTGCCCAAAATACAACATGGTATCAGAGCCAAATACGCTAACCTAGTGATACGGACCTCGTTGGTCTCGATGCCAACGCAACCCAATCCAGATTGGATTAGATCCCAGAAAAGCCAATCACTGGTCACGATCGGGAACCTGACGACCTTCTACTCACGAAGTGACAACAATAGGCTGAAACCTATCACCTTCAACTGTGCGTAGTAGACAACCGGCAGGAGTGAATGCCACAAGAGTTGATCACGCTCTTGATAAGTTCGATTTGTTCAAAAGAACAACAAGAGAATTAAAATCTCTCAAGAACAAGCTTAAAGCTCTCTCTTTCATATATGAACCAAAGTTCCATACATTTGGTGTGTTTTTGTGTATATACATGTAGGAAATGAAAATAATAGTAAAATAATAAAATATCTAAAAAGTAGACACAAAAATGCCTAAGTCGGCTAAAATTACGGCCGTAAGGTTTTGATTTACGGCCGTAAATCCGTGGTTACGGCCGTATTACTAAAACGTACGGCCGTACAAAACTGTCTGCTTCAAAACTGGCTAAACTTGATCTCATTTACGGCCGTATTAACAATTGTTACGGCCGTAAATATTAGTTACGGCCGTATTCAGATTGAGTTACGGCCGTCTCCAACTCTCTGCATGCTTTGGCCCAAAACTTGAAAAAATGACTTTTACGACCGTAAGTACCAAAAATACGGCCGTAAAGACTGATACGGCCGTATGTCCAAAAGGGTACGGCCGTCTTGAACTCTCTGTCAATTTTTCGGTCTTCAGCTCCAGATGTTACGGCCGTAGGGTAATGGGTTACGGCCGTAATTCGTGAGTTACGGCCGTAATTAAAACGGTTACGGCCGTAAATTTGCTCTGCTCTCTATTCTTGACTTCCAACGTCCCCGACTAGTAATTGGAGGATTTCTTTAGGTCCGTGAACTCTCGTGGACCGTTCCAAGTCTCGAGAGGACCTCATCTGGACATGTTGACATATGTCTTCGACCCAGGTCATCAAAGCTCGTCCTATTTTCTTGGCTTGGCTTCGCGTGATCGGTCCGGGCGGCAATTGGGGTGATTGGGTCGACGTGGAGCTACCCGCAATCGTATCATCCCCTCCCTCTTCGGGTGGATTCGTCCACGAATCGATTCCTGCATTAAACGGAACAAGATCAGAGACGTTAAATGTAGCAGATACATTGTACTCACCTGGTAGATCGAGTTTGTAGGCGTTGTTGTTGATCCGTTCAACTACTTGAAAAGGTCCGTCACCTCGTGGTAGCAATTTCGAACGGCGTAGTTGAGGGAATCGTTCTTTCCGGAGGTGTAGCCAAACCCAATCTCCCGGCTCAAAGATCACTTCTTTTCGCCCTTTGTTCATCCTAGTCGAGACTTGTTGGTTCCTTTTCTCAATCTGTAGTTTTACCTTCTCATGTATGGACCGGACAAGCTCGGCTTTGCGTTTTCCATCCAAGCTAACCCTTTCACTCACAGGTAAAGGAATCAAATCTAACGGGGCTAGCGGATTAAAACCATAAACCACTTCAAAAGGCAAAAAGCCAAGAGAAGAATGTTTAGCATGGTTGTAAGCAAATTCAGCATGTGGTAAACATTCCTCCCAAGTCCTAATGTTTCGACTAATGATAGCACGAAGTAATTGTGACAGAGTACGGTTTACCACTTCGGTTTGCCGGTCAGTTTGGGGATGACTCGTGGTTGAAAATAACAGCTTAGTTCCTAATTTTCCCCACAAAGTCTTCCAGAAGTAGCTAAGGAATTTGACGTCTCTATCTGACACAATTGTTCTAGGTACTCCATGTAGCCGAATGATCTCACGAAAGAACAAGTCGGCAATATGACTTGCATCATCGGTTTTGTGACATGGTATAAAATGAGCCATTTTACTAAACCGATCAACTACCACAAAAATCGAATCTCTCCCATTTCTAGACCTAGGCAACCCCAAGATGAAATCCATAGATATATCTTCCCATGGCGATTGAGGTACGTGAAGAGGGGTGTAAAGTCCTTGAGGTAATACCTTAGATTTGGCCTTTCTACAGGTAATGCAATTCATGCAAACTCTTTTCACATCTCGTTTCATTTTAGGCCAATAGAAATGGTCATGCAAGACATTAAATGTCTTTTCGATACCGAAATGTCCCATGAGGCTTCCTCCATGCACCTCTCTCACTAACAACTCTCTTATAGAACTAGAAGGAACACAAAGTTTGTTCTCTCGAAATAGGTATCCCTCTAGCCTATAGAATTTCTCAAATCCACTCTTCTCACAAGCAACATAGATGCTACTAAAGTTCGGGTCTTTCTCATACAACTCTTTCATCAATTCAAAACCCAACAACTTAGCATCTAAAGTGGTGAGTAAGGCATACCTGCGTGATAAAGCATCTGCAACAATATTTTCCTTCCCTTGCTTGTACTTGATCACATAGGGAAATGTCTCAATGAATTCCATCCACTTGGCATGTCGCTTGTTCAATTTGCCTTGACTTTTGAGATGCTTCAAGGATTGGTGGTCGGTGTGGATCACGAATTCCTTCGGCCAGAGATAGTGTTGCCAATTCTCTAGCGTCCGAACCAAGGCATAGAGCTCCTTGTCGTACGTAGGATAATTGAGGGTGGCACCACTCAATTTCTCGCTAAAGTATGCAATTGGCCTTCGTTCCTGCATCAACACAGCACCAATACCTATGCCCGACGCATCACATTCAATCTCAAAAGCTTTGTTAAAGTCGGGAAGAGCAAGTACGGGGCGAAGAACATAGTTTTTCTTTAATGGTTTGAAAAGCTCGTTCTTGCTCTTTTTCCCATTTGAAACCAACAGTTTTCTTGATTACTTCAGTTAATGGTGCAGCTAGTGTACTAAAATTAGGCACAAAACGACGATAGAAACTAGCTAAACCATGAAAACTACGAACATCGGCTATGCTAGATGGAGTAGGCCATTCTTTAATTGCCCTAATTTTTTCTTCATCAACTTCTACTCCATGGGCACTAACCACATAACCAAGAAACACAATTTTCTCAAGACAAAATTGACTTTTAGTAGGGTTTGCAAATAGTTGTTCTTTCCTTAGTGCTTCCAAAACAAGCCTAAGGTGGTTCACATAATCATCAAGCCCCCTACTATAAATCAAAATGTCATCAAAATACACCACGACAAATTTACCAATGAAAGCACGTAACACGTGATTCATTAGTCTCATGAATGTACTTGGTGCATTCGTCAAACCAAACGGCATAACTAACCATTCATATAAACCCTGTTTGGTTTTGAAAGCCGTTTTCCATTCGCCACCCTCTTTCATTCGGATTTGGTGATAACCGCTTTTCAAATCAATTTTGCTAAAAATACTAGCACCATAAAGTTCATCAAGCATGTCATCAAGTCTAGGTATAGGGTGGCGATATTTTACCGTAATGTTGTTGACAGCTCGGCAGTCAACACACATTTTCCACGCTCCATCCTTCTTGGGAACGAGCAATACCGGTACGGCACATGGACTTAAGCTTTCCCGGATAAATCCTTTGCTAAGCAAATCCTCCACTTGGCGTTGTAACTCCTTTGTTTCCTCGGGGTTACTACGGTAAGCGGGGCGATTTGGAATCGCAGCTCCGGGAACTAAGTCAATCTGATGCTCAATGCCTCGAATAGGCGACAACCCGCTTGGCAATTCGTCGGGAAGGATATCATTGTATTCCTGCAAGAGAGAAACAATAGAATTGGAGAGGGATTCAGGGTTAGAGTTGAGCACACGGCCACTCTCTTTATACACTAACAAGATCACTTGTTGATCCTCCGAAAGAGCTCTAGCAATGTCTCTAGGTCTTGCAAAGAAACACTCTTTCTTTTTCTCCTCATGCTCACTCTTCTCTCATTTTACTCTCTCTTCATTTTTCCCACTCAACTCTCGCCTCTCCTTTTCCTTCTCGTCAGCTTCCTTTTTGAGCTTAACTTGATCCTCATACACTTGTTGTGGTGACAAAGGAGCAAGTACAATTGGTTTCCCCTTAAACTTGAAGCTCTATCTGTTTCGATATCCATCATGTGTCACTCGCCTATCGAATTGCCACGGTCGGCCTAGCAATATGTGTGTAGCTTGCATGGGCACTACATCACATAAAACTTCATCCTCATATGTTCCAATCAAGATAGGTATCTTCACTTGCTTGGTAACCCGAACCTCACATGTATCACTAAACCATTGCAAACGATACGGTCTCGGGTGTTTAATCAATGGAAGTCCAACCCTATCAACGAACATATAGCTAGCAACATTAGAACAACTTCCCCATCAATAATCAAACTACATGGTTTACCTTGCACTAGGCACCGAGTATGAAAGATATTTTCCCGTTGAGGGGTCGCTTCATCCACTTTGGCCTTTGTGCTAAGAGCTCTCCGTGTAACTAAGGTCTCGGGGATAGTCATCACATATTTCTCAGCCGAATCCTCCTCCTCGTCTTTCACACTAGGAGGGGTTTCTTCTTCATCCTCCGTTTCAATCTCACCATTTTCCTTTATCACCATTGTACGGTGATTAGGGCACTCCGAGGCAATGTGTCCTTGTCCTTGACACTTGAAACATTGGATATCTCGGTTTCGGAGTGGTGGTGCACCCATGGGTCTTTTCCCTCTATCTTTCCCTATTGGAGAAGGCTTAGGGGGTTCACTTTGCCCTTTCCATGCCGGCTTTGGAGTTGTAGTCTTCTCACTACTCCACTTCGGTTTTGCAAAGCTACTACTTCCCCCGGCTTGGGGTTTAGTGACACTCCTTCTCTTCAGTTGGGCCTCAACTTTGGCGGCTTTATGTACCAATTCTTGCACATCGGCATAGTCATGCAACTCAACAAGATTGGCAATCTCCCGATTCAATCCACTTAGAAACCGCGCCATGGTAGCCTCTTCTTCTTCACCTAGTCATTAGAGACTCCATCTCTTGATAATACTCCTCAACGCTTCGTCCCCCTTGATTTAACGTTTGCAATTTATTGTACAAACCCCGATAGTAATATGTAGGAACGAACCGCTTTCTCATTATCGTTCTCAACTCATTCCAAGTACTCACCGGAGCTTCCAAGTTTCTTCTCCTCGCGGTGGTAGTTTGTTTCCACCAACTAAGTGCATATCCCGTAAATTCTTTCACTAGGAGTGGAATCTTCTTCTCTTCCGGGATTCGATGAAATTGGAACACTAACTCTACCCTACTTTCCCAATCCAAATAAGCATCCGGGTCGGGTTTACCTTGGAATGAAGGCACTTCAACCTTCACATTTTTCACATCACTCTCTTCTTCACGTGGTCGACCATGACCTCGACCTCCTCGGCCGCCTCGACCTCTACCACCTCTATAGAGCACCTCATACTCATCCTCGTCACCTTCTTCAGATTCCGGAGGATTCCTACGAACATTCAACCTAGCTATCGACTGCTCAACATCCTCTCTTAACTGTTGCCTCAAACGACGCTCCATTGCAGTCATAGAAGCTTGAAGAACCGACTGGATATCGTCCAAGGTGGCAGCCCTAGAACCTTGTCCCTCGACTGAACCTGTGTCAGACATTGTGTGCAAGTGTGTGCAAAACTTGTAGTGTCGTCTCGTGAAATATCACTCGTGTATATCACTCAACACTCACTCACTCAACACTCAATAATGCACTCACACTCTTGTGTTCAATCGAACTCAACGGACTTGATCAAGGAAAGATCTTCTTGTTAGTTCACCAAAACGATGCCAATGAGATTACAACTCAATGGTAAACACAATGCAAACTAAATTACAAAGCAATGTAAAACTCTAGAACCTAAGACAATGTGACTTCAATGACTTGACTCGATAACAAGACTCATACCAACAACAATACTAAGTGTAGCCAATGTATTGACTAACACTCGTTCAATACTCAAACGGAGCCATTGTTTTATGTTTGTTTGTTTTTTTTTTTTTCAATTTTCTTCGGCCCTCTTTTCTTTTTCACAACATATACTCACAATCACAACAACAACACAATACGAGAAAAGAAATGGATTCCAAGCACAAATAGAAATTTGCACCAAGAACACCAAGAACACAGACTAAAATCCTACACTTGTAAAGTCCAAAATTCAAGATTCTAAACCGATAACAATACCAACTATAACAATCTAAGAACTATTAATAAAGGACTTATACTATAAAAACAAAGCAAATGGATAGATACTAGATGATTAGAATCTGTGCTCTGATACCTAGTGATACGGACCTCGTTGGTCTCGATGCCAACGCAACCCAATCCAGATTGGATTAGATCCCAGAAAAGCCAATCACTGGTCACGATCGGGAACCTGACGACCTTCTACTCACGAAGTGACAACAATAGGCTGAAACCTATCACCTTCAACTATGCGTAGTAGACAACCGGCAGGGGTGAACGCAACAAGAGTTGATCACGCTCTTGATAAGTTCGATTTGTTCAAAAGAACAACAAGAGAATTAAAATCTCTCAAGAACAAGCTTAAAGCTCTCTCTTTCATATATGAACCAAAGTTCCATACATTTGGTGTGTTTTTGTGTATATACATGTAGGAAATGAAAATAATAGTAAAATAATAAAATATCTAAAAAGTAGACACAAAAATGCCTAAGTCGGCTAAAATTACGGCCGTAAGGTTTTGATTTACGGCCGTAAATCCGTGGTTACGGCCGTATTACTAAAACGTACGGCCGTACAAAACTGTCTGCTTCAAAACTGGCTAAACTTGATCTCATTTACGGCCGTATTAACAATTGTTACGGCCGTAAATATTAGTTACGGCCGTATTCAGATTGAGTTACGGCCGTCTCCAACTCTCTGCATGCTTTGGCCCAAAACTTGAAAAAATGACTTTTACGGCCGTAAGTACCAAAAATACGGTCAGTAAAGCGATCTGGCCGTATGTCCAAAAGTGCGGCCGTCTTGAACTCTGTCAATTTTTCGGTCTTGACTCCGGATGTTACTGTAGTAGGGTAATGGGTTACTGGCCGTAATTCGTGAGTTACTGGCCAGTAATTAAAACGATTCTGGCCAGTAAATTTGCTCTGCTTTCTATTCTTGACTTCCAACGTCCCCGACTAGTAATTGGAGGATTTCTTTAGGTCCGTGAACTCTCGTGGACCGTTCCAAGTCTCGAGAGGACCTCATCTGGACATGTTGACATATGTCTTCGACCCAGGTCATCAAAGCTCGTCCCATTTTCTTGGCTCGGCTTCGCGTGATCGGTCCGGGCGGCAATTGGGGTGATTGGGTCGACGTGGAGCTACCCGCAATCGTATCACCTAGCTACTGTAGCATCACTGTTCTTGCTCATCCTCTAGGCTACATTTTCGGCCTGCCCAGCTTCCGGCGACCTCACGCCGACGCCTCTGCACCTCCGGCGACCTTACCAGTGGCAGCGGAAACCCTAGACGAGTCTACAGTGGCTTCGCAGTCCTTTGTTGCATCCATCCAGTGCTGTGCGTTGCTGCTCTTTTTCACTGCTGTTGCTCTATTTCGCTATTATAGCTGCTGCTGCTTGTCTCTCGAGCCGACGACCACCGGCAACGTCGCTTGACCTCTGGCGAGCCTGTCCGACCTCCGACGACCTTGGGTTTGTTTGTTTCCTCCCTTTTTGGACTCGATTTGACTGATTTCTCGCAGTCAGATGCTCAATTGCGTTGATAATTGAGTTCTTTGCCTTCGTTTGTTGGTTTGGAGGCATGTGTTGAGGTCGATTGTTCCTTCTGGTTTGGAGGGATTGTTGGCCCGTCGCTTTCTCTTCATTTTTCTTCTGAAGTGGGGTTTCTGTTTGGTTGTTTGGTTGCTGTTTTTACTCCAATTTTCTTGCCCTGTGGTCTTATTGATGTTTCCTTGTTTTATCCACTTGGGATTCTACCGAGTTTGTTGTTGCTGAGATTGCTGTTTTTTGGGTATGTGTAAGCTGTGAAAGAGATAGCTTGTGTGTCTTCAGTCACGATGGTATTACTAGAAAATCAAGCATCGTCTAGTGAAGTTCATTTGGAAGCATCTCTTACTTCTACTAAGGATGAAACTTGGATTATTGATTCAGGAGCTACTCATCACCTTACCAACAATTCCCATTTATATGATATATTCACCCGGTCACAGATTAAATCCGTTCAAGTTGCTAATGGGTCTTGTATGCCCATTTCTGGATCTGGGAGTGTCTCTTTCTCTCCCACTCTCTCTCTGAATTCAGTTTTATTTGCACCCACTCTATCTAGTAATCTCCTCTCTATTAGTCAGATAACCAAACGTCTTAATTGTTCTGTAAACCTTTTTTCTACCCATTGTGTGTTTCAGGATATTATAACAAAAAGGACGATTGGCACTGGTACTCAACGAGGAGGTCTTTACTATTTGGAGGGGGTGAGTAAATTGAACCATGATCTTGGTAAGGGTTTTGGAATGGTGGGAGACACATCTGTTAGAAAAAAAATCATGTTATGGCATTGCCGTTTAGGGCATCCATCTTTTACCAACTTGGAACGTAGGTTTCCTCATTTGTTCACTAGCATTTCTGCTTCTAGTTTAAAGTGTGAAAAATGCATCTATGCAAAAAGTCATCGGGTTCCTTTTAAGATCAATCATCATAAAACTCTAGTTCCATTTGCTTGTGTTCACACTGATGTTTGGGGTCATTTTTCTACTCCGTCTGCATTGGGTCATAAATACTTTGTGTCATTTATCGATGATTGTACTCGAGTTACTTGGATTTATTTGATGAAATCCAAACAAGATGTCATACATATTATCCCTCAGTTTACCAAAATGGTTGCTAC
Source organism: Jasminum sambac (assembly GCA_018223645.1). Taxonomy (NCBI): domain Eukaryota; kingdom Viridiplantae; phylum Streptophyta; class Magnoliopsida; order Lamiales; family Oleaceae; genus Jasminum; species Jasminum sambac. Next base: position 42,098,332 of record CP073640.1, read on the forward strand.
TCAATTTAATGCATCGGTTTGTGTATTTCATTCTGATAATGGTCGAGAGTTTGTTAATCAAACCCTCTCTGATTTCTTTACAACCCATGGCATTCTTCATCAAACGTCGTGTGCATACACACCACAACAAAATGGCATAGCGGAGCGTAAGAATAGGCATATCCTTGAGGTGGCCAGGACCTTATGCTTTACTATGTGTGTTCCTAAGCTGTTTTGGGTTGAAGCAGTCATGACTGCTACTTATCTTATCAATCGGATGCCTGCTAGTATCATTGATTATGAAATCCCCTTGAGATTTTTGTCACGTTTTCATTCTATTCCTTCTGCCCTCAATCTTTGTCCTAAAGTGTTTGGGTGTGTGTGTTATGTTCATGTACACTCACATCTTAGAGACAAGTTTGATCCCCGTGCCCTTAAATGTGTCTTCCTTGGATATTCTACTTCGCAAAAAGGCTATAAATGTTTTCATCCTCCCTCCGGAAAATATTACGTTTCTATGGATGTCCTTTTTTGCGAGTTTGAGTCATTCTTTTCTGGGGAAGTGCCTATGGTTCCTCTTCAAGGGGATACTCATAGTAGGGATGAGGACCGAGTGTGGTTAGATGAGAAGAAATGGTGGATTTCCAGTCAGGGAGAGCTCTCAGGTCAGGGGGAGCCTAGTGATAGACCTGAGGAGTTGCTAGATAGAGATAGACCTTCATTTGAGTTGGAGCCCTGTGGTGAAAGATCACCTAGCCTATTCCAAAAAAGGTACACAAGAAGGGATGTGAGGACTACTGATGATCTGACGCCAACTCTTGGTGATACTCCTCTTGTTGATGCTACCGTGCCATTGGACTCTTCGGCTACTAATAATGAGGTACATACTTTACACATCTCTCCAGGATCGATCCATACTCTTGATCCTAATTCTATAGCTCCAGATATTGTGGATGGCCACAATAGAAGGTATCCCCCACGTGATCGTAAAGTGCCTGATAGGTTTGATTTTTCACAATCCTCTTCTAATGCTATCTTTCCCATTTCCAACTTTATCTCCTACCACCGTTTATCTCAATCTCACCTAACATTTACCCGACAGTTGTCATCTGTATCTATCCCTAATACATTTCAGGAAGCTCTTGACTATCCTAAGTGGAAATCTGCTATGGTAGAAGAAATGGATGCTCTTCGAAAGAATTCTACTTGGGAGATGGTTTCTTTACCACGTGATAAGAAGACTATTGGTTGTAAGTGGGTGTTCTCTTTGAAGTACAGATCAGATGGGACAGTAGACAGGTATAAGGCTAGATTAGTAGAAAAAGGTTATACTCAAACTTATGGGATTGATTACCAGGAGACCTTTGCTCCGGTGGCCAAAATGAACATTGTTAGAGTCATACTATCTCTTGCAATTAATCTTGATTGGCCTTTGAGACAATTTGATGTTAAGAATGCATTTCTTCATGGTGATTTGACAGAAGAAATGTATATGGATCCTCCTCCAGGATTTACTCCACCAGGGGGTAAAGTGTGTAAGTTGAAGAAAGCATTGTACGGATTGAAGCAGTCTCCAAGGGCTTGGTTTGGTAGACTAAGCTGTGCGATGAAGAAATATGGGTTCAAGCAAGCTTTAGCTGACCACACCTTGTTTTATAAGAGGAATGGTCACGACATCACGTTGCTCATTGTCTGTGTGGATGACATGATTGTTACTGGTAGTAACAATGCTGAGATCGAGAAACTTTAGAGCTATTTGTCTGTTGAATTTGAGATGAAAGATCTCGGTGCTCTGAAGTAATTTTTGGGCATTGAGGTATTGCGGTCTAAGCAGGGGCTTGTTCTTTCGCAACGCAAGTATGTACTTGACCTCCTAGCAGAAACTGGTATGTCGGCTTGTACCCCGGCAAACACTCCTATTGAGGTAAATCACGGTCTTTCTATTTATCCTGATCAAATTCCCACAAACAAAGAGAGATACCAGAGATTGGTTGGGAAGTTGATTTATCTTACTCATACAAGACCCGACTTATCATATGCAGTGAGTGTTGTTAGTCAGGTCATGCATAATCCAAGTGAGCAACACATGAGTGCAGTAAATCGTATTTTGTCATATTTGAAATCTTCTCCAGGAAAAGGTATTTTGTACAAGAAACATGATCATCTAGATATTGCAGGGTATACAGACTCTAATTTTCTGGATCACGATTGGATAGAAAGTCCATATCTGGATATGTATCTTTTGTTGGAGGGAATTTGGTGACTTGGAGGAGTAAGAAACAAAATGTGGTCTCACTATCAAGTGCAGAGGCAGAATATCGTGCATTGCATCATGGAATCACAGAGTTAACATGGCTGAAGCTTCTTCTCACTGAGCTTGGTTTCGGTTCTAGCAAGCCTATGTTACTTTTCTGTGATAATACCTCTGCCATTGAGATAGCCAATAATCATGTGCAACATGATCGAACAAAGCACGTCGAAGTTGATAGAAATTATATCAAAGACAACCTTGACTCTAAAAATGTTGAAATCCCACACATCAAGAGTGCAGATCAGTTAGCCGATGTGATGACACATGGGGTTGCTAGTGGCCCATTCTATACAATGATATCCAAGTTGGGCATGTGTGATATCTATGCACCAACTTGAGGGGGAGTGTTGGAATGCATTGTTAGTGTTTTTATATGTATAGGAATGATAGTTTTATGTAGTTAGGGACTAAAGTGTAAATGAGTACAAATGTATTTTGTATATACTACTTTGGTGAAATAGAAAAAAACACTTTTTTTGTGCCCAAAATACAACAGTTTGCACCCCATCATTCCCGTTTCACGCAGAAGATCAAGGATATACTTATGCTGGGAAACAAACATGCCTTCTCTAGATCGAGCAACTTCAATCCCTAAAAAATATTTAAGCTTCCCAAGTTCTTTGATCTCAAACTCCTTTGCACGTCTCGCCTTGAGTCTAGGAATTTCCTCATGATCATCGGCTGTCACAATGATATCATCAACATACACAATCAAAACTATGATCTTCCCCGTTGTTGAATGCTTGAGGAATAACATATGATCTCCTTGACTTTGTTTGTAGCCAATACCAAGCATTACTGTAGCAAACTTTCCAAACAAAGCTCTAGGTGATTGTTTAAGCCCGTAAAGTGCCTTTCTCAACCTGCAAACTTGATTCCTTTCGAAATATTTCTCAAAACCTGGTGGAGGTTCCATATACACCTCTTCTTCAAGATCATCGTGTAAAAAGGCATTCTTGACATCAAATTGTTGCAAACACCAATCAAAATTAGCAACTAAGGATAAAAGGATGCGGACCGTATTCATTTTAGCTACAGGAGCAAAAGTTTCTTTATAATCTATCCCATGCGTTTGAGTATACCCCTTAGCTACCAACCGGGCCTTGTACCTTTCCAAGGTTCCATCTGCTTTAAACTTGATTGAGTACACCCATTTACATCCAACAAGTTTCTTATCTTTTGGATGATCAACAATATCCCATGTATGATTCTTTTTAAGCGCACTCATTTCCTGATTCATGGCAAGTTTCCAATTCTTATCCCTAAGTGCCTCATGGAAGGTTTGTGGAGTAGGAATAGTCTCTAATTTTGTGAGAAAACAACGGTGCTTATATGAGATTCTGTCTAAAGAAACAAAGTGAGAGATAGGATGTTGAGTACAACTTCGAACTCCCTTCCTAAGTGCTATGGGAACATCTAAATCATGAATGACCGAAGAGGGTGCTTGTGATTGCATACCTGGTTTTGAAGTTGAGTCTTGAGCTTGCACTTGAACAGGAACAGACCCTCTTCTTGAGTAGACTAGGAGAGGTTTTTCAGCAACCAGTGGTCTATTTGAGGTTGGTTCCAATGAGGCAAGAGTCTGGTCATCACCAAACTGATTTGAGGAGGATTCCAGTGTTGTTTTCGATGAAACAAGGGGCTGGTCTTGGTCCAGAGAAGTTTCCTTAAGTGTGCTAGGGGCCAAAGGCAAAGTTTGCATAGATCGAGTATCAGCTTGCGGTTGAATAGTGGGTTGTAAATCAGGTAAATCTGGCAAAAACAAGTCATGTTCTTTATCTGCACTCAAACTCCCCCCCTAAAGATGAGAACCTGAATAGAAAGGCTGATTTTCCACAAAAGTAACATCTCTAGAAATGAAGAGCTTGCGGGAAGCAGGATGATAGCACTTATATCCATTTTTTGTGGAAGAATAGCCAACAAAGATGCATTTTAATGCCCTATGATCAAGTTTCCCACGATTGGTGGCATGAATATGAACGAAAACCACACATCCAAATATTTTCGGGGGTAATTTAAAGCCTATTTGTGAATCTGGATAATGCTTGTGAAACATACTCATAGGACTCTTTAACTTGAGAGTTTTAGAAGGCATCCTAGTAATCAAGTGGGCTGCAGTGAGAATGGCCTCTCCCTAAAATGATTTAGGAACATTAGTTTGAAATAATAGTGCTCGGGTGACTTCTAAGAGATGTTTATTTTTTCGCTCGGCTACCCCATTTTGTTGTGGAGTATTAACGCAAGAAGAGTAATGAATAATTCCCTCCTTTTGAAGAAATTGCGAAAGTATTTGATTGAAATAATCTCTTACATTATCACTCCATAAATTTTTAATTCTCACACCAAATTGGTTCTTGATCATTTGGAAAAATATTGGAAAAATTTCACTCACTTCAGATTTATTTTTCATGAGATAAACCCAAGTTACCCTTGTGCAATCATCTATAAATATGACAAACCATTTTGCCCCATTAACATTCAAGGTTCTAGAAGGACCCCATATATCCGAATGGATTAAAGAAAAAGGCGACATAGATCTAGTATTACTCAAAGGATAAGAAGCACGTTTGTGCTTAGCTAGCTCACAAATATCACAATGCAAATTACTCATTTCAATGTCTTTGAATAATAATGGATACATAGTCTTGAGTAAACTAAATGGAGGATGACCAAGACGACAGTGATGGAGCCAAATGTCCTCTTTATTGGTAGAATAGCTGGATAAATGAGATTTTGAAAGGGGATAGTTACTGTCTCCCTTAGTATCAAGAATGTACAGCCCATTCCTTTTCTTAGCAAGCCCAATCGTCTTCCCCGAGACCCGGTCCTGAAAAACACAATGTGTGGGATAAAAAATCACATCACAGTTCAGATCACAAGTGGCTTGTTTAATGGACAAAAGATTAACAGCCAAATTAGGAACATGTAGGACATTTTTCAACACAATGTTGGCAAAGAATGGGATAGTTCCCTGGCCAGCAACAGTAGTAAAGGTTCCATTAGCAATTTTTATTTTTCCATTGCCAGGACAAGGCTTATAAGAGGAAAACAGTTGATGAGAATAAACCATATGATAGGTAGCACCCGAATCTATGACCCAACTACTATTTTGGATAGGAATAGAGGCACTAAGAGCATAGGAATTAGAAAACTTACCTGATTCAATGAGAGTGCACGAGTTGCTGGGTTTCTCCATAGAATTCAACTTGGTCTTCAACTTTTCCAGTTCCTCCCTAAGGGCATCCACTCCCTCTTTATTTGGTTTATCACCATTGTTATCCTCATTTGTTATCATGTGAGCTTGTCCTCGAGATTGTCCTCCACGATTACCCCCTCTGCCACCAACGTTTGGAGGCTTCCCGTGGAGTTGCCAACAAGTGTCCTTTGTATGACGCGGCTTCTTGCAGTAACTGCACCAGATCCCTTCACGCTTGGACTGCCTATCATTCCTAGTTGATTCAACCTTGTTTTCATCCTTAGTAGAATTCATAGCTGATCCTTCATTATTTGGATTGTCGAGCATCACGCCTCGACGACTTTCCTCAGCCCGTATTATTGAGAAAACACCCTCAAGAGATGGGAGAACTTCCTTTCCAAGGGTTTGGATACGAACTTGATCAAAATCAATGTTCAAGCCTGCAAGAAATTCAAAGATTCTCTCCCTTTCCACAAACTTCTGTAACATGGTAGCATCTTCAGTGCATTTTTCTTTAAAGTTTTGATAATAATCCAACTCAAGCCACAAACCTTTCATAGTACTATAGTACTCAGTCACAGAAAGGTTACCTTGCTTTGTAGTGTTGAGCTTAGTTCGGATTTCAAAGATCACTGCAGCATCTTGCATTTTTGAATAAGTTTGTCGAACTGTGTCCCAAACTTCTCGTGCACTTGAGAGAAACATGCAGGTCCGGCTCACCTCGGGTGTCATGGAGTTCCATAACCAAGACATGATCATAGAATCCTCCTCGTCCCACTTTACAAACACAACATCCTCAGTGGCAAGTCCGGTTCCCATAAGATGGCTCAATTTTCCCTTTCCCTTGAGAAAGGTCTTAACGACTTGAGACCACTGGAGATAATTCCGGCCATTTAATCGGTAAGACAATTGAATATTTTGTAATTCTCCTTTTGATTCCACTGGTGTCTCACTTTGTTTAATCTCAATGGTGGTACCGGTAATTTCAGGTTGGTTTTCTGATGAATCAGACATGGTGGGCAGAAAAAAAAATCGCAGCAGCGTAAAGTTTTTTTGAGAAAGGATTTCGGTCTGAAACAGCCATACAATTTAGGGTTTCTCTGATACCATGAGCAAAACTGAATATTTTTCTTATATCCTTTTACTAATGGCTACAATCATATATATAAGATCAATATTTCCTATTTTAGGAAACAAATAAATTCCTATCAATCAGTCACTAAACTAAATCAATTAGGAAGATTACAATCAGCCTAAATAAGAAACCTAGCTATCAATTAGCTATTTACAGCCATGTACAATATTCTGAAATTTCCTGTGAGATCTTCTAACACTTATGTGCTTTAAGTTCTCGATTTTATGCCCTCATTTAAGCCGCAATCCTCGTGTGATTGTGTATTCATCTCTAAAAGTACTTTTGCTTTAGATTTTGTATGAAAATAGTGTGACTGTTAGTAGCATATTGTTCTTGGTTTGTATTGTGACTTATCCCTCAACAAAACTTAAAATCACTGAAATGGTTTTGTAGTTGCTTAATTGGGTCCGCATCATGTTCTAACAAGAAATTGGAACAAATTAAACAATTTATTGATTCTTCAGCGTGTGTGTTTCATGAGCAGAAGCTCACTTTATGTATAAGAGGAATGGAATCAGAGTTGTACAGCTAATGGTGAAACATAAAATTAGCTAACTAGCAAAGTAATTGAATTAACAATCTAACCAACTTATGAATAGCAGAGGCCTAACTGATTAATATGCTCCCTCTGTTCCGTTAAGATAGGTACATACCATTTTTCACACATGTTAAAGAAACATTTTAAATGTTATTGGAATTACAAAATATTTCAATATTATTCATATTGTACCCATGTATTAATTGACAAAAAAGTAATATGAACATTGTTAATATTTTTGGGAGATGGAATAGCTAGTTGATTTTTAGTGTTCTAATAATATTAGATAGGGGTACTTTAGTCAACTAAAAAATAAACCATATTCTCAATGAGGAAAGTGGATTACAATTTGGGATAAACGAAAATGGAATACAAATCTATCCTAATGGGACAGAGGGGGAGTAGTTTATTTCTTCCAGCAATTGAATCATGGAGCGATTTTCCGATGCTAGTTAGATTTTAAGTGCGAGACAAAATAAATACACCTTGGGATGGATATTTACTCTTGTAAGAGGAACAGTATATTGGAAATTCAAGAAACAAACGGTCATTCAATGATGGAATCCAAGTTCGTAGCACTAGCAAAAGCCGAAAAAAGAGGCTAAACGGTTTAGAGATTTTATTTACAAAATATCAGGAGGAGAGAGATCTTCTGTACCTAACTTGTGTTATAGGCAGGCTCTCTTGACTCAAGCGTATAATGAAGTGTACAACGGGGAAGTATAAGGCATGAATTCACTGTTAGGGGAGACGTGATTTCATCTATTCATCACTGCCACCCCTCCTCTTTTAAAATTTTGAAGTTCAATGTTGCTACACTCCTTCGCCGCCAACCTCTGGATTAGTCGGTGCAATCGTCTATAACCGTCCATTCTTTTGGTGGTATATTTATTGCGGTAGCCGGAGAGCTTCACAGTGTGATGGTCGTTGGAATTTGTTTTATTAAAACTTCAAAAAATACCTATATTCTATATTATAGGATATAGAATCTTGTGACTATTCATCTTCTTTACAGATTGCTTTATCTTCTTCTTTGACTGATCCAATTCTAGATCTACTACATCCACTCTTCAAAGTTCATAAAAGATGGGGGTGAATTAATTACAGATGGAAATGTCAATAAATGCAGAAAATTTCACGCCTCTCTTCAAGAATTCCAACTGGTGTTGTTAAGTTGGTGTGTAAGGATATTCGTAGAAATTTCATGCTATTCTTCAATAATTCTACTGGTGATGTTGAGTGGGTTGGTGAGGAAGAAGAAGAACAACAACCTTTGCAAGAATGAGGAATTAATTGTGCTGATGTTGACAAGTTGGAAAAACAAAAAGGTGGGTTCATTTTCGCAAAATCCGGGTCACTCGGCAACAATAGCACGAAGGCAATTTGGGCACTACAACATGAAAGTTATGCTGTATTTGTTGTGTACAAATATAAATTGGTGTGAATGGGATTATGAAAAAGGTCTATGCTAATTTTGTCATCCACTAATAAAATTCAATTCATTGAATCAAGTATCTATAAACGTGACAAATGTATTGAAAGAACTTTGCATCTATGAACTTCGGGTGGTGCTTTCACAATGGACATTAGGAGTTGCTCCCTCAACCTTCATGAAAAAGAATAGTTCAAGACCATAAAAGTGTTAAACAAGTTGTGATAAAGTTAGAACACATGATACTTGTGTGTGTTTTGATTTGGTTTAAATCTTATGTGACCTCGGATTTCGATGGTGTTTTGTAGAAATTATACGCGTTGGATCTAAAAAATTCTAAATTGAAAGATATCTATGCTCGATAAATTGGTGCTTAATTTAAATTTAATCCAATGTAGGATTGTTAGGATTATTTAAATTAAAATGAGTTGAGTTTAGGGTATAACTAGTATTTTCTCCCGTGCGTTGCACGGGATATATATGTTTAAGTTATAATTTCAAATTTGTGTAAAAGAATATTTGCAAAAGATTTTTTAAAATTTCGACAGAATTTCCTCAATATTTCGTACAAATCTATCCTCTTTCAATTTGAGTTTTTTTTTTTCAATTCGAGCCAAAATTTTTCTTTTTCAAAGAAATGCATAGCGAAATTCAAGTTTTCCTCTTTTGTTTAGTAACAGACTGACAAACAGTATCAATCAGTAAATCATATATTTAAATGAGTTTAACATATAGAATAAAATCAAATAAAAAAGGAAATAAAAAATATAATTATGTTATAAAAGTATGAAAATAATAGAGAGAATTTAGAGAGAATGAATTCTAAGGAATTCTCAGGAATGAATTTCATTAATAACTGAAGCCCTATTTATAGGAAAACTTCGAATGGCACAATCGTAATTACATAATTTCATCAAGGGTATAATAGTCATTCACATATAATAATTACATCTTTTACCAAATTATTCCTCCACCAAATTATTCCTCCACCAAATTATTCCTCATAATTCATAACCACCACATTATTCTCAATTATTCATAACACCTAATAATTATTCTTCAATTATTATTCATAACACTCCCCCTTGAATGACTATTAATACAAATGTCTTCTGGACCTGTTTGGAGAAAAACCCAGTGGGAAAAAACTTCCAAACCGATTGCAGGATAGCTTGGAGTGGTTATATACTGCTTCATCAAAACATTACTCCCCCTGATGTCTATCAGCGGCATATGAGTATTCACGTGCTGCCTCGTTAAAACCTTGTCAAGAAAACCCAGTGGGAAAAACTTGATCGAAGGAAAAAGAGTACAGCTGCTCTGTTTGATTTCATATCTTGAGAACTGATATCTTTACTTCTGGTAAATGATTTCAATATCATCATCGTTTGGATCTAAAGCATTAGCTCCATTATAACTTGATCCAATAGATACACTGTATCAATTTCTCATATCGTTCTCAATATACCATGAATATGCCTCGTTAAAACCTTATTAGGAAAAACCAGTGGAAAACCCTAATGAAGGAAAAAGAGTACATTATTCATGTGAATACGCCTTTAAAGTTGCCTCATTAAAAACCTTGCTAGGAAAACCTAATGGGATAAAACCTCACCAAGGGAAAAAGAGTGCAACGCAGTATTTTATACAAGTATGTCATAAAGCATTTCAAAATCTTTCATACATTTGTATGAGTATCATATACATTGGTTTTATACTCTTCGTTCATTTAGAGTGCATCAATTTTCAGTACACAACTACAAAACATTCACCATGAACACATGTCTCCAAACACACAATTTAAAGCATATAAATTCATCGTAAAACATGTAAACATATAAGTAAACCTTCATAACTAACTAACACTTAAAATATATCATTTAACATTTAATACTCACTTAATAGGTTATTTCATTCCTGGGAGCTTAGCTCACCCTTAGGGTACTCATAAACACGGGTTTAGCTCATCCGATCCTTTAATTTCCTTTTTCAGACTACACACACGATCTGGTAATTTAACTTTCATGAGCATGCAACATATAATGACCACCATGCTTATCTTTAAACTTGAGCAATAGTCATCATCATCTCATCATCTCATAAGTTAAGGATTTCACATTCACCATTTATCATCTTCAATATATCTCAATATTTTCATTATCATTGATCATATGTAGCGCTACATTTTCATATCGTGGGTTACACATTTCAATTCTCATTTCTTTCCCCATATCGACATAACTCATCGAGATATCTCATTATCAATCCTCTTGTAGGATTACACAATATAGTTATGTCTATATACTCTTCAAGAGCATATGCCTCGCTTATTAAGACCATCTTTTATAATTTGCTTTGATATATATGTTTGGGGAAATCTCATAATATCAACGCTTCATGCATAACTTATCAAAGCATCTTAACTGATATATGTGATTGTTCATAGCATCTTTTATGCATCTTTGAACTTCAAGTTCATATTTTAATTTTGAGGATATATCATGATGCATTTCACATATCATTTTTAATCTTTAATACTCCCCTCATATCGAGAAAATTTAGAACACCAAAATTCATACAGCTGGTATGATTTTAATCACATATGTTCTCATCATTCAGCCTTAATATGGGAATTTAGACCGCTTTGCATTCTATTCTATATCGGCAATTTATTTGAGGACTTTAAATAATTTATTAAGTATAATATCCCACTTGTATCGCATACTCAAATCCTTCAGTGATTTATTCAATCATCGGGATATACATTTACTAGCTTTATCATTAAATTCGAAATCATGCTCATCTGATGAGCAAATATTTCAGAAATTTCAAATTACGAATCATATACACATGTGACTATCTAGTGGATCCATATCATAATATCTAGTAGTCCACATGGAGGATGAGTGGGCCCATACTTCTCATCCTTTATTCCATATATTTGGGATTTATTTCCAATATTATTAGTAATGATTTCATCATTTATCGAGAACAATCATCAAGAATTCTTTAATTCTTCACTTGAAATATTGATTTCAATAATTATTTAAACCGGGATGGTCATCCGGGTTTGCAAGACGAGTATTATTGAACTTAGTTGATAGAAATTTATATCGATTTCACTAGTATCTGTATAGTGCTCAATATGATTTATCATAGAAACAATTCACCGACATATTCCATCATCTTTTAGTGACATTATTGTTCACTTTGTTCAAACACGGAGTTACACCATACGCATCACATCAGGCTATTATTTAATTCCGAAATGTCGTAGCTCTTACGCTTCATATTATTTATTTAAAATCTGAGTCTTATTTCATACTGCGTCGTATTATTCTATAAATAAATCATCAAAATTATTGCAAAATTCATCCTAACAAGGATCTATACATTATAATGGATCATATGCTCTCAAATCTTAAAAATACTATCCATCACTCTGATTAAAATCCTAAAAAGGATTTATCGAGGTAGTCGAAAGATTAAGGATGCTAATGAATATGGTATCCCACAAGATATCCGATGCTTGATTGAAGCACAGTTCGATTATCCTGAGGTTTCACCTTCTAAATACATGCCTGGTATGGGTAAAAGTAGTTTTTCAAAGAAACGGAGAGCAAAAAGATTAGGAGGATGCTACAAGTGTGCTCGGTGGACATGTGACACTCGATGTAAATCAGTAAGTACTTGTCCGGTAAATCGAAGATAAAATAGCATTCATTAAGGATGGATTGAGTAAGGAGCCTTGGATGATATTCAACAGCTCTTGAGACACATCCTAGTGGACACGTACATAAGGTGAGCTAATGGCCTTATGGGCCAAATTCAAAGATCAACAAACGACATTACAGTCTTGAAAAACTTACTTTAGAAGATCCTGCTTGTAAATTTAGTAGAAAAATTTAGTATAATGATTTTTCCATATTTATGTAAGAAAGCTCTGTAATAATGAAGATCAATGTTTTTCTTGTAATTGTAAATATTGTTTTTCAATTTTAAGATATATATATGTATATATATATTATTTTCAATCAACTGTGTATATGTCATTTCACTAAAATTTTCTACCATTTTCTTTCATATTTGTCAAAAAGTAAATAGTGCACTCAATTATTGGTTTGAAAATTTTCTTTAAATAGAGGGTTTCATATATCTCTTATGTTCATACATTAAAAGTATAGTGTGAAAGAGAGATAGAGTAGAGATGGATATGGAGATTTTAGAATCATCTCCTTCACAAGTCTACTTTTACCTCGCATTAAAAACCGTATGTATTCTTGGTGGATCTAAATCGTAGGCCATATCCAATATGTGGATATGGCAAACCAACTCGTAAAGAGTTAGGGAGACAAGAAATCAATATACTATACTTTAGGAACCAACAACAAACTTTTAGCTAGACTTATAATGGCCGCACAATCATGGGGAATAAGAGTTTTGAGTGTAATACCTTTCCATCTAGTTGGATCTAATACTTTCATTGGAGCCGCCTACCACGGGTCCAAGAGGTTGGTGCTCATGTTTAATCCATCCACAACCGCATGATGTATATGATGAATAATAGTGATGCTTTCATTGTCCTTCCAGCGCTACAACACACCGGGAGGAAATATTCAATATAGCCTCTGGCACAAAGGAACTTTCATTTCAAACCAATAGGTTTGTTGAATATTAATAATTTCTTTGATGGCTTACTAGCGTTTCTAGATCAGTGGTGTAAATAATAAGTTTATCTCTCATTCAAATGAGAAAATACTTATCTCTCGCTGATCACATGATGAACTACTCATCAAATTTCATGCATATGTTCAAGAATTGCTCAGCCGCTACCAGGTCAGTCATCAACGCTGTCAAGCTTAAAAAGAAATTCGGATCCTTTAAATATTTCATTATGAATCCTAATGTTGATGGTGGCAGTTACGGATTTATACTTCTAGACGCATCCCTCATTTATGGATTCAAGGTGATGTATTTTCTTGCATTTCTATATTTTCGAGTGTTTAATGCCATCTTTTGATATTCTCAATATATTCCACTGGCCGCTTTGTACTTCTTACGGAGTAATAATAATAATATCATATTGGCTTTATTCAAATACGTAATCTAGTGATTTTGCTTCTTCAAGAGCATTTTATTCTCATATTAATACAATCTCATATCATCGATGAGATTACTTCATATAATCTCTCCATGCGATATATTTTCTTTGATTTATCAACATGAGATCTATTGAGCATTTTATTTTCATCTATTTATCCAATGGTAACTTCAAGTACCACTTGTTCAATTTCTCCATTAATATTCGATATATATGGAAGTAATTTTATTCTCATCGCCTACTACTTGAGAGTATGATTAGAATATTTGATCAACTACTTCTTCTAGAGTAGGATTCGTTATAACCAATCGTAGTATTACCTACTACATTGGAAATATGCACACCAATCGTGTGGTATTACCCACCACATTGGAAATATACTCAAACTATAAAGTTCATAAATTTAAATTGTAGAAATTAAATTTCCTCCAATAGGTGGCTCGAACCTACCTTATGGGAATTATTGCAATAAATATAAATTTACGGAATTTAAATAGCAAGAATTAAATTGCATAATATTTAACTACTTCTTCAGAGTAGGATCCGCTTAGTAGAAGGTATTACCCATCACTTAGCATATAAAGTGCGAATATATAAAACCTTCCGCTTAGTGATCGTTGAACCCATCATCAAGTAGGAGGTATTGCAGAATTAAATCATAAAGTAAATAAAGTGCGAATTAAATATTGAATCGCTTCTACGGAGCAAATTTGTTCTTCTAGAACAAATAATCATTACTTCTACAAGAGCACACTTATCCTTCTAGAATAAGTACATTATGTAATTGAACTCTTCGAGAGTTAAAATAATATTCCGATCTTTTAACTCAAATGGACTTCAAGCCATTTTATATAATCAACGGTTAGAATTTCTTCATGAATATTCTATCCATTTTTCACTTAATCGTCAAAATTAGGTGCTTTACCTAAGGGTAAAATTGTCCATTCCAATTCGTAAAGGTAAAATTGTCAAAATATTTTATCAATGTTTTACGATTAGAAAATTATCTCCTTTCTACTTCAATTTATCAATATCAAAATATTTAATGACTATTTTGTAACATTTCAAAAGTTGGTGTCGATTTGTAAATTTTGAAAGTTTGATAATAACATATTTCAAAACGAAGTTATTACCCTATCAATATTGGTACAAATCAAGCTCTCGTTAAATCGAGTATAATGGAGTCGAGAAAATTTAATTTTGATAATGTATGCTCCTTATACTTCGAGAAAACGAATGTAATAGTTTAATATATTATTATAATATAATATAATATAATATAATATAATATATATATATATTTGTGCTCAAATTGTTTTTGCTTACTTAAGATGCAGAATAGCGTTATGTCAATTTGATTTGTATAGATATTTCAATGCTCCATCGAATCAAGCCACAGACACTCATCTTCTCCCATAAGCAACAACGCATTAATCGCCGTATCAACACCTAAGGGTTGATATGTGTTTTTCCGCAGAACCAATCTTGTCACATACCAAAACAATAGAATCACCAAACGATTTGATCAAATCGGAAGAATGAGAAGAGAAGTGATGAAGTTTATAATCTAACTAATATTAAGGTTTTCGTCTGACATCATCTATAAAGCATTTAATCCAGAAAGATATTCCCTTCATATTAATTATTGCTAGAGACTCGTGATAACGTGTTATAAAAAGTATGAAAATAATAGAGAGAATTTAGAGAGAATGAATTCTAAGGAATTCTCGTGAATGAATTTCATTAATAATCAAGCCCTATTTTATAGGAAAACTTGAATCAGACAATCAGTAATTACATAATTTCATCAAGGGTATAATAGTCATTCACATATAATAATTACATCTTTTACCAAATTA
Organism: Jasminum sambac; assembly: GCA_018223645.1. NCBI lineage: Eukaryota > Viridiplantae > Streptophyta > Magnoliopsida > Lamiales > Oleaceae > Jasminum > Jasminum sambac. The sequence continues at coordinate 42,113,883 of CP073640.1, forward strand.
TTCCTCCACCAAATTATTCCTCCACCAAATTATTCCTCATAATTCATAACCACCACATTATTCTCAATTATTCATAACACCTAATAATTATTCTTCAATTATTATTCATAACAAATTAACATTTATTACTAAATTCATTTTTTTTTGTTTTTTAGATTTGTATAAAATCGCGTTTTTTGAATAGGGCCAATTTTTTTTTCAAAAAATCATATTTAATATTTATTTCAGTATTGAGCCTCATCACCATTCACAAAAAGGTTAAATGAAGAAGAAAAATAGTTTTGGCTCCAATTTACTTTAATAGTCCATGTATCAATAATAATTCATAAGATATGGTTGTGCACTAATTATAGAAACATGATCTTGTAAGAGCCAACTTGCGATATTGTTTTCAAAGAGATATATGATATTGAAAAATGATGTTACTAAGTCCATCTGCAAGTGTAGCAAGCTAGGAATGAAAACAATAGCATTCAATAAAAGCTATTTTAATTTTTTCAGTGTTTCGAGAAATATGGGTTTGTATTTATAGCTTTTCCATAAATGCTATATAATCCAATTCATAATTATGCCAATAGCATTTATGTAGTCGAAATTAAATATCATCACATATCATAAAGTTAAGATATCTCAATACAATAAAGTACATAATTTTGTTATCAAAACATGGAAGCATCTAAAATCTAAAACTATATATTGAAAAAAGTTCATGTGAGCAAATGTTTCGTCCCCAACTACAAGTAATGTGAAGAAGATTGCAAAGATTTGTAGTGATATCAGTTTATTATTAAAGATTATCAAATATTTCGTCTGTATCAAAGATTTCGCCTAAGATTTGGGAATAATCCAAGTGATTTGGGAATTTGACGCGTGAGCAAATTATGCCCTAAAATTTAGGGATGCTTCTTTGACTCTGAAGTAAGACTGAATAGATAGAGACTGAATAGAGGGTGAATATTACCCTCCTTGTGGAGGGTCAAAAATAAAAATAATAACTCTATAAATATGAAATTTTTTCGCTCCATATTATTCTATTCGATGAGATCTTTCATATGAGTTAATCTTGATGTATAAATTTTGATTACATTAAAACTTACTTATTTGACACAGAAATAAGCTAATTATCACTAAAATAAGTAACTTTTAATATAATTAAAATTTATATATCAAGATTGTACTCATATGAAAGATCTCGTCGAGTAAAATAATATAGAACAAAACATATTTTCATTTATCGAGCTATTATTTTTATTTTTGACCCTCCACAAAGAGGATAATATATTATTATTTATTTAATAGAGAAAAGAGAATTAAAGATTTAATAATGACTTAAAATATACAAAGATTAAAATAATAATTTTTTAATTCAGAAAAATAGTGAAATAGGCGGGAAAACTTTATTTAATGGAGAAAAGGGAATTAAAGATTTAATAATGACTGAAAATGTATAAAGATTAAAATAATAATTTTTAATTCAAAAAAATAGTGAAATAGGTGGGAAAACTTACTTGGTTTATTTATATATATAGACTAGCTATTTCACCAATGCGTTGCATGGGAAACAAATTTCTAAACTAATAATAGTATTGATAGAAGTTAGTAGTATTAACATAAAACATAAAAAAATAATCAAAGTGAAAAATAAGTTACAATAATAAACTTAATTAATATAAGAAACGAAATACTTCTATAAAAATTTTGATAAAATTTTTCCTGTAATTCGTGCTAATTCATCCTACAAATATGCAAGGAACAACTCACGAAAACCCATATAACTTAATTTACTATTCTGCATAAAATAGTAACTTAATTAGAATTTACACCCGTGCTTTGCCCAAGATGACAATTGTGGTAGAGATTGTGATAATATATCACATTTCGCTCATTACAAGATTAATATACTAATATAAACCCAAAATAAAATAACATTAAATGTTACAGTTATCAAAATAACCATACTAACATTCGTAGAGCTCATGATTTTTCCTTTAAAATTATTTTACATCTATTATATACAATTATAAATATTGGGAGATATTAATTATACATCAGTCCGATGTACGTTATTAACAATTAATATGTGAATAACGATTTTTAAATTTTGATTGAAAAATATAATCAACGGAGGGATATTATAAAAAAATGGCAATGTAATAGGTACAGTCCGACAGATTCCAACACCCCGTTTCGGCTCTGTTAGGAAATACTTATCATCATTCCCGACCCATCCTCATTTAATCTAGGCTGAGCAAGGATGATATAAGAATTATAATAGAATGGGAACTTCCGATCCCCGTCCCCACCCCGCTAAAAGATTTCATCTCGGTCCATGCCCGATCATGATAGTTTAATCGAAGATTTTTATTTCTACTTTTTAATAAATGTGTTACCGATATTTTTTTTAATTAACACCTTCTAAATATACTAAACACGTATATGAACATATTAGGTATAAACTCACTAATTTAACATATTCGGTATATTAAATATCGAATGATTCGATATAAACTCTAAATTAATTTGGATAAGATAAATAAATTGAAATATATATGATTAATACTTAAAATATACAACCTAATTGATGATACTTAACAATTAAATAAAATCTCAACTGATAAAAATATGTATAAGATAAATAATTCAAAGTAGTTAGGATTTTTAATATTTATTTAGGAGATAGAAATTTAGATAAATATTTAATATCGTCGAAAACTAGTTAAAATATTCTAATTGAGTTGTATAATTCCAATAATTGATTGAGTCGATGGGCAATTATTTAGCAAGAATTCTTGGACTTGATCCGTAGTGAGAGTGATAGATTGCATTAAAGAATTAATATATAATTGTTGGTTTGAGCAGTGTTAAAATAAAAAAAAATCATTTCTATTTGAAGACCTAGTTTTGGAGCTTGTTACTTAAAAAAAGGGAACAGATCCTTCAAAACATCCGTAATTATAAAAAAAGAAATATTAATATTTTGCTACCAACTGTAACTCAAAAGAATTACTATAGAACAAAAACATATGAGAATCAAAAGAAAAGCATGTTTTAAAAAAGAATGATAGTGAAAAAGTAAATGAAGTTAATTAGAGGGACTAATTCCCACGACTTACTCCACAGTAAGATGTAACACCCCAATTCTAGGAGTCAAAAATCTTATAAGTGTTAACTTAACTTATTTCAAAATATGGAAAAAAATAAATTAATTTTGGAAGCACATTTTGCTTCCTCGTAGCAATCGAATTAATTTTAATCATTTTTTATTTTTTGAAATAATTATATTTCCCACTTTTAACAATTTAATTAATTTTTGTACAGTAAAACCGTTTCAATTTTCATCAAATGAAAATATATTCAATTAAATCTAAGAAATATAATTAATTCTTATGGTTAGCCAATTATTTATAAAAATAATTTATTATTTCTAAAATAATTACTTTTTTAGCCACAATTTTAAGAATTGTATAAATCTAATTTTAAAGATATCTTATAATTCAAAAATGTCTTACAAGTCAAAAAATATCTTTCATTTTTTAAGGGAAATCTTATCAACTGTGGAAATCTAATTAATACTAAATATTATTTTTTTATAAATAATACTATTTTTTATTTTAGAAATATAATTAATTTTGATTAATTTTCTTCCAATGAAACCCTATCAATTTTTATCAAATGAAACCAAGTCCAATTAAATATTAATAGTATCATTAATTTTAATTAATTGTAACAAAATTAGTGTTAATTAATTTTTATTTTTAGCAAATTATTTTTGAAAGGAATTAATTATTTTTTAAATAATCAACTTAATATCTGCACTTTTAAGAATTATATGAATGTAATTTTAAAGAAATTTTGTAATTTAAAAGATATATTATAATTTAAAAGATTTTTTCCCTTTTTAGGGAAAACTCGTAGTATTCTAATGATTTTTTAATATTAATTATATTTTTTTTCCTTTCAACAATATACTTAACTTTGATTAATCTTTGTTCACTAAACCTATGTCCAACTAAATATTAGCAATAGAATTTATTATTTTAATTAATTCCAGCATAAATAATTTTAGTTAATTTTCATGTTTAGGCTAATTATTTCTAAAAAGAATTAATTATTTTCAATATAATTTGCTTGATAGCCATAATTTTATGAATTATATGAATATCATTTTAAAGATATCTTATAATTGAAAAGAGATCTTGGAATTTAAAAGATATAGAGATAGACTCAGTTAATTAAAAAATCGATTAATGTTACAATTAAACGATTAATTAAACATTCTATTATTAATATTAATATATTCATTAATATTAATATAATATTATTATTATTATTATTATTATTATTATTATTAAAGGAGTTGGATGTAGATTAGGAAAATAAAAAAATATAAAAAGATGGTTGGTTTTAAATGGAAAAACAAATTTTAGATAGTAATAAAAAATATAATAAGAAAAAATCTCATTATATATATAAATTATTCTATATATAGATAGGAGATTATATTATATTCAGCAAATTCAATAGGCGGAAAAATTGATAATATATATATATATATAGATTAATGACATCTATTTCAATAAACAACTTCTAAATATAGTAAACATGGATATTAACGTATTCGGTGTAAACTCACCATTTTAACATATTCGGTGTATTAATATCTTTTTTTAACCCATCACTTTAGATGTGTATTTTAAATAATTCAAATTATACAGGTTTATTAATGCGGTCAATAAAAAATATCATAGATATTTAATCATATATTTTTTTACCATATTTAATACTATAATCAAATTTAAATTAATTTGCATAAGATAAATAAATTGAAATATATATGATTAATAATTAAAAAAGATGATTTAATTGATTATTTTTAAAAGTTGAATAAAATCTAAACTGACAAAAATTGGCATAAATAAAATAAATAATTTAAGGTAGTTGGGATTCTTAGTATTGATTTTAGAGATAAAACTCCTAAATAGATATTTAACATAGTGGAGATACAGTTAAAAAATTATGATTGAGTCGAATGATTTCAAATTTCAATCGTTGATTGAGTCAATAGCCAATTATTTATTAAATACGTTATAACGTCCTCCCTAACACGAGACGTTAAACATGGAGGAAATGTACTAGGGTGACATCACACACGTAGAACTACCAAGCAAACTCATTATCAATATACAAGCATACTTTTCAAAATAAGAGAGTTTATACATATAGATATACGGTAGTTCCCAGAGCCTATAATACATGCGGAATTCCCAAAAATCGTTGATTTCCCTCGCTCTTCGCACCGACTAAGCTCAAACACGAGAGGATTCACCTCCATCTCCGGGTTGCCTCCTACTTGCGGCGTCATCTAAAACATGAAAATGAACACAAAATGAGTCACGAGAACTCAGTAGACATAGATGCAAATGAAAATGTCCAACACATTCTTATGTAAGGCCCTGTTGCTAATTATGTGTTTACATTGGAGCCGTTATAATATTTGGCCAGACCTACTGTCGTAGTTGGGGCTTGGATCCCCTAGTCGGCCATTCACATCATAAATGGGGCTTAGGTCCCTCATATTAGTCCGGATTATCGTTCCCAGGAGGACTAATTGACTTAATATTGGTTCAAACTAATCACAAAGGCAATTAAAAGTATAACAAGAGTAAAGATTGGATTTTTAGCGAAATTGTAAATAACACAGAAAGAAATAGCAAAATTGTAAAAAGTTGTTGATGCAATGAAAAGTGAAGTTGGAAATCCCGATTTATCTTTAGTTATCCTATTTGATTTCTTCTCTCAATTTCTACACTAAAGTTGTGTTAGATCGAATTCACGAAATTAATTTAATTTACCTCTCTCGAGTTCAAATCAATCCTATTTAATCAAGTAAACTACCATATCTCTATGTATAGTCTGAATAATCCTCAATTAAATGCATTGCCGTGCTTAGGAATTCATAAACTTCCACCTGTCACGTGGGATCTCAACAATTATAAAAGTTTATCTCTAGCTTTTATGTGAATTTCCGAATTTTACTACGTGGTCTAAATGTTTAACTTACCTCTCGATTTGTTAAAATTCACAAATCATTGATTTAGTGATCAAGTAAATCATGCATTAAACATAGAAGTAAAATCAACACGTAATAATAAAAAGCTCAGAAATTGAGAGTTGAAAATCAAATAATCAAACTAAATTACATTGTTCATCCCAACTAATAAAACTAGTTATTCATACTAGAAAGTAAAGAAATAAATAAAATAAAGGAGTTCATCACCAGATTTACAAGATTTATCAAGAGTAAAGAGGAGATCTTGCACCAAGCATCAACTCCGTCTTGAATTTCCTCCCAAAACCATGAAAATCTCCAGGAGATGGTGTGTTTTTCTCTCCAAAATTCCCCCACCAAAGGTCTCTCTTTTCTTCGCCAAAACGTGTATTTATAACCCCCATTAGGTCTCCCCAAACGCCTCAAATCGTGTATGAGAACAAAGTTGAGTCCAAGTAGGAGACATCTTTGCAAAAATATGTGGAATGCTGGAATCACTAGGTTGCGGCTGCACATGACATTCCTGCGGCCGCAACCCCTTACCCTATGGCTGCAACCCCTTTTCTACAGCCTACAGAGAGTTTGTCGGGTCATTTTTCCAATAGTGCGGGCGCAACTTGTCTTTGAGCGGGCGCAATTTGTCATACCAGCAATAATTCTCCCGTATTTGCAATTTTTGGTCCTCCAACTTTAGTTCCTTTCATATGTTGGTCCAAAACTTTATCAATTGTTGCGCAAATTCACCAAACTTTCGTTACTTGTGCTGCGCTTGATCCGCGTTGGTTTTTTTTTCACCTAAAAGTAGTTCAAATTAGGCGCATATAATCATAATAGAGCACATTAAACACGATTTATGTTATAAAATGAACGCTATTAAAATACTTATCAATAGGCAACTCCTAATCACACACTGAATGACATGACTATACAAGCATTTTCTTCTCAGCATTCATATGCCTACCAATAATAGCCTAGCATCATAACTTTGTCACATTTAGCATATGACAAGGTAAAAGTGTACACAACATAACCTTATAACTTGTTACAATGCTAGGAATCATAACACAATACAAAGCTTGCAACATAAGTGCTCAAGTATGGAAAACGGATAATTAGTGCATAAATTACACATCTAAGATGTATGAAATCATCCTCTTACCTTCTATATAGAATTTACATCTAAATCCTACCTTAAATGGGCTCAAGCAACTGAGGGATGGATGACAAGCTTCTCCTCTTCTTTCTTTACTTCCACCGATGCAAATACGGTTAATAATGATGATCAAGATGACCTCCACAATGCAAATCCCTTAGAAATCCTCTATAAATGCTCTAGAAAGGTTTGGGAAGGTTTTGGGAGCTTTGGGGTAAAAAATGATGAAAAAGACATGATCCAAGGGTTTTAAATTTATCCAATAGTTTCTGCCGACTTAAAATTACGACCGTGCTCAATTACTTTACGGCCGTAACGGAACCTCTGAAAACCTGGTGTCACCCATTTTCTGGGCTTACGGCTGTACAACAAACCTTACGGTCGTAACTTATGATTATACGGCCATATCACCGAAATATACGATCATCTCAAACTCTCTGCACATTTTTGCACCTTTCATTCCTTTCAAAATTACGGCCGTAAATATACTTTATACGGCCGTACTCCTCATACTTATGGCCGTAACCGCCAAATGTACGACCGTACCAAACTCTCTGAAAATTTTGGGTTCCCAGCCTATCCTATTACGGTCGTACCTAAATTACTTACGGCCGTAACTACATAATTACAACCGTAACACGCACACTTACGGTCGTAAATTCCGCCCTGCAGAAATTCAGATTTTCCTTTCTTGCTCAAGAAGCTGTTTCGATACCTATTACATCCCATACCATGATCACTAAGCCCCAAACATACTAATTACATATAAATCACAATCAAACTCATGCACATCATCATAAATCATATACGAAAACGAACGGGGTATTACATATGTAATTTACGAAATAGGAAATTTAGGTATTTATTTATGTGCCAACTTATGTAATATTTATTCATTAAATATGTAATTGAAATATTTATTTACTTATCACTAAAATTAGACCATTAAATTAATTTTTCTAGTGTTTTTCAATTTAGTTAATATAATTCAATGAATGTAAGTATGATGTGCATAAGTAATTGTAATAATAGAGTCAATAATAAATAAAAATATTAAACTTTTAATGGCTCACAGCATTCATGAAAACAAATATTTTAAACTAACATACTTGATGAAATCATTGAACTTCGTTGAGGAATAAAGAGAAAATATGTTTTCCTCAAGTATAATTTTTTATCATACTTGGCCAAATATTTGTTTACTTTACCAAAAAAAAAAAGAAATAAAATATTTATTTCCGATTCTTATAATACTATTCGGAGAGTTGATAAATAAATCCCAGTAAAGAATTATTCCAACGTATAAAATTACAAGAAATGTGGATTTATTATTGATGTTTCGTAAATAATTTTTTTTCAATAAATAAGAAAAATCAAGTTTAATTGTACCAATATTTGGTACTATTTTGCGACTCCATTTTTTTCCTTTTTTAATATTTTTTTATTTATATGTTTCTCTTTAAAAAGAAAAACCTCAAAATGTAGTGAAATTATTTGTTATAGAAATTGCAATTCATTGTAGTAGGAGTGATAGAAGTGATCACAGTACAACGAAGACGATCCCTTATTTTTCAATTTACTTATAATATTTCACATGTTATATGAAGTTAACTTTGAAAAAATGTTTCAGAATAAAAGCCAAAAAAAATATTTTTGATAAAATAAGTGTTAATTAAAATTTTGAAGAATAAAAATATGTAAAGTGTTACGTACTAAAATATTTGGGGTATAATTCGCTAGTAACAAACAGGGGTAATTTCATGTTAATAAGTAATTTTTTTGAATCTTTTTTCCAATTTTCGTTCATCATAAGATGTGTTTTGTTAAGACTTAATGAAATTCGATATGTAAAATATAATTTCTTAAAATATGGTAGGTAAATTGTAAACACACTATAAATATATTGTGTACTTAATAAATTTTTATTAAATAAAAATACCTATTTAGCTCTTGTTAATTGTTATGATATACTCATATAAGATACTATCAAAAGAAATCACCTTCTTTGGAACTAAAAAAAAATCGAGTATTGTAATAATTTTAACCTTATAATAATTGATATGGAATCTTACAATAATTAAGTACTACTAAAATTATCAATATTAAGGGCATTTAGAATCGACCCCATTAATACAAATAGGGACATAAAATAAGATTAAAATGTCCCTAATAGAATGAGAGACATATTAGCATATGTTCCTAAAAATGATGTCTCTAGTGATCAATAGGGTCACATTGGATACAAAAAATGTTCCTATTAACATACATGCCTCGTAGGATTATTTACTTAAGTAATTTTATTGAGACATTTAATCCCATGTCGCAATTAATTTTAAAAATAATAGGAACACTTACATAGTGTCCCTACTATAGTTAGAATTTTAATTTAATATAAATTATTAAATCACATAATATGACACTAGTGCATCCAAATTTAATTAAATAATAAAAAAATATTAATTATTTCTAGCATAAAAAGAATTAACAATATATTTAACAACAAATATTAATATATAAATTGCATTCATTCGTTATTTAGTTTTATAAAGACTAAAAAAAAGTACATAATAAAAACAAATGGACTAGAATGATATCCCATATTTATTACAACTGACAATGGGATGAGTAGTTGATATAAAATTTCCCTAAAAATATAACAAAAAATAAAATCCAATGTAACCATATTGGCTTTTCTTCCGATCCAAATGTATGAATTGTCATCAAATTTGGGCCACTGAGCATCGTAGCGAATTGAAGATGTTTGTTGAGTGTACTGTGCCCATGACTGAGTTTGGTGTCACCACATTGTATAATCACAAACTTCCCCACCAATAGTAAAGCCCCTTGTTGCCCATGCTCACATCCTTTGCTTTGGAATCTCCTTGCTATCAATGGGAGCTACAACGGGTAAATTCTTATAGTATCTCATCCTACAAAACAAATTTTATGTGTAAGTTTTTACTAAACTTTACTAGATAGCCGAAGAAGCTCAAAGTTCATCATCATAAAAAAATGTCATTCTCCAAATTATTTTCTGTAGATACACAGTTGCATACCTTTCAAGAACGTTGCATGATCGTCATTAGTTTTGAATTCACCGATATCAAGGACCAAGCTAGATCGCTTTTGAGTATATAAAGAAGAGCACCATATAGCAGCATGTTAGGTGACGTAACTACACTATAGGAAAATGGCTCAACAATTCATTATAATGCAAACAATTATGCAAACATATTCCATATAGTTATCATTTAATGATACTGGAACATGGAGAATCCTAGAAAGCTTTGTCTTGACAGTTTTCATCACGTTCTACACTAGGGGTGGACAAATGACGGTTCGGTTCAAGTATTGAAAAGACCGGGAACCGAACCAAAAATTTCGGTTCGGTTCGGTTCCATTTATTCACAAGAACCAAAAGGTTTGGGTTTACGGTTGGTTACGATTTTTATTTCGATTCCCGTTCGATTTTAGCGTCATCGTTTTTGTAAAATATAATGAAAAAGTAATAAGCGATACAAATTCATTTTCTATAAATCAAACACTATTGTAACTTATTGCGAAATTCGTATTATGAAATTTATAAGTAATGTGAGAGTGTATGAAAATCCTTCTATAATAATTAATTTAAGGGAAGAAATCCATAGGATTAATTTTTCGATAAAGGGTAAACAGTTTGCGGTTCGGTTTTCGGGTATTGAAGAAGAACCGTTCGGTTTTTGGTTCTCCATCTTTCGGTTTCGGTTCGGTTTTATTTCTCAAAAATTTTTAAAATAACCGAACGGTTTCGGTTCTTTCAGTTCGGGGGTTCAGTTCCGATTTTTTTGTCCACCCCTATTCTACACAATGCACAAAACATCAGCCAAAGAGGTAGAAAATGACATTCAACATCTGCGCATGAGCAGAGTTTGACAATTTGGGAAGTTATGAACAACTTTTCTGTAATCAAGAGTCGACCAAGTAACCATATAGAGATGCCAAAAAGGTAAATGAAATGTTAGCACATTAGAAAGTAAAAGATTTACGACAGAAAGTATTAGTCTCATCTTTCTCCATACCTGTCTCTGTAAAACCTACTGCCAGCATATCCCATTTGCATTCTTCCAAATCAAAACAACACCTCATCCCCACCGCCACCTACCAAAAAAAGAAAAGAGAAAGCTGTACTAAACAGGCACTCAAAATGTCACAACTTGAATACCAAATATTAAGGATCAATTCAATAAGTACAAGCAATATACCATTAATAACCAAATTCAATCGGAAATGGTATATATGACAACCAATAAGCAGCAAAAAGCGTAAAATTAGCAGAAGTACATCACAAAATGCATGTGGGGTGATCAAATAAGTTCATAAAAGAAAATCAAAACTCTTTAATAGATAATATTACAAGATTAAACACCTTTTTAAATGAAGGATATTATAATCAAGTTTGACCGAAGGGCCTAATACAGTGTTTTTTGACACTGTGACAACTAATCATGTAACGCCCTCCATATTCCACGTTATAAATACGTCATAAATATGGTACGTGGCTAGGGATGACGTCACCGTCACCTACTCTACATTGTGCGATACTATAATCCATAAAGAGGTGATTTCCAAATCCACACGCTTTTATTATAACAAAACCATTTCAACTTTGCTTCATGTACAATCCAAAAGTTTTAGCATTTACATAGAAACTGGATACCAAAACATTTCAAAATCATCAACTGGCAGGACTCTTTTCATCCCTAACTCTTTTCACACTACGTCCTAAATGACTCTCCGCCATCTCCAACCTGTTTGCCTCGTCTTGCACTTGCTAAAACACAGAAATGACAACACATGAGTCATAAAGACTCAGTATGCATAGATGTAAATGCAATGCATATCATATCTTTTTATTGGGCCCTGTTGCTAATCATGTGAATATATTGGCGCCACATTATCTGTTCGGGATTATACCGCTTTCGAGAGGTGCTCCCACCTCTTGGTGTAGCATTTCACCCCATATAATACATAACTCCCCATATCATTTTACAATTCGGCCGAGGTCATACGGCGTTCAAGAGGTACTCCCACCTATCGGTGTAGTACTTTGCCCCGTATAGCACGTAGCTCCCCGTTTAGGCTGTTCTTACATTTCACTTAATTGTAAACACATGATAAGCAATACTCATTCACTTCCTCATTTCATTCCTCAATATGCATTACTATTGTTATTCTCAAGCCTGGAATTCCAATCAAGCTACATCACACATTCAAGGCTCTATCCATCATATAACTTCATGTATCATAGCAGATAGCAACTCACGAAGCAAGAGGCATTAACATAACATATAACTACGTACTTCATTTTATCTTTGGCAACTAAACCAACAAATGATACATGAATGTTTCACATACAATTTTCATCCCATCCATCAAAACAACAACACATATGCATGATATAAACATAAACATATGAAAGTACATCTATACCTACCTCAATGGAGAGAAAAACAATCCTAAACATAGGTAAGAACTCCCTTTTCTTCCTTCCTCTTATTCTCCTCTTCTTTTCCTTATAATAGGATGAAGAAAATGATGGTTTTCCTTTGTTAATTTGATCCAAGTTAAGTTTGGGAGGCTTAGGAATACTTGAAGATGTCTTAGGGTGTGTTATGGAGTGTTGGGGTCGAGTTTGGGTATAAATATATCAACCAACCGACTAGAAATGTCTCGAACACCCAAAACTGCGGACTTACATTTACGGCCGTGACTATTAAATTTATGGCCATAACCAACGGTCATACAGCCGTATCATACTTACGTACGGTCGTACCAAAGTTTCTGCAAATTCACTTCCTTTAACCCACAATCTTACGGCCGTATAATTCATAACTTACGGCCGTATCCATAACTAAGTACGGCCGTACAAAACTTTCTGCAATTTTTCCATCTTCCCATCAATCACAACATTACGGCCGTATCTATTATATTTATGGCCATAACATGTCTCTTACGGACGTATTAAATCATTCTACGGTTGTATTAAACTCTCTGTAAATTCCCGCTTCTTCACCTTACATCTTACGGCCGTATACTTCATAACTTACGGCCGTAAATACCTACTTACGGCCATATCACACTTTCCTATGACCGTACCAAACATTCTGAAAATCCTTTACATCCACTACATGTTTTTACGGTCGTATACTATATAATTACGGCCGTATCACATGATTTACGGTCGTAACAACAACATTTACGGCCGTAAATCCTGAATTCCTAAAATATTCCTCCCGACATGAATTAAAGACTGTTTTGTTCCTAACATATCAAATACACTTCTAAACGTACCCTAATCACATCAGTCATCTTAATCTCACATACGAAGCAAGTTCACATATAATCACAACAAATCATAACACAAACAAAATACGCATGAAATCGGTTGGGGTATTACAAATCAAGTATTCAATTTAACCACAACATTTAAAGATGAATAATTAATCATGATTCACGAAGAGTATAATTTACAAGTTGCCAAGTCCCCTCTATCATTATCATTATCACATAAACTCATAGAACTTACCAGGTGAGGAGACTCCTTATAGTCATAACGCAAATACTTGGCAGCCAGTTCATCTAAACTTTTTTTCGTCCCAATACCACCCGAAACATGGAATTCAAATAAAATCAAAAAATCATAATAAAATAAAATAAAATATATAAATGCATTCTCAAACAGTCAAACTCATTAGCGAAAGCTTATAAGTTACCTAAAGACAAATGCACACAAGAGTAGAGCATATGGACATTGAGCATACGTTTGGCTTTCCGATTTTCAACCGACTCCAAGGGAACTTCTTCATGAAGTTGTATCTTATTCCTGGTGCCATTTGTCAAAGTATAAACTCATCAATCGCAGATCACTTCAACTAAAATAGTAATGAATGCATGTATGACATGCCAGGTGTTGAAAATCTTAGTTTTGGGGCTCGATTGCTCGGTAATGTGCTCACAAGGTGCGCCAAGGGACGATTGACATACTCAAATGCAGCCTTATTATCAAGGCGCAACTTCTTCTTTACTTCACTTCTTTCATACCAAGTGATAGCTTGGTATGAAAAGCATATCACCTTCAATCCAGTCCCTTCTCCTTCTTAAACTTCACTTCGAAGGGTAAGCACAATAACTCACAATCCTTAAAAACTTAACTTCAATGCTTGATGCACGTGGTAATGTCATGTTATGACAAACATACATGAATGACAATAAATCCCTAAGCACTGGACAAAAGATAACATCCGAACATAAGGATTTTATATAACTTACAAAACAATAGAATATATTAGTTACAGTAATTATAGGATCTTGCCAATATACCGATTAATCGGAGACCTACAAACTTTGACTCGTTTTATAATTATAAATGGTCACTCGTCTTCAATTCATAACTTAACCAATCTTTATCTATGATTATATTGTAGTTATATAATATCAACTCCTATTATCCGCTTAAAAGAGTTAAGTTTACTTTATGGTTGCACTCTTGATGAATTGGCTACATACTCAACATTGTTGAGATAAAACCAAACGTAGTTCTTGTTTGGGCAGTGGACTTTCAAAAATTAATTCAACATGGGCAACGATGAAATAAATTCATGAAATTCATATTGGAGATAGGACACTCACTTAAGTTCATCATATTTAAAAATTAGCTCATAATAACCATATTTCGGTCACCAAAACATTTTACTATGGTCAAGAAAACTGTTCTCGGGTATACCCCGACCAAGCTCACGAAAAGTGTGATAAAAACTTCTACAAGTCTCTGAATCGCTTGAAACCAATTTTAAATGATACCTAACTCATAAAAGGTCATTTTACAATTGGAATTACCTAGAAATACTGCCTAAAAATCCGCTATTGATGTGTGAAGGAGAGAAGAACAATCTGCCTAATTACCCAGCAACTAGTTTAGTTGGAATTTCATTCAAGTATTTCATCAAACACCTTTAAGGCACCCTTAATTCATAATAAAGTTAAATTTATCAATTCCCAACATGAACACCAATAAATGATTTATATCAACATGATCAAGCAGTAGAAATCAAGACTTTCACATAGAAAGCAGAAGGGTTAGGTTATACTTACAATTTCAATTTTACACAAAGGTAAAACCTACCCTTTGATCAATTTACCCACCATATTTGCTTCAAAACTTGATCAATCGATGACGATTCCCTCTTCTTCTACTCGTTTCCTCCTTCAATTGGACATCAACCTTGAAGATTTCATGGAGTTTGGGATTGTAAGGTCGTAGGTTTGGAGAATGGGAGAGCACCGAATGTTCTTTGAGAGAGAGAAGAAAGGTTCAAATGTAAATGAGGGTGTGACGTGTTTGTCTTTTGGGATTAGTATGAATCGAGAGATTGACACATGGGCTTGAGGTGTTGAAAAAGTGAGGTGCCATTTTTGTATGTCATTTTTATTTGTCCCAATTAATATTAGTAGAGGTAAAATCTATTTTTATCCCTAATTAATACTAGAGGCATTTCTATATGTCCCAATTAATATCAATAGAGGCAAAATATATTTATGTCCCTAATTAAATATTAGGGACACTTTTATTTGTCCTAATTAATGAGAATAGAGACAAAATATATTTTTGTCCCTAATTACTTATTAATAAGGACATATTATTTATTTCATCCCAATTTAATGTTCCTAATATTCATTTTTCTAGTAGTATCAAATCACGTGTAAGTAGTATAATTATGTTACATAATTGAAGATAAAATTTTTTTTTGAATAACTCGACTAAGACTAATTATATTCACACTATAAAATATATTGAGTACACCACCATTGAGTTGAATAAAAAGGTCTTTAACTTTGTTTATGATAACAATTACGCCCTCAAAATTTTTGTTACATTTTTACAATTAATAATTTTTAGTAATTAACTGACTTTGTATGTAAATATTAATTTATATTTTAACTGTTAGCGATATTTAAATTAAAATAAATATTCATATTTTATTTCATTATATTTTACAATATTTAAAAATATGATAGATAAATAAATAACTTGATGTCTAAAGAAATAAAAATTTTAGGAAAAAATGATCTTTATAGACTAAATTTATAATTAAATGAAGATTAAAAACGTATGAATTATAGATAGTCTAAGAAAAAAAAGTGTGAATTTTTTAACTAATAAAACTGATAGTGAAGTATCAATTTAGAGCTGAAACAATAAGGCTGCAATTGAGGCAGAAATTTCAGTGTGGGAAAATTTAGAAACGATAGAGCCGATAAGAATTAAATTAAATAATAATTAAATAATTAAATAAAATCCTATTTGATTAAACATATAAATAAATGCTGAAATTAAATAATAATTACATAAAATCCTATTTAGTTAAATAGATAAAAAAAACGATTAAATTTTGATACAAATGGATCAGGAAAATTTTTTGAGCGGGAAAAACTAATAAGAAAAAAGAGGTTACTTTATATTATATATAGTATATATTATATTAGGTAAATTTCATGGGTAGGCAAAATTAATGACGTGGAATAGAAAAGTAATTAAAAAGTTAGGAAAAATAATGTATTTAGCTGGGAAAAAGACTGCTTATATATATATAGATTAATTAAGAGAGAATATATATATATATATATATATATATTTCTATCAATAATAAGTATATAATAAAGAAATTGTATCATCGTAATCTTATCTTATCTTAATATAATAACAAGAGAAGTGCTAACCAGACACTGTACCATGTCGGTAATGTCAAGTTGGCACTCATTTCTTTAAAATTAAAGAAAGGAAAATCTTATTTTAGAAATAAATATTAAATACACACTTTATTATTTTTTCCTTATTTAATTGATTTTATTTTCTTCATTTACTATTTTTTCCTTATTTTAATTTTTGAATTACATATATAATTGAAAATGAACCAAATACAAGCATTAATAAAAATGTGATATGATTCCAAAATTACAAGCTACAGTGGCAGTTAATTATTTTTAAAAATGAGAATTAACTTTTTATATATATATTTTAATGTTTGAATATTACATTTTATAATTTTTTATATATTTTTTAGTTTTTGAACTACAGTTTCAACTTGGTACAGTACTAGGTTGATGGCAGTTTTCTATTTAAAATTTTTTTTTATTTATTTAAAAAATTAAACAAGAAAAACATTCTTTAATTTACACAAAGTACAAAATCTATTCAATATTCATAATTCAATTCGAGTTAAATGTGGTATAAAATCAATTCAATATTAATAAAATTTATGTGTGTGTGTACGTGTCCGTGGGCCGACCACGAGATCATTGTTAATCGTATTTGAAATACATTTAATTGAACAGTTTTGTATTATTCATAGAACATGTTGTTTATGTTGCGTTTTTTTTTGTTCAAAAATTTATATTATATAAATTTTATTTCCAAATATTATGTTTTTAACTAAAATACTGATTAGAAGGATGTCACAGGTTCGAACTATGTAAATATTAAATAAATGAGGTATTTACACCGTTATGTGGTGGTTTGGTTTATCCACCTTTATATGTGGCTTGTTACGTTTTCCTTTGTTTTAGCTCTTCTTTCGTTGTCACTTGATGGTTATGGAGCCCTAGCATGCGCCCCAAGTTCATTTTTTGTGAACCCAACACTTCATGTCGAGATTAGAATGTATTTATTACCGTGCTTCAAATGCTTCATAATATTATTTTATGTAAGTATGCCATCTTAGTCGTTCCGTACAACACACGGGGGCAATACTAGTAATAAATAATATGGTAATGCTACGGTAAGTATAAAAATAATTTACTTAGTATGTATATTTAATTTGAGTCGTCAAAATCATGATTGGTCAAAAGGAATCAAAACAATTGCAAAATTTGGAGAAAAGTCAATTCAATTGACAAATATAACTAACTGTACACATGGCATAATGTGATTGTGCAATAGAGCAACAACTAATTTTTTTTGTCCTAATAAACGATTTCTAATTATAATTTCCAATTGACTTCTACTTTATATAATACTTGTATTAACACCCGTGCATTGCAAGGAAGAGATTTTAATAATTGTTTGGGTATTAAATAAATAATCTATTCAATAAATAAATAAATAATATAAAACACATGTGATTAATTGTTAATACA
This sequence comes from Jasminum sambac, assembly GCA_018223645.1. Classification (NCBI taxonomy): domain Eukaryota; kingdom Viridiplantae; phylum Streptophyta; class Magnoliopsida; order Lamiales; family Oleaceae; genus Jasminum; species Jasminum sambac. The sequence goes on from CP073640.1 coordinate 42,132,257, forward strand.
AAGATGAAATGTAATTGTTTTTACATTATCTCTCATCATATAATATACAACTATACACACGATCCTTTTTTTTAAAACTTGTGTTACTTTATTTATTGTTCAGATACATTAATTAGTTTTATTACTGTGATAAATCTTTTGTGAAAAGAAATTCCATATAATTTAAAGAATATGAAAATTGTGTTATTAGAGAGAAATTCAAATTAACAATTGGGAAAAAACTATCGTAATACCAAATAATTAATTGATATACACATTTAGTGTATTGACTAATTTTATGTAATACTTGCTATCTAAATTTTCTGAAACAATTTTCTATTTATAAAAAAAGTACAATTTAGATGATATTTTTCAAGAATGTATATTTTAGACGAAGGAATGAATTATCTTAATTCATATAATTTTATATGAACTTTGCAAATTTGGGGTTAAAAAAATTCCTATGTACTATAAAAAAACAATGTAAACTAGGAGTGGGCAAAAAAACCGGAACCGGACCGAAAGACCCAGAACCGAACGGTTCTTTTAAAAAAATTAAGAACGGAACCAAACCGGAACCGAAATGAAAATCGAACGGGTCCTTTCTAAAAACCGGGAACCGGAACCGGAACCGGAATCGGAATCGGAATAGAATAAGAAATAGCAATATTTCTTTCACTTGATTGCCAACTTTTGTGATATTTTTTGGTAAATTCACAATCCCTGCAAAGATCCCGACATTTTCCTTTGTAATAGCAAGTTAGCAACGTTTCTAGTTTCTACTACTTAACAGCACCAACAGCAGCAGCATGCTTAAATTTTATTTTTTTTTTTGGTTTTGTTTATGTTTGAATCAAATTTTTTATTTTTTTACCTTTGATTTTCAAGTAATAAAAAATGTATCCCAAAATACCCGGAACCGAACCGGAACCGGAACCAAATGGATATTTTGTTTGCAAGGAATCGAACGGTTCCATTTTTCTAGGAATCGGAATTTATGGTTCGGTTCTGGGTAATGTACTACCCGGAACCGAACCCGAAACGCCCACTCCTAATGTAAACGTACAAATTCGTAGTCACTACAAAATATATTTAGTTAAACATGTATTTATTTTGTGAGTTCGAATTGTACTATTATTAAAAATATTTGTAATTTGAAGTGAAATTTAATTAAAAGTTCCTTGTATCAAAATTGTAGAAGGAATAATGAAAATCATGTATCATATATCAACTTTGTATAAACAAAAAAATATTGAAATGAAATTTAAAAAAAAATAATTTAACCTCGATAAAGCAATAAATGCATTATAAATTAAACTAATTAATTCTTAATTTAATTCATGGTATTAATAGTAAAATATTTTACAACATTAAAATATTTATAATTATTTTATTTAATTAGTAATTTTTAATATATATGACATTTATTTATGACACTCATTTTTTTTTTGTCAACATTCGTTTACTATTTGTAATTGACTTTTAGAATTCCAACACCAAAAAGATGAAAAAATTAAATTAAATTATAGAAAATTTATTAATTAATTAAATACAAATTTATTTATCGCGATGAGGATGGGTAGTTATCACATATCAAACAATTAATAGTTGATTAATTTAAAATTTAGTTTTAAAATTTAAAATTCAAAAAGCCCACAAAACATGTAACGCCCCGCCCCCGTAACACATATAACATACGATACATATACGTACACAAACACATTGCAGCGGATGGAGGGAGCGCTACTCGTGTACATAAATTTCAAAACCCTTCGCGTGGCTCTTGGATCGTCTGATTCCTTTTCCCATTCACACCAACATCACATACTGTAGGACCCTTCGCCAACTCCCGCATACATAATCTACAAAACATAAACGTAAACACATAGTGAGTCATAATGACCCGATGAATAATGGATGCAATGCGGTCGCGTGAAATGCGTGGCGACCTTTCTTTCTTTCTTTGGGCCCTAGTTGCGAATCATGTGAGTACACCATCATCATCATATCATAGGCCGTCCCCAAAGGTTCTTTTACGCTTTGGGGCGCCGGGACCGTCGTCTAAAGAGTTCTTTTACTCTTAGACCGCCCATAACGTTAGAGGCCGTCACCTAAGGGTTCTTTTACCCGTTAGGCCGCCGGGCCGTCACCTAAGGGTTCTTTTACCCGTTAGGCCGCCACATCATCATCAAGCGTGTGTAAACACATGATAGGCAACTACATTCTACATACATGCTCGTGTCATACATCATGCATGCTTTACCTGATGATCGTACTCATAACGTTCTTAGGCATTACATAGCGTACTTTCTCATGAACTTCGTCTTGTCGTTACGTATCACATAATCATACATATACATCCATGGCATTCATACATTCATAAGCCGTCCCCCGAGGGTTCTTTTACTCTTGGGGCGCTACACTCGTCATATCATACGCATTCCATTTCTTGAACATCATATAACATGCATTGACATCATATGAAACACATAAACTCTACTTCCTTGTCTCACTACATGTTCATTAACATAACTAGTTCCCTTCATGTACATAGATTCTTAACCCATAGGACTTGACATAAAGGTCATATGAGTCACAAAATCATGTCCACATCATTCTATTATCATCACCTAATCATCACATAAGCATAACACAACCAGAAGGAACCCTAGCATGCTTGTAGGCTTGATACTCATCATAATTAGCATCATAGGCATACATAAACATACATATACTTCATAAATGCATACTATATCAAAGATACATCCATTACTCACCATGTACTAGCAAGAACATCAAGCATTGACATCCCAAAGCTTCCTCCTCTTCTTCCTCTTCCTTCCTCTTTCTTCATTCTCCTTGTAATCATAGATTACACAAACATTACATAGCTCATATATGGAGTGGGAGATGATCACATATGTTCATGAGGGTCTTGGAAGTGTTTTGGGAGCTTTGGAACCGAGTTTGGGTGTTCAAATGTCAAGAAATGGCTAGAATCTTCTAAAATAACATACTTGAGCTTAAAATTACGTAGTAACCACATTCTGGTAGTAACCTCTTACCTACGTAGTAACCCCATAACCTTACAGTAGTAACCTTATTATCTGACAGTATCATACCATCATCACTGGTAGTAATAAACTCTCTGTAAATCCACTGTATTTCATCTTCTTGGCTTCTACAGTAGTAACTTACATTCACTTACAGTAGTAACTACAATCATCTGGACCGTATCTCGGATAATACTGACCGTAATTTACTCTCTGAAACTTTTGGACATTTTCCACTTGTTCACCATTCTGGTAGTAACATTCGACCCTTACGGTAGTAATCCTTACATTCTGACGTAACTTGATTCTGTGAAATTTCTCGTTTTCATCATTTAAATGACCGTTTAGTTTTGACTCAGACATGTCTCATACCTTCCCAAACATTTCATGAACACATCATACACATATACATTATGTCGGGTTCGACTTTGGCGGGGCATTACAAAACATGTAGGAGTTTCAATGTTAATAAACCACCCCTAAAAAATCTCAACACCACAATAGCAAAAAACAAATAATTTTATGTCTTAAATCACTAGAAACAATTTTTTTGTTGTAAAACCACTATTTTATTTTAAAAGTAGAATCACCTCTACTTTATGTATCATATAGATATATAGATATGGAAACTTAATAACTATTTTTAACTAGTTGGAATACCCATGCGTTGCACGGGGCTAATTATATGAATTGAATTTTTCGGGTTATTTGAGTGTAAACATCAACATCACAGGATTTAAGAGAAGAATGTCCTTTTTAAAAAAAAAATTGATAGAGTTTCACTTGTAATTTGGGTAAATCCGACCTATAAAAGTTAATTACAATGTTGTAACAACCATCACATACATAAAGATAAAAAAAACTCTATGGAAAACAAAGTCTGATATCGAGTAATAATAACATTTGAGAATTATCCATAAAATTACATTGGAGTACATTACCTAGCATATTAAAACATTCATAAATCCATTAGCATTAAAAGTGCAAAGATAATTTCACACGTCTTTTTCACCATGACTTCCTTGTTACGCGACGTATAACGTATCGATGTGTGATATGTGCCATCGGTAACCTATAATAGAACAGCCAAGTGGAAATATCGATGTGTTGCATTGGGTATAACCTAAAGTATCTACCTAAAGTCCTCATCAAATACAATAGTTTTCCCACTGAATGATAAACCAGCATCCCTCGGGTTGTTGAATCTGGCAAGATCCCGCATCGTGCGATCCAATGCTTCAAAACAATGCTTATGTGTCATAGGAGCTTCGCCACAAATTATTAGGCTAGTCCTTTCAATAAGCTCGATCAAGTGACTTCTTTGTTTGATCTTGCAAGTTGAATTTTCATCAACATTTAATGGGATAGAAAATCGTGAATGAGCGGTTCTACCACCCGGTAGAAGGAGTGAAGTTATTGCATTAGATGCCATATTAAACACTATTTCTCCTCGAGACCTGACTGCAGCTGAAAGCATCCTCCACAAAAAGGTTTTCCCCATAACACCATGTCCGTATAAAAAGAATACCGCAATGATCACCATGAACCGCATTCATCACAGTATCCTAAACACCTCTTTGTTCATAAATCAGGTCGGACAGCAACCTTACATGTTACTTCTCCAATTCATCCTTATTGTAGTCCAATTCATTGTATATCAACACGTTGTCTGGGGCAGAGAAATATGAACCATCGGGAAAAGGCATGGAATCATAGTCCCAAAGGCTTCTCTCCTGTTGGCACAACAACTTCTCTATTTCAACCAATGTATAGTTCCTGATCTGATCATCGATCAATTGTAAATCTGTAATGCATATCCCATAATTAGTTAATACTTGAAAAATTACAAGCGAAGATCAAAGCATCCAAATAATGGGAACATGATTACCTGGGTTGCGAGAAGCATTACGATGTTTCTGTTCTATATCTTTTGATAAATATTGCCAGCACTTATCCCACAACGTCTCAGGTCTGTCCAAGCAGTCAGACACAAGTAGGGTGACAATCAGATTTCTCAACAACATTTCAGAAGCCCAATGACTTGCCTTGGTAATTCCATCGATATACTCTTTGTCATCGTCTAAGGGAGCCCGAGCGTGTCACGCTTCCTCAAAAAGTATTATGTACTGTCATATCAACTGTTCTTATATATTCATAAGATTTTGGACCACACACATGATGTGGCAACTTGCGAAGATAGTACCTATAAAAAATTAGTGAAAATCATAAGGCAAAAAAAAATGTCGATTTGAAAAATAATGACGATACGTCGTATCGAAAAAAGAAGCATTGATAAACGACTAATATAACATGAAAATTGTATTAATAAGCTAGGCATCATGGGAAGTGGCAAATCATATTTCTAAAATTGAGAACTGAAGTAAAAAATACCTTTCTCAAGTGCGTGGCCGAGCACTGGGTACGAAAGGGAAAAAGAGTAGCCTGATTATAGGGATTTCTTCTGTGCAAATGGGTTTCAAAGGTTAAGAACGATATTTTATATATTTTATATAATCTATAACAATAACAAACCATATAAGAAATTACGTCGGATCGAAGGTATGAATTTTTCTACGTCACTCATTCCTATCCAAAGATAGTTGCTCATCTATCTGCCTAACACACATGTTCTTACGAATTACTTGCATCCACGTTATCAATGATCTTCCTCTACCTTTCCCAACATTTCCAACCCTAATATTCACACTCTTCCTAATGGGTGTGCTCTCAGGTCTCTGCAGTTGTGCCCAAACCATTTTCGTCGACTCTTTCTCATCTTATCCTCAATGGGGCCATTCCTACTCTACCACGAATTTCTTCATTTTATACAATCTATATATTAAGTAAAACATTGGCATGCTAGACTCCCGGTTAAGAAAATAGATATAGATATAGAGTATTAATAATAAATTAATTAAAGAGTAAAAAAATTTGTGGAATAAAAAATTAGAAAAATTTATTAAAGAAATTCTAAAAAATTAATTCAAAGTTAGAAAGAAAAATGATATTTTTTTTAATTTTTTCCAATCACACACAGAGATTTTCTTATTTTTGTCAATCAGATTTAAGAACATAACATATATTAATTAAACGAATGTATTGAAAAATACTCTGTTAAGAGGCAATTAATATTATAGATTAACAATAATCTTCCTATATCTCTAAGCTGTATATATAGTATAAATGATTAACAATTAAAAAAAAAGTTGCAAAAGAGTAATAGATTTGATTAACAAAAGTTTTTGTTAAAACTTGAGTAACTTGCATCTCAATTTTAAATTGTCTAACTAATAGTCCAAAAAAAAAAGACAAATGATTAAAAATTTTAAAAATACTTGCGAGAGAAAAACATATTTGATTAACAAAAGATTTAGGTGAAAAACTAGTAACCCGTGTTTCAATGTTAGTCAGTCTGTGTGGTCATTTCCCAAAATTAATAAAATATAAATATTGGTAGAGATCACAATGAAGTTTCTAGGGTTCGAACAGATCGCGTTAATAGTACATTGGCTGAGGTAGTACATAGAAGTAAAAAGAAATGTTAATTAAAAATTAAAAATGTATAAACTTCAAATAATTTTGAGGATTAAAATTATAGAAGCAAACTTCAAATAATTTTGAGGACTAAAAAAAAGACTTTGATAAGAATTATAAATTGGAAACGTGTGTTGACATAAAGATTTAAAAAATAAAAACTAAAAATTTTTTAACTGATTTTGATAAGGATTGATATTAGAAACATATTAATTAATGATAGAAGTAAAAAGATTTAAAAATTAAAAATTGAAATTTTTTTAAAAGTAATTCAGTCCGTAGCCAGTCTATATAATATAATGGCTACCATGATTATCTTAAATTATAATATGTTTATGTTTAAGTGCTATATAACATATAATAACGTGTCACGTGTATTTACATATAATGGCTACCATAATTATCTTAAATTATTTTTAATTATTGATTTTTTAAAAGTATTTCAAATGTCTATCTTAAAATTTGTTATGTATAATAATATTAATAATTATAATAATAGTAATAATAAATAATATATATATTAATAGAGATGGTAAGAGAATCATAGTTATTTATGGATAATGATAAAATAAGATAATAAAAAATATAATTGATGTACTATGAGGGGGGAAAACCTCCAACAAAAATAAAATTCAAATTCAAAATTAATCAAATAGTGAGTAGAAAAATTCCCTCCAAAAACGGTTTATGTTTATTAATATATAGGTTATATAATTATATCATAGTTTATTTATTATAATTATATTTTTTGTTTAATGTTAATATAATTTTTTTCTAAAAGAAATTGTAAAATATTTTTTTGATTTAATTATTTTATAAAAGGTAGCATTGTAATCATATATTTTGGTTTTATGCTAATATATTTATATTTTCAATTTATAAAAATATTTTTTCATTTAATTATTTTATAAAAGATAACCTTTATAAAAGTTACTAAACCATTTTCATAAATCACCATTTCTTCATTCGCAACTTCTTATATTTTAGGTAACATACAATGAAACAATTTTAATTGAAATAGACTAGTTTTCACCCCCTGTGCATTGCACGGGAGTAAAGACATATAAATTTACTTGAAATCTAAAAAAAAAAAATCTGTAGATTGATTCTTTTGGTAAAGAATAGTAAAAACTAAATTTTTTCATAGATGACAGTTGTGTTTAATCAATAACACCATAGCGTAATATAAAATGTAAATATTTTGTAGCATATGATGCTATAAACCTATTTAAACTAAGTTGATTTATAGTTAAGATTTTACTTTAAATAAATTGGTTATCATTAATGTAAGCACTCTTCCTAAATATTCTTATAGGCATTAGGTATACAATAATTTGATTATTTTAAATTTTTATTCAAAATTTAAATGTGATTTTAGAAAAAAATAATACAAAAGACAATAAAAAACTATAAAAGATGTAATCACTAATTAAATTCCAGATCATAATTCAAAACCAAGTTATTAAAACATGAAAATAAGTGTAAAAAACTTACTTTATGATACACTATGAGAAAAATTATATTAATTAGAAAATAAATCAAGATAATTCAATAGAAAGTTAAATGTAATTCAAAACAACTGAATAAATATGTAATCATAATTCATAAAATTCATCTGCTGTTTGTTGTCATCCCATATCATATTATAAAAATATTTTACAATAAAAATTTATTAAATACAAAATATATAATCAAGTAAATACTATTAAAATAGTAATTACTTTGTTTGAAATGTTCACGCTGCAAGTCCATAGCATTAACTAATAGTCCTGTCCTGCGATCACCGTCTATTTGCTTGGCTTTCCTTGTGAATACATAATATATAATGTGAATGGAAAAATAATAATTGAAAAATGACGTATATAAAAATTCCAACTAAACATCATTCAAACTTTGAATTCGACAAAGGAATAATATAACTGTGATAAACTGATTTCAAATTGATTCGTAATAATTATTCATCTCAGTAGCACAATACTGTGAAAGAGTGTAGTACATTTCTTCATTGGTAAAATAAATTGTAATTGAGCAAATGAGAATTAAAAATAAAAAAAACTCAACCAACGTAAAAGCAAATAAAAATCATATAACATAAACAAATTATATATTATACAATAAGATAAAATTAGTAAATGACTAATTCGATACTCTACTATATATTAAACAATAAGATAAATTTAGTAAATTACTAATGAGATACTCTTCATCTCGAAAATTCATTTGTGACATTCTATCACTGATAGTAGAATCCATCTATCCTTCCATTGATATAAATAAAAACATCATGTTATAGGCTCGAATGGTTTGCACAAAGTGGCTACTTTTTCCATTTATGCTATATAGCAAATCACTTATTCATAGCGCCCGATTGGGGGGGGGAGGGGGGGGAGGGTTCTCTTATTCGTGGAAGCTTGACTACTTGCCCTTATATACAACACAATTGAAATTTTGGAACTCAACATCTTTCATAACGTACCAATATATCATGTTATGAAGTTGATACGTATAAGAAGGATCTCCTAAATCTGTATATGATTCGCTTAAGATAAATCTGTATATTTTCTAATCTTACCTAAAAGAAAATAGAAATCAAAATTATTATGTAATAGTTTCATTTCAATAAGTCCTCTTTACATATTCGTCAAAGTATTGTGATTCTTTGTAATTTTTAATTTATACATAGAATATAATGAATGCTAGGAAATTTCTCTATTTCTTTTAATTAGAAAATAATTAGGAAATGTTGATGTTGCTTTTGGGTTATAGAAAATTAGAAAATTAATGAAATCTTGTTGCGTTGGGAAATTTTTTTACTCCTAAGTAAAAATTAAAGATATAATTAAAAATACTTAAATTACAAATTAAAGATATAATTAAAAATATTTTAAAGTAGAAAATTTGAGATATAATCTTGTCATGTTAGGAAATATTTATACTCCTAAGTCAAAATAAAAGATATAATTAAAAATACTTAAAGTACAAATTCAAGATATAATTGAAAATATTTAAAATTTTCATCATTTTTTGTTTTTAGGGGTGTTGAATTTGTGTTATTTCGATGTATTTTATCAATTTGAATGAATAAATAGCATATTTTCAAATAAAATAAAATAAAATAAGACGTTTTCCAAATATAATCATAATTTATCCATAAAGATATGACCTAGTACTAGAGTATCCCTTATTGATTTGTTTCGAGTTCGAGACACTACAATCCTAATTGCATAATTGCACGAAGCTGCGCAACAATGATTTCCAAGGCTATAATTTTAATCTTTTGGTTCGTTTACTTGATTTTCTACGTTATTCATTATACTAGCTATTTTACCCGTGCGTTGCACGGGAGCATAATTTTTTAACTAATAATATTATTAATAGATGTTAGTCATATTAACATAAGACCTCGAAAAAAATAAAATAGATAATGTGTTGCAACGATAAACTTAATTAATATAACTAATGAAATAATTCTTGAAAAATTTCGACAGAGTTTTCGTCTATTTTGCACCAATTCATCCTACAAACAACTGGGGGAAACTCACCAAAAAATACAAATTTAATTTACGATATTCTTAAAGATATCAACAATTAAAGCAATCCAAATATAACACCATCAATAATAATCAACAACAACACACAAGACAAAAAGTAGAAACATCTTCGTATTTTGACAAAAATGATGAATGTACTTAAATATAAGTTACATCCATAATTATCACATAGAATATAAAAATTTGTGTTACTATGCAATTGAATTGTACTAAAACAACAAATAAATTATTATATAAGCGGAACATCTCTAACATCACTTTTACACAAACATTGACACTTTAGCATAAAAAACCTACAAAATATTAGAAATAACATCATATTTCAGATATGATCAATAAAACTCATTAAAATTATAATTTTCGATCACTAAGGGTATGTTTGATTGGGTATAAAGTTAATGTGCGCGATATTCCGTGTAAAAATGTGTGGTTGATATTATTTTGGAAAATATGTGTGTGGTTGAAAATGAGTATGAGGCATATAGATTTGCGTGCGGAGAAGTTAAGCCCCCAAAAGAACAAGGCCTAAGTATGTTGAGTTACTTTTTTGCAGCACAGTTGCACTAATGCATAGATGCTACATATAATCACTTTGTATAACTCTACCAAATTTGTGACGGGGATATTATACCTGGATAAATATAAGAGCACAAACACAATAATATATATATATATATATATATATATTCAATCTTTCACTTCATATATCAAACCACGAATAACATAAATTGTTTGTGCAAAGAACCAAATAAAGTGAACAATGTACATGATGCAATTAATAAGTATGAAACTATAAGTTTAAACACTTCTTTATAGACGACATTGGTGGTCATGGTAGTTAGACGACCATCATCATCATATATCACAAACTTTAAACCCTTCCCATGTGCCACCCTCGAAACTGCAACATACCTTCCTGTTCAAATCCTAACTATTTCGCCCGTGCGTTATACGGGGAACAAATTTTTTAACATCTACTTTTTTCCATATATATATTGATTGACTATTGTATTATCATAAGAATTAGAATATGAAAACAACTAATAATCACCTAAAAGCTTTATTTATTTACATTATGGTTTGATTCATAATTTAAAATTGTAATAACTCTATGTGAATTAGAAAAATAAAAATAATAAAATATAATGTAATTTATCTCATTCCAAATCGCCCATTGCAAAGATGATGGTGTAAGTACTCATAAGATAATTACAATTTTAAATCTAATCTTTGATAATTTAACTCAATAAATATGTAATTTTAGCTTTAAATTTCTCTTTTCTTTTCTTTTTTTTATACATATTCATTCAATAATTCATTAAGATACAATTAAAATAAGAACACAATTCATACTCTTAACTTTGTTACTTCAATGTTCTGTAACTAATAACATTGATTCACGATTGAGATGTCAATTAGACCAATGGGGCACTAATTCACTCAGATAATATATGAGCATTTTGGCACAAACAATAAACGTTCCACGAAAAAAAATTAAAAGTGCAAAAAAGTACAATCAATCAATGAATTTAGTTTTACAATTTAAAAAATTGTATCGACTCAACCAAAAGTATAAAAAATTAATGATACAAAAAAATTATCAATACGAAGAAATAATAATTATTTTAACAATTTACCAAAAATAATCCATCAATTCATATTTTAAATTATTTTATGCTTGTAAATAGTAATAATTGCATTACAAATTACATTGCCCATAGAAAGTTTATTGGACTTTTGCAATTGTGATGAATTGTATGAATTAAAAATTCTAATCAACCATACAATAAGTATAATTAATTTTCAAAATGAATATATTAGCATAAAAACTAAATGATCTAAGGGGAAAAAAATTAATATTATGAAAAAAGTACGATAAATCAATGGATTTACCTTAATAACCTAAAATATTGTATCGACTTGTATTAATGACTTAAAAATTGATCATATATATATATATATATATATATATATATATCTGTGTGTGTGTGTAACTTTTACAGTGCGAAGGAACTACAATTGTTTTTTTTTATAATAAGCGAGTCCAACACTCTTTTGATTGAAACTCTCTTCCACTGTTGAAAATTATTTTTCATATAGGTACAAAAAATAAAAGTCCAAGAGAAGAAAAATTAATAGTGCGACGGAAGTACGATTAATCCATGAATTTACCTTTAGTATTTGAAAAATTGTGTCATCTTAACCCAGTGGTATAAAAAATTAATAAAAAAATAAAAAACAATTTATTAGTGTAGAGAAAGAATAATTATTTCAACAATTTACTGCAAACAATCCATCGAATTGGGTCAATTCATATTTTAATTTATTTTATACTTCTGAGTTAATTTATTTGTTAGGATTGATTATGAATTAATAAAAAAGAATAAATTAAAAGACATAAAACTTATAGAAGATAAGTTTAAATCGGTTGAGATTTGAAAGAAATCTAATTTTGACTGTACACAATTTTTTATTTTGGTGAGAATAAGATTTAATGTATATAATAATAAGTTAATTTTATTATTGGGGATTAATTATTAATTACTAAAACATAAAAAATCAAAAGACAAAAATGGACTTTATTTTAGGTGGAAAAATTAATTAATCTAATTAAAAAATAGGCCGAAAATTCCCTTCTTTTACTTAATTTTCATTCTTTAGTTCATTTGATTTTTGAAAATAATTAATTATTTGTAAATTTTAGTAAAGGGACCGATCTAATCATGTTAGAAGTTCCTTTTAATTTTTATGTAAACTTTTAATGACTTTTGATTTTGTGTCACACAAAAATTAAGTCTTAGCGAAATTGCTAATTTAGATTAATTTCTATTCCTTAGCTAATTTATTATCAAAATAATTATATTAAAAAATTAATTAGTGGATCGAATCAAAATTTTATATTTTAGCGTTATAGTTTTCTTTTAATTTTGTGTAAAAATTTAATGAATGCTAATTTTGTATCACACAATAATCAAATATTAATGAAATTTTTAATTTTAATAAATTTTATTTTCTTAAGAATTAATTTTTGTTTCGCAATTAATTATTTATAAAAAGTTTCTTATTCTATATAGAGATGTAAATCTGTAGATTCGGATAAAAAAATATAATAAAATAATCATTATCAATACTTATACAAGGAAACAAAATTTAGATTTAATATTTAGCATTTAATATAAATAGTAATTTATTAGTTTATTTGTTAGGATTGATTATGAATTAATAAAAAGGAAAAAATCAAAAGACAAAAAACTTACAGAAGATAAGGTCAAACGAGTTGAGATTTGAAAAAAAATCTAATTTTTACTACGCACAACTTCTTATTTTAGTGAGGGTAAGATTTAACGTAGATAATGATTAGTTCATTTAATTATTGTGGGCTAATTATTAATTACTAAGAAAGGGAAAAATCAAATTAATGCTAATTTGGTATCACACAATAATCAAATATTAATGAAATTGTTAATTTTAATTAATTTTATTTTATTAAGAATTAATTTTTGTTTCGTAGTTAATTACTTATAAAAAGTCTCTTATTCTATATGTAGATATAAATCTTTATATTCATATTAAAAAAATATAATAAAATAATAATTATCAATACTTATGCAAGGAAACAAAATTTAGATTTAGATTTAATATTTGACATTTAATATAAATAGTAATTTATTAATTTGTTTGCCAGAATTGATTATGAATTAATAAAAAATTAAAAAATTAAAAGACAAAAAACTTACAGAAGACAAGTTCAAATCAGTCGAGATTTGAAAAAATTCTAATTTTGACTATACACATCTTCTTGTTTTGGCGAGGATAAATTTAACGTAGATAATGATTAGTTAATTTAATCATTAGGGATTAATTATTAATTACTAAAAAAAGGAAAAAAATAAAAGGCAAAAAAAAAGTTTATTTTAGATAGGAAAACTAATTATTAATCTCATTAAAAAAAGGCCAAAAATTCCCCGTTTTTCTATATATATAGATATAGATTATCTTATGGCGTCTTCATGCCTACAACTCATAATAATTCATAAATGATGCCATTTTATTTTTTATTTTTTTTTGGTTACAAGCAGTGATGGACCGATGGTCACAACAAAGAGTGAAGGCTCGGGTCGATCAAGCCGGAAAAGAACTTGTATGCCAATGCAATCCATTTGACGTACATTGTGTTGCATGTGAGCAGGGACGGTCCTGTGATTCACGAGGCCTGAGTCGAAGTCTTGAAAAAGGGCCCTTGAACTATAGAACCTGGGGTTTTGGGGTTGAGGCGGCAATTTTTTTAGTCCAACGCACGTATTAAACTAAAAAACTTAGAAAGAGCATCAAACGTAACTCATCTTTTCCTTCCTCTTCATCTTTCCCTCCCAATTCATTTTTATTAGTTTCGACATTTTCAATCGTCATTCACATTCACGGTCCTATAATTGCTTTACACTAAATACCAAGAAAAAAGATTAAAAATCGGCATCAAATGAATTAAACAAGTCCTTTTGTTAAACAAATTTCAACAATTATTTCACAAATGCAACGGATCAAATCCACCCAATACTAATACAGTAATACTATTCTAAAGTAAATTAGAAAGCGGTCTCTACTGATTTAAAATGGGCATAAATATTTGAATACACATTGCTAAAAAGTAAAAAATGGAACTAAAAATTTGGATTGAATACTTCAATTGTTCTCTTATTATTCTTAAAATTGGCCCTAAAAATTTGGGTTAAATTCAAAATTGGGCCCTTCAGTAAAAGTAAAAAAAAAAAGGGTAATACACAATTGAAACTCAGGTATAATGAATAAAAATGGGCCCCTAAAATGGCGGGCCTGAGGCGGTCGACTCAGTCGCCTCATTACAGGACCGCCTCTGCATGTGAGGCTTGTGTACATGTTGAGTTCGTGGTGTTACGTATGAGGTTTTTGTATATTGGGTAGTTCTTACGTTCAATAATGTGTTTAACTAATATTTCAAAAGTTAAATTTGGCATCATTTGTTCATTCTTTACTGCAGATAAAATTTGTTGTCAAGTAGGAGAAGAACCATTTTTATGAACACAATATTACACACTGTTGGGGATCGGATAGTATCCTTAAAGTATTGTAGTTGTACTTTATTTTAGAAATTAATAAATGCGATATTTATTTTCGAACATATTAACATATTGCATGTGATTTTATTATTGTAAATATCATAGAATAAAATCCCTAGTTTATTAGATATAATCACAATCTTAGTATATAAAAGTTATATACAAGAAGATTAAGTAATAAACTTAAATTAAATCCATGATGAAATTAATTAAAGTAAGGGATCTTTAATTAAAGCATCACTAATGCGACCCATGAACATTGTGAATGTGATTGTCTTATCCGGATCGTTGATGAGGAGACATCTAGATGGGGGTCTTTATATATAATGAGATTATATAGGATTTGAACCGATTTGATTTGTTATTTCACATTAAATTCTGTTGTCTTTGTGAAATTCAAATTAAATTATAAAGATGATCATATATGAATAGATTTTAATCCTAAAGTGAATATAGATTTTTAGTGGAGTAATAATGAAATTAATAAGTTGGAAAAATTAATTAAAGAGTTCAATTATTTTTTTCAATTTATTGGAGCTTCTAATTATAGCTCCATGGTCCGCGGTACGCCTTTCGAATTAATGACAGACTTGAAATGCAGTTTAATAAATCCTGATAAAATATGAAAAATAGTTTTCATATTTATTGATGGCTTGAAGGTAAATATAATTGAATATGAGATATTAATTATATTTATTCTAATTATAGGATAATTATAAAACTTAATAATATCTATAAATATTGAGAATATTAAATAGATATTATTTAACTGAAGGTTGAGTTATAATAGGATTTAACTTTCCATTCTAGAAGATTCTAGAGGTTGGATCCTAATAGGATTAGGTACATCATACGACTATAAATAGGAGATCTCTTATTAGACAAGACATACTTCTACAATTGTAGAAATTTCATTTCTTCTGCGAAATAGATCTAACGAATTTTTCTCTCATAATATTGAGTTTAGGTAAGTTCAATAATAGTGTAGGATCCCACCTAAATCAGTATGCCAACTATACTTTTTTATGAGTTGAAAACAACATAAAGAAAGAATTGGAATTCTAGATCTGTATTTGGAGTGCTCACACACTTCCAGTCAATTGAGAGGATTGTACTGAAAGATTGTGGCTTCTATCGAATCCAATTTAGTAGCTTTTGCCAAATCTGATTTTGCGTAAGACTACTTCTAAAGGTTAGTTTACTAGTTTTCCATTAGATTTATTAATTTAGATTTACTCATGATTTATATTCATACGGTCGTTCTTTGATTTGTGAAAGTTTATGAAATTTTATAAAATCGCTTCCGCTATATCAGATCTGATATAATGATTGGAAATTTTAAATGCTAGAATTATTCTGGCAAAGCAAATAATTTCCAACACATCGGTGGTTATACATTTTAATAGCCTGCCGTTTTGGACATTTTTTTCCACTTAAGTTTAGGAGTGGCCGTCGGTCAGCTTGGGTCGGTTTTGGACCCAAACCGAAATTGACCACCGGTGGTCGGTTTGCATGGTTCAGAAACTGAAACCTATCACCTAATCGATCAAACCGAACCGACCCAAACCACCTCCGTTTGGGTCGGTTTGGGTTGGTTTTTCAAATTTTTTTTTTTTTTTTTGTAAAAGCAAACTATGCAAAATTGCTTACAGAAACCTAAAGTATTTGTCATATACACAGTAACAAAACAAACATAGTCCCAAAAAGAAAATAGGGAAAATAAAAAAGAACAGAAAAGAAATTTTTTTTGACTTTTGAAACCAAATTTGTGGGCTCAATTGTTGGTGCCTCTTTCTGTCTTTTGACTTCGATTCCTAAAACTACCTAAAATTTTAACACGGACAATAAAAGAAATAATGAGGTAGACCAGATTGCATTATGTATAATATTAAACATAAATATATTAATATTAATATTCTTGCTTATAATTCTACAGTTGTTTGATCAATATTTTGTATTGTAAAGATCCAAAAGGGATGAAAAGGGCAAGGAAGAAAAAGGGCCGAGAAGGGAACGAAAAGACTGGCTTTGTTTGTTAAATAGGTCTTTTATGGGCTTAAACAAACTGGTATAAAAGATTTGATTCATTATGTTTAATTCAAGTATATCTTGTAACACAATGATGGAGCCACACTGTTTATCTCCTCTTGTATATCGATGACAAACTGCTGGCCTATAGTGAAAAAAGAAAATCAAGGCCATTAAAGATCTGTCAAAAATTATAATTGAATTTTTTTTTATCCTTGGTTTGGGTCGGGTCGGTTAACTAACCCATTAACACCTCAACCCACCAACCGAACCAACCCACCGTCGGTTCAACAGCAAGTGAACCACCAACCGAACCGATCGCCGAAAAAATCGAACCGAACCGACCCAATACGGCCGATTTCTGTCGATTTGGCGGTTTAATTTTTTTTCCCAACCCTACTTAAGTCTTCATTCTTTTATTCTTTACCATGTAAGCTGAAATTGTTTCTTTTCTGCGAGTGAGTAGTTGTGTATCTTTATATTAAAATAACTGGAGTGTCACGTTGGCAAAAATGCCTTGCCAACGTGGCACACATTAAATATTTTTAAAAAATTAAAAAATTAGTTTTTAAATTAATCTAACATTAATTAATAGTAATTAAAAATATAATTAAAAATAAATCAATTTTTAAAGCAATCATTTAATGAGAAAAAATTAGTTTTGGAAAGACGTTAAATATAACTTCATTTTTTAAAGTTTTAATTCAAAATATTAAATAATAAATATTTTTTATTTATTTTTATTGTGTTAAAATTATAGATTTTGATAATTTTGCTTGGTTACGTAAATTGGACTATTCAAAAATAGTAGGCATTTTTTAGAATTAAATTATGAGTAGTTAAAATTATAACTAAATTTATGTTTAATAATTTATCAATTTTTAAGTAAATACTAATTTATGGATCTTTATTTATATTAAAAAATTAGAGTGTCACGTTAGTAAAGATGCCAATATGGTATACATTAAATATTTTTTAAACATTATAAAATTAGTTTTGGAAATAATCCAACATGAATAAGAATTAATTAAAAATATAATTAAAAATAAACCAATATTTAAATTAAAAAATTTAATGAGAGAAAAAATAGGTTTTGGAAAAACTTTAAGGGCATTTGACCAATAACTATACTTATAGGGAAAATTTGCCAACTAAACCCTACACGTCTCTTTTTTTACCATTAACTCATTTTTTACACAACAAGACCAAAATAGAATTTAAAAATCACAAATTTACAACAATATCACTCTAATAAAATAAACATCCAAATTTACAATAATGCAACTCTAATAAAATAAACATCCAAATTTACGACAATGCCGATCTAATAAAATAAACATCAAAATTTACAACAATCCCACTCTAATAAAATAAACATCCAGATTTACAACAATTCCACTCTAATAAAATAAAATAAATAAGTTTTCTCTCTCTAAATTACCATCATAAGTAACCTCACTCAACACTCAACTTTTCCTCTTCCCATTTTTGACTTTCTCTCTTTACGCACTTTATTTCTCCATATTACCGCTATAGGTAATCTCGATCAACATTTAACTTCTTTCGTTCTCCATCTCTGACTTTCTCTCTCTACGCATTTTCTCTCTCTTCATTAACATCCTAACTAATCTCAATCAACATTCAACTTCTCCATTCCTTCATTTCCGACTATCTCTATATGCACTTTCTCTCTCTAGATTACCTCACCAGGTAATCAGATTACCACCACAAGCAATCTCGCTCAACATTCAACTTCTCATTTCCCACATCTTCGACTTTCTCTATCTACGCATTTTTCTCTCCAGATTACCACCACAGGCAATCTCGATGAACATTCAACTTCTCCATTTTTCCGTTTCCGACTTTCTTTCTCTACTCACTTTCTCTCTCCAAATTACCACCCCAAGTAATCTCGATCAACGTTCAACTTCTCCCTCTTCGGTCTCTCACTTTCTCGCTCCAAATTACCTCACCAGCTGATCAAATTACCACCACAAGTAATTTCGATCAACATTTAATTTCTCCCTCTCCCGTCTCTCACTTTCTCTCTCCACATTACCTCATTAGGTAATCAGATTACCGCCACAACTAATCTCAATCAATATTTAAATTATCCCTTCCTGTCTCTGACTTGATCTCTCTACTCATTTTCTCTCTACTACCACCACCGCCACTACCACATTTCCACAACCACTACCCTCTGCCACCACCATTGCCACTACCCCCACCATTCCTCCACCATCACCCCACCGCCACCACCACCACTATCCCTTCCACCACCACCACCACCATCATTCCACCATTCAACCACCATCACCACCATTATACAACAACCACCATTGCCACCATTACACAACCACCACCACCATCATTCCACCATTCAACCACCATCACCACCATTATTCCACCACCACCACCATCATTCCACCATTCAACAACCACCATTCCACCACCGCGAAACCACCACCACCACTACCACCACCGCTCGACCACCATCGCCTCCATCCTACCACCACTATTCCACAACCACTACCACCACGACAATTACTTATCCCGATATTGCCATTATCTACCCCAATAATACTATTATCCATATTATTATATGTCCTGGTAATCGTATTATCTACCATAGTAACAGTATTACCTATCAAATTATCACCACAATTCGTCCATTCCACCACCACCCCCCCTCCACCACCGCTGTTGCACCACAACCACCACCATCATTCGACCATCACCTCCGCCACCGTTGCTTACCACAATAATACGATTACCTGCCCCAATAATAGTATTACCGTCCCCAGTAATAGTATTACATATCTCAATAATCATAACCAAGAATACTACAACGTCATTTTCAATTTTTTCTAGGACCAGGATGCTAAAATTCTGTAGCATCTCAAACAAAATATTAAACTTAAAATTTTCAAATAGTCAAGTGAACCATTCAGTGTGAGAACACTCACATGTATACAACAATTTACATGTATGAAATCTTATAGAGGTAGAAAATTATCGATATTCTGTATTACATGCTACAATGCTAAAAAAAATTTAAAGAAAAGAAATCAAGGTACAAGAAGAATATTACCTACCCAAGTAAATAATATTATTTGCCACAATAATATATTATCTTACCCTAATAATAATATTACGTACCTAAATAATCATAACTATACCATTAAAAATACTACAATTATAAGAATATTTTCCACCCAAGGAATATTGCCAGCCCCGGTAATTTAGATTACCAGCCCCGGTAATCTAGATCACCATTCAACTTTTCGCTTCACTCGTCTCCGACTCTCTCTACATTTTCTCTCTATATTACTACAATCGGCAATCTAGATTACCGTCCGAATAATCTCTATAAACTCCTCAATGATTAAAAAAAAAAAAAAGAAATCGAACTGTAAGAAAAACATTACCTACACTAATAATATTATTATTTGTTCCGATAATAATATTATCTACCCAAATAATCTTATTATCGGCCCCGATAACACGAAGGTTAGACTCACATCAACACAAAAGTTACTAAAAAATTTTCATAAATCGTATAACTTTGTAGAGAGATAGAAAGAAAATATGTTGTATTGCATTTTATGATCCATTACAAATGCCACTATATATAGAATAGAAACCCTAACACTAAAATAACCTAACTAGTTCTCAACTATTTCACTAAAGAATTAATCAACATTTTCCTTAATTTTGCAAGAAAAATTATCTCCTATAGTTGGATTTCATTGCAAAGATGCAGTATAGTGGGAGTTTGAACTCGCAGCAACAACTTATTGGTAAGGGTCATTATAATGCATTTTTGTTACACAAACTAACAATGGATCATCAATAAAAACCAAATGCATTTCCTGAGTAGCAATGAAAGAAATAATTACAGTAAAAAAAATCATCTAATGTATCCTCATTTCTCAGGCCATGTACTAATTTTCTCCTTTTCATACTTCAAAAATAACGCAGAAACCGCAGCTATGAAATATACCTGAATCAGAACAACAGAAGGCGAATGATAAGTAATAACACCTTTACCCGTAGCCAGCTCCACTAAAAACAAAACGGATAGTCCGAGAATAGCAATTCGCCCATTGACCCGCTCCGAATAAGGACTGAACCCGAATTCAACATTCAATCCTTCTGACACCGGCTCTTTCAGAGGTACGGACGGAAGGTATACACTCGATCCGGATCCGGATTTCTTACTCTTCCGTGACTTGCCGGGCTCCAGTTTCTTACCTGTGCCGCTCCGGCTGCGTTGGCGGACTTGCGAGAGCCACCCCTTGAAATTGACTTCCAGTTTGGACGAGGTTGTTGAGGAAGTAGTGGAGGAGGCTCCTTCTGTGGAGGCGCATGGTACAAAGGATCCCGGTGGGGGCGCTTGTACCAAGGGTTTACACGAGTGTGCTGTGAGAATATTGGGTTTGATTTGGAGAATTGCAGAGAGAAAGGAGATAGTGCAGCCATTTGTTGTTCACTCGTTGCTCCCATGTCAGTTTTTCAACTGATTCTATGAATCAATCAGATTTTGCTTTGATTTATTTGTTTATTTTTAATTTTTAAATAGTTTTCTTTTTTGGGGATTTCTGGAAGGGCAAAAGTATCGTAAAAATGTGTAATTAAGTAAGTGGTAAAAGAGTTTATAAAATATTGTAGTTAATGGGCAAAAATAAGATGGTCCGTAGTTAGTGGGTAAAGACTGACTTTGACCTATATTTATTAGGTATTTTCCCAAACTTTAAATGTAACTTCATTTTTTAAAGTTCTAATTTAAAATATTAAATAATAAATATGTTTTATTAATTTTCATCGTATTAAAATTGTAGGTTTTGGCAGTTTTGCTTGGTTACGTGAATTGGACTATTCAAAAATAGTTGGTATTTTTACTTTTTTTTTATTTTTTAAAATTAAATTGTGGGCAGTTAAAATTATAACCGAATTTATGTTGAATAGTACTTTATTGATTTTGAAGTAAATAGTAATTTATTAATCTTTATATTATTGCAATTGAAGTGTCATATTTGGCGAATGTCTTATTGGCAGTGCTAACATGAACACACAATTTTTAATTAAAAAAGTTAATTGATATTTTTCGTTTTTAATACGAATGGTATGATATGCTCATTAACTAGATTTTATATTGCATGCGTTTCTCCTTTTCTAAGTATATAAAATTAAAAATAAAAAGTTTTTCTTCTAAAATTAAAATACAGTTTATGTAAATGGAAAGAAATCAAATGAATTATGTAGATACGAAAAATTATCGGTATTACTAAAAATTTAAGTTACATAAAATTAAGCATAATATTTTTTATACAATAGAGCTAAAATTAAGTAGTAATTACAGCCAATTATTAAAAAAATGCATAAAATCATAAAATTTAAAGTGCTTAGTATCCATTTCAGAAAGAAAAAATGTGTTCAATATAAATTTAATTTGTACCGACGAGAAAGACAAGTTTTGATAATAAAAGAATTTGTATATATTTATTCATAATGGTTCGTTTACAATTAATTAATTTTCACGATCACGGTTATGCAATGCAATGAACGATAATTGGAATTAAAATTACACGTTTTAATAAACTTCTTAATTATATGATGCACGTAAATTTTTTAATTTACAATTGCGAATTTACTCCACGTTTTTTGCATTGACTATAATATACAATATTATAGATTTTAATAAGTGTTTACAATTATGCAATCTTCTATGTATAAATTACATCAATTGTGTAATTCAACATTCATATTCAATATATTTATAATGGTATATCAATTGTTTATTGTACATAAATTTAATTCTTCCTGTGCATCGCACGGGGTGTAGTACTAGTTCTTTTTCATTGCTAGTGTAGAGTCATGTCCATGTATTTACGAATGTTGCTATCAGTGAATTGATCTTTCCTTTTTCATAATTATTGTAACTTATTGATTCTGAATTTTTACTATTTCTTTGTTTGAGGGAGCATATTTTATTGTTGCAAAAGTGCGGTGTTATGCATATCGAATCAACTCTAACAACTACCGGATTGCAACACGTTTCATGATGGTGGGATCTGAGAACCATTAGCCTCCCAAGAGTATTATTTTGCTGACGGTTGAGTGGTTAGCGACTGTAAAAATATTTCGTCTTCTGTGTAACGAAATCTCATATTTCTCTCTAGATTCATGAGTGTAACATATAATCTACTGAATTGTGTGCGAGTTTGCTTTCGCAGAGAGGATTCTATTGTAAACTATAAAATCTTGCAACCTTTGTTGCCATTTCGGCATTGAATCTATATATATCTATCTAAAAAGAGCATTTTTTTTTCCCGCCCAAATATATCACAATTTTTTTCGCTTATTGAATTTATCTAATATAATCTTCTATCTATATATAGAATAACTTACATTATATATAGAAAATGATACTTTTTTCTTATTATATTTTTTATTACCAAAAATGCATTTTCACATTTAAAATACACTCTATTTTATTTTTTATTTTTTATTTCCTAATCCATATCCAACTCTGTTTTATATATTTTTCTTTGTTAATGTATTAATATTAATGTATATTGATTTTATTTGATTATTTCCACCCTATCATTTTCTCGCCTTTTTTTTCATTCTCTACCTATAAAAAAATCTTTATTCTATTTTGTTCAACTTGATGAGAGTTTTATTACAAGCATACTATCAATATACAAATTTTTATTTTTTAAAAAATTAAATTTTACCGCAAATATATAAATTCGTGTCCGACTTAAATATAAATTAATATTAATATAGATTAATGACTATTGACGTAATGAGATTAAAAAAATTGATAATTTGTTATGACATGCACTTAATTATTTTTATGAATAACTAGCTAAAAAAATTAATTAAAATTAAAAATCCCACTAAGATTCAATTTTTCTGTGATAAAAAATTAAGATTTATTAAAAGTTTTCACAAAAATAAAAAGAAACTCATCGGCAGTCGGCCTGAGTTCGAAATAAAGTCCTATCACTATGATTTCCAATTTGTACTAAAAAATTAAAAAATTAGGGTGGACCCATTAATTAATTTTAGAAACAATCAATCATTTCTATAAATAATTACTAAGAAACTAAAATTAATTAAAATTAGCACTTTCTCCTAGATTTCATTTTTGTATAATGAAGAATTACAATTCGTTAAATTTTTACATAAAAATTAAAATAAATGGGAAACATGAAAATTTAAAACTTAGCTTGGACCCTTTAATTAATTTTAGAAAGAATTCATTGCTTTTAAAAATAATAATTATCTAATAAATGAAAATTAGTTAAAAATTAGCAATTTTGCTAAGATTTAATTTTGGTGTGATAAAAAATTACAATTTACTTAATTTTTACATAAAAATTAAAGCAAGCATGTAACATCAATTTTTTAATTAATCATTCAATTATAGCATTAATTGATTTTTTATTAATTGAATCTATATCTATATCTATATCTTTTAAATTCCAAAATATGTTTTCAATTATAAGATATTTTTAAAATTAGATAAATATAATTCTCAAAATTATGGCTATCAAGCAAGTTATTTTGGAGATAATTAATTTTTTTAGAAATAATTAGCTCAAGCACAAGAATTAACTAAAATTATTTATACTATAATTAATTAAAATAATAAATTCTAATGCAAATATTTAGTTGGACATGAGTTTAATGGATAAAGATTAATGAAAATTAATTACATTGTTAAAAGGAGAAATATAATTAATTTAAAAAATAAAAAATCATTAGATTGCTGTGAGTGTTCCCTGAAAGATGAAAAAAATTTATTAAATTGTAATATATCTTTTAAATTACAAGATTTCTTCAAAATTAGATCCATACAATTCTTAAAAATGAATATACTAAAATAATTATTTAAGAAATAATTAATTATTTTCCGTAAATAATGAGTGAAAATGAAAACTACTTAAAACTAATTATATTAGAATCAATTAAAATTAATAATATCGTTACAATTTAATTGGACTTGGTTTCAATGGACAAAAATTGACATGGACTCATTGGATGAAAATTAATCAAAATTAATTATATTGGCAAAACAAAAAAATAGTATTAATTAAAAAATAAATAATAATTAAAATTAATTAGATTACCAGGGTTGACTAGATTTTCCCTAAAAAATGAAAGGTAGCTTTTTAATTATTAAATATATTTACAATTAGATTCATCCAATTCTTAAAATTGTAGCTAAAAAACTAATTATTTTAGAAATAATAAATTATTTTTATAAATAATTAGCATAAAACAAGAATTTATTAGAATTAATGATATTTCTTAGATTTAATTGGATATATTTTCAATGGACGAAAATTAAGATTGTTTTATTAGATGAAGATTAATAAAAATTAATTAAATTTCGAAAAGGGGGAAACATAATTAGTTCAAAAAATGAAAAATAATTAAAATTAATTTGATTTTTATGTGGAAGAAAAAATATGCTTCGAAATTAATTTATCTTTTTACGTATTTTAAAATAAAGTAAAGTTAATGCCTATAAGATTTTGGATTTTTAGAATTACGATGTTGCATCTTATGATAGAGTAAGTTAACTCATCATTAGTCCTTAATTAACTTCATTTACTTTTTCAGTATTATCATTCTTTTTTAAAAAAATTTTTTATTCTCAGATGTTTTTGTATTTTTTATAATATTTCTTTTGAGTTATAGTTGGTCGCAAAATAATTATATTTCTTTTTGTATAATTAAGGGTGTTTCAAATGATCTGTTCCTTTTTTTTTTAAATAACAAACTCTAAAAATAGGTCTTCAAATAGTAATTATATATTTTTTAGCATGACACTACTTGAATCAACCATTATATAATAATTATTTGGTTCAATCTATCTCTTTCGCTAGGGAATAAGTCTAAAAATTCTTACTAAACAATTCATTATCAACTCAATCAAATATTGTAATTATACGACTGAAATAGAATATTTTAATTGGCATTCAACTATGTTATATATTTTTCTAAGTTTCTATTTTCTAAATAAATATTAACAATCCTACATACTTTTAATTATTTATTTTACACTAAATTTTGCCTGTTAAGATTTTATTTAATTTTTTAGTATCATCAATTAGATTGTATATTTTAAGTATTAATCACATATATTTTAATTTATTTATCTTATCCAAATTGATTGAAATTTTGTATCAAATCATTCAATATTTAATATATCGAACATGTTAAATTAGAGAGTTTATATCTAATATGTTAATATACGTATTTAGTATATTTAGAAGGCATTTATTGAAGAAATAAAATATCAATAACATATATATTAAAAAGTAGAAATAAAAATCATCAATGAAACCATTACGATGAGGCGTGGACATGGATAAGAATTGTCTAGCGGGGCGGGGATGGGGAATGGAAGTTTACATTGTTATTTTTATAATATATATATCTCGATGCTAATTATATTTTATAATTAAAATTTAAAAATCATTATTTACATATTAATTGTTAATAATGCATATTACACTGATGTATAGTTAATATCTACCAAAATTTATAATTGCATATAATAAAATGTAAAATAGTTTAAAAGAAGAGACCATAAGCTCTACGAATATAAGTAGCTATGAAGGTTAGTAGAGTCATTTTAGTATGGTTATTTTGATAACTATAACATTTAATGTTGTTTTATTTTTCATTTACGTTAGTAGATTAATCTTGCAATGAGTAAAATATGATATATTATCACAATCTCTGTCACGAATTGTCATTCTATGCAAAATATGGGCGTAAATGCTAATTAAGTTACTGTTCTATGGACAATAGTAAATTAAGTTACATGGATTTTCGTGAATTATTCTTTCCATATTTACACAATTAATTAATATGAAATATAGGGGAAACTCTGTTGAAATCTATATATATATATATATAAACTACCTTTTTTCCCTCTAAAACATCTTTTTTTGAATTTTTTACTTAATTTTTAATTCCACATCATTATATTTTTCCCCCAATGCATTTTTCCTAAAATAGACATTATCTTTTCCTTAAATCGACGTTATCCTTTTTAATAATATTCTTTTTATTATATAGACCATCATTATATTCAACATTAATATTTTTTTAATTTAATTATATTTTTTTATTTGTTACCTAACCTAATCTCCAATGCAATTATTTTTGCTAAGAATTATAGATAATAAATTAAAATGTCACTTGAAAGAATTCAACAAATTGTCTATAATAAATTTTTGAAATAATTGTTCTTTCTTTACACTAAAAAACTTCGTCTTCATCTTTTTTCCTCATTTTTGGCTATGATTAATTTATAAGACCAATTCATGGATTGATTTTTCTTTCTTCAAACTATTAGTATTTTTTGCATTTGTATCTTCAATTTTTTTATCCAAACAGTTTCTAATACAATTTATTATTATTATTTTTATAATTATATATAATACAATTATTTTTAGAATGGTCATTCTCTTCTTCTTCTTCCTAAGTTGATCATTAGGTTGAAAAGATGCAAGTTATTTTTGTTTATAATAATATGAAATAAATTAAAGTATGAATTCAAAAAATTCAATGGATTGTCTGCCATAAATCTTTGAAACAATTATTCCTTCTTACCAATAAATTTTTTCTTCCTTTTTTTTTGTCGTTCCTATCATTGATTTTTTACACCACTAAATTGACTCCACGTTTTTTTTAAATTGCGAAAGTAACTTTGTGGATTGATTTTACTTTTTTTGCTCAACAACCAAATAATTAACATTCGTTGGACGATACATTGCTAGCATCTCCATCTAATGAGATATTCGGTATACAACAGGAAGATAATTTACATCCATTTGATTCACATTCATTTGAATCGCTTATGTGAACAAACATGTTTACTTTGCCGCATTGATAAATTTTTTATTATTTTTTTAAAAATATCATTGGGCTGAGTCGACATATTATTTCAAAATATAAGTCTAAGTTCTTATATTAGGTATACTTCATGTGATGCATAGCTAAATTTTTTCCATTGAATTTTTTATTTTCTCAAGCTGTTTGATGGTTTTAGTCGACATTCTGATTGATGGATTTTTAAAAAAAATATTAAATATATGTATATAAATAATAAATTATTTATTCAATAATAATAATAATAAGCTATATTTTTAAAATATTTTTTTGGAAAATGTGAATTTTTAAATTCTAAACAAAGAAATTAATTTTAGCAAATTGAAAAGTAAATGTACGCTTTTCCACAATTTTCCTTTTTTTATAATTTACATAATTTGCTACAAAATAACTCTTTTTATGATTCAATTTTTTTTTAATATTTGTCTAAGTAGGACTTGATTATCAAAGCAAAAAATGTAAGGAATCTCAAGGGTTGAAATACTAACCTCATTCCTACCCCGTTGATCTGCATTTGTGGGAAATCTCAAGGGTTGAAATTTTTATAAAAAATAATACATTAAGACGTACGCATTTGTCCCATGTGTGAACATACTCTATAGTTTATGCTTAAAAAAAAGTAGAAAAATTTATTTTATTGCTTAACCAATAAAATAAGAATATTGGATTTCTAAAATATTTTTATACACAAATATAAATTAACTTTTTATTCATATTAATTAATTAATATATATATTAGAAATTAATTAACATAATACCTTATTTTGTTTTAAAAAATAAAATATCTTCTTAATTTAGTTTTTATATTAATTGCTAATATTTTTGACAAAAATCTTGTGTAAGAAAGTCATGTTTCCAATAAAAGGAAGTCATGTTTCTACTCATTTTTACTAAATTTTACATATTTTTATACATTGTTTTCAACTCTACACATTCTCTCTCCTATTTCACATCCACATATCTCGCGATACCTACTTGCACTATACAAATCTCTGTCATTCAACTCCACTCATTCTTTCTTCTATATCACAATAAAATTCGTAAAAATTTATTTTTACACATGCACTAACACTCGCTTAAAACTTTTTATAGAAAAAAGTAGAACAAATGAAATTTTTACAACATTTACATGCAATACTCGAAATCGATCATTGAATTACTCACTAACATAAGATAATTTGCTAAATGTGAAAAAATCCAATTAAAAAGACAAGTAATTATATTCTAATTACATTATCCAAGTCATATTTATGATTTTGATTTTTATAGCATATTAATTTCATATTGATTTGAATTCCTTATCTTCTAATAATATTTTTCTAAATAAATAGTTTATTTTAATTGAAAATAAGTTTTTCCAGTTATTGTATTAGTCAATTATATGGTGATAATTACCGACTTGAATTTAATCAATCTATATTTAATTTTGATAATATTTACTTCCAAAATTATATTTTTAAAATACGATCCCTATTTTAACTAAAAAGTTTGTTTTCAGATATATATAGATTGAATGATTCCATCTCCTATATTATTTAGTTTCTTATTAACTTAAAAGTCTAATTTTAGTGATAAATAACTAAATATCTAACTTACATATTTGTCAATAATGGTTTAATAAGCAGAAAAGTAAATATCTAAATTATGTATTTTGTAAATTAGGTATTTAATAAACAATTGGCTATTGACTCTATTAACAATTGAAATTATGCAGCTAAATCAGAAATTTTTAATTGGCTTTCGACTATGATAAATATTTTTATTTATAATTCTATCTTTTAAATAAATATTGAGAATTCTAGCTATTTTAAATTATTTATTTTATACTCATTTTTTGTTAGTTTAGATTTTATTTAATTTTTTAAAATCATCGATCAAGTTGTTTGTTTTAATTGTTAATCATATATATTTCAATTTATTGGTTTTATCAAAAATAATTTAAATTTGATATCAACTCATTCAATATTTAATTAAGAAAATGTAAACTATATACGTTTATTTATCAATCACATTAAAAATATTATACAATTTAAATTATTTAAAGTAAAAATCTAAATTGATGACTTTGAACAAAATATTAATATACCAAATATATTAAATTGCTAACTTTACACCGAATATGTTATACGTATTTAGTATATTTATAAAATATTTATATAATAAATTAGATGTCATTATCACATATATTAAAAAAATACAAATAAACGCTTCTAATTCAACAATATAATCACGATGGGTAGTGGAAGGGATATGAATTTTCTAGCGAGGCACGGTGGTCAATGGGAATCACATCCAATAGCAATCCTTATATTATACTCGCTTGCCTTCGATTGAATGAGGATGAGAGTGGCGACGATGATAAATATTTCCTAGTGGAACAAAAAAAAGGTGTTGGAGTATGTTAAACTATACTCACTATGTTGTCATTTCTATAATATATTTATATATTAATTATATTTCACAATCAAATCTTAAAAATCGTTGTTTACATATTCATTGTCGAACTATATGTTGCAATCTCCAAAGCGACAAATAGGTAGGGTTTGAAGTTTGTGCTCTGTAATGACGATGGTCATCCAACCAACGCTACTATGAATGTTGTGTAACCATGTGAGGTACGTTGTTTACTTTATTTGACTTTTTACACGAACTCTCATGTCATCTACGTTGATATACGAAGCGAATCACTATACTTATATATTGACATATTGTTGGTTTTCTACTATTATATTTGCGAGAAGATAATGTCCAGTTGAGATAGTTGCTGGAGTTATACAAATTGATGATATGCAACTTTATCCGCAAGTACAATTGTGCTCGAATTAAGGCAGCTCAATTTGCTTCACTATCGAAAATTACACTTTGAGTTAGAGATGGCCACGGTTCCAGAACCGGCGGTTTCGATTCCCCAAATAAAGGAACCGAACAGGAACCGGCTCGAGCCGGTTCCGGTTCCGATTTTGAACTGGCAATTCCGGTTCAGAACCGCCGGTTTGAACTTTAAAAAAAAAAGCGGTTTGAACATACATGCCACACAATTTTTATTTTTATTTATTTATTTTAAAAGTGGTTTCGGAACCCGAACAGGATTTTTGGAACCGAACCGGAACCGGCTTAAGTTTGGAATCGGAACTGGTCAACGCGGTTCCGATTTTCCAGTTTTTACCAGTTCGGTTCCGGTTCAAAACCGAACCATGGCCATGTCTACTTTGAGTAAGTTATATTTATTCTATCTGAACTCTGATATTATATTTTATATTTCTAAAGGTTTTTCATATAAATACACTTTGAAGTTCGAGATGTTCGACTTACGTAAAAACACATGTTGTTGTCTTATTACGATTCATTAGTAGATTAATAGGAATTTGATATTCTTGGAGAAAATTAAGGCTTAGATTTATATTTAAATCCATTCATTGTTTCTTAGAAAAATATAAGTCATTTATATTATTCGTTTTGTGTTTATGTTATTGACAATTGTTGATGGTGTTATTTTTGAATTATTTTTATTATTGAGTTTCAGGAGAATTGTAAATTAAGTTATGAAATTTTCTAAAGAATTGTAAATTTAGTTATGCGGATTTTAGTGAGGTGTTCCTTGAATATTTTACAGGAAGGATTTGTATGATATACAGGGAAAACTCTATCGAAATTTTTATCAGATTCTTTCATTACTTATCTTAATTATTAAGTTTAGTGCAATCATGAATACTCGATTTATTATTTTGGTGGTGCTATTGATATAGAATTAATATATATCGAAGCATGTAGTTATTGACACATTAGCCTCCCGTGCAACGCACGGGTGAAAAAAACTAGTATGGAATAAAAGGGATGTTCGATTTTAGAGGGTGCTCAAGACTGATTGTAGAAGTTGGATGTGACTGTTGAATCCCTCTCGAATTTTGTACCAGACAAATCTGTTGTGCTACTAGGGTGTGTTTAATTGCAAAGCCGGAAAATTGTTGAGAAAGAAAACGTTTTCCAGATAAATAAATTTCAGGAAAAGATTTTTCAGGGAAAATGATAGTTGTAGGTATTTGATTGCATTAATTTGTAAGTTGGAAAATAGTGTTATTTTTCTTATTTTTGTATTTTTTCATGAAATTTGATCATTTTCCTTATTTTTATGATTAAAGCAAATTGTCCATTAAAAAAAGAGATAAACTTTTCCCGAAAAATAAAAACCACCTCTCTCCAAGAAAAATATTATCCTTCAAAATAAGGAAAAGAACGAAATTCGAAAAAAGTTGGAAAACGTTTTCTTAAGAAAAAGATGCAATCAAACAAACCAAAAATCGAAAAAATAGAAAAGCTGGTTTTTCCTAGAAAAATTTGCCCAATCAAACACACCCTTATGTTTGGAATAATGCTACATGTAGAACTATTTTGTATAATTAGATATAACTTATGATAGAAGGCTATGGAAAATATCGTTTTTACCCTCTTATATTGGTAGGGTCCAATCCTCTATTAGAAAGTTGTGCAAGTTGCACTTTTAGCAGTTGTATTGTTCTAGAACACACGGGTGTTCCGTAGTTACGGAACACTTGGGTGATTTACGGGCCCGGTACGAAAATCTGAGATTAGATCCAAATCTAATACGACGAGGTGGAACTCCAATAATTTTGAAAATTTTTCGGCGACACCCATGGCGGCCAGTCAAAGTTTTTGGCCATAAAACTTTGACCGGTTGCCCCGGGTGTGCCGGAAAATTTTCAAAATTACTGGAGCTCCGCTTCGCCGTGTTGGATTTGGATCTGGTATCGGATTTCAAAACGAAGGTTGTACGGGCCCATAAAATCACCCAGGTGTTTTGTAATTACGGAACAGGTAGTTCCCCTAACACTACTCTTCTTCTTCCTTTTTAAATCTTTATCTGATTTTGGTCAACATAAGTTGTTCTTGGTGCAACACTCTATTCGGCACTCATCAATATCGTGGTGTTGTAGATTTCACTAAAAGCTTTAGAGCAAAAACCTATCCTGTTTTTGTAAAATTGTGCACTAACTTGATTGAGTTCGTCTCCTTCTTTTGATTGTCATTTAATCAAATCTCTACGAAATGTGGTGGAAACAAAAAAGGGAAGATCATCCTCCCAAGTGCAATTACCAAATCCTAAGTAAACACAAGTCGTGTTGTTGGCTACTTTAAAGATGATACTTGAAACTGAAATTTAGAATGCACAAAAGTCATCATTTAGCTTCTAAAAACATACTTGCTATTGCCCCCGAACATTGGAATATATCCAAAGTGCCATTGAAAATTTTAAAACATATTACTAGGGGTGGATATCGGGTCGCGTTTCGGCCCGACCCGAAACTGACCCGATTTGAATTGGTTTGGGATTTTCCAAACCGAAACCGAACCGGCGGTTCAGTTCGGTGGCTCGAAATCGACCCGACCTAAATCGGGTTTGGTCAGGTCTGGTTAGTTATTGCACAACTTTTTTTTTTTGGCAACTAGATCGGCTTTCGAAAATCGACCCAATTTACTATACAACCTGAACCGAATCAACTCTGTTCAGTTCGCAGGTCACAGGTTGGCAGTTCGAATGCCCACCCCTACATATTACATCGAGTTTTTCAAAACATATTCATCTATACACCCTTCTTTTAATACATGTTTTCAAAAGTTTGATGCAACTCGAGAATGTTTTGATAAGTTCAGTAGAGAACATTTTTTTTTAATGTCCATTGACATTTTTAGTACCCTTTTAAATGTTTGATTACTAGTGTATAATTCAAAGTTCAATAACAACTCAAACACACTTTTACAAGTAGAATGGTATTTGAAGTGTATTTTTTTATGCAAACCATCTGTAAATGATCAGGTGCCTACATGTGGACACCTTTCCGGACGATCGACATGTATCCCCCTGATAGTGGGGGAATACTTACACATTATCCGACCAAATGTGGGCACCTGTGTGCACCTTAAGGTGCCCACATGTGAGCAGCAGATTAGGAGTGGCGAAATATCTTGTATTGTTTAATTGTTTCAGTATTCAACTAAATTAAAACTCGTTGAATACACACACTTATGCCATGCTTTACCGCATGTATGTGGTACATGAGTGTTGAAACTAAACAATCTTTATCTTTATCTTTATATAGGAACGAAAAGATTACTTGGGCTAATTTCGGGTTTCCCGCCTAAATCACTTGGCCCAATATCTTGACCCGTTCTGTTGTTGCTGTGTTGGCTTATTCTTTCCTTATTATTCTCGGATTCGACCCATTAAGCTATTGCTGTGTCGGCTTAGTCTTTTCGTTATTCTCCCAGATTCTCTTCTCCTCAAGGCTCAATCTCGTTCATCTTCTTCCCTAAAATCTCGCTCGTCTCCTTCCATTTTCTCTTTCCTTATTCTTTTCCCTTCTATAGCTCGCTGTTTTTTATGGTAAAAAACGTTGATTGCCCTCTCTACCGAGGCCCTAATTTTCCCCCATCGTATCTTTCCAAAATTTGTGTATATCTTCTCCCAAATTCTGTGATAAACCTGAATTTTCTTGGAGAGAATCAAGCTTCATATTGTTTATGTGGCTACTTCTTCTCTCTATGCATCATGGAATTAGTATTTTTTAACTTTTTTTTGGTTGTTTGCAGGTTATGTGGGATCCCAGTAGAACCGAAATTACTATAATTGCGACATATTTAGCGGTATGCACATTCTCTATAACATTATTTACTTTCGGTTCCTGAAATTGTTGTTCTATTTTGACAATATGAAGATTACTGCAATGTTCTATTTTGTTTATTTATTCGTCTTTGAATAATGTTTCTTTTGTTGAAATTCTGGATTCAAACTGGTGCCTCGAAGTAAGGGAAGTTGCTTATTAGATGGCTCTTCGGATTGAGGTAATGTTTTGGCTTATTAAGGGTATGTTTGATTGGGTATAAAGTTAATGTGCGCGATATTC
The DNA here is from genome assembly GCA_018223645.1 of Jasminum sambac. Lineage (NCBI taxonomy): Eukaryota > Viridiplantae > Streptophyta > Magnoliopsida > Lamiales > Oleaceae > Jasminum > Jasminum sambac. Next base: position 42,167,335 of record CP073640.1, read on the forward strand.
CGTGTAAAAATGTGTGGTTGATATTATTTTGGAAAATATGTGTGTGGTTGAAAATGAGTATGAGATTTATAGATTTGCGTGCGGAGAAGTTAAGTCCCCAAAAGAACAAGGCCTAAATGACACCATCTATATAAAGTAGTAATTTATTGACATTATTGTCTATAAGATAATTCGTCAACAAAGTCACTATTTAATTGTTTAATGTTTTAAACCATGCTTTAGAAGGTAATAATTCAAAATCCATGATTTTGGTTTTGTTGTCATAAAGGTGGAAACTGGCAATTAGTTGAATGGTCTCACTTTTTTCTTTTAATTTTTTTGTATAAGCAATTTTAAATTGAATTTTATTTGCCCAAGTGTGGCCTCTACAATTCTTTGATAAAATTTGTTATAGAAGCTGAGAATAGGAACTCCGATTGGCTCAACATTGTGTTAGCAGATGTTGAGAAATGTAAATGGTTGCCTAAGGTAAGCCAATTCTATGATTACTATTATTGTGTATGTTCGTTTTTATTGATGAAGAATCTTGAATTCATATACATGTACCCAATTTATAACTCTCACGTAGTTTTTATATATAGATGTGTTAACCCTTTACGCACGTACGAGAACTTTTGAGGTATGGTCATAGTCATTGTTAACACAGATCGAGAGTTTCAATGTGCTTTAACAATATATCGAACAAAATATTAATTTTGTTTACGTGTTTTCGATGTAGCTTTTAAAATAGCAGCTTAAGGAGTTCTAGCTTCTTTTATCGTTCGTTTTTGCCTCTTGCGGTATTTCTATTCTCTAAGCCTATGTCTGCCATTGTGCTGTGTTCGTTTGGCCTCTTGCAATAATTTTTTTTTTTTGTCCCCTGTTGTTTGCCCTTTGTTGTTCTGCCAATTTTTTATATATGCTTGCCTTCTATTCTACTTTCTTTGGAAATGATCTGATTTTGCCATTGCTTTGAGGACATTCTAACAAATGCAGCATTAGGATAAAGAAACATATTGTCGTGCTTTGAGTTCTGATTTTGCCATTGCTTTGACTACATTCTAACAAATTTTTCCATTGCTTTGAGTATTTGATTGTTGAAGCAGCACATCCAACATCAAATACGATGGTGAATCTCTATATTGAGGAAAATTGCTGTTGAATGTTGTTGGATGCTGTCTAATCTCTTTTTTCAGCAAAATTGCTCCCTATTTATTTTATTTTCGGATTTTATTTCTTACCCACTTCATTTTCATCACATTAGGTGTGCTAAATACATTTGTTTCTTACAGTGGTCATAATTGAACAGCACTTAGCTCATAAAAAATGGCACAATCAAATCAACTGATTCTTGCCAGCATAGTGGATGTTGGAATCATATAATTGAAGAAAATTCGTGGTTGTGTTTGTCTTTTGCCAATACAGCCATTAGAATCTCCTATAGCCATGCCAATTAATAATATATGTATTATGAAATTGGTGATGATTCCAGGTCACAAAATGCACTAAATCATAACTTTTGAGTATGATCGGCCACAATTTGAGGAACACGGCTTATATGCCATGAAAAAAATTTGAACTTAAGGATGGTTCATGGAAGCTAATTTGGTGTATGTTTAATCTTTCACCGGGTTTGACAAAGGACTATATTATGATTAGATAAAATATCCAGGCTTGATTTTTGTTAGCAAAGGCCTCTTTTTGATCGCACAAGCATTGACAGTATAAATTTAGTGTATTTAGGATGATTCACTATGCTTTGACATGCTGCTGCTATGCGTATTATTTGTGGAAGAGTAATCCTAAATTTTTAACTTTCCGAGGAGTTTGGCCATTCTAGAACATTTTGTATGCACTATGGTTTTAAATTAGTGTGCGGGAAATATTTTAAGTCATCTTAATGGCCAAAAAATTATTTGCTTTAGTTGATTTATGTAGGATTTGGGGGGCAAGTATCTACATGACCCTTCTTTGTGTTGCATACAATTTTCCTGTTTTTAGGTTATCTATTAGGTTTCCGTGTCATATACTCTCACGAGGGGTTGAAATTCTTGAACCTCCAAAAATTTCTCATACTAGCTTTGTCAATTGTCATTGCAAGTTTATGTTAAAATTACTTGACTTTCCGGTAGCTATCAAATATAGCAGGGAAAATAATTGAAAACTCCCAATATGGAATTCAGATTCCTCTCCACTGTGTTTATTACATTATTACTAGTTTTGTAGCCGTGCGATGCACAAACGACATACATAAAAAATTTTAATAGCAAGTGAAATTATTAAAATAAATCAATCAATCAAAATTGATAAAGTGTGCATAATATTTTGACATTTTGAACTTAGAAAAAATACAATTTACAAATTGCAATACAGCTATTGTGATTATAAATTTCGGAACACCTCTTTCAAGACAACGTTCGTTGTTGAGTTAATTTGTTTGCTTTTTTGTCACAAATAATTATTATAAATGATAATAAATAAATTAACACATGTATGATATTATAAATATTATAAATTATAAAATATTATATTATAAAGTAATATATTATATATGATTAAATTTATTGAGAGATATTCCAAATTCCTTAATTAAATTAAGGAATTTATGACATTAACTCGGATAATTTATTATATTATAAAATATTATAGTATTTTATCATAAAATATACATTTTATATTTTTTAAAATATAATATAATAAAATAATTTAAAGGATTTAAGTTATTTATATGATTTAAATAATATATATTTCATATTATGTATTTCAACATTTCAATTAGTGATTATTAATATTAGTAATAATTTTTATTTTCTCCAGTTAATTAATTAAGGAATGAGTTCTTTGATCAATTAGTGATGATAAAATAAAATATATAATAATTTATAATATTTTATACACATGGGTATATATGGTGATGTCGATTCATCATTTGAGACATGTTTCAGAATCACCGGTTGAGACATATTTTACTTCATTAATTGAAAGATAAATCAATAAATTTAGAGAAAATCTTGTAATAGATGACCCAATCCAAAATATAGGAACATCATATTTATACTTTAACTGCATTATGGTCATTCCAAAATTATCCCTATACAATTGGCATGGTATCTCTGTGGCATGTAAAATCACATATAAAAAATTATTATATTATATATTTTTATACACCTATATTTAAGATAATCACTTCTGATATAAATATAAAGATATATATATATATATTATACATGTATATTTAAATACTACATATTACATATATTTACATCTATATATTACATATCTTTATAAATATATCCATCTATGTGAACACGTGTTCCCATGTATATCCATGGATAAACATAAATATATCATTAATTATTAACCATTAATAGATAATACACTTATATATCTAAAAATGGAAGATTAGCAAGCATAAAATAAAAAAGGGGGTTTTGGAGGGAAAACGTAATGCAGAGACTTCTTCTTTTATATATACTAGCAGTAACACCCGTGTGTTGCACGGGAGCTAGGTACATTGATATGTAATTTTTATATGTATATATAAAAATTATCATTGAGAGTATTGAAAGCGATTACAGAGCACAACACTCCAATCCCAAAGATCACAGGATAAATATAGCGTGTTTCCTTTTTAAAAAATGGATAGAGGTTTGTTTGTACTTAGGTCAATTCAAACCTATAAATATTGACACAATTTCTAACAATCGGCATGAACACAAAAATATAAAAAAAAATCGTTGTAAACAACATAATTTTACATTAGTAGCCAATAGTATTAACATTCGGTAACTGTCCACAACATTACATTGGCCAACAATACCAAACATACTATAATATCCATAAATTGTATGGGATAATTTTATAATATGTGTTCCTGCTGCAATTAATCATATAGGAAAAGTTTTCCTCAATTCATTGATCAGCAGCACTGTGTCATTCAAGCTCATTTGATTCGTATCCTGCTGCAAACAGGGGATGATTGAAGGATTAAGGAAGGAAAAAACTAGTGGTGTCAATCCGGGTGGGCCGGGCCGGATCGGCCCGCTAAATATTGGCCCGTCATCGGCCCGCTTGCTTCATAGGCCCGCTCATATGAGTTGACGGGCCGGGTTGGACCGGCCCGTATTTTTTTTAGTGTGGCTCGGCCCGACTCATATGAATTAAATTTTTTTTACATCAATAATACAAGATTGATTATATTCACACAAGTGCACAAATGTATGTATACTTTCTATCTAAGTACAAAAGTAAGGGGCCGTTCTGTTTGTTTTGTATTTTCTATTTTCATTTTCGAAAATGTTTTGTGTTTTCTGTTTTCAATTTTTGTTTTGAGAAAATTGAAAATGCGTTTGGTTTGTTGTTTTGAAAAATTATTTTTTAGAAGAGAAAATAAAAAAACGTGTTTGGTTTATACTTTTAAGAAAATATAAATTGGTATAATAAAAATTACAAAAAGATCCTCAAACTATTCAAAATATTCAAATAAGCCCTCATCTTCACCCCACCCTATCCCCACCCCACCCCACCCATCCCACGCCACCCTCCCTCTCTCTTCAACCAGTCGCCGGCGACTGTGGTGGTGCGAACCACCAACTCTTGGTGGTTCGCACCACCAGCAGGTGGTTCCCGACAACCTGCACAGGTGGTTTCAACCACCTGTTAGTGGTCGAACCACCTGCACGGGTGGTTTCGACCACCAACAGGTGGTCGAAACCACCTGTTTATGGTGGTTAGCCACCAGATCTGGTGGCTTTCGCCAGATTTGGTGGCCGGACGTTGGCGGTGGCGACTGGCGGTGGTCGACGGTGGCCGATGGTGGTCGGCGGTGGTCGGAGGTGGTCGGAGGTGGTTAGCGGTGATCGGGGATTGAAATGTACGAAAAATAAAATTTGGGACTAAAATATAATAAATGTAAAGTTTAAAATCCGAAAATGCGTTTTCGTTGTTTTCGACATTTAACACTGAAAACGCCGAAAACGTTAAAAAGACGTTTTCTTGTTTTCTATACAAATCTTGAAAACGATTTCGAAAACGCATTTTCGAAAACAATTAACGAAGCGTTTTAGCATTTTCAAAAGCGAAAGCGGGTTGAAAACAAAGAAATGCAGGCCCTAAGAATATATACAATTGATAAAATTTTTAATATTTAATTTTTGAATTTAATATTATAATAATATAATAATAATAATAATAATAAGAAAAAAAAATTGACTTGAGGGGACGTATTGTCCCTCAAGTCAATTCTTCAGCCTTTGCAAACTGTTTTTACTGTTGCAAAGTCAAATTGGTGAAAATTTGAAATTGTGAGGGGACAATATGTCCCCTCACATTATAATATTTATTATTATTATTTTTTTTAATAATCACATTATAATATTATATAATAATTATAATTTATATATATATATATGACGGGCCAGCGGTTAACCGATGGCCTGTCACATTGGACCCGGCCCAGCCCGAGTCCAAATATAATGACCTGCGTGCTGGCCCATCCGGTTCACTGGTCGGCCCGCGGTTCCGGTCAAAGCGAGTGGGCCGGTCCGGGTTCGACTGGCCCGCCCATCTTGACACCACTAGAAAAAACCATATGATTCTCACAGCAAATGTGGCATGAAAATACAACTAATATTAGGGAGATGAACAACAGAAAGCATCAGATTTATTGACGGGTAATGTTAACGCAGATATACAAACCTATTCAACCAAACTCCTTATCAATTCATTCATCAGTAGCACTGTGTCATTCAATCCAAATTGATTGATGTACTACTCCAACGAGTTGTTGGTTCTCATGAAAATGAAGAAAAAGATGTCTCAAACAGCAAAAGAAGGAAAAATCATATATCGTTTATTATCAATATAATAAATCTTGTTTGAAAGAATAATGGTATGAGAAGAAGTCACTAAATGGTAAATCTTTATTTTTAAAACATATATATATATTTATCCAAATTTTTGTTAATTAGTTTCCATTAGAATAACACCACAAAATAATAATTACCTGAAGCATTTAATCACTGCACATTGTCATAAGGATGAGATACTGGTATGTCAATATATTTAATCAAGGTACAATACGAAAAATATTACTGGTGCACAAGATATAGCTACGGCGGAAAATAATATTAAATTAATTAATGAAATTAATTAATATAGAGAATGAGAGGTGAAAATAATATTGGATTGTGGAAAAAAATTATGAGAAAAAAGATAAGCTGGTTTTACTAGGAAACCAACAATATGAAAAACTAACAATATAAAAGGAAGAACTATTTCTAAAAAACTCTTAGGAGAAAACTTTATTGTTAATAAGCTTCCTATAATTTTTGTGCTCGTATAAATTAAATGGTTATAGAGCAAAAATAAATAGGGGCGCCCAAAAAGTAATCTATACTGGATGAATATATACATAGATACGTAGACTGATAAATATGCTGTAATAAATAGTTGAAAACGAAAACTCTTAATCTCTTTTTCTTTTTCTTCTTCTTTTTATTTTTATTTTCAAATTTCCTATAATTTTGAGAAACATATGGATTAAACAATGAAACATAAAAAAGAAATGATTTTGCACCTATATTATTTTATATTGGTAGACAGTATCATACATTAACATGATGTCTCCGATGTCATTATTAAAAAAAGGTTAATTGAGCGTGTTAAAAAAAATCAATGATAAGGCAAAAGTTTGAAATTACACAGTTAGCTTTATCTATTGTATAGTTTGTGGTTTTTTTCTTTAATATTGTAATGATGTATGTAAATTTTTGTAGTCAATATTATTTGTTATTCTAAATAATGATTTCATTAATTTGGAAAAAATAAAATAATAACAATTCAACTAAATGAATGAAGAAAAGCAAAATTCTACATTGGCAACTAAGTAGAAAAAATATGGTGATTAGAAAATCGAACAGAGTAATGAAGGATAATTCGATACGTAGAAGTACTATTCCCGGCTATAAGTTTGAGCATGTCCTTGAAATACTTTAATAATATTTCACCCCATGCAACGCACGGGTGAAAACACTAGTAATAATGTAAGCAATTAGGAACTGGAAAGTTTGCGTTTAATTAGTTGACGAACAATTTATTTAAAGTTACTGTTACGATAAGATCAGAGCAAATTATTTGGAAAGATCTATTATTGTGTTCTCTTTTATTGACACTTGTGTTATTCATTCTAACCAAATTAAAAAAAAAAAGTTTTAATTCCAAATTTTAGAAATACAATATCAATTAATTAACATAACAAAAATGCACAAATATGGCTAGCTAAAAAAAACCAAAATTTTCAAATTACAATCAATTCTTTAATTCCAAACTTAATACACAAAAGATTCCAAAAATACTATACTTTATAGTCTCGTGTAAACAAGTTAATTTATAATTTTTTGGAAAAACATGTTATTTTAACTAAAAAAATTAAAAATAAGAAATTAATATTCACCAAGCAAAGTTGTCAATTACTCGGCAATGTACAAAAAGATTAAAAAAAAAAAAAAGAAATATAAGTAAAAGTTTCTTGAATTAAAAAATAAAAATTAATTATACCACAAAATCACCGAAGATCTCGATCGTTGGATTCTAACCAGGCAACGCCCAAATTGCCATTGTAAGTCGGCGCAATTTTCAAATATGAAGTAAATCCATCCACTTAATATACTCTCATTTCTGTCTCTCTCTAGTCATTTCAATTGCTGCAATCACCATGGATCCATTTCCCTTTGAAGCTCAGGAATTCGCTGAAATCGCAGAGGCTATGCTGGAATACCTCAGGAACAGTTACTTTTGGCTTTTTGCTCCAGAAAAGGATCCTACAGATACTCTCAACGCATTCATTTTGAGGAGGTTCGTGATTAATTTTACACTTCCGAAATTCCACCACACAAATTCAATTAATTTCTACATCTCGGCTGATTGATTTGCCAATTCGACATTTAAAGTTAATGAGACAAATTCTATAAAATTACCGCAGCTTTAGTTTCTGCATCTAATTCGCATCTATAGACTTTTTTTTTTTTTACAACCATCTATAGCTAATTGATTAACTGAATCCTCTGAACGAACGTACCCACTTGGAATCCGTTTGGAATGATGATTACAAGTAATATCCAGGTGACGTGTTGTATGGCAGATTCAATTTAGCATATTTGAATTCAACGAGACGAATTCAATATAATTACTATAGCCTTAATTTTTTCTATGAATTCGATGAATTTGTCAATTCGATTCAGAATGAGGATTCCGCGATAGAAATTAAGTTGTCCTAGATTTAATTATGCACTACGAATGAGACAAATTCAATATACATCTAATTTTGCATCTATGTTGATTGATTAGCTTACTTCTATGGAAAAACGTATCGATTTTGGAATGAGGGATTGCACAAGGGTAATTCAGTTGTTGTATGGCAGATTCAATTTAGAAAATTTGAATTCAACGAGACCAACTCAATATAATTATAGTAGCTTCATTTTCTATGAATTATATGAATTGTTAGTTCAATTTAGAATGAGGATTTCAATATAATCATGGCAGCTTGAATTTCTAAGAATTCTATGCATTTGATAGTGCCATTTGGAGTGAGGATTGTATGAGAAAAATGCTTCCAATTCACGTTCTATTTTCGCAAGTGATTTTTCCTCAGGTATCCAACTTTTGCGGATGCGTTGAGAGATCTAGGCGCCGGCCTAACGTTCCTGTATCACTTTCTTGTACTGACCGTTCAAGGAAGGATTGTGGCTGATGATGCAGTGATTCACAGGTGCAAAAGGTATGTGTTGGGGATTGCTAGCAGGGAGCAACTTATTCATTACCATTTATTGTTAGCGCAATCATTTATCAGTCAACCATTGACAATCCAGTAAACTATAAAATTCTTGGATGGGTAAATGTTTGTTTTTGAATATCCAGAAATAGGAAAGGCCAAACAAATGAACTATTTAATGGTAGTTAAGTGATCTAATGATCTTTTCAATTTTGGTGAACCAAAACTTGAACAGTAATTCAGCATGAAAAGAAAAAAAAATGAATACTAACTTGGGCTCACTATTTTTCTTCTAATGTCAATAAATAGTAGTTAAGTGATTTAATGCTCCTCTTTTTCTATGAATATGGCATAGGTTGATTGATGAGTGGGGTGCATACATATTGCACACCAGGGGGATCACAAATGTCTTCTTTTCGGGAGCATACAACATGTTCCAGGTGATGCTAATGTTAAATGATAAGTCATCACTTCTTCAATTATAATATAATAATACAATCTTATTTAGTCCTATGTATGTTGACAGGCTGAAGTTCAAGGAAAAAGGATAACCTGGATGCTGCTATGTCGTCCTCCTGGTCCTCCTCGTCTAAATGACTATGCCATGGGAGTCTTCGCAAAGTATTATATGGTTGGTATCCTCCAAAGGCTTAGAATACTCTGACTATTGGCGCTCAGTGGTTAATTGTGCTCGCAGGTTTTTGTTGAGTTGGTGCTTTTCAAGCTGTACAGAGCTATAAATATCAGCTATGACGATCTTCCAAGACCACAACAATCAGGTATGAATGAGTACACGTCCTTTATACTAGTGAAACTAACATGCAAAGCAAGTGTTGTTAAAATTTTGTATCAATTAGCATGCTACAGAATTCTATATCACATAATAAATAATGAGAAATCCATGAATTTAGATGTTTATCTTTGGAGGGTATATTTTATAAAAAGAGCCAGGCATCAAATACCAATGACATTAATTTGATTATGATAGAAACAAACATAATTATCTGGAACGAAAGAAGTGGAGAGCTCTGTATTAAATGGAGAGAACCTAATTGAAAAGGAAGGCAACCTGTAGTTGCTTCAAACAGGCTTACATGATGTTGTATAACTTACACAAGGTTTGGGAGGAACCATTCTCTAACATGGACACAAGTGTAATTTATCCCCAGTACCCGTATGAAGTTCTCATTCTCATGGATTCCTTAAATCAACTTGATATAGCCTATATCATTGAAGAACCATTGAACAACCCTCCATAAGTGGATATGTAGAAGCATTAGACATCTCAAAAATCAATTGAAATTACTCTATATAATTGTTCGATAAGAATGATAGAGTAAGACTTCTGATGCTTAGCAGATTGCTGAGACAAGCGCAGCATACGATCCACTCGCTTAATGACCTAAGAATGACAGAGTGAGACTTCTGGTGCTTAGTAGATTGCTGAGATAAGCGCAGCATACCATCCACTCGCTTAATGACCCTAAAGGAGCTAATAGAGATACTATCATATTTCGCTTAGTTGAGTTCTAGCCAAAGAAACCAGCAGGCCATGAGAAGAAGAATCTGGACAATCTTATCAGACTGGGGCAGATCAATAAACAATTAAGAAACAGGGTGGGCACATTGGTTAAATGGAATGCCCAACTTGTTCCTTAGCCACTTTACCAACGACAAATATATTAGCACTCAAATGCAAGACTAAGATTAAGTTTCCTTTTGACAACATCATCCGCAGGGATCCAATGATGCCACAATCTTCAAAATAAAGACAGCATTGTGTGTGTGTTGTGTTTTCTTTTCTTTTTTTTTTTTTTGGGGGGTGGTTCGGCAAATAGTTTGATAAGATATTTGCATAGGCTTCACTTGTCTAATAATATCAATGCAATCGCTAATAGAAAACTCACATGAGGAGTGAGGTATCCGAACCATTTGATCAGGCTCTTTAAGAATGAGAGTCTGCCAAACATTCTCAGCCACCTGATAGGGTCGAACTCTGCAGCAGTTTTGACCTACCCAATTGCCCATCAGATTGAAAATCCTCGACAGTTTGGTTGTGGGGAAATGCTGATATAGTAAATTCTTGTAGGATTCCTATATTCAGCCACCTGTCAAACCAAAAAGATTAAATTTCATCATCAATTTGACTAAAGCTATAATCACTCCACTCTAGAGAACTATTATAAAAGTTCTCGAACCAAAACCTTTTCTTACTCAATCAAAAATGAATTCTGGCTGATGCAGTTGAACAAGCCAAATCTGAAGGCGGCAAACAAATACATCACTTTCTGCATTAAAAAAAACCAGTGCAAGATGACACGAGAAATACACAGTATTAAAAAATAAAAATAAATAAAACCCACCCTAAAAAATCATAAAATATCAGGTTTGAGAACACCACCTGTCGCTTGAAGGGAAAAGTCCTCGGCACATTCACGGTAGAACATGATAAACAGTCAAGATCTGCACGAAAAAAGAGAGCAAAATGAATTACCTAAAATACCCAGTCGAACAATCAGTCATAAATTTTCAGGAGAGATCCATAGACGTAAGAAAATCTCAGCAAAATGAGAGAACTGAAGAAGGGAAAATGCTACTAGTGAGATAAATGATAGTGGAAGAATGAAAGATGGGTGTAGAATCATTGGGAATGTCACACAAACAGGGCTAGAAATTGGTCAACACAAAACGCATGATTTCAGCCAAATTAGAACTGAACGATGTCTTCTCAGTTACCATAGCTTATGAACAGTAATCCCTAGCGTGAAATTTATATATAGGAGAGATTTATTCTTCTTCTTCTTTTCTTTTTGAGGTTTATTCTTTCTATTTTGAAACAAAACAGACTTTGTATTAGTGAGATGTCGATGGTTTATTCTTTCTATTAAAGCTAACAATATTTACCTTACCAGATATCAACATTCTATGGGAGCATCTTGGGGGCCCAAGTGCTGATGTTGCTCCGCCAGCAAGGTAACAGTCAAAGATAATCTCTCTTATTTATGCAACATGATAGTGACTGCCCATCTTATGTGATCTTTCTTGATAACCTACCTGCGAGTAGGCCTCCAAGTGCTGTTAGGAGGGTTGGACCCAACATCGCCAGTAACTCTCCTCTCTTGGGCATACCAGACCTGTCATCCCATTTAGTATTTTTTGTTCTCTTTGGTGCCCGGTTGTCCTCCCCAACAACTTCCCTTTGTTTAATTATTTACCTTGTAGACGGACTATCTCTTCAAACTGAAAAGGTAAAAGAAAAAGTCATGCATTTAGTGGATTTACTCACGAAGGTAGGTGTCCACTAATTAGAGATAAACAAATGGCCACTAATTAGAGATAAACAAATGGCCAATATTCTTGTCTTAAAAAATTATAAACCATTATTGCTAGCAAATCTTCTTTTGACCTTTTACTTAAAACTAGGCCTGTGCATCTTTCTATGCATGCATCAAAGTGTTCGTCAACATGCATGTGCGGTGGGTGCACGTCTGTAAGCATGAGACCGACCAGTTAAGATAGAAACAGTGAAAGAGAGAGCGACGGAACTGGAAGACCTTTAGAACTCTGGGCTATGAACAACACTGAATTAGTCATTATTACTTGCCACCATTTTCTGGTTTTAGCACTACAAATGGTATGCTAGTAGTCTCCAGAGAGAAGGTAGGCATAAGACAGTTTCTTTTTAGTTGTGGTCATGCACTAAAATATATACAAGCACATATGCAGAAACAAGTATCTCTTGTGTGTGCATTGAATGTCAGTGATATAGACCTAGACTTTGGCGGGTACCACCTTTTTCTCCACTGGTTGCTTTAAAATATTTATATTTTGTGGATAGAATTATTTCTAATAATAAGTGCACATTTCATTATGGCAGACACGTCGCCCTAACATTCAGGGTCGGATATGAGGGACCACCACCTTATGCACCTGAATACCTTGACATTATCCAGGAGGTTATGATTAAATGGCAACTTAATAACATGATGCCTGGAAGTGACGACTGGATCCCACTTGATGTGAATTGGGTGCGCGAGCAAGTGGATATTGCAAATCTCTGGAATGTTTAGTGTGACATATGATGTGAACTGGATTCCACTGTTGTCATTGTCAATTCAAAACGATACTAGACATTTAAATACAACAATGTTGTGGCATATGATAATACTACTGATAACATTTTGTACTCAAAATTGCATTTGAGCTTGTCTGCAAGCTATTTCCTCTACTAATAAAGGTTTAAGTACACTCTTGTCTCTACTAATCAAGGTGGTTTAAGTGACAAAAAAGTATATCTGTTTGCATTGCTCTTGTTTCTTCCAATATACTTGGGACCATATCGCTTTTAGGGAAAGAGAAGATGAAAATAAATTAATCACCTTCCCAACTTTAAAACGAACATCAAAACTTACCATTGGCAAATGATTGACCATCTAATGGGGTCACTTCTTTGTTCTCTTCTCAAGGAAATATCTTGAATCTTGACCCCAAGAAGTCCAGCGGGCAGACCTGCACCGAGGCACATAATCCAGCAGCAACTCTGTGCCAAAAGAAATAAATAAATAAAATAAAAAATGGAAATGGAAGGACAAATTTCCTATTACAAACTATTCTAGACTGGACAAGCATTCTATAAATTTTTCGATATGTCAGTGCAAGGACCTACCTCCAATGGGGCCTGGTGTGGCGAAGACTTGAATGCTAGACATTTCAATCTTTACAGCTGCTTGGAATTCATATCCTGCACCAACAAGAAGTGTTTTGACAGAACCCACATCCTGATGACAATAACCAAGGAGAACACAATCGTATGGCCTGTGATGAACGAGATCCAGGTCACTTTTCAACATAACATCTGCTTTTGCTTGTAATTCTCAAATAATTAATAAATAGTACTCGAAGAGCCTGCTGTACATCAGAAGCTGTGAATCTTCTTAATGTTCATGCTAACATAAAAATGGTCATACCTTCAGCCAGTAAAGTGTAGCAGCATATTTGACATTCCATTTAGGAAATAATAGTTCATTCTCTCTCCACAAAGAACAGTAATTTCTCCCTATTGGTTACACCCCTCGTAAGGCTACCCGAGATATCCAGCTGTATGGGATAATAATTGGTTAATGAGAAGAAGAGTTAAGAAATGTCGAGTAGCCAAAGTCTGACACTTGCGATGGTCAGGAAAAATAAGAACCTTTAAGGCCTTGTTCTTTTGGGGCTTAACTTCTCCGCACGCAAATCTATATACCTCATACTCATTTTCAACCACACACATATTTTTCAAAATAATATCAACCACACATTTTTACATGAAATATCGCACACATTAACTTCATACCCAATCAAACATACCCTAAATAAATTACAAGACTTTTCTCCTAACTCAATAAAAACCTGATCTTTTATAGATAGATAAATTCAGTAAAAGGCCCAGGGAACAAATAACCGGATTTTCAGAATAAAAACATATATCACCTCTTCATAAAACTCAATAAAAAGCTGATCTTTTATAGATAAAATTCAATCAAAGTCCAGCAAACAAATAACCGCATTTTCAGAATAAAAGCATATACATGTGGACATCATTGCTGCTACTGAGGACGTTTCTTCCTAAATAACTCAAAACGTACCAAAATCATGTGTGGAATCCGATCAAGATTCCCCTTTTGGTGGGGTCAGATGGAACTGGGAAGTCGAAAACCTTGAAATCAGTAGCCCACTTCGGAGAACAATCTTCCAGATCAAGAAAAGAAGATCTTTAGAGAATTCGAGTCAGAGATTTTTAAATGGATTTAGAGGGTTCTTGTGATGGAACTGAAACAGACCCAATTGGAATTGATAAACTCAGGATCTGATTAAGAATTGTAAGGATCGTCTTTTCTTGTCACGATCTTTGAAGCAAGGCGGCGTTGCATCACCAGTGCCGCTGGGTTGGAAGAAGAGGAAGGCAGTCTGGTTTCTTTTTAATTTTCTTTGTTTGGTTTGATTGTTCGGTTTGAGGTTGGGGATGGGGGAAGATGGTGAATGGATGTGACATTGTACAGTCAGCGATGAATGCTGCTCTAGGATAACTCCTTCGACGCGTGTCAAAATTTCCGCTTATTCTGTAGACCATTGGGGGGTTGGTTTTTAATGATTTTTAATGTAAAATAAGAGGGGAGAGAATGTGTGAAGTTAAAAGAAAGATTGAGAATAATTTTTTCCAATTTTTTCACTTTTTATTATTTTTTTATACATTCTTTTTGTACTCTAAATCAATCACATCCACACATTTCGTCACATTCATAAATCTCCACCATTAAATTTCACTCATTCTCTCTCTTCCTTTACATTAAAAACCATTAAAAATCAACCCCCATCACACTATAAATAGTAAAGATTTGTGGATGTGATGTGATATATGAATGTGATTAATTCAAAATAAAAAAAGAATAGATAAAAAATGGTAAAAAGTGATAAATTTTTTTTTGCAAGTGTCTCTATCGTACTGAATAAATTTTAATTCATAATTTATTTTATTTTATTTTTTATCTTTTTATTATTTTTAATCACTTATATAATTATTTTATACTTTTCAATATATTTTTTTCAATTTTAATTACACGTCTAATATATCTTTCAAATAAATTAAAAAATCTATATATTCATAAACTAAACAAGTTTTCCCACTCATTTCATTAATTTTCTGAATGAATTAAATTTTATTTTATTAATAAATCAGTCTTAATTATTTTGTTAATTATTAATTATTAATTAATCTATTTTAAAATAGACACAAATATTTAACAATCATATATATACGCGCTTTCCATCCTAATTCATTTTGAACCTTAATTAATTAATTAATCTGTTATTTTAAGATAGATATAAATTTTTAACAATCATACATATACCGATATACGCGCTTTCCATCCTTACTCATTTTTCATTTCCAACCCTTTCCTTATCTCACGGATCTAATAATGCCCATTTCCTTATCTTTCTCCATCTGATAATGCCCCTTTCCTCATTTACACACTAGTATAAATTGCACATACATACAACAAATAGTATGGAATGATGATGCGTTGAAAATTCCTACCCTTATAGAGATCTGTGACGAACTAGAATCTCAACTACCAGAGGCACGAAGAAAACTACATAATACAAAGTAATATACAAGCAAATGCAAATGCATGTATCCTTGTGAGCACTAAAGGAGTACCTTGCGATGTAGGACACCGGGCTGAGCTTTCCGAAAGAGAAGGAGGCAGCAGATTCCAATGTAATCTAGAGGCGAAGACTAATGCAGACAACTAAAGAATTCTGGATCCAATGTTAGATCCACGTTCTTTCTTTCACCATTTTTCAAATTCGAATAGTCATTTTCAGGTGAACTCTTATCAATCACTAGACGGAAGGTACATCAATTTCTACTTGGACATTAGATTATTGTCTATAGAGTTTATTGTTACATTTTTGTTCAATCTCACTTCTTGAGGCTTTAAAATTGCCATTATTGAATTTGGTTTACTTTTTTAATTTTAGCAAGGTCATTGAGGTAGTTTATATGTATGTTGGATCTGAAAGGTTGAAACTTTATTGATTTCTATTTTGTGATGAGTTTATATCTTTTGTCCTTTATTTCATGTTTTAGCCAATAGTTAGATGCATTTACCGATGTGAAACTTCAATTCTGAGCTATTCTTTGTTGAGATTTCTTTTGGGCTTTATTCTTTCATTTTTGCTAATAAGTAATTGCTTTTATTATTTTTCACTGTAAGGTGTTGCAAATGGAGAGGTGGATCTCACCCAGTTTGGAATCGATAAGCCAATGTAAGTGATGAAGTTTTCGATTTCTTTTGAAGGGTTAACCTTTTTTTCATAGCATTATCCTAATAAGGAGGAAAATTTTGAAAGATATAGTCTGAGTTTTTTAAGAAAGATTTTTAATAATAATGTTTCACGAATACCAAACAAATGTGTTGAATTAACTTTATAATATTGAAATTTGTGGAATTTCCCAGCCCTCCCACCCCGTGATAAAAAAACCTTTATAATGTTTTTAGATCCCCAAATGTTCTCAAAATTGGAAGCGGATTTGCTGATTTTGAAATTCTAATTCTGTTTCTTTGATGGAATGCATCTTTTAGGCACTTGAGCCAGCCTGAGTCTTAACCAGGACTTTTTGTTTATGTTATCCCTGTTTCTTCCCAATTTTTAGATATGTTGTATAATCTTGGTTCCATTGCAAGATCGCTGGCCAAGGAATTCATGGAGACACTTGCTGCCGATGTTGATGTCAGTATGATCGGGCATTTTGGTATTGGTTTCTACTTAGCTTATTTCTTTGCCAATAAGGTTGTCAGCACAATGATGATGACCATTGTAACACCCAATCTAAACTCCAACTGCGGAACTAGACTCGACGTCACATATTCATTTACAAAATCCAACAAGGGTTTATATTTTCATTTTCAAAATATTCTTTACATTATGAAAACATAACATATTCAAAAGACCCCGTGCCAATTAAGTACAACAAAACATTTAATACAGGATTCACAGCTTGTCCTCTGCTTCCCCACACGAGTCCTCACACATCAAGTTCGAGGGGACTCCCCGCCATCTCCCATGCTACGATCCTTTCCCGAAATACCTACAATCATGCAACCAAAAACCTGGTGAGTCATAAAGGCTGAGTGGGAATATAGATATATGCAATGCATATTCACACTCGTTCTTTGGGCCCAATTGCTTATCATGTGCATACGTTGGCGCCAAACATAACTGAACATAACATAATTGGCCAAAAGTCTCAATCCTCTTGTGGGCTTCGCCCGTGAGACAGCCAAATGTCTCAATCTTCTTGCGGGGCCTTTTCCCGTGAGATCGTACATATACTTTACATGGGTGTAATCATATGATAGGCAACATCGCATTCATATGCTCTTAACCGATCATTATGTAATAATGGTGCAAGTGACTAGTTTTTCCTTTACGTATACATCATATGGAGCCATTCATAATACATCACCATATGTAGAAATCCATCACCTCAAGGGTTCTAGCACATATTCAAGGATCCAAACATACAAACATCCCAACATACAAATTAAGAAGACATATTACAGACAAATCACATAGAGACATATACTTACCCCTTATCATCATTAATATACCTATTACGCACCTTAAGTGAAAAGAAAAGAACCAACAAGATGCAATAAGCTTCAACACTTCCTATTCCACAAGCTTGAACCCAATCACCACAAGATAGAGCTCTCCAATCCAATAAGTTGGGAACCTTGAAGAGGTGTTAAAAATGGCTTGGAAGTGATTTTGGGGGTTTTGGGGTCGAGTGGTATGGATAAAACCCAAGAAAATGGCTAGAGTTGACTAAAAATACTATTCTTCCGACTTAAAAATTATGGCCGTAACTTCCATATTTACGGCCATAAATTCCATACTTATGGCCGTAACATACATTCTTACGGCCGTAACAAAGTCTCTGTAAATTTAGTATCTTTCCTCTTTTTATCTTACGACCGTAATCATACACTTTACAGCCATAACCCAGGTCATACAGCCATATCTCCACATTATACGACCTTAATAAACTCTCTGCATCTTTTGGCACATTTCACTGTCTAAAATTACGGCCGTAAATTCCATTTTCCTGCATTTCCTCCCGATTTACACTTAATAGTCATAGCACTATCAATTATCTCATATACACATGTAAACACATATAACCACATTGAACACATCATCATCATCCAAATCACATCATCATCAGAGCAAATCTCATGTAAAAACAAATGGGGCGTCACAAACATTATGTGTGGGAGTCGCAAGCCAATGTTATTGCTTTTTCATCTTATGAACTTGCTCTTGCCAGTGTCTCGATATTTTTGCCTTTAGAGAGAAGAAAGACTACCCTTAGATTCTTTCATTCAATAGAATCAAACACACCACCATTTATTCTACTATATTAGTTTCATTGTAAAGGGGTTGTTGATTGTTCATTTCATTTTTTGATACGATAATAAATTTGATGTAATTCCTAATACTGCGAATAAGTTGTGATTTTTTAACATGTCTACAAAAAATAAAATCGACATAGAGAATTGATCGATCGTTTATCCTCCACGAAGTAGTGCAAACAAATCGACGTAAAAAAAATCTTGGTGCTACAATTTTCAAAATCGTATATTGGGCATATGTCTCCCCGTGCAATGCGCGGGTGGAAACACTAGTTATATATAAAACAAGTCCTAAATCCTGATTCAAAAAAAAAAGTCCTAAATCACTCTACCAATTGAACAATGCCATGTTGCATTTGTCTTAAACAATATATTTTTGGATTATTTTTTTAAAAGGATCTCAAAGTATCCATTTTATAACAATTTCAATCTAATTCTTTTTTTTTAATTGTGGAACCCCCAAACTTTCAGAAATTATCACGGCACCCCCAGTAGCAACTTCCATCCAAATCTACCGTTAACTCGTCTTTTTTTTTTTCCTTTTAGTACACTAAAAAATTAGGGGTGTTGTGAAATTAAGTCAACAAAAAAAGGGAGAATATTAAGTTTCATCAATATGCAAATTAGTCCTCAATCTTTTTAGCTTTTACAATTTAAAGTTTAACTTTTTGTATAATTTCATTTAAATGCGTAATTCAGTTGATGATCTATTTTCCGAAATTTCTTGAGTTGTATTTCAATTTAAATTATGTTTTGTATTGTGAAAAGAATGAAAATTGAATTTTGAAAGAAAAATGCTAGATCTCCATACACTTTTTTTGTGTGGAGATCTCCACATCCTAATAGAGGGTATGGTAAATAACCATATTATCCCCCCTGAAAGTTGGGGGGACCCATACCCTTATTAGGGTGTGGATGGTATCCATATAAAAATATGTGGATACTTAACAAAGTCCATTTTGAAATACTTTTCTCTTCAATATTTGTTTTATTATTAAGCAAATATGACAATGATCATGTGTTAAAAAGTTTGAAATTTTTATTTAAGTTACTTATTTTGAGAAAATAATTTGGTTTTTATAACCCATTAGTTTTATGTCAAACTTTTTGTTTAAAACTAAATGAGCAATTCTTGCCAAGAAAACTTTGATAGAAAAAAAATAATTTCAAACTTTTGATTTCTAATTAAATGAATTTTCCTATTTATTTTCAAGAAAATTATTTTCGCTCCTCACAAGATATGATACTTCGTTCGCTAATGTCTAAAATTTCAAAAGTCTTAATCGAAATATGGAAGGGTTAAATTAAGGGTAATATTATATGTTTCAAAAAGTAGTGGAAACTTTTCATGATTTGAAACGAGATGGGAAATTGGCGAAAACGGTCCAATAAAAGTTGTTTTAGTGCGCAAATGGTCCAGAAAAAGTTGGTTCGGCACGCAAATGGACCAAATTGATGATTTTTCACTAGATTTTGCCTATTTTGTCTTTTTTAAGAGGGGTATTTTTGTTATTTGGGTTAAAATAAATTGCACAAAAGATCCTAAGTTTTAAAAATTATTACAATTAAATTTCAAAGTCTGAAACGTGTATACTTTAGTCCCAATTTTTTTTATTAAATTGCATAATTTAGTCCATAATTAATTTTATCGAATCAATTTAACACTAATTAAATAGTTTTTATAAAAAAATTTTAACACAGCAGCATTTGTTCGCATATTTGATTTGCACATATTTGATTTAAAAAAATTTAACAATTAGTTGCACATATTTGATTTGAACCATTGGTTAAAAATAAATATAATTAATGTATTCCCATAAAATATTAGCAGAAAATATTTCACAATAAAAAATATGCCAAATACGAAAAAAAATAAAAAAATAAGTAATTAATTAATGTTTGAAAAATTCTATTATCAAAAATAAAATAGAAAAGCAAACCAATTTGAATAAGACATCACTTACGAGTTAATCGGATAACAAGCTCTGGACAGCGACATCCCCTTGAACTAGATTGAGACTGTAATACCCCGATCGATTTCGTACGTGTTACATTTACAAATTTGTGTGAAAATATGTGAAACTCGTGGGACTAATTTCTAGATGAAAGTAGGATGAGCAATATGATTAGAATGTGTTTAGGAGTGTAGGAAATGCGTTGGGAATGAAACGGCCTTAAAATGCACATTTAGGAGAATCTTTTGGAATTTCAGGATTTATCGCCGTAAATGTATAGATTACGGTCGTAAGTCATGTGTTACGGCTGTAATTTGAAATGATACGGCCGTAAAAGTCATGAGGCAAAATCTGGAGTATTTATAGAATGTTTTTTACAACCATAAAATTAAAAGATAAGGCCGTAAATATACATGAGGGAGAAGTGAAGATTTACAGAGAGTTTAGCACGGCCGTATGATAATTGGTTACGGCCGTAATACACATGTTACGACCGTAAATATTGGGTATACGGCCGTAACTTGGTAATGGAAGGAAGAAGAAAAATTTACAGAAAGTTGGTTACGGCCGTATATTATTGGGTTACGGCCGTAAAATGCGAGTTACGACCATAAAAATATGGGTTACGGCTGTAACCTAAGTCGGCAGTTCCGATGGTTCTAGATATTTTAAGTCGGTGGGTGACATATTTATACCCAAAACTCGGCTCCAACCTGCTACAACACACCATAAAACATCCTCAAACATTCCCTAAGCCTTCCACACTCAATTTAGATCCATTGCCAAGGAGATATAATCATTTTCTTCAAGCTACCCAAGGGAAAAGGGATAGGAGAAGAGGAGGAAGGAAGAAAATGGAAGTTTACTCAACCTTAGGTTTGTTTGTCTTCACATTGAGGTAGGTATAGATGTTTTCTTGTGTATTTATGTATATGTGATGTTTATGCAATGAAATTGTGACATTGTGGTTGGCCAAAATGATAGAATCTTGTATGGTTGTTACATGATGCATTGAGCATGAATTCTTGTGGTGTGTAACGTCCCTCCTGAAATCGGGATACAGGATTGTAATTCTTCTGTTTCCTACACACATCTGTACACATCATTATCGATTGGATTCTCCACTTCTCACATATCTGCATCATAGAAACATAAACATACAAAACGTGAGTCATAAAGACTCAGTGAGCAATAGATGCAATGTAATGCAACGTGTGTCACATTCTCGTATGCACTCTTTCCTTTCTTTGGGCCCTTGTTGCGAATCATGTGAGTGCATCATCATCATCGTATCATTGGCCGTCCCCCAAAGGCTTGTCTCACTCTTTGGGGCACCGCAGGCCGTCTTCTAAAGGCTTGTCTCACTCTTTAGACCGCCCGTAACATCATAGGCCGGACCCCTAGGCTTGTCTCACTCTTGGGGCGCCACATTCGTCATAAACACATGATATGCAACTACTTTCATTCTCATCACATTCCTTATGCTTTCATGTCATGCGTAATGCATGCTTTTACCTTCAAACATTGCTAATTGAACACATTTCCTTCATGAACATTATCATATCATTACATATAGCATTTCATGCGACCATTATCATCATAAACATCTCACGTAATCATTTCTTTACATCTTTACATTCTTTCATATCCTCAAGCTTTAACATGGTTCTAACATCATTAGGCTATCATAACCATCACATACATCATGCACAACTTTACATCTATCAAGTGACGACATTCAATATACTAAATTCACATATATACTTTCACATAATTCACACATCAAGCATATCAAGGCAATAACATGAATTTCATCTCATTTCCTATTCATAAGCTCATAAAACATATCACATCTATTCTTTAACATAAAATATATCTATTACTCACCTTATAGGAAGCACAAGTAAACTTGTAGTCCATCTCCATCATCCTCCTCTCCTTCCTCTTCTTTTCCCTTTCCCTTCCTTTCTTTTTTTCCTCTTGTAATTAAGGTTACATATAGATTACATGGACTTATTTCTTGATTTGGATCTTAGAGAGGGTTTGGGCATGGTCTTGTGGGTATTATGGAGGTGAGGGACCGAGGTTTGGGTATTTAAACACCTCCTAACCGATTGGAAATGTCTGGAAAACTTTCCGCTGACTTAACAATTACGGGCGTAACTTTCATATTTACGGCCGTAAATCTTGACTTACGGCTGTATCCCATTTTCTTACGGCCGTATAAAACTCTCTGTAAATCTTTCCATCCTTCTTCTTGACATTTACGGCCATATCATATATATTTACGGTTGTAACCTTATTTTTATGGCCGTAACCATAACATTTGCGGCCGTAACTTGACATTTCCTAAAATTTTCCATTTCTCATTATTTCGAAGGCCGTTTTGAATCTCGAGACATCTCAAGTACTTCTAAACATATCATGAACATATCGTAGATGTATACATTATGTCGGGACGATTTCGATTGGGGCTTTACATGGTGAGCCAATGCATGTTGCTATATGTTGATGTTGATTGTGTTGCATAATACATTGTGGCCAAAACTATGATTGGCATGGAGGGCTTGTTCTTACCAACATATAACAAATCAATTTTTTCTCTCTCATCATTTACAACCACTCATTCAATTATTTAATATATTTTCTCCAAATTTCAACCACACATTCAACACGTAAATCAAAAAATTAACTTTATCACCAATCAAACATACCCGGAGTTGGATAGACTTTGGAGTGAAATGAAGCCCAAGACTTGATGTTAGCAATGAGATTGACTATTAGGGCATGAATTGATAGAAGTGAAACTATGTTGCTTATCATGTGTTTACAACTTGTAGAAAGAGAAAAGAATGGCCTAAAAAGAGAAGTGAAAGTATTATACGAGGCAAAGTACTACGCCGCAAGGCTGGAGTACCTCTTGAACGCCATATAACTTCGGCTGGAATTGAAAATGGGGAGCTACGCACTATACGGGGCAAAGTATTATACCAAAAGGTAGGAGCACCTCTTGACCGCCTTATGACCCCAAATATGTAAGAAAGTAAGGCCATGCGATGAAAGGAATAGAATTGGCGCCAATGTATTCACATGATTAGCAACTGGGCCCAATACGACGTCATGATTTGCATTGCGTTCTGTATCTATGCCTGTTGAGTCTTCATGACTCATATGTGTGGTTTTTGTGTGTTTAATCGAATGCAGGACAACACAACCAGGCTGGAGATGGAAGAGACGAGTCATCGGCGTGATGTGTGAGAGATAAGGGAAACAAAAAGGTCCTGCGATAGTAATGTTTTGTACTGTTTGTATATTATCGTTTTGAAACCTTAAATCGTGTTGTGTAATGTTTTGAACATTTCGTTTTAGAATATAACGTAAATGGTTTTGAAATAAATTAGCATTTTCTTTTACAAAGCTTACGGGCCTTTGTATTTGTTAGTGACGTCAACCCTAACCACGTACGTAAATGTGACATAATTGTGACGTGGACTAGGGAGGGCATTACAGAGACGCCTAGCCAATAATATTCGCGACCAAAATATACATTTCAAATATAATTCCGTTGGAATATGAAAGGCCATTTAAGCAATCTCCAAAACTTTATTTACACTTCAACTCTTCACTTCTACTCAAAATAAGATACAAAAGAAAACTAGATATAAAAGATGAATATTACTATAATGAAATATAACACTAGGAATTGAGGATGGGAGAGAGTTTTTACAACTTATAAATGATTTAATGATATTGCCCTTTTATAGACACTAAATGAATCTTTCAATTATGCATGTGCTAGCTGTTCCTCCACTTTCACTCCACTTCCTCATGCCTTTTGACCACTTTAATGTTATTTTTGCCTTAGGGACCAAAAGTAACTGTTGTAGGTGATCAAGTTACCTTTCTTTTGGCTATAGAATGACACTAATACGATCTTTGTAGGCCAAGTTATGGCATTTGCACCGAAAGTTGACATTGGACATGTTGGATGTTTATGATGCTGTCTTCAAACCCAATTTTCATCCATTTTTCCATCGATTTTGCCTAAGAGACCAGAGATAACATTTGTATATAATCAAATTATCTTTCTTTTAGCACTAGAATCAGGTCAATCCCATATTTCTAGTTCAAGTTATGATCCAAATACTGAAAGTTGCCCAATAAATCCGAGTTGCTGATTTGCATTTTCATGCTTTGTTTATACATTTAAGCTTGTTTCAACTCTTTTTGATCCTTAAGCATGACAATAAATAAAAACACGTAAATACAAACTTATAAAATAATTATCACGCAATAACAAATGTTATTAGAGAGTTATTAAAGTACTTTTCAAGCACTTATCAAACTCCCCCACACTTAGACTGTTATACGTCCTCGAATAACAAGTCTAAAAATACAAAACAACACACTGGTTCAACACGAGGTAAGCAACTTGAATGTTTAAAATCCAGCTATAGATAGTGACTTTATAAAAATTCTCTCGAGTTTTTTTTACAACGGTTTGTGAGTGTGTGCATTTAAGGTTAACATTCCATCACTGTCTGGATACAAATGAAAGCTTACGATGTTCTATCCGGATCCTATCCCGAAATAGTCAAATATATCTTTTTCGTCTCTCGTGATTCCACTCTTATTTTACAATAGCAACCATGGATCCTAAAATTACTCTGTTCACAAAAAATCACCAACTTTTAGCACTGCAAAGTTAAACAAGGCATGTTAGGTGTTTTATGACCAATGTGTCTACGATTTTAAGAGTGTTCGATTGAGCACTTCAAACCACTGAGTTCTATTATTTATCTATTCTCACACGCTTTTTTTCTTTTCTTTTTTTTTTTTTTAAGAATTGAACAGAGTTTTGCAATTTTCATTTCAGCTTTTCCCCACGAGTAGCTTTCACACTAATCCTTTTCAATTAGAGGTAGCCTTCTTTACCCATTCGAGGTGACGATCTTTCACTATCTAGGGCAGGTAGTTTTTTCTCGTGGTTCTTCTCATTATTTAAAATATAAAAGTAAAATTTATTCTCAGTATAGGTCAATGCTCCTTCCAAACATTTTAAACTCTGTCAACAAAAGACACATTCACAGAAAATAGGGACCATGCGATCTTAACTCCACCTCACTAATAAATGATGTTTGCAGATTACTTCGAGCAGGACAAATGGATAGAGAAACAGTTGGTTTACTATGGTAAAAAAAAATTCAAATATTTTATCAGCATTTTCAACATTCAATTTTATTCCACAAAATGATGGAAAATCACCTCAAAAAGATGCGCAAATAGATAAACATGTTATGAATCTTTTTTTTTTTAACTCGAGATCCTAATTTCAACTAAGTCATGCAGTTTGAGTTTAAATATTTTCCAATTGCTATCTCATGCAAAATTGTAAAAAGAACAATCAAAAAAAGGAAAATATTCACAAATATTCCCCTCCGCCATACTTAATTTCTACATTGTCCTCAATGGAGATATATAAAGCATGAAAATGATAAGAATTAGGAACTCTCCTTGGGTAGGGGCCGCGAGTTGAGTTGTGTGTGGTGTTTGTTCTTCAAATTTAGTACCTTGTGTTACCAATCCAACAAACGAAGAGCTAGAAACCTTGCAATCAATATATGCACAGAACAAGAAAAATGACAAATGACAGATGAATTTTTTTTTTTTTTTTTGTTTTGGTTTTTTTAAAATAAGAACATAGGACTGTGGGAATTGGCAACCCTTCGAACATCTTGCAGTAGTATTCACATCAAATGAATGGCATGATTTCACCATGGCCGACCCCGCATGGAAACTATCAATGAATCAGCTTATTCTCTACAAGAGAGTTTGACAACCAACCTTAATGAAAAGGTCCTCCATATCCAGGCCGGATGTACAAAGAAGAGTGGCTTGGTCATCAAGAATCTTTAAAATTAAACCACGCAAATCATTTACTGTAGGTTTGTAAGGCAACACCTAAAGCCAAGGTAATTTAACTATTTAATAAAGAACAACCCCATAAAAACCAACAAATGGGAGAACGCTTATAGCGGAACGCCCAACTTAGACACTTCTCAAGTAAATGAGACGTAGTTTTACATCTTTGGATGGGTGCTTAGTGATCACGCTCAAAAAGTTGCTACTCAATGGTGAGGCCATCGAGTTTGGGTTCCAATAGACGTTGCCTTTAACCTAACAAATTATCAAACTCTCTTACACTTATTGCGAGCTGGCTGTTTCCCCTAATAAACTTTTCGACCCTGCACTTAGTCGGTCCATCCTTGAAGAAAACAACATATTCATGTTGTGAATAAGTGATAAGTTATATTTTTAGTATTTTAATTATCTTATTTCTATAATGTTTTTTTATTTTTTGTATATTTTTACTGGTTTTTATTTACTTTTTGGTATTAAGAGTTGCAAAGAGGTAAAATGGCACACTATTTGAAGATGAAGGATCTTCTTGCAATTCTGCAAACTTTCTCGTCATAATTGTATTTTCGGGTGGCCATTTTGTTGTGGAGCACTAATTATGGTTTTGGAGCACTAATTTTGTTAGTGGGAATAATTGGTAGTGGAGACATCATAATGCCCCATTATTAAAGAAAGTGGAGACATCATAATGCTCCATCATCATCACAATTCTTTTTCCTTTTTACTTGCATATCGGTGGAGGACTTCTATATATGAGGAGCTGGCACATGCAGAGAGGGAGAGAGAGCACTGCAAGAGTTGAAGTGAGGAGAAAATCAGTAGATAAAAATACGAGTGATGGGAGAATAAAATACCTACCAGAGACATTTGAGGAGCAAAAGAGGGGAGAAAAATCCGGAGGCCAAACATTTGTTTCCACTATTTAAAATCCGGTTATGTATCTCTTAATTTTCTCTATTGAAATTCTCGTACTAAAATTTATGTGTAGCTAAAATTTATACTTGGGACGAACAATGAATCCTCTTTGTGAACTCTAGTATTTCGTTATTGGATTTAATAGTACGTGATTGATTTGTCGTTAATTTTATGTTGTTAAGCTTATAAATTTATCTTTTTGATCAATTGATAAATTATAAATTGGTTTGTGTCGGATTTGAGAAATGAAAATACAAATTAGAATAAACAACATAGAACACTAATTTAGACCAGATTTAGAGATAAACTTGTGGTTAGTGCGATCTTTAGGTGAAGTTTCGACGAAACCTATTTGAATTTATTGTTTGAATGCATTCTAGAGGGTTGATAACGAATTTATTTAGAGATAAATAAATTGGTCTAATAGAATAGATTTATTTATCATTGAGAGATGTAAATAATTGATTTTGTAAATTCGATCGTGAATGTCAATAAAATCACTATTGAATCCAATTACATATACTAGAGGGATCAAAGTTGGTGAAATTGTAAGTCCCATGTTTTGTAATTCCATCGTTATTTGTTTACATTTAGCAAATATTTAATTCTTGTAATTTCGAAATTATTTACTTTTCATATTTAATTTTTAAGATTTTATTTTCATTGAAAAACAAAACAACTTTCAAATTGCCTTTTCAAATAGAGTACAAAATTGATAATTTTGATAGTTAAATTAAGTCTTTGTGGGATCGATATTTGGACTCAAAATCCATTTTACTACTTGTTCGACCCGTACACTTGCGGTATTTATTTTAACACATTCTCAGACGAACAATAAGTTTGATTTTTAGTACAATGAGGTCCCTCCAATAGCTTCCACATTTGAAGCAACATTTAAGGCGCGTCGTTTGCGAGCAGAACGCGATGATCTTACCCCAAAAGTGATCATATTCCAAAGAGAACGCTCATACTTATCAACAAGTTGAACAATTTGCATCCTGATCTCAATAGACATAGAAAAAGAGTCGAGTACTTGCAGAAGATCAACAATACATAGAGGAGATGCCATGGAGAGAAGTTAAAATACAAGTCGCTAAGGTGTATCTGAAAAAGACCGGAGAAAGGAAGGAGAAAGAACAGAAAAACAATTCTTTAAGGTCTACTGCAAAAGACCAGTTTAATGCCTTTGAGCGGGATACGAAACCCGCATCCAAAGTTTTTTTTTTGTACAAACCATAGATGTGTTTCCAGAGTCAATTCTATATTCTACAATCTCAAGTTAGCTATAACCTTAACTCCAAATCCAATTCAATTATATCGTTTTTTTTCTTTTCTTTCTTTCTCTCTTACCTGTTTATGTGCAACACTCAATCTTCTAATCAATCTCCTTTGCGATTTGATTTAGAAATTGAAAAAACTTTAAGCAAGTTAAGAACTTTAAGTAGGTTAAGAAATCAATTAGAACAAATCAAGAGAACGAAGAGATGTCTGATAACAATCAAACATTGAAGCAATTGGGAGCTTCTGATTTAACCAATCAATCTCTTTGCATTACTTTTCCTACTTTACTAGATAATGCCACATTTGAACTTAAATCAGGACTAATTCATCAATTACCCTCATTTCATGGTCTTGCAGGTGAGGACCCACACAAACACCTCAATAAATTTGATGTAGTTTGTACAACTATGAAACCACCTAGTGTGACTGATGAACAAATCAAAATGAGAGCCTTTCCATTCTCATTAAAAGATTTAGCAAGTGATTGTTTTTACTATATACTTTCAGACACCATCACCACATGGAATGAAATGAAGAAGCGATTCTTGGAGAAGTATTTTCCCGCTTCTAAGACTGGAAAGATTAGGGAAGAGATATGTGGCGTAAAGCAACGATCAGGAGAATCCTTCTATGAATATTGGGAAATGTTCAAAAAGCTGTGTGCTAGCTGCCCACATCACCAAATCACTGATCAACTCCTAATCCAATACTTCTATGAAGGATTATCACCAATGAATAGGGGTATGGTCGATGCAGCTAGCGGATGAGCATTGGTTGATAAAACACCTCTCGCAGCAAGGGATTTAATTGAAAACATGGTCGAGAACTCACAATAATTCAATTCAACCAGAGACATGCAAGTTCGGCGTGCAAATAAGGTAAGTAGTTCTAGTATTGAAAATCAAATCTCCTGAACTAACAACTTTTTGAAACAGATCACTATGGGGAATTCACAACAAGTAAAGGTACGCGAAATTTGTGCAAATGTGGGACATCCAACATATTCCTATCCAATATTGCAAGATGATAATGTGGAACAGGTAAATGCGGTGGGCAATTTTCCACTCCCAAAGTAACCATACAATCCATGCTCAAATACCTACAATTCGGGATGGAGAGATCATCTCAATCTGAGATATGGATCCAACAAACCCCCAGGCTTTTTTCCTAACCAACCACAAGGAAAATTCCAATCAAAAGGAAATTTCCAACCTCAAGGACAGTATCAACAAAAACCAAAATCTTCAGGTATGTCTCTTGAAGATATGGTAAAGACGCTAGCCACTAACATATTACAATTCCAACAGGACACAAAATCAAGCATTCAAAGTTTGGAAAACTAAGTGGGTCAAATGGCCACCACTATCAATCAATTGGAATCACGAATTGGAGGAAAACTACCCTTGCAGCCAGAGATGAATCCTAAAAATGTGAGCGTGATAACCCTGAGAAGTGAGAAAGAAATTGAAAATTTGCTTAAAGATTCTTCCACACCTGAAGATAAAGAAGAAATGGAGGTAAGTCATAACCCTCATGTCATTGCTAAATCGACCCCTCTCCATTTTCCCAGCAGATTGGCAAAAACAAACAAAAACGACAAGGAAAATGAGATCTTAGAGACATTTAAGAAAGTAAAATTGAACATTCCATTGTTGGATGCGATCAAACAAATCCCACGATATGCAAAATTTTTGAAGGACCTATGCACCAACAAGAGAAAATTGAAAGGAAATGAAAAGATAAGAATGGGAGAAACTGTTTCTACCTTATTTCAAAAGAAAATGCCACCTAAATGCATAGATCCAAGAATGTTCACCATTCCATGCCAAATAGGTAACACTACGATAGACCGGACTTTGATTGACCTTGGAGCTTCTATTAATGTAATGCCTAAATCCACATATACTTCACTCAAACTTGCTAAAATGAGCAAAACTGATGTTATAATCCAACTGGCCGGTCGTTCTAATGCTTATCCAGATGGGGTGGTGGAGGATATTTTAGTGCAAGTAGGAGGCTTGGTCTTTCCTGCTGATTTTTATGTATTGGATATGAATGATGACAACTCTTTTAACCCCACACCCGTTTTGCTAGGGAGACCATTTTTATGGACTTCTCAGACCATAGTAGATGTGAGGAAGGGTATTCTAACTATGTCTTTTGATGGAGATGTTGTACAGTTTAATATCTATGATGCAATGAAACATCCTAATGATAACTGTGATGTTTATGCTATTGATGTTGTTGCCCTTATCGTGGAAAGGGTTTTTGAATTGAATTGTAAAGATGACTTAGAGATAGCTCTTACGGAGTTGATTGAGTAAGGAACTGAAGAAAAGGTTGAACTAAACAAGGAGTTGAAAGATACAGTGGTTGCATTGAATTCACTGGAGCCAGATCAAAGCATGCGTAATTCTAAAACCATCCAAGCAACAGATCTTCATAACAAATTGTTACCTTCAATTGTGCAGGCACCAGTATTGGAGATGAAACCTCTGCCCAGTCACCTTAAGTACGTTTATCTTGAAGATGGAGAAACACTCCCTGTAATCATTTTATCCAAACTGAAAGTAGTAGAGGATGATAAATTGATTTGAGTCATGAGAGATCACAAAGAAGTCATTGGGTGGACAATTATAGCCCCCGTTCTTCTACACATTTTTACACATTTTAACTCATTCTTATCTAAAGTCAAACCAATTATATCCACATATTTTCTAGGACCCACTGTACTATACAAATCTCCACCACTCAATCCCACTCATTCTCTCTCCTATTTCACATCAAAACTCATAAATACTCATACACTAACACCCACATAGATATCAAAGCTATAAGCCCATTAGTCTGCATGCACAAAATATGGTTAGAAGAAGGAGCAAAACTATCGAGACAAACCCAAAGAAGGTTGAATCCACCAATTATGGAAGTGGTAAAAAAAGAAAATTCTCAAGTTGTTGGGAGCAGGGATGATCTATTCCATTTCAGATAGGAATGAGTAAGTCCAGTGCAGGTAGTTCCAAAGAAATCAGGTGTAACAGTTGTGGAGAATCAAGATGGGGAGTTGGTTCCCACAAAGGTGCAGACAGGATATCGAGTATACATTGATTACAGAAAGGTAAATGCCGAAACACGTAAGGACCATTTTCCCTCCCCTTCATTGATCAAATGTTAGAAAAGTTAGCTGGTCACACTCACTATTGTTTTCTAGATGGTTTTTTCGAGTATTTTCAAATTGCTATAGCACCAGAGGACCAAGAAAAAAACACATTTACATGTCCATTTGGTACTTTTGTATACAGACGCATGCCTCCTGGGCTATGCAATGCCCCTGCTACTTTTCAACGATGTATGATGCGCATATTTTTCGATTATTTAGACATCATCATTGAATTTTTTATGGATGACTCGAGTGTATAGGGAAACTCTTTTGATTCATGTTTAGAAAACCTCGCGTTGATTTTG
Organism: Jasminum sambac; assembly: GCA_018223645.1. NCBI lineage: Eukaryota > Viridiplantae > Streptophyta > Magnoliopsida > Lamiales > Oleaceae > Jasminum > Jasminum sambac. Next base: position 42,199,584 of record CP073640.1, read on the forward strand.
AAACGATGCATTGACATTAACTTGGTTTTGAATTGGGAAAGTGTCACTTTATGGTAGAAGAGGGAATAGTGTTAGGGCATGTTGTATTAGTTAAAGGGATTGGGGTGGATAAGACTAAGGTAGCCCTAATATCTACATTGCCTTACCCCACTAGTGTACGAGATGTGCATTCATTTCTTGGACATACAGGTTTTTATCGTCGATTTATCAAAGACTTTTCCAAAATTGCATCTCCATTGTGTAGTTTGCTACAGAAAGACGTGTCATTTGAATTCAATGATGCATGCAAAAAGGCATTTGACCAACTGAAGAAGCAATTGACTACTTCACCGATCATTCAACCACCAAACTGGGACCTTCCATTTGAGATAATGTGTGATGCAAATGATTATGTTGTGGGAGCAGTTCTAGGATAGAGAATGGACGAGCAGCTCACGTGATCTACTATGCTTCCAGCACTTTGAACCAAACTCAAGCAAATTACTCCACCACCAAAAAAGAACCTTTATCTGTGGTTTTTGCCTTAAAAAAATTTCGATCATATTTGTTAGGTTCTAAAGTCGTTGTTTTTACAGATCACGCAGCACTGAGACATCTCTTGGCAAAGAAGGACGCCAAACCAAGGCTTATCCGTTGGATTCTCCTGCTACAAGAATTTGATCTCGAAATCAAGGACGAAGCTGGAACTGAAAATGTAGTGGCTGATCATCTCAGCCGAATAGTAAGAGCAGAAGATGACTTGCCTTTACGAGAATCTTTCCCAGATGAAAGCTAGTTTGCTATAGAGGCAAACCTCCCATGGTATACTGATCTAGTAAATTATATCACCTCTCACCAGATCCCTACAGGTTACCCACTAGTAAAGAAAGACAAGTTAAAAAGTGACATCAAGTACATTTGGGATGACCCATACTTATGGAAAAGATGTTCAAATCAGATCATTAGAAGGTGTGTACCGGAGTTTGAACACCAATCCATCTTGACGTTTTGCCACTCTTATGCTTGCGGAGGACATTTTGGACCTTGAAGAACATTTCAGAAGGTAATGGAGTATGGATTCTACTTGCAAATCCTGTTCAGAGATGCCTATATTTTCTGAAAATCTTGTGACAAATGTCAAAGAACAGGTAGTTTATCCCAATGTACCGAAATACCTCAAACTCCCGTTATAATATGTGAAATTTTCGATGTTTGGGGTATTGACTTTATGGGACCCATCCCAAATTATTTTGGCTATACCTACATATTGTTAGCAGTTGATTGTGCTTCTAAGTGGGTAGAGGCAAAGACCACCCGGACTAACGATGCTAAAGTGGTTGCAGAGTTTATCAAATCTAACATTTTTAGCAGGTTCGAGATTCCAAGAGCCATGATCAGTGATAGGGGGACTCAGTTTTTCCACTGGACTACTGAAGCTCTAAACAAGTATGGAGTTATGCATAGAATCTCCACAACATACCATCCACAGACAAATGGCCAAACAGAACTATCCAATCGAGACGTAAAGTCCATTCTTGAGAAAACAGTTCGGCCAAATCGAAAGGATTGGAGTTTGAAGTTGGATGATGCTTTATGGCATACCGTACTGCGTACAAGACTCTTATTGGGATGTCACTATATCGAATAGTGTACGGTAAGCCATGCCACTTTCCAGTTGAACTCGAACACAGGGCTTATTGGGCAGTTAAAAAATACAACATGGATTGGGGAGAAGTAGGAGAGCACATAAAGCTACAGTTGAACGAACTTGATGAGATCCGAAACGAAGCATATAAGAATGCTATGAATTTACAAGGACAGGACTAAGGCATTCCATGACCAACATATTTCAGGAAAGGACTTCAGTATTGGATAGAAAGTGCTTTTATATCATTCCCTACTAAAACTCTTCCCAGGTAAGCTTCGTTCTCGTTGAGTAGGACCATTTGTTATTATTAATATCTCTTCCCATGGTACAGTGGAAATCAAGAGTTTTAAAACTAGTAAGGTGTTCAAGGTAAACGGTCACCATCTCAAACCCTATTATGAAGACTTTCAAACTGTCAATTTGGAGGTTGTGAAGAAAATACGAACTGAGATGAGCTAGCAAAGTCGAGCCAACAACATTAACCAAAAGTGCTTTTTCGGGAGGCAACCCAAGTGCTTTTTCATTTTTATTTTCTCTTTTGATATTTTTGTTATTTTGTTTAGTTTTATTTTTTAACTTTTGATCTAGCGTACCGAGGAAGATATTATTTTGTAACTGTAGAAGAGAGATATTTCGGGGATCAATTATTTGAAAAGAAACAGGATGGCACAAAAATCGGTGATTACCATTAATTTAATGTTAATTACCAATGAGTGCGGGAGTTAATTCATTGATAAAGGGCAATTCGTCAATGAACTTTCTTGGATACTCTTTCCAGCATACTCTTTTCAGCACACTCTACATGCATAATTGTTAGTTGGAACAATGCAAAATTTGGCTATAAATAGAGGTTATTCTTGATTAGAAACCACAACAATAATCTCGATCCCTCTGTGAGTCCTTCTTTCTAGCAGAGATTAGGTAACTTTCATCATCTTCTTCTTAATTGTTTTTCTTTTTACAGAATGGACGTGAGTGATATTTTTGTGTACATATGTCTTTTACTCATATTAATTGATTACATAATTCAAAATTTGGTATTTTTTCTTCTTTAATATTTTATGTATGGAAAAGTATGATTTACTATTGTACTTAGTAATTTTGATGTTTTTAATCTTATTGCTTCAATTTTTCTATTTCTTTCGCGTGTTACGTTAAAAAAAATTGAATTTTCAATGGATAAATTTTTTTTCAAAATCTACAAAAATATTACCCGGCTCTACCCTTGAATGCTTTGAAAGAGATTTATTATTCTAGGGTAGGACGGTCAAAAATGTTGATGGACAAGGAAATGCCTGAGGATATTCGTTGGTTAATTGAAGCAAAGGTCCGGTTGGGAGGTGAAATGCCCACTTTTAGTACTAAATATGCATCAGGGTTAGATAAAAGTAATTTTGCGAAGAAACGAAGAGCAAAAGAATGAATGTGTGTTATAAATGTGCTAGATGACCTTATAACTGTACTCATTGGACTTGTAGAGCAGGTCATCCTTCAATTGGATTTGTGTCTACAAATCGAAAAGATAACATATGTTTCATTAAGGGTGACATGAGTAAGGAGTCTTTTGATAATATCCATCAAACTCATGAAACGCATCCTAGTGGAGTGAATTTAAAAAGGAACGAGAAATTTATAGTCTTGGGAATCTAACTTTAAAAGATCGTGTTTGCCAGTCTATAAGAAAATTGGATGGGACGCCTATCCTCGACTCATAGAAGGTGTTTAAACCGTTTCTGGACGTAAAACCAGAGAAAGATGTGAATCACAAGGAGTGCATTGTCCCAATACACCAAAATTTATTTTATTTCCTTACTCGATTTCAAAACTATAAATTAATGTAGAAGTGGTAAGTAAGCGTCGAACCCAAGACGAACAGTGTTTAATCTAGTTGTTTTTATTAATTAATATAGAAAGTGGGGATTTTGTGAAATTTGAATGAAGTTCGAAAATAAAATAACAAAATAAAAGATTGATGAAATAAAATAGTTGAAATAAATATCTAGTTCTCGGGTTCGGTTGTGTCAACAAGTTGTGTTAATCTTTTCCATGCAACGTGTTACTATTTCTTCTCCGATTTATCAACTCCAATTAATCAAGATGATCTGATTAACGAATTCTTCCTTAAGTGTATTAAATTAAAGCGAGTTCTTTAACTTAACATCTAGCTATTGGATAATCCTAAACAAGTTCTTAGGATTCAATGCAATACTAGTGTGAAACGAACGAGAAGAATGAGTTGAATTAGACGAATAATTTCACAAACTTGAATTAATACATCTAAGTTGGTTTGTTAACAAATATGCACGATATTCATTTTCTACTTTGGAATGGAATCTAATGATAATTACAGGTCAAAATTTCCAATCCTAGCATGTAACTTGAATTTAAAGATTAATTGATTCAATCGGCCAAATTTAATGCAATAATCACATAAACTCAAAAATAGGTTTACAAGTTTAACAAATCAACAAATTGAAGTATAGGGATAGATAAAACGTAACTAAAGAGTTAGAAAATATAACAGCATATTAATTGAACACAACGTCCCTCCCCCTCGAACTAGATAGAGAAGTCTAACTACTCACATTCGTGGGTTTCACACTTTTTAGCGACGTAATTTTCTTGTATCACCACTGCGATATGATAAATTATACTTCACTATCACAAATAATATACAAAAAATATAAAAAAACAAGTAAATAAATGCTAAGAAATAAATAGAGAAGTTTAATCACTCATATACGCGGGTTAACTACTTTTAACGGTGTAATCGCCGTGTATCACATCTGCAATATATGAGAAATTATCTTTCTCAAACATGAAAAATAAAAGGAAGAAGAGAAACTAACTAAGAAATACTCCGCTAATCATATTCAAGGCCAAAGCATCGTTGATCGATTAGTCGATATTTAATTGATATTTTTACTTCCGTCGGAATATGAAAAACTAAGACCTTTCAAGCTAGAACTAAGAACAAATGAAGAAGAGAATTTTATTGAAGAGAAAGTTGGAGAGAATCATTAGCTAATTCTCTCTACTAAGTTGTGTTTTCCTTCCTTATAAATGCCTCTATTTATAGGCAAAATTTCACAAGAAAGCATAATAAAAAATTATACATGTGCCCCATCACGAGTCTATTAAATTGTATCCACTAAGTCATGATGTTGAAATTACATCATGGTGTAGGTAAGAATCTTGGCTGGATTTTGCAATTGGAATTTCCTCTTTTGGATATTTTAATAGAAAGTTTTGAATTTTCTACCAAAAGATGGCCCAAAGAATCCTTCATGTAGAATACTCATTACCCATTTTTGACCATCATATGATCCGAATCATCTGAAGTCATGAACAGCAAAGTTGTAACCCTTTGAGTCTTCTTTCTGTGTGCACAAGAATCGGATCAATCCAATTTTCGTAGGTCAAGTTATGGTTGAAATACCACAGTGCACCAGTGAACCCGAGTTTCTGGATGTTTTTGAGATTTGACACTTTTAGTCATTTTCTTCAAACGACCATAACTTTCACTAGGAAACTCCAATTTGGGATCCATAAAAATTTGGGATTCCCCTTTTGATGTTCTTTGACATTAGCACAAGAAAAATTGTAAGAATAATTTTCATAAAATTGCATTGAAGGCCTTTCATCTTTGATTCGCTTGCATTTTGGTCCTGACTTTCCATTTTAGTTCTATTTTCATCCATTTTGGCTCATTTTGATCTTTGTAACCCTAAACACCATAATAAAGGAAAAAGACATAAAAAGAAACATATAACACTAATAAAGCATGCAAGTACATAAAATAGAAGAGTTATTTAAGTGCTTTTCTAGCACTTATCACACAATCACTACTACGTATACATATTATTATTTTTAACTATTTTTGTGTGTTCTTATGTCAGTTTTTAGTGTACAAAAATCGATTACCTATGGAGGCTACTATTACCACCATCGCAACTGGGAATTCAAGTAAGAAATTGATAACTATAAGTCTCTTTGGAGAAATCAATCTGGGACAACCGATGCTTCTAGCGCCGATAGTCAAAGCTGAAACGACACTTGGAGATCAAAAGTATAAGGTAATATACGGGGAGGCTGCCGTGGACTGATAGGATGTGCCGCTCAATCTGCGTACATGAGAGGATCAATAGTGGTTGGTAACACTATACCACCTTTAAAACAAGCACATGGTAAAATCATCGGCATCGAGGTACATGCTAGATCATTATTTGAATGCTTAACACTAATGATAATGCATTCGGATGTTTTCATCGCATTACCAGGGGGTTTTGAAACTCTTGAGCAAATCTTTTGCATAATATCCTTGGCCGAGTTGAACCTGCACTGTAAACCAATTGGTTTTTTAAACGTTCAAAACCATTTCTCTAGTTTATTGGCATTTCTCGAATTGTTAGTTCATCAAAAGTTGATTTCTCCTAATACACAAAAATTGATTTTAATTGCTCCATCAATTGAGGAGTTATTGGAGAAATTAGAAGCTTATGTACCACAAATAAATGTATACGTGCCTATCATCAATTGGCCAGAGGAATTATGCAAAAGAAAAAGAGATCCGAATGAATTGGATTTGGAGTTAAGGTTATGAATGTGGAATAGCTAACTTCAGATGGTTGAATACGGAGTTGACTCTGGAAACACATAAGTGCTTTATAAAAAAAAGATCCGATTGAATTAGATTTGGAGTTAAGGTTATAGCTAACTTCAGATGGTAGAATATGGAGTTGACTTTGGAAATACATCTGTCCTTTGTACAAAAAAAAACCTTGGATGCTGATTTGTGTATCCCGCCCAAATACATTAAACTGGTATTTTGCAGTAGACCTTAAAGAACTATTTTTCTGTTCTTTCTCCTTCCTCTCTCCGGTCTTTTTTAGATACACCTTAGCGACTTGTATTTTAATTTCTCTCCATGGCATCTCTCCTACGTATTGTTGCTCTTCTGCAAGTACTCGACTCTTTTTCTATGTCTACTGAGATCAGGATGCAAATTGTTTAACTTGTTGATAAGTATGAGCGTTCTCTTTGGAATGTGATCACTTTTGGGCCAGGATCATCGCGTTCTGCTCGCAAACGACGTGCTAAGCTCCTTAAATGTTGCTTCAAATATGGAAAGCTATTGGAGGGACCTCATTGTACTAAAAATCAAACTTATTCACAATATGAATATGTTGTTTTCTTCAAGGATGGACCGATTAGGTGTAGGATCGAAAAGGCTAACCGAAGAAATAGCCAGCTCGCAATAAGTGTGAGAAAGTTTGATAATTTGTTAGACTAAAGGCAACGTCTATTGGAAACCAAACTCGATGGCCTAACCATTGAGCACTAACTTTTTTAGCGTGATCACTAAGCACCCATCCAAAGATGTAAAACTAAGTCTCATTTACTTGAGAAGTGTCTGAGTTGGGCATTCTGTTATAAACGTTCTCCCATTTGTTTGTTCTTATGGGGCTGTTCTTTATTGAATGGTTAAAATACATTGGCTTTAGGTGTTGCCTTCCAAACCTACAGTAAATGATTTGCATGGTTTAATTTTAAAGATTCTTGATGACCAAGCCACTCTTCTTTATACATTCGGCCAGGATATAGAGGACATTTTCATTAAGGTTGGTTGTCAAACTCTCTTGCAGCGAGTAAGCTGATTCATTGATAGTTTTCGTGCTGGTCGGCCATGGTGGAATCATGTTATTCATTTGATGTGAATACTACTGCAAGATGTTCGGAGGGTTTCCAACTCCCACAGTCTTGTGTTCTTATTTAGAAAAACAAAAAAAAAACATATGTCATTTTTCTTGTTCTGTGCATATATTGATTGCAGGGTTTCTCGATCTTCATTTGTTGGACTGGTCACACAAGGTACTAAATTTGAAGAATAAACACCATGCACAACTCGGCTCATGGCCTACCCAAAGGAAATTCCTAATTCTTATCCTTTTCATGCTTTATATATCTCCATTGAAGACAATGTAGAAATTAAGTATGGGGAGGGGAATATTTGTGAATATATTTTTTTCTTGATTGTTTTTTTTACAGCTTTACATGAGATAGCAACTTGAAAATATTTAAGCTCAAACTGCATGACTTAGCTGAAATTAGGATCTCGAGTTAAAAAAAAAAGATTCATAGTAGGTTTATATATTTGAGCACCTTTTTTAGGTGATTTTCCATCATTTTCTGGAACAAATTTGAAGGTTAAAAATGCTGATAAAATTTTTGAATTTTTTTGGACCATACTAAACCAACAGTTTGTCTATCCATTTTTCCTGCTCGAAGTAACCTGCAAACATCATTTATTAGTAAGGTGGAGTTAAGATCGCATGGTCCTTATGTAAAAAGTTTGGAAGGAGCACTGAACTATGCTGAGAATAAATTTTACTTTTATGTTTTAAATAATGAGATGGACCATGGGAAAGAGCTACCTACCCTAGAGAGTGAAAGATTGCCACATCAAATGGGTGAAGAATGCTACCTCTAGTTGAAAAGGATCAGTGTGAAAGCTACCCGTGGGGTAAAAGCTAAAATGAAAATTGCAAAACTCTGTTCAATTCTTAAAAAAAAATAAAAAAAGAGTGCGAGAATAGATAAATAATAGAACTCAGTGGTTTGAAGTGCTCAATCGAACACTCTTAAAATCGTAGACACATTGGCAATAAAACACCTACCATGCTTTGTTTAACTTTGCAGTGCTAACAATTTGTGATTTTTGGTGAACAGAGTAATTTTAGGATCCATGGTTGCTATTGTAAAATAAGAGTGAAATCATGAGAGATGAAAAAGATATATTTAACTATTTCTGAATAGGATTCGGATAGACATCATAAGCTTTCATTTGTATCCAGATAGTGATGGAATGTTAACCTTAAATGCACACACTCACAAACCGTTGTTAAAAAATGCTCGAGAGAATTTTTATAAAGCAAGTCACTATCTATAGCTGGATTTTAAACATTCAAGTTGCTTACCTCGTGTTGAACTAGTGTGTTGTTTAGTGTTTTTAGACTTGTTATTCGAGGACTCATAATAGTCTAAGTGTGGGGGAGTTTGATAAGTGCTTGAAAAGTACTTTAACTCTCTAATAATGCTTGTTATTATGTGATAATTATTTTATAAGTTTGTGTTTATGTGTTTTTATTTATTTTCATGCTTAAGGACCAAGAAGACTTGAAACAAGCTTAAATGTATAAACAAAACATGAAAAATGCAAATCAACAACTCGGATTCACTGGGCAGCCTTCAGTGTTTGGATCATAACTTGAGCTAGAAATATGAGATTTACCTAATTCTAGTGCCAAAGAAAAGATAACTTGATTATCTACAAATGTTATCTCTGGTCTCTTAGGGAAAATCGATGGAAAAATGGACGAAAATTGGATTTGAAGACAGCATCATGAACATGCAACGTGTCCAATGTCAACTTTCGGTGCAAATGCCATAACTTGGCCTACAAAGATCCAATTTGTGTCATTCCACTACCAAACGAAAGGTAACTTGATGACCTACAACAGCTACTTCTGGCCCCAAAGGCAAAAATCAACATTAATGTGGTCAAAAGGCATGAGGAAGTGGAGTGAAAGTGGAGGAACAGCTAGCACATGCATAATTGAAAGATTCCTTTAGTGCCTACAAAAGGGAAAGGCCATTAAATCATTTCTAACTCGTAAAACCTCTCTCCCATACTCAATTCCTAATGTCGCATTTCATTCTAGTAATATTCATCTTTTATATCTAATTTTTTTGTATCTTATTTTGTGTAAAAGTGTGAAGAGTTGAAGTGTGAATAAAGTTTCGGAGATTGCTTAAATAGCCTTTCATATTCCGGCAGAATTATATTTGAAATGTATATTTTGGTCGAGAATATGATTGGCTAGGCGTCTCGATCTAGTTCAAGGGGATGTCGCTGTTCAAAGCTTGCTATCCGATTAACTCATGGTGCCGTTGTTCTTATTCTCTTATTCAAATTGGTTTGTTTTTCTATTTTATTTTTGAAAATATGAACTTTAATCAAATTTGGCCAATTGGGTTAAAATTCTATTATAAAAAATAAAATAGAAAAACAAACCAATTTGAATAAGAGAATAAGAACAACGTCACTTATGAGTTAATCGGATAGCAAGCTCTGAACAACGACATCCCTTTGAACTAGATCGAAACGCCTAGCCAATTGTATTCTCGGCCAAAATATATATTTCAAATATAATTCCGCCGGAATATGAAAGGCTATTTAAGCAATCTCCTAAGCTTTATTCACACTTCAACTCTTCCCACTTTTACTCAAATAAGATACAAAAGAAAACTAGATATAAAAGATGAATATTACTATAATGAAATACAACACTAGGAATTGAGGATGGGAGAGAGTTTTTACAAGTTAGAAATGATTTAATAGCATTGCCCTTTTATAAGAGCCGAAGGAATCTTTCAATTATGCATGTGCTAGCTGTTCCTCCACTTTAACTCCACTTCCTCCTGCCTTTTGACCGCATTAATGTTGATTTTTGCCTTTGGGACTAGCAATAGCTATTGTAGGTCATCAAGTTACCTTTCTTTTGGTAGTAGAATGACACTAATTGGATCTTTGTAGGCCAAGTTATGGCATTTGCACCTAAAGTTGACATTGGACGCGTTGGATGTTCATGATTCTGTCTTCAAACCCAATTTTCGTCCATTTTTCCATCGATTTTGCCTAAGAGACCAGCGATATCATTTGTAGATAATCAAGTGGCCTTTCTTTTGGCACTAGAATCAGGTCAATCCCATATTTCTAGCTTAAGTATGATTCAAACAATGAAAGCTGCCCAGTGAATCCGAGTTGTTGATTTGTATTTTTCATGCTTTGTTTATATATTTAAGCTTGTTTCAACTCTTTTTGGTCCTTAAATATGAAAATAAATAAAAACACATAAATACAAACTTATAAAACAATTATCATATAATAACCAATGTTATTAGAGAGTTATTTAAGTGCTTTTCAAACACTTATCTGATTATGATAATACATCCAAGTTACTTAGGGATTGTGTATATGATATGAAGATAAGAAGTATAAGGGAGCAAGGTTGGTGAATATTTAAGATTGATTGTGTGATACTATTGGGCACTGTTACATATATTGTAACAGGTACAATGTCATTGATGTTCATTTTTTAAGTGCATAAAGGGATCAATCAAACCGAGAAGAGAATTGGAATTTATATTTTTTACAAAACTCCATCTCCAGAGAATGTAAGAAGTTCCAAATGGTCAAAGTGCATAAGATACAGATTGTAAGGATGATGCTATGCGACAAAGAGAATATATATTAGCTAGAGTACCCAGACATTTTAAAAGTTAAATTTCGAAGACAAATTTATTTTAAGTGCAACAATTTTCGAAGGCACAATCCATGGACAAGTTCTTTTATAAAAAAAATAAAATTAAAAAAAAATTTAAAAAATAAAGTGGTCTCCATTTTGTGTTCGTCTACATATATATCAAGAAAATTTAAGATTTGATTCTACCAAAAAAAAATTTAAAATGAAACACAAAATACATATCAAAATATAAATCATCAAATGATAATTTCAATATCAAATCAAAGGTTGGGCAATATACTGTTCAACAAACAATAGTATGAAAATACCCAAATCACCATGGAAATAACTTCTTTTGTCTTATTCTAGGTTTTAGACTTTGTCGTTTGCGATTCCATCCATACCAACTATGACTACAACTTTGGAGTTACATAAAAGAAGGCTTCAGCATCCGAAATTAGAAGATTGAGGTTGACAATCAAGATTATTTCTTTCGCATCAATCTAATTCAATCATAATCACGCTAAGAGGGATTTTTTTAATTATTTTGTTTAATCTGATTCTTTAGTCAATGCCTTGGCAATTTCATTGGATGAGCAGAAAACTTAATAGACATTACTAGAAAAATTCAATCTAACTAGCCAACATTATTTAGGAGATATATATTGTGCACAATACAAGAAAGTAAAGAACACGCTGGACAAAGATCTTAACTTAATCTTTGTTGCTTTATATTGAGTCCTTGCAACAATTTGCCTGTGAAAGACAACCATGAATGCATATACAGAAACATCCCATTGGTGTACGCTTACAACTTCCCTCTGCATTCCAGTTGTAAAAGTACCTGAAGCACAAATCATTGCAAAAAGCGTCGCCATATGGGTCGCATGATACAAAGAGTCTAACACCTTTGATTTTGCGCTGGTAGTGAAAATAGAGGTGATTCGGCTTTTTCAATTATCCTTACCGCACTACAATATGTGAAATGTCACCATATACACAACATGAATTTTAGTGATGTATTTTTTTATTAAAGAGATTTAAATAATTCCTGCAATGTGCCCACTAACTGAGGTATCAGTATTTGAATTAAATTTGAAAATATGGACCAATTCAACTTTTGACACGCCCCACCCCAAATTATCTCTAATAACTTGACACGTGACCTGCGCCGACAATGGGTGGCAGCTAAGCGCTGGACCCTCTGCCAAGGCAAGCTATAACTACCCTGTAACTCTGTGATTCCATCTCAACTTAAATACGGAAAAAGAATTTTGCAATAATTTTGACAAAGTTTCCTCTGTATTTTGGATATATCCATCCTGTAAGGATTCACTTCACATTCCAAGCAATCAACACAACATAATATAAATCCTCTTTCAATAAAAAGATTGTCAAAATCTTTAAGAATAATAATATCTAATGTAACCCAATATCGACATGAGATCTCCAACACTTGAATGAAAATAATGTTTGAAAAGAATTAATGAATGAACCAACGAATGAACAAATGAATCAACTTTGAAAAACCTATTCTCCAAAACGAATGTAAGGTCTCACATGAATGCTAACAAATGAATAAATGAATGAATCATACTATCTAAATGAAAGAGTGATGGTAGTGGTGGTCAACAGGCGATCCAAGCTCACGCTCAACTGCTTCCTAATGAGAAAAACATTAGGAAAATACGTGAGTTTTGTAACCTAGTGAGTGGATGAGTTTGAAAACATATATATTTATAAAGTATTTCATATCATTTAGTTTTTGAGAAAATTTCTGAATTTGTTAAAGTATAAGTATAACTGAAAAATACTACAAGAATTGCTAAGTAAGTTTCCAAGTGAAATACTGAAATAAAGCTGAATTACATCATTGAAACGGCTAAAATATCAAATTGGTATTTAAAAAATACAATTTTGACAATTTGGTATTTTAAACAATTTCGACGATAAATTAGTATTTAAAAATCGAGATTCCGACAAATTGGTATTTAAAAATCGAAATTCCGACAATTAGGTATTTTTCTCTCGCCGGCAGTGGAATCTCGAATAAAATAATAATATTTTCAAATTTTCGTATTTTGTATCTAATTGATGTATTTTTACATTCGATTTTTATCGCGGTACACTCTTACTAAATTTTACGAAAATACAATAATTATATTTATTGTTAACTGTTGATAAAAATCAAAATGTGTGCGTATCTAATGCAAAAAAATTTATTGTCGCTAAATAAATAAATAAATAATCAAATCAAATCAAAAAATAAAAAAAAATGTGAAAATTTCAACACTGTAGCATTTGTTCGTATTAATATCATAACTTTTCACGATACATTAAAGACGTGCACATTTTTTATTAACCAGCATTTCATAATAAGTATAATTATTGTAACTACATAAAATTTTAGCATAAATATATCACTGTAAAAACTTACATAATATAAATAAATAATAATATAAAATCAAAAAAATTAAAAACAAAAACAAAAAATCCTAAATCCACTCCAGCAAAATCTAGATTGGGCTACCGAGGGTGTTGCTCCCCCAAATTTTTAAATGGCTACGTGTCGAAAATTGGGAACCCTCCCAAGGGTTGCTACAGGTTTTGGGGGCTTGAGTGAGGCGGGGTTGGGTGGGGGTGGGTTTAGAGTTTTTTGTTTTTATTTTTAAAGTTTATTTTATTATTTATTTATGTTGCTACATTATTAATGAGAATTTTAAAATATAGAAAATAAAAGAAAATGATTTTAAAATACGAAATTTTGAAAATATTATTATTTTAATCGAGATTCCACCGCCGGCCAGAGAAAAATACTTAACTGTAAGAGTCTCGATTTTTAAATACCAATTTGTCGGAATCTCGATTTTTAAATACCAATTTTCCGACAGAATCTTTTAAAATACCGAATCGGAAAATGCTACAAGCTGGTACTTGAGACTTGAACAAAGTCCCGAAATTCTGAAAGTATTGTAAGTTAAGTTTAAAGTTAACACTGTGTAATTACGGTTAATCTGAAAATATCACTAAAAGTACCAATGAGTAACAACACACATGTGCAGAGAAACTTGATGCACAAGGCGAACTACTCAAACTGAACTAATAATTGAATAACTGGTCATACGCGCGCAGAGCAAGCCCCAAAGGTTAAACACCACCATACACGGCCCCAAGCTAATGTGTGTACGGTGATGGGTCCCCAAGACCTATATAAGCTAGTCATACACTGTGGAACAAATCACAACAGTGCAGAGCGGGTAAATCTAACAAGGTACTCTGTGATGGTTTTGAAAATATTCACATAATAATTTCTTTTAAAAAATGCTACTAATAAAATTCATAACTTTCTGAAACATTTATTGCAGCAACATATCATAACTATCTTTAAAAGCATATTAGGATTTAAAACATGTTACTTTATGAAAAATATGGTTTGCCCACTCACAAAGCTACGAACTGCTTCTAGTTCGGCTGGTAGGCTTCCCCAATCGTCTCGTCACCACCTGAAATGATAACAATGCTCTAATTAAAATCTACACACTTGGTTTCCCAACTAATGACCTAACCACATTTAACACTAAGCTTTAACTTTCCTAACAATCCCTAATTTCTCCATTCCATTACCTCATTCTTTTTATTTTATTGATTCTACAATATTTCATACCATTGGAACCACCTAATTGAATCATATAATAAATCCCTAAATTTTCAGCATCTAGGTAAGGTGAGTTTCAATGCACTTAATCACCGACAACTCAATTAGCATCAATTCGACTTCAAACCATTAATTATGCCAAGATAGTATCTTAATAGCATCTAATTAACCTAAATCAATGATCAATTTTGAATCCTCAATGTGTATTGGTAAAACTCTAAAATTAATTTCACAATTTACCTTGAATTCACTAGGGAAAATTTGAAGAAACACAATTACCACGCGAAACCACGACGAACCCAAGCCTTCTCCTTCCTTTTTTCCTTTTCTTTTCCTCATTTTTTCTTTCTTTTCTCTTTTCTTCCTCGCACGTGAATCGCGGTTTCTGGTTTGCTATTCACGAACTCAAATTCAGGGCTTGTTTGATTTCCTATTGTTTATATATATATATATATATATATATAATTGCAACCTAGGTCCCTCCTCTTATTTGGCTGATTTAAGTTGACCATCTAGCTCGTAATTGCATCCAAACATCCAATTGAATCAATTAAATCCATAAACTTTTAATAGACCAAATTAAATTCCTTTTAGAATTTGACTTTGACCCATAATTAATGGATTTGATCAAGTAGTAGTTGAAACTTAGATAAGCGAAAATTAGGGTCGTAACAACCTTACCTCCTTAAAATAATTTCGTCCTCAAAATTTAGTCAGCTACTATCCAAAGAGGTAAGGATATTTAGCTTGCATTTGCTCCTCGTTCTCCCAAGGAGCTTATTCCACTGGATGATTCTTCTACGACACCTGAACTAGATTGGCAACTGCTCTATTATTTTTTATCTGCTGCCTTCTGCTAAATATTCTATCAGGTTTCGCATCGTACGTCAAATTCTCTCTCAATTCAACTGGTTGTGCCTCTAAGATATGAGATGGATCTGAAATGTACTTGCGAAACATGGAAATATGAAAGACATCATGAATCCTAGATAGCTCGCTTGGTAGAGCTAGACGATAAGTGACTGGGCCAATTTCCTCAATGGTCTCATAAGGCCCTATATAACGTGGGCTTAGC
This sequence comes from Jasminum sambac, assembly GCA_018223645.1. Taxonomy (NCBI): domain Eukaryota; kingdom Viridiplantae; phylum Streptophyta; class Magnoliopsida; order Lamiales; family Oleaceae; genus Jasminum; species Jasminum sambac. The sequence goes on from CP073640.1 coordinate 42,215,246, forward strand.
TTTCATCGCCTGCCAAATCTCAAAACGCCTTTCAATGGAGATAGTCGTAGGAACACTGTATCCCCATCTGCAAATTTAAGATCTTTTCTATGTTTATCTGCATAACTTTTCTGCCTGTCTTGAGCTGCCTTCAACCTTTCTCTGATTATCGTGATATTCTCTAAGGTGAGTTGAACCAACTCAGGCCCCGTCAACTCTCGTTCTTCGACTTCACTCCAACAAACTGGAGTTCTACATTTTCTGCCATATAAAGCTTGAAAAAGAGACATGCCTATATTGGAATGGTAGATGTTATTGTAGGCAAACTCCATTAATGCGAAGTGATTATCCTAACTTCCTTTAAATTCTAGGGCGCAAGCTCGAAGCATATCTTCCAAAGTTTGTATGGTTCGTTCTGACTGATCATCTGTCTGCAGGTGAAAGGCGATACTAAGGTGTTGCTTAGTGCCCAAAACATCCTGTAGTTTCAGCCAAAACTTAGACGTGAACCTGGAATCTCTATCTGAAACAATAGAGACTGGAACTCTGTATAGACACACTATCTCATCCACGTACAATTTAGCCAACTTATTCAAAGGATCAGTCTCCTTAATTGGAAGGATTCTGGCAGTTTTCGTCAACCGATCAACAATCACCCAAACTCCATCATTTTCACATTGGGTACGAGAAAGGCTAAATAGAAAATCCATAGTAATGTGTTCCCATTTCCACTCGAGAATAGGCAAAGGCTGTAGTAACCCAGCTATCTTTTGACGATCTGGCTTTACCTACTGACAAACCAAACATCTTGACACAAACTCAGCTATCTCTTTCTTCATGCCTAACGACCAGTAATGATCTTTCAAAGTGTGGCACATCTTAGTACTGCCTGGGTGCATAGCATAAGTTGAACTGTGCGCTTCCTCTAAAATCTCCCTCTTCAATTCTTCAATGTTAGGCACACATAATCTGTTCCCCATAACTAATGCACCATCATCTGCGATTGCCTAATCTTTTCGTAATCTGAGATCAACCTCCTTCTTCAGTTTCTTAAGTGACAAATCCCGAAATTACGCTTCTTTAACCTTAGCAATCAAGGTAGGTCTCGCATGGAAGCCAGCTAGTATCCCTCCCGTTGCAGTCGTTGACGATATATGTTCAACTTCTTGAATTCACCAATCAACAAAGCTACCATTGCATTAGTCTGTGCTGAAGAAATAGTCTTTCTACTCAGAGCATCTGCCATAACATTCGCTTTTCCTTGATGATAATCGATCTTGCAATCGTTGTCCTTAATAAGCTCAAGCCATCTCCTTTGTCACAAATTTAGCTCTTTTTGATCAAAGATATACTTCAAACTTTTATGATCAGTGTAAATCAGGCATTTCTCGCCATAAAGGTAGTGCCTCCAAATTTTAAGAGCTAATACCACCGCAGCCAACTCTAGATAATGTGTTGGGTAATTCAACTCATATTTCTTTAATTGTCTTGAAGCATAAGCTATGACCTTCCCGTTCTGCATTAAAACGCAACCCAAACCTTGTCGTGAAGCATCGCTGTATATCACAAATTCTTCACCTGGAGATGGAAGTGTTAATATAGGTGCAGAAGACAACCTACTCTTCAATTCCAAGAAATTTTCTTACATTCTTCTCCTTGTCGTGAAGCATCGCTATATATCACAAATTTAGGAGCCATTCGATACGGTGCCTGTGAAATAGGTGCTATCCCTGGTACTAGATCAATTGTGAATTCGACTTCCTTGTACTAGATCAATTGTGAATTTGACTTCCCTATCTGATGGTAAGCCTGGAAGATCCTCTGGAAATACATCGGGAAAATCTTGTGCAACGGGGATATCCTCTAGTTTTAATTCAGTGATATGGATATCTATCACATGAGCCAAATACGCTTGGCAACCCTTTCTAAGCAATCTTCCAGTGCAGATATAACAGAAGATGATATAATTCTACGTTCCGCATTCAAAATAATTTTAGGTTCTCCCAGCCTCTCAAACACAACTCTCTTGCGATAGCAGTCAACTGTGGCATAGTTCTCAGCTAAAAAGTCCATGCCAAGAATAATATCGAGTTCACAAATTTCAAGAGGAACTAAGTTTGCTGTTAATTTGTGATTATCCACCTTAACAACACAATCCCTCTACCAACTGTCAGCTACTAGTGACACCCCTATTGGAGTTATCACAGCCAAAATTGTATCTAAATGCTCTAATATATGGTCAGCATAAATAGTAAATGCATGTGAAACAAACGAATGGGTAGAACCAGAATCAATCAAAGTGCGAGCATTTTCTACCAAAGATAGACAACGTACCCATAATCACGTCGATTGACTCCTCGGCCTCCAGCTGAGTCATAGAAAAACCCTTTCCTTGAGTCCTTGGGCGTCCACCCTAGCTTCCTTGCCTGCCACCACTGCTATTAGTCACATTCGGCTGTGGTACACTCGCTGATTTATTATTTCTTGCAACTACATTCCTCTAACCCTGTCTAGTGCTGTTAGCCCCCAACTGTGGAGATGTGACATGCGAAGCTCTGCCCTCTTGCAGGGTTGGACAATTATGGCGCATGTGCCCTGGCTATCCACAATGAAAGTAATTTTTTTCTCGCATCTTTATAATAAATATTTTAATATATAGTTAACTTGGTCTATAACTAACATTTTATGTTACCATGATTCGAAGGGGTTTCTTTTTTTTTTTTTTAATGTAAGCATGACATGAAGTTAGGGAACCAACTTTGCATTTTTGTATTCTTTATTATTTACTTGTGTGGAAATCTTTTGATTTTCAATAATGTTCCCACCTATATTTTATTTAGTCCAACATGCCCATATTAAAGAAATTTAATTATCTATAATCTATAATATATATTAAAAAGTGCCTTGACCTGAGAATCATTTTTTGGACCGTTTTATCCTTACTATATTTAATTAGTTGATAACATTCCCTCATATGATCATATTTTTAAAATTCCTAAACCCATTAATTGTGAGTAAATCTCTTCATGCGTGTTTGGAAGATAATTAAGGCATTGAATCACTTAACATTCACCCTAGAAAGAATTCATGCATGTGTATACTTTTCAAGTTTTTAGGACATTGACAAATTAATTAGTGAATGTCATTGAATCTTATTGGGTGTACGAATGAGACTGGCCTTTTTATTCCATGCACCAATGTTAAGTCCCAATATTGGTTCATGCATGTAGTAAAGGATTTGGTGTGTGCCCCAAAAATTGAGTTAATATCTAACTAAATGTGATCTGAAGCTCAACTATATAAATTCATTATTCCAAATCATTTTATTTGAAGTACCCAGTGCTTTCTTCATCTCATATTTTAGATTTTAAGATCAGATATGATGTCATGCAGGCTAAGGTTATACAAGAGTTTATTGCCATACGAAGATGAATGGTCCATCAATGTGGTAGCAACTCGAAAGAGTTCAAGGAAAACATATTCTGATGATGAACGAATGATTGATATTTTGAAACTAATCTTAATTGATAGATGGGAAATTGTTTTTCCTATCATAGGCATACATCTATTGTTTTCGTATGTATATATGGCATTTATAGATGTATTGATATTTAATATAACTTTTTTTTTCGGGAATCAAATAGAGGCACAGTCACTAGTACAAAAGTGACATTAGGTGTCGCCAAATAGGTGGCGGTTCTATAAGAAAACGCCACCCAAATAAAATGGGTGGCGGTTGTTTGGCAAGAACTGCCACCCAAAATGCAATAAAAAAAAAAATTTAACAAAGTGTGGCGGTTCTTGGCAAGAACCGCCACCCTTTTTTAAAGAACGGGTGGCGGTTCTGCCAAAGAACCGCCACCAAAAACTGGTTTAAAAAAAATTTTGACAAAGGGTGGCTAGACCCGGCCACAGTTCCGGAACCGCCGGTTCGCGGTTCCAAAAACAACGGAACCGAACCGGAACTGTGGTACAGGTTCCGGTTCGATTTTGGAACCGGCGGTTCCGGTTACCGATTTTTTTTTAAAGAGGCTTGATGGCGTATAATTAAGAAAGTATAATAATAAGAAATTAAGAATTAAAAATATAAAGATTGTATGTGGAATGGTAGAAATGTAGAATTGTAGATTATAGTTAGTAAGTGGAAATTTGAACTGAAACTTGAAACTTTGAAATTTGAAAAAATGATAATAAGAATTAAGATAATTAAAATTTGAGAATTGAGAATTTGAGAAATTGAGAATGAGAAAATTAGAGAATGAGAGATTGAGAATTGTAGTGTGAAAAAAAAGAAAGAATATGGGGTATTTATAGGTATTAGGTAATGAATAGAAAATATTAAAAATAAAAGATAAAAGAATAAAAACAATAAAGTTTTGGGGGTGTTTCTTTTTTTTTTAATATATATCGATTCGGTTCCAAGAAAAAAAACCGAGCAGGAGCAGGCCTCCGGCCTGATTCAGGTTCGACTCAGGTTCCGAACCTCCAGTTTCGGTTTGGAACCGGAACCGTGGCCGGGTCTAAGGGTGGTGGTTCTTGTTTAAGAACCGCCACCCTTTGTCAAGAACGGGTGGGTGTTATTATGTATACAACCGCCACCCAAAACTCGTTAAAATTTTTTTTTTTTTGTTTTTGACAAAGGATGGCGGTTCTTTCCCAAGAACCGCCACCCTTTGTTAAGAACGGGCGGCGGTTGTTATGTATACAACTATCACCCTAAAGTCTCATATGTACACCGTCACTAGCCAAATTCATCATTTCTCTGTTTTCCCTCCTTCTTTGTCTCGAAAATTTCGAATCTTCAAGCGAATTGGAGCCAAATTATTGCAATTTCTTTGCAAATTGTAGCCACATTTGAATCAAGGTAGTGTTTAAATACGATATAAATCCAAAAACAACAAAGGAGTAACATCAAAGTTGTTGGTTTTAATTTTTTCTTCAATTTTTCAAGAATTATGGGCGATTTTCTGTCGATTTTCGAAAGAAGAAAACATCAAAGTTGTTGGTTTCATTCTTGGCTTTCACCAATAATTTCTAACTAAATGTTATCTCACATCTGTAATTTTTGTTCGAATTTTATGTCTATTCATATGACTTTGTGTAGGTTGATCTAAGATCTTCAAGTTTTTGTTCGAATTTTTGTGCATGTTTATCTCAAATCTCCAAGTTTAATGTATAGATCTTTATTTTTTACATATTGATATGTATTTTTCCCTTCATCTTGCTTTGATTTTCTACAATTTGCAATTTTTTAAAATAATTTTTTGCTTTAATTTGGTTATTTCTTAATCTTAGATTTGCAAGTTTTTCATATTTTTATTTTTTTAAAATGGGTATTAGGGGCGGTTCTTAACACTAGAACTGCCACCTAAAGTTTTTTTTAAAATAATAATTATAACCGGTGGCAGTTCTTTGATAAAGAATCGTCACTCGTTGTTTTCTAAAATAAAAAAAATAATAAAAAAATAATTTTGGGTGGCGTATATGGAATCGCCACAAAAAATGGTGACATTGGGTGTCGTCACTTTGGGTGGCATTTCCAGAACCGCCACCCGTTGTTATTTTTAACCACCACCCAAAGCTTTTTCTGTACTAGTGAATTATACAATGAGATTATCAACTAATTTTGAGATGCCATTGAAAGGGGAATTCTTATATCAATATCAACAAAGTGGCTTATTTATGAGAATCATTTTTGACGAAAATTGTCCTTACTAAATTATTATTATTATTATTATTATTATTATTATTATTATTATTATTATTATTATTATTAGTGCTCATACATGTATTTATTATATACATGAATCTTGATTTTAATTATTTCGAATTTTCAATAATCAATAAAATGAGAAATAGGAATGGACAAAATATAAAATTATAAAATTTCTTATTCATGCATGAAATATTTTTTGAAATAGAAAATATTGGATTACAAATTCAATTTACTATTTACAAATTTTAGGAGTTCTCCTCTAATTCTCTTTATATATAACCCACACTTCTACTATAATCTACCTATACATGTACCTTTTATATATATACTATGTAAAAAGTGTCTTAGAGTTGAAAATCATTTTTGAACTACTTTTTCTAAATTTATTTGGATTATTTTATTCAATTTATATTTGAATTATCCCATTAATACCCTTACATCTACTAATTGTATTATGAATGACCTTTATCTAATTTTGCAAAAAGAAACAATAAAACGACAATCCATTACCCTTATTTAATAGATTCATCGATCACTTCATTGTTATCTGCCTTGATTTCACCCCAAATGTAGATGCTTTTGCATCAACCAACGAGGCAAAAAATTATCGAATAATTCATAAACCTAAAGAAAAAATGGAATAATAATAGTAATGTATTAAAGGCTAATTGTATGATCGCGGCACATATGATCGAACAAAAATTACAGATGTGAGATAACATTTAGTTAGAAATTATTGGTGAAAGCCAAGAATGAAACCAACAACTTTGATGTTTTCTTCTTTCGAAAATCGACAGAAAATCGCCCATAATTCTTGAAAAATTGAAGAAAAAATTAAAACCAACAACTTTGATGTTACTCCTTTGTTGTTTTTGGATTTATATCGTATTTAAACACTACCTTGATTCAAATGTGGCTACAATTTGCAAAGAAATTGCAATAATTTGGCTCCAATTCGCTTGAAGATTCGAAATTTTCGAGACAAAGAAGGAGGGAAAACAGAGAAATGATGAATTTGGCTAGTGACGGTGTACATATGAGACTTTAGGGTGATAGTTGTATACATAACAACCGCCGCCCGTTCTTAACAAAGGGTGGCGGTTCTTGGGAAAGAACCGCCATCCTTTGTCAAAAACAAAAAAAAAAAAATTTTAACGAGTTTTGGGTGGCGGTTGTATACATAATAACACCCACCCGTTCTTGACAAAGGGTGGCGGTTCTTAAACAAGAACCACCACCCTTAGACCCGGCCACGGTTCCGGTTCCAAACCGAAACTGGAGGTTCGGAACCGGTCAGAACCGGAACCGGCCGGAGGCCTGTTTTCGGTTTTGTTTTCTTGGAACCGGAACCGGATATATATTAAAAAAAAAAAAAGAAAACACCCCCAAAACTTTATTGTTTTTATTCTTTTATCTTTTTATTTTTTAATATTTTCTATTCATTACCTAATACCTATAAATACCCCATATTCTTTCTTTTTTTTCACACTACAATTCTCAATCTCTCATTCTCTAATTCTCTCATTCTCAATTTCTCAAATTCTCAATTCTCAAATTTTAATTATCTTAATTCTTATTATCATTTTTTCAAATTTCAAAGTTTCAAGTTTCAGTTCAAATTTCCACTTACTAACTATAATCTACAATTCTACATTTCTACCATTCCACATACAATCTTTATATTTTTAATTCTTAATTTCTTATTATTATACTTTCTTAATTATACGCCATCAAGCCTCTTTAAAAAAAAATCGGTAACCGGAACCGCCGGTTCCAAAATCGAACCTGAATCCGTCTTGTACAGTTAGGTTAGTTCCGTTAGTTTTGGAACCGCGAACCGGCGTTCGAATCGTGGCTGGTCTAGCCACCCTTTGTCAAAATTTTTAAATTTTGGTGGCGGTTCTTGGCGTAACCGCCACCCGTTCTTTAAAAAGGGTGGCGGTTCTTGCCAAGAACCGCCACACTTTGTTAAATTTTTTTTTTATTGCATTTTGGGTGGCAGTTCTTGCCAAACAACCGCCACCCATTTTATTTGGGTGGCGTTTTCTTATAGAACCGCCACCTATTTGGCGACACCTAATGTCACTTTTGTACTAGTGACTGTGCCTCTATTTGATTCCCGAAAAAAAAAGTTATATTAAATATCAATACATCTATAAATGCCATATATACATACGAAAACAATAGATGTATGCCTATGATAGGAAAAACAATTTCCCATCTATCAATTAAGATTAGTTTCAAAATATCAATCATTCGTTCATCATCAGAATATGTTTTCCTTGAACTCTTTCGAGTTGCTACCACATTGATGGACCATTCATCTTCGTATGGCAATAAACTCTTGTATAACCTTAGCCTGCATGACATCATATCTGATCTTAAAATCTAAAATATGAGATGAAGAAAGCACTGGGTACTTCAAATAAAATGATTTGGAATAATGAATTTATATAGTTGAGCTTCAGATCACATTTAGTTAGATATTAACTCAATTTTTGGGGCACACACCAAATCCTTTACTACATGCATGAACCAATATTGGGACTTAACATTGGTGCATGGAATAAAAGGCCAGTCTCATTCGTACACCCAATAAGATTCAATGACATTCACTAATTAATTTGTCAATGTCCTAAAAACTTGAAAAGTATACACATGCATGAATTCTTTCTAGGGTGAATGTTAAGTGATTCAATGCCTTAATTATCTTCCAAACACGCATGAAGAGATTTACTCACAATTAATGGGTTTAGGAATTTTAAAAATATGATCATATGAGGGAATGTTATCAACTAATTAAATATAGTAAGGATAAAACGGTCCAAAAAATGATTCTCAGGTCAAGGCACTTTTTAATATATATTATAGATTATAGATAATTAAATTTCTTTAATATGGGCATGTTGGACTAAATAAAATATAGGTGGGAACATTATTGAAAATCAAAAGATTTCCACACAAGTAAATAATAAAGAATACAAAAATGCAAAGTTGGTTCCCTAACTTCATGTCATGCTTACATTAAAAAAAAAAAAAAGAAACCCCTTCGAATCATGGTAACATAAAATGTTAGTTATAGACCAAGTTAACTATATATTAAAATATTTATTATAAAGATGCGAGAAAAAAATTGAGGATGCAATTAAAAATCCGACGAAGGTGGAAATGATTCTTTGCAATTAAAATATAGTGCACGAAATAAAATATGTCTTGTGAATATGATTAGCCATTAACACAACATCATCCTCCTCCTCCTCCTCCTCCTTCCTCTTCCCCGTCTTTATTTTTTGATTGATGATTTAGTAGATAGTTGCGTTAGGTTCCGTGGTTAATTTCAGGGTATCTATATTAGAGTTTTTAAATTATTTCTTTATTCTGGTGTATTAGTTACAATTTAAAATATATCTATGATTTTTTTATGAAAAATATAGCTAAGTAGAGAAAAACTCCTAAAATTTATAAATGATAAATTGAATTTATAATATAATATTTTTAATTTTAAAAAAATATCATGCATGAATAAGAAATTTTATAATTTATAATAATTTTTCCATTCATTTTTTTTATTTTATTGGTTAATGAAAATTGCAAAAAAAAAAAAAAAACCTATATCAAGGTTCTGGTACTTGTAGAAATACAAGTATGTGCATTAAAGTTAATAATAATAATAATAATAATAATAATAATAATAATAATAATAATAACAATAATAATAATAATAATATAGGGTAAAATTAAATTCTCAAAAGTTAGCTAGGATAAAAAAATCTCATGCATGAATAAGAAATTTTATAATTTATAATAATTTGTCCATTCATATTTCTTTATTTTATTGGCTAATGAAAATTTCAAAAAAAAAAAACTTATATCAAGGTTCACGTATTTGTAGAAATACATGTATGTGCATTAAAGTTAATAATAATAATAATAATATAGGGTAAAATTAAATTCTCAAAAGCTAGTGAGGATAAAAAAATATCATGCATGAATAAGAAATTTTATAATTTATAATAATTTGTCCATTCATATTTCTTTATTTTATTGGTCAAGGAAAATTGAAAAAAAAAACACTAATATCAAGGTTCATGTATATGCACAAATACATGTATGTGCATTAAAGTTAATAATAATAATAATAATAATAATAATAATAATAATAATAATAATAATAATAATAATAATAATAATAATAATATTTTTGTCCAAAAATGATTCTCAAGTGTAAAGGACTTTTTATATAGTATAGATTATAGATAAATTTCTTTAATATTGGCATGTTGGACTAAATAAAATATAGGTGGGGACATTATTGAAAATCAAAAGATTTCCACACATCGCCACTTGTTAATATACTATAGATATGGATTGAACTGGGACTCGTGGACTCATTAACAAATTTTAACTAAGGCCTTGTTCTTTGGGGAATAACTTTACACAAAATTTTTCTCTCTCCTCTTTTTAATCACATAAATATTTTCCAATACAATATTAACCAAACATTATATATGGAATACCGCAGCGCAGAGTAAAGTTATTCCCCAAAGAATAAGGCCTAATAAGCCCAACATATCTATATCTATATCTATCTATATCTTAAAATGAGGTCGATTTCCCGCTGATTTTTTTATTATTCTAAATTAAATAAATATTATTTTATGCTTAATTGTTAGGCCCGTATTTCATAGCTTGATAAACACATAATCCTACCTAATCAAAATTTCTTTATTTCTCGCACAAATCAGTAGTACTAATAATTAGTTAATATAATAATAACTAGTTTTTTCACCCCGTGCGTTGCACGGGTTGATAAGAGACAATTGATATAAAAGTTCTACTAATATTAAAAGTGTATGACTAATAATATTATAATGTTATTTATAACAATCTATAATTTGTGAAAAAAATTATAATAATTTTGACAGAGTTTTCCTTGTATTTTAGGAAAATTGATGATTTAAGTATGATATCACCTCAACACAATGAACAAAAAAAATGTTGATATAGAAATAACCTTCAACATCTCATTCCCAAGAACACTTCAAACATGTTAAAATCAATACTTTCCAACAAAACAACGAATATCAACCAGCCACACTTTGAGAGGTCAACACAACTATTATGTTTTTATAGCACAACAATGCAAGAGTAGTGGGTACTATACAAAATTAACATAGAACAAATCCTAACTCCATGGAGTATGGATTTCTTAAAAGGAAAAATTGGTATACTTTAATTCGAACACGATGATTGTTTTCAATAAGTGTACCAATTCATGCCTTTCTTCATCTCCAACGCCTGTATCAATAATACATTTAGCAATGTACATTCAATCACATATCAATTAAATGCATGATTTTTCTCATCAATTACAGGAAAAGCTTGCATAAAATTCGAAGAATGCAAATGACGCACCTCACATGGTTATGTACCATGCTATAAATTGTTAAAAACTTCTTTTGACACCACATTTGTCGTGGTGTTCGTCAGACGGCCGTCATCATAACAAATCACAAACTTCAACTCCTTCATATTTGTCAGTCTCGACACCGCAATATATAACTGGCCGTGAATAAAAACTGGCTTCATCAAGTAAACCTTAACATTCGTGAAAGTTTGTTCCTAACTCTTATTGATGGTCATCGAGTAGCAGACCATCAAAGGAAACTGTCTCATATGAAAGGTGGATGCCAATCTAATATCACATGGAGCTAAACTCAACTTGAGAATTAGAAATCCCTTCCCCTCATTTACCCCAGACAAAATCCTTATCTCATCACACAATCACCGAGTCTAGTGATTATAAACCGAGTACTGTGCACAAGCCAGAAGTGCGGTCAATGTTACGCATCAACATCACCAGAATACCAACCTTGAACCTCAAAATATGACTCCAGACACTAGATTACATAGTCGCATTCAAAAATTCCGGAGTGTGTATTTCACAAATCAATATAGGAGGCACTGGACTTACTCATCGAATTTGAATTGTAATATGTCTTCAACTCCGAAAGCTAATCATATACTCATTCACCATGCTAATGTCTTTGAGTGTCGGGGCAAGTATGACCATCGCATTCAACTACAACGGAGAGCATCCGTTAGTAAAAAATTTGGATAGGTGCTATCGACGATGGACTTTACAACATCCGATGAATGAGGAACTAAAAGATCTTGGGGTGTATCAATGGTTGCCTCACCATTCAGCATCCTCAATGCTTAGTATTCATTCAGAAAGCTTGCGTGGCTTATCAGATTGCTCATCTTCAGAAAGATCACGTAGTCTCATGTTCTTTGTCAATCTCAATACCTTGCACTGGTCCCACAGTTGAGAGGTATTGAGAGATGCATTCACTATCTATTGCCTGGTTCCATTCGGTATAATCGAAAGTATTTGCTTGAGGTTTCCACCTAACACAATGGTCTTGCCACCAAATGGTCAATGCCTGCCTTGCGGATTGCTAAGTTTGGCAATGTGCTTCATGGTGCATTCCAATGCCTCAAAACAATACTTATTCATCACGGGAGCCTCATCCCAAATTATCAACCTAGTCCTCTCTATAAGCTTAAGTGACTTCCATGTTTGACGTTGCAGGTTGAATCTTCGTCTGCGTTCAACGGGATAGCAAACTTGGAATGGGCTGTCATTCCATCCCCCCGGGGAGAAAAAGGGAAACTATAGTGCTAGATGCTACATTAAGCATATTTTTCTACCGAGCCTGATTGCAACCGATAGAGTGTGCCACGATAATGTTTTCCCATACCTTTATACCCATAAAAGGAAAAAATATCACCCTGATCACCATCGGTTGTAGTCATTATAGTGTCGTACATACCATGTTGTTCATCAGTCAGATCAGACAACAACCTAGAATGTTCCTCTGCCAATGCACTTTTATCACAGTCCAATTCTCTTGGATCAACAGATTGTCTAGAGCGGAGAAATAAGAACAATCCGGGAATGACATGAAAATTATTATTGGAGGACTATAGAATACCTAACATAAAAATTAAATTTAAATTTCGCAAGACTTTTTATAGTCAACATTCGTTGTTGAATTGGTCTATTCACCCACTTATTAATTTGACTTTTTACCCATTACAACATAATTAATGCCTTCGGTTAATGCATTAAAACAACCATTAGACACTTCTTATAATTCATTAATAATAACTATTAGTATAGTTCATTACACATCATGTGTAGCCCATTACGCACTTTTTGTAATGGTCTGAAATTTAAGAAATTACATCACACAATAAAAAGCCAATAAAAATAATCATTGGCCAATCATTGAAAATAAGTTTGTGTAATCATGCATACCTGATTTGCGTAAAATTAAGTTGCAAAAAACTTAATTTTGCAAATATTTTCATTTTGCCTAATTTCTGTCATTTCAAATTAAATACCACTTTTAGCTTTATTTTCTCAAATTAAAAACCCATGCAACAAATAATAATTTGACCTAATTGTGTTACATATTATACTACGAAACACACTTTTACAAAATAACTAACCGGTTCTTTTATGGTCCATGACGAAACTTATGAGCCAATTAGTTGCATGGTCACTATAGAATATATTTTTAAATGATATTAATTTTACATTGTCTTAAGATATAACTTATGACATCAAGTAGATTTTAATTAATTTTGACAATTGTATATAATTACAATCTTTCAAATACGCAATGACATAATATCAACAGTAAAAAATTATTTGTATAACCATTCATTTGATGGAAATTAAAAATCCAAGGAATTAATTTATCGACTTACAAAATTGTACTATAAACTATTTTGATGCAACACTTAATATTTAAAATATCAAACAAATATTTCATTTCATACTTAATTTAACATTGCAAAAATTACATGTCAGAAAAGCACATATATTACAAACAAAAACTGCCAAGCACCTTGAGAAAATGAAAAATTGATCAAACTTAAATTAAGTGACTGATTTTTCTAATTTATATTGTTTTGATTAAAATAAAAATCATTGTCTAAATATTTTGAACTATTCGATAAGGCAATAATAAGTCATATAGTACAATCCTAATTTCAATGCTATTTTATAATGATTTTTATGTTATTATGTGTTGTTCTAGACATAGATTTAGAGCTTATGTCTGATTACAGCCTAAGGGAATGTAAAAATAAACACAATTTATTTACGTAGACGTTTGTACTACTAATTAAATACATATAAATTCATTCAAAAAAATACGTATATATCATTTTATGTTTGAAATTTTCAATTATGAATGCTAAAGTAAGTATATTTTCTAATCTCAATGAGAAGTTTTAATAAATCTTTTGCATTAATAATTTAGATAAAGTATTATTGATAAATATCTAATAGAATTAAGAAAATGAACACAATGTTCCCCTCGAACTAAATAGAGAAGTCTAACTACTAATATTTGCGGGTTTCATACTTTTTAGCGAGTGTTCGCCTTGTATCACCACTGCTATATGATAGATTATACTTCACTATCACAAGTAATATACACAAAATATAGAAAACAAGTAAATAAATGCTAAAAAATAAATAGAGAAGTCTAACTATTCATATATGCGGGTTAAATACTTTTAACAGCGTAATCGCCGTGTATCACCTCTACAATATATGAGAAATTATCGTTCTCAAACATGAAAAATAAAATAAAGAGAGAAACTAGCGAAGAAATGCTCCGCTAATCATATTCACGGCCGAAGTATTGTCGATTGATTATTCGAACCTTAATTTAGGTTTTTACTTCCGCCGGAATATGAGAAACTAAGAGCTTTCAAGCTAGACCTAAGAACAAATGAAGAAGAGAATTTTATTGAGGAGAAAGTTGGAGAGATTCACTAACTAATTCTCTCTACAAAGTTGTGTAATTCAAGTTTGGAAATGCATCTATTTATAGGCAAAATATTACACAAAAAAATATTAAAAAATTATAAAAGTGACATTCCATGAGTCTATTGTGATGTGCTCAAATTGTTTTATCTCAAAGAAGTCAAAAAAATGCTAAAAAAACAAGTGGAAATCAAGTTGGTGATGGCTTGCCGAAATCTGCAGCGAGTGGCGGCGTGGCTCGAGTGACCGCGCGCTGATCGAGTCACCACGCGGGCGGAACAAGAAGGCCAGGGAAGGTTACGGCGCTGATCCGGGTGTGCTCGGGCACGCTCGTGCGTGACTCGAGTCAGCCCGCGCACTAATCGAGTCACCTGCGGCGGTGACTAGAGTCACTCGAGTCACCCGAAAATTGCACACCAAGTCCCTCAATTTTTGAATATTGTCCATTTTAGTCCTTGAAAAATTTGCATTTTGGTCCTCTGACTTTTTGAAAAAGTTCACTTTGGTCCCCAAACTTTTGAAAAGTTGCACTTTGGTCCCCAACAGTTTGGGCTTTGAAGCTTTTAGTCATTTTCTTCAAACGGCCATAACTTTCACTAGGAAACTCCGATTTGGGATCTGGAAAAAGTTTGGGTATCCTCTTTTGATGTTCTTCAACATTAGCACAATAAAAATTGTAAAAACAACTTTTCATAAAATTGCATCGGAGGCCCTCCATTTTTGATTCGCTTGCATTTTGGTCCCGAATTTCCGTTTTCATTCTATTTTCATCCATTTTGACTTCTTTTGATTCTTTGTGACCCTAAACACGACAATAAAGGAAAAACACATAAAATGGAACATATAACACCAATAAAACACACAAACACGTAAAATAGAAGAGTTATTTAAGTGCTTTTCTAGCACTTATCACAACACTTTATTTGCTGGCATAGGTATAGGACAAGAGTTTAGATGTTGAAACCCAAACCTTTTCAATAGATCTGATATATACTTTCTTTGACATAAATGAAGTCCGCACTCATCTCTTCTGGCCTCAATTCCCAAAAATTGATGTAACTCTCCCAAGTCCTTTAGAGCAAACGTGTAGTTAAGTCTCTCAATGAAACTTTGAATTAAACCATGACTATCACCCGTTATAATTATATCGTCTACATAGACAAGCACCAAGATAACATGTTTTCCACCGTCAGCAAAATAAAACAATGAGTTGCCTTCCTTTGATTGTAAAAATCTCCATTCTATAAGCTTCCTTTTTAGCCCTTCGTACCAAACCCTAGGGGCTTGTCTTAATCCATAAAGTGCTTTCTCCAATTTTCAGACATAATCTGGCTTGAGTTTATCAATAAAACCTTCTGGTTGTTTTAAGTATACTTGTTCCTCCAATTTACCATTTAAAAATGCATTATTGACATCAACTTGTCTAATCTTCCAACTCTTAGACACAGCCACTGTGAGTACAACCCTTAACATGGAAGATTTAATAACTGAACCAAAAGTTTCATAAAAAATCAACACCTACTTCTTGCAAAAAACCTCGACCCACAAGTCTCGCCTTGTGTTTTTGTATATTCCCTTGTGAATCATATTTGATTTTGAATATCCACTTGCTATCAGTAACTTTCTGATTTGGCGCAAGTGGGACCAGCTTCCAAGTTTTATTATTGATCAATGCAGCATATTCTTCACTCATGGCTTTCCTCCAAGTTGCATGGTTCAAAGCCTCTTACATAGAATTTAGCTCTTTTTCTTCACAAGCTAAGTATATCTTTGGTTTATATATACCTGATTTGCTTCTTGTTATCATGTGATGGCCTTGTGTTCTTTCTTCAACAATCCCTGATTCTGAATCCACACTTTGTATTTGAGTCTCATTTTCAATTTGCCTATTTGCATTGTCGATATGTAAATTCTGACCGTCATCATATATCTGATTATCATCATTTGCCATACATTGAATCTCCTCATTTAACTCGAGACAATCATCAGACTGATTTGTATTAACTATTGCTTGTTCAGCATCAAGATTGCTTGTATCATATGAACGCTCGATATTGACACTTGTAAGGGTACTATAGACCGGTAGATTGTGTATAACTATCTGATTTGGTGCTTGGTGTTTGTTTAGAAATTTTGAGTTAAATGGAAAATCAGACTCATTAAATGTGACATGTCTTGATATGTAAACTTTTCCAGTAGGGCTAAGGCATTTGAATCCTTTGTGTGAATCGCTAAAACCGATGAATACACACTTGACTGAATGATAACTGAATTTGTGGTTTTGATAAGGTCTCAAGCATGGAAAGCATGCACAGCCAAATGTTTTCAATGTTTTGAAGTCAAAGTCCTTTTTATATAGAACTTGATAAGGTGATTTCATTCCTAAAACAGGTGTAGGTAACTTGTTTATCAGGTAAGTTGCTGTGTGGAAAGATTCCCACCAATAAGATAGTGGTAGCCCAGCTTGAGCTAAAAGTGTCAAACCAGTTTTAGTAACATGCCTATGTTTCCTTGCCACCCTTCCATTTTGCACAGAGGTGTAGGGACAGTTAATTCTCATCTCTATTCCCATTTCAGTTAGTGTTTTTGAAAACACTCTGAATTCTCCTCCCCAATCACTTTGGATGGCTTTAATTCTGGTTTCAAATTTATTTTATGTGATGCTTTTGAACTGAATGAAGTAGTTTAAGGCTTCTGATTTGTGTTTTAAAGGATATATCCAGGAATGTCTGCTGTAATCATCCGCAAACAAAATACAGTATTTATAACCTGAGTTTGATATAACTGGGGCAGGCCCCCAAAGGTTAGCATGTATCAATTCTAACGGTTTTGTGGCACGAGATTTAGAAGCTTGAAATGGCAATGCATGAGATTTTCCATATTGACATGCATCACAAAAGAACTCATTCTCATTAAATTTGAAACTGGAATTACAACTTTTTAAAGCATGGACTAACACTCTTGGTAGGATGACCAAGTCTTCTATGCCACGACTCATAACTGGATAGAGCGGAATTTTTTTTATTTTTTGACTCTAAATTTAAAGACTCGACAGACTTAGAAGTTGAAACTGAACCAACAAGACACACTGGGTAATTGCGTGAAGTAGAACTGTAGATATGATTTTCCTTAGGAGCCTCCAACTGATACAAGCCTTCTCTAAGCTTCCCTAGCAACAGTATTTCCTTGGTCTGATTGTCCTTTATCATACAAAAGCCAGAGTAAAACTCAGCATTCACATCATCAAATTCTCTTTTTATCTCTGGAACAACCAACATTTTGTCCAACACAAGGACCTTATTATTGAATGCTTTTAACTGTGCTCTACCAGTGTGTGTGATTTTCAGTTTATTTCCATTACCAACAGAAAATGTTTGATTACCTGCAAAATCTGCAACTTCAATCAGATTGTCTTTCATATTTGTTACATGATTGCTGGCCCCTGTATTAGCTAGCCAAGTTGGATCATTCACAATGGATGGTCCAGCAATAAGAGCAGTAGGATTCTGATTATTGTTGTTGTTGTTGTTGTCCAGGTTGGGCTTACTCCCCATAAATCTATCATCATACTTGTTACAACACCAGGCAGTTGAGTGGTTTGTTAAACCACAAATTTGGCAAGGTACAGAAGACCTGGTTGAGCTTGCTTTACATCCTCTACCTCTCATTCTTCCACGTTGACCAAAGTTACTACTTCCTTGGCCAGATCTGCCCCCTCTAAAACCACCACCTCTTTGAGAAAAGTTAGTTGAACTTTGATTGAAACTCATTGTGGACATTCCGTTTAAAGCCTTCAAATGCTCAACCCTGCTTTCAAACGTCATAAGCAAGGATTGCAACTCTCGCTAGGAAATGGATTCTCTACTATTAACTTGCACCACAATAGGTGTGTATTCCTCATCTAAACCTACAAGAACTTGAGTTACTAAATCACCTGTGATCGAAAGGCTTTCTGCTATCTCCAAATTACCTGTTATTTGTTTGACTGCGTTCAAATACTTATCCATGTTCATGTTTCCCTTTCTAATTTTTTGCAGTTCAGCAGTAAGAAAAGTGATTCTTGACCTGTTGAGAACTCCAAAGGTCACCTTAATGGTTTTCCAAAGATTGGCAGAAGTTGAGGCACCCATAACTCTAACTGCTATCTCGAGGGTCATCGAAGAGTACAACCACCCAATCAACAATTGATCCACCTGCATCCACTTATTATACTCTGGGTTTGGAACTGGATCTGCAACAGTGCCTGCAGTGGTAGTTTGTGTCATCAAAAACTCAGGTGGACAGACAGTATTTCCAGTAATAAATCCTTCCATATTATGCCCTCTAACAATAGGCATTGTCATGTTCTTCCACAGAACAAAGTTGTTCCTGTCCAACTTGACAGGAGGAGCCTGAGTGAGACTCATTCCCAAGGTAGCAATCTGATTTCCTCCCAATATTGAAGGAACCGCTGTTGATTGTGATGTATTGCTTCCATCGGAGGTTGTGTTGCCGGCCATAATTAGCTCTGATACCAACACAGAATTTGGGTGATAATTTGTAACTTTTTGTATTATACATTTCTGCTTGAATTGTTCAATTATATATTACAATAGCAGCACCGGTTAATTAACTTCTATACAGATGTGGTGCCTTATATGTTGAATACAAAAAAGCCTTATATGTTGCCTTATATGTTGAATACAAAAAAGCCTTATATGTTGAATACTAAAAAGCCAGGTGTCCTAGGGAAGTTTTAACATGATTACATGAGACATCCACTAATTGCCAACAATGAGCCCAAGTCGAATTATCAAGCAGGCCCAACATCCACATAGTCTCACACATGATCCAATAACGTCACCAACACATCAGCCCACTGAATCTTCCTAATATTTCTTCCCTGTTCGAGTATTCCTTCTCTGATAAGCTAATCCACCTCAGTTCTCAAGTTCTTCAAATCACAGTAGGTTGGATAAATAATGTGTCAAATCGAAGAACATACAATTTTTATTAAAATTACTGTCCCATTACATTGGAATCAAATAGACGAATCGACAACTCTGGGAATCTCCAATAGTAAAGAGCCATATAATATCATTTT
This sequence comes from Jasminum sambac, assembly GCA_018223645.1. Classification (NCBI taxonomy): domain Eukaryota; kingdom Viridiplantae; phylum Streptophyta; class Magnoliopsida; order Lamiales; family Oleaceae; genus Jasminum; species Jasminum sambac. Next base: position 42,234,872 of record CP073640.1, read on the forward strand.
GACATTAAAATAGTGTCGCCGGTTCAGAATTTCAATTCCAACCACTGACATCAAATTATTATGTTACATCAAATGACTCCATTCTCTTATTTCCTTTAATTTTAAAATCACAAAAAATAATTGATTCTAAAAATAAAAAAATAAAATCAAAAAAATAAATTATTATTTTATAATAGATTAACATTTATTTATTTAAAATAATATTTAAATAATTCGTGTATAAGGAATACGACTTTATACAAAATCATAAGTTTTTGAGTAGCACGATATTATCTTATCACTTAAAACAAGGAAAATATACATCTACACTAATTATATATCCAGAAAAGATTATATATTAAAGGAAAAAAAGCAGAAATGTTAGCGTCTTCGAAGCTACTATGGCAAATTGGTACATTGGAGGCCCTTGGGTCTCCAATAGGGATGTCAAACAAGCTCGGCTCGCCTAAAGCTTGTTCAAGCTCACCTCGTCATTTGATGATCCATTGGAGATGCGCTTAGCGCCCCCAAACCTCTAACTTTTATCCAAATGAAATTTTTCATCCTTCCCTCCCAAAGGTTTATTTTAACATTTGTAGCTTGCTTAATTTTGTTTTGTATTTGATTGGTTCCGAATTAACTACCAAATTAACTGCCTCCGGGTGAATCACGACCTTTTTAAGAATGTTAATGTCCTTTGGATTTGTTTCTTAGGTCCATTGTAAAGCTAAGTCATGGTTATTTTCATGCTATATGCGCTTTCGATGTTTACATGTCCAATGTATTTTTGTTAATAATAAACTTAAGGGTTAAAGGCATGTTAATTGGTAACCATTTTAGTGTTTCTTGCTTAAAATATAAAGGCCTCTTAACACTGGTGGGGAAGTTTGTGATTATATAGACGTGGTGACATTAAACTCAGCTGTAGGTACAATAGACTCAACCAACATTTTCAATTCGCAACGATGCTCAATGACCCAAAGTTTATATGACAATTCATACCTTCGGATCAAAGGAACAATCAATATGATTAGATTGGCATATGTTGTTTTTGTGATACGTTTTTTAGGGAGATTTTCTATCAACTAATATAACCCCAATGCCAATTGTAATATAAGTATGGGATGACATTCTATTTCATTTGCTTTGATGATTAATTATATAGCCTTTAAGGCTCAATAACGAATGATTAAAATTTTTATGTTTCTATTTGTTATTAATATATTGTTAATTCTTATTTAGTTAGAAATATTTAATTGACTTGAATGTTATTAATACATTAACTAGCTTTTTGTTAATACATTAAGGGTATGTTTGGTAAGTCAAATAAATTAGCTTATAACTTATTTAGGAGCTTATAAGCTCCTAGTAATTAAATAAGCTCCATTTGGTTGGAGAAGATTTTTTGAAAAGTTAAAGCCTATTTGAAAAGCTTCTTTACTAACTTTTCAAATAAGTTTATGAACTTTTCGCCTTTTATTCCATTTTTTACCCCCACAATTTTCTAAAAATATATTTTAAATATGCCCTTTTGTGTAACTTTCTATTTATGAGCCAGTCTATCAGTTATTTTGTCAAACATTTTTATTTATATCATTTATCAACTATAAGTCATAAGTTATTAGCTCTCAATTAGTTTATTAGCTATAAACTAGTTTATCAGTTATAAGCTAACTTATCACCTAATTCTACCAAACATACTCTAAGTAGCTTTTTATTAATAAATTATTAAAGTTCTTTCCATTTTTGTTTGGTTGCATCTTCAAATTTAGTGTGACAAAAGTTCAATGTTAGCATTAGCCTTGGGTTTGCTTGTATATTTATATTTAGTGTGTCAAGCTATTTTCCTTTTCTCTATTATTATATTTCTTTAACATCAAAATACTTTGGTTTGATAAATGAAAAAAAAAAGGAGAAAAATAAAAGCTTTTGATTGATTTATTGATTCTTTTATTACATTTAATTTCCATAAAATCTATGATTTTGATTTATTACAATGTGATCAATCATATTATTTTATTGTACTTTCCTAAATAATGATGACCTAGTTATAATCATTTTGTCAAATTTGTAGTCCGGTTTCTTTTTGATTCTCGAGATGATGACAAATAGACATTTTGTTGTGTATTCGGATGCGATGTGAATAAAATATTATGATCATTTAATACGTTAAAGATATCAAAGATTATTACTATTACTATTATTATTATTTTCAAAATGTTTGTATTTGTCTAATCATATCGAGGAAAGAAGAATGACATATGTGGAGGTCCTTTTTTTTTTAAGGTTTTATTGTGAAATTTGTAAATGAATTGTGGCGTATAATTGAAATTATATAACGATTGTGGTGGGTATATGATATGGTATGATCAATAGAAATTGTAATGGTAATATAACTATACTTTCTTAAATTCTTATACGTTAGTTCATTTTTAGTTGTTCTTCTCTTGCATAAAAATTCACAAAATTACATATGGGTTTATCCTAAATACAGGAGAACCTTTATCGAAATTTATATAAGTTTTTTTCATTTCTTAAATTAATTATGTTTAGTGATTTGACCAAATATTATATATTTTTTTTGTTATTGTTATTCTTATATTAATAATATTTATTAAAATCACCTCGTGCAATGCATGTGTGAAATAGCTAGTAGGTTAATTATTTGAGTTACAGAGCATCTCCATTGCAACTTGGATTGGGGAGGATGTTAAAGGATGATATGGAGGGAAGAGATAGAGAGAAAATGATTATTTTAATTGAAAAAAGAATAGAGAATGTATAGTGAAAAAGAGAGGGAAAAGTAAAAAAGTATGAGAGATGTAGAAATAAATTCAAAAATAATAATAAAATAACAGTGGACGATGTGATGTTAGACTTCTAGATGTAGAGGGGGCAAGGGAATTTATATGGTGAAAAAGTAGGAAAAAGTAGGAAAAGTGAGAAAAAAGAAGAAAATGTGGGGTCCATAATTTTTTTGTATTTTTATCTCTTCATCCGCCACGCAGGATCAAATAGAGGATATCCAAACTTTTTGCAATAGAGATGCTCTATGGATCAAGTTGGTATTTTACTTACATCTCCTTCCCATAGATCCCAATTATCATATACGCCTTCGTTTGACAAGTGGGATCTCTTTACATATATAAATATTTAAAAACAAACACAGTACAAGAATCATTTATATTTTACAAGTAGTAAGCATAGCAAGATTTCTTCTATAATCTATAAATGCAACATGGAATTGCTCGAGGCAAGATTGATATGTTATCAATATTGAGATAATTTTTATTATATCTCAGTACTGATGTGGCATGTTGAGATTGTGTTTGTTGGGATAGTTTAAATGATGCAAGCCCAATTCCAATATGCTATATTAATATTGAGATAATAAACAATTGGAGGTGAGAAACTCCTTGACTTGGGTTTTCCATTTCAATATAAGATATAATTAACAAATCAAATTTGCTTTTTCATCCCATTCATGCAACAAATCCGTGGAAAAAAAGTGTTGCTTCATCCTTTTCCTAAAGGGAAGAAATAAAAAAATAAAATAAAATAAAATAAAGGGCAGATTTATCTATTACCGTTCCTACTACATTAATTCTTTGGCATAGAATTTTAATTTGTTCGATTTACGTGTTAAATGTATTATTGGAATTGGAAAAAAATATATTAAATAATTAAATGAGTGATTGAAAATAAAGAAAGAGAAAAAAATAATAAAAATTATATTAAAAAGAACAAGGGCTAAATTAGATTACAAGGTCTAACCTAAAAGCCACTGCTCTGTAACGTACATCTAAGTGACTGGACCCCTGCTAACGCAAGTGAACATTTATATATCTATCCTATGATGTCATCCACAAGACCCTTTTTTTAAGCCACCTACATGATTCTCAATCAGTAAGGTCGAAACGTATGTGGTCAAACAAAGTTTAGCTTATCGTATTACTGCGGGATCTTCTACTCGCATTCAATACAAAAACATTAACTTATGTGATTTTGTGTTTTTATGTGATATAGGAGAGAGAATTATTGGAGTTGAATGGTGAAGATTTATATAGTATAAGTAGGTCCCCACGAGTTATGTGGATGTAAAATATGAGAGAGAATGAGTGGGGTTGAAAAGAATGTGTAAAAATGTGTAAAAACGAGTACGCTAACACGTGTTTAAATTTATAAATTTCATAGTAATAGAAATACACGATCTACCAAGACAGAATTTCGTCATGTATTCGGATGCGATGTGAACAAAACATTATGAACATTTAATACGTTAAAGATATCAAAGATTATTATTATTATTATTATTATTATTATTATTATTATTATTATTATTATTATTATTTTTCAAAATGTTTGTATTTGTCTAATCATATCGAGGAAAGAAGAAAGACATATGCGGATGTCCTTTTTTTTTTTTTTTTAAGGTTTTAGGGTGAAATTTGTAAATGAATTGTGGTGTATAATTGAAATTATATAACAATTGTGGTGGGTATATAATATGGTATGATCAATAGAAATTGTAATGGTAATATAACTATGCTTTCTTAAATTCTTATACATTAGTTCATTTTTAGTTGTTCTTCCCCTGCATAAAAATTCACAAAATTACATATGGGTTTATCCTAAATACAGGGGAAACTTCATCGAAATTTATATAAATTTTTTCATTACTTAAATTAATTATGTTTAGTGCTTTGACCAATATTATATTTGTTTATTGTTATTGTTATTATTATTCTTATACTAATAATATTTATTAAAATCACACCGTGCAATGCACGGGTGAAATAGCGGGTAGATTAATTAGTTGAGTTACTATGGGTCAAGTTGGTATTTTACTTACATGTCCTTCCCATAGATCCCAAGTATCATATACGCCTTCGCTTGGCAAGTAGGATTTCTTTACATATATAAATATTTAAAAACAAACACGATATACGAATCATTTATATTCTACAAGTAGTAAACATAGCAAGAAATTTCTTCTATAATAATTTATAAATGTAACATGGAATTGCTAGAGGTAAGATTGATATGTTATCAGCGTTGAGATAATTTTTATTGTCTCAATACTGATGTGGCGTGCTGAGATTGAATTTGTTGGGACAGTTTAAGTAATGCAAGCCCAATTCCAACTCGCTCCATCAATATTGAGACAATAAAAATTATACCAGTGTTGATAACATATCAGTTTTATTGCTCAAGCAATAGTGAATCTGTGACGATAAATAAACAATTGGAGGTGAGAAATTCCTTGACTTGGGTTTTCCATTTCAATATAGGATATAGTTAACAAATCGGATTTGCTTTTTTATCCCTTTCATGCGACAAATCCGTAGAAAACAAGTGTTGTTTCATCCTTTTCCCAAAGGGAAGAAATAAATAAATAAAATAAAATAAAATAAAATAAAGGGTTGATTTATCTATTACCGTTCCTACTACATTAATTCTTTGGCATAGAATTTTAATTTTTTTATTTACATGTTAAATATGTGGTTGGAATTAGAACATCTAGATGACTGGACCCCTGCTAACGGAAGTGAACATTCATATATCCATCCTATGATGTGATCTACAAGACCCTTTTTTAAGCCACCTACACGATTCCCAATTAGTAAGGTCGAAACGTATGAAGAGTACTGGTCAAACAAAGTTTAGCTTATCGTATTACTACGGGATCTTATACTCGTATTCAATACAAAAACATTAACTACTTAATTTATAAACTTCATAGTAATAGAAATACATGATCTATCGAGACAGAATTTGTAACTTCATGATCTTTTATTATTTAGCACACAAAAATGAACCTCCGTAGAAAGGAGGAAAAAGATGTCATGCGCAGCTAACGAAAAATCATAAAGACTAATTAGTTGATTGTGATCTCAAGAGATCGTGGAACCATATTCATTAATAATAATGGTAAATGATCTCCTCCATCCTCCCCGCCTATTAATGTGCATGTTAGCAGGTTGATTTATCTAATTGGATCTCGCTGTTGATGTGTCGGTCCTCAACTGCTGATGGGGAGAATGACTTCTCCCTATATAGGAATGAGAACATTACTCATTATAATAATTTATCAAACTCTGTGCGAATTCCCAGCATAGTTTTGCGTTAGGCCTGGATCAATCTAAGTTAAAGTCTTTATCATTCGGTTCACCTCTTTGGTTCATTCTTTATTGGAATTTGGAAACCCTAATCATATTAGATTCTATCATTTCTGTATAGGAAGCTAAATTTAGATGGATATATACTTTCATACATTGCTAGTGAAACTAGCATTTAGGTATGTTTGCTTGAGTTTTATGAGATGAAAGTTTCTTATGTAGTTTTAAGAGGGGGGATTTCTGCCCGCTTCAGTGGAAACATTATTGATTTTTCATCTATTCAATCAGTCTAAAAGGAATTCGCTCGATCTATTTTTGTGAGATACACTTTTTCTTATAGACAATTATATTTGGGTTATCACATTTATAGAGCCATATACGCGATCTGTTTAAGTAGGCTCATCACTTGGTAGGAATTTCCTAATTTATAGAGAGAGTATATTTGACGAACTCGATGTTGTTGTTGTTGTTGTTGTTGTTGTTGTTGTTGTTGTTGTTGTTATTATTATTATTATTATTTATTTTTGTTATCCCATCTCGGATTGAGATAAAACTAAGCATCAAGGAGATTATGACGTCGAAGATCTAGTCTGACGACTTCAATGTAATCATTAGGTATTTGTATTATTGCTTAATCGTGACAATTATATTTGACATGATGATTTTGGTTTTGATTTTTCTTTTCCTTTTTTTTTTATCTGAATATAAAATCTATAATTTAGTTAAATCTACGAGAACAAAGTTGGTTCCTTTCTTTAGTGGTTGTGTGAGTAGTATATATTTGATTCCGTGGTACTTAAAATTATTATAGTTTTGAGTATTGACATACTGAGTTTTTGTACCATGTGTGCGCGTGTGTTGTGTATTCTTTCAAACAAAAACAAAAAAAGAAAAGAAAGAAAAGTGAATTCCTTGTTTGTTAGTTAGATTCGAGCAAGGCGGATTTGATCTAACACCCACAGTGGGTACCGTATGGTATCCACAGTGGCCACGTGGGGCCACGTCATCACACCAAAAATTTTAAAAAAAAAATTTTTTTTGGTATCTACGTTAAGTTAGATGAATAATACATAACTGCCCCATTATGTTAGGAGGCTCACCCGACCTCCATAATTTTTTTCCCCGATTATGAATACCATAAGGTCGATACCTACAGTGGGTACCAGATCGGGACTATCGAGCAAGAACCACGTAATTGAAGTCACAAATCTATGGATATATCCATTTCACGTCAAAACAACATCATAATTTGTATATATGCTCCTGTAGTGAGTTTGATTTTCCTTGTCCTATTTCATGACTCAGGTTGGAACAAACTCCTCTAATAAGTCCCCGCAAATGGGTTAACGGATATTCACGAATTGCACTTTGGTCCTAAAAGTTACACTTTTATGTCAATTACGTATATCTATATCGAAAAACGTAATAGATTATCTTCAAGTGAACATATAAGGTTTGATCAATAATAGTGATTCACCCTCAAATTTAAGTTTTCCATTGAATATTCCAAATTAAATTATACGTTTAACGGTATAGATATCGATTTCTTCTCGAAGAATTTAATCCAAAATTTATATACAGAAATATTTTTCACAAATTTCACTAGTAAGTTACGTTTCTCATTGATCCTAATTACACCTTCTAATTCAGATTTAATTTTTTTCCCCTCCCATAACAAAACAAGCACATAATTAATAATAAATACAAACAAAAAAAGCCCATTTTAATTGCTTGAACTAGAATTAATGGATCACATAGGATATACGCAAATAATTAATTGAAGCACCCAAGCATTTATTTGGTGTGGTATTGGTTGAACGAAACTTTGCTGCCGTCTCTTCCACCTTAAGAAAATCTTCCTTCTTTTTGGCTTCAATCGTTGCCATTTTTTCTTCGGCTGCTTTGTGAATTTCCGCTATTTTGTTCTTCATCTTTTCGCGGCATTCTGCTTTCTTCTTCTCAAATTCTTCCTGCTCAACGTAACATTAATTAATTCTACTTATTTTAATGCTAATTAATTACTACATGCGCGCACCTTATGGTTCATCACTTAATTGACATCGAAGTTATATATATCGTTTTATAAGACTGTAACACATAATAGAGGTGAATTATAAGCTACTTATAACGTTATCCGTCTTTGAAACCCTATAATTATTTGATGGCATGTATACAAAATCAATAATTCTTCACTCGCCTCAATTTGCTTTATTTGTGCCTCAATAGATGCCCTCTCAGAATTCTCCCAAGCTTCTATAGAAGACAACTTTTTATAGGCCCTGAAACATAATAATTTCGATCAATAAGATTTTTTTTTCAAGAACCCAAAAAAAAATAAAAATGAAAAAAATAAAAGAAATCCAAAAATATAATAATAATAATAATAATAATAATAATAATAATATTATTATTATTATTATTATTATTATTATTATTATTACTACTACAGTAAATGCAAAAATTATACTTGTTGTCTGCTTTTGCTTTCTCACTGTCTTCCCACGCTTTGATGAGAGCTAGTCTTTTCTCCAACTCAACTCTTGCAAGTGCAGAATCTGCTGAATAGAATACAGAGAATAACAGACTGATCAAATATGCAGTAAGGTAAAAAACTAAAACAGGGAGCTGTAAAAATGAAATTTAGAGGGGAAAAAAGCATTAATTATCCGATTAAATACACCTCTATCAGTTACATCGTCCACTCTCTTATCAATCCCATGATCATCTGGAATTGTAACAACTGTCTTCAGAAAAGAAACATGATTTGGAGCTTTCTTTTCATGGGGAGCTTCTTCAGCTGGTTTGACTTTTTTTGGTTCCATTAATTCTCCCGTATTCATGTTACAAATATTAGGGGAGATTCAAGATTGTTTGTTGAGAATTTCTGATTTTATCAATTATAAAATTGAGACAGAGAAATGATGGCAATCCTCAAGAATTTGAGAAATAGGGAGAAGGTGGTAGGTAAAAATAGATGGGAAGCTGCTAGAAAAGGTAGGAGGTTATTTTAGTCTATTGCTTAGACATTACTCCACATATTAGTTTCAAAAACATGGAAAGTAAACATATACTACCATATGTTCTACTCCCAAAGTAAAAAAAAAAAAAAACAAACATACATACATATATATAGCATACTTTAAAATTCTAAATAGAATAATTTTCACTCCTTCAAAATTCTAATTTTTAATTAAGACATTGCCAAAACATGTTGCTTGCACTACAAAATTCCATTTTTATTTCCAAATTTTTTTGTCGAGCAATTAAAATAGGAATTGGTTTTCACCAGTGTGATATTTTCCTTAAAAACCAGCTGTTTTTCGCACCCATGCGTTGCACGGAAGCATTCATATTTATTTGATAGTAACGAATCACATAAATAGTGATAGTAGTATATTAATGGAAACATGTAATAAATATTATGAATATTTTAAGAAGGATGAATAAATATTCCATAAATATTTTTTTCATTCCAACCAATAAATCAAGATTGTAAAGAAATAATAATCGTATGAGAATTATTTAGTCGGACATTAATGTAAATATGTTATATGTTACAATAAAAATATAATATATATTTACATAGATTTTTATTTTATTTGAGTTTAACTTACATAGATTTTATGTGCACTTAATAATTGAAAATATTGTTCAGAAAGAAAGAATAATTTACAGTTTAACATTAAATAGCATGGGAGGACTTCTTCCATCATTCAAACACGAATCTACCTCGCCTCCCATCGACGTAAAGGAAAATATTATATTGTATGCCCGAATGTTCTTAACATAGTGTTTGCTTTTTCACTATTGTCGTATAACGATTCATGCGAACTAACAGGAAGGTCCTCGATCATTAGAAGCTTAACTTTGCTTTCTTCTTATACTGATTCATAGTTCTTTCTCATACCAAAAGATTTCTTCAAAAAACGATTATTTGTGGAAAGGTTTTTCTAGATCCAAGTACTCTGCATTTTGAAAGAAATAATAAAAACATTGTTATGACATTAATATTTTTGTGACAGACAAATTATTACTCTAATATATCCATATACATATATATAAATATATATATATATATATATATAATTAGCACATCTATCTTGTTGATCTCGTACGTCAAAGCTATTATTACAATAATTAAAAGCAAAAATTAGAATACTAAATGTATCAGATTTTTATTAAGTCATATAAACATGTAACATAATAACTTATTATATGATGACTTGTACGTAATTTTATCCATCGAAATTTATCATAACGTTGTGCATTAAATGAAATCTTATAGAGACAATTATACAAAAAAAATTTAAAATTTAAAAATTTTTAATTTGAGAAAAATGAAATGATACTATAAACTTAAAACGACTTAGGGAAAAATGTAAAATTTTGAAAAATAACTCGAATATTTAAAATTTAACATTTAAAATTTTATATGGGATAACGTTTTAAAATATCTAAAACTATTTTTTAAAGAAATTTATAAGATTTTTAATGTTTAATTATAAAATATTTTGTTTTATAATAACAGATTTTTAACTTTTTGTGTTAACAAAATTGTGAAATACTCATACAATATGTTATTCATTTACAATTTCATCTCATATAGATTATTAGTGGACCAAAAGATCAAAAAATCAATCAAAATAACTAAAGCATTTGATTAACATTAATAGACTTATTTTATCAATTATTTCCAAGTGCAAAAAAAATCTCAAATTACAAATCCCATTTGAAATCATAAGTTGAACACTAATTTACTAATTGTCTAATTCCAAAATTTTATAAAAATAACAATAACATTAACTACTTTATTTAATTTGTCTTACTTTTTAATCGATATATAGAATAGAATAATCATGGGTGAAATTGTAATTTTTTAGTACATATAAATAACACAGTAGAAATATTTTTTCATAAAATAACACAAGTTAACTTTATTATTAATATCATAATTATAAAATAATTGGCGTGAATAATTGTTAAATTAAGAACAATAAAAAATTATAATCTATATCTATATATAAATAAACCAAGCAAATTTTCCCGCCCATTTCACTATTTTTCTGAATCAAAAAATTATAATTTTAATCTTGTACATTTTCAATCATTATTAAATATTTAATTCCCTTTTCTCCATTAATAAAGTTTTCCCGCCCATTTCACTATTTTTCTATATTAAAAAATTATTATTTTAATCTTTGTACGTTTTCAGTCATTATTAAATCTTTAATTCCCTTTTCTCCATTAAATAAATAATAATATATTGCCCTCCCTTGTGGAGGGTCAAAAATAAAAATAATAGCTCGATAAATGAATTTTTTTTTGTTTTGTATTATTCTACTCGATGAGATCTTTCATATAAGTACAATCTTGATATATAAATTTTAATTATATTAAAAGTTACTTATTTTAGTGATAATTAGCTTATTTCTATGTCAAATAATGTAATCAAAATTCATACATCAAAATTATATTCTTATGAAAGATCTCATCGAATAGAATAATACAGAGCGAAAAAATTTCATATTTATCAAGTTATTATTTTTATTTTTTACCCTCCACAGGGAGTGTAATATTAACCATCAATTCAGTCCCTATTTATTCAGTCCTAATTCAGAGGCAAAGAAGCATCCCTAAATTTTAGGGCATAATCTGCTCACACGCAATTTCTCAAATCACCCAAATTATTCCCAAATCTTAGGCGAAATCTTTAATACAAACAAAATCTTTGATAATCTTTAATAATAAACTGATATCACTGCAAATTTTTGCAATCTTCTTCACATTACTTATAGTTGGGGATGAAACATTTGCTCATATGAACTTTTTTTAATATATAGTTTTAGATTGTAGATGCTTCCGTATTTTGAAAACAAAATTATATACTTTATAGTATTGGGACATCTTAACTTTATGATATTTAATTTTGACCACATAAATATTATTGGCATAATTATGAATTGGATTATATAGCATTTATGGAAAAGTTATAAATACAAATCCACATTTCTCGAAACACTGAAAAAACTAAAATAGTTTTTATTAAATGGTATTGTTTTCATTCTTAGATTGCTACACTTGCAGATGGATTTAGTAATATATCATTTGCATGTCAATATCATATATCTCTTTGAAAATAATATCGCAAGTTGCCTCATACAAGATCATATTTTTATAACTAGTGGACAACCATATCTATTGAATTATTATTGATATATGAAATATTAAAGTAAATTAGAGCCAAAATTATTTTTCTTTTTCATATACCCTTTTTGTGAATGGTGATGAGACACAATACTGAAAATAAATATTAAATATGATTTTTTGAAAAAAAATCGGCCTTAATCAAAAAATCGATTTTATACAAATCTAAAAAACAAAAAAAAAAATTGAATTTAGAAATAAATGTTAATTATATTTTTTATTTCCTTTTTAATTTGATTTTATTCTGTATGTTAAATGCGTTTAAATATATGACTTACTGATTGATGCTGTTTGTCAGTCTGTTACTAAATAAAAGAGGAAAACTTGAATTTCGCTATGCATTTCTTTGAAAAAGGAAAATTTTGACTCGAATTGGAAAAAAAACTCAAATTGAAAGAGGATAGATTTCTATGAAATATTGAGGAAATTCTGTCGAAATTTTAAAAATTTTTTTACAAATTTTCTCTTACACAAATTTGGAATTATAACTTAAATATATATCTCTCCGTGCGACGCACGGGAGAAAATACTAGTGGTAGTATAATATGAAAACAATGTAAAAAATAATTACAAAATAAATTAATTTTTGAAAGAAGTTTAGATTGATAATTGGCATTTTCGAATTTTATGTAAATATTTAATCTTATTGTATCATTTGTGGGAAATTTATAGCAATTAAAATTATAATCAATTAACATGTTATTGAACTTGTTCAAATCCAAAAGTTAGCAAGAATTTAGCGCACGTTTGTTGAAAGCGAATTATTTGAAAAAGTAACTACTTCCTTTAACTCGTAATCGAATGACATTTAGCAAATTCAATATGCAGAAAATTTCCATTTGACAGTCTAATTTAAATTATAGAAACTTCCCTGTCCTAATCCCACTAAAAGATAAGTTAAAACTATTCTAAAACCACTATACAAAACTAATAATGATTTCACCTCTAGTTTATTTTATATATATATATATATAATTAAATGAAAATAAAGGTGTCCTTGTTTTCTATAGTACATACTGATTATAATAGACAATTATTTCCAATTGCACTTATTTTGACATTTATTTTTACGAGTTACATTTTTATAAAGGTGTCCTTCGTTAATTTCTAATTGCAAATAAGCACAGCCTGCCCTGTTTCAAGGCGAAGTAGGTTTGTGTCTTGGTTTGTGTCTTGGTGTTAGAAAAATATTTTTTTAAAAATAAGAGAAACAGGTGCGCCATTTTAAAATTTTAAGTAAAAAAATTCAAAAAGTTAGGAGAAGAAAGAAAATTTTGGTTGAAACTAGGGAAAAAAAAGCAACGAAATTTTATATGTTTACTATTCACCTCTACATTAAAAGTCTCAGGACCAGCTCTACGAATAAGTATCTATATCTAATTACAGTGGTACTTTGTCATTTGTCATGTTTAATAGACAAGTAATGCTAGAAATATAATAAATTTAGTACAACAAATGGTATAATCCCGAATAGAGGGGTGGATCCCACCAATACAAGGGTGGTAAAAATAGTATTTTCTTCTCCTCTCCATTACAAATTGTACATCTTATTGTACCAATTTTTTTTTAGGTTTAGTACGTATTATTCATAAAAGAGTGATCCAAATTTCAGCACAGAACGGGGTCGGGAGGGTAAATAATGGCCAATTTCCACTTCCGACAACAATTCATACGGTAGTTCTCTGTAAGAACAATTAAATTATTAGTCATGAACCTAAAAGTTTTTTTTATGTTTGTTACGTTGTGCTTGTTTATCGAGCTTTTCTATATAGCGCGTGTTAGCGTACCCATTTTTACATATTTTTACATATTCTTTTCAACCCCACTCATTCTCTCTCATATTTCTCATCCACATATCTCGTGGGACCTACCTGTACTACATAAATCTCTATCATCCAGCTCCACTCATTCTCTCTCCTATATCACATAAAAAAACAAAATCACATTTTTACACGCATCCTAACACCTGCTCTAAAACAAATCAGATTTTCATTTTGCGTAATGATATTACATAATTTAGGAAAACATTTATATATTTAATATGTAATTTTGATTCATATATTGTCCAAATTTGGGCATTATGTTACATCATGTTGTTTATGGTATCACACTGGATTTGAGTATATTAAGGTGCAATATTAATCCAGTGCCCAATTTGGGTACTTTAACTTGCCCAAATTATGATGTGGCATCATAAATAATATAATGTGGCATGCTGATTGTGGATTAAATTATGATGTGATATGTTACCACGTCATGATTTGAGCATATTACACCCTGTTTCAAATGCGGATATTTCTAAAATAGAAAAAAATTTAAAAATTATCAATACCCCTCCCCACCCCACCCCTCCGCTTCACTCCACCCGACTCCCACCGTTAGAACCACCACCTAGTTGTGGTTCTAGAAGTGGGGTAGGTGGGCGGTGGGGTGGGGTGGAGTATTGATTTTTTATTTTTTCTTTTAGAAATATTTTATTTTTTTATTTTTTAGAAATATCCGCATTCGAAAATCCAAGCTCTTAAAATAAATTTTATTGATAAAAAGAGTTATTACACGAAAGATGCGGGCTTAGTACAACGAATTTTTTAATTTTTTATTCGATTTTATTAATTCTTTGTATTCGATATATTTTTTACAGTGATATACTTCTAATAAAATTTTATTTAGGTACAATAATTATATTTATTATTAAATATTGGTTAAAATTAAAGTGTGAGCGTCTCTAATGCTAAAGAAATGTTACTGCGTTGAAATACGAATAAATGCTATTGTGTTAAATTTTTTTGATAAAAACTATTTAATCAGTATCAAATTAATTCCATAAAATTAATTACGGACTAAATAAACACATATAGAACAAATAAAATATAAAATTGTAATATTTAATTAAACTTGGGACTAAAGTGTACATTTTTCGAATATTGGAACTCGATTGTAACAATACCTAAAGGAGAGGACCTTTCGTGTAATTTATTTCAAGTTAAATGGACCAAATTCATACCTTATTTTTCAGAAGTTGACTTTGACTAATGGTCATTTGGACAGATTCCATCCAAATGAATCAAACGTATAACAATGCAATTTTTTTTTGGACCAAATTCGCTACTTTTTTTTAAAGCAGACCAAATCCGCACTTGGATAACTTTTTTTGGACCAAATGCGCCAATTTCCCTTTTTTTCTTTACATTATAATTATAATGAGAGTGTAGGGGAGAAGAATTGAATCTTCGCCAAGGGCATGTGGGAATTAATACTTACTTACATGCCATTGGATCACAATATCTTTGGCATTTGGAAACACTTTTTGAACCATAATATACCAATATTTCATAACTACTGATTTTAACGTTACTTAATGTTGTAACGTATGCATTTCATGAAGTACATATTTAAATTGTAATGCATGTCCCACATTGTTATATAATTTATATAGATTTCATAAAATGCATAATAAATAATTATAAAAATAAGTAATGTTATTATCATACTCATCTAGTAGTCATGAAATATTGACTTAATAAGATTGCAAGAAATATTTTAGAATAACGGTTGAGGCATGTTATCATCGACTAGTAAATGATATTAGATTATTCGTGCTCATACTTGCCCTTCTAGGTAGTTTCCACTTTATTCTCCCCACATTAAATTTCATTTACTCGGAGTACGTATTAGGTGTGATTGAAAATTTGAGAAAATATATTAAAAATATAAACAAATTATGAGGAAAAAAAATTAGTGAAATTTAATGTGTATAGAAGAAGGTATGTCTACATGTTGAGATTTATTATATCAAGTCGCTAGGACTTGAATCAATTCATCCATTCACTAAGGTGTTGGCACCTTCTTTTACACATGACTCAATATTCTGGAGTTGTATTTAAGTTTTGGGTGTTATTGGATCAACCATTGTATTTTTGCATATTTTTATCAAATGAAAACCTTGAAAGAAAAAATACGCTTTGCTACACAAATTCGAGAACAAACAATATGTAACCAATGGAAATTGAACAAGAGATACAAAATCGATAGGGTCGAGGTTTGTGTTTGACGCAATTTCCTTAAAGTAGATTCGCTATCATCTCGTTATCATGAATGTATATTTCCCAATTAAAATACAACGAATCGAATTACATTCACATTGCAACCGAACTAAACTTGATCACCAAGATGATTCGAAGAGACTGATGACAAATGGAGAATGGGAGTATCCGTGACTTGTTGTGTGATGATGGCAGAATAGGAGTATTTGTGACTTGTTGTGTATTGATGGAGAAGGGGAGTATTCGTGACTGATGGTAGATGGAGAATGGGGGTATTCGCGACTTGTCGTGTGACTCGAGGGACTTGATCAACAATCTCTCTTTCTTTTTTTTTTTGGCAAAACTCGATTTGCATTTGTGGCCAATTTCGATGCAACATTGTGCTTCCAAATCAGGCTTGCACACGAATCCCAAGGCTCGTGTGAAAATCAGTTTGAGATTTGCACCCCCTGCAGGGGCGTAGGCTACGAAAGATTCTCTATATAACATATAGTTATATTTCACAAAATAACAACCAGTCATAAATTGGTCCACCGCTCTTTAATTTTCCTGCATGGAATAGCTCCTACTTCCAAATGGAATGATTCCCATCTCTGGCAAGCTTTTACTTAGCAATTCAATTGCCATTCACTTCTTTTTTTAACAAACTTTTATATTTATATACTAAAAGGTCCTTATACATACATATGATCTTCCCTAATTATTATCAGTTAAAATAATTAATACTTTTTACAATAATAAAAATGTGTGCACCATATTTATTGTTGGGTTAAAAAAAATCTTTTTATTATAAAATTCAAAATTCAATTGAGAATCTGGCTACAATTGACAGTCGTAACTGCACACACAAAAGGCCCGAGGGGCGTAGGCTCACAACCTCCTGCTGGGTCCATATTAGAATAGGCTTCGTGACACCATAGGAAACACATAGATGGTGAAAGAGCTTTGTCACAAGGTCCAAAACTTCCTTTGCACCTCTTCACTTGTGTTGGCGTAAATAGAGGTGACTCAACTTCTTCCAGTATTCTTGCCTTACTCCCGCCCCCCACCCCCACCCCCATATATCAAATCACCATAATGCATCTAGCTACAGTTTTTGAATGTTACTACAAAATAAGAAATCAATTCATTCATTCAAATAAATTTCCAAACATTAAATTTATCAAGATGCATAATTCGGTGCGTTTGTTTAAATCTTGAAACGGAATTTTAAATTTCATTTAATATTGTGGATGCATAAAAAAAATCCCCCTCGAAATCCATATTTTATGGAATAAGGTAAAAAGAAGCTTAAAGTAATTATATAATGGACTCGAATTTCCTTTCAGATTTTATATCAAATGAAGAGTAGAAAAAATTTAATGGAATACATCTTTTCTTTATATATATTAAAAGCATTACTTGGGCTTTTTTGGGTTTCCCTCTTTTTTTACTTGGGCTTTTTTAGTCAGTCCGCATCTTCATTTGTTTTAATTTTTTAATTATTAAATCCACTTATTAGTTATTTAATATATTTTTGTATTCAATTAATCTATTTAATAAATTGGTTAAATGTTCATAAGAATTAATTAATGTGGATGTAATAATAATAATAATTTAAATAAATACGTTGTCTTTATTTATATATATTTAAAGCATTACTTGGGCTTTTTCAGGTTTCCTGCCTTTTTCAGTTAGGCATTTTTAATCAGCCCGCTTCTTCATTTATTTATTTTTATTATTAGATCCACTTATTAATTATTTAATATATTTTTACATTCAATTAATCTACTTAAAAAATTGGTTAAATATTCAAAAGATCAATTAATGTAGATGTAATAATAATAATTATTATTATTATTATCATCATCATGTTTTTATCTTATATATATATATATTGAATAACTTAAGGCTTCCGAGTTTCAATATTTTTTCACTTATAAAAGAACCAGTTAGTTATTTTGTACAAGTGTGTTTCGTAGTATACTATGTAAGGCAATTAGGTCAAATTATTATTTGTTGCACGGGTATAAAGTGAAAAATGGTATTTAATTTGAAATTATAAAAATTAGGTAAAATGAAAATATTTTCAAAAATCAAGTTTTTTGCGACCTAATTTTAAGCAAATTAGGTATGCATGATTGCACAGATTTATTTTTAGTGGTTGCTCAGTTTATTATTATTATTATTATTATTATTATTATTATTATTATTATTGGCTTTTTATTGTGTGATGTAATTTCTTAAATTTCAAACCATTACACAAAATGCGTAATGCACTATACAAATGTGGTGTACAAAGTTTTTAGAAATTTGTAGCACGCTACATCTTAACTATGTGATGTGTGCCATTTGAATTCTTCGAATTTTTACGTAAGCTTTTATCCTATACATTGATAAGAAAAATCATATATTTAATCGACATGTGATTGAATGTGCGTTGCTAAATATATTATTGATATAGGTGTTGAAGATGAAGAAATGCATGAATTGATACACTTATAAAAATAATTATTGTATTCGAATTAAGATATACCAATTTTTTCTTTTTAGAAATACATACTCCATGGAGCTTAGATCTGTTCTATATTAATTTTGTATGATATCCGTCACTCTTGAATGATTGTGCTACAAAAATTCAATGGTTGTGTTGACCTCTTGAAGTGTGGTTGATTAGTATTCGTTATTTTATTGGAGAATATTGATTTTAATAGGTTTGAAATGTTCTTGATAGTGAGGTGCTAAGGGTTGTTTGTATATCATCATTTATTTTTGTTCATTGTGTTGATGTGATATCTGAATATTTAAATGGTCAATTTTCTTAAAATATAAGGAAAACTCTATTAAAATTATTATAAATATTGTTCGTGAATCATAGGTTATTACAAATAGTATTTTAATATTGTCAATTATATACTTTTAACATTAGTAGAAAGTTTATATCAATTGTCTATTATCAACCCGTGCAACGCACGGGTAAAAAAGCTAGTGTTTATCTATTATAACAGTGCGGATTGTAAATAAATAAAAAGTTTATAGAAAATAAGGAATATAGTTTGCTATTATTGCGGTTTATAGTTTATATAAATATGAAAGAGCGGTGTGGCTGCGGTTTAACCTATAATAATAATAACTCTTGGATTAGCATAAATTTACAATTACAAATAAATTAGATAAAAATAAATCAATGCAGAATTAATCAAACAATAAAAATAAACCATAATAATAATAATAATAATAATAAATGAATAACAGTTCGTGATAATTAAAAAGAGACTATTAATCTATCTATATATTAATAAAATGAGGTCATTTTCCAGCTCAAACTATCAATTTTTAGAATTAAATAATTAATTAAAATTTGTGGTTTCCCACTTATCTTTTCCCTATTCTCTTTTCTCAATTAAATTATTTTTTCAGATAAACACGCATCTTTATCAACTCTAATCTCGCACGCGCTTTTCCTTATCAACAACAGCATCCTAACACACGCCATTCCATCTTCAACAAAAGCTCCAATTCGCACGTCCTATCATCCAACCCTAATTTTCACCTCACGGGGAAGTCTGGTTTCCATCCTCAGTTGTGAGTCCAATCCTCAGACCCCAACCCTAAAATCAAAACAAAAGTGGAAAACCACAACATACTTTTAGTAATAATTCAATCGATTAAACTAAATTCGAAACTGTAATTATCTGTTTTAATCTGATTTTGGGAGTTATGGTCTAGAATTCATCATGGATTATCACACGGAGGCCGATGTTAAGGTAAGTTTCATTTCCCTTCAAACTTTTTGATGGAATATTTTTCATATAATGTTTTTTAATGAGTTATTCAAGAATGTTAGTGAACCTATATTAGTGACCTCTGTTAAATTTTTATTTTTCCAAAAAATATTTTTTTTAGTTCAATAATATAGTAGGTACGTTGTCCTAAAGTTGGAAATCATTCCTACTTCACTACTTATAATCATATCCCTAATTCAAATCTTCTAGAGAAACTCTGGTCCTGCAGCATCTCATTTTTTCCTAAATAAGAATCTTCTTCAATTCATTGTACCTTAGTTTGAGGTTAAATCATTTGTACTCTTTTGGGTTTTCAAATCAAATTTCTATGCCAGCCTTTTTCTTTTGGTTTGATTTTGTGAATATACTCCAATTTGTTGATTTTTTCAATTTTTTATATGAAGAAATTGGTTAGACCTATGACCAAAGTTGGTGCTAACTATTAGTGTTTCACCCAGACCCTTATCCTTTCTATGTGCTCATGCTGCTTGGTTGTTCAAATGTTTGAAAAGAAGTGAAACTCTTTATGTGATATGAGAGTTGAAAGGTGGAATTATTCTTTCTGCCATTTGGGATCTTTAGTTTTTGAGATAGGACAATAAAATCTCACTGGATGGCATTCTTTTTGTTTTCCTAATCTTCATTTGCAGTGGCTTGCTCGAATGAGTATTATATAATCATTTATATTTGAGGATGCCTAATAATCCCATTTTTATAATTTATTTAAGTATTATTATATGACTTACTGAGATTTTTGTTTGCTGCTGCAAATTTTTATAGGCTTTCAAGTTTTAATCCAATATTAATTACATCAGAGTGTTAATGCAAGGAAACATTGTTCAGGTATTATTTTATTTGCTTTCTGAAATGAATTTCCTACTAAATACTGAAAACAATTTATTTTTCTCTTTGGTGTGCAGGAATTTAATGATGTCCCATAAGCCGATTTACATTGGCATAAAAGTGCATCTAATCTTTGTGGTTTTCTTCCAATGAAGGCCTAGAGGAGCTGTGATCTATTGAAATATGGTGTTGATGGATCATGAGGTGAGTTCCTATAAATTTCTTTGAAGATTGCCTTTTGAACAGTTGAATCCATAAACCAGTTTCGATGAACAAAATTTCAACTTTTTCTATATATAGATATTTCTACTTTGGCGGGTTGCATTGAATGTTTTGCCAACGACATATGTTTTCCGTGTGAAACAAGTTAATGTCAACGTTCAATGTTTTATTTGTCTTCAGGAGCATGAATACGTGATGCATTGCTTAGTGCTCTGTGAGCCTGGCTTCTTCCTGTATTTGAGCAGATTGACGAGACAAATATAAGTGTGCATCCATGATATGTTGGTCATTGTGGTACAATAGGAATGTAGATTGGCATGCTAGGTGTTTTTTGGCACAAAATGTGGTTTCCCTTATTGGTTTGTTGCTTAACCAGTGGACTGATTCTCATTCGGCAACTACTACTTTGTCCAGCCTTTTGGAGTAGCAGATTCGAGGCTCTTCTAAATTGAAATGACTGATAGTGGGATGGTGAATGTCAATGTCGATGCAGTTGTTTTCCCGAAGCAGATTCGAGGCTCTTCTATGTCCGGCTCCACGCAATATTTTACTTTTCCCCCCAATTATGTTAATTGATGTAAAATTCATTCAAACATTGTTGATGAATAACGCTGTTTTCTTTAGGAAAATAAAAAAGATATTTCTGCTCTTCTAGCTGACTGTCATTTGTAAATTATATACATGTCATCATGGAAATAATCTGCTTCCTAAATATTTTTGCAATTTTATGGATACTAATATGTATGTTGGCTTGCTTATCCAATCCAGAGAAGTCAAAATAATGAATTACGTTTACTTTCAATTGTGTTCTCTGGCACTGTTGCACAGTTTTTGTTTTGACTTTATTATGTTTGTGCAACTTTATTGTAACAAATCGCTTCACTTATTGGAAAAAAAGAATCATCTCTGATCATCGCTGTTACAATGGAACCACGACAAGGCATCAGGTCAATGAAAAGTACTGGTTGAACCCACCGCAACCCACGCTACTGCTGCTGCTACCACTACTACTACTACTATTATTATTAGTGTTTTCTACCCGTGCGTTTCACGGGGTGATTTGTTCAATAATAATAATAATAATAATAATAATAATAATAATATTATTATTATTATTATTATTCTAAAAAAATTTCTAATACTTTTATTATAAAGATTTTCAATATGGATAAATTTAAATTGATTTTTGATATAGATAGATTTAATTCAACTCGATTTTTGAAAAAAAAAAACGTTTAGCATAAAAATGAAAAAAAAATGCAATATTAAAATTAAAAAATTAGATTGGACAAAAATTAATTAATTTTACAAATAATTAATTATTTTTACATCTAAATAGAAAAGAAATGAAAATTAATTCTTTAAAAAAATAAAATTAATAAAAATTGCCAATTTCGCTAGCATTTAATTTTTGTGTGATATATAACTAACATTCATTAAATTTGTACAGAAAAAATAAAAGAAACTTGAAACATTAAAATTTAAAAATTAGATTGAACCCATTAATTAATTTACAAATTATTAATTACTTTTATAAATAATTAGCTAAGAAATGAGGGGTGTTGGAGTCCGTTGAACTGCACTTGCTACATTTCCTTTTCTATAACATATATGTATGTTGAATATATTTTGCAATCGATTTTTAAAATTAATTATTCACATATTCATTGTCAATACCATGCTTCATTGTTGAGGTTTTCAAGAGAATAATAAATTCAGTTATGTAGATTTTGGTGAGTCGCTCCCTGGATATTTACAAGATGACTTGCACGAAGTAACTGGGAAATTCTACTGAAATTTTTATAGAATTCTTTCATTATTTATATTAATTAAGTTTAGTATTTTGACCAGTATTTGCTTCATTTTTTTATGATACCATTTTCATACTATTAATATTTATCAAAATTATTATTTGTACGAAAATAAATCTTCTGTGTAACGCATGAGTGAAAAAGTTAGGGACAGATTCATGCCGACTCGGACCCACCTCCCAAAAAAGGTTTGCGACATGCAAAAGACGTTTATCGAGTTCTAAATTATATCTTGAACATATATCTTCCCGTGCAACGCACGGGTGGAAGTACTAGTTTTATTTTATTTTTCCACCCGATTTCACCTAACCAAGAACGAAAGTGGTGAATCGTTGCATATTCCATGGGCAAAAAGAGAAAAAAAAATTGCGATTAAGGTTGTGTTTAATACGACATAGAAAAAAAAAACATTTTTAATTCTTTATCTTCATAGAAGATTGGAACAATTCCCTATGACATACCGCGGGAAAACTTTTCAAGAAATTTAGGTTGAAATGTACTTTAAGCATTTGTACTTAGAAAACAATCTTTGTTGCAATTTGGTATGTCAAACAATAATGTAATAGATGAAGCTTACTCGATGCCATGAGTGTAAGGAGGAGAATGCAAAAGGAAACCGACACATTCTCAGCCATTTTCTTAGAAGTAAAACTTCAAAAACCTCTATGAACTTGAATTTTTCTAGTCTTCTAGAGCAAATATTTATACTAAAACCTTTATTCATTCGACACGATTATTAAAGGCGAGGTTTTTGCATCACTTCTGGATTAATAGTCATTGAAAGCTTTACCTAGCTAGGTAATATGATAAATAATAATATTATGACTATAATGGATAATCAATGATGTCATGTGATAGTTTATTGATAATAATTGATTTGTTATTTTAAATATTATCTTAAATAAAATAAAAAATTTAAGAAAGCAAGTCAATTAGAGTCATATTACCGCTTTACGGTCATAACCACTTATGAGTAGTATCATTACTAAAAAAGAGAAATAATTTATTTTGATAATGAATTTAGGTGACATGATTTTAAAATGAGTCAATTTTTAATTTTTAATAATATATTTAATTTGAAGATTTTGCTACGACACGTTACAATTAGTACTGCGCACAAAATTATGTGAACTTTGATTTACAAATTGACAGATTACTAGTAGATCCAACGTTTGCCAATAATTACCAGCAAGTGGCAAATTCATACGAGCCCAGTGCATATATTAATGAAATCAAACGGCAAATTCATACGAGCCCAGGGCGCCATGTCGTACAAAATTTTTTTTTTTTTTTAACATCTACATTAAACGAGATGAATAATATATAACATAGTCCCTTTCCGGAACCATTGATGGTTTCGAACTGAATCCTATTTTGATGGCCGTTCGATCTCCGCTTTTAAAATCAGGGGACAGATTTAGAATCAAGATAAGAGAGTGAGTTCAGAATTTTTCGATTTTTTCCGGCTACCGTTACTTGCCGTGACCACGGTCAAAGTTTAACAATATTTTTGGGCAAAAATATTGTTAAACTTTGACAGCGTCACGGCCGCTACGGATCGCCGGAAAAAATTCGAAAAATTCCTGGAACTCACTCTCGCCGTGCTGATTCTAGATCTGGTCTCGAATTTCAAAACGGAGGTCGAACAGGCCATCAAAATGGCCCGAGCGTTCTGTAAGTAAAGCACCATCAATGGTGAGTGAAAGGAATTGATACATAACAATCTCCTGATATTGGGGGAGCTCGTGTGGGCCCCCCCCCCCAAAATTTTGCTAAATGTGTGCATCGATCTCCCCTGCCCACACATTGGGCAGGGAGTAGGAGCCTAGAAAACAATCGTTCGTCGCAATTTGGTATGTCAAACAATAATGTAATAGATGAAGCTTACTCGATGCCATGAGAATAAGGAGGAGAATCCAACAGGAAACCGACACATTCTCAGCCATTTTCTTAGAAGTAAAAGTTCAAAAACCTATATGAACTTGAATTTTTCTAGTCTTCTAGATCAAATATTTATACTATATATAACCTTTATTCATTCGATACGATTATCAAAGGCGAGATTTTTGCATTACTTCTGGATTATTAGTCATTGAAAGCTTTACCTAGCTAGGTAATATAATTATTATGACTATGTACTGGTCATCAATGATGTCATGCGATAGTTTGTTGACAGTGATTGATTTTTTATTTTATATGTTATCTTAAATAAAAAAATTAAGAAAGCAATTCAGTCAATTAGCATCATATTACCGCTTTACGGTCACAACCACTTATGAGTAGTATCATTACTAAAAAAGAGAAATAATTTATTTTGATAATGAATTTAGGTGACATGATTTTAAAATGAGTCAATTTTTAATTTTTAACATATTTAATTTGAAGATTTTGCTACGACACATTACAATTAGTACTGCGTACAAAATTATGTGAACTTTGATTTACAAATTGACAGATTACTAGTAGATCCAACGTTTGCCAATAATTACAAGCTGGTGGCAAATTCATACGATCCCAGTGTACATTAATGAAATCAAATGGCAACTATATATGTATGATTAGTTTTTTAATGTTGAAATTTGTTATCCGCTTCTCACGTGGATAGATTCGTCATAAGACATAAGACGGTGAATAAGATATGAAGCGGTTAATTATTTCATACAATGACTTACTTTATATTATGATCCAAAAAAAATTAAAGTATGATTAATCAATTATAGTTTAATTATAAGGGTAACTGAATTTACTAGAACCAAATTTTAATCAATTTAATCTTGAAAATCATTGGACTTGATTGAAAATATGAAAAGATGACTTATGCCATTGTATGAAATAATTAATTGCTTCCATATGATCGTATGTCACATAATTGTCTTACGTAGCAAGCCCACGTACGAAAATGTTTTGTAAATTTTAACATTAAACTAGCTAGTTACAAATATAGTCCCACTTGATTTCTTGAATTTATACAAAATATCATATGAATTTGGCACTCACTAGTAATCTCATTCGAAAAATAAAATAATGATCAGCTAATTTGTAAAACACGATTCACATGTTTTGTTATTGCTACTATTAATTAGTAACAACGCGATCTCCGAATATATTAAAAGTTCACCAACTTTAAAATCAAGATATTAGTCATCATATTGTTGCCTAAACCTTCAAAATACTAATAATCTCACTTGTTATAACCTCACTTAGTGCATATAGTTTTTAGTATAAATACTGGCTCTAGTAAAGTAGAAAATTTCAAGTTCAAATACTATTTGAAATTGTGCTCCAAAGAAAATGGCAAATAACGTCTCCATTTCTTTGTGCATTCTGCTCCTCGTTCTCATGGCATCGCGCAATTAAACTTCATATAATCCCCTTTCATCGCATGATCTATTCTATTGCATTATTCGAATTACTTAATTTCTTATTTTTCAGTAACATCGAAAAATCCTTGGCATGACACATATTACATAACTATGAAATTATCAGTCAAAATCAAGGGTTCACATTTTTCCATTTAATTTAGGATATCACTAAATATAAATCATTATGTTAATAATTATGTACGAGTGGATTTTTTCCTGTTATTTTTATTTAATATAAACATGAATTGTCTATGCATGTGGTGATTTGGTACAGGTGGGAATACGGTAAGAATAATTGGAGAAGCAGAGTCGTCACCCGTATTGACGAGGCTAGCAGAAACGAAGAGATGTAGAGGAGGTCTTGGACCATGTGGGCCAGATGCACGCACACAGAGTAAGTGTATAGAAACTGTAGATATCATTTTTTCGATAAGCAGCCGATAGGAGGTTGTGAGCACTCGCCCATTGGGTTTGGTGTGTGTGCTCTTGGATTTGTACTCAATAGAATCTATATTTATATCCATATCTATATATATATATATATATATAAACCAATGTCAGTTTCCCGCTCATTCTATCATTTTTCTGAATTAAAAAAATATTATTTTAATCTTAATTCATTTTTAATTGTTACTAATTAATAATTAAATCTGATGGCTAATTCAGAAAATAATTAACGTTTTAGATTTGACAAATCCTCATATTAATCCCCAGATTTGTGCAAATCTAATTCTCCAAAACTTATCTTTACACTCCTCGAATTCAGGGAAATCCCCCAATGTTCCTCTCTCTCATTTCTCTCCCGGAATATTTGCATTTCCTTTCTCTCTCTCTCTCTCTCTCTCTTCAAATCGTGATCTTTCCTTTCTCTCTCTAATTTGCGTTTCCTCTCTCTCTCTCATTTCCTCTCTCTGATTCCCCGTATCTTCAAATTGTGATCTCAATTGCTGAAGATTTGTATGTCAAAAATAAAAATAATTTTTATTTTTCTGCAATTTCGATCAAACTGGTTGATTATGTAGATTTGTATGTTTTTGTGTTGGGGCAAGTTTCTGTCGAGAACGAAAGATTGAGCAGTTCGCACATTACGATGAGTAATTAGATCATTACTATTTAAGATTTTAGTTGCTGTGCAAACTCCATCTGCGCTGATTTTAGGATAATTTTTAGATGATGCGTTCATTTTTAACAGTTAGGGATTGCAATTGTTCAGTTAATTCAGTCTTCAAAATACTTTTGTTTGGTTTTGATCCATCGAAATTTCGCCTTTGTTCTGCTTATATATCACTCTCATCTTTCTTTTTCTTTCTTATTTGTAGATTTTCTGGTCGAATGGAATTCTTCATGCTACAATCTGACTAGTGTTTGGCTCATTATTGTGGTTTCTTTTGTCTTTCTATTTTGAAATATTGAATTTTTACATCAGATTCATTTATATGAATGCTTGGATGCCACATGGTTTTCACTCCAAAACTTTAATGCTTTAATATTACCTACTTTGGGCTCATCTTGCTGCATGATAGGACTTTTTCACTAGATGCATCAAGTCAAATCCTCCGGAACCATGGAACTGGAATATTTATTTATTTCCTTTGTGGTGTTTGGGAGTTGTAATCAGATATGGGTTTCTTTTCCCACTAAGCTTAGTATCTACTTGATTAAAGGATGCTAATCTCCTTTAATCACCATGAAGTTGTATGTGTTTTGGTTTTGATTCGGCATGCGAAACATTAAAATTCAATCCCAAGGTTACAGTTATATAGCCTTCAAGTATGTATTTTTATAGATTATTATTTGAAGACGTCATTAGTCTGCTCTTAAATGTTTACAAAATGACATGCATGAATGCATAAGTTTGTATCTATCAGTTTATTTTTTAGTTTCCAGTGCAAATCCTTTCTTCTCACATCATGCGTTTTTTGTTGAAATGCAGAGGGTGCTGGTGCTGACACTAGGACGGATGGTATTCTTCTCATGTTATTTTCCTGTGCATACCCGATTGAAAGGGAATGATAAATTAAGAAAAAGGTTAGAGGTATGAATTCGTACTCTATGTATTTGGCATTTTCCCTCAAGTATCCTTTCTACTAAAATCGAATTATGTGTATCACTAACTACCTTATATTGTTTTTTTTTTTTTTTTTTTGGAATTTTATTGAATTTTTGTTTCGATTTTACACTAAACGCAAGTTTTGAATGAAGTTCGTTTAATGTCAGAGGTTGTTTTATGCATTGAATACTATTACGCTCCAAGTTAAACCAATAAATATGCATCTGATCCTGATAAAGCCCCAAGTATGCGAGGTAAATATACATGTGTTTTTATCTCTCTACCTTTATGAGACCTTTCTCAGATGCTTTGGCCTTTTTGTGCAAAGAATGAAAGTCGTCTTTATATTTGTTAATAATTTGACAACTAATAACAAAAATGTTTATCATTCTTTATATAGGTTGGTTGAAAATAACTTTATATAGTTTTTCATTTTTTAGTGTTCGTCTTCTTTCATTGTTTCAATTGCATATATGCTGTTTTATATGAGGTATTTTGCTCACGTCACTACGTTTAAGGAGGCTAATCTGTTCTCCGTTCTATTATTTTTCTTAATAATTATTTTTTCAAAAAATAACAATAGGGTTTGTTGGGATTTCCATCGTCTTGCAAGGTAATTGTGTACTTCTGTTAATGATATTTACAACAATGTATTTTTACTTTTCCTTCTCTATTATAACTTAATTATTGGCCATTTCTATTCGCCCAGTTGAGAAACTCATAATTGCTCATTGTTAATTATCAGTTTCCAAAGATAATTGAGCTCAATATTATTTTTAGGAAGTGACAGTGGTAAGATTACGATAGGAACGATCAACATCTCATATCGAGCACTATCTCTATGGAGGTCAACCTCATAATGATCATTCTCTTCTTTCTTTTTGTTTATGCTTGGATTGTATCTACTTTGCGGAAATCTCTTACAAGAGAGTTTGGAGAATAATTGAAAATGGAAAAATGGCAGTAAGTTAACAACTCAATTGATTTGGTCGTATCCCTTCATGTGATGTATGCTAGGTATGCCTCTCTACATTCTTTGACCAACCTCTATTTTAATCACTGCTTGGTCAATCTTCATCTTGTCAGTAGTGCGTGACATGTTTTTGATTATCTGTTGTTTATCCTTTGTTTTTGATTCATTCTTATTGAGGATTTGGAAGTATACCATTTGAGTTAATTTCAGTAGATAAAATGTAGGTAAGTGACAGGTTTGGTTGCAAATATGATACTCTTAATTACTGGAGAATGATTAGGCATAGATTTAAAGTGTAATGCATAGCTCGCAAATCGTCTTCCCTCGAGGAAACAATTTATCATTGATGTGTTACATCCAGGATGTCCCAATGTTTCTAAGGCTGAGTTGAAGGAGAAATTGGTTAGGATGTATGAAGTGAAAGATCCAAATGCTATATTTGCGTTCAAAATTTAGGACCCACTTTGGTGGAGGAAAGTCTATTGGTTTTGGCTTGATCTATGATTCTGTTGAGAATGCGAGGAAATATGAGCCAAAATACAGGCTCATCAGGAAGCTGAGAAGTCCAGGAGGCAACTGAAGAGCTGAAGGAAAGAAAGAATAGAGCCAAGAAGACTTGCGATGTGAAGAAGACTAAAGATGGAGATACTGCTAAGGCTGGCAAGAAGAAATGAGTTTGTAGCATTTGCTTTTCATTTTGGGATGTCGGATACAGAGAACCATTTTGGCTACCATGTCTTTAATAGTTTTTCTCGTCTTCCTTAGTTAATTTTAGTTGCTGAACAAATGCAATTTTGTGGAGTTCTGGAGAAATATTCAATTCTTAAATTACATGGACGGGTTTGCAAGAAGCTAAACTTTTCGTTTCGTATGTGATGTTATGATATGCACTGATATGTTGGATCCTAAGTCCTTAATCAAGACTTTTGATACTTAAAATATATATATATATATATATATATATATATATTGTTTAGATGTCGAATTATATAAATTGAGTAGAAAATATTAATGAGTAAAAAATTATGCTTAAATTTATATTACTCTTTTAATGGACTGGTAGAAACAAAGAGATTCTAAATTATATATATTAGACATAGGTCTTCCCGTGCAACGCACGGGTGAAAACACTAGTTATTAATAAATTGAAGATTGCTTCATATTTTTTTATTTAATTTAATAAATTATTTTAATCCAAGAGAATCATCTGATGACTTTTCAGCTTAAAAGGTTTTATGTGAAACTAGATTCAATAAGTTTTCATTTTTCAAATTTGTTTTCAACGATGAAAAGTAAAAACATCGAAAGAGCCAATGATATTTTTGTTTGTAGATAAAGTTGAGTCACCCGCACTTGAAATACTTGACATATCTGTAATTATGTTGAATTTCTAATTTTTCTATAATTTAGATAATAGAAACTTGACATATCCGTAATTTTCTCTAATTTTACCTCTGATCCATACAATGATTAGTTGCCTTCATATCTTACAAAATTTTATTATGCAGCAAGTCCACGTGAGTAAGCCCCTTGTAAATTTTAACATTAAACTAGTTATAAATATTGTCACATTTGATTTTTTAAATTTATGCAAAATATCATATGAATTTGACACCAACCAGTAATCTCATTAGAAAAATTAACACAGATTATAATGTGTTCCATCCCAAATTATCTCTAATAACGTGACGTGTTCCAACGATGAATGCCACTAAATAACTGGGTGCACCATTAATACGAGCTATAACTTTTCTATAACTACATAATTTCTTCTGAATTAAATAATGAAAAATATCATATTTAAAGTCTCAAAAATGTGCCCAAATAATCTTCACCCGAGCCCTCTTAAAAGTTGAAACGAAAACCTTCCAAAAATTTCAAAAAGAAAAGCAAATCTGGTTGGACGAGCAACCAAATTATTGCATAGCAGAAAGTGGTATAATCGCTTGGTTAAAACGAAAAATCCCACAAAACTCTCTGAATAATAATAATAATAATAATAACAAGAAAATTTGGTTGGACAAGCAACCAAATTATCTCTAAGCAGAAAGTGGTATAATCGCTTGGTTAAAACAAAAAATCTCACAAAACTCTCTGAAGAAGAAGAATAATAATAATAATAATAATAATAATAATAATAATAGCAATACTAGAGGAACAACCAAATATATACAATTAGGTGTACAACTCTCTAATAGAGGGGCTGAACCCAACAATACAGGAGGATAAAAATGGTATTTTCTAAACTTCTTTATTAAAGATTATACACCTAATTGTACAAATTGATTGTTCATTTAATATTATCCTAATAATAATATAGGCCTTGGAAAGTCGCCAAAAAATAGTATGAGCACTTGTCTCAGCAAAATTTTGTACGTGGCACAACTGGGCAATTGCTCGGGCCTATTTAGCGATAATTTTTGTTTTTGTTCAATTTGGTTTTCACAGTTCAATTTCATGCCTAGACCTTAACTTTTGGATTTGATCAATTGAATTCCCAAATGTTTGATTTCTTCAATCTAGTCCTTCGTTGACTTTTATTACATGTGCTTCACCTCCATGTATTGCAATTACGCACCGAAGCTCTTAATTAGTCCATTTTACTCTAAACTTTAAGTTCTTGATTTGCAATTGAAAGCAAAGCAAATTTAATTGGTCAACATTTGACGCGCATTATCTATATCTATATCTATATCTATATCTATATATAAAGAAAAATTGGGAATTTTTTTTATAATTTTTAATTCCAAAAAATAGTATTTTCCCGCCTAACTTAATTCCAATCTAATCAGTCATCCATATATTGTATTCAGCCTTTTTTAATTAATTAATAATTAATAATTTGTTAACTAATAATAATTAACAAATCTTGATGGACCGCCTATTCCAATCTAGTCAGTCATCCATATATAGTCTTGAGCCTTTTTTAAATTAATTAATAATTTGTTAACTAATAATAATTAACAAATCTAAACGGAGATCAATCTTTCTAAAATAATAATTACTAGTATTTTCACCCGCGCGTTACACGGGGTGATATGTGAAATAAATTTTTAATTTTTATTAATATTAGGAGTATAGCATTGTCGGTATTGTAAGAGTAAGACTATGTATACGTTTAAAAATTATTATACCAAGACTTTTTTACGTCATTTTGTTCGCACTACCTTGTGGAGGATAAACGATTAACCAACCCTATGTTGTTTTTGTTTTTCGTAGCCATCTTAAAAAATCACAACTTAGTCGTAGTATTATGAATTACATCAAATTTATTACTCCTAGCAAAAAATTGAAATGAACAACCCACAACCCCTTTACAATGAAACTAATCAAGTCGAATAAATGGTATTGTGTTCGATTCTATTAAATGGAAGAATCTAAGGGTAGCCTAACTTTCGTAGAACTTATAATTTTTTATTTAAAATTATTCTACATTCTATTATATATAATTAAATATTTAAGAGATATTAATTAGATACCCGTGCGATACACGATACTCATAATAAATTTTTTATATACCTGTGTGATTTACAGTACTGATAATAATTTTTTTGTAATTTGATAATTAAAAATTTTTGTAAATAAACAATTAGATAGAGATGATTGATATAGATGATTTGCAAAAAGATTTAAAAATTATTAGATATATATAATTGATATTATTAGATAATTGTAAAAAGATGAACCTGGAGATATAGATGGATTATTATAAATTATTGATTATTAAAATGGGAGACCAATAACTTATTTATATATATATATATTTTTTAAATCTCAAAATAATAATAATAATAATTTCATGCTTTTTTATTTAAAATTATTCTACATTCGATTATATATAATTAAAAATTTAAGAGATATTAATTAGACACCTGTGCGATACACGATACTCATAATAAATTTTTTATATACATGTGTGATGTACAGTACTGATAATAATTTTTTTGTAATTTGACAATTAAAAATTTTTGTAAATAAACAATTAGATAGAGATGATTGATATAGATGATTTGCAAAAAGATTTTAAAATTATTAGATATATATAATTGATATTATTAGATAATTGTAAAAAGATGGACCTAGAGATATAGATGGATTATTATAAATTATTGATTATTAAAATGGGAGACCAATAACTTACTTATATATATATGCCCAGTGAAAATGACATGCATGCATATTCCCCTAGAAAATAGAGCACAAATAAATTAAAAAATACCCTCAGTATCTACAAAAATGGCTTCACGCGACAGAGCTTGAATAGCTCAATCTGCAAGGTGAACAAAATCAAAACCCTCTCACATCCGCATGGATAAATACAAAATACTGTAATTAGTGCTAAACAAAAGTATGCCCAATATATAAATCTGAAGACGCATATTCTGGCTAGAACTAAGAAGCTGAAAAAGCTTTCTTTTCAACAATGAACAAGCACGTTGAGGAAACTCTAGCAAGAACACTCCACCGGCCATAAAGCTTCTTCCTCGGGCCATTGTCGACCACCACAAACACCACCGAAGTTCTGTCCCCAGCTGTAGAGATGAGACATGATGGGATGCTGACTTGAAAATCATTTAAGGTCAGAGATATTTTTCCCTATCTTGTTTCGAAAGTTTTACTTGCCAACTGACTGTGTTTGCTTGCTGGGCCGAGTCTCTAAATGGCCCAAAATCTTTAATTGTTCACTCTGATTGGGCTGCCATTTGAAGCCCAAAAGTTGTGATTGGTGGAAAACCTCCCACTAAGCCTATTGGGCTTAGCCTCGGCAAGATCACTTCGCCTTCTCCACCTCACCAAGAGAATGGAGCCTCGGCCTTCGGTAATGACACCTCGCCAACGCAGTCCCGACCTCGATTTCTGCCTTATCTATGCGCCTCACCCACGCCACCTCAACGAGGAGATCTCCCCTCGGGCATTGCCTCCTCGCCACCGGGAAGTCGAGCCCAAGCGCAAAAGCCATTCTCCCCGGGTATTAAAAAACTCAAAATTACCCCGCCAAGTTTGGCAATGGCAATAACGCACCGACTCTGGTTAGTAAGCGGCTCCATCTTCAATAAAGTAATTTCAAGGTTAGTCAACATTACATTCTCGAGCTATCGTGATAATAGCTTGGATAGAAGCCATGTTTTGATTCTTGTGGTTAACCTCCCGTATTATCCATGCTCCTAAGTTGTCTGATATAATGCCGTCATCGAAATTATTGGATCTATTGAGATTCGATTGCATCTCTAGACATGTTGTGGACCTCTGGAAATGGGGCCCATAGTTCCTCCTCACCTCTGTCTTCTTCCTCCGTCTACCTGCACGTAAGGACAAACCGTTAGGAGCGTTGACCACCGGGAACCACCTCCTAGACGACGGAGGGGGAGGCGATCACAAACGCTCCGATGGTTAAGTCAGTCATCTTATAGAGTGTAAATGATATTCGACGTGGGTCGAGCTGTGAAGCCTGAATCGAGGTGTTACGGAGATCCACTCGGGATAGTTGGAAGCTCCTGTGAGTGAATTAATGGAGATATAGATAATGGTTTTTGCATTACCATTTTGCTTACATAGGGGATGGTATTTATAGAGCTTCATGTGAAGGTAGTGGTTAGGTTGGTAATGATGGATTGCCATGTGTCCGTTGACCATTGGTTTCACGATCCCATCACAGGAATGGTCGGATGTGACAACGCGCTGACTGATGTACTTGGGAGATCTTGCGAGTAGTTTTACGTTGTAACGCCCCGCTCAAAGTCGACCCAACATAATGTATATGTGTATGATATGTTCATGATATGTTTGGAAGTGTGTGAGATATGTCGGGAGTCGAAACGACCGTCGAAATAACAAGAATTGGAAAATTTCAGCAAAAGTTAAGTTACGGCCGTAAATTTATAGGTTACGGCCGTAAAAGTCATGTTACGGCCGTAAATATGTAGGATACGGCCGTAAATGTCAAACAGAAGATTGGCAAGATTTACAGAGAGTTTTATACGGCCGTAAGAAAATGGGATATGACCGTAAGCCAAGATTTACGACCGTAAAGAGTAAAGTTACGATCGTAATTGTTAAGTCGGCAGAAAATGTTCCAGACTATTCTAAGTCGTTTGGAGGTGTTTTAATACTCAAAATTCGGTCCCAAGCTCCCATAACACTCCCAAGATCATGCCAAAACCCTCTCTATGATCCAAATCAAGAAATAAGTTCATGTAATCTCTATGTAACCTTGATTACAAGAGAAAAGATGAGGAAGGAGAAGAAAGGATGGAGAAGAAGGGAAAGGTTTTCCATGGATGTTGAGCTTGATTTCCTCTACATGAGGTGAGTAATAGATGTATTTCATGTTAATGTATAGAGATGGTATGTTTTCTATGAGTTTATGTATAGGAAATGAGATAAAATGCATGATATGGCTTTGATATGCTTGAGATGTGATCTATGTGAAAGGATATGAGATTATGTGAATGTATATGATGTTCTAATGTGAAATTAGCATGTTGAATGTTGTTATGTGATAGATTTGAAGTTACACATGATGTATGTGACGACTAGGGTAATGTAATGCGATGAGAACGATGTTAAAAATTAGATGATATATGAAAGAATGCAAAAGAATGACTACGTTACATGTTTATGATGTTAATGGCTATACGATATGTTATATGTAATGATATGAAGAACATTTATGAAGGGAATGTCACATGTTACATGTAATGCCAAATGTAATGATATGAGGATGTGATGAAGTTCATGAAAGCATATGCAATGTTACGTAATGTCCAATCTACGACCACAAGGTAAAGTATGAATGACGCATGACACGAAACATAACGTGTGTGAATGAATGTAGTTGTGAATCATGTGTTTATGATGGATGTAGCGCCCCAAGAGTGAGACAAGCCTTGGGGGACGGCTTGGCGCCCAAGAGTAAGACAAGCCTTGGGGACGGCCATATGATGTGACGGGCGGTCTAAAGAGTGAGACAAGCCTTTAGACGACGGCCTACGGCGCCCCAAAGAGTGAGACAAGTCTTTGGGGGACAGCCAATGATATGACGATGTATTCACATGATTCGCAACTAGGGCCCAAAGAAAGAAGGAAAGAAAGGAATGTTACACGTGCATTCACGTATTGCATTGCATCTATTGCTCACTGAGTCCCCGTGACTCATTATGTGTATGCTTATGTGTTTGTAATGCAGATACGTGGGGAGTGGAGAATCCAACCAGAAAGATGTGTGCGGATGTATGTAGGAAATGGAAGAATCACGATCATGCACCTCGATTTCGGGAGGGTCATTACATACGTCACATCAATCGCAGGTGGCCACTCCGTGCACGTGGGCGATTGAGACCTTGGGGGCGGGGCTCCTGTGAAAAATGGGGAACACCTCGGAGAGGAGTCCTGGGGATGCCCGCTATATTATGATGCCACGTGTGTCGTAGGGACAGCTTGTGAGCGGCTTTCAGGCTGTCACCAGTAACATAAGTCCCCCAAGCCCAACTCCCTGATATTTACATGGGGTGTTGGGTTTAGAAAGGGTTTTAGTGTCGTTGATATGGGGCAGGGGGTAGAATGTATGAGCGCCTGAAAAGGTGGGGCAATGGTATAGCCATCAAGCCGAGCCTCGGAAGGCGGGGTCGATGCTGTAGCTATCGAGCCGGGCTTAAGAAGGCGAGCGTCTTTGTGGTCATGAGCCGGAGCCGGCGAGCGGCGATGTTGTGCTTCTCGAGCCAAGCTTGAAGGTGGGGCGATGCTGTAGTCATCGAGCCGGGCTTTAGAAGGCGGGGCGATGCTATAGCTATCGAGCCGGACTTCGGAAGGTGGGGCGATGGGTAGTCATTGAGCTAGGCTTCAGAAAGTGGGGCGATCCTGTAGTCATCGAGCCGGGCTTCAGAAGGCGGGGCGATGCTATAGCCATCGAGCCGGACTTTGGAAGGTGGGGTGGTGCGGTAGTCATGGAGTCGAGCCTCGGAAGGCGGGGTGATGCTGTAGCTATCGAGCCGGGCTTCAGAAGGCGGGGCGATGATGTAGCATCCGTGTCTTGGAAGTTGGGTTGTGCCGTATTACAACGGTTGCATACATTAAATGTGGGTTATCATTTATTGTAAATTTCGAGATTTGAGGAGCAGCGTGGGAGAGTAATGCGACCAATCGTGAAAGGCAGCGTCGATTCGCGGTGGGCTACGATAATTAATTGTGGAACGGCGCTTTGGGATATGGCACGTCGCCAGATGACGCCATGTGTCGTTTGTTGACGATTGAAACCGAGTGCGCTGGCCTATATATATATGCACTGTTAGTGAGAATTTTCATTTTTCTCACCTTCGTCTTCGTGTTGCCTAATATCTTGCAAATTTTATGGAGTTCTTAGTGTGAAGCTTTCGTCGTTCTTGTTGTGTTCTCAGAAACCAGTTTCCGATAATCGATTGCTGTCAAAATGGTGTCACATAATCTTAACGACAATGACATAATGGCCCCAGTTCCGTTGGCAGTGATGGGAAGTGGTGGGGCTACGGTGGTTTTGGTGGATTCCGACGATGGCTTTATTGCGTCGATGGTGGGTCTGGTAGTGGCCAACGATGGTGGAGATGGGTTCGGATGACAGTGTGGTCGTGCTGAGGGTGGTGAGGCAGGGATGGTTGCCAGTGGTGGCTCAGTGGAGGAAGGAGCCGATGTGGCGGGCGGGAGGTGCTCGGAAGGGACGACGGGGCATTGTCGATGAGCTCGGCGGTGGAGAACTATCCCAATTACTGGGCTGGGAAGGACCCCTTTCCGTTGCTGAATGGGTACAATTTTCCCCCCAGGGTGAACTTCTGGGTCCAAACACCGGAGAAGAGGGCATGTTGGCCTTCGTTGGGGCGAGTCGGGGCTGTGGCTTTTTCGACACCAGCGCTGAATTACGGTGAGCTCCAATTCCCTCTGCATCCTTTCGTCCGCAAGGTGCTTAGGCGGTTCAATCTCTCCCTGATGCAAGTAACAGCTAACAGCTTCGCCCACGTTATGGGCTCGTTGGGGTTGTGGGCCGAGGTGACCGGGGGTAAGGAGATACCAATGCATGTCTTTGAGACATATTATTCGGTGAAGAAGACCTCGGATGCGGGCTTTTATTACATCTCGCTGAGGAGCGACTTTCCACCTTTGGTGAGGATGGCCTCCAACGTAAAGAGGTGGAACGAGTCATGGGTATAGGTTAGCGGGGACTTCCAAAGGTGTGGTTGGGAGAGAAGGGAAGATCTCCCCATACCAACGTAGTTCGGCATGCCGGGTAAGGTTAAGGCGACGTAGATACGTGTATTACGATTAGGAGAGGCTATTACTGATGCTTTACTTGTTTCGCAGGTGTGCCCCGGACGTTCGAGCTATGCGAAGGAGACGTAAAGTTGTTGGCGGCGATTGCTCGACGGCCTGAGGAAGAGCGGTCGTACGCCAAGGTCTTTGAAAGGAAATGATTGGAGTTGGCGGGCTTGGTACCATCCCCGCGTAAGTATACTTCTCGTTTGTTAATTGGTGTTTTATTTGCCTGTCGCGCAGCACTTACTAGCGTTGCGTCTGTGCAGGTGAGGAGGCAGCGGGCGTACGCTAGGCGAAGATAGTGGTCCAGGCTGGGTGCCCCATGCCGAAGGTTTTGACTGGACCGGCTGCAGGGGCAGGGCAGAAGCGCATTGCCCGCGAGTGCAAGGCAGTCGGACGGCTGCTGTGGTTGGTGGCCCAGCACCGCCGGCGAGGGGTCAAAAAAGAGGAAGGTGATATCAATACTGGCCGTCCCGATGGACCAATTGTTGGCAGCCAAGGCGAAGAAAGCCCGGGGAGCCGGCCAGCCTTCGGGGAGTGAGAGGGGCCGGTCAGGGGTGAGGCCAACGGTTAAGCCAGACCAGGCGAGGGATGTAGGGGCGGCGGAGGTGGGGTCTCTCGTGGAGGACCTGTTTCGGGAGGGGCACGGGTATGAGCCTGCCCTGGAGTGGCGGCCGTCTGAGACAGACATGGGGGCAGCCCCTTCTGCTGGGGGAAAACGGTTGAAGAAACTGGCGAATAGGATGCCTTCGGCGATGTCGTTTGCTGTGTCCCTAGATTCGGCAGTGGTCGAAGAGGACCAGCCATCGGACCAGGTGGAGCCGTTGGTGGCCCATCAGCGGGGGAAGGAACCGGTGACTGAGGACCGTCCGTCGATGTCGCCGGTGCCGGAGGCTGTTGGGTAGGTGTTGGAGCCACCGGGCCCTGACTCGGCCACGGTAGAAACGTTCAAAAGGCTGGTAGGGCCGTCAAAAAGTTAGCCAAGAAGTCGGTGGCTGGTCTGCCTAAGGTTGCTCGCGCCGGGGCAAATCTTTTTGTTAAGTACGTGCCTAAGGGGACCTCGGCCTTGGCGACCAAGATGACGGAAGATCAGCTACTGCACGTGGCTGAGGCCGATAGCAGCCGGGCTCTATTTTTTGTGAAGGAGGCGAGGTTGTCCATGGTGAAGGCGGTAAAGGATACCGAGGCGGCCGACCTGCTAGAGGTCGAAAAGGGGCCAGTCGCTTTGCTGGAGGAGGAGTTGAGGAGGCTGCGTGACGAGCTGGGCGAGTCAGATCACAACGTCACTGCACTGATGAAGAAACATGAGGCGTCGCTCCCAAGAGAAAACGCTTCCGTCTAAAGCCTTTGAGGAGCAGGGTGTTCTGTTGACCTCGTCGGAGACAGCGTAGGCTGAGAACGCCACTGAGCTCGCCTGCGTAAGGGAGGAGCTCTTGAGGGAGAGGATGGCCCGGGAAGCAAAAGCGATCAGGGCTCAGAAGGTAGTGGACGAGCTAAAGAGCAAGTTCGACGACGTTCTGGCCGCCAAGGATGGTGCCGTGGCCACCTTGTGGGAGGAGAATAACGGGCTCCAACGGGTGAACCTTGAGCTCCAGGTCGAGGTGACCCAGTACCGGGGGACCGTCGACGACCTCCAGTGGGACTTTGGCGAGGTAAGTGTTAAGCAATTCACCTTTGAGCTTGAGCAGCTGGAGTTTTATTCTAAACTTGACGGGTTATTGGTCAATTCGTAGAGGCTGGCGGAGAAGAAGAGGCGGGCGGAGGCTAAGGTTGCCTAGCTGACGGCCGAGCTTGAGGTGGCTAGGGAGGCCTCGGCGGAGGGGGCCTCAACCAACGGCCCGTTAGGTCAAGAGTTGGACCGGGTGGAATGGGAGAGGTCCTTCATAGGGACCTTCCATACATCCGAATACTACCAACCGCTCTTGGATCACGGGGCGTCGGAAGTGGCCAAGCTAGCCCTCCAAACCGTGGAGGTGTCGTATCCGGGGCTCAGCCTGTCTTCCATCCGGGCGGACCTTGGCGTGGAGGAGGACTAGGACGAGGTGGATGGACACGGGGACGAGTTCGGCGGGGAGTAGCTGTAGATAGTTACATTTTCATTTTGTAATTAAATTTTTTTTTTGCAAGTAGACATAGGGACCGATGTACTAGGGATGGCTCTGTTTCCCGAGCTTTACGAATGGAGTATTCTTTAATCGTAAATCTTGTTTACATTTCTGCCTCGCTGATGCCTCCTCGCCGATATTGAATTGATATTGTAGTCGACCTGCTTGTATTAAGTCATGTGTCAAACCTAATTGTAAACTTTAACTTGGTGTAACTGCTAAGTATAATCACCAAACACAATGGCTAAGTGTAACACCCAATTGTGACTTAACTAGGCCAGCTTAGTGGCAAAATCTAGCATGCCCAATAGCAACCAGAGCAATGAAGGGGCCAGATCACCACGCCTTCATCCAGGGGCTTGCACGCCCAATAAGAAGAAGGCAGTGAAGGGGCTAGATCGCCGCGCCTTCATGCAAGGGCTTGCACGCCCAATAAGAAAAAGGGAGTGATGGGGCTAAATCGTCGCGCCTTCATGCAAGGGCTTGCACGCCAAATAAGAAAAAGGTAGTAAGGGGCTAGATCGCCGTGCCTTTATGCAGGGGCTTGCACGCCCAATATTTACAGAGTTGGGAAGATAAATGGTTGGCTTCATGAGCGCTTCATTATACAAGTAAAAACAGACACCATTCCCCCGGAGGGGTTACATGTGGTGAGATCCTACTAATAGTACTTCCTAAGATGCTACGCATTCCAGGGATGGAGGAGCAGCTTTCCCCCAGTTCTCCGACGAGGAATATTCCGATCGGACCTGCTTCCCGAGGCGATAAGGGCCTTCCCAGTTTGGACTGAACTAGCCTTGGTTTGTGGGGGCAAAGTTTCGCTTGAGGACCAGGTCTCCCTCATTCAGGGGCTTTACGTTGACCTTCTTGTTGAAGTAGGTGGACATCTTCCTTTGGTAAGAGAGGAGTTTAATCTGGGAAGAGTCCCTTCTTTCTTGGAGTAGGTCCAGCGCAGTCATGTATGCCTCGGAGTTAGAGTACTCGTTGTAGAGTATCCTCCTCGGGGATGGTAGGCCGGCCTCAACCGGGGTCATTGCTTCTACGCCATAGGTCATGGCGAAAGGCGTTTCCCCGGTGGCGGAGTGGAGGGTAGTCCGAATCGCCCATAGTACATATGGGAGTTCGTCGACCTAGTCACCCTTCGCGTTTTCCAATTTCTTCTTGAGCAAGTGCTTGATTGTCTTGTTGACGGCTTCAGCCTGTCCATTAGACTGTGGGTGGTGTGGTGTGGAAAAGTGTTTTGTTATGCCCAACTCTTCGCATAGGAGCCACACCTTACGATTGTCAAACTGACGCCCGTTGTCCGTTACTAGAAAATATGGGATCCCGAAGCAACAGATTATGTGCTTCTATAAGAACTGGGAGGTTTTAGCCTCAGTTATGGATGACAAATGCTCGACCTCGACCCACTTGGTAAAGTAATCTACGGCGACGATCGCATGCGCTGCCCTGCCTCTTCCCTTGGGAAAGGGCCCGATGAGGTCCACTCCCCATTTGGTGAAGGGCCAGGTGCTGGTCACCAGGGCGAGCGCCTAATGAGGTTGGCACGAGATTGGGGCGTGTCTCTGACAGTTCATACATTTTCTTGCAAAGTCTGTGGCGTCCTGTTTGAGGGTCAGCCAGAAGTATCCCTGCCTTAGAATTTTCTGGGCTAGGGACTGTCCACCAGAGTGGTTGCCGTATATTCCTTCATGGATTTCTCGCATAGCGTACAGGGCCTCAAATGGAGTTACGCACCGTAACAGGGGCATTGAGTATCCTCTCTTATACAGCGTCTCGTCCAGTAGCACGAAGTGTGCTGCCCTCTTTCTAAATTTTAGTGGATTCACGTTCTTGTGCAGTGTGTCATCCTTCAAACAGGCGACATAGGAGGACATCCGGGAGGGCTCCTCCCTTTCTACCTTGTCTGCGATAGTCAGAGTTTCCTTGGTCCTCTCGATTGAAGGTCAAACCAACTGTTTGACCGGGATGGTTTGCAGCAACTCTGAGTCCCTGTTGCTTGCCAATTTGGATAGGGCATCGGCGTTAGCGTTCTCAGCACGCGAGACCTTGAGCAATTCAAAGCCCTCGAACTGGGGGAGGAGCCTAGTGACTGCCTTCAGGTATAGAGGCATCGTCTTTTCTCTTGCGGCGAAGTGGCCATTGACCTGGTTGACTACCCAGTTGTGAGTCACTGTAGACCTGTAGACTGAAAGTCGCTTGACCTGCATCTCCTGGGCGAGGCGTAGACCGGCCAAAAGGGCCTCATATTCAGCAACATTGTTGGAAGCCGGGAAGGAAAATCGGATGGCACAGCTCAGCAAATGGCCTTCCGGGCTGGTCAAGATGACGCCAACCCCCGAGCCGTCTTCGCTTGAGGACCCGTCCACTTGCAGACGCCAGGGCCTAACTGGGGAGTCTTCGACCTCCACCGGTTGAGGCGGGGGCGTGTGAATTCGGCAACAAAGTCTGCCAATACTTGGTGCTTGACTGCGGATCTTGAAGTGAACTTGATATCGAACTGGCTTAACTCAACTGCCCACTTGAGCATTCTCCCGGAGGCCTCGGTCTTCTAAAGGAGCTGCCTCAACGGGAAGTTTGTCAGCACCTCGATCGAATGTGCTTGGAAGTATGGTCGGAGACGCCGTGAGGCGAAGATGAGGGACAGGGCCAACTTTTCCATTTCTGGATACCTTGTCTTGGCGTCGAGGAGGATTTTGCTCACGTAATACACTGGCAGTTGCACCCCGCCCTCCTCTCTGATGAGAATGGAGCTTACCGCTTCATCGGACACCGCAAGGTAGATTTGCAAGGTCTCGCCCTTTCTTGGTTTGGACAGGAGGGGAGCTTTCCCTAATTATGTCTTGAGCGCCTGGAAGGCCTCCTCTCACTCGGCGGTCCATTCGAACTTCTTTCCTCCTTTGAGGACTTTGAAGAAGGGCAAGGCACTGTCGGTTGATTTGGAGACGAACCGCGTCAGGGCGGCTATGTGGCTAGGAGAGCTCGGATCTTCTTGGGGTTGGGGTCCTATGCCTCTCCGGTTTACCATGAAGCCAAAGAATTTCCCGGAGGCCACTCCGAAAGCAAATTTCAGGGGGTTCAACTTTATTCGGTATCGCCACAGTACATCAAACATCTCTTTCAAGTGAGCGGCATGGTCCCAGGCTTTGGTGTTTTTTACCAACATATCGTCAACGTAGAACCTCCACGGTCCGGCCCGGTTGTTTGCAAACATCATGTTGACTAGCCTCTGATATGTGGCTCCCGCATTCTTTAGCTTGAAGGGCATGACTTTGTAACAGTACAGACTTCGGTCGGTCGTGAAGGAGGTGTGCTCTCTGTCCCCTAGGCACATGAGTATCTGGTTGTAGCCCGAGTAGGCATCCATGAAGCTAAACAGTTCGTGCCCTACGGTGGCGTCGACTAGCTGGTCGATTCGGAGGAGCAGGAAGCTATCTTTCAGGCAGGCCCAATTGACGTCGGTGAAATCTATGCATGTCCTCATCTTCCCATTCGGCTTCTTCCCCAGAACTGGGTTGGCAACCTACTTGGGATACAAACACTCTCGGATCAAGCCATTTCTCAGGAGCTTATCCACTTCTTCGCATAGCGCCTCGTACTTGGCAGCGCTGAGTGCTCAACATCTCTGGCGATGTCCCAGACGTGATGGGTCCATGTTGAGCGCATGGCAGCTTAC
Organism: Jasminum sambac; assembly: GCA_018223645.1. Classification (NCBI taxonomy): domain Eukaryota; kingdom Viridiplantae; phylum Streptophyta; class Magnoliopsida; order Lamiales; family Oleaceae; genus Jasminum; species Jasminum sambac. The sequence continues at coordinate 42,279,302 of CP073640.1, forward strand.
TTTGGGGTTGATGCCGACCATGTCCTAGTGTTTCCAGGAAAACACATCAAAGTTGTTCTTGAGGAAGGTGGCGAGTTCCTTCTTGTCTGAAGGAGGGAGGCATGACCCGATTTGCAGCACTTTGACTGGGTCGAGAGGATCGAAGAGGAGGGACTCCAGCTCCTCCACAGCTCCGGCGGAGGGCAAGTCAACCTCAAAAACCCGTGGGTCGAGCTCCTCCATTTCAGTGTCCTTGGTTCCTGCAGCTTCCTCTTTTGGGTCACCCCCGCTCATGGGGCTGGTAGGCTGAGCCTCTGCCTTTCTTCATCTAAAAGGACCATGTCCACTTCTAGTCGTTTGGCCTTTCTCAGGGCATTGCGATAGCACCTTCGCACCTCGGGCTGATCGCCTCGGACCGTGGCTATGCCATACTCGGTGGGGAATTTGAGACACAGATGGTAGATGGACGTCGCGGTGCAAAGATCCCTTAGGGCGGCCTTTCCCAGGACTCCGTGGTACGCCGAAGGTTTGTCTATGATCAAGAATTCTATGAATATGGTCGTCGATCTCGGTGCCTTGCCTTGCCCATGGTTGTGGAGAGGACAATGCTTCCTTTGGGGGAAAGACAGTCGCCAATGAACCCATAAAATGGGTCTGGGGACGGGACCAGCAGAGTCGCCACCTGCATCTGCTCGTAGGTGTTGGCGAATATGATGTTCATAGAGTTGCCATTATCTACCAACATGCGTGCGAGGCCGTTCCACGCTACTTCGGCGCGGACTACAGGGGCATCAAAATGGGGGTAATGGACCTTAACCATGTCTGCCTCGGTGAAGGTGATGGCCTCGGCCTGGTAGACGCCCTGCCTCTAAGGGTTCTGGATGAGCAAGCTCGAGTCGACCTTGTTCTCTGGTTCCTGTTACACCCTCCGATATAGGGACCGCCTATGATCGTGGCGATTTCTCTTATGACAGGGGCAGGTGGGTTCCTGCCTCATTTCTGTGGTTGGTTCGGCGTTTCTCCTAGACCCCCTTTCTGGTTGAGGCCGCGGGTTTTCCCTTCTTTCCCTCTGGAGGTCTGACCTGCGAGGTTCGACCCTCCGGCCCTAGGTAAACTGGCGGGAGGCGCACTGCCTCCCTGGGGTACGATCCGTTCTTCGACGGCTGTTCCTTCTACTGGCTTATTTGTTGTCTTTTCGATGTTCGGAGAGCTCGGTGAGGTATTGGCAGTCCCCGGTGTTGTGAGTATGAGATCAGTGGAGGCGACAGTATGGCCGCAAGTCTGGAGCAGTGCCAGTAAAAAGTCCCACCTCAAAGTAAGCTTAGGCGCCGTGTGGCTGGTCGAAGTAGACCGGGGCCAGTGACTGTGGTAGGTGGGGCCTACTGGTGGAGTCTATGTGACAGCTGAGGGCACATTGGGGAACTGAGTGGATGAGCTCCCCGGCCTATCATTCCTCTGGGGTTTGTTTCCTAACCTTTGGCTTACATGTGGCCTTATCTCCGTCGGATGGACGAGCATGTTTCTATTTCTTTTTAGCATGACTTGTTCGGACGCAATCTCTTCTTTAAACATGTATGTCTATTGGTCGAAAGTTGTGGGTTTTCTGTTTCTGATGTCTCTGAAAAAGGGAGTGTTGACGTCCACCCCGCCTTTCAGGGCGGCGAGCGCCTCAGGGTCAGTGATGACATCGCAAGTGAGCATAGCTTCATTAAACCTGTTGAGGTAGCTTTGCAGGGTTTCACCCATTTGTTGCCTAATGTCATAAAGGGCCTGAACTGGCATAGTAGGCGGTCTTTCCGTGGTGAATTAGTTCAAGAAGCTTTTCTTCAGGTCGGGTTAGCTACTAATGCTTCCACTGGGGATGCGCGAATACCAGGTCTTGGCCGCTCCAGTTAGGGTCAAGTGGAAGGCTTTGGCTTTCAGAGTGGGGTTGGCTCCCCTGAGATCCATGGTGGTGCAATAGTCGGTGACATGCAAGTTGGGATCGCCTCGGCCGTCGTATGGGTTTATCTTCGATATGGTGAAATTAGGAGTAATGGGGGCCCCTAGTAGCCCGGCCGACAGGAGGGAGATCTCATCATCATTGTCCCGCTCGTAGGATCGTTGTGGGGAGGGTGTTCTCTGCGACTCGTCGCCGTAGGAGTGACAAGGAGAGTTGGCTTGATGGCGGACTTGCCGGAGCGGATCCTCACCCACTGACGCTTCGCCCTCGTCCGCATGTGCTGCCATTCCGAATGCGAGAGCTGTGCCTGGAGGGGCGGTGCGCACCTGACGATATGAACTGGGGATCCTGTCGAGGATGGGACCCAGTCGGCTGAAGACACTATGGGACGACTCTTCATTAGGAGGGGGAACCGAGTGAAGGGATGGCCCGGGACGGTGTTGACGCCGGGGATTGTGGTTCGCCGGGTCCTTGGGGATTTCGTGGTATACCGGAGAGGGGTTCCTCCCACGACTGTGTTGGTCATCCCCGTCGTTCCGCTGATTCTGAAAGTTCATCAACATTTCTTGGATGGCGCGGTTGTTCTCATTCATCTGTGTCATGTTGGCGGCCATCTCCCTCATTCGTCTGCGTATGTTGCTGGCGGCCCTCACTCTTCTTCTTCTCTTGTGTTCATCCATGGTTGCTTCTTTAGGTGACTTATCCTTGGGGTGCGAAATACACCAAATGTGGGACCGGCAGTAAGGGCTTTTGCTTACGCGGTATTCTCGTGGTTAAGTGTGATTTCCCACAGACGGCGCCAAACTATTGACCTCTGGAAATGGGGCCCACGGTTGCTCCTCACCTCTGTCTTCTTCCTCCGTGCACCTGCACGCAAGGACAAATTGCTAGGAGCGTTGACCACCGGCAACCCCCTCCTAGACGAGGGAGGGGGCAGCGGTCGCACGCGCTCCGACGGTTAAGTCAGCCATCTTATATAGAGTGTAAATGATATTCAACGTGGGTGGAGCTGTGAATCCTGAATCGAAGTGTTACGGAGATCCACTGGGGAGAGTTGGAAGCTCTTGTGAGTGAATTAATGGAGATATAGAGAATGGTTTTTGCATTACCCTTTTGCTTACATAGGGGATGGTATTTATAGAGCTTCATGTGAAGGTAGTGGTTAGGCTGGTAATGATGGCTTGCCACGTGTCCATTGGCCATTGGTTTCACGATCCCATCACAGGAATGGCCGGATGTGACAACGCACTGACTGGTGTACTTGGGAGATCTTGCGAATGGGTTTACATCACAACAATCGCAGGTGGCCACTCCGCACACGTGGGCAGTTCAGACCTTGGGGGCGATGCTCCTGTGGAAAATGGGGACCGCCTCGGCGATGGATCCTGGGGATGCCCGCTACATTATGATGCCACGTGTGTCGTGGGGACCGCTTGTGAGCGGCTTTCAGGCTGTCACCAATGACACATGTTGCTACCATCATTAGCAAATTTTGGGGGCTACTGCATTGGTTTAGGGCTTATAATCAAGAAAGTAGAAAATCAATTGTCGAATATTCTTAAATGAATGGGTAAGCATAAAAAGCTAGAGTCGAAACCTCGACGAAATCTGCCCGTTTTAGACAGTCACTTCTTCGAATTGCTGCAAATAATTCAGAAAGAATTAGCTCACAAGGCATATATCATTGGAAAGACACAAATGTTAGCTTTCCATAGAACTTTACGAATCATGATTCGGAGTTTCGAAGGCACAGATATCGCATTTTATTTGCAGACAGGTCACTGCTGAATTTTTACTCGAGAATGCTATTGACAGCCTACTTTGATGAATTGCTTCGAAAAATACAGAGAGAATTAGCTAATGATCCATACACCTTGTAAAGATATGGATGTTAACTTTCCATATAATTTTACGGATCACAATTCAGAGTTTCCTAGGCGAAGATATTACACTTTATGCGCTGAAAGGTCGATGCTGAATTTCTATACGAGAATTGAATGAAATTTGCTTTTCCCGAATGATCTTGCGATTTTCTGTTGTGTAATCTTCAATTGCCCTTATAGAGACTGTGATCACGGCCTCCGGCAAGTGCTGTTGAGGCTGACTTGTCTTTGTACCTTAAATTTATGAGAGACTTTGCCATCTTTGAGGCGTCACAAGCGAGCTAAGAACTAGAATTTGTTGCTCTCTCCTTGAAATTTATTCAACTTGCCAACATGAGTTATGGAGAGCTTCGAAATATTATTAGAATTCTTACGCCCCTACAACACTCCCTACATCAGATTAGGGACCAACTAAATGTTCGAAATCGATAATTTAGACTGGGAGCTTGAATATGCTTAGCCAAAGAATGAGTCAACATGTGGACTTTATTACTCGAAATCTATCAATGTAATGACCCTCCCGAAATCGGGGTACAGGATCATGATTCTTCCGTTTCCTACACACATCCGCACACATCATCATCGATTGGATCCTCCACTTCTCACGTATCTGCATCACAGAGACATAGACATATGAAGCGTGAGTCATAAAGACTCAGTGAGCAATAGACGCAATGCAATGCAATGCGTGTCACATTCTCGTATGCACATCATTTTCTTTCTTTCTTTGGGCCCTTGTTGCGAATCATGTAAGTACTTCGTCGTCATCATATCATTGGCCGTCCCCCCAAAGGCTTGCCTCACTCTTTGGGGCGTCGTAAGCCATCGTCTAAACATCTGTCTCACTCTTTAGATCACCCGTAACATCATAAGCCGTCCTCCAAGGCTTGTCTCACTCTTGGGGTGCTACATTCATCATAAACACATGATACGCAACTACATTCATTCTCATCACATTCGTCGTGCTTTCGTGTCATACGTAATCGTGCTTTTCATGTCATGTGTAATGCATACTTTTACATTCAAACATTGCTCATTGAGCACATTTCCTTGATGAACATCGTTATATCATTACGTATAGTATTTCATATGATCATTATCATTATAAACATCTCACATAATCATTCCGTAACATTCTTTCATATCTTCAAGCTTTAACATCATTCTAACATCATTAGGCTATCTTAATCATCGCATATATCATGTACAACTTTACATCTATCAAATAACAACATTCAATATGCTAAGTTCATATTATAACATCATATACTTTCACATAATTCACATATCAAACATATCAAAGCAATAACATGAATTTCTTCTTATTTCCTACTCATAAGCTCATAAAATATGCCACGTCTATTCTTTAACATAAAATACATCTATTACTCACATAACCATCTTCAACTTCACATACTTCACTTAATTCTCAAGAATGGTTCAAACATGGATAATTCTTAGAATTCAAAGCATAACTTCAATACCAATCATGTAATACATGTAAATCTTTCTCTAAAAGCTAGATTACATCTATTACTCACCTTATATAGTAGAAATCAAGCTCAACAACCATGGATAACCTTTCCTTCTTCTTTCTCTTTCTTTTCCCTTTTCCTTCCTTTCTTCTTTTCCTCTTGTAACCAAGGCTACATATAGATTACATGGACTATATACTTGTTATAAAGGGGTTGAGGCATGTACATAGGTTCATGAGAGTCTTGGGAGTATTAGGAAACCTTTAGAACCGAGTTTGGGTGGTTATGGTGCAACAAATGGCGAGAAAGGTCTAGAAATACCATTTCTGCCAACTTAAAATTACGGCCCTAACTTTCATATTTACGGCCGTATCTTGGCCTCCGTAAATGTCATCCCTTTCCTTAATTTTTGAATTTACGATCGTATCCTTATCATTTACAGCTGTAACACCCATCATACGGTCGTATCCCATCCTAATACGACCGTATAAAACTCTCTGTAAATCTTGCCAATCTTTTTCTTGACATTTACGGCCGTAACATCTACCTTTGCAGTCGTAACTCACTATTTTACGGCCGTATCATCCATATTTACGACCGTAACTCTACTCTACTAGAATTTTCTATTTGTCATGATTTCGACGGCCATTCCGAATCTCGAAGCATCTCACATACTTCCAAACATATCATGAACATATCGTAGGTATATACATTACGTCGGGACGATTTTGGTCGGGACGTTACAATCAAAGTTATAGACCATCGGACTTATATCATCTAGTAGCTAATCACTATACAGTTGGCTATATTTTATTCCACTTAGGCGATGTCTCTCTTCGAAAATATGTGTTACATTGGTTCGGCTCTCCCACGATATCATTCGAGGCAAGAAATAAGCCCCATCCACCGATGCCATTCGTAAGCCCTCATTGTTCAGCTCTTGGCCGAGGTAATCTACAATCCCTCATATTCACGAGAAGTCTTTATTTCGCTCCAGGGATGTCTCGTATTCACGAGAAGTTTTGTTATTCCATTATCTCTGGGCGAGCATGCCCACGCATGAAGGTGCGACATGCACTAGTACAGAATGGACTTTAGGAAACGCCCATTAGGTGGCGTTTTTATTGAAAAGCTACCAGAGATTTACGTGGTCAAGATAGGGTGGCGGTTGTCTTGAAATCCGCCACCCTATGTTGCGGTTCGGGTGGCGGTTGTAAACACAACCGCCACCCTAAGTTGCGCAAAAATAATAAAAAAAAATTATATATTTAGGGTGGCGGTTGTAAACACAACCGCCACCCTAAGTTTTCAAAAATAAAAAAATTATATAGTTAGGGTGGCGGTTGTAAACACAACCGCCACCCTAAGTTTGCCAAAAAAATATTATATAGTTAGGGTGGCGGTTGTAAACACAACCGCCACCCTAATTTTTCCAAAATAAAAAAAAAATAAATAAATAAATAGTTAGGGTGGCGGTTGTACACACAACCGCCACCCTAAATCAAAGAATTTAAAAAATAATAATAAATAAATAGTTAGGGTGGCAGTTGTACACAGAACCGTCACCCTAAGTCCAGGAATTTAAAAAAAATAAATAAATAAAACACTTAGGGTGGCGACTGTACACACAACCGCCACCGTAAGTCCACGAATTTAAAAAAAATAAATAAATAAAACACTTAGGGTAGCGGTTGTACAGTACAACCGCCACCCAAAATGGGAAAATTTTTGAAATTTCAAATTTCGAATTTTCAAATTAACTTTGGGTGGCGGTTGTACTATACAACCGCCACCCAAAATGCGAGCAGTAATTAAATACTAGATCTACATCATTATTTATGATTTCTTCATCATTCTTCTTTCTCTCAAGTGCGAAATTTACAAATTATGGTACACAAATCATATTTTATGCTAAAGGTAAGCTTCCTCTATCTATTACTTTCAAATTTGTGTATTTTTTTAATGCTAATCGTGTATTTCGTGTACTTAAAAAATTAATCTTTTTTTCGAGTTTTTAAGGATGCAAATTTTAAATGGTAATAACTTTTGCATACGATGTCCGTTTTCAGCCCACGAGTACATTCCGGAATCGTCGCGATGAGATCTACAACAGTCATCGCTATTTCTGTGACCCCATGTTTCAGGCCAATCTGAGATCGTTTCAGCCCTCAAAATGCCGTTTTTCGTTTTAGTGTTTCATTTTCGTATTTTCGTTGTTAGTATTCAATTGTTTATTTCGTCATTTCATTTAATAGTATGTTAGGATTTTATTTCTTTTGTTATTTAAGAACATTGTTGGTTGTAATTGGAGGTGATTTGTTAATTTATTCTTAATTAGAGGTGATTTGTTAATTATTTCGTTCTTAATTTATTAATTAGTTGCAATCCTAATGTCCTAATGCTATGCATATGCAGACCTCTCTAAAAAAAAAAACCAAAAACAAAAAATAAAATGACATGGGGTGGCGGTTCTTTACAAAGAATCACCACCCTAAGTGTAAAAAAAAAAATCAGTTAGGGTGGCGGTTGTTACACTTAGGGTGGCGGTTGTTGCCAACAACCGCCACCCTAAGTGTAAAAAAAAAAAAAATATTAGTTAGGGTGGCGGTTGTTGCTAACAACTGCCACCCTAAGTTGATTTTGGGTGGCGGTTGTTGTTAACAACCGCCACCCTAAGTCCACGAATTTAAAAATAAAAAAGAGAAAGCATGGCGTTTTTTGAACCGCCACCCTAAATCAAGACATTGGGTGTCGCCATTTTTTGTGGCATTCGTTAAAACGCCGCCATTATCCCAAAACAACCGCCACCCTAAACCATTTTTGTACTAGTGATATTTGCCCCTTCGCTACATCTCGATTATCATTGGGCGAGCAAGCCCACGCATGAAGGCGCGACACATTTGCCCCTTCATGGCGTCATGATTATTTTAGGCGAGCAGACCCACGCATGAAGGCGGTAGCATATTTGCCCCTTCATTGCCTCTCGATTATCACTAGGCGAGCAGGCCCACGCATGAAGGTGCGGCATATTTGCCCCTTCACTGCCTCTCGATTATTATTGGGCGAGCAGGCCCACGCATGAAGGCGCGGCATATTTGCCCCTTCACTGCCTCTCGATTATTATTGGGCAAGTAAGCCCATGCATGAAGGCGTGGCATATTTGCTCCTCGATTGCCTCTCGATTATCACTGGGCGAGCAGGCCCACGCATGAAGGCGCGGCATATTTGCCCCTTCATTGCCTCTCGATTATTATTGGGCGAGTAGGCCCACGCATGAAGGTAAGGCATATTTGTCCCTTCACTGCCTCTCGATTATTATTGGGCGAGCAGGCCCACGCATGAAGGCACGACATATTTGCCCCTTCACTGCCTCTCGATTATTATTGGGCGAGCAGGCCTACACATGAAGGTGCGGCATATTTGCCCCTTCACTGTCGCTCGATTGTTATTGGGCGAGCAAGCCCACGCATGAAAGTGCGGCATATTTTGCCCTTCACTGCTTCATGATTATCATGGGCGAGTAGGCCCACAGCTGAGGACGTAGCACATTTGCCCCTTCACTGCATTTTAATTTATCTTCGGCGAGCAGCCTAACTTCTCCGAAACCATTACGTAAGCTTTCATCGACTATTTCTCCGGGGCTATTACGTAAGTCCTCGTCGACTATTTCTCTGAGGCCATTACGTAAGTCCTCGTCGACTCTATTTCTCCGAGGCCATTACGTAAGTCGTCGTCGACTATATTTCTCTGGGGCCATTACGTAAGTCCTTGTCGACTATTTCTTCGAGGCAATTACATATGTCCTCGTCGAATTTATCTCTCCGAGGCTATTACGTAAATCCTCGGCGACTCTATTTCTCTGGGGCCATTACGTAAGTCCTTGTCGACTATTTCTCCGAGGCTATTATGTAAGCCCTCGTCGACTATTCCTCCGAGGCCATTACGTAAGTCCTCGTAGACTCTATTTCTCCAAGGCCATTACATAAGTCCTCGTCGACTTTATCTCTCCGAGGCTATTATATAAATACTCGTCGACTCTATTTCTCCAGGGCCATTACGTAAGTCCTTGTCGACTATTTCTCCGAGGCTATTACGTAAGCCCTCGTCGACTATTTCTCCGAGGCCATTACGTAAGTCCTCGTCGACTCTATTTCTCCGAGGCCATTACATAAGTCCTCGTCAACTTTATCTCTCCGAGGCTATTACGTAAATCCTCATCGACTCTATTTCTCCGGGGCCATTAGTAAGTCCCCATCGACTATATTTCTCTAGGGCCATTATGTAAGTCCTTGTCGACTATTTCTCCGAGGCCATTATGTAATCCCTCATCGACTATTTCTCTGAGGTCATTACGTAAATCCTCGTCGACTCTATTTCTCCGAGACCATTACATAAGCCCTCGTCGATCCTATTTCTCCGAAGCCATTACGTAAGCCCTCGTTGATCCTATTTCTCCCAGGCCTTCACCGCCATCCTCGGCAAGCAGTGCTTCCGCCTCGGCCTAAAATTGACTCCTCATTCAACATAACTCCTCAGCTCGCAGTTAGTTTCTCAATCTACCTGTCACCTTGGCGAGTGAGTTACTCATCTATCTACTTATCAACCCCAGAACTCGTATAAATATCAATGTTCTGGGCTTGGGGGACTCATACAGCGGGCACTTTGCTTCCAATTATTTATCTTTGACGACGAGAGTTCCGAGGCCAATCATAAGCCCTTGTCGAGCTTATTTATCAGCTTCGGTAAAAAATGGATTCCCAACCAATACATGCCTCATTGGCTTTGGCAAAATACGGTTTGTCAACAGACTTGCCACGTCCGCTTCGGCTTCAGCAAAAATGATTCTTCAACCGACACGCCGGCTTCGGCTTCGGCTTTGGTAAATATGGTTTTTCAATCGACTTGCCCCACCCGCTTCGGCTTCGGCTTCGGCAAATATGGTTTCTTAATCGACTTGCCTCGCCCGCTTTGGCTTCGGCAAATATGGTTTCTCAATCGACTTGCCTGGCTCGCTTCGGCTTCGGAAAAATATGATTTCTCAACCAACACGCCTCGCCGACTTCAGCTTCGCCAAATATGGCTTTTCAACCGATATGCCTCGCCCGCTTCGGTTTCGGCAAGTATGGTCGGTTCTTCAACCGACACGCCTCGTTGGCTTCGACTTCGGTAAATATGGTTTTTCAATTGTCTTGCCTCGCCTTCTTTGATTTCGACAAATATGTTTTCTCAACTAACACGCCTCACTGACTTCGGCTTCGCCAAATGTGGCTTTTCAACCGATATGCCTCGCCCGCTTCGGCTTCAGCAAGTATGGTCTATCCTTCAACCGACACGCCTCTTTGGCATCAGCTTCGGTAAAATACGATTCTTCAGCCGACACGCCCAATGGGCTTCGGCGTCGTCACATATGGTTTCTCAACCGACGTGTCTTGCTCGCTTCAACTTCGGTAAATACGGTTTCTCAACTAATCTACCGCCTCGGCAAGCTATTCGAAAGGCATTCCAGGCCAGGTGCAAGTTTTCATCATAATGTCTGAGGCTATTCGTAAGTCCTCTATTTATTGGGAGTTGGGTAATATCTTCCGTGGCCATGCACAATCCTCGTCGATTATATCTCGATCATATCTTCTGAGGCAATTCACAGGCCTCGTCGACTATACGTTGATTACCTTCACCACGGCCATTTGTAAGCCTCGCCAGTTCTGCTTTTCAATAACTTACTGAGGCGGTTTGCAGGTCCCCCGGCTATTGGGGTCGACATCACAATACAGAAGCAATTCCTAAGCCCTCACCACCGGCAACTAATACTTTAAACTCCGACCCGTACATAAATGAACAAATCGGACTTGGGAGACTTATGTTACTGGTCAAAATAAACATTGGGCTTCGTCAACTAATATAATGAATTATTGGACCTCGACTAGGCCCACTCCACAGCTCGGCCCATTCCATATTCTATATATAGGTGAGCTCGTCACTTACAATAGTATGCCCTTTTTACATCTATAGACAAAATCCGACTTTCCCTATACTTTCAAGTACTTCCGGCCGTTGACTTGACCGTCGAAGCCCTCGCCGCTACCGTCGCGGTGGCCCGGGGCTCTAATGGGTTGTTGCGTGTGCAGGGATGCGGGGTCGTCATCGAGATTCTGATTAGTGCCGATTTTTGGAGGTTGGCTGCCTCGACTCGGGGAGGTGGACCGACATTCATTTTTGGAGGTCAACAGACATTATAGTATTATTATGTTATATTCATAAATGATTATAGTTATGGCATGTTGACGTATAGTCGTGTTTAATCACATAATTTTTAAAATGATATGATTTATAATTATTGACTACTATACATATGTTTTTTGAATGATGATTAAACATTGGTATTAAAATTTGCATCGAACGATATATTTATTTGGATGTACCAATCTTTATTTTTTACCAAAAAAAATTAATACATTGTTAAACTTGATTTAATGTATTTTCATGTTAAAAATTGGTAGACGGTTCTTTTAAACGATTAAGTTAAAGATAATTGAAATGTTTTTTAGAATTCACTTTGAATGATTACGTTTACTTTGGCGCACTATTGTTAAATTGTCAAGACAAAATTTTTAGTATGTTGTTCAGTTAAGTTACATTTTAGTTCCTATTTTTTGGCTCAATGAATTAATAAATATTTCACAGTTAAGTTAAAGATAATTAAAAGGATTTTCGAAATTAATAGGAGTGATAACTTTAATTTTTTCCTATTATTTTTTAATTGCTGGGACAAATTTTTTGAACGTTGTCAAAATAAATTTATTACACTTTTATATCAAGAAGTTGGTACTCGATTTTTTAAACAGATAACTAAATTAACTATAAGTGTAAAAATTATATTAAAAGATAACTTGTATGTATTATTTTTCGATTTTCGAGACAACTTTTTAATACATTGTTGAAATTGATTTAAGGCATTTTCAACAATACTTTTCATATCCAAGAGCTGACATATGCAAAAAAGATCCCTTGTTGACATGTAAGTGCCCACATGTGGGCCGATAATTGACATATGACCACCCCTTAATTATGTGCTTTCGTTTCCACTAGCATTTTTTTAAAAATATGCTTTTCCTTTGATTCTTATATGTTTTTGTATTTTCTATAATCTTTTTTTTTTTGAGTCATTGTTGGTGGCAATTTGATTAATGTATAGTTAGTGACGGTTTGGCTCAAGCGCCCACAGTGGGTACTGTAGCCACTTCCAACGCCGACGTGGCGCCACCAGAAGGCGCCACGTCGGCGCATAAAAATTTTTTTTAAAAATTTTTTTTTTTTGGAATCTACGTTAAATTAGATGAATAATACATAACTGCCCCCTGATGGTGGAGGGGCTCACCCGACCTCCACGAATTTTTTTCCCCCAAATGTGGGTATCGTAAGGTACCCACTGTGGGCGCTTGAGTCGGACCGTAGTTAGTGATATCATAGTTGGACAATCATTTCCACATATTTGCATTTTTTTTTTTTTGAAAAATCAATTTTCCATTACATATAGTTACATGCTACAATTTCAAACGTTTCAAATCCCACCATATTCAAAATCATGATTTGCAATAAAGATAGGAAACCAAGTAGGCTAATGAAAAATATGGTGTCTATATTGTATTGGTGAGTTTATTGCTTAAGCAGTTAAGCATGCCTTAGCTTGAAGTTTGGAATCCACACTTCATCATGCCTAGCGCTTTATTGCGCATTGATCATACTTTTATGACACATCATTGTGCTTAGGCTCAAGACGTGACCTTAACGCTTTTCCACTCATCTCGCTTTTTAGAGCAATACAAAATATGTTCATATGAGTGTTTAGTATATTGAGAAGGTGTTTATTGAAAAAAAATTAGATGTCCTTAATACATATAAAAAAAGTACAAATAAAAGTTC